>CM073923.1:22790000-24040000 GCA_037179545.1 Sesamia inferens
TTTTGTCAAAATCAAAGTTTTACGTACAGATTAAAGATGTTAAGATTTATTAATTTACCTATGACGTCATCATTTTCTTCGCCTGATTCCTCATCCGGTGCCGTTATGTCACATACTTTTTGGGGACATTCCTCGCCGTGGAACCAATCGAAATCGTACCGACCGTCATTAAGGATCCATCCATATCTTATTGGTAACAAGGTCGATGGTATTTGTTTATAGGCATTACACCAAATCTGCGCTATGTAGGTACTTCTTTTCATCTGTTGTTTTAACTCCCGATAACAAGGGGGAAACGACGTTGCTTCCAATTTCGTAGTTGATTTTTTGAAAGCTTCATTACTGCTTTTCGGCGTATAAATTCTATCAAATATGATACACCTTGCTTCGTTGACTTTTTTCTAGCTTTTACGGTGTATAAAACGCACACATATTCTTGCAGAACATTGAAAGTTTGTTCCATTAGTAGCGGATCAGCAACAAACGTACTATGCCCCATTTTAATAAATGCGTCTTGGAATTGAACTGATTTCTCCAATACTTTGAACGGTCTATATTTTGGTATAAATCGATAGTATACAAACCCATATTTAACATAGTTTCTAACTAGAAACCTAGAATCACGAAAAGGCTATGAAAATTAGTACAAATAAACTATCTAAATGCCGTACTTTTCGTTATATGAATTTTTTCTTTTTCATTTTTTCTTTTTTATTTTTTTCCCCTTTGAACGAACGAAAATGTACGGCATATGAAAAAATATTATCTATGCATAAAATACTTTCGAAATAAATTAATTTGATGTTGTGTCAAATCACCCCTTGGACCACAGAAAGAGAGGGGGTTGCAACCCTCGGTTTTTTCCCCTTGTCGCATGATTTTTGTACGGCGTTGCGGAATAATGTATTAGAAGCAGTACTGAAATAGCATGAAACTGATGCCGTACAAAATTAAATGATCAAATTCACCCTGGAAATTGTCGGAAAATCAAAAAAAAAAATCCGACTTTTTGGCGCACCATTTTTTTACGGCTCTACGCGTTGTCTTATTATTTTTCATGGATCTATCGATAGTAAGAATGCCGTACAAAAATATATGACCAAAATATAGCCACTCTACCTGTACTTTTGAATTCTCACCTGCACTCAGTTGGACAGCTTACAAGTGACGGCATAATGCTGAATCTTACTATTTTATGCTCTTATATCGTTCTACATAGGTCATCTGGTGGTTCAAATGACCCATCATTTTTTTAACACGGGCCTGTAGTCTATACCTACTTAGGCAGCTCGTGAAAAGAACTTTTTTTTAAGTAGGAAGGTCGTCTGACCCTCCGAATGTATCTTCGAATTTCATTCGATGAGCACAATGGCTGTGGCGGAGATGTTGTTCCATATTTCGTTCACTAAGAAAAATACCGGCCTGGCACCGTCCCACGAGATTAGCACGGTGTTTCACAACGTTAGTCCACTCCTACCAATCCACTGCTCGCCGAACTGATAGTGGAGGTACTCACGTACAGGTCGGCAAAAATATGGTGGGGCACCGTCATGCTGGAACCACATTGACCAAGAAGTAGTCACATCCGAATCGTTCAACACCTGATCACAACACAACACAATTGCAGTTACGTTAGAAAACTATATGATCACACAATAAACGATACGTCTACACGCACGCAATGTCTATGCGAAACTAATAAATTTAAAATAAAAATGATTTTTATTTCATAAAAATAGGTACTCTAACTGCACGGCGGTGCCCTTTGACTAGAGGTGTGAAAGTATTCAAAATATTTCTCGTATCGATTTTTGGTATCAATTTTGTATTTCAGAATTTCACGCATCGATTCAACATCGCATGGTATTCTTTAGATTTTAGAACTTTCACATAACTTAAATCAGGTGAACTTAAATGCTTTACATTGTTTATAATATTCTCCTAAAATCGTATTTCATAAGACCTTTCTAGTTCCTATTTACTAATAATAGGTACTTGTGTTACAATATTGTTATGAATAATTAATCGATAATCAAAAAAAGTACTTTTACCATTAGGTAATCTGCGTTTTTACAACAAATCGACAAAAACAAAACATTATTACGCAAAAACTAGTACAGCTCTAATTATTCCTTTGCGCGTCGGCGGCTAGACACACTGACGCCGCCGACAGTTATAAGGTCTAAAATGGTGTTTACACTTTTTTAAATTTCCCGAATTTTGGGGAAGTTACAGTAAATTCGCTGGTAAAAAAGATTATTTCAAAATTCATTAGTATTGTTACTATGATGATTATGCAAAATTTTATATTTTATTTGGTCATTTTTTTACCTAACCCTTATTATCCTTCTGGGTCGGACAGGGTTTTCGTAACATACTGTATATATTTAATTTTTACAGAGTTATTTAAAAATAGATAGGCGCGTTGATTTAATTTATAGATAGTAAAATATATTTTTTTAGTTTTTTGAGAAATAAATTATTACTTATTTACAGTTCAGTTAGTAATACCATTTCTTTGTATTTTGACAGCCTCCATGGCGTAGCGGTAGCGAACGCGGCCGCTGCGTAAGGAGGCGCGGGTTCGATCCTCGCGCAGTGTAAATATTTGTATGCATGAATATGAATATTTGCACTGGTCTGGTCGTGCCTCGGAAAGCCCGTTAAGCCGTTGGTTTGGTTGCCATACGAAAATCTAGTGGCAGTCGTTACGGGTTGTTGGAGCCCACAAGTCAGACGGCAGTCGCTTCACGGAAAATGTCGAAATTTTGCCAAAATCAGCAATTAGACTGGAAAAGCGGACCCCAGATTCCAAAGCTTTGGATGCGACTGGTATTAACCCTGAGATGATGATTTCATTGTATTCATTTGTGCAAAAAAAAAATACCTAACACCCCACGTATATCATTTATTTAACTTGTTCTTATCATCAATCACATACTTAGATGTTCATTGTAGCCACGCACAAACATCAATTCAATGTTGACATGCGAAAAAGTACGCGACTATGTTAAATTGAAACTACGTCTACGTTACGTTTTTTAAGTTTTACCATATATAAGCACAGAGATTTGGGTAGTAGGTATATCTATGCATACCTTCAAGAAAATCTCTGTGCACGCCCCTGTGTATAGGTAATAAAATAGTATTAAAATAATAATTAAAAACAGTGTTATTTTTATCAAGTGCGCTACTAGTATTCAGATAAAAACAAAAGTAAATCACAAATCATTTTCCGTATAACCAACAAAGACCTGACATTTAGAGCAATCCTGATCGGGTAGCGGCGCCCACGCCTACTTGCCGGCCTCGCAGCCTTTCCCTCGATGACGCGACTACTAGAGGCCGAGCACGCACTAACACGGACCTCAAGCCACGCTCGTGGAAAATTACATGAGTAGTCCCACTACGAACAATTATTACAATCTGTGATAACTATGATAGCTCCACTAGAATACAATTAACCGGTCATATTAACATCAGCAAGATTTTGCAATAGCTACTGAACGGAGACAATCTCATAGACCAGGGCGGTAATCCCGCTAAATAAAACAGTAGAAGTTCAACTCTGGTTCCTATCTAATCCAGTTAAAGCTATGGTTTAGTTTCGATCACATTTCGTATCGCGCTAAAGTTTTAACTTCGATTGAAGTAAAATCAATGTATGAGTGATACATTTCGTCAAAACTAGGTAAATAAATATAATTGTTTAGACGTAATTTTGACAAATGGTACAGAAAAGTTAGCTTTCTTTGAACTGTTTTATTTGACAGCGGTTACGTTCCAATTGCGATCCAGTTATGGTTAAACCAACTGTGAATAGGTTAGCGCGATACGAAACATAACAAAAGTTATGGTTTGATTACGATCCAATTCTGTTTTAGTAGAACTATTTTAGCGCGATTACCCCCCAGCTCTTTGATATGATGTACGACATCATTTACAGGGCCGTTATACATACCTGAGAAGCTAATACCTACGACATACAGAAATATACTAAGTATGTGTATGAGTGTAGGTACTTACTTTGTGTTAAATAAAGCATTTTATGAAGTGGGTCTTCTGCGCTTGAATCCTTTGTACGTAAAGACACACGTCACTATACTACGTTGTCTGACTAACAATAATATCTATAATGAAAGTATTTTTATTTAGTCTTGCATGGTGAACAGTTCCGGCCCAGTTTAAAACTGTTGTACTATTCGATTTATTGGTACTAATCACACAGTATCTCTAACTCTATAATTAATTCATAAAACAAACAAATATACGTATACATACACTTGTTAATTTTGACATAGCTCAAAGCTAAAGATAAATCTTGCCAAATATCGTCATAACTGAATAAATTGTGTATACAGCACACTTCTATTACTTGTGTTACTTGCATAATTTGTACATATATGTTACAGCGCGTTATCTAAACTATCGTTACGTTACGTTATCAAAACGAAACATGAATGTGTTTTGGCTTTCCCAATATGCAATGGTGGCATAATATGATCTATATATTTAATACCTTACGGACATGGTTTACATCAAACGCTCGCCGTCCATTTTCCCTAATAGCTTTTAATTAACTATAAAAGCCTACCAGCTATTAAAGTTATTCAATGGCGTTTGGCGTGTTTGACGTAAACGTAACTTCATCGTTAATGCATTCATGAGATACTTTTATTCGATAAAATTCTATCCCTAACTTGACGAAAACTTTAGAAGTTTAGTAGAACGAAAGAAAGAAAAAAAAGTAAAACTTTTATTTGCAGTAAATATGACGCAAAAGTTTACAAAAAATAAGAAATAGTTGAGTCAACATGCGTCCCATCCACGCGAAACGGCTGTCGCTCAGCATTGTGCTGAGACTAGGGATTGCAATTGCTGGATCCAGCATACAGCAATCCAGCTGGATCCAGCATACATCTTGATCCAGCGATGCGGATCCGCAAATGTATCAATTTCTATTGTTTAGTTTTGAGTTGCCGCCATTTTGAGGTTGGGATAGTCTTATGGACTATAGATAAAATTTGTTTTCTAAGGTCTTACTTTCAGAGAATTCAAAAAAAGAAGTAATCTCTTATCGTCAGACTTTAAACTGCTTAATTATTAAGGATTAACGAGCGGAGAGAAGATTATTTCAAAGCTTTTTTTGATTGATACAAAAATACTATTGAAAATTAAAATAGTGTTATTGTTACGGTCCTTTTTTAAAAGAATGTTAATTAAGTTAATTTTAAAAGAATTTGTGAGACTGATTGCTACTGATTAGCCGTCCTATCATTAAACATAAGCGTAATTAATAAGATAGTGATTACTTAGAAACATTATCTTAAATGTTATATGAATATAAGGATATGTTTGTTATTTAATTTTATGTTGATTATTTTGATCTCAAATTATTAAAAAACCAAAGCAAATTAATATAAGATATCACCAAATGAGTGGAAGATTTCAAAGATTATCGTAAGAAGTACAAATTAATAAAAAAGTCTTAAAAATGTCGTCTTTTTACTTTCGTTCCACGTTTTGCTGGATCCGCGCTGGATCCAGCTGGATTCAGGTCAATCCAGCAAAAATTCCGCTGGATTGAGAACGCCGCTGGATTGCAATCCCTAGCTGAGACCCTGTATAGAACGATGATCCGTATGTTTTTTATTTATATAAATGTTTACCAAATAAACTCATAAACATTTCAAAATTTACTAAATTATAGGAAAGCACAGCACGACTATTTTGTTCCTATAAAGTTCCACTTCTCTCTGTATTTATAAAATTGTCAAGGATCAATATTTACTTATTAAAGGAATTTAAAGGTCTGTCAAATAGCATACTAGAACCTTATCTAAAACGAAATATGTATAGTAGGACCCCGATTATCCGGATTCGCGATTATCCGGACTGTCAACCGCGCAGAGTTTATTCTAACATGAACGTGTCGGAATCGTTCGCGCCCTCCGCAGCAGCCAGCAGATCAAGCTACCCCAAACTGACAGATATCCCCAATCAACCTTGAGCCTTAATGCTTTAGAGATAAAGTTGAAAATCGAATAAAGAAAAATGACAGATTGTAGTAGCTTGATGTGCTGTCGTCTGTACAATTTCTTAATAAACGTTGTGTAGCGGTACCTACAAACGCCACAAAAATGAACGACGCGTCATACTGACGTCACACGAATTCTACATCTCGCAATCAGAGTTTACCGTGCAATTAGCATACATACAACTTGCCAATTTCAACCATCGGGCAAGTGCCCGCCAGTCATAACACCCGTCTGGTCGGAGGATCCTCCCTTTTCTATGGAGGATGAGTGAGCTTTACTCCCTGTTCCTCATGCCTCCACAATGGTGACCCCGAGCATGAACGTCAGCGCAGCCTTCGTGCAACAACTTGAGCGTGACGTCATCTTCATCACTCCCGCAAGCTTCATCGGCGGATCACCCACCCAGCCAGCACCCACTTCTTCAACGGGTATCCTGACCACAAGCATGCAGCGACCGCGCATACCTGGTCATCACCCTCAACCTCATCAGCAACCTCGACGCAGCCTCAACCCGGCGCTGTACGACATCCGACGCACTGGAGTACAACGCAGCGCCCCACCACCCCGACTCACTGGGGAATCTTCAAAGACAGTTCCGACTCACTGGAACCTCAGCTGGCCTAGCAAGAATCACAAGATACAAGACTCAGCCCACTATCGACCTCCGGTCTCCGGAGGGGAGTGATGTAGCGGTACCTGCAAACGCCACAAAAATGAACGACGCATCATACTGACGTCACACGAATTCTACATCTCGCAATCAGAGTTTACCGTGCAATTAGCATACATACAACTTGCCAATTTCAACCATCGGGCAAGTGCCCGCCAGACATAACACCCGTCTGGTCGGAGGATCCTCAATTTTCTATGGAGGATGAGTGAGCTTTACTCCCTGTTCCTCATGCCTCCACAATTGATTTTCGCTGATATGTACTTGATGTGTTTAATAAACAACCACCCACCAGACAGTCTTGCCGCCAAGCGATTCGTCGTGTTCCGGCATGATGTTTTGTGAAGCCGTACGGAGGACGGGTCTGAGCAGTTGTGTTGAGATGTGTGCCGGGTACGATGCACCAAATGCTGTTGTGTCGGGAGTTTAGCCATGGAGGTTATCCAGATCAATCACCCTCTGGAGCAGCATCGTTGGTCGTGTTGTTGGGTTAAACATTGCATCACCTCGCTCGACTGCCGTCTTCCTTCCTATTCACTCAAACTTTTTTTTTATTGAATATGTTCTTAACAAACTAGCGCGCTATACCATCAACGATTGTATCACTGCTTATCATCAGGGGGATTGCGGTCAAGCACTAGTTACTAATTTTGAAACAAAAAACACCTGACATTACATATGTATGGAAAAAGCCCGCCTTTTTTCATACATTGGATTATCCGGAAGCCTACCGACAACAATTAGTCCGGATAATCGGGGTCATACCGTATTAGGAAATTATAAACAACAAATAATAAATGAAATAACTAATTATAAAATGTTATATACTACGTTGTAGCTTAGCAATACTGGGTTTTTGCATCATCATCATCAACCTTTTGTACCGTCCCACTGCTGGACACAGGTCTCCTCTCATACAGAGACGGATTGAGCAGAATCACCACGCTTGCTCAATGCGGGTTGGCGATTTCAGACAAAGTCCAGGTTTCTTCAAGATATTTTCCTTTACCTTCAGTCATTTTTGTCCAAGATATACTTAGAAAGTACTACGTACTTGCCTGACCTGGAATCGAACCCGCGCACTCATACTTGAGAGGCTGGTGTTGTAACCACAAGGCCACCACGGTTTTTACATACTCGAATTAAAGTAATATTGGGTCTTTGTATACCAACTTAATTTACGATAGTTTCAGTATTGTTCGACCGCGCTGGGTAGTGAAGAAGACCCACCCTTCGAATTAGTGATTTAGGAATATATTCTAGAAGCTTCGGCAGCTATTGTATCGACCGTATAACCTATGGGCATCATGACAGCGCCGAGCCTATTAACCTTGAACGCACACCTACTTTCACATTAAAGATCCCCAAGTTGTTTGTGATGGGAATCTTTTAAGGCGTAGATAATATAATATGTTTGTTTACATGTGCCAAGTTTCTGCGAATCAATTTATCGTTTTCAATGCGTGCTCGTCAATATTGAGAACATTCGTGTTATTTATTATTACAGTCTGTAGAAACACAAATAAATGCTCCAATTTTACATCACTTGTATATTTAAGGCTTTTAAGAGAGGTGTTAAAAGAGAGACTAATGAAACAAACAATAAATTCATAATGTCATTAGCCATGTATTTCTAAAATGTGTGTGACTGTGTTCATTCAAAATGGCTTCAATTAATAAGTTTACTTAACTGATTAAACTAACACTTATTAATATTAATTTCTCCAGAGAATATTCGAAAGCTAAAGCACGCTCTTTGTAGTAATTTACATAGATATGGTTTTGTTTTTAGTCGCTTTCTCTCGTCCACAATTTTTGTTATACATGTCTATTTTTACTTTTATATCATGAATGTGAGGACAAGTAATAATGTTATCTAAAATATAATGAATAACCTTATTCCAATTTATTGGAGTCAGCACATTACCGTCATTATTTTCTACACAACTCTATCAGCCATCATATCACTTTTCTTTTCCTTTCTAGATCTTTTCTGTGGTTTGGCACTTTTCTTATATCCATCAAAACTGAAGACTTTTCTTGTTATAATTATGCTCCTCATTCCTCTGTATATATAAAACTCCTCGCAAAATCCTAAGACTAACTCTAAACTAGACAAATAACAACGGTGAGTGATGATGCTTGTTTACCGTTCCACCGAAGAAACAATTAGCACTATAACGCATTATCACAACCATATTAGATGTAGTAGAATAAAGTTGGTAGGCTACATATTCATATTCAGCGAGCCATTGTTAGCTTGCACAAGTAATACGCAGTCTTTGTTGAAAAGAACCGCCATCACCTTGCTTTGGCTGACATGATTGTTTTAAAAATACAGCTAATATTAGGATTCCAAGTGCTATGCGTATTACCTTCGTGTATGTGTAGTGATAATTACCAAATTACTTTCGGCAAAATTTTTTACATCTGGCAACATCGTCATGTTTCTCTTCGTAGCTCATGGCCATCACATGGCTAACCTTCAATGACCTCGTAATTCTAGAGTTTACTCCAGAATCACAAGATTTTATATCTCCTGAATCTCTTATTATTCTTGTTCTTGACATTGACACTTTCATAACAGTTTTATGTCATCTTTTGAAAGCCTTGTAAGTTCATTAACTTTTCGTTTCATTAGCTGATAAGTCCTTTAAATATTTATTCAAATAATGATCAAAAACATACTTATTGATGAAAATATTATATTAGGGTAAGATGGGGGAATGGCGGTCAGCGGGCAATGCCAGTCACGTCAAAATTGTACACTTGCAAAAACTTTCTGCCATCGATACTAGTGTCGCCATCTAGTATGCGATCGAGTAAACTTACTGACCAAGCGGCGCCATTTTCGTTCGCGCGCAGTGTGTTTGACAGCTGTGTAAAGGTTTGGACGTGTTTTGTTGTAACAAAATTGAAAATTTGGCTAAAGGTAAGCTTTAAGTGATTTATACCAATCAATATCCTTCTTAAAGTTAATTACTATACATTTGCTAGTGTGTCGAATGTGCTTGTTTAATTTTATGAAAGTTATTTACGTTTTTCGTAAGCAACCAAAAAAATCGTTGTCGTATTTTGGGGTTATGGCAATCATTCTTAGCGGGCAATACCGGTCAGTGACTGGTATTACCCCGTATCGAATTGTAAGACAATTTATTATTTGTTTGTTTGTTAATTAATGTCTTATTTTTATACTAAAACAGATGCCGCGACACAGGGAAAGAACCACAACGAAAGGAAAATGGACAAAAGAAGAGTTAGCAAAGGCTCTTGAAGCTGTTAGTGCAGGGAATTCTTTAAGGTCAACTGCCAAAAAGTACAGCATCCCCTTCAGTACGCTACAAGAGCGCATCAAGAAGAATATTCCAGTTACAGGTCCTTCTCTAGGAAGACATTCTACTTTTTCGCCAGAAGTAGAGAAGAGTATGGCTGAGAATATAAAACTTCTAGCCAAACTTTTTTACGGCCTAAGTCCATTGCAAGTTCGTAATGCAGCTTTCATTTATGCCGAGAAACATAACATAAAACACAACTTCAACAGGGAGAGGAAGCTAGCAGGTAAAGATTGGCTCTATGGTTTTTTAAAGAGAAATCCTTCAATAACTATTCGCCAACCAGAGGCAACCAGTATGAATCGTGTGACAGCATTTAACAAAGATGAATTTAACTTGTTCTTTCAAAACTTGAAAGACGTTATGGAAAAACACAAGTTTACTGGATCTAAAGTGTACAATATGGATGAGACTGGCGTGACCACCGTGCAAGACCCTGGTACAATCATTGCCGAAAAGGGCCAGAAGAGAGTCGGATCAATTACCAGTTATGAAAGGGGAAAAAACATAACTATAATTTGCGCCATGTCGGCTTCAGGATCCTACATACCTCCAATGTTTATTTACCCACGGCAGAGAATTTCACCTCAGTTGTGCAAAGATGGTCCTACTGACGCTATTTACCACTGCTCCAAAAATGGCTGGACAAATGAAGAATTGTTTCTAATATGGCTCAAGCATTTTGTCAAATTTGCTAAACCATCTGCTGATGAACCTATCTTACTCATATTAGATAACCATTACAGCCACTCATCTTATGCAGCATATATGTTTTGTCGAGAAAATTTTATTGTTGTGGTCTCCATTCCACCCCACACCTCGCACAGGATGCAGCCTCTAGACGTGGCGTTTTATGGACCCCTAAAAAACGCGTTCAGGAAGGAGTGTGATTTATTTATGAAAAGCCACGCCCTGCAAAAAATTACTCCGTTTGAAGTGGCTTCTATATTAAACAAAGCCTACTGTAACACAGCAACAATACAAAAAGGGGTGTCTGGGTTTAAAACAACTGGAATTTTTCCCATTGACCCCAGTATTTTTGGAGAAGAAGACTTCCTGGCCTCAAACTATCTGTTGGGTACCAGAAACGACTTAGTAACAGTCGACCAAAACGAAACTATGGACCAAGATCAAGCAGAAACTGCGCCTGAAGTGAATAGTCTACCAAAAACAAATACTCCAATTCAGACCCAAGGACATCTGCCAACAACAGCACCTGAGGTCAATCGTTTGCCTAGTACTTCAGTTCAGATTACTGCAAATCTTTCTGACATTACGAATATTCTTCCAGAAGGAAATATTGGCAACGTGACTCCAAGTAAAACTTTATTATCTCCATTGCCACTTCCAAAAACGACTGCTGAACGTGCAAGCACCAAACAGCATTCTGCAATCATGACAGCCACACCTATGAAAAAAGTACTAGAAAACAAACTAAAAAAGAAAGAGGAAAAACAGTTAAAATTAAACCAGAAACTTAATAAAAATATGAAAATAAATACTAACCCTAAGGCAACCAAGAAAACAACTCAAAAGAAAAATGCTGGTATAAATATTAAAAAAAGACAGCGCAAGAACACAACTTCAAAGTCCTCTGAAGAGTTTCCGTCTTCAGATGACGAAATTTTGTCTACCAAAAGAAAGAAACTTCAATTAAAGTCTCCTGAGACAAATATAACACATGAAACTTCTCCAAAAAATAGAGAATTTTGTTCAATTTGTAAAGAGTTCGGAAAGAATGAAGTATGGTATAGATGCCGAAGTTGTGGGCGGTGGACTCATGAAGAATGCAGTGGTGCTGATTCCCCCGAGTCCTATGTATGCGATTACTGTGATAGCAAGCGTAAGGTTCTCAGACGTTTCAATTTTTGATTTTCATTATCTAAACATAAATAATTAATAATATGTTTGGTTTTAATTTGTTTTGTTTATTTACTTTTATTTTGGTTAAACAAGAGAGTTTATTTTAGTACAAATATGAAAAGATAAAAAAGTCTGAATCTAAGCCAAAGAGAGTTCTTAGCATCTCAGTTTGTAATTTTCAAAGAAGACATTAATAATTAGTAATAATTTTGTTTCTTTTTTAATTAAGTTATTTTTGGTTAAAATATAAAAATGTTTAGGATAATTTCAGTTTAAATATTAAAAATTTAAATAATATGAAAAAAAAAATGTTTTATTATGTTTTGTGACATTTTAAAAGAAACCATGTGTTATTTTTTAATGACCGGTAATACCCCAACAGTAGACCGTCATAACCCGCACCTGCGGGTTATGACGGTCAACGGAGGCTTTTACAAAATAATAAAAAAATAAGAAACCTGTAATAGATTGATAATTTGCCTCATATATATGTATAGCCCACTATATAAGCTATGTAAAAAGTCAGTTACCTATACCGTAAGTCCCAGAAATAAAATATAAAATGGATTACTGCTTAAGTGACCGCCATTCCCCCATCTTACCCTACACGCGTAAGTACGCTTATAAATATATCCTATATTTCTCACATTGGATTGACTGGATGTGCCTATTAATCAAATTAAATATAGGTTGGGATAGATTTGTTACTTTATTAAGAGTTACAAATATGCCTTTTTATGAGGAAATATCGGTCCTATAGAATGGCACTACCTTCCCTTTTAGACATTAACAGCCTTCAATTAATAGAATTCCGGGCTAGATTTGCAATAAGATATTGTATTGTCCTGTCAAGTGTCGTCGAGACTTTATAAAGAGACGTGTTTATTATTATTTTTGGTGCTATTACAACATGGATAACGTCAAGAAAGTCGTTTCTTTTTGCCTTACAAAAATAATAAGCATCGCTACTTATTACCTAATAATGACTAAATTGCTTGATAATTACTAAATAGTATTACAAAACGCATCATAGCTCCAGATTACGGAATATCTTCACAAGTCTTTTATTTATTACGGTTAAAACAAAACTACGTAAAAAGCGGATAACTTTAGTGCAATTATGTAATGCTGTTTCTGATATTTAGCGGTCACGCAGCCGTAGTTAGCTGTTATGTTACGATTTTAAAAAAAATCGTTTATATTGCGGTCTCGGTTCCGCAGTGAAACCATTCTCAGATTCTCACCAAAGGCCGACCGGTAGCAGTTGGCGCGGAGTGAAATTTTGGCATCCGTCCTACTCTGCGAAACTGTTACATAACAATGCAGGTATGCGCGCACTCTATAAGACAGGATGTTTTGTCGATGCTCCGTTGTATCCAAGCCATTCAATGCACATTGCAGCTCAGTGTACAACCGTGACCTTCATTTGGAACATAGTAGCATAAAAACGACAACAAATTCTTACAAGCAAACCACCGTGGACAATAGACTGGCTTGTCAATAAAAGTCCGCCTTCAATCATTGAGTTATGTACGTAGTACATTATAACTCAATGCCTTCAATATGTGAATATTCGAAGCCATCAAAATTTTCTGTTACCAATAATTGTACACATAAAAACGTATTGTTTAAACATAACTCGCCAGTCGTAATGAATAATCATAAAGAATAATGTTAATATCGACAGTGACACGTATTATCAAGAAGTGGACTTGTGGATCAGTCACTCAACTCCGTTAAAAGACTAGTCAACTATGGTATCTGCAGCAGTATTAGCGACAAAAGCGTCTTTCTGAGTATTCACTCAATGCCATACGGTGAGCGGCGACGTAAAGCATCTGTTGTGTGACTATTATATCGCAGGGTTTCTTCATTAAAGTGTTTTTATTCCAAGTACATATACAGTTAGATATATCCTTGTCTACCTGCTTCTACGAAAAATATTTGACGTTGGCAAAATAATTTTATTTTTTATGAATCAATCACTTTTAATTTTCATACGTCCAAACACTCTGTATGTTGCACGACTGCTGGATTCAAATGAGATTATCAAAACACTAACATTTTTACACTGTCGTGACATCAACTTACGCGATCAGTCCAAGGATGTGCCGATGCCGATATTTCATATTCGCTGATGCGAATGCAGATGCGGAGTTTTGAAGGCTCACAACTGCGGATGCGGATGTTTAAGACATTATACATATACAGAGTGGTGCTGACAATACGACAATAAATGAAAACACAAACAATGCTGGTTCATAGGAATAATCCTAAACCATAGAAAAAAACCTAGCATCTAAAATAAAAAAAGTAAAAAATTCAAACAAACTAAATCGCATAAAATTGCAAATGGAATAGAACATCCTTTAAAATATTGTTTCACTGACCTCCGATCGATGACAGCGCGATCTTGTATCGACTTTCTTTTTACACGCCATTATTATTAAGGTTTGGTACCGCAGGATACGGCGGTCATTAACCTGTAAGCGCTTCCTTATCAACATGTACATTGTGTAGAAAATGTGAAAAATTAAAAATAATTTCCTTTCCTGTGACTAAACTAATCGACATATTTATATATTTTTTTATGGGTACACTGAGAATGTCTTGAGGTACACGATGTTTAATTTATTGTCGTATTGTCTGCACCACTCTGTATACATATTAATAAAGTTTGTATGTGCATTTGGTCCTCGCGAGAGTACCTTTTATTGCATATTTTATAATCAGCTGTAACATAGTTTCTCTTTATTTGTTTTTAAATACATAATTCCATGTATGTATTAATTTTTTGTTGATCGTAATCGTGACATTGTTAAATCCGCATTGATTATTATTATGGATGCAGTTGTCCAAGTCTGTACGAAAGCTCAGCATTTGCGGATGCAGATGCAAATATTCACATCATCCCTAGTTCAGACCAAAACTATTAGTTTATTGTGACATTGAAGATCTGTGCTACATTGTGTGGATGTGGTGTCGCTATCATTTATTGTGCCGTTCCACTGCAAGGTGGACAGTTATAACGAAGCACGCTGTAACACTAACCGTGAGAGCCCACTTTGTGTTCATTATACTGTTCTCACTGCCGTTACTCGCGCGAATTTTGTTACAAGTAAGTATTAATTATTGAACAAAACATTAGTTGATTCCGTATTATGATTAGTATTTATCGGACAACCCCTACGGAACAATATGAATGACATTAAACGGGTATGGTAATTTTGACCGTCGCTGGGGCCAAAGATATTAAGTTCGGAATGATCACCTTGTTTTTGCGGAAATTTTGATACGAGACAGTTTCGCTGGCACGCTATAACCGACTTAATCAGCCCGCTGTGTGGTGACCTAAATCTATGCAATATTGGATATTAGGGCGAATAACTGCGGTAGTCCAACTTAATTATGTGTCCAAGTGCGATGTGTGGTGTCAAATTAAAAGCAATACTTTAATTCAATTTATTGGATTTAGCACAAAACACTTGGGCTTATTTTATATCTTGCGCAACCAGCGGGATTTCTTGTTGCGGTTACTGCTAATACGCAAGCAGGAATTAGCACTAAAAGCGCAAGTAAAGTAAAATATGTATCTACATATATATAAAGAATGAATTTTAATTTAACGTGCCTAAATTGATTACATCATTGGTGTTTGATAAAAAATACAGATTCTATGATTTTTTAGATTTGAAACCAAAACATTCAGACTTTATTTGTCAAACTGTGGCTAATTTACCGTTTTATTAGGTAGGTATCATTTTACCATAAATATTAGCAATGAGTTTGGACACGGCATTTTTGCTTTTGCACGAAGTAATGACCGCATATATTTCCCGTTAGATACCGTACCTTCCCACCACGGGGTACGTTCACTGGCTGTTTGACCGCAATCAACCGAATTGGAATATGTTCACAGAAATGTGAACGACTTACATTAAACGCTCAATTTGGACGTGGTACTCTATCCAAACAGCCTGTTTGTTTATGTAGTTCACAGCATATCATCAAGAAGGCAACCATTTTAGAATCATCATCTTCTGACTAGCCTTCTCCCAACTCTATTAAGGTTATAAAGTTAGACTTCCAGTCTAACCGCATTCAACTGACTACCAGTTTTTTTTATATATTTAGGGACTACCTACCTTACCTCCAACCTAGTTGCTGGTAAGACCCCATTGACAGACTGGTTGTCTTCTGAGAAGCCGTAACAACTGTAAAAGATCTACAAATGGCATCCGAGACCAATGGCTGGACGTGAAACAGCATAATATGTAGGTAAATAAACCATCGACTTGACCGAGTCTCTAGACTGCCTATCTTAACTTCGTTGCTATAACAAAACGCTCGATCGATTGCTGACGAACTGTGTAGCTACCATGAGTTTTCATTACGAAAATCGATCGCCGATATCGAGCGCGTTTAGCACTCTCATTGGTTGAGAGTTCTTACAAGTTACAACCTTGAAGCGGACCAATCGATGAGTCAAATGCGCTCGATATCACCGATCGAGTCTCGTAATGTAAACACATGGTAGGTACATAGGTACTTACCTTCCGAGATTACTTGACTTACTAGCTGTAAACCAAATACTAAGCAGTTATGGCTGCAGCCACACTATAACAATAGGGTTTATTTTAAGAACAACATGTGTTATTCTACTCATATCCCTCTACAATAGCGCCACCTGTGCTATAAGTAAACAATTCGCCTGTACCCTAAGATTCATCACAGGATGAGACATATGTTGTAAACCACAACGCTGGGGGTCATGGGTACGGAATCATCGCACCAATAATAACCAGCTAACCCACCGCGATTTACGTATTTGGAATTTCTAATAAAAGATGTTGTACTCTTCTGTTCACCAACAGCTAGTTGGAAACCACAAAGTAAAAATAAAATTAAATGTTGAGTATTGTTTTGAAATGTCTGAGGACGAGTTGCTAACACTGGAGAATCATAAACGTTTTGTTTGGTACAAAGCAGTTTGCTAGCTTTTCCCCAATTGAGAATGCTTACTGCTTATCTTCAAAGTGGATTAATCCTTAAACCTAGGACCGGTAGACGATATACGTCTCGAATCGGTACAGCCCACTTTATCTAGAGAAAAGTGTGCTAGATTCACTATATATATTACGCAAAAGTTCTTTCTTGACTAATTTCGTGTGTATCATGTTTGGTTGTAAATAAAAAACTGCTGACCCATTGCTTTTGTTTAGCATGACTCATATAGTTTCGTAATTGAATACAGTAACAAAATTTTAATATTCCCTACGTGTATTTAACTGGCCAGCGTGGCCCTTAGTCAAATTGCCATTAGTGAGGAACCGTCAACCTTCAGTTTTGAGGCGTCAACGTGACCTTGCCCTGTCAGCGTGATTTAGCGATCTAACTTTAATGTACATATTTTATTTGCGAAGTCTTCTGATCAATACATTGCACCATAGCGGCTATTTTAATATGCATGTTTTTGTGAAACTGTTTTTCTTTAATGCAGTAAAGCTGGAAGTAGCCCAACAAAACATTCGTGATAAACGTCCACCTGATGGAGACATGATAAACTGTAGAATTTATTTAAGCAAAACATAACAATGCATTCCTGATATTGTACTATGCAAGAAAAGTGTAAGCATCATCTATGATATGAATATGACAAAGCTAATTATAGCCTCTTCACCTGTCCGTCCGCTTTACATATTTCTAGACATTGGTTTTCAATGACGAACGAAAGCACTGTGTGAACAGGCATTTTATTCTTGGCATTGGCTTATACTACGTACACTGAGAATACAATTTTCAGTACCATAATTCCGCATTTCTCACTAACTTGAAAACATTGAACAATGTGAAAAATATGGGTTTCTTTAAGCTTGTGTATATTTGGTGTCAGGTGGAGGTTCCTGGAAGTGAAGACTGGTATGGGTGTGCGGTGAGACGCGGAGTTCCAACACAAGATGACGGAGGGCGAGCGGCAACAGAACGCGGGCGGTACCAACGCCGCACCTCAGCACAGGAAAGGGCACAGGTTGGTTCAGCTCCGCATGGCTTGTCATCAGTCTCTCTATAGGACATATCGTCCAAAAGAGCCCATTTTCCATGCAAGGAAAAACTACTTTCATCATCATTCTCTGGCCATTATCCCAGTTTATTTGGGGTCAGTGCAAGAGCTACTTGTATAGCTGCCGTGATGCCTTATCCTTATGCTCTAAACACAAAAAGATTCACACGTGAACGATCTGGCGCTGGCATCGATATTACGCTACTCAATCAGAATCTATGCTTGGACTAAGCAACTATCGTTATTCAAAGCCACTATCGCTAATTTTCAATTTGTATTGCCACTGCATGCAGTACAAATCTTGGATCAGTTGTGAACATATAAACTTCCTTATAAGGTCACACTATTTAATGATCCTATAAAGATATTATTAGTCCTTCATCTACGTCATAAGAAGTGACATCATTAACATAGCCAG
Source organism: Sesamia inferens (assembly GCA_037179545.1). Lineage (NCBI taxonomy): Eukaryota > Metazoa > Arthropoda > Insecta > Lepidoptera > Noctuidae > Sesamia > Sesamia inferens. The sequence goes on from CM073923.1 coordinate 22,808,383, forward strand.
TAGATTTCCATGGCGTCATCTCAAAATTATTTTTCACAAACCAATTTTCACTCATCCTTTTCGAATGACCGGACGCGAAAAGTATTTGCGAATACAGTGTAAACCGTATTCAGAATTTTTCACTTGTCATAAATAGAGTTATTTTGGACGGTATTGTTTCGGGAGCCCAAATACGGCTGCCAACAATACATCGGACCAAACAAAAAAGCTTTCTATTTTTGTTCGTAACTTTACTGAAACAATTACGTGCATGTCGGATATGTCTGTGACTCTGTGTCAAATCACATTTTTCCGCTTGGTAAACTACTACCAGCTGTGGGCCGGCGGTACTTATACTGAGAGGCGTACTTTATCTATTCTATGCCACGTACAAGTGTTTTTTATTTCAAACACAGAATGTTTCAAAGTCTAATTTAATAAAGGAACATTAGTGTTTCTATGTACTCTCGTTCACGAATGTATCTATTACAATATTATTGTGATGACCCACTTCCTGATCGTTTCTATTGCATGTTGCTGGTTACTTTATCACTGTAAAGAATTAGATTTGTACTCTTTATTGGATGAACTTTCGGGTCATTTAAATTTTCCAACTGTTATTGTGCCATATTCTAGAAGAACCTTTGTGTTGAATAAGTTTTTATGTTGGACAGTGCAAGATAGGTATAGTATAAAGGGTGTATCTAACATCGACGCACAAACGAATACCATGGATCCAGTACATGATTATAAAAATATATGTATATGTAGTTTTTTTCACTTTAGACTGTTCACAATTGCTATACTTTTATAACTGATTTAATAGAGTTCACATCAAGGATCGACATCATATCTACAAACCCGCATGGCGGCACGCTTGCAACGTTCAAAGCTCGAGCCGACACATTTTTTAAAACACTGTGAATTCTGTAACCGTTCATTATAAATGACTATCATAATTATATTAGTGGCATGCGGTGTAGCCTTTTCGCGAAGTTTTCGTTACGATGTCAGATACATCCTGTATAGTGTTTTATAAACAATTTTTTGTAATAAAATCAACACAAGTTTTTACAAAGTTGACCTATTAGATAACGCAAACGCGGGGGGATTTTTTTGGAAAAGACGGCGTGCGTCCGACCTCGGTGACCACTGGCGAGCCGTTGGGAGCTCCTGAATTTTGAATATAATTGTTCCTTAGAAAAAATAAAAAGGTAATTAAGAAATGTATTTTCACAGAACACTAAAAATAATATTACCTATCTTTTGGTATAATTTTTATATGGTTTAAGCATTTATCTTTTTTCAGGGTAAACGTTTTAAATAGTGATTTAGTGTCGTCTTTGTGATTTTTTTTATCGAACTAATTATTTAAATTCACGTTTCTATTTTCACAGAACTCTAGACAATATGTTCAACTTTCCTGAAATTTCTTCTTTTTACCCGAAATTTCAATTTTTCTTGGATTTACTGATGTTTAAAAAAGTGAAAAAGTAGTATAACCTCGCCATATCAATCCTATTAAGTTCCGGCTAGCGGCTCTAGCTCGTTGCAATTTAAACAATTGTTTCATAATCCGGCAGTAGCCAGTCGGTTTGTTAATTGCTATTATGACATGCGAATGCATTGACCATGAAATCAATATTTTCTCCTTATTAATTTAAAACCGAGACGTAACCAGTTGCGTTTGAATGTTTTATATTTTAAAATTAATATCCTATTACGTGACATCTGTGATGTCCCCATCCGAATGTTGTCTCTAAAATATCGCTTTTAGCGATAAGACCATCCATTATTGTATCACCTTATGTAAAATACCTACATTTATACCTATATTATGTAGAACATACACAAAACAATACAGAAACACTATACTTTTTCTACGAAGATGGATCCAGCCTCCAGGCCTCAGCAAGAAAACAATATAAAATATAAACAAAAGCAATTTTATTTTTCCACGTAATCTCCAATTAACTCAATGCACTTCTTCCATCTGGTTTCCAACGCCTGTATGCCAGTTTTAAAAAAGTTTCTTTAATGCCTTCAAAAAAGTCACCGCAGCTTCGACCTCCTCATTTGATGAAAACTTTTGACCCCCAATGTGTTTTTTTAGAATTGGGAATAAATGAAGCTGCCAAATCAGGGGAATGGGCGGGATGGGGCAGTAATTCAATCCGACAATCACGATTTTGAGCCATAGGTTCAACAGACGTGTGAATGCGTGCATTATCCTGATAGAACAACATTTCCTTGCTCAGTAATCCTAAGGCCTTTTCACTTTGTTTGTTTCACACAAACGACGTGAAAGGGAGCATTAATGAGCCGAGTTTATAGGTTCACCTTTTGCAAGGTAGTCCACCATGATAACACCCTTTGCATCCCAAAAAAACTGACGCCATCACGTTGCCAGCTGACAAAATTGCTTTGGCTTTTTTTGGAGTCGGTTCATCAAGTTTTTTCCGCTGCTTGGATTGTTGCTTTGACTCTGGGGTGTAGTGGTGTACCTAGGTTTCTTCCATTGTCACAAATCTGGTCTTAAAATCTCTGCTTCAAAACTTTCCAAATAGTCACGAGAAATCGTGAGTCCTATTCGTTTTTGTTCAACTTAAAGCAATCGGGGTACCCACCACGCAGAAACCTTAGAAAATCCTAGTTCGTTGACGAAGTATGATGACTTTGTGTTCGTTCATACGAAATGCCAATACAGTCTGCAATCTCCCTGATAGCCAATCTCCGATCTGCCAATATCAGATCACAGATTTTCCCGATATTTTCTTCAATCGTAGGCGTCGTAGGACGGCCAGAGCGATGGTCATCTTCAAAAGTCTCTCGTCCGCGTTTAAATTCTGCATCTTACTTTTTACAACTGGCAGATTCCCCATATGTTGTTGATATCTTCGAGAATCTCTTTTGGAGTTAGTTTTTATTTTAACAGATATATGATGACCGCACGTTGCTCAATTTTCTCCATTCTTTAAAAACCTTGCACTTAGGCTCACAAAACTCAGTTTAATTCACAAATAAATAATGCTATAGCCAAAGAATTTTACATTGTGACAACCAGAAAGTAAGCCAATCGAATGAGGTCAGTTACATTTAAATACTTAAAGTATTTATGTGTTAGGCCACGAATATTTCGATCTACCCACATATTCATAGTAGAAAATTAATGTAGCAACTTTAGTACCTCTTTAGTTAGTGTTAATGCAGAGTTAACTCTGATTTCACAGATTGAGTAAAGAATAATTAATTTTATTGACATTTAAAATATAGCTAAATAAACTTAAAATATTACTATATTTCAAGTTTATTTATTAGTAACTCTATTTGAACATAATCTTGTCATATTAATGAACAAAATTGAATAGGTTTTATGTTATTTTAGGTTTTCGAATAAAAATTATGTTGTACGGGAAAAGTGTATACGATTTGTCCAGATAGACCGTAGAGAAGAAAATTGGCTTTCGTCTACTTCGTCGAAATTATGCTCAAAGCATTTTAAAAATGAAGATATCTACTTTTTAAAGAAAGAATAGTTGTCGATCAAATTTAAAAAAAAAAGGATCGATACCTTGTACTAGTAATGAATTAGTAAGTTATTAATTTCAGAACTTTTCCACTTAATCGTAAAAATTGGGATAATATTTATGGTTAAGTGGATAAGTACATAAATTAGATAACTTATTTATAATGAAATATATTTATAAAATATGTAGGTACGTATATGTAGTACAATGATTGCAAGCTACTTTGTGATTTTTAAGATTCCGTACCTAAAAGGTAAAACGAACCCTATTCATGAGACTTCACTGTTCGTCTGTCCCTCTGTCACCAGGCTGTATCTCATGAACCGTAATAGCTAGACGGTTGAAATTTCTAGAAATTATGTTAGTATTTCTGTTGCCGCTATGACAAGCGCTAAAAATAAAAAAATAAAAATATATATTTTAAATAATATATTTTGTAGTTATGGCCATTACATTTAGTGTCAATGTTTTAGTTGTTTGTTTTTCCTCAATGATGACTACATACGTAGCTATATCCCCTGACGACGAGGTTATTTGATCATTACGTTATCATTCAAGATAATCGTTCCTGATATCGTTCCATTGAATTCACTGATGAGTCATGTTAATACCTATGTAACTTTATGAAAATTTAGATAAGCATTGAATACTAGATTATAGTAAATACTTGGTACCTCTATCTATCCTGTAGTGTATTTATGAAATAATTATGTATGTAAACACTGTCTCATTCACACAAGCGGGGTAGCTCCTGTCATTTACGTCATATATCAGCCACGACCACGAAGGATGGCGGGAAACAAAGTGAAACAGGGTATATACGAAGATGTTTGAGAGTAAGCCAGTAAAGTTGAACATAATATATATTGATCATATGTACGGAATCAACAGGATTCCACATAATTATGGAATAGAGTTGAATATTTTTAAACATACTGTGACTGTAGATCTGTAATGGTAGTTAAAAGTGTCGCTGTGCTGTTTAAAGGACAGTCACAATTTATGCTCCGTAATGAGGCTAGTAGGCTACATAGATGTTTAGACTAGACCACTCCTCCTCGTGTATATGCCGTCATGTGTGTTGCATGTTGCAACAACTTAGTATTCAGACATAGTTATTCATTTCAGCAGTTTAGTGGTATTATTAATCAACCGTTTGTTTTCATTTAACTAGATGTAATGTTCAATGATATGATAATGATAATGTACACCTGAGCAATACAAAAACTGACAATACTCACATAATGACACAGTTAGTTTACTATTTGCTGCCAATGCTTTAACTGTTATCATCTTCGAGCTGTTCGGACATGCTAACATTACCTCATCCGACCCCTGCCACTTGTCTGAGTGAGTGAGTCAAAAAAATCTTTTGGTCTCTTGCGGTGATAACGTCCTACATGCCTTATCATAGATAACGATAGGTTTGCAACACCTGCTCCATATTCGTACCTAATCGCGCGTTGCTCTGATGTCAACCGCCGCAAGCAGACAAAAGCTTTAAGTTTAGTCATCTTAGTGCTAATGTTGTGTTTGGGCACATTCCACGTAACAGCACACTTTTAATTAAACTCCGTAATGAAACTGCGTCAATTTAGACAATAGCTGTCTGATGTATGTATATCATAATTACGTTAAATTCGTGGCCCGTCATTAGGAAGTAATTTTGTTTATCAACTGTATCTGTGAAGTAATCGTAACTCGTGCCGAAATGTCGGAAAGGACGGAACAACTTAACTATTTATTAGACAGGTAGGTATTAAATTGTTTTTTTAAATATAATTATTAGTAGCAACTGTGATTTCTTCGTACACCCATTCAACGAGGCAATTTTTTGTGTGTTTGTAAACAATGCTCACATTCCAAGATTTCCCACAGTTCTCTAAGCACTTTCCATCATTAACTAAGTGCCTATCGATTGCTTAGAAAATCTTAGATTCCGTTAAAAGCAAGAAAATAATGACTACCGTGGAAAATATTGCGCAAACACCATAATTCATTTAGGTACAAAACTTTTACAGAAAATAAATAATTATAATAGATTATATGATGTGATTGTTGAAATACCTATGTACATAATTTGTAATTCTAATTATATAATGTTCAAAATTACCGGATGTGGTACAAAATTATAACAAATAGGTATAGGATATTTAGATTGTGTTCCTCAGATTATTTCGAAAGAGACGACCGACAAAGTAACAAGTTATATGGAACATTTTCAAAGGACCATTTGTATGTAGGCTGGTTGACAAAAGCAATTTATCATAGCGAAGTTTGTCGTGACTCCTCTGACGGATACCCATGTCGTGTTGTAGAGCTCCAAGTTCTGCATGCAAAGTTATGAGAACCCTAACCTATATCTTGACGACGTAACAGTTTTACAAATTCACGTTTGAAACATTGCATGTTTCCTATGGATTTGATAGAAGAAAATGAAAATTTGACATTGAAATAATATACCCGTAATTTGAGCCTGCTGTGTTTGAAATATAATATATTTTTTGTTTTTAATATCACATACCATTATTTATTGACCAATAAGGGCGAGACCCAATCCAAATGTCAGGGTTGTATCTGTCAGGTTGATGATGTTCTCGAACGTGAGATTTTCCCCTGACCCATTTCTTGGTGCGCTCAGTCCTGTGTTCCAAAGCTTGCCAAATACCAGCCTTACTTAACCTAAATACTACAAATGCAGAAACTGGATATTGATTAATGTTTTTTATTACTTACTTTTGAATACCATTATTATTACTGGGCGTTTCTCATAAGAAAGTGTCACCTGCGCATTTTCCCAGGCCATTAAGTGACGGATGTCATATTAGAAATTAATATCTGCATCTCTGCCACCTGCTTATTACCCACATATTCTTAATAGAGGGAATAAAAATAAAGCGTTCTTTGTACTTTATCAAATAATCAGCCTATATTGTTCCCACTCCTGGCCTCCTCTTGGTGAGAGGGAGTGGGCCATAATCTACCACGCGGTTCCAGTTGGTGGATGTCACATGCCATCGAAGTTTTGTCTCTAGGACATGCCGATTTCCTCACGATGTTTTCCTTCACCGTTCTGAGAGCAGTGGTGAAGAAAGTTTTACACAAAGTAAGGCGCCTGACGGCGTTCGAACCTACGACCTTCAACTTCTAAGTCGCGGCCGATACCATTAGGCCACCATTGCTCTCTCTGTACTTCATCATCTCCTGCCCTTGTCCCTTGTTACTTGGGTCGTCGCTATACGTTATAGCAGAAGTGAATACTTATTGAGAAGAGAAATTCGTTAATTTCTAGTGGTAATGTCTCACTATTCATTACTGAGAAAATAATTGAATTCAATGCTATGTGAAAGAGGGCCCACGTGAAGATTTGATATTTCCTGAGAACATTTACTTAAACCTTACATGAACCAAACGTCATTTCACTAATCAACCGACAGTGATATGCGGGCACACCAAGAGGGTTTTACCAAACAGTCTTTCTATCAGGTCAATATTAGGTAGACGGAAAGCGGTGGCATGCGAAGACCTAACTGTACCTACAATTTTCTTACATATTCCCGGAATGATCAAATTCAAACATTATTACAAGGAAGCTATATTTCCAGGAGGCAAGAGTCAATGTACGCGATGACGGGATTGTACGCAGAGTCAGGGGGAGCAGAAGGCGCGGGCGACGAGGCTGGGCCCAGCACCCCTCCGCACCCGTCTCACCCGCCACGAGAGTCCGTCAAGTGCCACAGCCGAAACCCTTCGGCCGGCATATGCGACAGGTGAACTGACTATAGAAATTAGTACTTTGTCTATAATGGCAACAAACTCAAGTATTTAGCTGATGTCGTGGTAAAATATAACTGGTCAGCAAGTTTGCCAGCTGACATAATGACGTACCGTTACACTTAAAGTCTATTCTATTCCATCACTATCAACTGTACCTCCAGCCTTCTACAGAAGACGTCGGTAACTACACTTTCTACGTTTACTGTAACTTGAAACCGAGTTTGCTTTATGTAGTTTTAAAGCAGATGTATGCGCCGGCGCAATGTGCTGATATGACCCCTCATTCGCACTTATGACACCGGAACCGACGAACTCGTTTAAATTCCAGATTGCACAGCATTACTTACTGAGACGTCTCCTACCGACACTTTACAATACTGTATGTACTATAATACGGTATAAACGGTTTTACTTTTAAATGCCAATGTCAAGAGTTAGATGACCTAACGGAAAATCAAGAAATACCTGTCAGTATATCGACCTGCGCACGCGCCGTGAATCGTTTGTTTAATATTCACATCGGCCGTAGTTTTATTCATTGAATTAGCTGTAGTATACATTAATTGTTAATTACAGTAACTAATGCGGGCTTTATTCTGTTTATAGAGATCGGGAGCGGGACAAAGAAAGAGAAAAGCCTCGGCAACTGTACCCAGAAATATTAGACATTCCTCATGACGCAAGAGATTGCGGTATCTTGTCGTGGAGGCCGCTTTTCATACAGCAATTTTCTAGTATTAAAGTGAGTACTATTGATATATTTTATTGAGAGGTAATATAAAGATTGGAAATTAAGAATGTTTAGTTTTGAAATTCGTCTTTACCTACTTACTTACATCACACTGAAACCTTAATAAATTTTCCTATGACTTACGTTTTCTTTCAGGTGTTTGTATTTTTCCTTTCGTTCCTGGTAACGCTACAACAAGCATTGAGCTCTGGCTACATAAACTCAGTAATTACAACAATCGAGAAACGTTTTGAAATACCGTCGAGTCTGTCCGGACTCATCGCGAGCAGCTACGAGATCGGTAACGTCATTACCGTGATCTTCGTATCGTATCTCGGCAGCAGGAGACACATTCCAGTTTGGATCGCAGTCGGTAAGAAAGATCTTTTAATTAAAAACTCATTTGTGTTTTTCTTGCTAACATTTTAAGCTTACTTACATTACTTAATAGGCTTTTCGCCCACCCTTGACCTGATCAAATCAATCGCCTATCGACAACCTTGGACCCTACATTTTACTACAGCTAATCAATTATTTAGCCAAATCACATCCGTAGCAACAAAATGTTTATGACTTTTGTTATTTTAGGTGCCGTGATTATGGGCATCGGCTCGTTAGTGTTCGTCGTTCCGCACTTTATAGCGGAAGTGAATAGCGAAACTTTGATGAACAATAAATCTGACGACAACATCTGTCGGTTGCCACGTGCATTGGAGCAGGATATGGGCGGCTTGGGCCGACTCTCACAAGGTCTACCACCCAGCAACCTGAGGCCTGACAATTGCATTAAGGTTTGCATATTTTTACGAATCTATTGTAATTCTTCTATTTAGCATAAGACAGAGAGTCAAATGGATAAAGCGATAGAGACATACCTACATTTATACGTCTAATACAGCAGTTAGATTTTTCTCACATCTCATGATGTCTGGTAAAGCCGTACGGAAGACGGATCTGTGTGTTGCGATGTGTACCGGACACGATGCACCAAATATTGGTGTGTCGCGAATTTGGTCGTGGAGGATCTCCAGATCAATCTCCCTCTGGCGCTGCATCGTTGGTCGTTTTGTTGGGTTTAACATTGCATCACCTCACTCAACTGCCGTCTTCCTTCCTATTCACTAAGTTTTATAAGTGAATAGGCTTAATAAACTAGCTCGCTTTACCATTAATGATTGCGTCATTGCTTACCATCAGGCGGGACTGCAGTCAAGCACTAGTTTATAATTATTTTAAAAAAGAATCTTTAACCTTATGGTTTTAGTTTGGTATTTTTACGTGAACTTTTAATGATTGAATACCATTTATCTCTTCTATCTGCGAAGTCCTTTTTTCCCAACCATTTAGAGAAGCAAGACATCTTGGGCTTATGATTAATATGTACCAATAATTTGACAGAGTTCTCCGAGCACGTTCATGCCTGTGATGGTTTTCATAGTGGCGCAGCTTTTGCTTGGCTGCGGCGGGTCACCACTACTTACCCTGGGAACAACATATGTGGACGACCACGTACGACCAGAGTCATCCAGCATGTATATAGGTAAGAGAAACGTACTACCTACAGAATTATATATGGAGGAAAGAGAAAAATATTGTTATAAGTTTATGAATGACGCGTTTATAACAGAAGATTGTCGTTAGCACACTTTTTAATTCCGAAAAGTAAGTTTGCTTTTTCTTTTAATGCATACCTACCATCCTTCGCTACTGCGAAGCTGTTCACAATCATTAGACAGGCTGTTGTGTCCTATTACCTGATTACCTTGTCCCGACATCGCGACAGCCCATTCTTCTTACAGTAATTATTTCGATTTACACTCGAACATTGTCGGGTTTTGAATTTAAGAATAGTGTTTCGAAGAATCCTTCGACGACTTCGATTGATGTTCGATTCGCCACGAACGCTTATTGAATGCCGAATAGCTTGCAGGTTAGCCCTTTGGTTACTTTTATAGTGTCACGATTAGATTTGACCGTGCTGCCAAGTCGTGCGGTGACTTGTCTACATGTATTTCGATGACGCATCTTGTTAGTTTTGTATGCTCTGTAGGCAATTCTCTTTTCGTGCTATCATGAAGGCTAACTGCTTAAGAAGGAAGTCCCAGGTAAGCAACCTAAATTTAAAAAAAAAATATTCAATAATCCAACATACAACCTGACCCTGAAAAAAAAATTAATATTACGCAATACCTAGGGTATCCCAATCAAGGATCATAGACAAAATTAGTGTAGTAACACCTTCGAAAGTAATAACAATACATATATACGTACCTTACGTGTATAGTATACTATCCTTCAAGCTTGCTTATTGAAATTGTCAATCAACAAACAGTAATCGTTTACAAACATTACAATGAAGTCATGGCCATAGAATAAAATGTCTGTCATAGCGCTGCAGTGGCAGACTCGCTACAAATCTCATAAATTATTATCACCCTTTGTTAACATTCAAACGACTTTAATAGTATTATATCGTGACGTTTATTATACTGTCGGCGTGTCCACTTCATGTCACTTACGAGACGTTCATGTCTTTATTGGCATGCCAGGTTGCGGTGCGACGGTGTCCCCTCACGTAGTAGACACAAAACAAATACACAAGTCACTGACCTTCATCAACCAACACACACCAAATTTTTACAGGCATTCACATTAAAATCGTATAAACATTTTTATTATCATCAAGCCTCTAAATAGAACGTATTTACAAACACTGAACGGCATTTAAACGTAGAACAATAATATATCAATCAGTGTTATCCTTAATTTCAGTATAATATTTAACATTTCTAACAATACGAATTAACACTGTTGGCCGACATTGTATAAGATAATCGCCTCGTTGTCATTATTTTATACTCTACGGTGGAGCATGCAGTTAGACGCAAACTGTCATTAATTTATTGATCGAACTATGGAAGAGGTAGCCTACGTACAAAGTACCCAATTTAAATTAATGTTTTGAATCAAGTACTGTCGCACCAAAAAATAAATCACACGATTTTGCTGTTACGGTTCACTTACTACAGTAGTAATATGAAACATTATCGTGGACACTTACTGTCTCGATATTACGTGTGTGATTCATCGACACGGGTCGCTATAAAACTGCAGGATCCATTTATTAAATGAATTCACGAGAAAGGTCGATGCTCTCGTACATACTCGTTGTAATGTTTATTTAGAATGTTCTAGAATGATTTAAAACTGCTATGGACCGGACAGGTTGTGCCAATGGTCGTGTTTAGTTTATGACCTCGGTAGACAATGGACTGTGACTTACCGTGGCCATAGCTCCAAACTTGTAGAGGTAAAATATACTCCAAATGACCCAGAAATGTAGATTTTTCGATGAGGGGGAAGTCTCATCCACCAATTGTTTTATTGTTCATTAACAATGAATATTCTTATATGGCAACTAATTGGCCTCACGAGTCCTCTGCTGTAATTTATTCATACTAATGGAAATCGTATAACTTAAGTAGCGCAGAACTGAAATTGATATTAATTATGCACATAATAATTTATTCAGAACATAAAAAAGGCCCTGACCCTTCGACCTTTTATATACACCATCACACCGTTACATGAAATTCACAAAATTTGTTTTGGAGCGTCGCGTTCATCGTTATATTGAATACATTGTGTTTGGGCTGGCACGATGAAAATGCGGTGCCTTGAAATTAACCGTAGATATTGGTGGGACCGCGTCCTTGACCCACTTCCTATAACACGGCCGATGTGCTTACTGTTCTTGTCCTGACAAAAAATACTCTTAGTCTTTTTTTTTTTTTTGTTTCTTCAAAGTTTTGATATTGATCGAAGAAAAATTTTAGCTGTTTTTCTAAATGTTTTATGTTGTCTCAGCCTATTTCGTTGTAGCGTCAATGAGAGGTTCTAATAAGGCCCTTCACGTTAAGACTCCTATATAGACGCGAGTTGGATTCGAGAGCCACTAGGATCGCCAAAAGGAGATTCGTAGCTTCGATTTGTATCCGCTTTATTTGATAATAATGAATGGCGGTGTATTTTTACTACAATGTCTTAAGATATCGTCCACGTTCAGGTCAATGCTCAGCTCGATAAATGGACTGTTTCCACAAACATTTATCTCTTGTACCAAACACTTGCCGCGTAAATGTGAATGAAATGTAAAGTTATGGAAGCGAGAAACATTGACATGCAATGATTTCATAATACAGTCTTACGTCACACACAGCATACATACATGCCACGCCGCAAGTTTTGCCATTAAATTTCTATAATGAGTACAATTTTATTCGGTTGATTTTATCTGTGCAATGTAATTTGAACGTTCAAATCGACCTTTGAGATATTGAGGTTGTGAATAATCGTAAGTTAAAGTAAATGGAGCGTTTGGAAACATTTCTCACGCCACCCGATTTCAGGGAGCATAAGTCATTCATATTAGCCGTGGAATCTGCGCCATTTGCAGCCGCACAAAACAATACTGACCTACTTTCCACAATATCCGAGTGCCGGGTGCACTTAGGTAAAGTTTGACACATTACCCGCGCCACAAATGGACAATACTATCATATATTGTTTTCTCACACGCTGCTTCTGATTGATAGGAACTAATTTGTCATTGCATAATGTCAATCATAATTGATAATCACCTATAATTGGCAATTATGATATAGTTAATAACATAATCAAATTAATATACTTATTCTTATTCTTCAATTAGGCTATTACTAACATGATAATTCGATGATAAGGCTAAATATGTGATTGTTTTGTTTAAAGGGTGCATGTACAGCATGGCTGCGTTCGGCCCTGTCCTCGGGTTCCTTCTGGGAGCGTACTTGCTATCTTTCCACATGGACTCTTTCTCTGGCACTATTATCTCGATAGGTGAGTATCCCAAACTTATCAACGTTTATTTATTTAGACTATATTTATAGGATTTTTGTGTGTGTCTAATAATGCTATTGTGTATGTACCTACTTAATTAGCTGTAACATCCTTTGAAGCACAGATTAAATAGATTACCTGTTGATAATAATACTTCTTGAAAGATTCGCAAACAGCAGTTTTTTCCTTATCCATCTTGGATTCTATAGTTTCCTTTATATTATTTTCAGATCCGGGTGACCATCGTTGGGTCGGCATGTGGTGGGGTGGTTTCCTACTATGTGGGTTCCTGTTGATCTTAGTCGCAATTCCCTTCTTTTCGTTTCCAAAAGTGTTGGTACGAGAGAAGGAGAAAATCCGACTGGTGGAAAAGGCCGCGGCTGCCAGCGGGGCGTCCACGTCTAAAACACCAGCCAAGCCGCAGTCAGATATCAAGGACACTGGCTATGGGAAAGATATTAAAGGTAGGTACCAACCACACACGTATAATATATTCTTGATAATTTTATTTTTTAATTTTCATGGGTTTCGTAATTATGACTAAGAATTCAACTATCTACATATATAACATTTTTTCTCGATAATTTACTATAAGTATAACCACTAATGTCATAAAAGCAACCAATTCGTCACCTGTTTAGTATAGTCGTGTGACATATGATTAATACACTTCTCTCTGTCTCTTCGGGGTATTCAGTCTTGATGTTATGACATAATGGAACTGTTAATCCACAGACATACCGGTGTCGATGTGGCGCTTGCTCAAGAACCCAGTGTACGTAGTGACGTGCCTGGGCGCGTGCATGGAGCTCATGATCGTGTCGGGCTTCGTCGTGTTCCTGCCCAAGTATTTGGAAACACAGTTCAGCCTGGGCAAGAGCCAGGCTAGCGTGTTTACTGGTAAGTTATCTACTGTTTAGTGCGTAGTTTTATCTGCGAAAAAAGTTTTACACTAGGACTTTTGGGTTAGCGTTCTTCTTTACCTTTTTTATGTTTGCTCTGCTCTTTAGGGCCCTAGCGTAATATTACATAGCCTTCGTCAACAGTTGGGTTACTACCCCCTGGGAAGACTACCCCCTACGTAAAAATCAATTTTACCGTATTAATATTAGTATATATTATAGATAATAATTTATTTTAAGCATTGACCAACATAAAATGAAAATCAACAAAGTGCACGTATATATTTGTGTCGCTCTGAGCTATCATACTACATACAGCTATCCTATCAGAATACCAGCGCTGTGCAACATTCACTTTTTAAATGTCGAAGCATTATGCTGAGATAGGAGCTTTTTGGCCTCGTAAGGGACTTTCTGATTTTCTTTTTTTTATTTTTATAACTGGTTTTTATTTTGTTTAACTTAGTTTAGTTTTATGATTTTACTATACGAGTCACAAAAAAAATACTATTTCTTTCTTTCTATCAGTACGAAACAACATTTAAGAGACCATTACTACTTGTTTCCATTCGCGTATATATATCAACGATGTTTTAGCCGTATTAGAGCTTGTGTCATTCTCACAGAGGCAGTCCGATCACAGAATAAATATTGACCCCAGACTGGGGTCAATATTTACCCAGTACAGACAAATGAAGGAGCATTAGTGAGATTTAGTCAGTAAAAGCTCCAAGGTTTGCCTCCTAGAGTACTACTTGTTTCCATTCGTGTGTAGAACGACAACGTTTTGAACGGAACAGTATTAGCGCTTATCTCAATCTCACAAAGGAAGCCCGACCACAGAATAAATAGTGACCAGTAGCACACACATTTGACAGGACAAAACTAATGTTTGGTTTTTTGTCTTTCTTGGTGAAACAGAAAGAAAAAAATACTGGCCTTGATTTTTAATTAGTTTGTGAATAAGGGAATCGGAACCAATGATGGACATTTTAAGAAATCGAGCGCCGTTCATTCCATTGTTTCCAATCTCCATTCGAAGACAAAAAGGCTATAAAGTATAATAAAGCCACATTAATAATGCTATGTAGCAACAGCTAATTTATACACAATGCCTTAATCTTAGCAGACGATCAGATGCCGACACCGCTTGCGTCACCCATATCCGCTCATCTTATGTACTAATTAATCGTTTTAAAATATATAGTTACCGTTATTTAGAACTATGTGTCCTACATCAGCCCATCACTGTTGAATATTCTCTTGAGTCTTCTTAAAAAGACAAACGTTTATTACAGAATAAAAATTATACCTGGCAAACCGATTGTTTAAGAGCAATGGTGGAAAAGAACTAAAACGAAAATAAACAAAGACAGAATATCGTCGCCGTAGAGTGAAAACCTCGGGAATGCATTTTTGCTCAAATTTATTTTATTGCGTTGCTGGGAAGAAAACCTCACCACGCACATCCTGATCTGACTCATTTGTTCATTCGATACTCGTAGCGATATCTATGGCACTACATAAATTATTACCTCTTCAACACGCGCAGCTGTCAGTTTCGTGTGAATACCTAGCAACGAATATGTTCACTTTATTTTATTTTCATTTGGGCAATCTTATAGTACTGAACCGATTTGGGTATGAAAGCGGGTTAAATCTCCATATTAATTAATAAAAAAAAACATAAAAGTCGCCGTACAAAAATTTTGCAGCACGCAGTTTTTTCTTCCTCATGAAGTTACTATTTTTGCACTTACGAGGTTTTCACTCTACGGCGACGATATAGTCTTGCCCTATTCCCTTGTTAAAATCTCAGCCTTGTTTCACGACACTTACTGATAAAGAAAGGTGAAGCTCTTTGTACACGACACGGTTTCTTTACGGTTCGGAGGATAAAGCGCGCCGTATTAAAAACGTGTCTGCCAACAAGCATTCATACAACACCGACCACCGTACCTACAGGGTAAGAAAAATGTGTGTACAAATAACACTAGGTCTACTCATCGTTACTAAGAGAGAGACCTGTCGAACTCGCGACGACGGTTCTAGGCCTGCCAGGGGTACCGTAGAATTGGGAGGACCCGGTATTTCGGAAATGCAGATGACGAATGCACAGGTGGTTTTTAAGCCGTTAAGAGTCCGGCACACCCCTCCGCGTCCCCGAGCGGAGGATAGTCCATGAGGATTTTTCCATCTTCAGGGAAAAAAGGTTACTCGTAACTGAGAGCCACACATGCTCGATCATTAGTGACTCAACGAGGAAATGAACAGTCATGTATATTATTCGTAGCTCTTATGTCTTAGTACAAGGCCATTAGATTAGCTTGGGAACCTCGGAGACGCAGGTGAAGGGTTTATTTATACTATATATGTTTATTTATGCTTTCCGCCCGCGGCTTCGCCCCCGTGGACTTCGGTTATATCTCGCTTTTTAGATTTCCTCCAGGAATATCAAATTTTCCGGGATAAAAGGTACCCTATTATTAATCCGGACTTCTAACTTTACGTCTGCAAAATTTCAAAGTAATCGGTTCAGTAGTTACGGCGTGAAAGCGGAACAAACAAACTAACTTTCCGATTTTTAATATTAGTAAGGATACTTAAAAAAAAATAACGAAAATGTGAAATCTACCAGCGGCTATGAACTCCAAATAAAGAACAGAAAATCTCTTTCTATTTCTTTATTGATAACCATCCCATCTGCGGAGATAAGCTAGTTAATTAATTGTCTGATTGATTTTACTTATCTGACAAATAAAATACATTACTATTATTATTTTTTGACATCGTAAAAAGAGAAATCAATCAAATGTTTGTTTGTATAGGTTCTATAGCGATCCCGGGCGCATGCATAGGCATCTTCATGGGCGGCTGCCTCCTCAAGCGACTGGAGCTCCGACCAAAGGGCGCCGTGCAGTTTGTCCTCATATCGAACACGATCTGTCTCTCCTGTTACGCTTTACTGTTCTTCCTCGGATGCGACAACATCAAGATGGCTGGGACCACCATACCTTATACTAATCACACGTATGTATTATTTTCGTACACAATTTATTTTGGCTAAATGCCTTCACATACTTCACAATCTCTCGAGACGGTTTAATGCAGTCATGATTGCAGTGTGAGAGAGACACGGACACTGATATTACGATGGTATCAAGGGATAAGGAACAAGGTCTAAAGTCAATCATCCTCCTTAGAAATGGGAGGATACTCTAGTCGCTTTTTCTTTCTTTTCTTCCTTTCTTTTTTTTTTAAATCACATAAATTGTAACAATCAATTTTTACAAAGCAAGCACATATTGTTATCGTAAAAAATTTCATATTTAATGTCTGGACTTGAAAGAAGACTATGATCCCTGAGTTTGTTTCGGCTTTTCTTCTCAGAGTTTGTCAGTTCGGAAATGCCGGCTCCAGCTAGTTTAAAAAATAACACGTGTAAAAGTGATCTGATCAGTGATCCTACTAGCATAATAAACGACTTCATTTCGTTTGGTGTGGTGTCTGGTGAGCACTTGCCCGACAGTTGGTGTCGGGAGATGTAGGTATATGTGTGCTAAGTTGCGCGGTAAACTCTGCCTGCGAGATGCAGGATTTGCTTAAAGTCAGTACGATGCGTTTTCAAATGTTGCTTTGTAGATACCACTATAATGACATTCGTCATACTTACGGCCTCTGTTATTTTACTAATCGACCTTCTTGAGATTACTGATAGTAGACTAACGAACGCAAAAATAAAAAGTTATGAGTACCTTATAGAAAGCTTTCCTGTGATTACTAGTTTGCTTTTAAAACCCCATACATAGAGGTATAACTAAGAAACTTTATTGTTTGTGTTATCAAGACTAGTTTTTTATAATGTGCCTTTATTTATACAGAAACTTGGAGCCGTTCAAGGTGAACCTTACAGCAGCGTGCAACTTCAACTGCCTGTGTACGGAGACGGACATGGAGCCGGTCTGCGGCAACAACGGCCTCACGTACTTCTCGCCCTGTCACGCCGGATGCGCTGCCTTCTCTTCGCGCTCCAACTTCACTAACTGTGCATGTGAGTTAACTTTATGTTAAGCTAAAAAGCGTAATTTTTGCTAACACATACTACTTTTGAATTGTCAAAAGTAGTGTTTTTCAACCTTTTTTTTATGACACGGCCCCTTTAGTATAAAAAAATTTCGCGAGCCCCTACTCTGCGACATTCTAATTTATTTTCATGATTATTGATTCTGTGACAAATTTTCAACAATTTGTCCCGCGAGCGTAGTAGTAACAGGCATCCGATGCGAGTTGAGTGAATTAGTGAGCGAGACAACGGCCGTTACGTGGACGACGTGATATGAAGCGTGTTTTGCATTGCGAGTCTCAGTCAACTATTGTTTGTTAAGCACTAGGCATTGTTCTAGCATTGTTATAGCTCTTCAACATCAAAAAAACTGCCATAGTACAAATTTCCAACGGAAATGGAGAAGCATTGCTGTATCGAGTAGCTTTTCGTGTGGCTAAAGCAGCAAGCCTCACAATATTGCCGAAAATTTGATTTTACCAGCTGCTCTAATATGGCAGAAATTATGTTTGGTAAACAAGAGATCGAAAAACGGATCTTAAATCCGTTCTTAAATGCATGAGGAAAATAACTCCCCGGAAAACGCAAAAACTCGCATCAACACGCACTGCGGCTAGTATTGCATGCGCCCCTACTACACATATACACACTATGGAACACAAAAAAACCGCGCGTTTTCAAACCGAGGTAAAAACGTAACAAGTTGCGTTTTTTAAATCAATCACTGAACAAAGTCACTAATGCGTGCGCTTGTATAGAAAGCTATGTGTCTATATTTTTTGCGGGTTCAGACCTGCGGATAAACGCGGGCGTTTAATCGCAGTGCGTCCTAAGCCTTAATCCGTTGTTCGTGGCTGTCATTCGTAAAAGTTTAACAGCCGTTACGGGTCCTCAGAAACCCAAAAATCATGACAACCAGTTTTACACAGAGGTTCGTATTAGCCTGTAACTGGGTTATAGAGATCAGATAGGCAGTTTCTCCATGTAAACTACTGCTATCCTCTGAATCCGGTTAGATCCGAAGCCGACCCCAACATAGTTGAGAAAAAGGTAGGCAGATGATAGTATCCATAAAATTACTCTTTTTGTTTATTATGAATGTTCAAAAGACTACTGTAACTGTAAAGAAAATTCCGTCCGACCCATAAGGATAATAAAGGTTAGGTAAACACATGACCAAATAAAATATGACATTATATATATATTAAAATAATCTTTTTTTTCGCGAATTAATTCAAACTTCCCCAAAATTGTTTTTTTTTTTTTTAAGTGACAATACCATTTTTGACGGTATTATTGTGACCGAATAGGGATGCGACCGCGTGCAGCTTGCCTCAATCGCCCGCACATGTATTAAGTTACCTCATTTTGCAAAATAATGTGCTGTGGGGTCCCACCACCATCTTTGGGACTCAAGTCAACCCCACCTGCCAGACGGTGCACCTGCTGACATACGGACGGGGCCCTGACGCCGGCTTCCCTTTCGGGGTTGAGTGGTCAGACGGCAGTCGCACTCGTAATAAGCCAAACAACCGCCAAACATGAACAGGAATAGAAGAAAAGCACGAGTTACAGTTAGGGCGCCGCCGCAAAACGGCGCGCAGGAGCCCCGCCCGACTCCTGTGACCTGTGGGCTAGGGCTACCGTGTCAGGGGCGGACACGGCTGAAGAAGCGAGCCCAAACCAGTAAACTCCGTTTCGCTTCGTGGAACGTTGGCACGCTAACTGGACGCGCGAGAGAATTGGCCGAAACTCTCCACAGGCGGAGGGTGGCCGTGGCGTTCCTGCAGGAGACTCGGTGGAAAGGCAGCAGATCCCGACTTATTGGGAATGGCTACAAGCTGATCTACACGGGTGTACCTAGTGGGAGAAATGGGGTCGCGGTGGTGTTGTCTGACGAGCTCCAGGATGACGTCTTGGAGGTGAATCGCATCAGTGATCGGCTAATGTCGGTGCGGGTGCTTGTCAATGGGGTAATAACCCACTTGATAAGTGCTTACGCTCCGCAGGCCGGGTGCGGTGACGCCGAAAGGACGTTGTTCTGGAGCCAGCTCGAAGGATTGCTTCACGGGATCCCGTTATCCCAGGGAATCGTTCTGGGTGGTGATTTGAACGGTCACGTGGGTGAGAAGTGTGACGGGTTTGAGCGTGTTCACGGTGGCTTTGGGTACGGTAGCCGCAACGCGGAAGGGGACAACATTCTCCGAACGTGTGCGGCCGCTGACCTGGCAATTGTGAACACCTACTTCAAAAAGAAACCGGAGCACCTTGTTACCTACCGGAGCGGACGAAGCGCTACCCAGATCGACTTCCTACTAACTAGGAGACACCACATCGGCAAAGTAGCCAACTGCAAAGTCATACCCGGTGAGAGTCTTACTGCACAACACCGTCTCCTTGTCATGGATCTCTGCGTTAAGGCCCAACGTAGACGTGTAGAGCGCTGCCGACGCCAGATCCGGTGGTGGCTGCTTGTTGAAAATAAGTACCAGGAGTTCGCTTCGGTTATTGGCGACAAGTGCGCTGGTACCGAGGGAGAATCTGTCCAAGATCACTGGGACAGAATCCAGGCAGCTATTACCGGGGCGGCGCGAGTGGTGCTCGGCGTGTCTAAGGGCGGTCGCAAAAGTGACAAGGAGACCTGGTGGTGGAACGACACAGTCCAGAGGGAGACAAGGGTGAAGAAAGCCCTCTTCAAAACGTGGCAGGCGACCGGATCTCCTGAAGATCGCGACGCATACAAGGTTGCCAAACGTGCCACTAAAAGAGCTGTAGCCAGAGCCAGACGAGACCACTTAGAACCGCTCTACCAGAAGTTGGAATCGTCTGAGGGGCAGAAGCTCATTTACAAGTTGGCACGTTCTAGGGTGAAAGCGGCACAGGATATATCCAAGTGCCGTTGTGTAAAAGACCCTACTGGCAACCTGCTTTGCGAGGATCGCGCGGTGAAGGAGAGATGGCGTACGTACTTCCACGAGCTGCTGAATAAGCAGCACCAAGAGGTGCAGACACCGGAACTCCCTCCGAACCTTGGATTAGTGCCCCCGATAACGCCTGAGGAAGTCCACACGGCTCTTCGTCGCATGGCGAATCGGAAAGCTGTCGGCGCTGACGGAGTCCCCATTGAGGCCTGGAAGGCGATGGGTCCTTGCGGTGTGGGCATGTTAACTAACTTTCTGAACCGCGTGCTCCTGTCCGGGAAAATCCCGAGCCAATGGAGGCTGAGTATTATCACTCCAGTCTTTAAAGGCAAGGGCTCCGTACAGGAGTGTGGTAACTACCGCGGTATAAAGGTCATGTCCCACACCATGAAGATCTTTGAGAGGATTTTAGACTCCCGGATCCGGCAGGAGTGTGCTGTCTCGACGTGTCAATATGGGTTCCGTCCAGGGTACGGAACCATGGACCCTATCTTCGCCCTAAGGATCACCATGGAGAGATATAGATCGAAGAACACGCCTCTGCATATGCTCTTTTTAGACATGCAGAAGGCCTTCGACTGTGTCCCTCGGGGGGTGATCTGGTGGGCACTGAGGTCCAAAGGGGTACCAGAAGCCTATGTTGACATAATTCGAGACATGTACCTCAATTCCGATTCCGTTGTTAAGACCGCTGTTGGCGACACTAAACCCTTCCCGATCACCGTCGGTGTACACCAGGGATCCGTCCTTAGTCCGTTCCTGTTCAGCGTGATATTAGACGTCTTGTCAGACAGCATCAAGAATTCACATGAGCAACCACCCTGGTTGCTCATGTATGCTGATGATATCGCGCTGGCAGACGCGGACAGGGAACGATTGGTGCGGCGGGTAAATGCGTGGAAGAACTCGCTTGAGAGCGGTGGTCTTAAACTCAATGTGGCGAAGACTGTGTACATGGCCAGCAACACCACAGACCCTATGCCTGTGTGCATAGGCGGAGACAAGGTCGAGTGCACAGACCAATTTAAATACTTGGGGTCTGTGCTCCACGCGTCCGGCGACATTGATTGCGACGTTAAAGCACGCATTTCCGCAGCTTGGGCAAAATGGCGTGAGATGACAGGTGTCATTTGTGACCCCAAAATGCCGGTTAAGCTTAAGGGACAGGTCTATAAGACCATCATTAGACCTGTCCTTCTGTATGGCAGTGAGGCGTGGCCTGTGCTTGAGCGACACAAGCAGGAGCTGCGTGTCACGGAGATGAGTATGCTGCGGTGGATGTGTGGAGTTACGCGGAAAGACCGCATCAGGAACTCCCGCATTCGTGGCAGTCTCCATGTCCGTGACATAGCAGACAAACTGCAAGAGAGTCGCCTACGATGGTACGGCCACGTCTTACGTAAACCGGCATGTTACGTGGGTAACAAATGTCTTGCCATGGCGCCTCCGCCGGGCCGGAACAAGCGAGGCAGGCCAAAGAAGTGCTGGCTTGACGTTGTAAGAGATGACATGCGTGCCAACAATCTCACACCACAGGATGCCAGAGATCGTGCGAAATGGAGGCGTAATAGTAGGAAAGCGGACCCCGGGCTCCAACGCGAAGGCCGCGGATGCGACCGGGATTATACGCTGAGATGATGATGATGATGATTTTGCAAAATAATATTTATTTTTAAGGGTATTTATGAAGAATCTGTTATAGATACCTAACAATATCTTCACAGATCGGACAGGGTTTTCCTTAAATATTGTATATGTACCTAATCCGTTTGGCTCACGTGCCCAGATATAAATTGTATACGATGCACAGGGCAGTCTTTCCACTATCTAATCGAATTTGACATTGTAAATGGGTCTGGGTCGCCTGAAATAAATGGGTAACTATTATAAGCTTCTGGATTAATAAGAATCACCCGCCAGGCGTGCATGAGAACAGCCGCGAGAGCATGGCGGGCGTACTGGGCGCGGCGGGCGTGGTATCTGGCGCGGCGGCGGCGGCACTGCGCGGAGAGTACTCGGAGGTCACGGTGGTGCCGGTCGCCACGGCAGGCGCCTGCAACCCGCCCTGCACCACCATCTTCCCGTTCCTCGTCCTGCTGTTCTTCATGACCTTCGTCGTTGCCGTTACACAGATGCCCTTGCTTATGATTGTGCTGAGGTTTGTTGATTCTTATTTCCTTTTTTGACTTGCAGCTTGTGGTCTTCTTAAATATTGCTACAAGGATCTTTGCGGTCAACAATGGGGATAAATAACATGTTTTATTTTTATAGATCGGTGAGCGAAGAAGAGCGTTCATTTGCACTCGGAATGCAATTTGTGATATTCCGTTTGTTCGGATACATTCCTGCGCCGATTGTGTTCGGGAACCTTATCGACTCGACGTGTTTGTTGTGGAAGCAATCCTGCAGCGGAGAGAAAGGAGGCCGCTGTCTTCTATACGACATCGAACAGTTCAGATACAGGTAAGCTTATCTACTTAAATAAGTCACATTATATATTAGGTCTTTCTGGAATTTGTGATAAAAAATTGTGCCCTCAATATACAGTTAAAATAAAGGTCAATATTTTGTTATCCATATAACTGCGATAAGGAAATCACATAACAATGTCTTGTTATCTTAATTTAAATCTGCCCTATAATATTATTATTTGAATTTCTTCTTGTTTGTACAGATACGTGGGCCTGTGCGGCGGTATCAAGATAGTCGCGCTCGGCATATTCATGGCAGATTGGTGGCTGGTCCGGCGTCGGCGACACCTCGAGACTGCGCCACCGCTTGACCCGCACAAGGACATTGCCGGCTCCATCATCAGTCTCGACAAACGTACGTCTAACTTTTATATTGTTCTTCAAAATATAATGCGGCTAAACATTACTTATAAAGAATTTGTTACAGTTTTCGAGGAACTTCCATCTGCGGACAACGCAAGTGGCTTCCGCTCGGGAGTGACTTCAGGTGTGAGTTCGGCGACCACGACCCCGCTAGAGCCGCCGGGAGGAACGGGCGACGCACACGACACGCGCGTGCGCCTTCAGCGCACCGAGTCGCAGTACTCGCAGGACTCACAGACGCGCCCCTCCGGAAAGAACTCGCGGGTGCTGGTCGCATCGCGTCACCTGCGCAACGACTCTAAGACCATCCAGCTGGAGCCGCGAGCGCGCCAGCACTCGCTCGACGAGCCCGAGCGCAACCGCGCCGTACGGAGCGACTCGCGCGAATCCCGCGACTCGCGGCGTGATGCCTTCCCGCGCTCGGCTTCGCGCGACCTGCCTCGCGAGGCCCACTCACGCAGCGGCTCACGCGACTTCAAGGTGCACTCGCGCTCCAACTCGCGTGAGCTCAGCTTGGAGCAGCTGAAGCACCTGGCGCTCAAGAGCATGGAGAGCCTGGACCTCACGGCCCTTCCGCTGACGCGAGCCGCGGACGAAGAAAGTAAGCGCCTTATTGACGGCGGCGTGCTACGGCACCGCAGGACCAGCTCCAAGGACTGCAAGCTACCGGAGACTAAGCACAAGCGCACCTCCTCACATCACCTCACGATGGAACCCAACGAGTTAAGCTTACAGATGCATAAGGGTCGAAGTGTGGATCATCTGGCGTCGACTCGATTGGACCCTTGTGTGTGAGAGATAGGGGCGAATAGGTACAGTTTAGTGTCTGAACAGAATCTCAGCTGAGTGATACGATCGAGTGTAAAATATTGCTTTTACTGGTGTGCACAACAGTGATAAACATAATGAACCTGTGTAAGTTAAAAATGAACTACACTTATTCTAAATTTAGCAATTAGAAAACCAATTATGAGTGATTTCAAATCATATCTTAACTGTAGTTTCAAAGCTTTCATAAAATTATTAATAGAAAAAAAACTGTTGCTTCTGCAGCTAAGTTACTAGTGTTCTAGTTATAACTTAATTGAAGCTGCAAGCTACTACATACAACATGTAGGATCAATGTAATGTTTTAATGAACCAAGTAGTGTGATATGATAACTGACTGTTGTTTTAACATTAAAATACTCGCATCACTCCTATTCTTACTTTAGTTTTTATATAATGTAATTAGTTAAATTAAAAATGTTAACTTTTTCTATTTTAAAGATGCATAATTAACTTAACTATAAAAATGAAAAACTATTTTTGTTGTACTTAAATTTCAAGATCATTGATATGAATTCAATGTGTTGTGTATACTTTGATCACTCTTAATATTGCTTTGTAAAAAAAAGATGCTCATTATTTTGTTGTTCTTACAGTAGTGCAAATAATTTACAGACTGTTAACCTTCGCCATTGTTAGAAATATAGTAAATAGAGACCACTAGAGAAGAACAGGATAAATATGGACATTACATGGAAAAAAAAAATTACAAAGGCGAGCAATCAAGAAAATAAAAAAATATTGCCACATATTTTGAAATGCACTCAGTTTACTACATCTTTATATCTGCACAAGGCATTCTATTAATTTCTATAGTAGTGCTCATATGCTTGCCTATCATTATCTTCTAATTTATAATAAATCTGTCTACAGTATGTTACTGGTAACATTCCTCTTACTGTTATTGTACACTAAAAATTAATAAAACAAGCACAAATCACCAAAATTTCTATAGGTATGTTATACCTATGTATAAAAATATTAGTTATGATCTCAATTGATAGGAATGAATTCTGCAACCGAATGTGAAAAATTGACAGCAATATTTTTTAATGCATCTTTAATTTTGTAAATATTTATTTCTTGTAATTTTATTATGTATTGTGATCCTACTTTACAAAGTTTAGTGCAATTAATGGATCTATGCATGCCACTCAAGGTCCAAAAACTTTCGAACCATGCTGATTCTGAGTTTTAATCTTTTATAATTGTATATTTTGGACAGCTAATATTTAGCATATAATATTAATTTAGTAAAACTGTAACATTTGTAACTGCCTTAGTTGATTAAAGTCAAAAGTAAACTAAAAACCCTTATAATGATCATACTTGTAATGTGTTTGAAGTGAAAAGACTTATTTATTTAAAATACTATTTTTGAGGTGTAAAAAATGTCAATTGATGGGCTGCTGGATTAAGAACTCAATTATTAACTATATCATTTAAATATATATAAATGAACATATTGTATTTTAAAAGCAATATATTTATCTCAGATAATGAAATAAAGAGACAGGAATGTCGACTGTGTAAATTTTTGTCACATATTGTTAAGAGAGGTTAACCCTTTAACCGCCACGGCACTGATCCCTTTGACGAACCTCCAGCGCCACGACACTTTAGGTATAAGTTGGAACAGTGTTGCGAATACTCAATATCGATGCATTTATTTATTCACAATATTAACCTTTCGAGAATATTTACTTTTATACTGCTCATACATACAGTATGTTAAGAAAACCCTATCCGACCCATAAGGATAATAAAGGTTAGGTAAACACATATAATATAAAATTTTACGTATTCATCATAGTACCAATACAAATGAATTTTGAAATAATCTTTTTTTTCCGCGAATTAATTCCAATTTCCCCGAAATTTGGTAATTTTTAAAAAGTGACAACACCGGTATTGTTATAAGCGAATAGCGATGCGACCACGTGCCGCGTGCCCTGCCGCCCGCCCCCGCGAGCGGCAGGCGAAGGGTGGTCAACGCACATTTATTAAGTTACCTCCTTTTGCGAAATAATATTTATTTTTTTTAGAGGGATTTTTTTTTTTAGTTTAGCCCGGTTTTGTATGCATTAGTAGAATCAGTTATCGATACCTAACAACACCTTCACGGGTCGGACAGGGTTTTCCTAACATACTGTATATAGAGGCATTATTATAAAAATATAGGTAAGCATATACCTAAACTTAATAACACTACAAAATCTGTTCTTACCCTACCTACCGATGTACCTTCTTAATATTAAATAATTCCAGCCTATGAATGTATCATTTAAATTTTGGTTAGTATCCATGATGAACCTTAGTAGGTATGTTACAAACAAACACAATTACTTGTCAAATTAAAATATCGATTTAAAAAATAAATTAAACTTATCAAATCAACATCACTTCTATGTTGAGAACTGTCGTCGCTTCGCAATTCATGATTACAAAATATTTAATAACTCTTCGTCTTCACGAAACACGAAAAAGGCCTACAACACTAGTTGCACTGAGCGATAAAGCTTCTCCTGTAGCAATTTAAAATGAGATTAGTATTATATGAAACATAGATAACAAATTAAAAAAACAGTAAACTTATTTAGTCCGTTTACTATCCCGCGGACAAAAAGACGGTATGACATTTATGTAAAAAAAATGATACGCGTAAAAATTAGAATTAAAATATTAGGATACAAATAATAATAAATAACAACAAATAAAATAACTAAATAAACTGTATTTTCTTTAAAACAAAATAAATGGGTAAATAAGTACACATATTATTATTTAGCTGTCCTTTTGACTGAGGATAAATAAACAGACTTGAAAACAAGAGTTATTTACCGAATTATTATCACTATCCGTTGAACTGCTACTACTATAAATATCATTGTTTGCTTGCTGCAATATATTTAATAGTTCTTCGTCGTCGTATAACATCATCGATAACTTCTCGACACTAGCTTAGATGTAATAATAATGTGAGCACATGTTATCATGGCGATGGCGCTGACGTTTATTCAAAATATGACTAGTTGACCTTGAGCCGCACATAAAATTACGGCGACGGCGTTCGCGGATAGCCTGTACTAGTGACGTTCTGGAGTTAGTTTGTACTTAATATTTACCTATACTTATTTGTTGATTTCTACATATTACTTCACTAAAGCTTATTGAATTTTGAATAAATAAATAAATGTTTAATAAACTATGAAATTTTGATTAATGTTTACTTGATAGTTTTGTAAAAAATAGGATGTTTTTTATTAATTTACTATCAGGAGTTTCATATGCGGTACAACACTAGTCTACATGAAATTATGGGTTCGGCGAAGTAGGTTGATATTTAGACGTATCACGAACTGAGAACATGTAATTATTTCAATCAATTAGCTAAAATATGTATTTAATACTGTTAAAAATAAAGTAATTACACGAAATATATTAAGATTCAGTAAGCAAATTCAACATTTATTGTACATTTTTTAAATGACAGGACTTTCTACACAATATTGTGACGTGGCGCCTGATGTAATGTTCTTACAACACGTAATATTATGGCGTTGGCGGTTAAAGGGTTAATAGTTTGATATGAAAGAGAGTGTTTTAATGAAAAATGCCTTATTACTACAATAGATTGTAAGACTTGATATTGATACTGACTTAGATGTATTTGAATAAGTTGTTATGTCAATCACCCAGACAAGTTTGATGATAGCAACTCCTAAACTAATTTGTTGCATTTAGTGATTAATAAAATTGCATACTTATTTTAAAAACATATTTTATTTTTCCCCATTTGAATAAACAAATAATTTAATAAACATCATCTTGAATCTACTACATAGTAATTCAATCACTGAACTGCTTTTTCGGCAGTAATTTCTTCAAGAAATTCACCTGTGTACAATTTAAGTTTTAGTAAAACCTAGAAAGGAAAATCTACTCTGGGATTCAGTTTTCCAAAACTAATGAGGAAAATACTAACAATGAAACTAAGATTTATGGCATTATACACATTATCTACAATATTCTATTTACCAATAGATACATATTTATCTACATTACATAAACAAAACTTAATATATGTTGTGTTATTTGTCTAACTCACCACATTCAGAAATCACAACTTTCTTAGTGGGCTTGCCACTTTTGGATCCAAGACTTTCCATTTTAGTGACAACATCCATACCCTCTACAACTGAACCAAATACAACATGCTTTTTGTCAAGCCAGGGTGTTGGTGCAGTGGTGATAAAGAATTGAGATCCATTAGTATTGGGGCCAGCATTTGCCATTGATAAGATCCCAGGGCCAGTATGCTTTAGCTTGAAGTTTTCATCTTGAAAAACACGACCATAAATGGATTTTCCGCCAGTACCATTATGATTAGTAAAATCGCCTCCTTGACACATAAAGGCTGGAATGATCCTGTGGAATGAAGAACCTTTATAACCAAAACCCTTTTCGCCAGTACACAGGGCCCGAAAATTCTCTGAAGTCTTTGGGACCAGATCAGTCTCCAGTTTGATCACTATGCGCCCCAAAGGTTCCCCATCAGCAGTTACGTCGAAGAATACTTTTTTTTCAGGTTGACTTGAAGCAAATCGGAGAGTAGCGGCTGAATAAAGAGTCCCATTTATCAAAGTACGCCTTAATATAGTTGAAATTGCCATCATGGATAAACACCTTGGATCTGAAATAAAAAATATTCATTTAAAATGCATTTCAAATCCCAATCGACCTCCTATAATGATAATTATTTTAGATACCTAACCTACCACCACGTTCTGAATTTTTCTCGATGTACTTATATACTTACTATACTCTTTGCGATGTACCAAAGAGGTTTTTTTTTTTTTTTTTTTTTATTTTTTATTTTTTTTTATTTGGCTCGCACGGTTTGTGCATTTGCCACTACAAGTATAAAGGTAGGGAAACCAAATAAATTCATTGAAATGCGTAGGAACGGATTACGGAATTTTGGAACAAAGGATAATATGATCAGGTTTGGTGGTAATATAATAAATAAATAAAGATATACCAAACATATATATTAAATAGAAATTAAAATTGGGAGTTGGGAAATAAAAAAAATAAAAAAAACTTGTACTTTATTATTATTTTATAGTTATAAAGGTACCTAGATATTAAATTATAAATATCAAAATTTAAAGAGCTTAACAATGTAGGGATTGATGTAGGAAGAGGGACAGAGAGTTCATTAAGGGAGTTAATGAATGAAGAAGAGTCACGGTTGGGGCATGCAAAAAATATATGATTCAAATCTTCCTCACAACCACAACAACATAAATTATTGTGAATAATCCCAAGTCTAGCAAGGTGAGAGGCTGTGCAAACATGACCCAAGCGCATTCGTATCAAACTGGAGGTTGCAAGCTTGGAAAGTTTTAATTTGGAAAACCATACTTTGAGAGGTATTCTTTGTTGTATACGTTTATAATATTGACCTTTACGACTACTTGAAATATTCCATAAATTTTCCCAGGCTTCATACAGATGATCTTTAGGAAGAGAGTGAAGGTCAGATACAACATTATTATATGGAAACTTATCACCATCATTTACAGCGTCTTTAGCAAATTTGTCTGCTATCTCATTGCCGCGAATATTGTGATGGCCAGGTATCCACACCAAAAAAACATCAAGATTTTTAAATTTGCAATTTAGTAGGAGCTGTCTGGACTCTATAACATAGGGATGATTTGAACCTGACCAAGGAAACTTTTGCAGTGCTTGTAAAGCACACTTCGAGTCAGTGAAAATAATAGACTTGCTGAGTTTCGCAAGAAGTACGTATTCTAGGGACTTTAAAATTCCAAAACATTCTACAGAAAAAACTGATGTTTCAGAAGGTAATTTTATTTTTTGATGAATGTTATATTGTTCATGATATACAGCTACCCCAATCGTGCCTGAAACTGGGTGCTTGGAAGCATCACAGTAAATGTAATGCCTATCAGCAAAGTCTCTTTCGACTATGAAGTTTAAGTTAGAGTTAGCATAACGATCATTCTTTAGCGATATAAAGTTATAGTTTATTTGAGGGGAAAAAATAAGAGCTTCGTAACAGACAGAAAAAATTGGAAGATACTGAGAGCGGTGTGTGGGAGCTTGAAGTGAAGTAAATTTACGGAAACTTATAATAGAGCATGGAAGAGATTTATTAGACCAATAAGACGAACATTCATTTTTTTTTAAAGATACAAAAGTTTTTGATAAAGTGGGTGGTTGGAAAATTGAAGAGTTCTGAGAATGAATTTATCACATAAGTACTGTCTACGAAGTTTTAAAGGAGGGTCCAAAGATTCCACTTGGAGTGCGTTAATTGGGCTAGACCTCATGGCACCAGTTATAATACGCAAGGCTTTTGATTGAATTGAGTCTAACTTTGTCAGACCTACAGCACTACAAGGTTCTAAGAAATATGTCCCATAGTCTAAGATACTTCTAATAATAGCGTTATACAATAATTTTAACACGAATGGATGGGAACCCCACCAAACTCCAGAAAGACAGCGCATAATATTTAATAAACGTTCACATCTAGCCAATACATAATAACAGTGTGGTAAACCTGTAAGTTTACCGTCTAGAAGGATACCCAAAAATTTTACTTCGCTATTTTCAGGTATTTGTTGATTATCATACACAACTGAATATGGAGGAGGAAAACGCATTCTAGAAAATAAAACAGCGCTACTTTTGTTAACACTAAGACATAAAGAATTATTGTCCAACCATGATTTAAGAAATTTTAGAGCGACGTTTAGAGAGGAACTTAGTTTTTCAACAGAGCGTCCTGATACATAAAGAACTAGATCGTCTGCATACTGTAAAATATTGGCTTTACCAGAAATATGGAATTCTAAATCAGAGGTATATATATTATAAAGAAGTGGGCTCAACACCGAACCCTGAGGCAGTCCTTTCCAGGTTAATCTTGTTTTCATTTCGGATTCACCTATGTCAACTTGTAATTGTCTGCCTGAGAGAAGATTAAGAATGAAATTGCAGAATATGGGAGGTACTTTTAGTTTATAAAGTTTAGTATTCAAAACATTTAAATCAACATTGTCGTATGCAGAAGAAATATCTAGGAAAACAGCAAGCATGGATTCATAAGCCAATCTCGCATCTGTAATGAAAATCCCTAGACTGTCCATGGTACTTTTTCCTTTCCTAAATCCATACTGACTCAGAGATAGTAAACCTTTACTTTCTACATACCATTCTAAACGGTTTTTAACTAAATGTTCAGCTAGTTTTGAAAACACAGTGGCAAGGGCTATCGGTCTGTAAGAGTTAGGATCTAACGGTGGTTTATTTGGTTTTAGGATGGGGATGACTTCGTATATTTTCCATGAGGAAGGGATTATACCAGAACTTATTGTGGAGTTGATTATGTTTAAAAAGTAAATTAGACTTGAGTCTCTTAAATTTGCAAGGAATGAGTAGGGAATACCATCATGACCTGGAGCAGAATCTTTTACGTAGGATAAAATACCTTTCAATTCTTTAAGGGTAAAAGGACTGTCAAGGCCAGTTACATCCTCTACGGGAGATTGGAAAGGGAGATGAGATGAAATGATGGACATTTGTGGAACAAAAGGAGGAGCTATCTTGTCTAAAAATTTATCTGCAACGGATTCATCCAGATAGTGAGGTATTGTTTCCTTAAATGCTGATCTGAATCGACGTATATTTTGCCATATTAATGACGGAGAAACGTCAGGCGATAGCGAAGTGCAGAAACGACGCCAACCATCCCATTTCTTCCTTTTAAATAATTTACGAG
Organism: Sesamia inferens; assembly: GCA_037179545.1. Lineage (NCBI taxonomy): Eukaryota > Metazoa > Arthropoda > Insecta > Lepidoptera > Noctuidae > Sesamia > Sesamia inferens. The sequence continues at coordinate 22,840,638 of CM073923.1, forward strand.
TATTGTTCATAATTAATGTGAGGTTATTAAAATTATCTAATGTTGTACACTGTTTATATTTTACTTCAGCCTCTTTCCGTTGGCGCACTGCTAAAGAACATTCATTGTCCCACCATGGGGGCGACGGAATGTTATTATTACATCGTTTAGTTGGGAATGTTTCATTAGCAGCGTCCAACAAGAGTGATGCAAAAGAATCAGCCCGAATTGTCGATGAATTTAATGCATTTTCAGGAAGGTTGGATAGTCTCTGCTCAACTCGCTCACTAAACGTTCTCCATCTGTCACTGTCAATACTGTCATTAGAAGTTTTAATTTTGTATGCTAATCTTGGTGGGCGTCTGGATAGAGATTTGATAAATTTTGTCATAGTTATTATTACGGGATAATGATCGCTATCAAAAGTCGAAGGCAGGGTATTCCAGGTCACTGTAGGCGCAAGACTAGGACTGGCTATCGTGAGGTCTGGGGCACTGATCCCTTCATTAGGTTTAGTGAGACGTGTTGCAAGACCTGTATTCAAGATACAGAGGTTATTAGAATCCAAAATGTCTAATATCCTTGACCCGTAATAACTAGAGTTGGAGCTACCCCAAGCCTGGTGCTGAGCGTTGAAGTCACCCATAATTAAAAATGGTTTAGGTAATTTTGCTACTATGGTTTCTATTTCGTTGTATAATGATGATGAAGGGTGGGGAACATAAACAGATACAAAACATATTTTATTGATAGATACAGCTATTATAGAAAAATCAACACTATGATTTGCAATGGGAATGTGGTGAAAAGGTACAACACCAGCATAGCCATCTGTTCTATCTTCTCTTAAACATAAATATTGGGAGACTTTAAAGTTATAACCTGGCTTCAACCAGGTTTCTTGCAATGCGACAACAACAGGTTTATACACATTAATAAGATGTAGTAAATCGCTTTTTTTAGAGTTAACACTGCGACAATTCCACTGAAGGATTGTTGACAGCTGATCCATTATTGATATTATTAAAAAGTTGACTAATACTTTGTATAGCAGCGTTGGACGGTTCAGACATATTCTTTGTTAGCAAATTAATTAAAATGATAATTAAATCTCTAGTTGACTTATTATTTATAGAATTATTACTGTCAATATTTGTGCCAATGGATGGTAAAGGAATATCATAATCTTTTGTTAGGGCAGAATGAGTATATTTGTCATATCCTGTACTATGTTTAGGAGAATTATTGGGTTTATTAAAAAATACAGTTTTTTTATATGAACTTGTTTGTTTGTTTCTAGTACCTTTGGAAGAGGAGTCAAATGTTTGCCTTAAAGGTGGTGAAGGAACTGCAACAGAAGTTAAAATTTCTGAATATGCTTTGTTAACAGGAGGATGCAACTTAACTGCTTCTGCATATGAAATGCAATTGTTAGCCATAGTTTCCTTAATGGCTTTTTGGCGACTAAACTCTGGGCATTTCCTATTTGTGGCAAAGTGGGATCCGGAACAAAGAAAGCATACAGCCTCATCCTCATCTACATTGCAACTGTCCCCAGTATGGTTATTACCGCATTTAAAACACCGTGGAGCTGAGCGGCACTGTGATTTGATGTGTCCATATCGACAGCAGTTGAAACACTGGACTGTTGGGAAGATATAAAGCTCAACAGGAAGAGAGTTGTAACATAAGAATATTCTTTTGGGTAACACCTGGCCGTCAAATGTTATTACAACAGTTTCAACAGGAATGTAGTTTGGTTTACCATCCACAATATGTTTTCTATTGATGCGTCGTACTTTTAAAATTTTTCCACATCCAATAGGCACAGATATGTTATTCAGTATATCCTCCTCAGACCAATCCTTAGGGACTCCTCTAACCACACCCATCCGGGTGACTGATGAGGAGGGTATAAAGGCCTTATAGCTGTTGTATTGTTCCAATGTTTTATTTTCTAGAAAAGAATTTGCATCTGTGAAATTGGTAAATGAGATTAAAACCCTGTTTCTGCCTATTTTTTTCAGACTACCATTTATTATATTTTTAATGCAATTCTTTTTTAGAAAATGACCAAAAGAGACTGGGTGAATAAAAACATTATCATTTGGACTTGTTTGTATCTTTTGGATGTGGATTGTGTAAGGAGCTGCATCATTCGCCTCATATAGTTTTCTACCTACCTATGTGCTTGGGTCAGATGATTGTTTATGAGCATTGGGTTGTTGGGAGGATTGTGGTTGTGAAGTGATAGTTGAATTAGGGGGTATAAATTCGGATTGAGCATTCTTAGAAGCACATTGACAGTCATTTTCACATATTGTTTCAGAAGATTTATGGCGCCTGCGTTTTTTATTACAGTGCCTGCATATTTTACGAGAGGAAATACGTTTTCTCTTATTATTGCTTTTGGTCTCGGAAGCATCTGTATCTAGAAGGGAGCCCTCTGTATCCATTTCTGAATGTGGAACCGTGACTACAAGCGAAACTTCCGGAGGCGAGCCTCCACCAGGGTCGTCTGGGTCGTCGTCCATCATGAAGAGAAAAAGAAAAAAAACTTACCTAAATCAGCAATATAGAACTACTAAACTATATATGTAAAATTAAAATTAATTATATATACAACCACCTAAATGATACTATTATTTACACTTTTTACCAATAAAAACTTAAAGAAGCAGAAAAAACTCGCCCGCCACGTTCAAGGTTTCCCGCGCTTTTTTTCTACCAAAGAGTTTCTTTCTTTCTTTCTTTCTTTTATAGCTTCGCACGGTTTGTGCATTTAGCCAATGTCACGTAATGAATTGTTCTTGTCGAAAAAGACAGCGTGATCCGTCTTACGATGGAGGTTTGAGACAAAGTCATGATGTGGCCACTATGCTGCGATATTTCACTGTTCTTTATGAATTATTTACTGATTGCACTTTTTACTACATAAATCACGCACTTTTATTTAGTAAACAACACTATAAATAATTTTAAAAGTCCAATGAAAAATGAGCGTGACACTCAGCTTGACTTTCCCGCCAAAACAACCTACCAAAGAGTTACAGATTTGAGATTATATGCGGCAAAGTTTTTTTTTTTTGGTTCACTTCCGTCTTCTTTCCGTACCTACTTCTGAACGGAAAAGGCAAAGGCATAGTAATCCATACAGCCTGGACTTGAGTAAGTTTATATCCTAACATAAACTAACCTGTCTCCTTTCGTTTCCCGCGTGAAGCCGACTAGGAGAAAAGAGTAAGAGAGATGGCCTTTGCTTTCGGTCTAGCACTATCTCTTTCCTCGTAGATGATTGTGATTTTGAAAGATAAAGATAGACGAAACTTCGTTTCCTCTCTTTCTTTCTTTCCGACGAGGCAACGGTGTCTCAAACTAGCGTTTGTTAAATAATATAGAAAATAAATGCTTACCGTAATACTATTTTCGACACACGCAAGTTTTTACATCTGAGATACCGATGTCGGCAGGCTATTCATCTAAACAAAAATAATAAACAAGCTCAATGTGTCTGTGGACAATTCACAAAGCCTGCGATACAAAAAAAAAAAAATGAGATGTCATTTTGATTTCAAAATAATTTGATAATTGATTGAAAAAGCGCGGGAAGAGGAAGCGCGGGAAACCTTGAACGTGGCGGGCGAGTTTTTTCTGCTTCTTTAACTTTTTAGTGTAAATAATAGTATCATTTAGGTGGTTGTATATATAAATAAGTTTAATTTTACATATTTAATATAGTAATTTTATATATTTGCTGATTTAGGTAAGTTTTTTTTCTTTTACTCTTCGTGATGGACGACGACCCAGACGACCCTGGTGGAGGTTCGCCTCCGGAGGTTTCGCTTGTAGTCACGGTTCCACATTCAGAAATGGATACAGAGGGTTCCCTTCTAGATACAGATGCTTCCGAGAGCAAAAGCAACAATAAGAGAAAACGTATCTCCTCTCGCAAAATATGCAGGCACTGTAATAAAAAACGCAGGCGCCATAAATCTTCTGAAACAATATGTGAAAATGACTGTCAATGTCCTTCTAAGAATGCTCAATCTGAATTTATACCCCCTATATCAACTAGCACTTCACAACCACTATCATCCCAACAACCCAATACTCATAAACAATCATCTGACCCAAGCACATTGGTAGGTAGAAAACTATATGAGGCGAATGATGCAGCTCCTTACACAATCCACATCCAAAAGATACAAACAAGTCCAAATGATAATGTTTTTATTCACCCAGTCTCTTTTGGTCATTTTCTAAAAAAGAATTGCATAAAAAATATAGTAAATGGTAGTCTGAAAAAAATAGGCAGAAACAGGGTTTTAATCTCATTTACCAATTTCACAGATGCAAATTCTTTTCTAGAAAATAAAACATTGGAACAATACAACTATAAGGCCTTTATACCCTCCTCATCAGTCACCCGGATGGGTGTGGTTAGAGGAGTCCCTAAGGATTGGTCTGAGGAGGATATACTGAATAACATATCTGTGCCTATTGGATGTGGAAAAATTTTAAAAGTACGACGCATCAATAGAAAACATATTGTGGATGGTAAACCAAACTACATTCCTGTTGAAACTGTTGTAATAACATTTGACGGCCAGGTGTTACCCAAAAGAATATTCTTATGTTACAACTCTCTTCCTGTTGAGCTTTATATCTTCCCAACAGTCCAGTGTTTCAACTGCTGTCGATATGGACACATCAAATCACAGTGCCGCTCAGCTCCACGGTGTTTTAAATGCGGTAATAACCATACTGGGGACAGTTGCAATGTAGATGAGGATGAGGCTGTATGCTTTCTTTGTTCCGGATCCCACTTTGCCACAAATAGGAAATGCCCAGAGTTTAGTCGCCAAAAAGCCATTAAGGAAACTATGGCTAACAATTGCATTTCATATGCAGAAGCAGTTAAGTTGCATCCTCCTGTTAACAAAGCATATTCAGAAGTTTTAACTTCTGTTGCAGTTCCTTCACCACCTTTAAGGCAAACATTTGAATCCTCCTCCAAAGGTACTAGAAACAAACAAACAAGTTCATATAAAAAAACTGTATTTTTTAATAAACCCAATAATTCTCCTAAACATAGTACAGGATATGACAAATATACTCATTCTGCCCTAACAAAAGATTATGATATTCCTTTACCATCCATTGGCACAAATATTGACAGTAATAATTCCATAAATAATAAGTCAACTAGAGATTTAATTATCATTTTAATTAATTTGCTAACAAAGAATATGTCTGAACCGTCCAACGCTGCTATACAAAGTATTAGTCAACTTTTTAATAATATCAATAATGGATCAGCTGTCAACAATCCTTCAGTGGAATTGTCGCAGTGTTAACTCTAAAAAAAGCGATTTACTACATCTTATTAATGTGTATAAACCTGTTGTTGTCGCATTGCAAGAAACCTGGTTGAAGCCAGGTTATAACTTTAAAGTCTCCCAATATTTATGTTTAAGAGAAGATAGAACAGATGGCTATGCTGGTGTTGCTCTGTTAATTCATGACACAATACCTTTTCACCACATTCCCATTGCAAATCATAGTGTTGATTTTTCTATAATAGCTGTATCTATCAATAAAATATGTTTTGTATCTGTTTATGTTCCCCACCCTTCATCATCATTATACAACGAAATAGAAACTATAGTAGCAAAATTACCTAAACCATTTTTAATTATGGGTGACTTCAACGCTCAGCACCAGGCTTGGGGTAGCTCCAACTCTAGTTATTACGGGTCAAGGATATTAGACATTTTGGATTCTAATAACCTCTGTATCTTGAATACAGGTCTTGCAACACGTCTCACTAAACCTAATGAAGGGATCAGTGCCCCAGACCTCACGATAGCCAGTCCTAGTCTTGCGCCTACAGTGACCTGGAATACCCTGCCTTCGACTTTTGATAGCGATCATTATCCCGTAATAATAACTATGACAAAATTTATCAAATCTCTATCCAGACGCCGACCAAGATTAGCATACAAAATTAAAACTTCTAATGACAGTATTGACAATGACAGATGGAGAACGTTTAGTGAGCGAGTTGAGCAGAGACTATCCAACCTTCCTGAAAATGCATTAAGTTCATCGACAATTCTGGCTGATTCTTTTGCATCACTCTTGTTAGACGCTGCTAATGAAACATTCCCAACTAAACGATGTAATAATAACATTCCGTCGCCCCCATGGTGGGACAATGAATGTTCTTTAGCAGTGCGCCAACGAAAAGAGGCTGAAGTAAAATATAAACAGTGTACAACATTAGAAAATTTTAATAACCTCACATTAATTATGAACAATACTCGTAAATTATTTAAAAGGAAGAAATGGGATGGTTGGCGTCGTTTCTGCACTTCGCTATCGCCTGACGTTTCTCCGTCATTAATATGGCAAAATATACGACGATTCAGATCAGCATTTAAGGAAACAATACCTCACTATCTGGATGAATCCGTTGCAGATAAATTTTTAGACAAGATAGCTCCTCCTTTTGTTCCACAAATGTCCATCATTTCATCTCATCTCCCTTTCCAATCTCCTGTAGAGGATGTAACGGGCCTTGACAGTCCTTTTACCCTTAAAGAATTGAAAGGTATTTTATCCTACGTAAAAGATTCTGCTCCAGGTCATGATGGTATTCCTTACTCATTCCTTGCAAATTTAAGCGACTCAAGTCTAATTTACTTTTTAAACATAATCAACTCCACAATAAGTTCTGGTATAATCCCTTCCTCATGGAAAATATACGAAGTCATCCCCATTCTAAAACCAAATAAACCACCGTTAGATCCTAACTCTTACAGACCGATAGCCCTTGCCACTGTGTTTTCAAAACTAGCTGAACATTTAGTTAAAAACCGTTTAGAATGGTATGTAGAAAGTAAAGGTTTACTATCTCTGAGTCAGTATGGATTTAGGAAAGGAAAAAGTACCATGGACAGTCTAGGGATTTTCATTACAGATGCGAGATTGGCTTTTTCAAATAATGAATCCATGCTTGCTGTTTTCCTAGATATTTCTTCTGCATACGACAATGTTGATTTAAATGTTTTGAATACTAAACTTTATAAACTAAAAGTACCTCCCATATTCTGCAATTTCATTCTTAATCTTCTCTCAGGCAGACAATTACAAGTTGACATAGGTGAATCTGAAATGAAAACAAGATTAACCTGGAAAGGACTGCCTCAGGGTTCGGTGTTGAGCCCACTTCTTTATAATATATATACCTCTGATTTAGAATTCCATATTTCTGGTAAAGCCAATATTTTACAGTATGCAGACGATCTAGTTCTTTATGTATCAGGACGCTCTGTTGAAAAACTAAGTTCCTCTCTAAACGTCGCTCTAAAATTTCTTAAATCATGGTTGGACAATAATTCTTTGTGTCTTAGTGTTAACAAAAGTAGCGCTGTTTTATTTTCTAGAATGCGTTTTCCTCCTCCATATTCAGTTGTGTATGATAATCAACAAATACCTGAAAATAGCGAAGTAAAATTTTTGGGTATCCTTCTAGACGGTAAACTTACAGGTTTACCACACTGTTATTATGTATTGGCTAGATGTGAACGTTTATTAAATATTATGCGCTGTCTTTCTGGAGTTTGGTGGGGTTCCCATCCATTCGTGTTAAAATTATTGTATAACGCTATTATTAGAAGTATCTTAGACTATGGGACATATTTCTTAGAACCTTGTAGTGCTGTAGGTCTGACAAAGTTAGACTCAATTCAATCAAAAGCCTTGCGTATTATAACTGGTGCCATGAGGTCTAGCCCAATTAACGCACTCCAAGTGGAATCTTTGGACCCTCCTTTAAAACTTCGTAGACAGTACTTATGTGATAAATTCATTCTCAGAACTCTTCAATTTTCCAACCACCCACTTTATCAAAAACTTTTGTATCTTTCAGAAAAAATTGAATGTTCGTCTTATTGGTCAAATAAATCTCTTCCATGCTCTATTATAAGTTTCCGTAAATTTACTTCACTTCAAGCTCCCACACACCGCTCTCAGTATCTTCCAATTTTTTCTGTCTGTTACGAAGCTCTTATTTTTTCCCCTCAAATAAACTATAACTTTATATCGCTAAAGAATGATCGTTATGCTAACTCTAACTTAAACTTCATAGTCGAAAGAGACTGGGCTGATAGGCATTACATTTACTGTGATGCTTCCAAGCACCCAGTTTCAGGCACGATTGGGGTAGCTGTATATCATGAACAATATAACATTCATCAAAAAATAAAATTACCTTCTGAAACATCAGTTTTTTCTGGAGAATGTTTTGGAATTTTAAAGTCCCTAGAATACGTACTTCTTGCGAAACTCAGCAAGTCTATTATTTTCACTGACTCGAAGTGTGCTTTACAAGCACTGCAAAAGTTTCCTTGGTCAGGTTCAAATCATCCCTATGTTATAGAGGCCAGACAGCTCCTACTAAATTGCAAATTTAAAAATCTTGATGTTTTTTTGGTGTGGATACCTGGCCATCACAATATTCGCGGCAATGAGATAGCAGACAAATTTGCTAAAGACGCTGTAGATGATGGTGATAAGTTTCCATATAATAATGTTGTATCTGACCTTCACTGTCTTCCTAAAGATCATCTGTATGATGCCTGGGAAAATTTATGGAATATTTCAAGTAGTCGTAAAGGTCAATATTATAAACGTATACAACAAAGAATACCTCTCAAAGTATGGTTTTCCAAATTAAAACTTTCCAAGCTTGCAACCTCCAGTTTGATACGAATGCGCTTGGGTCATGTTTGCACAGCCTCTCACCTTGCTAGACTTGGGATTATTCACAATAATTTATGTTGTTGTGGTTGTGAGGAAGATTTGAATCATATATTTTTTGCATGCCCCAACCGTGACTCTTCTTCATTCATTAACTCCCTTATTGAACTCTCTGTCCCTCTTCCTACATCAATCCCTACATTGTTAAGCTCCTTAAATTTTGATATTTATAATTTAATATCTACCTTTATAACTATTAATAATATTAAAGTATAAGTTTTTTTATTTCCCAACTCCCAATTTTAATTTCTATTTAATATATATGTTTGGTATATCATTATTTATTTATTATATTACCACCAAACCTGATCCTATTATCCTTTGTTCCAAAATTCCGTAATCCGTCCCTACGCATTTCAATGAATTTATTTGGTTTCCCTACATTTATACTTGTAGTGGCAAATGCACAAACCGTGCGAGCCAAATTAAAAAAAAAAAAAAAAAAAAAAAAAAAAAAAAAAAGCGCGGGAATCGTTGAATTTGGCGGACGCGGTTTTTGTTGAAAAAATAATTTTAATTGTTAAATAGTCTATTTTCGTATTGGTTTGGATCATTTCATGAGTATTTTTAGTTTTTAGTTATGTAAATATTGTAGTTTTGTGTATATAAGTCCAGTTACATATATTTTTCTGTGTATATTGTGTATATAGTTTTGCCGCCTAAATTGGTAAGTCCTTAAAATTTTATTTATATGGATCCTCCTCAGGATCCAGGGGGCACGGCCCCCGACATTGGTTATGTCGTAACTATACAAAACAATAACATGGATTGTGATAACCCCAATGCATCTATCAATGAAAGTAGTTTTGATACTGATAGTTCTCTGTCCTTGGGAAATTCCAAACGTAAAAGAATCAGTGCACATCGTATTTGTAAACATTGCAATAAGAAAAGACGAAAGCATGGCAGTAATAAAAAGACAAGAGATTCTGATTGCCAATGTCGTTCCTCTGTTGATGATAAAGTGCTTGTTGAACTTACCCAACCTTCATCTTCTAGCTCTGATAACAAAACGTCTAGATTGACAAGCAATCAGGAGGATGAAAATTTATCTGTTCCTAAAAATGTTCCAACTACTGTTGCTCGACTTTTATATGAAAATACCGATACTGCTCCTTATGTGGTACATGTACAAAGAAAACAGCAATCCCCTAATGACAATATTACGTTGCATCCAATTTCTTTCGGCCACTTTTTAAAGAAAAATAATATCCATTCTATTGTAAATGGAAGTTTAAAACGTATAGGACGTAATAGACTTTGCATATCATTTATGACATACCATGAGGCTAATATATTCTTGACAAATAGTAATATTAACAAAGATTACAAAGTTTTTATACCAGCATTTAGTGTAACCCGGCTAGGAGTAGTTCGTGGTATTCCTGCTGAGTGGTCTGACGAAGAAATAAAAGAAAACATTAATGTTCCCATTGGTGTCGGTGCAATTCTTAAAGTAAGACGTATTAAGAAGAAAATTACTGTTGAAGGCAAGTATGAATTCAAGCCAACTGAGACTGTAGTTTTGACCTTCGATGGCCAAGTTTTGCCAAAACGCATATTTGTTTGCTACACATCTTTATTGGTAGATCTATACATTTACCCTACTATTCAATGCTACAATTGTTGCCGTTACGGCCATGTGAAGGTACAATGTAGGTCCAAACCTAGATGTTATAAATGTGGACAAGAGCACTCTGGGGATAGCTGTTCAGTTACTGAGGATGATTTATTATGTTGTCTATGCAAGGGCTTTCACCTTGCCACTAGTAAATCTTGTTTGGAATATGAAAGGCAAAAAGCTATTAAAGAAACTATGGCAAAAAGCTGTATTTCATATGCAGAAGCATTTAAGTTACACCCACCTATTTCAAAGATTTCATATGCTGATGCTTTGGCATCTACACCAAATGTGCCTACAAATACTTTTTCTTCAACTCATAATTCTACTTCTCAAAGTCAAACTTTGACTTCATATAAAAAGACAGTATTTCTAAAACCGAGATCTCCTCCTAGATTGACTAAAGGATATAATAAAGACAGTCATAATGATATTATTAAGGATTATAATATGCCCCCTCCGGCTAATGGGTGTGCTTTACAAACTCCCAAAAACTCTTCAAATAATTCAGTTGCTGAAATAATTGTTGTTCTTATTAACTTATTGTCTCAATCTAATATAATTACACCGTCCATCGCTGCTTCATTATCTGGAATATTATCAGAAATCCCCAAATCTTCCAACAATGGACAACAACAGCTTGCCCAAAGTCTTACAGTGGAACTGTCGTAGTGTAGTTCCGAAAAAAAGTGATTTAATACATCTGATTAATAAATATGAGCCTTTTGTTGCTGCTTTACAATAAACTTGGCTTAAGCCTACAAGTTTATTTAAAATTTCAGGTTATAAATGTTTACGAGAAGATCGCGTTGACGTGTATGGCGGTGTTGCTATACTTGTTAAAAATTCTACTAATTTTGAACATTTTCCAATACAATCACATTCCAATAATATTTCGATTATTGCTGCGATTATACAGAATGTATGTTTTGTTTCATTATATGTACCCCATCCTTCTACTTCTGTTTTCGTTGAAATTGCTGATATATTGTCAAGGTTACCCAAACCGTATATTATTTTAGGAGATCTTAACTGCCAACATACATCTTGGGGTAGTGGTGTTGATAATGTATTTGGAGGCACATTAAGTGAAATAATTGACGACCATGAGCTATGTGTACTTAATTCTGGTGTACCAACAAGACGCACAGCTCCTGGGGAGAATGCTAATGCGCCCGATCTATCAATTTGTACAGCTAATCTCGTGGCATTTATTTTATATTGGAATACATTACCGTCGTCGTATGGTAGTGACCACTTCCCAATACTACTTTCTTTCCCTGTTAAATTCAATTCTCCTTTAAAACGTCCACCTCGTTTAAAATATAAGTTAGGTAAGGCAAATTGGCAGTTATACCGGGAACGCTTGGAGGAAAGAATTAGAGTTTTACCAGTAGTATTACTAGGTGAAGAAGCTTCTTGTGTGGAAAATTTAGCAAAAGCAATGTTGGAAGTGGCTGATGAGATTTTCCCTATTAAGAGTGGTGGTATGAGATACATTCTCTCTCCCCCTTGGTGGGACGAGGAGTGTACACAAGCTGTTAGAAAGAGGAAGGAAGCAGAGGTGGCATATGCGGAATTTTGCTCATCAGATAACTTCAGAATTTTATGTGAGGTAATAAATGAAACTACACACATCAAAAGTGTCTAGGGATCAAGCATTTTTATGCGGATTTCTTGAGATTGAGATGTGGCTTTGTAATAAATTTATGATTTTATAAATTTATATGGATCCTTTTTGGTGCATTTCATAATTTGAATCAGGAACTGTGAATCAAATTCGAGTAAAAGATGAAAATCAGCTGTCAATATTTTCCCTATAAAAACATACAACGCATTGAAGACATTATTAGTGCTACTGTTTCCCTACTACTGATTAAAACCAACGTTATTATGGAGCGGCGACGTCATTTAAGCAGGGAAGAAATGCTCAGAGCCGTGGGAATGATAGAAGCTGGTTCCCGGCAACGTACTGTGGCTTTAGCTCTGAATACAAGTCAGAGTGTTATCAGTCGACTTTGGACACGTTACCGAAGCACTGGTACCGTGGCTGAGCGCCATGGAGGACGGTATCGCTGCACCACACGGAGACAAGACCCATACATTCAAATCTTAACTCGAAGAGCTCCAACAATAACCGCCATGATGTTAGCCGTGCCCGTGAGGCTTCATCACTCTTCAGGGAACTTAATTAGCGACCAAACAGTCAGAAACCGCTTGCATGAAGTGAACCTTCATTCCCGAAGACCGCTACGGGTACCACCTATAGCAATGCACAATCGTAGGATTCGATATCAATGGGCTCTTGAACACAGAAATTGGGCAGAAGAACAATGGCGTTTCGTGTGCTTTTCTGATGAGTCTCGTTTTGGTATGAGACCGGATACAAGACGTATACGACACTGGAGAACTCCTGGACGCCAACAGCGATTAAAATCCTGCCAGGAAGTCCATCCTTATAGTGGTGGAACCATCATGGTATGGGCGGGTATTTGGATCGGCGGAAGAACTGAGTTGATTTGGATCAGAGGCAACCTCAACGCTCAAATTTATGCTGAGACGATTGTATCAGACGTCATCGTTCCTCTACAAGTGCAAATCGGTCCCTTATTTCAGTTAATGCATGATAATGCACGACCGCACACCGCAAGAGTTGTAAGACAGACTCTCGCCGCAGCTAACATCAATGTCCTGCCCTGGCCTGCTCAGTCGCCAGACTTGAACCCGATTGAGCATGCATGTACATAGTAGCATATGCTACAGAGAAGAGCTCTACCGAATATGGAGGGTATCCAGTCGCAAGAAGACCTTTTTTTGTTGTTGCAACGAACATGGGCGGCCATTCCACAGCGTGATTTGGATGAACTCATTTTGAGTATGCCAAACCGATGTTCTTGTGTTGTTAGTGTTCGCGGTAGAAACACGGATTATTAATTGTTTAAGTTACCCAATAAAATTTTAGAGAAAACTGTTATTTCAGTCTTTTTTTCGAACTTTTGTGTTAGTGGTTCAAATGTCAAATATCCCTTTATTAGGAAAATGGCAAATTTCTTTATTAATGCAAAGGTGACTTGGTTTATCGTTACTGTGACAAACGAAAACACTTTATTTGATGAATCCTTAAAGAAAATTTTAATTAATATCAATCAGGAGAAAAGTTATTGCAAAAATATATGTTGATCCCTAGACACTTTTGATGTGTGTAGTAAACTATTTAAAACTAAAAAAATTGAAAGCTGGAGATCCTTTTGTTTATCTATATCTCCTGACATTCCACCTTCTGTAATATGGAACAACATTCGTAGATTCAGATCTGTATTTACTGAATCATCTTCTGTTTTTCTGCCGGCTCCTCTTACTGATCAATTTTTGAACAGGTTAGCACCTCCTTCTGTTCCGGAAAACATACGCTTATCCTCTTGTTTACTTCCTCTTCCTACAACTGGATTTGACGGCCTTTTCTCTTTATCTGAAATTCAAGGCGTATTAACCAAAGTCAAAGACTCAGCACCTGGAATAGACGGTATCCCATATTCTTTTATTGTTAATTGTAGTAATGAAACATTGGAATACTTCTTAAAAGTCATTAATACTGTTATGGTTTCCGGAAATGTCCCGTTATCTTGGAGATCTCAGGTGGTTTTGCCAATTCTGAAACCCAATAAAAATCCTTCAGATGCCCTGTCCTATCGTCCTATTGCTTTGTCATCTGTATTAATGAAAATTACTGAACATCTGGTTAAAAATCGCTTAGAATGGTATGTGAAAAGTAAGAACTTACTTAGTAACCATCAATATGGGTTTCGGCGTGGCAAGGGCACTATGGACAGTATTGGCATATTCATCACCGATTTAAGACTGGCATTTTCTGATAATCATTCCACCGTAGCTGCTTTTCTTGACATTACATCTGCTTATGATAACGTCGTTTTGTCTATTCTTTATGATAAGTTAAAGTTCCTTGGCGTTCCTATGTTTTTGAGCAACTTTATCATTAATGCTTTATTTGAAAGAATTATTCAACTGGATACGGAAAATTCTAGCAACGAGTTCAGACATGTTTGGCGTGGTCTTCCTCAGGGCTCTGTATTAAGTCCATTATTGTTTAACATTTATTCACATGATTTAGAGTCTGCTCTGGACAAAAATGTTAAAGTTTTACAGTACGCTGATGATCTGTTAATCTACTTTACCCATCGTTCTGTTGAAAAAGCTTGCTCATCCTTGTCATTCTCTCTTAGTTTACTAGGTAAATGGCTTGATAGTAATGGTTTAGAAGTGTCCCCATCAAAGAGTTCTGTTGTCCTTTTTTCTAGAGCTATTCTACCCCCTTCATTTACTGTTTACTTTAAAAATAACCCATTGCCTGTCAAGAGTGAGGTGAGATTTCTAGGTGTAATCTTAGATGCCAGACTTACAGGAGTTCCTCATTGCGAGGATGTGGCAGTTAAATGTGAGAGGCAGTTGAACATGCTTCGAAGCCTTGCTGGTGTATGGTGGGGTGCTCACCCATTTTGCCTGAAGCTTGTTTATAATGCTATTATTAGAAGTCGATTGGATTATGGGACATTTTTGTTGGAACCGGGTCAAAAAAAAGGTTTTGAAAAGTTAGACAAGATACAATCAAAAGCTTTAAGAATTGTAACAGGGGCAATGAAATCAAGTCCTATCAATAATAATAATAATAATAATAATAATTAAAAAAACGTCAACATCATATTTTTTTTATCAATTTAAGAAATAATATTTTATATCAGTTTTTCATTACGATTCTGTGAAATATTCAACAAAAACCGAAACCCAAACTTAAAGCAGTTTAAAATTTATATAAAAAGTGTTTTTAAACATATCTACAATGATAAAATTACCGAATCATTGGAGGTGACATCTGTCATGTCACCTCGGAAAATATATAATTATGCACAATACAACAACATAAGACAGTAAAATAAGTATGAAATGTTGACAAGATCTGCCGCTCGACGTGCACGCTCACCACCCCCGGACTCGTCGCCCAGCTCCGCCTCGCCGCCGCCGGTCTCCAGCCTCACTGTGAACGCTGTGACGACACCGGCCGCGGCAGTTGCGTCGAGCTCGAGCGACGAGTATTTCTCTCTGCCGACGTCGCCAACACCTGTACGTCGGCAGGGGAGAGGCCGGCCACCGAAGAGCTTGGGACTTAGGGGCCATCCGGCCCCGAGCCGGGTCCCCGCTGCCGGTGGTTGTGTGCAGCGCATGAGATGGACTCAGACAATGAATGAGAACGTCATGCGCGCATATTACGGGGCTACAGAGGGGGGAACTAACCTCACTGCGTACCGTGAAAGGATGCTGTCTTTGTTTCAGGCACTGGAACCAACTGTCAACGTCTCGGCCCAACGACTGTCGGATCAGGTGCGTGTCATCCAACGCAATCACAGGTTGGACGATATCGCGCTTGATAGGCTGCGCTCAGAGGTACTGAGCGACCAAATCGCCCCGACTCTGACCCAGACCGCGGCACAAGCGTCAATTATTGATGCTGTTCCGCCGCGGTCCAATCGTGTCGAAGAAGAGGACGATAGGGTTGAAACAGTAAGTAGCCAGTATAACGATCGACTGAGGAGCGCACTGGAGGATGCGTTCCGCGACTATAGATCCACTCCGACCAACCTTAGACCCCGGTTACCACGGCTACCTATGCACAAAAAAAATAGGGCGCTGGTGTGTGCTTTGGACTCGCAGCTCAAGAATTTTTTCGAGAGCAGCGAGGATCTCATTGATACACACTCGATCCTGTATTGTGCGGCTGTAGCGGCATGTCGATTAGCCAAAGTCAAGTTTCCAAATTATGACGAAGCTACTCGACCAAAACCAGCCGTACCAGCCTGGCAACGCAGAATCGAGCGTCGTATCGATGGGACCAGGGTACTCATCGGCAAACTATACTGCTTCAGGGAGGGCAATACTAGACCACGAGTGATGCGCTTTGTGAGACAGGCATTCTCGGGGACTGGTATCAGCCCTCGAGAATACATACATAATGTCACAGAGCGCATCGACTTCCTGAAGCAGAAATTTTGTGCATGGGCGAGCCGTGTTCGGCGGTATAAGCGGCGAGTGGATAGATATACGCAGAATCGCATGTTCCAGAGCGATGAGAGGTGGGTATACAGAACTTGGGAGCGACCAGAACAAAACGAGGCTGACGTGTACCGCCCAGATGATGCCACCACAAGTGCATTCTGGCGCGGTATATGGTCGGTATCCGTTTGTCACACTGAGGGTGACTGGATACAGGATATCAAACAAGGGTGTGAAAACTTACCAGAAATGGATAGTATTTTCATAACATCATCAGACGTAGCCACAGCAGTCCGTTCGTTCGTTACCGAACTGGAAATCACCGGGACCGGACGGACTGCATAACTTTTGGTTAAAATGGCTAAGTAGTTCACACACTTGTTTGGCATCTCAATTCCAGTCATCCTTAGATTCTGGTTCGCTACCCCTGTTCTTAACAACTGGAATTACCCACCTGCTCCATAAATCAGGTAGCACCGCGGAACCCAAAAATTATAGACCGATCACTTGTTTACCAACGGTCTATAAAGTTCTTACATCCATTTTGAAAGCTAAAATAAACAAACATCTTGACAGCAACACCATCATGTCTGTCTCTCAAAATGGATGTAGGAGCGGGTCCCGTGGTACTAAGGAGCTACTCCTCATAGACATGGCCATCAGCCAACAGGTTCGCCGATCCCGCAAGGATCTCTCAACCTGCTGGATAGATTATAAGAAGGCCTACGATTCGGTGCCACATACATGGCTTTTGAGGGTGCTGGAGTTGTACAAGGTAAATACAACTCTACGCACTTTCCTTAAGTCGTGTATGGGGCAATGGAAGACAGTCCTTCGCTATCCAGGGAGTCGACAGATCCAGGGGAATGATGAACCTGTATGGATTAAGCGGGGAATATTCCAGGGCGACAGTCTTGAGTCCACTATGGTTCTGCTTAGCTCTGAACCTTCTAAGCACACTGCTGGAGGATTCAGGTCTGGGTTATCGATTGAGGAGAGGCGGTCAGGTGATATCTCACCTTCTCTACATGGATGATTTGAAACTCTTTGCCCCCAATAAATTGCATCTGATGAAGCTACTGAATGTAACTGAAACTTTTAGTAGTGGCATCAGAATGGAATTTGGTGTGGACAAATGTGCAGTCATGCATGTGAAGGGGGGGGGAGATTATGGAATCCGAGGGAATTACACTCCCAGATTCCATACACCTTAGATCCCTCTCCTCATTCGAGAGCTATAAATATTTGGGTATGTCGGAAGCGTTAGGTATCAACGATGCTGACATGAAGCAATCGTTGAAGGAGCGCTTCTTTGGTCGCCTGAAGAAGGTATTAAAAAGTCTTCTTTCGGGCGGAAATAAGGTGCGCGCCTTCAACGGGTGGGTCATGCCGGTTTTGATGTACTCTTTCGGCATACTCAAATGGACTCAGACCGAACTCGACGCCCTGGATAGAAGGGTCCGTACACTGCTGACAGCATACAGGATGCATCATCCACGATCATCGGTGATGAGACTGTATATTCCGCGGAAGTGCGGGGGTCGAGGCTTTTTAAATGCGAAGATCCTCCACAACCGAGAAGTATGCAGTCTCAGAGAACATTTTTTAAAAACCGTAGTGGGTATGCATCATGATGTGGTCACGGTAGACAAGGGGCTTACCCCGCTATCCATGGCGAAAGAGAACTGGCACAAGCCTATAATACTTACTACTGATGACCGCAAGATGATATGGCAAAGCAAGGAACTTCACGGGCGATTTTATCGGGCTCTTCATGAGCCCGATGTAGACTTCTTAGCCTCCGTATCCTGGCTACGATTCAGTGACCTTTTCGGGGAAACTGAAGGTTTCGTCTGTGCAATTATGGACGAAGTTATCTTAACGAATAACTACCGGAGATATATTATGAAGGACGGGACGATTGACGTGTGTCGGGCATGTCACCATCCGGGTGAGTCCATCAGACATATTATCTCTGGTTGTTCTCGTTTGGCTAATGGCGAGTATTTGCATAGGCATAACCAAGTAGCTAGGATTATCCACCAGCAACTTGCTTTGAAATATAAACTTGTGGATTCTGAGGTACCGTATTATAAGTATGTGCCCGACCCAGTTCTTGAAAATGGCCATGTCACGTTATACTGGGATCGGTCTATCATTACTGACAGGACTATTGTTGCAAATAAGCCTGATATAGTAGTGATAGATCGATTAGCGCGCCTCGCAATGATTGTCGATGTTACCATTCCACATGACGGGAATCTCGTGAAAGCTGAGAAAGAGAAGCAAATTAAATATCTCGACTTGGCGCACGAGGTTGTTGACATGTGGAATGTGAACTCGGCTGTCATTGTACCGATTGTCGTATCGGCCAATGGTTTGATAGCCAAGAGCCTCGACCAACATCTATTGAGGCTCTCGTTAGGCAGTTGGATCAAAGGCCTGATTCAAAAGGCAGTACTCCTCGATACGGCCCGCATCGTGAGGAGGTTCCTCTCTCTGGAGCCCTAACCACCGGTAGCTTGGACCCCGCTCCCGCCATCGGTGGAACACTATTTTTTATATTTTTAAATGTTTTTGTATGTTTTTATATAAATATTTAAAAATGTAGAATAATATGTATGTATAAAGAAATAAAGGGAATAATAATTACTTTATTGACCAAGAACATACATAGATAAAGTTTGCAGGTATATGCCTTAAAAAAAGAATTCTATGTAACAAAACAATAAATCCTGCCTCCTAAACTAGGGAATACCTGTGTCTTAGGAGACAGTAATTCGAACTGATCGAGTTGAACTGTACACGCATGTTGAGCCCTTGGTTTCGTCCTATCTTCACAAATATATATATATTATATAGAGAAATAAAAATATAAATTAAAGTAATTTAAGTTACTGTATGTTTAATTACAAAAATAGGTGTAAACATTCAATTCCAGATTATTTGAGTATGGAGTAGAGAGACTATGTGTGTTCGTAAGTGTAATGTGAGTTTATTGGATAGATAGTGTATGTGTTGTGTGTTATGAGTTGATTGTTTATATGTACAGTTTGAGTTCCAAATTGAATAATGTTATGTAATTGTTAAGCGATGTATGTCAAGAGGGATTCAGTGTTATTGTAATCCTGCTGAAAGAGCCAGTCCTTAATTTTAGATTTCAAATCAAATTTATTTAGGTTTATTATATTTAGATTTTTATGTACAATGTTGTATACGTGAAAACTTAACACGTAGTATTGATGTTTTGCAAAAGAGGTTTTGTGTTTTACACTTGGGGCAACATATGTACGCTTTCTAGGGTCAGGTGGGAGTAGAGAGCCATGGACTCTGAGAACAGATCGCAAAACAAACAGCTGACGTACCGTCAGAACCTTGCAGTCAGAATAGAGCTTTGCTGTGGGGTATCTGAAAGGTTTCCCGATCATCACCTTTAGCACAGCTCTTTGGGCTCTCTGGGCTCTCAGAATAAAAGTCTTCGCTGCTCCACCCCACACGGTTATACAGTATCCGAGGACTGACTGGCATAAAGTAAGGTAAACCATATTGAGAATTTTACAATCAGCCGATTCCCGCAGACGTTTAAAGATGTGAATGAGACGAATAGTTCGGGTGGTTAGAATATCAAGCTGCTTGTCCCATCTCAGCCTCTCATCTAAATGCACCCCCAGATATTTCACGTTATTAGTTCTAGCAATGGCATCACAAGCGCACGAAATCCGCCGATTTTGGCATGAGTGTGCTGTAATAGAATAACTGTTTGGGGGTAAGCAGTCACGTCGGATTGCAAAGGGCATGTAATGAGTTTTATTCAGGTTTAACGTCAACAAGTTTAGGTGAAGCCAGGTCATCACAGATGTTAGTGCTGTTTCAGCCCTAGTTTGCACTTCATCCCACGTGGCCCCATGAATTACAATTGCCGTGTCATCTGCATATGTATAGATCTTTCCATTAGGTATCATCAACTTACAGAGGTCGTTTATATAGATTTGGAAGAGCGTGGGACCTAATATACTTCCCTGAGGCACACCAAAAGACACCAAAGTGTCATCACTGTGCCTCGAACCTATTTTAACTAGCTGGGTACGATTTGTCAAGTAATTAGAAAACAATTTCAAAGCTATACCACGCACGCCTACACACTCTAACTTAGCTATTAGTTTGGGAATAGAAACCGTGTCGAAAGCCTTCGATAAGTCCAAAAATATGCCAAGGCACTTAGTTTTGTTGTCCAGTGTCTTTGCTATACTTTGCGTGAGATCTAATACAGCATCTTCAGTCGAAACACCAGACCTAAAGCCATACTGGTTGTCAGCAATAATTTTGAACCTATCTAAAAATCTTCTAAGATTATTGTTTAGAATCGTTTCTAGAATTTTTGAGATCGAGGGCAGAACAGATATTGGCCTATAATTATTGACACAGTTCCTGTTTCCGCCTTTATAGATTGGGTGTACAACGGCTTTCTTTAGACAATCTGGGAAGACTCCTGTGTCTATGCAAAGATTACATATGTGTGTAATCACTGGTATGAGAGTGTGGCCACATGTCTTTATAAGCGATATCGGGATTCCATCCCAACCTACTGCGCAGTCGCTTCGAAGTTTTGATAGAATGGCATTCACATCACTGACGTCAACTTTTAGTATAACAAGTGAATTGATGGCCGTATTCGGCGACACGTATACGCAATCTGGAAGTTTATCTCGAGTTAGAGGTGTTTTAATAGGGTCGTTTAGTATTGCCTCTGCCATGTCTTTACCTATACTGCTAAAGAAAGAACAAACATTATTTAAAGAAGCTTTAGGGTTATCGGATATTTTTAATAATTCATCTGGACTGGAGTGTATTTTGCCGGTATTCGTAATTTCCTTAATAGTTTTCCATAGCAATTTTGGGTTACCGTTACATTTTTCAAGTTCGCTCTTCTCATATGCAACCCTCAATTTACGCAAAAGCGCATTACAAAAATTTCTATAGCGCGTGTATGTCACGTGTAATATCAAATTGTCTGGTGACTTCTTGGCTGTCATGTGTAATTTATCTCTGTGTTTCATACATTTCAAAAGGCCTGTAGTTATCCAAGGCTTTATAATTCTTAGTTTCCTAGGTACGTTGGTTTGTTCTGTGTATTTGGTTATAGTAGATGACAGTAATGTAACTAGTTCATTCATGGCGACATTCGCATCTTCAGCCATTCATCAATGCTCTTCAGGTGGAATGTGTAGATGCACCGTTACATATAAGACGGCAATATTTATCAGACCGGTTTTTATTTCGCAGTTTGCAGTTTTCTAATCATCCTCTGCGTTCTAAATTGCAGGCGTTAGCTGGTCGCGTTGAATCTTCAGCATATTGGTCACATAAACCTACTCCGTGCCTTGTCATTAGTTACTTAAGATTTACAGCACTTCAGGCTCCTACTCATAGTTCCCCTCACTTTCCCCTTTTTAGTGGCAATTTCTGTTCACTGGTTATACGTCCCGAGGTACATCTTGAGCTAGGATTATCAAAAAGTGACCCCTTTGTGAGTGTTGCCCTAAATAGCATTAAAGATAGAAATTGGCTTGGCTGGCATTATATTTACACTGATGCTTCGAAACATACTTCTGGTATTGTAGGGGTAGGCGTGTTTCATTCTCAGTATAATATAGTACAAAAAATTAAACTGCCGCCTGAAACTTCAGTGTTTACAGGTGAATGTTATGGTCTTTTTAAGGCAGTGGAATACGTACTGCTAAGCAAATTGCCAAAGACTATTATATTTTGTGACTCAATGAGTGCTCTACAGTGTTTAATTAAGTTTCCCTTTAAATCTCAAGCAGTGTATCCACTTATTATTGACATTAGGGAGTTGCTGTGCAAATGTGAGCAAATGAATGTATCTGTGACTTTTGTCTGGATTCCAAGTCATTGTAATATCTCTGGGAATGACACGGCTGATCGTCTAGCAAATGAAGCTGTGGAATGTGGTGACATGTTTCCATACAAAAATTATTGTCACGATTTAGCATCACTGCCTAATGTCGCTCTTTATCAATCGTGGAGCGACAATTGGTCACGAACTAGCAAAAAAAAGGGAAAATTTTATAGTACCATACAAGAACAGTTGCCTCGGAAACCCTGGTTCTTTATATTAAAGCTAGGTAAACATGCTACTAGTTGTATTATAAGATTAAGATTGGGTCATGTTTCAACTCCTGCACATTTATATAAACTTAGCCTAGTCACTAGTAATATTTGCCAGTGTGGCACAGATATTGGCGATCCGAATCATATCTTCTTTTCTTGTTCATTAAATAACTGTACTGCGTTCATAGAATCACTGATCTCTCTTAACGTTCCCCTCCCAACCTCTGTTCCTATATTATTAGCATATCAAAATTTTGATATTTATAAAACTATTTCCCTATTTATTGAAAGTAATAATATCCGCCTGTAATTTTTTCTGCTATATTTTATTAAATCTTATCATATTTTACCTATCAGTAAAAGTGTTTTGATCCAATTTCCTTTTCCTATCGCAAAATTTCCTTACCATACCATATCGATTCCCTACCTTTGTACTAAAATCTACTGAAACAAAATCAAATACTCGAAAATGGCAATACGCAAGCAGCGTCATGCCAAATGGGAAAAAAAAAAAATAATTTGATAACCTCTAACTTGGGACCGCAGCGAAGAGCTTATAGTCAGTAATAATTAACTCGGTGCGAGATAACTAAAATGATGCATTGTATTCGAAAAGCTTTATCTGTTGTTCGTCAAAATCAAAACAAAGCAATACCTGTCCAGAGAATAATTAACATAAAACAGCTTACTTTTGGACTAACGCAATATTATTCATCCAAAACTGACGATATAGGTAATATTAATGTGCCACACACTTACCATCAGCTCTTTCAGCAGGGCAAAAGTTGAACTGAACTGAACTATTTTTTTCTTCACTTATGCAATGAACAAAAAAAAAACAGTGCAGTTCAACTTCTACCTTGATGTAAAAGTTACTGGTAAGCCCTCTGGTGGCTTACCAGTAACAAGCAAAATTTTTCACAGATGTAATAGTACAAAATATATGTAAAGGTGAAGCTGAGCTCGAGAAGAAGCTCAGAATTTTAATGTTGGAAGTAGAGGTGATGCGTCAGGATGGCCGACGTGCGCCAAACTACATAAAGGAAGATCAGTGGCAACATTTATTAGATCTATCAACAAAAAATCAACGTGGCAGTTACCTTAGTTATCTGTTCGCAGCTGAAAAATCAAGGGAGAAGTTGAAGGTAACATTACCTTACTTTTGTTTGTAACATTTTTGGTGAACAGCAATGTTAGTATGTTTTACAAGTTTTATTTATTGTAGGCTAAGAAAGAAGCTAGAAGAATGGAACACCCGGTGATAAAACCTGAAGATAGCCAAGAGAATGAAGATGACCTTCTTTATGGCATACAACATCAGTCATTATTCCTCCGAATCAGGGATCAGTCAATAGGCCAGTTTGATAACTACAGGTACCTTATTTATTTAAAATTTTCGTTTGGCAATCAACGGTCCATAAAATAGATTGTTTCATAATATGTAGTTCATCACTCAAATAATTATACCGGTTTTGCAGGGCCCTTCAAGCTATGATATTTGGACAATCAGTTGTAATAGACTGTTCATATGAAGATAGCATGGTTTATAAAGAAATTTTAAATGCTGCTAAACAAATGACATATGTTTTTGCAGATAATAGAGTTCATAAAGAACCCTTTAACTTGCACATGTGTAATGTAAATTTTGGAGGTCAATTTATGAAACAAATGCGAAAAAATATTCCTTCATTAGATGAACCCTGGTTTCCGTTGAATATTCACATGGAGAGCTACTTAGATTTATTTCCAAAGGAAAAGTTGGTTTATCTAACCCCCCATTGCCGAGAAGAACTAACAAAGTTTGATCATGATGCTGTTTATATCATTGGATGCATGGTTGATAAGGTAAACATACTATAATAAGATTTACAATTAGTGAAAAGATGTTATCATAATACATACTCAAAAAGTACAATTTGTAAAGAAGAAGAAATACTGATTTCTGAGAAATAATTTATTTTTACTGTTACAATGAAGTAGCCCTACTTTTTTTATTGGTAATGTCTGTAAAAACAATTTTTTTAAATTTAAACATTTGCAGGCAAATAATCAACCACACTCTCTAGCTAAAGCAAAGAGGGATGGAATAAAGATGGCAAAGTTACCATTGGATAGGTATCTTGAGTGGGCACCAGGAGCAAAGAAAAATCTGAATATAAACCACATGGTACCAATTCTATTAGATTTGAAGGTAACTGCTGACTGGGAATATTCTTTGCGCCACATACCAAGGAGAAAACTTTTGGAAACTAAAATAAGGGCCTTGCAAAGAAAATTGGAGCACAATCCAAGTTTACAAAAAGAAGTTATGAAAAGTTTTAATCTTTCGAAACTTGACAAATTAGCATTTAAAGAAAAGAAAATTAATACATTAGCATTTAAAGGAAAGAAATTTATTTCTATTAAGTCCTTATATGATGATGAAAATATATAAAATACCAATTGAAACATGTCTTTATTTAACTTGAATGTATACCTCAGATTTTAAACATGAAAAAATGTAATATAATTATGATAAAAACTAATCATAATCTAAGTTTTGTACACTAATTATTTCGAACATATCATAAATACGTAACGTAACAACGACGGCCTATTACAATATTTTACACAGTACCTAATTAAATTCCATTCACAATAAGTTTCTCTTTCATTCACACTTCATTTATCTAATTGCATAATGTACTGGGAATTCATGTTACTTATTGCACAAAAAATATTGTAATATGCTTTGCACATTCAGTTTATAAAAATATAAGTCTAAAACCTATGGTTCCTAAAGCTACCTAAAGTAACATAATAAAAATTTAGGATAATGCATTCAATCGTCATAACCTACAAAAGTAGAAATAGAAATCATCAAGGACACATTTCCAGTAAGATATTATGCAAGAATTAAAAACTCCATAAAATGCTAGAACAGTATTCATAAAAACAGAAATAATGTCTGCACTGAAAAGAAACATTGTGCTTAAAATTAAATAAACAAATAATATTACTCTATATGTACATTTTTATTCATGTTATGAACTATGGTAAAGGCATTCGCATGTCGACATCTGTAGAAGTGGTCTCTGACCTCTGCTTGATTGTCGCTAGAATCTCTTGCAAGTTTGATGGCAAGGCAATGTCAGCCAAAGGAACATTTTGAACTGGAGGCGGAGTCATGGGCCGAGATGGAGAATATGCTTCGTCCTGTGTACAATTTTACATTTCATAACTAAAAACATATTTTAGATAGAAGTCAGGATTAGTGACACGAGTCCTAGACATATACTAATGGACATGCCATACGCGTATAATCTGCAGTAATTTTTTTGGTTTGAAAAGAGTGAGCGAGATGGCCTATGCTTTCGGTCTAGTACTATCTCTTTCCTCATAGTTGATTGATGATTTTCAGAGAGATGAAGATAGACCGAAACTTCGTTTCCACTCTTTCTTTTGGAGTGCCACAATTCTCATCTCTAAGGCATGTCTATTTATATAAGTCGATGACACGAGTCACATCTGCTAATGGCAAAAATGTTACTACCCTCTGTTTCAACAATAATAATAATCGTGACATACACACGATTAACACGTTATCGACGGCTTCAGTTGCCTGTGCCGTTGACACGTATTGCTCGTGTGTATGTGACGATTTAATATTATTGTTGAAATGTAGGCTAATAGCATTTTTAATAATATGCTTCAATCACATCAAATAAACTAAAAATTACCTCGCCAATAGAAGAGTCTGCTTGTGCCATTTTACGAATTTGTTGCTTTTGTTCTTCAATTTGTCTGTTGAGCTCTTCCATTTTACTTCTGAGCGTGTTGGAGGCCAGGCTCGGTCCCGATGACAAAGGTCCGCTGCCGCTGCTGCTTGTCGAGCCCGGACTATACGGTTCTTCATCATCTGCAGACACTGCCAAATGCAAGCATAGGTATATTAATTTATACATGTGTATGTAATAACAATACCAGCCTATAACTGCAGGCCACGGACCTTCTCATACATAGAAGGTATGGTCATTGATCAGCACGCTTGCTCAAGGATTTGGCGATTTCAGACTGATACATCTGTAGAAAATTACATTGGCACTATCTCAGATTTGAACTCAAAATTTCGTGTTTGAGAGAGGCCTTAACAACCACTGGGTCATCTCAACATACATGTATTTTAAATGTTGTGAAACAGAAACAAATTTATCATTACAATAAAAAGTTCCTTTGAAATTATGTTTTTAAAATTAACTAGTGCTTGACCGCAATCCTGAGTGAGGCAATTGTTGATAGTAAAGCGAGTAAAATAGTGTAAAACTATAGCAGGAAATTTATAATACCCAGAGAAGCAACAATTTTATCCTTGACAGTTGTAGAGAGAGTTGATGAAGTGTATGCTGGCAGCGGGAGCTGTGGTCGTCGTCGTGGTGACGCTGGCGGCGTGTATGAGCGCTTGCGGGACTTACGGGCCACCTAATATAATGTAAAATCAACAAAAGCAGTTAAGTACTTGGGTTGGATATAAACGGAAGGTTACGTTGTTTACAATCTATAACAAACGTTTCACATCGAAACAATTTTTTTAAATAATTATAAACTAGTGCTTGACCGCCTGCTGGTAAGCAGTGATGCAATCGTTGATGGTAAAGCGCGCTAGTTTATTTAGCCTATCCACTAAAAAAAACTTAGTGAATAGGAAGGGAGACGGCACTTGAGCGAGGTGATGCAATGTTACAACTCAACAACACGATCAACGATGCTGCGCCATAGGGAGATTGATCTGGAGATCCTCCACGACCAAACTCCCGACACAACAACATTTGGCGCATCATAACCGGCACACATCGCAACACAACTTCTCATACCCGTCCTCCATACGGCTTCACCAGACATCATGCCGGAACACGACGAATCGCTTGGCGGCAAGACTTTATCTGGTGGGTGGTAACTTCTGCCGGCAGTCGATGTTATGGCCTACCACCGAGTTATATATTAATTTATTAAACATCGAAAGAATGTTAAGTTCAGTACATTTATTTACAGAGGAATCAGTAAATTTTATTAACAAACATTCACTACAACCAAATATTTTAGTAAATAATAAATGCAGTCTGAAAAATTATTTTATTAATTTGTATTTACACATTTTCCTTCGTCGGCTAACTGACCTTAGCGGCAACAACATCAGCGGGAATGTTTGTAGTCAAGCGTTTCTTTCTTTGCCGAATAACGATTGCAATTAGGAGATGCGTTTTGATTTCTCCAATGCCTGGGCCGTCGAGGGGCAGGAGAACCGCCGGTAACGTAGTGTTTGCCGACAGTGGCACAATATAAAAATCTTTCACGGTCATCATATTCGACGCCTTTACTACGCCTAACCTAGAATATGAAAATTCCACATAAAATATCACTGCCAGGGAGAGCAACGTGTTCATTATGGAAAGGAAAATAAAATTAAATAGGTAGGAAAATAAGGAACAGGAGGTGGGTTTTTATTTCTATAAATGTAAAACAATAATACATAATCAATTGTAAACTATACAATACCAACCTATTGCGACTACTTAGATAGCTATATAAGGCAATGTATTGCATTTTTTCTTCATCATTTGCTGTTTGAAGTTTGAGAATAACAATATCTTTAGTACTAGTTTTTTTCATTTTTGCAATATAGTCCCATACAGTATCAGGATTTATTCTTCCAACTATATCTAGTTCTGTGCTAAGATCTTCTTCCAAGTCCACAGAGCTGCCAGATACCTGAAATTTATAGAGAGGGTAAAATGTTAGAATATTTTGCTATTATAGATATGTTATACTGTGAAGTTAAAAGATAAAAAGCAGCGCACCTCATGTGCAGCAACATAGAACCGCGCCACGTCCACCATATTAATACACCCACTCCAGACTGTTGCTGCTGAATTGTCCACAGTGCTACTTGGCTCTTGGTCGCTTTCGGCTTCTGTAAATAAAAAAGTATTAATAAATACCTGTTTTCTAAAACAGTAACAAGGAGGTAGTCCCTGAAACTACTCCTAGTTTATTTACTCACCCGATGTTTTATCTTGCTTGGCTGAAAACCTTGTTTCAGGTAATATGATATTAGACTCAATGAAAGACTTAGAGGGATCATACTCAGCTTCAAAAGTACTCATATCATTTCTATAGTTTTCCTCAAATACATCTTCTCTAGATTTCCGCAAATCTTCTTCTGATAATGCCGACGTTATCATTGGTTCATGGGGGTCATACTCGGGGTGAGCCTCCTTCAACATTGCTGATTTCGGCCTCTCTATTATATCCGAATCTGTGGAACTAAAGACATAACAATTAATACATGAGCATTTGTTTGAAATTTTTACTAAATTGACTGGACTTGCTGGGTTGCTTACTCATTTTTATTTTTACTATAAACATTTTCTTGAGATCTGGACCGATGCTTCAGTTTTTCGTCGCTACTGGTATTGCGTTTGGAACGCGTAGAATTCCTACGCTTAGGACTATCCCTGGAGGGAGAGCGCCGCCTGGAACGTGCTCGTGACCGCGATCGCTCTCGTGCAGGTGATTTAGACCGTCTTCTTTGTTTCTCCTTCGACGCTGATCTGCGCCGCGATCGTTCATTAGAATCAGGTTTATCTTTAGATTCCTTAGTTCTTTCTTTTGAGATGGACCGGGCTCTACTAGACTTTTTGTCCGATCTCCGTGTTGACCTTCTATGCTCCCGTGTATCTTTTTCATTTGATGCTGATCTCCTCTTGGATTTCCTGTCAGAATCACGTTTTGATTCCCGTCTGCTTTTTTTCACACGACCAGAAGTACTATCTTCACGATTCCGTTTTTTACTGTATTTTTTATCTTCATCGTCGCCTTTGCTGGTGCTAACGAAACAAAATAATTGTTCAAAACAATGTATAGTACTAATTAAAATTACAAATGATCTACTAAACTTTTACTTACATTTCAGGTGCTTTTTCTATTAAGAGAACATCAGGACCAACTGTAGAATCATTTAATGCTGTAACTACATCTTCAACAGGCACATTTGGGTCCAGTTCAGTTGACACAGATTCTTTAGTTTCCATTACCTGGGTAAAAATAAGTATAATTAATAAATTATTAACTTGACTCAAAATTCATTTGACATCCTCCGTGGCGCAGCGGTCAACACGCCTGCCTGGGACGGGAAGCCCCGAGTTCGGTCCCCGGCCAGGTCATGATGGAAAACGATCTTTTCCTAATTGGCCTGGGTCTTGGATGTGATATATATGTATCTATTATAAATATAGTATCCTTGAGTTAGTATCCCATAACACAAGTCTTGAACTTACTTTGGGGCTAGCTCAATCTATGTGATTTGTCCATATATATTTATTATTATTATTATTTATTTATATTAATTAACTATTCTTGTAATAATTACCTCCTCTCCTTTATGTGTTTTAAGGACATAAGTTTTACTAGCAGCTAATAGATCTAACTCCGATTTCTTTATTAATTCTAATTGATGCTTAGCCTCTTTATCTCTCCACTGTGCCAGCTCTTGACTTGCTAACTCTTCTGGAGACAAACGAACCTGAAATATTTTTAATCAGAGTCACATTATTTTTTTAAATCAAAATCACATAAAATTTGCATATGATAGATTAGCATTGCTTATAAAATAAATAACAGGTGCTTACTAGTTGTCTAGGCGATATTGATTTATCACAGATTTTTTCCCACAGAGTAAGATTTTTTCGATCCTTTATGTTAAACATAAGTGATCTATATTTAGCCTTGTATTTCATCCCGACATCTTTGAATAGTTCGTGCAATTCAAACTCAGTGTCGTAAGCAAATTGTTTTATATCTGAATCTGTAAACTTTGGTCCAGTGTTTTCTGCCATTCGGATGGCCAACTGTTCCTGCAAAGCTTTCCGCACATTATCCCTTATTGGTTCACCACCGGACATTCTTACTCTGCTGTGAGCGTCTTTCCGACGCGATGTCGATGGCGATACTGAAGGAGCCTGTAACGTAAAAATTATCGTAAACTCGCCATCTCAGCTTCATAATCAAAATGCAAACACGTTCAAGGTTATATACTATATTAGACAATTCCTATCTGATTAACAAATTAGTAAACAAAAGCTCGTGTCTAAGTCGATTACAATAAAAATTGTACCTTCCCTGTAAAATTTATTAACTGTGTGTTAATAAAAATGATTCAAGTAAAAGCTAAAAATATTGAATGCAATAGTGATACCACGTCGTAGACGTAATACACAAGAGACTTCATAAAATTAGCTAGCTCTATGTCTCAGTGATCATGGAATGTAAACAACTTAAGTCATAAAACTGTCGCCATGTCTGACATAATAATGAAGGAAAATTTAAATGAATTCAGTGAAGTGTAATAGTTTATGCTTATATAAAAAAGGAATAGGATCCATACATATATAAACTATTTTTAAGAATATAACATATAAAAAAGTTGTGGGCTCTCTCTCAAGAATCAAACTAAGCATAATATAACTTTTAGTTTCTTTAATTTTTTCTGCTGCCTACATAGCATTTTTCCAGTATTTTATATTATATTAGCTACAATTGATAGAAGCAACACATGGTTCTAATCTTTGGCAACAATAATAAATAAACTTCACTTTAACTTTTTTTGTATATTCTAGCTATTATAAGTAGCTGGCGTAAGTATTTTTTGGATTATTTCATTAATTTGTATGACATACCTTATCTTGTGATGACTGTGCATGACTACTAGGGGTCCTTATCAGTTTCCTTGTGGTTACTGCAGGCTTAGCAGATGATGTGCTAGCCTTGGGAGTTTCAATCAACTGTGATGGCTGTGATTTTGCAGTTGCAGGAGATTTGAGTTGTGGGGTGGCTTTAGGTTCTTCTTTAGGTGCAGATATCAGTTTAATGGACCGTTCTTTAGGCTCAGCATGGGGTGTCCTTACAGGTGTAGACTGTTCAATGTGTTTGCGAGGTATCCTTTCAAAGTTAAGAGTTGTCTGAATCTTAGTAGGTTCAGCAGTCTTCTTCTTTGCAAGTCCTGGTTTGAATGTACTTAAAGTTCCAGGACGTACAACTTCAAACGTTGGATGTTGTTGCAACCATGCTTTTAAGTTTTCTGCAGTTGGAGCATTGGTGCCAGCTAGCAATCTACCAGATTTGCGTTCATAAACTATAACCTGCAAAAGCAATTGTTAAATGGGAGGTTTGTAATGTGGAGTAAGCTTTCAAAATTATAAAAGTTGTTGGAATATAACTAGAACTTACTCTAGATTCAGCCTTTTGTTTTTCATTAGATTTACCAGGTTCACTATCTCCTTTAGCTGAAGACCCTTGATTTCCAAGAGAGTCTTGAGCGTGTTTCCATATGCAAGAGTTACTGCAATAAATACTGCTTGCACGTGCTGGCTTCTTGCATACTATACAGTTCGTCTTTGTTGAGTCTTTCGTGGCACCCGATTGGACAGGAGATTTCAATTCAGGATTGGGAATTGCTTGTTCATTTTCTATTTTAGTTTGTGCTGGCTGAACCTGGAAACCATTTCAGCCCTTGGTTACAAAATAATCTTTTATTCACTAATTGTGCCTATTTCTGCTTAGGTCGATGAGTAAGAACTTGTGTTTTGGAGGAATGTCTTATGAAATTATGACATAAAAAAAGAGGCGATCCTCAGTATAATTAGAATAAATGACCTTTTGACTTAATAATAGAAAATATTGCTATTTATTATGTGATTTATACTAGCATTTTTACTTACTTGTTTACCACCTTTAGATGATGGCTTCGCTTTCTTGATACAGTTTGGGCATCTCCACTCTATGCCTTGTTCCTCCATCTGTTGCCCCATTGCTTTAGTGATATTAACACACTTTCCATGAAACCAGTCCTCACAACCATCACAACATATCATAAAACGGTTGTTATGTGGCTGCTTACATATACACCATAATCTGAAATTACATCAAAAATAATAATATTATGATCAAGTACTTGAAATCAGTCAATCAATATTTCTTATTATATTTTTAACATATCAAGCATACCTATTAGGATCATCTTCAGAATTCCAACTTTCTTGGGATTCTACAGATACTTTGTCAAGTACAGGATTAGGTAATGGCTGTTCCTGTTTCTTAGTGGAAAGCTTCTTGTTGGTATATTGCTTTGATACAGTCAGCACATGTGGTTCAGGAGTTCTTGCCACAGGTAGAATAGAGGTTGGGGCAGCTTCTACTACTGGTGGTGGTGGTGGTGGTGGTTCTGGGATATTTGCCATTTCCATCTGACTTTTACGTTTTGAAGAGCGTGTCGCCGGTGCTTCTATAGGCGGCAGGGTTATAACTCGGCCATCGCGCCGAACAATCTCTATCGGATCCTTTCGCACAGGTAAAGTTTTTGACACTGACTTTGAAAGAGTCTGTGTATATAAATTGTTGGGCTGTATCTGTTGCTGTGGTGTTTGAGGAGACTGAGCTGTTGGTATGGTCTTAACAGGTCCTGAATCTACCTTCCCCAGCACTTGTTTATCTATTACTTCCTGTAAGTTCTCTGAGCTTGCCACCAGCTGAGCAACAGACATTAAGAAATCTTCTGTCAGACCTTCCTCTTCAGGCTGTAGTCCACCCAACAAATCTAAAGTAGGTGATAAAGGCCCTGCTAAACCTGGACTGTTCATAGTACCAGCAGTAGATATACTTGGTTGACTCTTAACCGGGTTTGATATTCCTGTAGTATCTTGAAGTATTTGAGCCAAGCTAGCGTCATCTATTTGAGGGATCAGGTCATAAGGTTTAGCCTTCTCAGGTGGAGTAACTCTTTCTTTAGGTTTTAAATAAGTTTTATGCACAATAGGTTTGGGATGGTCAGCAGTGTCAACTTTACTGTTATCTGCAACCTTTCCATCATTGGGATCTAATACCTTAGAAGCAGTAGCAGGTTTTTTATCAGTATGGGACAATAAAGACTCTTTTTCATTTGTTGGTGTTTTAGGAGGCCCTTTTCCATCAGTGGATACCCTCCTTATAACATCCGGTGTGGAGAACAACGAAGTCATGTCAGATAAAAGAGCTGTAACATGAGCCGGTGTTTTCTTTTCTTTTTTAATGGACTTTGGTGTCTGTTTCAAGACTACTTTGCTCAAGTCATTGGGTGGTGGTACAGCCGTTGAGATCTTAGACGAAGGCAAGAGACTTTCCAAATCAACATCAGATGCATCTTTCTTTTCTACAATATTTTTCTGGTGTAGCTTTTCTTTAATATCTTTTTTTAGAATATTTCTGACAGGCTTAACTTTTGTAATCAACTTATTAGACTCTTGTTTGGAAATTTTAGATGCTGCAACAGTCTTTAATATGCGGGGTTTTAATTTATTTTTCTTTAATCTGAGAGATCCTGCTCGATCTTTAGTATCCTTGTAATCAGAATCAGAGTCTCTATCAGGAATGCTATCTCCAGATGAGCTAATAGAAGAGGATTCAGAACTATCATCAGCTCTTTGTAATGCTTCTGGACCCTTTTCTAGTTCTCTGATATCCTTAAATTTATTTAATACAGGAAGTGGTTTATGTGACACATCATTTCCTTTTAGTACAACAGGAGGTTCGGTAGAATTTATAATTAACTTTTTACCTTTTGGTTGCTGTTCCACAACAGTAATTTTCTTTGAAATGGGAACAGGTTTAGGTGGTGGTGTATGTGTGATTTGAATAACTGAGTCATCATAAGTAGATACATTTTCATTTTGTGGTAATGACTGGCTTGGTGATTTGAGGGGTGTATAACAGTGATCATTTTGAAATCCAACTAAACTGTTTTCTCTTGTTTCTATTCTTAATGACTGTAACATTTCAGCACCACTATCTGTAAACATTAAAACGATAATGGTTGTAGTAAAGCTTAGAATGCTAATTAGGAACAATATATTATGTATTGTAAAAATATTTATTTCTTACCATACTTTATGATACTGTTAGGCTCATCATAGTAACTATCCACTGAAAGTGTCACATGAGGCACCTTCTCATCATCGGTGTCAGAATCAGTAGCATCATCAGGTTTGCCTTCATGACCAACCCGGACTACACTAATACCAGCACTTTGAGAACCATCAGTACCTAGAATGATTGATTGAATTATTATCAACAATATACATAACTTATCAATTAACAACAATAAAACTATCGATAATGTGCATTTTAGTCGATTATCGTTTTGGCGCCAAAATAACTTCTAAGACAATCAATAACAAAATGATGCATCTTTTTAAACAAAAATCAAATGTAACCTATACAAGACAATAATTATTAACAGGAATCACGTTTTTATAAACTTGAGAGGCTATTTTAAAATAAAATCAATAATATTCATTCTTTGAGATGAGTAGCACACTGAACCTCCAATTGGACTGGCTTTGCAATTGTGTTGTGTACCAGCTAAACAACCTAACAAATGTGATAAATATTACCTTAGTCTTTTAATTACTCTCTATGATATATTAAGTTTATAAAACTTACCCATTAATGTTCCAAGTAGTTTTTGATCAACAGACAGAGATCCATCCTTGTTTACAATAACAACAACAGAACTTTCAGCTTTTGTGGAAGGTCCATTGAGATCTGTATAATTAGTTATGACTGTATTTGACATTTTTCATTGCAATTCATGCAATCATTCTAATTCAAATCCTCTATTTATAGCCATTCAAGACACATGCACCGCGTCTATTTATGACGCATATACCAATTTCAACGCGCTAGACGCCATTTTGGACTCCACCATTAGTCTGAATAGCCGCACCGCGGCAAACAGCAGTTTATAACCTAGTGGTGAAATCTAGATTTCCAATAACTCAATCAAATAGCCAAGTGTTACTACTAGTTCATTCTATTGAATAACAATGTTTTACAGAAATAAGAATTCAATTTTCGAAACACACACAGCTTTCAAACTCAAACATGTTTTTTTTGGTATCTTGTTGGGTGTGGATGGTTTAGATAGGTGTCTTTTAATCGGAGAGAAAAATAGCACATAATATTATAGACTTTTAGTTACGGTGTGTCCAAACAAAACGTGACATTCGAGCGCGGCTGCCGCGTACGGTGATCGCCGCGAACGGTTTTAGGAAGAGGTGGGTAAGTACTGTGAGTAATGTATAGCGCGTAATATGGCTTGACCGCGTACTGAAACAGTACCTATTACCCGGAAAAAATTAGCATGACACTTGACAAAACAGTACGCAGGGCGAACGAACGGATCAGCGACGGCGGTCGGTTTATCGGTTTGACTCGGGTGGCGGCGACAGTTTGCCGAGCGAACTGTCGATGTTCGCTCGCTCGCCATGTTCGGGTTTCGTCAGTTCGTCAACATCGTCAACATCAACGTAAATGTTCGCTTTATTGTGCGAGGGAGACTCAGTCACTCGTTTATGGTAGAATTATTAGAACTAAGCATTATTATAAGGATTCTTAATAAGGATTATTTTTTTGGTACCGCCTCGTACAGTTGTTTTATTTCACGAACGCTGCGCGTGTGAGCCATACCGTGTGTGATGCGCATTCTTGTCATTCTTTGCACGCCACGAATTTTTCGTTTATGAAGTTATAATTATTTGAATATGGCGTCAAAGAGAAAAAGTAGTTATCTTTGGAATCATTTCGAAGAAGTAACACCTAAGAAACAGGCGAAATGTTGTTATTGCTCCCGTATATTAGCAATTAGCAATTCATTCCAGCTCAATAGGAAGCCTGAATCGACATATGAAGTCTGTACATCCTACAATAGACAGTAACAGCAGCAGACACCTTGCAACTGTTGATAACGATTCCGACGAAGCACAGCCGGTTCCCCCAACCAGTGTGAATGTATTGTCTAGTATACCATATAGTATAGCATAATAAGGGTCAAGTATGAAGGGAATTCAACTTTGTCGAATATTAAACCTTGCATGGCGTACCTCATGCATTAGTCATGTTTAGGTTACTGTGTACTGCTTAAGTGCCACAGTACGCGAGACGAAATGTCATGCCATATAGCAGTACTTTCTGAAGTACTGTTTTGCCCACCTCTAGACTTTTAGGTAAACGTGGTCGTTATATCACGTAACTGGTTACGTGAAATAACAACCTGGTACCTGAATAACTAGTTACGAGACAAATTAAAAAGTAGTTATTTTTGTAATTGCGTTATTTCATACACACGTTATGCCGTAGCGGGTAGCCGTATCGTGCATTACACCGGCGGCGCGCTTCGCTGGTTATTGTATCTAGTTACGTGAAATAACGGCCACGTCTAGTTTCATTTCGCGTGTAACTGTATAATTGGTGGTTATATTTAACAATCACAGTAGCTGATTTAAAATAACTAGCTACAAAAATAACTTGTTTTGTAACAGGTGACGCCGATCAAGTAACTGGTTACGTTACGTTTCTTGAAAAACGCATTACGACCCACACCTAGTTTTAAGTACGTATTACAGAACGTCACTCAAAACTCAAGCTCTACTTAAGTCTCGTTTCAAGCCATTTGATTGGTGGAAACTAGTTTTAAGTAATGCTTAAGCGTTTATCTGAAAGTTGCGACTACTACAGTCACAATTTACTTAAATTTTTGTATTGTTTCGTCCAAAACACACAATCCTTCCGGACAACATGGTTCTCTGTGTTTGTAAATGCCTAAATGTAAGTCTTGAAGCTGATAAACTTGAAGACAATTTCGATATTGAGAAACTAAAATTAATGTTCCGTCGTCGTCTTGAGTTACCTTCTGGAATAAGAACCTTAGTGTTGGACGGACGTGTGTTATCCAGTAAAACGGAACCAATTCGTCTTATTGAAAAACAGTGATATTTTTTCTTTATGTTAAACCTAAATACAGTTTTTTCCAGAATAAGCAACTGTATCGATTCCATTTACTTTCACAACATGTTATTTTTTTTCCAAAATGTATGGAAGACAGCTGATCAAGCTACTCGAAACTGTTAGATATTCCCAATGAATTTTGAGGCTTAATGCTTTAGATATAAAGTTGAAAAATTTGGCCCAGTCAGCTCACCCTTTCAGTACCTGACTATCATGAAATTCATTTTTATCGGCTCGTCATTTTGCTGTTTACCGGCCGATTGGCGTTCTTTAACCCTCATTCGATATCGGCGACAACGCTCTGCAGTAGACAATGGGTCTGGACGATTTTTGGCCTCTTGTCTAGATTTGTTGCGCGGTTTTGTGCGAAGCATGATTCCAAAATGAGTTGCAAACGTCTCCCAAATTTCCAGTTTCTGCTCCACACGGCTGCAAATGGTCTTGAAATGTGCGCCGCGATGAGATCTATAAAAAACCGTTCGAATCAGGAAGATATCACCAGTAGTTCAAAAGTTATTAGCACTTTTATGGTTTTTGCGTTAAAAAAAAATCGCAAATCACGGTTCCAGTCGCAGTCTCTTTTTCGATGACTAATTTCAAATTTCCTAAATTTTTATATATATTCTTGATGGCGCCGAGGCACTCTACAATTAGCACTAATTCAATACCGGATACGTCCGTCCGTTGCCGAGGTACAAGCCAGGGGGTACAATCCATGTACTAAATGCAGGGAAATTTAACAATTTTATGTTACAAAATTCGAAAGGTGTCACATTATACGTTATTCATACATTTTGAGAACTATTTAATTTAGTAGCATTATGCAGATGAAAGTTGACTTCGTATAAAACTGGATGGCGCTATTCACAAAAAATACCAATGGTTTATCATATCGTTCAATAGATAGCGCTACAAAAGATACATATTAAATGGTAACACTGTTGATAGAGTTCAAAATATTTAAGTTATGTTATACTTATAATCAACTTCACTATTAGCTTAAAAACAAATCATATATTGAAAAAAGTTGCGTTTGATTTGAATAGCTAAACAATCTTGATTATCAATTATTTTTTAACATGGCAATTACTGACTATCATAATGAGAATGACAGAGCCAGAAATAAATAAAAAAAAAAAAATGAGAATGACATGAAATTAAAAAAAAATGGCCGTTTGTCGTTGTTTTGCTTTGCATGTGCTTTGCATAACGCGCTTACGCAGTTTCCCTTTCGTCTCTTATTTTTTGTAATAAGTACGAATCGTTACAGGTCCGTTGATTTTCTTTATTGTGCTGTGATTCGTTTTCAGTGTTATAGTGAGAAAGGACTCAATTTTAGAGAGAGGACTCATTATTTTTTAGGTGAGATTTTGTGTTTGTGGCAATCGTTACCATGTCGGAGAAGAGGTGTTGTGTTCCAGGATGCTACGAAAGTGGAGGTATGTTCAGATTTTAACTTATATCACGTCACCACTGTAGTCGGTGTTTCGTGTCTAATCGGACAGAGAACTCTTCAATCAGATTCTTATAAGCTGCCCAAAGCCACATTCTAATAAATCTGGAATCATTTTGGAATCGTGACTTCCGAAACACAGAAGAGCCTCTATTCAAGTTTTGGCTACGAATAAGTATAACTTATAACAGATACCTACATTTGAAATAAGAAACGGGATGTTACACAACCAATACCTATACAATTTGATAAACATAGATTTAAGGCCCTATAAAGCGGTGTAAAATACCCCGAGGTCTACTTCCAGCAGTGGGCTGAAAATGATGATGATGAATTTGTCTCAATAGTATACCTACATACTTTTTATAAGGGAAATCAACCATTTATGCCTGAATATTGAACCAATTGTTGCTCAATATCGTAACTTAGTGTGAATGTTCTGTACACCTATACTGGTCTGTAACAGAGGGACTTCAAAATCTATTCTGGAGTTTTGACAAAGAGTTTTAGTTTGTACAGGTTGTGTTCTGATGGAAAAGCATGCAGTGCGAAATCAGTTCAGAGGAACACATGCGCCAGTGGTACACCAAGTATGCGAGGTAGACAGAAAAGACCTTTCCAGGGTTCTGTACCTAAAGGGTAACAACAGAACCCTATTACTAAGACAGTTGTCTGTCTGGGCTGTATCTTAAAAACTGTGATAGCTAGACAGTTGAAATTTTCACATATGATGTATTTCTATTGGTGTTATAACAACAAATTGTAAAAACAAAATATATCTGTTTGTTTCAGAATCACATCCAGTTCTCCATCTGTTTCCTCACCCTGAAAAGGACAGGACATGTTTCAACTCATGGTTGATGGCTATTGGTGGTGATATTATGGCCCTAAATAATGACTACATTTATCGACGTCACCGTGTTTGCCATGCTCATTTTGTAGAGAAACACTGTTGTCGCTCAAATCGCATCAGTAATGTAGCAGTTCCTACTAAGAACATACCAGGTTTGTTATTAATTTCTCTTATTTTATGGTGTAACTAGCGCTCGCCCACAGCTCCACCCGTGTTAATGTCTATCCCTCGAGAATAGTACATTTTGTGTAATGAAAAGTACGCTATGTCTTTCTTCATGCCCCAGGCAAAGTGTATGCAAAATTTCATGATGATCAGTTCATTAATTTTAACATGAAGGGGTAATAAATAAACAAACAAACTCACTTTTGCATTTATAATATTAGTTAGGATTAGCTTTTGTGCATATTTGGAAACACAAACGAATGGTAATACAATTCAAGTATTCATTCCCAAATGTAGAATATCACATAATATATGTCTATATAAAGTGTATGATCTCTCTTTTTCAGACCCATTAAGCCTACCTTCTCAAAAAAGGCGACCTATGAAGCAAATCCAGCTACCAATGGAAATTTCACCACCAGAATCAAAAGGTAATTAAGTTCTATTTCATGTTTTTGAGATTGTATATTTTTTGTTTTTTATTAAAAATAAAAACCATAATGTTTTACTAGCAAGTCACTTTGCTTTATTGTTATTCATCCTATAAGGGCATTTTACAAGATTGAACTTCTGATACGGAGCGTAATAGGTGTAAATGCATAACCTGCATTATAAATTTCTTAAAATTGAATTTCAGCTGTTTTGATTTTTTTTTCTGTACTTATTATCGAAAATGTAGTCGAAATTTAGGTTAATTTATTTAGTACTTGAATTAGGCAACCCAGCTCCCTACTCAAGAGTTAGCTATGATTAAAAAATAACAATTGTAGTATTTTGTATCAATTTAACATATTTCTCAAATTTCATGTTTTGGTTATAATGTTGATGTACGTAACAGTTGTATTATAGTCTTGTGGTTTACTATAGTCCCTGGTTTCATTTATTATGCCCATGTCATTGACACCCTGTATAACTAGCATTGTTTTTTTTTCAGAGATTGTTGTGTCATCTGCTCATTCTGCATCTTTAAATGACATGCAACAACAAACAGGAAGCCTACAAACAGTACCAGCAGGTATTTCCAACATAATATACACAGGTACATAATATAATCCTTATTTATTAGGGTAGCCCTTATTCCTAAGAAGTAGTTATTTATGATCTCTGATGCATAGTAAGCTGTAAGAGGCATTAAGACTAGGGGCATGATCTTAGAGTGTATTGAATTAGATTACACTGTAAAAGCTCTGCCACTAGTAATAATAACTTGTGGCGAGATGTTGGTGAGTAACAACAGCAAAGACCTGAGTGCTCCAGGAGTCGGACAGAGCCCTCGCCCCCGACGTGTCTTCATCAGTTGGGGTGGACACCCAAGAGGGAAAAAAAAAATCTTTTATTCTTTTTTCTGGGAAAAAATCTGATCATGAAGCTACTAGTACCAGTAGGTAAGTAAAAAAAAAAAATAGTATTTACCACTTCTCTTTCATATTTATAACAGAGAATCCTTACTAATATTATAAATGCGAAAGTAAATCTGTATTTCTGTCGCCCTTTCACACAAAAACTGCTGAACCAATTTCAATAAAATTTAGTACACAGATTAGTGCCTGTGAAAGGGCAATGATTTCGCGGATTCTCCTTACCTTGTGATAAAAAAAAACAATATTTTTTTTTTTACTAATTATAAACTAGCACTTGACCGCAATCCCGCCTGATGGTAAGCAGTGATGCGATCGTTGATGGTAAAGCGCACTAGTTTATTAAGAACTTATTCACTCAGATTGAGCGATAATTAAAATAGATGATTATTTTTGTAATGAAAAACTACTTTTTCCTTGAAAAACATGTTGTAATTCTAAATAGAAAACCATGAGTTTAAACTTATTCTCTTTGTATTTTACAGCTACAAAGAAAACAAAGAAGAACTCTATGACTAAGGGAGAGGCACAGCTATATAGCAACCTAGTAAAATTACGAGTGCGACTCAGCAAATATCGTAATAAACTAAAAAAACAGTCTGCAATCATCAAAGCAGCTAAAAATATTTCAACTAATGCTGATTTTTTGAAAACAATGGAAAATTTGTCAAGTGCTGCAAGAATATTGACAATGATGCAGATCAGAGAACATAAAAAGACAGGAAAAGGCAGAAGATTTAGTCTTGATGAGAAAATTTTGACATTAAGCATATTTAAACAAAGCCCTAAAGCTTACAGATTTTTGAGAAAAATTTTAATTCTTCCTGCACCTCAAACACTAATTAAAGTTCTTCATAGTGTAAATATAGAACCCGGCCTTAATAAAAAAGTGTTTGCGCAATTAAGCCAGAAAGCAAAAAAAATGAAGCTGGAAGATAAACTTTGCATATTACTGTTCGACGAAATGTCGCTTAAGGCAAATATTCAGTACAACGAAAGAAAGGATAAGGTGATCGGATTTGTTACTGATGGAGAAAGTACAAAAGAAGACTATGCTGATCATGCTCAAGTATTTTTAATAAGGGGCCTAATGAAAAATTATAAGCAGCCCATATCATATTCTTTTTCATCAGCTGCCACCAAAGGACCTGAGTTGGCTAAACAAATACAA
Organism: Sesamia inferens; assembly: GCA_037179545.1. NCBI lineage: Eukaryota > Metazoa > Arthropoda > Insecta > Lepidoptera > Noctuidae > Sesamia > Sesamia inferens. Next base: position 22,883,106 of record CM073923.1, read on the forward strand.
AAAGTAATTTTGGAGCTACAAACAGCTGGGCTAGAAATAGTGGCAACTGTGTGCGATCAAGGAGCTAACAATCGTTCTGCTCTAAAAATTCTTATAAATAAAAGCAAAGTGAATTTATTAAAAGAAGGTAAAGAGGGAAGAGATAATGTTTTTATTATTAATGACAAAGAAATTGTGCCTCTGTATGATACGCCACATTTGCTGAAGTGTGTAAGAAACAATTTACTGACAAAAGGCTTAAAATATAAACTTGACGGCAGGGAAGGAATTGCTAAATGGCAGCACCTGGAGTTGTTGCATAAAGAAAATCCGGGATACAAAAACCTAAAACTAATACCCAAAATGACAGACAACCATGTTAATCCAAAAAAAATTGCTAAGATGAAGGTTAAATTTGCTGCGCAGATATTTAGCCAAACTGTAGCAAAGAATATGGGATATCTTGCAGGTGAGATAAAAAATTTAACTTTTCCCGTACGTGAGACACACAATGTTTTTCATCACACCTTTTTAACATTAAATTCAATATTATTATAAGTTATTTAAAATTTGAATATCTATAAAGGAATCGGATAGAAAACTCTATGGAATTATGAGACTTGATAAATTTGTATTGAAGAATGTACGGAGTTTTAATTTTAAAACTTTCAATACGGCGGATTGCGCCGTATTAAATTTATATGAAGTATTAACGCCCTTAGGTATAATAGGGGCTTTAGCGCCCAATTCCCTTTCATGTGATTACACCATTGTGATGTAATCACATGAAAAATAGGTATAAATTGTAAAAATAGGTATGATTATTTTATTAGTGTTATTAATTATTGTTTTGGAGGAGGAATCTTCTTAGGTAGAATAAAACTGCGTGTCCGATATGATCTGTGTATTTCGACTTCAAAACCCCTGCTTATATTTACATTTATTATGGCACAAGTTGCGGTATGACTAATTATTTACAATTATAAAATACAATATTATTACTGCGATCTTAAACACGCGTCGCGTCTCGGAGAGGGGCGCGGGGCGCCGCTGGCCCGCGCTGTGAATCTATAAATATAGGTAGACGCGCTGAGTCGTTCCTTTTCGTCGAGGGCCGCCCGCCGTGTAAGATCTCCGCTGCGCTGCGCCAGCTTCGTGTGTCGTCTTCGCGCCAAGATTCCACTGCGATGTATCCTTCGTGTGCAGTCTTCGTGTAGATATCTCCGCTGCGATGTATCAACTTCATGTGTCAAAAACGTACTTGCGAGTGATGTCGTTGAACCCACGCAACGCATCACGTATCATATTCCTTTGGTAACTGGTAACTGTTTGGAGGTAACTGGTAACTGTTTGAAGGTAACTGTTTGGAGGTACGGTAATTCTATGAGTGCTGTATGTGTGTTCCTACAGCATCCCCCTCTTAAGCGAATCGTACGTTTTTTTTAACGGTGCGTCCTGTGCGAGTGACGTAGGATTTGCGGGTTGTACTCGAGGTCGGCGGGGTCAGCGGCCGCGGCTCATTATTAGCGCTCGATGTATGTGTGCGGCGAGTGTCACGTGCGTCTGTTGTTCCTCTAGTAGTAGATTCTTCTTGCTTGAGTAAGTGTGCTGGTTTGAGTCTGTCGATTGTGATGACAGATGTTCGTAGGGGCATCTGAATGGTAAATTGTTTGTTGCCGCGATGTAGAACTTTGAATGGGCCTTCGTAAGGTGGAGTCAGTGGGCTTCGTACGGTATCATTACGCACGAAGACATGAGAACACGTAGCCAAGTCTTTGTACACGAAAATCTTTCTGTTGTTGCTATGTGACTTGCTGTTTGGAGATAGTGTCGACATTGTTTCGGTCAGCTGACGGGCGAATTCTGCGTCGTTGTTTTTTGGCTGTGTAGGCGTGAAAAAATCTGACGGTATTCTTAATGTTGACCCGTATGTCATGAGAGCTGGGCTGACTTGCGTATCTTCACGTAAAACTGTTCTTAAACCGAGGAGTACGGTCGCTAGTTCCTCGCTCCAGTGTACGCCGGCGTTTCGCGCCATAAGTGCGGATTTCAAGGTTCGATGCCATCGTTCGACTTGACCGTTTGCTTGAGGGTGAAATGCGGTGGTTCGAATCCGTGTTATGCCAAATTTCTTCATCAGTGCGTTGAATAATGACGACTCGAACTGTCTGCCTTGATCCGTTGTCACACGTAAGGGGCAGCCAAATCGCGCTATCCATCCCTCGTAAATTGCCTTGGCAACAGTGTCGGCGGTGATGTCACGAGTAGGTATTGCTTCGGGCCATTTAGTGCAACGGTCGACCATCGTGACTAGGTATCTATAGTCATTAGACGGCGGAAGTGGTCCGACAATGTCTACGTGAATATGTTCGAAACGCGCTGATTTTTGAAACTCGCCGAGCGGGCTGATAACATGTCGCTGGATTTTCCCGCGCTGGCATCCGATGCATGACCTTGTCCACATACCGACTTCTTTATTCATATTCGGCCAAAAGAATTTAGTGACAATAATCTTTCTTGTCGTACGTACACCTGGGTGACTAAGTTCGTGTTGTGCTTTGAATGCTACAAAACGATAAGAAGCTGGTAGGTACGGGCGTAAGTTGCCTGTTGATGTTTCGCATATGATAGGTCGTTGACCTCCGGGCAATGTGATTTCTGCAAACTTCAGATTCGGGTTGGTCATGCTGATCTTGAGTTCGTCGTCGTTCTCTTGGTCTTTAGCGAGTTGATTGTAGTCGATCGTAGATTGCGACAAGTCGATTTCTTCTATACGAGATAGGGCGTCGGCCGCTTCGTTATTATTACCGTGAACGTATTGAATTTTCGAGCAAAACTGACTTATGTAATGTAGTTGACGCTCTCTTCTCGGTGTATCGCTGGTACTTGGCGCTCTTGTTAATGCATACGTTAATGGCTTATGGTCGGTGAATATTGTTACGTCGTTGCCTTCTATCAGCCGACGTAGGTGCTTAATTGAGGTGAACATTGCCAATAATTCGCGATCATATACGCTATATTTTCTTTGCGTATCACTCAATGTTTTTGAATAGAATGCCAGTGGTTTCCATACGCCATCGACCTTTTGTTCTAATACAGCGCCAATGCTAGTGTTTGACGCGTCTGTGTATAGACGTAATATTGCGTTGGGAATCGGGTGCGTAAGTGTTGTGGCCTTGAGAATGCTTTGTCGGCATTTCTCAAAAGCTTGCTCGCTTTCTGGTGTCCATTGTATCGGAGTTTTATCATTTTTCTTGCTGTTGTGTAGGTACTTGTTTAATTCATGCTGATGTTCGGCTTGATGTGGTAAACAGCTGCGATAAAAGTTAATCATGCCTAAAAATCTTCTTAGTTCTTGTACTGTCTGTGGTTTCGGGTAATTGACTATTGCTTGTATACGTTCTTGCGTGGGATTGATACCATTTGCTGATACTTGATAACCGAGGAACTCTATGTTTTCTTTATCAAACTCGCACTTGTCGATGTTAAGACTGACGCCGTAGGTATTTAGGCGTTCGAGTACTATTTGTAAGTGCTGGCGATGTTCTTCCTGGTTATTTGAATAGACAAGTAGATCGTCGACGAAACAGAATACGATGTTGTCCAGTCCTCGTAAAACTTCATGCATGAAACGTTGAAATGTTTGGCCTGAGTTGCGTAATCCAAACGTCATGCAGTTGAATTCGAATAGGCCGAAAGGTGTGATGATTGCGGTCTTCTGTGCGTCTTGTGCAGCTATAGGGATCCAAAAGTATGCCATTTTCAGGTCCAATTTTGAAAATATTTTCTTGGCGTGTAACTGGTACGTAAAATCCTGAATACGTGGAATGGGATATCTGTCAGGTACGGTGACTGCATTTAGTCTCCGGTAGTCTCCACATACACGAAGTGACCCATCCTTTTTCTTGACGACGTGGAGAGGACTTGCCCACGGACTTTTTGACGGTTTGCATATACCCATCTCTATCATGCGCTCGAATTCCAGTTTTGCCGCTTTGTATTTGTCCGGCGGTAGAGGGCGCGGCCGTGCGTATATCGGCGGTCCTGTAGTCTCAATATGATGTGTGACGTCATGCTTCACTGGAGTCTTGAGTGACATCGGCCGCAGAACATCAGGGTATTTCTTCAATATGTCGTGATATACGTGGTCTCGGTTGACCATGTGTATAGTTTCTTCGTTGTTATTTATTTTGATGGCGTTCACGCTGAGATCGGTAACGCGGTCGATAAGTTTCCTCTGGTGCAGGTCGACTAGCAGTTTGTGGTAAACTAGGAAGTCTGCACCCAGTATTGAGGTTTTTACATCGGCGACTACGAATGTCCATTTGAAGCTTCTTCGTAAACCTAAGTTGAGTTCAAGCGTGCGCTCTCCGTAGGTACGAATCTCTGTTCCGTTTGCCGCGAACAATTTGTAGGTATTCTTGGTCGGTTTATTTTTCTTATTTCGGACGGCTAATACCGATATGTCGGCTCCTGTGTCGACGAGAAATCTCTCTCTGTTGTTGATGTCGATCACGCATAGGCGGCGAGATGTGTGGTTTACATCGACACCCGCCACAGTCGATGTACTTTTTAGTTTTCCTGTTTGCTCTTGGAACACGGGAATTCGCATTTACGTGCGTCGTCGCCGTATCGATAGTGATAACGGCATAGCCAGTCGGCGTCCCTCGGTGTACGTGCGTTACTAGCGCGCGGCCTTGACCTTGAATGTGAGCGAGAGCGGCTATGTTGACGGCTAGCAAAGTGCGAGCGGGAACGGCGATGTGATGCATATTGCTGATTACTTTGTAATTCGGCGATTTCGAGAGATAGCTTTTCTATTTGTTTGTAAAGCATGCTGATTTGCAGATTTGTGACGGAGTTCTGTTGTACTTCGTTGACCGATGCTGGCGGGGGAACTACGGAGACTGCGGCGACTGTTGGTTCGAAGTGTTCCATCATTTTGTCGGCCATCGCAGCTAGAACTTCGAGTGTAGATTCTGTGTTCACGGATAATACTGCGCGAACTTGTGCGGGCAGGTGATTAAGCCACATGACCTTGAGCGCTTCGTCGGACAGAAGTTTGCCACTTAGGTCGCGCATTTTACGTAGCAGCTGGCTCGGTTTCTGATCACCGAGTTCGAGACCGCTGAGGAGTTTCTGAAGCTGGCGATGGTCTGATTCTTGATAAGTGGAAATCAGTCTCTCTTTCAGTGCGCTGTATTTACCGGTGGCTGGCGGTTCTAGTATGATGTCGGCGATTTGTTCCAGGTCGCTGCAGCCGAGTAGTGGGACGACAAGGTTAAATTTTTGCTCGTCACCTATCTTGCTGGCGGCGACGGCGGCTTCGAACTGCGCGAACCAAAGACGCGGATTTTGGCGCCAAAATGGTGGTAGTCGTGCAGGTAGCGATATCGTAGCTACGTCGTTCTTCATTGTTGTGACGCCTAATGCATCGCTGAATTCTTCGCTCTTCGACATTTTTTTTTTTTATGTAATTTCTGCAGGGATTCAGTCTTGATATTTCTTCTTTTCTTTCTTTTCTTCGGGGTCACCAATTTTGGAGGAGGAATCTTCTTAGGTAGAATAAAACTGCGTGTCCGATATGATCTGTGTATTTCGACTTCAAAACCCCTGCTTATATTTACATTTATTATGGCACAAGTTGCGGTATGACTAATTATTTACAATTATAAAATACAATATTATTACTGCGATCTTAAACACGCGTCGCGTCTCGGAGAGGGGCGCGGGGCGCCGCTGGCCCGCGCTGTGAATCTATAAATATAGGTAGACGCGCTGAGTCGTTCCTTTTCGTCGAGGGCCGCCGGCCGTGTAAGATCTCCGCTGCGCTGCGCCAGCTTCGTGTGTCGTCTTCGCGCCAAGATTCCACTGCGATGTATCCTTCGTGTGCAGTCTTCGTGTAGATATCTCCGCTGCGATGTATCAACTTCATGTGTCAAAAACGTACTTGCGAGTGATGTCGTTGAACCCACGCAACGCATCACGTATCATATTCCTTTGGTAACTGGTAACTGTTTGGAGGTAACTGGTAACTGTTTGAAGGTAACTGTTTGGAGGTACGGTAATTCTATGAGTGCTGTATGTGTGTTCCTACAATTGTATTATAAAAAACTGGAAATATAAAGATAGACTACCACTGACTGACTTATTAAGGGCCTACCTGAGCTCCACTAGCGCTGCCATTAGAAATTAATTATTTTTAACAAAACGGAGATGTTATTTAAAATTCAGCCTTTGTGAATGTCACAGTTTTGCTAAAAATAACTTATTTCTAATGGCGGCGCTAAAGGAGCTCAGATAGGCCATTAACATAGTTGTATCAAGAAAAAAAATAGGTGTACTCTTAAAGATGACGCTCCCGCAAGTCCTACAAATTTCCCAAACTTATGTGCTACTTGCAGCCAGCCCAACTACGAACGACAATTTATAAATTTGAAAATGCCTTTGCTTGGATAGTTTTAATATTAGTAATAATAAGCATTTTCAGTCTGACGACTGATACTATCGCTCATGGATTCCTTAGTTAATTTTTAAAGCCTACTGGTACAGATTTTAATATTATTTCCTTTTATTTAATTACAGACAAGGGAATTCTGCCTACAGCGTGCAAGGAAACTGCAAATATCCTGCTGTTTTTCGACAGTCTGTTCGACTCCGTTAACGGGAGTTATAAAAAAAACACAAATTATGCCAAGCCCTTAAAGCAAGCTGTGACGCCCTTATCAATTCACAATGAATTTTGGAATAACGCAAAAAAAATATTAAGTGAAATGAAATTTGTAGATCCCCAAGGGAAAACTGACAAAACACTTTCGTTATTAAACTGGGTATGGACACTTGACGGTATTCAGTTATTATTAAAAATATTAAAGAAAAAGTATTCTATTACATCTGTGTGGATGAGACATTTAAATCAGGATCCCATTGAAAATTTCTTTGGCTCCATAAGAAGTCATGGGTGTCGGAATAATAATCCGACACCTGAACAATTTGAGTCAGCCTATGCTACCCTTCTCGTAAATAATTTGTCCAGTGTCCATACCCCAGGAAGAAACTGTGAAAAAGATAATAACGAAACCTTACTTGCCCTTATTATCAGTGAGGACTGCAAGGAACCAAAAATGACAAATTTCAATGAAATGCCACAAATTTCATTAATATCACTGAAATTGAAACAATGTCCAAAAATTATTGCGCCTTTGCAATATGTGAGTGGCTATTTTTTGAGGGAAGGAAAAAAAACAATATTTAAGGGGTGCAAAACTTGCAATGATAATTTGTTTTGTAAAAATGAAATTGAATATATAAAGTACAGAGAGTACTGTGGTCGAAACTGGCTTTGCAGTCCTTCATCTGAATTAGTAGAGTGTGTTTCGAATTTCCAGGAAATTTATGATTAAATAATTATCTGACAGCAGACAATTTAAAATGTTTTGTAAAAGCTGTTATATTTATGTACGTTTCTTTTGATTTTATAAAATGTAAAAAACATAAAGAAAAATTAATTAATTTTTGATGTGAAACATCTATAGGCGCACGTGAGACCGATTTCTGGCGTGGCGACGCATCGACTGTGCGTTTCTCTCTCACTCGATCCGGCGTTAAGCCATCTCTTTCGCTCCACTGAGCTCGGAATCGACTGTGCGTTTCTCTCTCACTCGATCCGGCGTTAAGCCATCTCTTTCGCTCCACTGAGCTCGGACTCGGATACCTATAGTGTATACTCTGTTTATTACAGTACTCATAACCTGTGTTTTTCTGGTAAATAAATCATTTTTCTGTTCTGATAATAAAATGTCTGACCGTGATAATTTAGAGAGTGGAAGTGATCAGCCTCCTGCAAAGAAAGCAAAATCACACTATGACACATTATCAAGTCATCAGTAAGTTAATTATATTTTTATAATTAAAGTATGCATTTATCTGTGCATTTAGCACGCGTATATTTGGTGTGTATTGAGCGCCAGTAAATGTAAAATCTACTCTCTAGGTAGATTAAAATTCACATAAATTTCATTGCATATCATGTTTTTAAATTAATTATTAATTTTAATTTCATTCTTATTGAAATTAATGCATTAAAACAATTGCTTAGAGAATAAATTTATTAAGACTGACAGAACTTTATTTTAAAATCAGCTGATGGCGTGCAGCGCACGAATCTTTTTCTTATTTGTTATTAATTTAAACTTTAAAAAATTAATTAATTTTTCTAATCATAATGGAGTTTATAGTGAAACATTCATTATTTATATTTATAATTTACGATCTTTAGTAGTATATTGAAATAACTAGCTAAGATTCTTGACAATAGATGCTGTATTTATTAGATATCTTAATAATGTTATGTCCAATACTTTCGTATCGTACTTCAGTTACCATCGACCAATTGTCACAGTAATACCGTTCTCAGAGGCAACATCGAATGTAACTATTACCGAAGTCACTGATTAAACTAATTGAGTAGTTTCGATTTAAAATAAATATGTAAATTTTTGTATTCAATGAAAATGAATGTTTATTTAATAAAAAATCATCGTTATCTAGAAAAAAAAATCGTTATATTTTTTATTTTATTTTATTGACATTTTTAGTTCCTACCACAATCTGTTCTTTTCTGCATACTACTTTTACGAAATAACGTCGATGTTTCACATCTACCAGGCGTCCCGTGACGGCTCCATTTTTTTTTTAATAGATTTAACTTCTAGGCAATATTTGTTTTGCAGAAACGAGCTGTTCGTGCAATTTATAAATTAAGTCCAAGACACTCTCTCAGAGAAAAATTTAAAGAAATTAATGTACTGACCGTGCCGTCTCAATATATTTATGAAAATCTTTTGTATGCTCATAAAAATATAAAATTGTATAAAAAATACAGTGATGTCCATAATATAAATACTAGGAACAAGCACAAATTTATTGTACCTACAACAAGGCTCAAGAAAATAGGTGGCTCTTTTAGATGCCAATCTATACATTTTTACAATAGGCTTCCAGAGGTGGTTCAAGATCTGAGCCTAAATAAATTCAAATCCTTCATTAAACGTAAGTTTGTCAGAAAGCATTTTATAGTGTTAAGGATTGACGACAAAAAGGCTTGGGCTTGAACTGCGTCCGATTTCTATACTTACACTGATTGTTCTTTAATTTTTCCTCTTGTAGTTTAAATTTACAATTGTTTGTTTTTTTTTTTTTTAACTCAAAGCCAGTACACACTATGTAGCCAGGCATATTGTACGTTACGGAATTGCATCGCTGACAGGGGTATTCGGCACTGGTGCAGCTACACAGGAGCTAAACTTAACATTCGGGAACACCGTTGGAGCTGCTGAACCTTGGACAAAACTGTCTTTGCATTGTGTAGATTCAATTTCCTAGTATTGTATAATTGCATGGAATACGTGTGAGCACGATCTACTTGCTGTAAAGCATCTATTTGTTGGGTTAGTCGTTTATTGACTTGATAGTGCTATGGCTGTTGAGAGTATGTCATGCTCACTCAAATGTCTCGCTGGTGGTGGCGTGTGTGTTGGGTCATTAGGTTCCCTTCAATATGGTTGAGCTGAATGATGCTGATCCATACGTCATGTTCGTGAACGGACGCCGTCAGAGGGGACTGGTCATCTCTTAGCTGCTACGGCGTATTTTAAATTCTGAATTGTAGTTTTTTTTTTTTTCCATAATGGACGCTCTCAGCGTACAATATATTTCTGCATCGTTCTCACACGATTGATTTCAAAATGAATGATGTAATCAAATATTTGTATCAATAGCTTGATAATTTAAAAGAGTGTCCATGGAGTTTCTTGCCCGTTCTTCTCCATAGGTACCTACTCTTTGGAATGGGCGACTAGCTTCACCTTACTGACTGACCGACCTTCTGACAATTCAAAAGTGCCTGTAACTGGTTTATTTGAAATAAATGCTTTGATTTTGATATTTTTTTGTTTGTTTGCGTAAATTAAAATATAAAAACTTTTTTGAAAAAAAAAAAAAAATACCAGGTTACCAACCGTGCTGTGCAGCTAGATGAATATATATACATAAGTATACGTAGGCATATATCATAGAATGGTGGGATGACGTCACGATATTAGTACCGTCGTGAAAATGGAGATGGCGCTGCAGAATCAGTTTCCCGGAAATTTAGCCGAGATTGCTCTCTATTTCCATATAATAAAAAGTACTCTGTGGCCAACAGCCCCTTTAGTCGCCTGAATGGAAGCGAGAAGTTGATTCATACGTCACACATCCGTTGTATTTTGTAATAGAATCTCGCACAGTGCCCCAGTACAGTTAAGTTATTGTATTAAAAAATATCGGGTAACGTGTAACGATGTTATTTTCATACACAAACATTTATCTTCTTCTTCTTCTTCATTTTTCATTTTGATTCTGGGACTGGTACATAACCCTGATGTACTAAAAACAATCAGTTTCTGGGTGCCAGACAACTATGTAGGAAGGCGGCGGCGTCAGCCTCTGCTGGCGGTGCCAGTGGCTAGGACGAATTTACTGGCAAAGGCCGCGGTCTCGCAAGCTATCCGAGATATAAATGTTGTGCACGAGCAAATAGATATTTTTACATGTCAGCCGAGTGAATTCACAAAGATTTTGTTATATAATTTGTGTTATAGAGATATATAGATAAATGATGAAAGTAATAATTTTATTTAATATTTAATTAGGATATTGTAAGGTTTTTCAGTTATTATTATTTTATTTTTTGTTTTGTTTGAATAAGTATTAAGTTTATTCTGGTGTATGATTCACTAAGTATAAGTAGATCTGTAATGTATCAAAATACCTTGTTATCGTATTGGGTCTTAATAACCTGTAATGTTAACAGAGAGAGGATAAATAAATAAATAAATAAATAAATAAATAAATCTTTCAGCTCACGCATAGTCTGTCTATAAAGTCGTAAAAATAAATGAGGGTCTGCCCGCTCGTTACCAGAAATGCCCAGGAATCCTGACAAAAATCAGGTTAATATTTTTGATTATACATTGAAAAACTTGATTCCTTATTGCGTATATGATTGGAGAATGTTTTGGGGCCCAAAAGGGAACCTAGATATTGCTTGCAAGGACCTTAAGGAATCGGTAAATATAACCGCCTTAGACATGTTAGTCAAAATCACATATTCTATGGCCCTTAGTATCCCAAAACATTCCCCAGTATATATAGATGATTCTGGCGGTAATTTGATTTTCTGCACAATTTTGTATTGTGGATGGAAAATGCCAACCCGCACGCAGCTACTTGTTTGATTTGACGCGTCCGTAAAAATGTAATGCCAGTCAGGCCAATTATTCTCAGCAATCATTCATTGTTTAAATTCTGTCCGTAACTTTTGTTTATAGTTTTAAGTTGCTCTTATAATTTCAACCAGTCAGGTTGACTGTGTGGTAATTGGAACTATTTACACCAGTTTATTTATTCTTCATTCGATAATTTATACAATTTTATTTTATTGTACTTGAAATGGAGAACCAACAAATTCAGGACAGACTTGACCAAATTTTGGCTTATAATGAAAGACTAATGCAACAAAATGCGGACTTGCAAGCACAATTAAATGCCCATAGCATGCAACACCCCGAGGCATATGCGGTCCGTCCAAAACTGCCTCCATTTTGGCATTAACATCCCGCTGGGTGGTTCGCTCACCTCGAATTTTAAAATGTAGACCCAGCCGATGTCTGCAAAACAGTCATCACAACACCATTTGGCTTATACGAATTCCCTTATATGACGTTTGGCCTCAGAAACGCTGGACAAACTTTCCAACGTTTTATCGATGAAATTGTCCGAGGTTTGGATTTTTGCTTTCCATATGTCGATGACATACTCATATTTAGTAGGGACGCTACGGTGCATCGCAACCACTTATGCATACTCTTTAAATGATTGTCTGACTACGGTGTAGTAGTCAATCCGACAAAGTGTGTGCTAGGTACGCCTGAAGTTATTTTCCTCGGGTATAAAGTGTCCAGCGAAGGCATAAGCCCCCCGGTAGAAAAAGTGCAAGCCTTAAAAGATTTCACGCTTCCTAAAACAGCCCAAGGACCCCGCAGGTTCTTGGACATGATAAATTATTACCGTCAGTTCCTTCCCAATGCCGCTATGACTCAAGCGCCGCTCATTGACTTCCTTACAGTTACAAAACTCAAGGGGGGCAAGCTCATGCCCTGGACACCTGAACTGGAGCACGCCTTCCATGCATGCAAGGACAGCCTCTCACAGGTTACCAGATTAGCATATCCTGTACCTAATGTCCCATTGGCGTTGTACACAGACGCATCTGGCACTCAGGTAGGCGCGTGCTTACAGCAGCAAACTAAACAGGGCTGGCAACCACTTGCCTTCTTCAGCAAGAAGCTTAAGGCGAGTCATCCAATGTGGCCAGCATAATATCGGGAACTCTTAGCTGTATGTTCGGCTGTGCAGCAATTCCGGCATATATTAGAGGCGCAACACGTCACAATATATACGGATCACAAACCTCTCTTGTATGCGTTCAAACAACGAAGAGAAAAGCTGCCACCCAGCCAACTTAATCAGCTAACCTTTATCTCCCAATTTACTACTGACATACGGCACATAAAAGGAAACTAAAACGTGGTCGCCAACACAATGTCACGCATCGAAGTCGTCTCGCTCGAACCCGACTATATAGCATTGGCTCGAGCACAAGAAGCCGACGATGAGATAAAAACCTTATCTGACACATCTCTCAATATGCAACGTACTTTAATTCCAGGCACAGAGACGACTATCCAGTGTGACGTTTCAACAGGCAAACCGCGCCCCTATCTACCGGCATCGCTGCGCCGCCTCACCTTCGACCGTCTACATGCACGCAGCCACCCCGGCGCTCGCGCCAGCGCGCGTCTCGTGGCACAGCGTTATTTGTGGCCCGGCGTTGAGCGTGACTGCCGCGCCTGTGCGAGGGAATGCGTCCACTGCCAACGTGCCAAAGTGACGCGCAATGTTTCCGCACCACTCGGAAGCTTCACCCCACCATCATCCAGGTTTCGTCATGTCTATTTAGACATTATTGGCCCTCTGCCATCATTGAGAGGTTATTCATATTGCCTGACAGCGATCGATCGCTTCTCTCGATGGCCCGAGACTTGGCCAATGGTTTTGATAACCGCAGAGGAGGTAGCTGATCGGTTCGTAGAAGGTTGGATCGCACGCTTCGGCGTTCTTACTACCGTCACGACTGACCAATGCCGGCAGTTCGCGTTCGACCTTTTCAAGCGACTCATGAACGTTGGCGCGACCGAGCGGAGGCGAACCACCAGTTACCATCCTCAGGCTAATGGCATGATCGAGCACTTTCATAGGCAGCTGAAGGCGGCTCTTATGTGCCACAATAACACCTGGCACCGAGCCCTACCGATCGTCCTTCTCGGCATTCGAACTGCATTGAAGGAGGATCTCGAGTGTTCAGCTGCCGAGCTTGCGAGGCCGCTGCGCCTACCGGGAGAATTCCTGATAGCCAGTCCATTTCCAGAAAATTGCTGTTTCAGAAACTAAAATAAACTGTTTAAATTAGGGCAACACTAAATCTTACTAAGTACAAGTACAACGGATGTCATCGCTCATCGCCACTATCGGCAGTCATCGATTTGTTTAGTGATGTATTATATAATGACATTTGTATTAATTTTCAATCTATATAAACAAAACATCGAAGAAATGTGTTGAATATGAGAAAAACAAACCGGAGTGGAGCTCAGGAAATTATTATTAAAGTTTATCACTAATTTGTAATTGTAATTGTTAGTACATCAAGCTGAACAAATTTTATCAAATATGTATGATATTATTTTTGTTTTACTCGTTTTAATTACGCCAGAGACCATAGATATGTTTTTAATTGAAATCAGTTTTGCTTCTAGTACAAAATAATGTGATAATATCAAAATGATTTCAGACAAGTCAACAGGGTTGCTATATGCACGACCGCAGCGTCCTCATTTATTTTCACGACTTTATAGACGGACTATACTTGTATTTACTAAGGTATTGTGTTGCCCTACTTTGAAAATTGTTAGTTTCAGAAAGATCCATTTTCACGACTTTATAGACAGGGTATAAAAAGACCTTGACTTTTTTTTTTTTTGGGACAAAACCCGCCACACTTTTCCCAACCACTGCAACTCCTGAAAGCCAGAATCAACAGTGGCGACCGCCAGAAAACCGCCGAGCAATGAAGCTCGACGAGTCCCGGAGAAACGATTCAACCGTCTTGGGTCCCGCAACGAAATTAATCAGAAAAGAATAGCGGAGGAGTAAGAAAAAAGATATTTTTTCCTCTTCCCTCCATAACAAGCAGGAGACAGAACAGAACTAGGCCAATCGGCACAAAGGGGCATTATTGCAACTGGGAGAAGCCCAGATTGCCAAACACCACGGAATAAAATTTGATTAAGTTAATGGGATCTAAGTAGGTATTAGCTGTTACAATTGATTCCAATAATAGGTATGGCAAAAGCGCCTGAACGCACGGAAATTGGTTCTAGTTTCTACAAGGTCCGTATAATAAACGACTCCGGATGTAACTTGTACACTATCCAACATAATATTGCGTTCATTCTGCCAAAGAACACACTCCCACAAGATGTGATGTGCGGACTGTTCAAATCACAGTTCGATGTAGAACACTGACACAAAGGGGAAGGAACAAGTTTAAAAGAATACAGTTTACTTTTAAAGTTGCCATGACCTGTGAGAAATTGGGCAACGCAGTGGTCAACCTCCAGCCATGTCTTAGCCAGCCGATCGCCAACGGATGGAAAGAATAGATGGAGGTGCCGGCCCTTGATGGAATTATCCCACCTACTTTGCCATTCGGATAAGAGGTCCTCCCAGACTTCAGTCTGAGGTTTAAATAATCCAGACCTTGAAAAGACCTTGACTACCAAACGAAGCCTTAGAATGTAACGAACATAAAAAAATAATGTGAAGTTGACACAGTTAAATTATGCTTTCAATTGCTTCTATTCCAAAGAGTATAGTAAGTATATAGTTCTATTCCTTCTTCTACATAATTTACGAATAATAAGCGCAGCTACAACACAGACAGCCTCCGTGGCGTAGCGGTAGCGAACGCGGCCGTTGCGCAAGGAGGCGCAGGTTCGATCCCCGCATAGTGCAAATATTTGTATGCATGAATATGAATATTTGCACTGGTCTGGTCGTGCCTCGGAAAGCACGTTAAGCCGTTGGTCCCGGTTGCCATATGAATATCTAGTGGCAGTTGTTACGGGTTGTTGGAGCCCTCAAAAATCTAACAATTGGTCTAACTGCAATGCTTAGATATCGCCTTCGGGTTGTGGAGGTCAGACGGCAGTCGCTTTACGGAAAATATCGAAGTTTATTTAGCCAAAATCAGCAGTTAGACTTGTAAAGCGGACCCCAGACTCCAAAGCTGAAAAGCTACGGATGCGACTGGTATTAACCCTGAGATGATGATCATGATGAAGCGCAGCTACAACACACGTAGTCGGTTTCATTGTGATTTGAATAAGAAATAAAGAGATGTGTCTGACATGCCGCACAGCACTGTGCCGTGTTTGGAACCACCTTTACCTATATCTTTTGCAAGAGAAAAGTTTTAAATGAGCTATGCTTCAGCATTAAGTATTCAAAAGTTGGTTATTGGCTTGTCCGATGAAGGTTAGACCGCACCGCCGCTCAATCTATAAATTAAAATTCCCAACTCCTCTGAATTTGTTTCAGCGTTTCTTGTCACTGATAGTAAGGGAAGCAAAGGTATGAACTGATGTTCTAGTTGTTAGAGTTAATGTTCTAGGAACTCTTTTTGAAAATTTTCTTATTTTTATCTATGTACATATACGAGTATGGTTGCCTTAGTTACGTTTGTCTAATAAATAATTTTGTTGTTTTTTTATCCGATAATATACTTTTACACTCATGAAATCGTTTGATTAAAAAGCACGACCTCAACATGGTAGCAGAGCGTGGTTAAACGTTTATTCCTGTTAGAGTAAGTACTAACCAAACGATTTGAGAAAAGTATATTTCTAAATATGCAAAGTTTCAAGATTGAAATCGGCCATTTAGAAGGCAATGAAAATTGGCCGACATGGCGATATAAAGTTTTGCAACTGCTCAGGGGCACTGTTGGGGCACTGGAAGCAGTAGAAGGCAGACTAAAAAAGCCTGTCCTGCCCAAAGACGCCAGCCCACAAGAGATCGAATCATATAAGGAAAAATTACAAAAGTATAATGAAGCAGATAGTAAAGCCTTGCTATTACTAACAGCAAACATGTCGGATACGACCCTACAGAAGATTATGAGACTAGAGACGTCTAGAGAAGTATGGGACGAGCTACATCGATTGTTTGATCGTTCAACAGACGACAAAACTTATACCTACTCACTAGATTTTTTCCATTATTGCAAGGATCCGCAGCATGATATGGGTACACATATTTTGAAACTAAAGAATTTGTGGCATAACTTGACAATTGAGCTGATGAAGGAGTTCAAGTGTGAATTACCAGAAGTTTTACTTATTTGCAAAATTCTCGACACACTACCCCAATTATTTTTCCCGTTTAAGTCAAGCTGGTTACTATTATCAAAAGCTGATCGCAATATCGAAAATTTGACTGTACAATTATGCAACTTTGAAAAGTCTCTTACAAATCAACATAATCAGGCTGGGTCTACTGAAGCTTTTGCTACACAAAACAGCAATGTAAAGTTTAATAAAAAGAAATGTAGCTATTGTTAAAGTTTATGTATAGAAACTTTTCGTAGTGCAATGTGTGTCACCATAGAAACAAAACTGTTATCTTGTTTTTGTCAGAATATATATAAAAATATATTGAATATGAGATCGCGTTTTTTCTTCTAACTGATATTGTTTAAATCGAGATTAATCATCTCATAATAGGTTATGGGCCCCTTTGCTTTCATTTAAATAATTGTTGGAAACTAAGCATGGAGCTAAGTAAAATACAAATACGTAAGCTTGATGGAAATAACTGGATACAATGGAAGTACCGCATGTCTGCTCTGTTACGGGGCATGAACGGACTTTTGGACATTGTTCAGGGAAATACTCATAAACCGAAGAAGCCTGTAGCTGAGGGCGGTGATGCTGATTCTGCGTCCGCAGTGGCTTTGACGAACTACAACACACAGTTGTCGGAGTATGTTAAGCTGGAAAGTATTGCGTTACTACTAATTACAAATAACATATCAGATGAAATTTTAGACAAGGTGATTCGATTCTCTCATCCTAAGGACGTATGGGATGAACTGCATAGACTTTATGACGGTGTCAAAGACATTAAAATTATATATACAATAGACAGGACATCACGAACAAAATTGTAAGCCAATACTTTTGTCGACTTGGTTAAAAGTCGCTCAGTCTAGTGTCCGCGTCAAGACGTAACATGTGTCCACCAAGAATAAACATTTTCTAAGGAAATATGCCCTGTTGCGCTTTGCGTTACTGTACATCTCGTTATGGTAAAATGACTGGACCTAACTTCGGAATGTTTTTGTATGAATTATTTATATTTAGTCTGTAATTAAAATTTTAAAAAATTCTTAAATAGTTCTAGAAACTTTTTTATTATTGTAATAAGCGCCCTCTATTGTTGAATAGTTTTACTATTTTCATGTAGAGATGTAGTAATGTTGTTTATTGATTTAGTTATCGATAATACTTATTAAGTTGAAAACATATAGCTATATTTTATTGACATTTAAAATATAGCTAAATAAACTTAAAATATTACTATATTTCAAGTTTATTTATTAGTAACTCTATTTGAACATAATCTTGTCATATTAATGAACAAAATTGAATAGGTTTTATGTTATTTTAGGTTTTCGAATAAAAATTATGTTGTACGGGAAAAGTGTATACGATTTTTCCAGATAGACCGTAGAGAAGAAAATTGGCTTCCGTCTACTTCGTCGAAATTATGCTCAAAGCATTTTAAAAGTGAAGATATCTACTTTTTAAAGAAAGATTTGTCGATCAAATTAAAAAAAAAAAAAAGGATCGGTACCTTGTACTAGTAATGAATTAGTAAGTTATTAATTTCAGAACTTTTCCACTTAATCGTAAAAATTGGGATAATATTTATGGTTAAGTGGATAAGTACATAAATTAGATAACTTATTTATAATGAAATATATTTATAAAATATGTAGGTACGTATATGTAGTACAATGATTGCAAGCTACTTTGTGATTTTTAAGTTTCCGTACCTAAAAGGTAAAACGAACCCTATTCATGAGACTTCACTATTCGTCTGTCCCTCTGTCACCACGCTGTATCTCATGAACCGTTATAGCTAGACGTTGAAATTTCTAGAAATTATGTTAGTATTTCTGTTGCCGCTATGACAAGCGCTAAAAAAAAAATAATTATTTATTTTAATTAAAATATTTTCCCATACAACAAACATGATTTTTTGCTCCATATTAATAACAGAAACAGATAGACGCTTAAAAGGTTCACAGAATATTTGGTTATATATTCAAATTAAAAATAAAATAAATATTGAAGGCTCCCATTTTTAAAGATAATGAATGGTACGGAATTGGTTCGCCAGATCTTGCTCCAGCAGACTACCATTTTCTTCGTGATTTGGACAATTAATTCACACATTAGAGAGTTCTGCTTTCACGCAGTTTGTGCAGTCTAGATCCTCAGAATTCTATCGCAAAGGTATAAACGACTTTCCTATTAGAAGGCAGCAATGTATACATAATAATGGTAACTATATTGATTAAATGTGTTAATTAAAAATGAAAAAATAAACAATTATTTAGACTTTTAGTATTAATCGGTAAATTTAAACTTTAACGCTAAGTTTCTATTTATATTAAAAGATTTATATAAATAGAAACTTGTAAACATTGAAAATATCTATAATTTTTCTGCTATCATAATACGAATAAACATCGTCGTAGTAACTTCTTTGAATATTATCGATAATTTTATATCGAAATGATACAAGCCCTACCACAGTTTTTTGCATTGCCATTTAAAAATATTTGCAAACAAACGTGTAGAAAAGAATCATTTTGGTAAAAACGAAATGCAAACAAAAATTTCAAAACAAAATGCGCTTTATGGCCTAAAAAGTCTATTATAGTCAAAAATCGCAATAAACAGAGTATTAAAATAATTCGTAAGCATAACACATCTAAAATGCCAATAGACGGTGTCACGGAAAATGAATAGTAGCTAATAAAATTCTAAAACAGTTTTTGATCTCTGTACAAGACAAGTTTCACTTAATTTGTTTACTTTTCCATATTTATTTACCCGATTTGAACTACACTAGGGTATTAAATCGGATCTGGCAACATAGACTACACTGGCCACCTACCGCGCAATAGCTGAATATATTTTATGTAAACTTATTTCAGTTTTACTATTTGATGTCTCCAATTGTCGATCTAATTTTGCTATATTGTACTAGATGGCGGAACTGGGCCATGGGATCACAGTTTTTCTATGCGATTTTGACACATTGCCCTCTCTATTTATCTTAAATCTCTTTGGACGGTGTCAATGAAGACAAGTTATACGAAGTATGCATGGAGTTCTTCAAATTTCAAAAGGATACTGCTGATGACATGGCAACTCATGTGTCAAAGTTGAAAAATATGTGGCATAAACTGAATCAGGAATTATTAAAAGCTGAAGAAAGTAAGCAATTACCAGAAATACTTTTAATCTGCAAGATTTTAGATACACTGCCAGAAAATTATTTTTCATTTAAATCGAGTTGGATGTTGATGTCCAAGAAAGACAGAACTGTAGAGAATATTACCAGCCAACTTTGTGCGCATGAAAAAGCTCTAATAGGAAGCACGGAAGGCACGTCTAGCGAAGCGCTTCTCATGAAAACAAGGAAGAAAGGTGTTGAAAAACAGAAGGAAGAGACATCAGGAAATAAAAAAGCTACCAAGTTCAGATGTCATATCTTTAAAGAGGTTGGTCACTTTAGGAAAGATTGTCCAAATAAAACTATTAAGGAAGATAGAAGGAATAGTAGTGATAGCACTAATATGATGGTACTACTAAATCTGTCTGAAAACAATATCCAAGATCGTGAAGCATGGTTTGTTGATAACGGAGCAACTCACCACGTTACGATGAGAAGAGATTTATTTGAAAGTTTTGAGCCCTTCAGTATACCTCACACTGTTACTACGGCTGATGGAAATGTAATAGAAGCCACAGGAAAAGGAAAAATTAGAATAAAATCTAATATTGGAAAAGAATTTTGCCTTAGTGATGTCTGGTTTGTTCCTAGTATTAGCAAGAATCTTTTTTCAGTGCTAGCGGCACAGGACAAGAAAACAAACAGTGTATTTGAGTCACGAGTAACTATATGCTGTATTAAAGTGAATGGAATAGTCACCGTGACAGGAACCAGAACTAGGTATGGTGGGTTATATAAGCTGAATTGCGAAGCAATTAAACCGAAGGTAGCTGCGTCGATTAATGCAGTAGATACCTTGCAGCTGTACCATGAACGCATGGGCCACCAAGATAAAAGGCATGTGAAAGGTCTTATAGAACGAGAATTGAATATAAAGACAAAGGATAATGGCATATTGTGCGAAGGATGTATTTTTGGAAAAACTCACAGACAGAAGTTTGGGAGTAGAGAAAAAGCTAAAATGCCTGGAGAACGCATACATTCGGATGTTTGCGGTCCTTTTCCGTTTTCAGTCTCGAAGTATCGATATTTCGTCCTTTTCAAAGATGAACACACTCGTTTTCGCTACGTCTACTTCATGAAGACAAAATCTGAAGTACCTGAAAAACTGAAGCAAATGCTGGCAGAAGCTAGAGTAGCAGGACACACAATTAAAGAATTCCTGAGTGATAACGGTGGAGAGTTCGACAATGAACAAGTTAGAAAAGAATTAGTGAAATACGGAATACACCAAAGACTAATAATGCCGTATATATACGCCTGAACAGAATGGGTGTAGCGAAAGAGAAAACCGTACGATCGTAGAGTCAGCAAGAGCTATGATGCATGCTCATGAAGAGTTGCCTCAACAATTGTGGGCGGAGTTGGTACAGACTGCTGTTTATGTTTTGAACAGAACAGGACCAACTTCCGTGGAACACAAGACTCCGTTCGAGCTTTGGTTTAGGAAGAAACCACGGATAAAGCATCTGAGAATTATTGGCTCGGTTTGCTATGCACATATTCCTAAGCAAAAACGTAAAAAATTGCATAAAAAGGCTACGAAATGCGTACTGGTTGGATATGATAATGACGACGGGTATAGATTGTGGAACAAGGAATCAAAATATATAGTCAGGTCAAGGGATATCATATTTGATGAAAAGCCATTGGAAACGAAATTCCAAGAGCTAGATGAGGAGGTCACAGAAGTGGAAATTCCCGTTCAAGTAAGAAGGGAGTATGTAGTGACACCCGATAGGATCAATAATCAAGTTGTAACAATCGATAAGGAAACGAATAGTCCGGTTATAGAAGAAGACAATTTTGATGATGCTTTATCGACTCATGAAGAATCTATTGAACCAAGGGGAGGAAATGATGGTTCTCTACGTTGATGATGGGCTAGTAGCTGGAACAGATCAAGAACTCATTGATGAATTTATTGAAGAGCTGAAGGAACGGTTCAAGATAACAACCAAACCAGCTACCTATTATCTAGGTATTGAGATTTCAACCAGAGAAGGTATTGGAATAGTAATAAATCAAACATCTTATGTTAAGAAAGTTTTGAACAGGTTTGGAATGCAGGACTGCAAACCTGTGACTACACCAATTACCAAGGAGGACATAGTCTCTAAAAACGAGAATGATGACTAAGTTCTGAAAAACTACAGGCAAATAGTTGGAGCACTTGCATATTTAATGGTCGGAACTAGGCCTGATATTGCATATGCAGTAAGTGTAGTGTCAAGGAGTCTGGAGAAACCGACTCAAGCAGATTGTGTCAGAGTAAAACGTATCATGAGATACCTTCAGTACACAATTGATCTCGGCATTATGTATAAAAGGAACTATAAAATTGGAATTATAGAGTCGTACAGTGATGCTGACCACGCCGGCGATATTGAAACTGGAAGATCGACTTCTGGAGTACTTTGCCTATATGCCGGAGGGCCAATCTCTTGAATAAGTCAGAGACAGCAAAGTGTCGCTATTTGGACGACGGAAGCTGAAGTTATCGCTGCAAGTGAAGCTGCGAGAGAATGCGTATGGTTGACTCGGCTCTTAGGAAGTCTTGTACAACTGAAAAGTCTTCCTATGTTACAAGTGGATAACGCAGCAGCAATAAAATTAGCTGAGAATCCAGAGTTCCACCGACGCACCAAACACATCCGTACACGTCACTTCTTCGTAAGAGAGCTTGTGACTAATGGAGAACTGCTAATAAAGAAGGTAACAAGTGAGCTTCAATTAGCAGATCTTCTAACTAAGCCGTTGCCCAGAGCTAGGCTTCGTAAGCTTGTGGATATTATGGGACTACATTGAGAGAAGATGTTAAAGTTTATGTATAGAAACTTTTCGTAGTGCAATGTGTGTCACCATAGAAACAAAACTGTTATCTTGTTTTTGTCAGAATATATATAAAAATATATTGAATATGAGATCGCGTTTTTTCTTCTAACTGATATTGTTTAAATCGAGATTAATCATCTCATAATAGCTATTGCGGGAAACTAGGTCATAATATTAAGAAATGTCATAAATGGATGTCAGATGGTAGACCACCAAAACCTACACCTTCCAGTAACGAAGCCAAAGTAAACACTGTCTTCATGTACGTTGAAGACAAGCAAGAAGTGAATGCAGTATCGGAAAATGATGTGGACAGTTGGTACATTGATAACGGAGCAACCAATCATGTCACGAATCGAAAAGATTTTTTCACTACTTTCGAAAGCTGTAACACTAATACTTTGACTACTGCAAATGGAGCCACAGTTGGTGCTCTTGCTAAGGGGACTGTACATTTGATCTTTTTTCAACAATAAAAGGCAAGACATAATGCTTAATGAAGTTTGGTACGTACCTGCAATTAAAAAGAATCTTTTCTCAGTTCTGGCTGCCCAAGATAAACTGAATAACAGTGTCTTTACTTCTGAAAGAGAGACTTGCTCACTTAAAGTGAAGGGACAAGTTTACCTAATAGGAGAACGCTCTAAAAATGGAGGGCTGTATAAGCTCAATGCAAAAACAGTTACTGGCAATAGCACTGAAGAAGTGAACGTATTGTCCAAGTCCAGCCTTCAACTTTATCATGAGAGATTTGCTCACCAGAATAAACGACATGTTAAGAAAGTTATCGAACATGAACTTGGTATTAAAGTACCAATCGATTCTGAATTTTGTACTGGGTGCATCTATGGAAAGGCACATAGAAAGAAATTTGGAACAAGAGTGCAGGCTAAAGAACCTGGAGAAATACTGCATGCTGATGTTTGTGGACCTTTTCCCTATTCTTTTAGCAAGTACAGATACATTGTTCTCTTCAAAGATGACTTCAGTAAATACAAATTTGTCTATTTCTTGAAACATAAATCTGAAGTTTGTGAAAAACTCAAACAAGTTCTTCAAGAAAGTAAAACAGCTGGTCATACTATAAAAGAACTTTTAAGCGATAACGGTGGAGAGTTCGATAATGCGAATGTCATGAAAGTATTGCAAAAAGCTGCCATAAAACAAAGGCTGACTATGCCCTACACTCCCCAACAAAACGGATCGAGTGAAAGGGAAAATAGGACGTTAGTTGAAGCTGCACGCAGTTTAATGCATTCTCATGAAGAATTACCTGTTAGTTGCTGGTCTGAATTAGTGAACACAGCTGCATATGTCCTAAATAGGACAGGACCTTCAAGCGTAGATGGAAAGTCACCTTATGAACTTTGGTTAAATAGAAAACCATCTATAAAACATTTACACACAAGAGTAATTGGATGCGAAAGTTACGCCCATGTCCCCAAGCAAAAGCGAACTAAGCTGTCGAAAAAGGCTCAAAAATGTGTATTGATTAGTTATGAAGGTGATGACGGATACCGCTTGTTAAGCTTCAATAAAAATGGTAAGCCTACTCTTGTAAGATCCAGAGACGTCGTATTTAATGAGTCAGCATTAAACTCAATTGGTTTTGACGATCCTGAAGATAATCAAGAATATCCTTCAGTTGAAGTTCATTATCCAATTACTACACCTTTGATGTGTGATGCAAGGGAGGATATACGTAACGTAGACAGCTCTGACAACAGTCCAAGCTTAACTGTGCCTCCCACATCTCAAGGTTTTGCTGAACCATTACAAGAGTTTCCAGAAGCTTCACCACTAAGCTCACCTCGATATGAAGATGCTATAGCTGACGAAGACGGTGATGATCATACTGGCACACCAGAAGACATAGAGAACTTAGCAAATGATAGTCCTAGAATGGTTTTACGAGACAGAAGTCAGCTGAAACCTCCGCAAAGATTCCATGACTATGCGATGTCAGCGTATGATGATATAAGTACGTTTATTGAGCCTAGATCTTATAAAGAAGCTGTTAATAGTCCTCAAAAGGAACAATGGCTGAAAGCTATGGAAAATGAGATTAAATCACTGGCGGAAAACAAAACTTGGATTTTGGTAGACCTACCCAAGGGTCGTAAACCAGTGTCCAGCAAATGGGTCTTCAAAGTAAAGACAAATGCTGATGGAAGTCTTGATAAGTTTAAAGCTCGACTAGTAGCTCGAGGCTATACACAAAATAAAGGCGTTGATTATGATGAAACGTTCAGTCCTGTCGCAAAAATGACAACGGTTAGAACGCTATTAAGCATTGCCGCAAATGAAGGCTTGACACTCGCCCAGTTTGATGTCTCGACCGCATTTCTTTATGGTTCGTTAAATGAAGAAATTTATATGAATCAACCTGATGGCTATAATGATGGATCTAAGAAGGTGTGTAAATTGAAAAGAAGCTTATATGGTCTTAAACAAGCCCCTCGATACTGGAATAAATGCATGGTTGATTATTTGAAAACCATTGGGTTTAAACAATGCGATACAGATACATGTCTATTTATTCGAAATCGTTCAAATGATAAGATTATTCTTGCGCTATACGTTGATGACGGTCTTATAGCTGCATCAAATCCAAAAGAATGTGTTAGATTTATATCTGAGTTAAAGCGAAGATTTAAAATCACAAGTAAGGATGCCTCATATTTCTTGGGTTTGGAAATTATGAATGTGAGTGGTGATATCACGGTTACACAGAAGCATTACGCACAAAAAGTGTTGGATCGCTTTGGAATGTCTGAGTGTAAACCTGCAACTACTCCTATTCTAAAGGATGGGCAGGATGGACATCTAAATCAAGTGAAAGATTCAGTAGAGCCTGTAAACTTTCCATATAGAGAAGCTGTTGGTGCTCTAGCATATCTAACAGTTGGAACCAGACCAGACTTGGCGTATGCTATGAGTGTAGTGTCCAGATCACTAGAAAACCCAAACAAAGACGATATCCAAAGACTGAAACGTGTCTTAAGATACATCAAAGGAACTTTGGATTATGGAATCACATATCAGAAAAACAACAATAGTGGTATTTTAGACTGTTACAGTGATTCCGACCATGGCGGCGATAAAACCACTGGCAGGTCAACATCAGGCATATTGTGTATACACTCAGGAGGAGCAATATCCTGGTCGAGTCGGCGACAAACATGTGTTGCTCTTTCAAGTACGGAAGCTGAACTAGTTGCAGCTAGTGAAGCGGCTAGAGAAATAGTCTGGATCGAAAGGCTTTTTGCAGAGATATCAAACCTAAAGGAGATTCCTGTGCTCAAGGTTGATAATGACGCAGCCATAAAGATCTCACACAATCCTGAGTTACATAGGAGAACGAAGCATATTGCCATCCGTCATTTCTATGTCAGAGAACTGGTGACTGCTGGTGAACTATCAGTACAGTATATACCAACTGAGTTACAGTTAGCGGATATACTAACGAAACCTCTGCACCAGCCTAAAATTGTTTCTATGGCAAAGCATATGGGATTAAGAAAATAAAGAAACATTCAAAAAGGGAGGATGTTAGAGTTAATGTTCTAGGAACTCTTTTTGAAAATTTTCTTATTTTTATCTATGTACATATAGGGGAGAGTCCTACAGTACCGTCACCTTAAGGTTTATCCTCAAAAAAATCTATATACCTAAGGTTACATGTTCAAAACCTCCTAATATATTAAAAAATACTATTGTGCTATGTATTAAAACCAACAAACAACCAAATTCTTTAGAAATAATCAGGTTTATTATAGCAATTCAAAGGCTAGGAAAAATCAACTACAAATAATTGGCCTCCAGTACCAGCCAGTAAGTATGGCCCAGGGTGTCCCAAAAACGACACGTCACAGTGACACTGGAGTTAGGCCAGCACAAGAGGCATCGAACAAGCCTAACATGACCTCAGTAAAAGTTGCTCGGTTTTCAAGATATTTCCAATTTAAACTTTTTCTAAATTTTCAAGTTTCTTAACATGTTCAGTGCTAGCATTATGTTAGATAGCCCTCAGGTTTCCATTTTTCTTTTGCACTCTTGTTGCGAATAGTTGCTTAAGATGATAGAAGTGTTATTTCGTTGACAACTTATGTAAAATGTGGAAAAATACTGGATTGAACTTGAAAAAAATTGAACAACGAAAAATAACTTTCAACTTTGATCACTTGCCGTGAAAAAAATTTCAAAGAAACTAAATGAGCAAATAACTTTAAAAACTTGCATGTGTTATGCCAATTCCAAAATGGTATAACACATGTATCTTATTGGTTTAATAAGTTTACAGTAAATGCTCGAACTGTCTCCCTTGAACTCTAATACATAAGTGACATCGCCTAATAAAATTACGGCTCAATGTTCTTAAGCTGATTTCTGATATGGTGCGAGCTGCATCGAATACACGTCGCCGTAACTCTTCTTCGGATCTTATTGGTTTCGCTAAACTTTGTCTTTTAGACAACCCCAATAAAAGAAATCTAAGGGATTTAGATCCGGGGAACGCGGTGGCCATGAAATTGGCCCCTGTCGCCCAATCCATCTTTCGGGGAATGCGTTGCTTAGGTACTGACGTACTGGTAAGGCATAGTGTGCTGGGCAGCCATCTTGTTGGAACCACATCCTTCGTCTCAGCGCCAACGGAGTATCTTCCAATAATACAGGAAGGTTGTTTCGCAAATGTTCTAAATAATTTTGTCCATTCAGAACAGGCGGCAACTCGACCGGTCCCAATATTTGACCGTTGAAAATTCCCGTCCACAGATTAATTTTAAATTGGTACTGTGATCGGTCTTCTCTTTTTTCATGTGGGTTGTCTAATTGCCAGCTATGGATGTTGTGCAAATTGATATACCCATCCCTTTTGCAGGCTGATTCGTCGCTCCATAACACTTCATTGAAGAAATTTGGATTTTCTCTCCATTTCTGAATCATTGGCCGGCAAAACTGGACACGCGCAGCGTAGTCCGCCGGAAGCAGTGTTTGGACGCGTTGGATATGGTAGGGATGGTATTTGTGGCGTTTTAAAATTCGATGTGCCGAAGATTTGGGAACACCAGTGCGGCGTTCAATAATTCGCACTGAAGTTCCTGGCTCCTCTCGTACTTGCTCTAACACCACGTTGTCGTCAACAGTCCGAGGTCTTCCTTCTGAGTGACTCACTCCAGGTAATCTGCCATCACGATAAGCGTTCACAACTCTTAAGATCACTTCGTAAGTCGTCGGATTACGGTTTGGATATCTTTCGGAGTATAATCTTGCAGCCAATCTTGCGTTGTACGAAACATTGCCTCGATTGGAAACCTGCCTGGTTTCGCCGTAAATCAAGTGCATGTCCGAGTAGTCACGGTGAGTGTATTGGGTACCACGATTTGCCATCGTTAATAAGACAGTTCCGTAAAGCAATATCAGTGTCCAACAGAGCGCCGAGTTGTCGTTCAAAACAGAAATCAGAGTCCAGAGAAAAGCCAAGTCGATTTAAATTAAGGAATACACGGAAACAAGGAACGCAGAGATTAACACGGTTGTCGTACGAAACGCAAGGTAACGAACTGTCGTAACAACTTGATTTGCAGTGCAGGGCCATAAGAATTAAAACTACAACCCCTCTTTCTTCTCCATTTCTTTGAAAAGATGATAACGACACGTACGTCAAAAACAAAGCTATTTGCTTACAATATCTAGCCGACAAAAGGGTAATAAACTATCCTTATCTTTCATTCTCATGCATTTGACAAACAAAAAAGCTAATAGATAACAATAACAATGCCTTATCGTTGCGCGTGACATTATTTTTTTACCTGCTAGCGGTAGCTTCCGGGGTTCCTAGTATTAGTGAAGCATTAAAAAATCGTATAATATTAAAATAAGACACATGTGTTATACCATTTTGGAATAAGCATAAGACATGCAAGTTTTTAACGTTATTTGCTCATTTAGTTTCTTTGAATTTTTTTTCACGGCAAGTGATCAAAGTTGAAAGTAATTTTTCGTTGTTCAATTTTTTCAAGTTCAATCCAGTATTTTTCCACATTTTACATTAGTTATCAACGAAATAACACTTCTATCATCTTAAGCAACTATTCGCAACAAGAGTACAAAAGAAAAATCGAAACCTGAGGGCTATCTAACGTAATGCTAGCACTGAACACGTTAAAAAACGTGAAAATTTTGAAAAAGTTTAAATTGACAATATCTTGAAAACCGAGCAACTTTTACTGAGGTCATGTTAGGCTTATTCGATGCCTCTTGTGCTGGCCTAACCCCAGTGTCACTGTGACGTGTCGTTTTTGGGACACCCACCACTGTAGCGCGTAGGTCGTGTCGCGTAATTAAAACTCAGATAAATTGAACTTTATGTATTGCACGAATGTAAAGGAGTACAATGTATAAGACGTGTAAAAATGACGCGATACAAGAGTGTTATCAAGGAATGGATATAATAATGATGTTGTACAATGATGTTGTACACTGATGTAGAATATGATAATAATGTTCACTTACAAGCTATGCACTCACTTAAATACTAACTATCTCTATACTAACTATCCCTAAATGATAGTGGGGTAACCACTAACGAATCAGCTTCGTTCTTGATGCCGATTCGTTGATCGAGGCAGGCCGCGGCGTATGATTGGTTGATGTAGAAAAGCGCGCCAGTTCCGTCTTCACGTGCTAGACGACTCGTATGGTTCCCACGGACGTTGATCGTTGGCCACGCAGATGTGTTCCGGGGTGAATATTCATGGAAACAGGGTCGGAACCCTCGCTGCGGGAGTCAGGGTCGCAGGGACGCGCGCCGTGACGTCCGCATTTCTCTGTGTGATTAATAGTCGACTTGATTTACAGTCGACGCGTAAGAGGAAATGTGTAGCCTTTGTACAACGCCACAATAGCGGACACGTGTGGCATTTGTACAACGCTACAGTACTCCCCGCTTTTAGACAAAGCGTACGTAGCGTGCAGGCGTCTTGACGATCCTGCCTGATCTGGTACGTTGTTCCCTCGTATGCGGGTCTGGATGTAGGCTGGTTTGCTCATCTGTGGTAGCTGCAGGTGCTTGATTGGTCTCGCTGTTCGTATGCCTGGGATCATCTTCTGTGTTGATTGTGTACGCAGGTTTGAGGCGATCAATCGATATATTGCTAATTCGTCCTGGTAGCTGGATTGTAAAATACTTTTCTTTACGTTCGATGATCTTGTATGGACCTTGGTATGGATGCTGCAGAGGTTTGCGGACGGTGTCATCGCGTACAAACACGTGGCTACATGTTTGTAGGTCGTTGTGGACGAACATACATCGCTTGTTTGCATGCGATTTGTATGTAGGTGTGAGCTTCGTGATAACTTCTTGCAGGTGATTGACGTAGTCGTGGTCCATTTTCGGTGTAGCTGGTGTCGGTGATATGAAATCGCCTGGTAGTCGTATTGCTTGACCGTAGGTGAGTTGCGCTGCGCTTGTGTTAGAGTCGGAGCGGATAGCGGCTCTGAGACCCATTAGAACAGCAGGCAATTCGTCGATCCATTTGTTGCTGTTTTCTAGTCTAGCCATGAGTGCGGCTTTTAATGTCCTGTGCCAGCGTTCGACGATTCCGTTACTCTGCGGGTGGTATGCAGTAGTACGGGTTTTTTCTACCCCGAGTAATTGAGCGAGGTCTCGGAATAGTCGGCTTTCGAACTGTCGTCCTTGATCGGTAGTGATTCTTATTGGACAACCGAAACGAGATATCCATACTTCGTAAAGTTTTCTTGCGACGTTTTCAGCGGTCGTCTCTTGAAGTGGTACAGCTTCGGGCCATCGTGTGCACCGGTCGATCATCGTGAGCAAGTATTTGTGTCCGCATGCTGACGTCGGTAGCGGTCCAACGATATCAACGTGAATATGTTGAAATCGTTCGCTTGGTGGGAATGTTGCGATGTCACTATGATTGTGTCGCTGTACTTTGGAGAGCTGACACGAATTGCATGTCTTAGTCCACTGGCCGATGTCGGTATTCATTGAAGGCCAAAAGAATCGCTCTTGCATCAGCTTCCGTGTGGATCGTACTCCTGGGTGGCTTGGGCTGTGCACGGCATTGAAAGCTATGCGACGAAAATCAGCTGTTAAATATGGACGAACGTGTGACGTTGATGTTTCGCAGAATATTGGCTTGTTAGTACCCGGTAAAATGATTTTCTTGAGTTGTATGTTGGTCTGTTGAGACAATGTAGGGATACAACTGTCGTTTTCTTGAGCTTGAGATAACTCGTCGTAGTTGATAGGTGATGGCACGTCGATAGTTTCGATGCGTGATAATGCATCTGCTACAACGTTTTGAGCTCCGCTCACGTGTCGAATGTCAGTAGTGAACTCGCTGATAAACAGTAGCTGCCTGATTCGCCGTGGTGTGTCGTTATCGGAAGGAGGCTTGCGGATTGCGTAGGTCAGCGGTTTATGGTCAGTGTAAATCACGAGTTCTTTGCCTTCAAACATCTTTCTGAAATGTTTTATTCCCATATGTATTGACTGGAGCTCCCTGTCGAAAGTCGAGTACTTTTTTTGTCTTTCTGAAAATTTCTTTGAAAAATATCCGAGTGGCAGCCATTGTCCGTTGCTTCGCCTTTGTTGTAGAGATGCCCCGGCGCAGGTAGCTGAGGCGTCCGAAAAAATAGCGATTTGGTCCTCTGGCGCACTGGATGGGTAAGACAATAAAGCAGCGTTTATTATGCTTTGTTTGCACAACTCAAAAGCTTTTGTCGATTGATTGTCCCACTTTACTTCCGTCTTGTCTCGTTTTTTTGAATTATGAAGGAATGCATTCAGCGGTGCCTGAATGCTTGCCGCATTTGGGACACTGTCTCGGTAAAAATTTATCATGCCCATAAATCTTCGTAAGTCTTGAATGGTTTTGGGTTTTGGGTATTCTGTGATTGCTTTGACTTTGTCTTGAAGTGGTTTGATCCCCTTGCTTGATACTTCATAACCTAGGAACTTGACGGTTTCGCTGCCGAAAACACACTTAGAGGGATTTATAGTGACACCATACGTGTCTAATCGGCGTAAAACTTCCTGCAGATCTCCGATGTGGCTTGCTTCACTTTCAGATGCAACGATAACATCGTCGATGAATGGGAACGCGTAGTCTATTCCGTTGAGCACTTCGTTTATGAATCGTTGGAATGTCTGTCCGGCGTTCTTGAGACCTGGGCACATTCGTGGAAATTCGAATAAACCGAATGGTGTAGTGATCGCTGTCTTCTCGATATCAGGTTCGAAGATTTTTAATTGCGAATAAGCTCGGTTTAAATCGAGAGTACTGAAGATTTTCTTGCCGTGAAGTAGGTAGGTAAAATCTTTGAGGCGTGGGACTGGATAGCGGTCGGGTTTGGTGACGTCATTGAGTCTTCTGTAGTCACCACAGATGCGTAAGTCGCCGTTTTTCTTAGGAACGACGTGTAGCGGACTGGACCAAGGGCTTTTGCTTGGTCGGCAAATTCCTTGCTGCATCATGAGCTCGAATTCTTTCTTCACGGGCAGGTAGCGATGTGGAGGAAGAGGTCTGCACTTGTTGAACACTGGTGGGCCAGTAGTTTCGATGTGGTGTTCTACCTTGTGTTTGGGAGTATCCTTCATGCTTGATGGTCGCAGGATATCAGGAAACTTACTGAGGAGCTGGTGATACGGCTGTTCCATGTCGATACTTCGAACTGTAGGTTCGGCGGAACGAATGACTGATGCTCTGACGGTCATGTTGGTAACTTTGTCGACGAGGCGTCGGCCGGCTATGTCGACAAGCAGTTGATGACGCTTCAGAAAGTCTGCACCGATGATGGGTTTGCTGACTGCAGCGACGATGAATTTCCAGGTGTACGGCCGTCGTAGGTTGAGATCCAGTTGAAGGGTTTTCTCTCCGTACGTTGGGATGATCGTGTTATTTGCTGCGTACAAACAGAAATCGGTTTGTTTTGCTTTCCCGCCTTTTGTCCTCGGTATCACGGAAACGTTTGCGCCCGTATCAATTAGAAATGACAGACGCGAATTTCTATCAGTTATGAATAGGCGGTGATACGTGTTGTTCGCGTCAGTTGCCGCCTCAACCGACGCAGGCATTAGTTTTCCGACTGGGCACTGTTGTTGTTGAAGTTGTTGTTGAAGTTGCACGGACGTGTACACTTGCGCGCCTCCGTGCCGTACTTGCGATGATAATAACAGATAAGTGATTGTTCTGAATACTTGCGGTTGCTATTATCGTTGCTTGTTGAACGCGATCTCGAACGCCGTCTGTCGAATGTTCTGTGTGATCGTGGTCTGGATCCTTGCCTGTTCTTGAGTTCTGCCAACTCCAGAGATAACTGCCTTAATTGATCGTGTAGGGCAGCCACATCGCTCGTGCGTGAAATTTGCGCGACCTGGTTAGGTTGCGCGATGCTGTCCATTACACTGTCTGCTACTTGCGATAACTTTTCCAAGTCCGTAGTGTTGCTCACGGTGAGGACAGCGCGTAATGAGGGTGGAAGTAGCCGGGTCCACATGATGCGCAGTGTACCGTCTGGTATTTTCTGTCCGGCTAGTTCCCGCATTTTTCGCAACAGCTGTGAGGGTTTCTGATCTCCGAGTTCCATCTCATCCATCAGCTTCTGCAGCTTCCGGCTCTCGGATTCCTCGTAGACGCTGATGAGTCGGGACTTCAGGGCTTCGTACTTGTTTTCCATGGGCGGGTTGGTTATAATATCACTTACTTGCTGAAGTGCGTCCAGGCCTAGTCGGGCGATAGCTGCTTGATAGCGCGCGTCATCACCTTGCCTCTGTGGCGCCATTACTGCTTCGAAGTGTGTAAACCATAGTCTGGGATACGCCGGCCAAAAGTCAGACAGCCGTGCTTGTAGTGTGAGCGTGTCGACTTGCCCTCCTACCTGTGTTGCGTTGCTTACCTGTGTTGTATAAACATTTAGATAATACAATAATCGCAAATGTACTGATCGGATAGCTCCAATATGTTTGCACATGCCTCATGTACCCACACTTTACAGTTTCCACACTGTATTCAATCTTCTTCATGACATTCAGCGCACAAAGGGCAAACCGTCTCTTCTTCAATCGGTTTGTTAATAGGAGTTAGATTTTCTTTGGTTTTTATTTTTGTTTTCTTGCTGACATCTCTTCCTGACAGTAAAATTTTACCTTTTCCTAACACCTTCGTTTTCTTGTTACCATCTTCTTGAACATTATTTTTATCTAGCTTAAGCGATTCAATTTTTTTTTGTTGGTTTTTTTCTCTTCCAGCATCTTTTTGTACGGAGAACTCGTTATAATTTCACTTCGAAATCGACCCATAACTGGTTCAATGGACATTTCTTTATTATTTTTAATATCACTAATTCTGTCATTCAGCGTAGTTCGGGGTACCTGATAGCGTTCTGCGGCTTGACGTGCACTCATCTCGTTATTCAGCACCTTTTCTACAGCTTTATGCATATTTGCCGGATCCCAGGTGCGCTTTTTTTGCCTCGTCTGACCATCATTCGTATCATTTGGCATTTTTGTGTATCTGTAAGTAACGCAATTCTTTTAAAAACAAATTTAAAAAATGGCCGGTACTGCAGGACTGCGATGTGGCCGGTACTGCAGGAAACGAAAAAAAAAAATTTTTTTCGATTTTATACGAAAACAACGTACAAAGGTTGAATTAATATTCGGTTTCTAATATTCATATAAGAATGAACATCACACAAAAAAGAAATTTGGATCATTTTGGAAATCAACGAACAGTTTGAATCCAAGGTCGAGTCCTCCTGTGAGCGTGGCGGGTGTTCATGAGCCGGCGGACATAGCCAATGCATTCCGGCGTCATTTCCAGGTTGAGTCACCTCTTACTAGGCCTATACAGATGGTTGATGCTGGGAACTGCTCTGGGGACGTTTCTATTGTTTTTACGGCAAAGGAAATTTCAGAAATTATAAAGAAAATGGAGAGGGGCAAATCCCCGGGTCATGATGGCCTTAGCATCGAGCACCTGAGGTATGCGGGAGGACACTTGTCGCGTGTACTCGCTTTGTTTTTTAATATGTGTGTTACTCATGGATACTTACCAACTGATCTAATGTATACAATCGTAGTGCCTATTGTGAAAAATAGAACTGGGGATATTTCAGATATTTCCAACTATAGGCCCATTTCCCTGGCCACTGTCATAGCAAAAGTTTTGGACAGTCTGCTTGACAAGCAATTGGCTAAACACCTTGAACTACATGATGCCCAGTTTGGTTTTAGACCTGGGCTGTCTACCGAGAATGCAATCATGTGCCTCAAGCAGACTGTTCAATACTACACAGACAGGAAGACTCCCATTTTTGCCGCTTTTCTGGACCTTTCCAGGGCGTTCGATCTCGTATGTTATGATGTTTTGTGGCGCAAGCTGGAATGTGAGACTACCTTACCACCTGAAATAGTGTCGTTATTTAGGTACTGGTATACCAGTCAATGCAATAGCGTGAAGTGGGTAGGCTCGTACTCGGTTATGTATCGGCTGTCGTGCGGGGTGAGGCAGGGTGGGCTCAGCTCACCCAGGCTCTTCAACCTTTATATAAACCAGCTAATCCTTGAGCTCAGCAGCACCAGAGTCGGATGTCATATTGACGGGATTTGCATAAACAATATTAGTTATGCTGACGATATGGTGTTGCTGAGCCCATCTATCGATGCCCTGAGGCGACTGATCGCTATATGCGAACAATATGCGGTGACTCATGGGCTCAGATATAACGTCGTAAAGAGTGAACTATTAGTTTTTAAAGCAGGTGGCATGACATATTCGTGTATTCCTCGTGTCGCATTGTGTGGTGAACCCCTGCGAAGGGTGGACAAATTTAAGTATCTGGGCCACTGGGTCACCGAAGATCTAAAAGACAATTGTGATATTGAAAGGGAACGTAGGTCGCTGGCTGTCCGTTGTAACATGTTGGCCCGCAGGTTCGCGCGTTGTACGATGGCAGTTAAAGTTACGCTTTTTAAAGCTTACTGCCAATCCTTCTACACGTGCAGCCTGTGGGTTAACTTCACTCAGCGGGCATACAGCGACCTACGTGTTCAATATAATAACGCACTGAGGGTGCTGTTGGGGCTGCCGTGGCGTTGTAGTGCGTCAGGGATGTTTGCGGATAACAATATTAATGGTTTTACTGCTATTATTAGGAATAGATGCGCATACCTGATGACGCGTGTTCGCCGCAGTAACAACAGTATTCTCAGTGTGTTCGCGGATCGGTGGGATTCTCCCATGTGGCAGAGGTGGATGCAGCTCCACGCTAAGTTGTAATTTCATTTTATGTATATTTGTGTCTGTAACCTACTAACACTAGAACTTAAGTAAAATTGTTACTAACCTTATGGACTCCGGTCTGAAATAAAGTATTCTATTCTATTCTATAAGCATACTAAACTTACCAGGAGTTATTTGTTTTGAATTGAATCCATCAACTTCGAAAATCACTATTAGAATTTTAATTACGTAGCGTACGTTCATCGCGCTTAACACAAATCTTTGCACTGACAGTAATCCTGTCGCGACCGGTCGACACCGAGCGGGGCATATACTTGTACTATTAAACTGCACTTCTAACGTTAAAAATCTCAATGCCATCTATTATAGAATTAGAGAACTAGCAACAGTAGGCCTAGTATGAGTTTTCATTACGAAACTCGTCCGCCGATATCGAGCGCGTTTGACTCAGCGATTGGCCCGCTTCAAGGTCGTAAGAACTCTCAACCAATGAGAGCGCCAAACGCGCTCGATACGATCGAACGAGTTTCGTATTGAAAACTCATACTAGGCCTACTGGCCGGTACTGGACGCTGGCCGGTACTGTAGGACTCTCCCCTACGAGTATGGTTGCCTTAGTTACGTTTGTCTAATAAATAATTTTGTTGTTTTTTTATCCGATAATATACTTTTACACTCATGAAATCGTTTGATTAAAAAGCACAACCTCAACATGTCCTCCAAAGCTGAAAAGCTACGGATGCGACTGGTATTAACCCTGAGATGATGATCATGATGAAGCGCAGCTACAACACACGTAGTCGGTTTCATTGTGATTTGAATAAGAAATAAAGAGATGTGTCTGACATGCCGCACAGCACTGTGCCGTGTTTGGAACCACCTTTACCTATATCTTTTGCAAGAGAAAAGTTTTAAATGAGCTATGCTTCAGCATTAAGTATTCAAAAGTTGGTTATTGGCTTGTCCGATGAAGGTTAGACCGCACCGCCGCTCAATCTATAAATTAAAATTCCCAACTCCTCTGAATTTGTTTCAGCGTTTCTTGTCATTGATAGTAAGGGAAGCAAAGGTATGAACTGATGTTCTAGTACGTCTGCTGCCACCCCCTGGAAATCTCGTAAAATATGTATGAACTCCCCTAATTACCGAACAAAGTATAAACGAAGACTTATCTGGAACTTTTAAATAAACCACGCAGTGGACATTGACAAAATGTACGCTGTAATTGCTAGGAAACCACGTGCGTCATAGCGCACACAGATTACTCACTCTAAAAAGTTTACTTGCCCCCCTAGGCTTAACTTCCCGAGGCTAAACGTTGGTTATGCGCATGCCCTATCTGACCTTCTTGGATTAATGCCCTTCTGACTATCTGTATGTAACTATTGTCAAATACGACGAATGGATATTGATTGCAGACCATAATTTAAGGATCTAAAGTATTTTGGGATGTATAATGTATAATGGGACTCTGAAAGTTCGTCCGTAATGAGATCGTCCACCTCGATCTCAAAATCCCCACCATCCAGCAGTTCATGAAGCGTCTTTCCAAACGCTTCTTTGACACTGCTGCCAAGTACCGCAATCCCCTGATAGTAGCGGCTGCTAACTACACCCCCTCCACCATCTCCAAGCTTCGCCGCCCAAGGCATGCCCTCACAGACCCAGATGACCCCATAACCCTCCTCCAAGAGGCCAATAGGGCCACCAGCACTCTTACAAAGAACAGACCGACCTACCGACCTCGCCGCCGAGGTCCATCGCGACGCGTTCAACGTAGTAGCCCCCTCCCCCGTCCCTCGTCCGATGAAGGCCAGCCCGCGCCGCAGCTGAGCCAATAAACATATCTTCGCAACCATGACCTCTGAGTTTGTTTCGGTCGTTTCTTCTCAGAGCTAGTCTAGGAAACGCCGCGGTCATCAAACCGAAATAAGAATAAAAATTCGATCCAGCCATCCCTTGCTGTTCACTCCAGCGACGCCCTAAGCCGAGGTTCGTACCCCACAGGGGGTGCCCTTAGTGCGCAGTCGCTTAGTTCTTAATAGCCCTGGCTGGAGGCTTTAAATTCATTTAAGGCATCCACAGGAAAGTCCGGTTAAGTAGTCACGGCCTCTCAAGGTCAACTACGAGATGCCATATCAAAAAAAAAAAGGGACTCTGAAAGAGAAAAAGTTTAAAGTCAATTGAATTTCTAGCTTCTAAACTACATTATGAGTAGTCACTGAACATACATCGGGATGTTTCGGAAACTAAGTAAAGACTGGTTAATTTTTAATTAAATTAAAACGTCTATAATATAGGTATACACAATACGTATTCCTGGTTACTCAGTAATTTTTGCTCAAAATATTTTTTTTTTGTTCGGTCGTTAATTTCACTGGCATCATGCCATCACTATTCACTACTATTTCCGTTTCCATAAACGCCAACCAATGTAGGATCGGCTAACGAATGTTTTGAGGTTATAAATTTCCATACCATCGTAACATTCGTAACTGCTAATCCTTAAAGCTTCAGAAAGAGATGCAATATTACAGATTGCAATAAAAAGACAAGGATGGTTAAATTTCAATGTTAATAAGCAAGTGAAGTAAGAGTTTTATGAGTTGAGTTGTCAATAATTTGTCACCACTTCTTCCATACCATGCCATTGGGCATAATATTACTTTCACGAGTACATATTTTTATATTTTGAGCTAGAGAGAAATAAAAACGCCAGAATGAGTTATTCCAAGTTTGACCTAACATTTAAAATAGGTCAATACCTAGATCGGCATTTGGTATTCCCGTTGCTTGAGTTTTTAGCTGCTAAAGAGGTAAGTTACCAAAGTTAACCTTAGCATTGTACTAAATAACTGAATTATCAGTCCACTAGTCTGTTTAATACACTAGGTTTTACACGTACGAATTTCTGCTTTCAGACTTATGATGAATCAGAGCTCCTACAAGCTAAGTTAGAAATTCTTAGCAAAACTAACATGATTGATTATGTTATTGATATCAGAAAAATGCTGTACCCTAATGAGGACACCCCTGAGGTATGTCAAATATCTATACTTCAAATACAAGTTGGTAAGCAATTTGTGTCAAAAGAAATGTTTGACTAGAGTTAACTTTGGTTTCTTAGTGCATTACTTAGTGGTATTCAAACTCATTCATTATTGTTAGAAGTTAACCTTTTTTAGTTTTTCCTTTATTTAAAACAATAAAGTTCTTGATAAGTAATTACATGCTTAAATTGCATGTTTAATTGTCGTTTTTTGTTTCTCTATGATTTACACTTTCCTGTCTGTTTTTGCATCGAACATTGTATCAAGTTACTTGGCTCTATTTAGATGTGGCACTTGTTGGCCATTTATGACGATTGGGTGGTAATCACCATTCCTGTTGGTACAATCAATGTGAAGTGACTTGGATTTATTCAATATCATTCTTTAATTTTGTGCCCAGTCATTAACTTTATTTACAGCAACTTGTACCTTTTTTTTATATTGCCTTTGTGTGGCATGATTCTACAGCCATAACATTTTGCATCTATAATATATTCTATTAGGTATGTTATATGTGCACAACAGGTAGAGGATTGATCCTGGCACACTACTTTAAGGCACACCAGCTCTAATTATTTTTAGCTTGGAAAATGAATCCTTGTGACGCACAATGGTCCACTGGAGGGACTGAGTGCAGAAACCAAACCAGTAACAATAACAAGAATCCTTGTGTCTTACTTGTAACATCCTATCTGTAATGTAGGATTGCAAAAAATCTGCATAATCTTTGCATAGCATTAGTATTAACTTGTTTAATCAAACCCTTATGCAAAACATTTATTTTTTATATCTATTTTTTGTCACACCTTAAATCGTCTTTAGTATAAAACCAAGTTTCTTAAAGATCTTTATTATTTGATAAGGCTAAAATGATACCAAGTTAAGTTTCTTAACCAAATAGGTAAGATTTTTCATATTAACTATATACCTTTTCATCTCCATAATAGTATAATAGAATTCCATAATTTAACTCATAACAATTATTTGGTTCTTTTACCCCTTCAGTGGTTAATTTATTTAGACCTAATAACATATTTGATTTGTAATACCTAATGTGGGGCAATGTTTTATATAAAAACAAAAAATTACCCCATGTCACATTGTTAGGAGTATATTTTCGATGAACCTTTATACACATTATTTTTTATTTGAGGACTTTAGTGTAAGTACAAAATTTCAAGGTAATGTAATTGGACCATGGATTATGCAATGAAATTTGGTTAAGGGGGACCTGCATAAATAAGATACCTCTGTTATTGACAGTTGCAATGAGGTCCCGTTCTTTTTCTTTAAATTACCTGTGTTTATTGGATTTTTGATCCTGGTTAAGGGTCCGTCCTGTTAATCTGCCCATTTTGATCAATTTTGTTCCATGATTGTGAGAATATGTTACATAATATTAGTAAAATTATTTATGATATGGATAGTACAACTCTTCATCTAGCTGCTAGCTTGACTACTTTTTTCAAAAAACTTCATAATTAGTAGTAAATCTACAATTTCCAATACTCTTTTTCTCAAATTTCACGTTCGAGTGAAGTTTGACCATCGTTTCTGAAGAAACTACAAGCGATTTTGCCTATAAAAAGTACTATTGACATCAGCATATAACTATCTTGCTGCTAGCTTGACCACTTTTTCGAGTTTATTTCGTGTGCGTTCGCGCAGCGGAATGTTGTTGAATTTAAAGATTTTAGATATGCAGATATTTAGTGTATGACGTCGTATAATTGTGTATGGTAAAAAAAAATTTGTGCACGCAGCCATTGTGGAGAAATTCACAAAATACTGATTCCGCTGGGCGAACGTTGTCCTGGCGGAACTTTTTTTAATCCTTTGACTTTAGTAAAAAGAGATGTGTCCAAAAATTAGTGTGTATTTGTGTGTAATTGTGTATGTATGAATAAAATTTGTGCATGCATAAACTTCGGAGATATTCAAGTTTCCGCTGCGCGAACGTTTGGCCATTAGCTAGTTTTCATATAAAGCGCTTACATAGAGAGCTGTAGATTTTTATATACTTTGTTTTGAATTTGTGTATATTTGTTTAAAAAACAGATTTAGAAAAAAACGTAAGGCTTAAAAGATAAAAATATAAACGTAAAATACGCTTATTTGGTCTTAGTTCTTAAAGTATGCACTTTGGGGTCTAGATTTTCACGTTTATACAAACCTTGTAAGTGTCTGCAATATATTGCCAAGTATCAATGATGTTCCTTTAGTAATTAAAGAGTTATAGGACAATTTACCATGACATAATCACTGTTTACAAAGCAGTCAAATATCACGACATTCTAAAGGAATTGTATGGTAAAATGTATGCCAATAATTAGTGTATTCATTCAACTATTCACATGCAAAATTTCATGTCATTAAATTCAGTAATTAAAGAAATACAATTATAAAACTGACGAAGCATCGAAAACCTACATAACCCGACCAAGTTCGGATAGCTATAAAAAAGCGGCCGTGCAATATATTTAGGTAACATCTCAAAATTTACAGTATAATACCGGTATTGAATTGGTATAGGTGATAACACAATTGTTTCGATATAATATAAAGGTCATTTATTTTTGTACACCTATTTTTTTAAATGTATTTGACTATGACAAAGTAGGTACTATTTACGTAGTTATTTTATTTAAGTATGCGCTTGAGACTTGAGATATAATCTAGATATATTAATCAGGTTCAAATACAACAGCAAATTAATACGCGCGGGCCGCGGCTAATGAAAACATATTGCCCTCTCTTTTCTTCAAGGATGGAAGTACTGTTTCAAGCGGGAAGCCACCTACCGCTCGTTGCGCGCAGCGCGTTGTCTATTGTTTCACACTAGAATATTTTTGATCAATTCATAACTACAATAGTAAGGTCCATTACAGAACGTCACTCAAAACTCCAGCTTTACTTAAGTCTCGTTTGAAGCCTTTTGATAGGTTAAAACTAGTTTTAAGTAATGCTCAAGTATTACTTAAAACTAGTAAATAAAG
This sequence comes from Sesamia inferens, assembly GCA_037179545.1. NCBI lineage: Eukaryota > Metazoa > Arthropoda > Insecta > Lepidoptera > Noctuidae > Sesamia > Sesamia inferens. The sequence goes on from CM073923.1 coordinate 22,924,989, forward strand.
CTTGAGTTTTGAGTAACGTTCTGTAATACGGACCTTATACTATTTAACCAAAAGACTAGCCTTAAGCGTACCGCTTCAATCAAAATAATTCTGCATATTTTGGTGGGGTGCGGGGGAACACGCTCACTTAAATAAGTCACAACCAGTACAACAGTATAGACCAACGGTCAGCAACAGGCGGACCGCGGTCCGTTTGCGGACCGCGAAAGGTTGAACCTCGGACCGCCAAATATTATAATGTTAATTGTAGGTATGTCAAGTATAAACAAATACGTAATATTTTTGAACCAATCTAACTGAGTACATACCTAATCTAATTAATCTGTCTTACAATATCGACATCGATCAAAAACATCGCGCCGCCGAGTCGCCGCGCGCGCTCTTTTCATACGTACTTATAGCTCCGATGACCACTTGTAACTGAGCGTGAGGGGCGCTGCCTAGCGAGCGGGTTTTGTTAACACGCGAGCGAGAGCGAGACGGCATGCACTAGCAACAGCGTGCGCGAATTAGTTATTGTATGTAAATGTGATTTAGCCATTCGCTATGAAACATCAGCAGATTGAGTGTATAATTTTTAAGGTAATATGAGGGAAAGCATTTCATATTTCGCGTACTTAGCGAACTGTGGCGCGCTTGCGACTTTGTTTTGTAACAAACGCGAGCAAGTATCGAAATCGGGGGTCCGGACGCGAGGGCGGGGGAAAGCAGACTTTCAGTCGCTCGTCAGTCGCGCCGCAAATCGTGGAGCAACAGTTCATTTGTTTTGTGATTTCTTGCGTTTTAGTTGGTTTAATAAAAAATATTTTTTACCTAGGCGTGATATGGATCCTAAAAAGCGAAAAGTGGACAGCGAAAATAGGAGGTTTTTAGAAGAATGGACTGAACAATATTGTTTTACGCTGCCTGATAGACCTCAAGCAGTTCCAGTGTGCCTTATATGCAATAAAACTGTTGCTATTGTTAAAAGTGGAAATTTGAAGCGACACTATGAAACAACACATCAGCAATTCCACAAAAACTTCCCTCCTGGCAGTGAGGCTCGTAAAGAAAAACTTCAGGCACATCTCAGTTCTTACAATAAAAGCACAAAATTACTAGTTCGTTGCATGAGCGACCAAGAAAAATCCACAGAAGCAGCGTTACGTGTGTGCTGGACGCTTAATAAACATCAAAAACCATTTTCGGATTCGGAGATAGTGAAGGAATGTATGTTGGCAGTAGTCACAACACTTTTTGAAGAAAAAAAAGATGTTATCACTGGAATTCAAAGTATTCCATTATCAGCAAGAAGCAATACACGAAGGACTGAAATTTTAGCTGCTGATATTAAGATGACTCTTCTCAAACTTCTGCAAAAGGCACCTTGCTACGCCTTAGCACTTGATGAGTCATGTGACATTACTGATGATGAACAAATGTCAATTTTTGTCAGATTTCTTGACATTGAGTCTAAAACTTTTAGGGAAGAGTTGCTAACAATATTGCCGTTAAAAGGTAACACTCGAGGAGAAGATTTATTCAAGGTAATTGATGAATTTATTACTAAATCTAACATCAGTTACGACAAAATTGTGTCTCTTTCTACTGACGGGGCTCCAGCAATGATTGGCAAAGAAAAAGGTGTCATCAAGAGAATCAGGGATAAAAGTTCAGGTTTAATATCATATCAGTGCATAATCCACCAGACAGCCCTTTGTGGAAAACTTAGCGATACACTGAAAGAAGTGATGGACAGCTTGGTGAAGTTAATAAATTTTATAAGATCTCATTCCGCTCTTCAGCACCGACATTTCAAGGAGTTTCTTTTTGAATGTGATTCAGCGTATTCTGACTTACTGCAACACAACAATGTTCGTTGGCTAAGTAAGGGTCAAGTTATTGAACGTTTTTGGTCAATAAAAGAACAAGTAGCCTCCTTCTTGCAAAACTTAGATACGCAAGCAGCTAAGAAGCACCTTAAGTTCGTAACAAATAAGCACAATATGTTGATTGTGGCTTTTCTAAAAGATATTTTGAAATATCTAAATGCGCTCAACACAGAGTTACAAGGAAATGGAAAATTAATATGTGATCTGATACAAAGCGTGTCTGCTTTTCGTCGTAAGCTGGATATCTTTGAAAAAGATATTGCAAGACAAGAATTTGTTCATTTTCCGACAATTCTGGAATATAATAAGGAGAACTCTGAAGAAGACGTTGCAGTGTTTACAAAATTTTTGGCCGATCTTAGCAACGAATTTGCCACAAGATTCCAAGACTTTGCAGAGATGGGCAAGCTATCTCTGTTTCTTAAGTCACCCTTTGAAGTTGATGCAGCAGCCGAATGGACAGATGTGGCTGCCAAGTTATTTAATCTGCCAAAGCCATCACTTCAAATGGAAATAATCGATCTGCAAGAAGATGTGTCTTTGCAAATATATAAAAAGGTGTCAACTGAAGAATTTTGGGTCAAACAAGTCCCAGAAAAATATCAAAATTGCAAAAAACTTGCTATCAATTTGGCCACTATGTTTGGCTCGACATACATATGCGAAACATCTTTTTCAAAAATGAATTTTTTGAAAAACAAATATCGTTCGAGATTAACAGACGCTCACTTAGAAGACACTCTTCGAATTAGCTGTTCTTCACGAGAACCAAACTTTAAAAACCTGGCTCAAGACCGCCGATGCAATTTTTCACACTAATTTTAGGTAATAAATAGCTATACTTAATTAATATCAGTTGTTTTTTTTTTCTGGACCTTTTAAAAATTTTCGAGCAATATCCGGACCCTACTTAAAACTACTTGCCGACCCCTGGTATAGACCATCAATTAAAAAATCGATTGAAGAAGTAGTTTTTTTTAAGTTATTAGATTGTTTGATCCACTAAATTTGCAAAGGGGAACGCTCGTCTAGTGCATTGGTTAAGAAGTGTTATAAGCTACAATATGATAAATATTTACCTAAACAGTAGTACTTACTTGTGATAATTATTTTATATCCCTGGGGGGTCTATAGTAAGAATCCTGATGCGTGAAATCTTCAATAGAAATTAGCTGTATCAATTTTATTTGCCTAAATTAATATATCTAGATTATATCTCAAGTCTCAAGCGCATACTTAAATAAAATAACTACGTAAATAGTACCTACTTGGTCATAGTCAAATACATTTAAAAAAATAGGTGTACAAAAATAAATGACCTTTATATTATATCGAAACAATTGTGTTATCACCTATACCAATTCATACCGGTATTATACTGTAAATTTTGGGATGTTACCTAAATATATTGCACGGCCGCTTTTTTATAGCTATCCGAACTTGGTCGGGTTATGTAGGTTTTCGATGCTTCGTCAGTTTTATAATTGTATTTCTTTAATTACTGAATTTAATGACATGAAATTTTGCATGTGAATAGTTGAATGAATACACTAATTATTGGCATACATTTTACCATACAATTCCTTTAGAATGTCGTGATATTTGACTGCTTTGTAAACAGTGATTATGTCATGGTAAATTGTCTTATAACTCTTTAATTACTAAAGTAACATCATTGATACTTGGCAATATATTGCAGACACTTACAAGGTTTGTATAAACGTGAAAATCTAGACCCCAAAGTGCATACTTTAAGAACTAAGACCAAATAAGCGTATTTTACGTTTATATTTTTATCTTTTAAGCCTTACGTTTTTTTCTAAATCTGTTTTTTAAACAAATATACACAAATTCAAAACAAAGTATGTAAAAATCTACAGCTCTCTATGTAAGCGCTTTATATGAAAACTAGCTAATGGCCAAACGTTCGCGCAGCGGAAACTTGAATATCTCCGAAGTTTATGCATGCACAAATTTTATTCATACATACACAATTACACACAAATACACACTAATTTTTGGACACATCTCTTTTTTCTAAAGTCAAAGGATTAAAAAAAGTTCCGCCAGGACAACGTTCGCCCAGCGGAATCAGTATTTTGTGAATTTCTCCACAATGGCTGCGTGCACAAATTTTTTTTTACCATACACAATTATACGACGTCATACACTAAATATCTGCATATCTAAAATCTTTAAATTCAACAACATTCCGCTGCGCGAACGCACACGTTTATTTCATAATTCAGCCAAAAATGAAAACAGAAATTAAGAAATTCAAGAGAAAACTGCAGCCAAACAAGTATGTTTTTTCTATAATAAAGCAACTTTTTTTAAAAATTAAAAAATGCCTCATTAATTTTAAGGTATTTTTATAATAGAAACAAAAGTTTATTTTCTGAAAAAATATTTTTTTCATCATGAAAATCAATGTCAAAATCTACTATATTTATGAGCGCGCAAACGCAGCCAGCTCAGTGGTAACTCGGCTAGCGCAACGAGAGGACGTATCACTTTGTGTCGCAAGAGCTCGCGAGTTTTACGTAGGTGTGTGTAAAAAATATACTGCGACTACTACAACTTGGTCCTTTGGTGAGTATTAATTTATTTTTCTTTCTTACTAATATTATATTAGTTGTGAATTATATTATTATTGCTGTTATTAGGATATTTATTGGTTTAACTAATTTTTAACCGACTTTAAAAATGAAGGAGTATATTTTTTTTGTGAGTTCGTCGATTTTTCTATCATTTGTGAACCAATTTAAAAATCGGGTTTTTTAGTTTTCTATTAAAGTCAATTCACATAATGCTTTTGTTATACCTAAACTCTTTTTTTTTAAGATAATGGGGCGAAACAAAGGAGCACATTACCAATGTGTCAATAAAAGACAGAGGAATAGAGAGGGAATGGCACGAGCCAGACAAGTGCTTAAAGAACGTAATCAACTGGATACCACTACGTCATCTACTATGAGTGTCGAAGTTGATGTAGGCACAGTACGTTTCTGTTATCTCATATTTTTTTAATAGCCTACTTTGTCTCCCTCTGCTGGGCAAAGCCCTCCCCTTTTTTCTTCCAAACCTCGCTGTCCTGTGTTATCTTATGAATGACTTACAATTATTTATTTATTTCACAAGTCTTTCAATCAAATACGGCTTGTTACTGTTTTATTTATATAATCATATGCTATTTATTGCAGAGTAAAGAAAATAATCCAAAGGAAGTAAGTTGTTTGGCAACAAATTTATTTTCAAGTGATGTCTTTGAAATTGAGTCAAACAAGGTATGTACTGGATATACTAACTATACTGCATTTAATGCACATTAAGTAATAATAATTAATTTAATTCACCAGAAACACATAAGTTTCAATTTTTGTTGTTTCAGCGGTCACCTGTTTCGTCGTTGGTTATAGCAGGACGAAGAATAGTTGATTTTCAGTATTTTTTTGATCAATTTATTAATATATTAAGTCATAATTTAAAGTTTGGATGCAATGCATCAAATCTCGTTATAATAGAAGAAAAATTGCAAGGGTTTTGTTCAACATTTTCATTGTCATGCGCAATGTGTGGAAGTCAGTTCCTGCTAAAGACGTGTCAAATTAAAACAAACAAACTGGACGTTAACCAAAGCGCTGTTTCGGGAGTTATAAGTATCGGATGTGGTCGAACCAACTTAAATGAGCTAGCTGCTTCCATAGATTTGCCACTTATGAATAAATCCATATATGAAAAATGTCACAACAATTTATTTAACTGGTGGAAAACTACAGCTGAAGCCACAATGATAGAAGCTGGTAAGGAAGAGGCTTCTATAGCTCTCGAAAGTGGCATTGTAAGTCCATCATGTATACCAACTATAGCCGTAACAGCTGATGCTGCTTGGGGAAAACGTTCATATAAAACAAATTTTTCTTCCGCAGCAGGCGTTGGAGCTATAATAGGGGTGAAAAGTGACAAATTATTACATGTTGGTATTAAAAATAAATACTGTGTTACATGTTCCCGTGCAGCTAATAAAAATATTACACCCCTGAAACATCGGTGTAATAAAAATCATACTGGCTCTTCCACTAGTATGGAGAAATCAATAATCGTTGAGGGATTTAGAGAATCTGTGAAAACACATAATTTGGTGTATGCAAAACTTATTGCTGATGGTGACTCAAGTGTGTATAAAAACATATTGGAAAGCAGGCCATATTCAAACGTTACGGTTGAAAATTGGAGTGTTCCAATCACTTAATGCGCAATTATAATGGGAAAAATTTAGGTTTGATGAAAGATACGTCCATCCCATTAAACGAACGCAAGCTACTACATTCTGATCGAGTGAACCCATTACGCATTGCTGTGAAAGCAGCAGTAAGATTTCGAGGAGCTCAAAACGTTCCATTTACTGAGCAAATCAAAAACTTACAAAAAGACATTATCAACAGCCCAAAACATATTTTTGGAGATCATTCACAATGTGAAAACTATTACTGCACAGACGAAAAAAAGGCAGAACTTAATCTTGTGCCAGAAATCAAGACTTTGATGCACAAACTAATGTCGAACGCATCCCATCTGTCATTTAACGCCCGGAGTTTAATACAAAATTTAAATAACAATAGAGCTGAGCAGTTTAATGCGGTAGTAGCCAAATATGTTGGTGGCAAACGCATAAATTACGCTCTAAAAGATTCATATGCACTTAGATGCTACGCCGCAGTCGTTGCCTACAATACAGGGAAGCCAATTTATTGCTTTTATAAAACTATCTTTAATAATAGTCCCACAACGGCAAGTAAAAAATTTGAGGCTCAAAAAAATATTAAATGAGAGAAAAAAACAATTGTCGATGCCTAAACGCAGACTAAATTATAACTGTTTGGACCGTCTGTCCAAACATAGTTGGGAAAAAGGCTAGGCAGATGATTATTATATCGTATATGTAGTATGTTGTTGTATGTTGTACTTGCACTACACTTTAATATTAGTATCCGAAAACGAATTATTTATTTAATGCAAAAACTCAAAAGGAAAATTAATTTATTTATATATACTTATTAGAGTAGGTAGGACATAGATATATTATCGCGTAATAATTATGTTAACACTAAAATTATGTAAATAGATTTCTAAATGTGAGGAATATTAAATTAAACTGATTACTTATTCTGAATGTTTCATTTTAGCGTATATGTTTTTATTTCTTAAATTGCCTATGTAATAAACTATCTTTACGCCATATTTTTTTAATGTCAAAATGTATCAATATTTATCTAAATTGTGATAAATATACAATGTGCACTCGTTTCCGACTATTCACAAATCATACTTTATTATAATTTACAATAATATCTTCTAAAGGATCAAAAATGTTTAAGCGTTTACTAAGCTCGATATTTACGCGCGTGTGCGTCTTGCTGCTAGAACGATGCACACAAAGATAGCATCGCAACGATTTTACCTAAACTGTAGCGAGAGAATTTTGTGCACGGACTCTTAAGGCCAGGTTGCAGTACTTTTTAACTTTTTTAAACCTCTGTAAATCTAACAAAATAAAACATTTCGCGGGAAATAAAAATATTTTAGTAAAGTTGAACATATTACCCAGCGTTTGGTAAAGATAGAAACGTGAATTTAAATAATTGGCTTGATAGAAAAAATCATAAAGATGACACTAAATCAATATTTAAAACATCTACCTTGAAGAAATTAGATTATAAATCCATATAAAAGTTATACCAAAAGATAGGCCTCATTTTTTTCTAGAGATTGCTGAAGACACATTTTTTAATTTTCATGCAATTGTTTTCTATAAAAACAATTATTACACAAAATCAAGCATTCAAGCGCTCATCACAGCCGGCCAGTGCCCGCCGAGGCGTTATCGAGTTTGGACGCACGCCGATTTTTCTCAAAAATTCCCCCGCGTTTGCGCATTCTAATAAGTGAACATATTTATTTATAAAAACTTGATTTTATTATCAAAAATGGGTAGTAAAAAAAATAAAAGAACATTCAGAAAATTGATTATATGATTATATGAAGTACCTACATAATTTCTAATAATTTAGTATAAATAAATAAGTAAATGGGTAACATACTTATTTACCGTTAAATATTTCGTTTCATAGCGTAAAAGTTCCAAACATTATTTATGTAATTACAATCATTGATTAGACGCACCACAGTAAAAAAAAAGTTTTTAGGGATGGCAGTAGGTCAAGCTACCCGAAACTGTCAAATATACCCATTCAACCTTGAGCATTGACGGTTTAAGGATAAAGTTGAAAATCTAATAAAGAAATCTGACAGATTTTAGTAGCTGGATGTGCTATCGTATGATACAAATCAGATTGAATTTGATCAAACGATAATTTTGTTTTTAGGGTTCCGTACCTAAAAAGTAAAACGGAACCCTATTCATGAGACTTTGCTGTCCATCTGTCCGTCCGTCTGTCACCAGGCTGTATCTCATGAACCGTAATAGCTAGACAGTTGAAATTTTCAGAGATTATGTATACCCATACAACAAACGCGTTTTTTGACGTTTTTTACTCCATATTAATAACGGAAATAGATAGACGCTTGAAATTTTCATAGAATATAGGGTTATAATTTCAGATTAAAAATAAATATGTAATTAAATTAAAATTAAAAAAAATTAAAGAGAATAAAGATAATGACACGGAACCTGTGCGCGAGTCTGACTCGCATTTGGCCGGTTTTTTTTTTCAATAACTTAGACTTATCGTATAGGATTATAAAGTATTTTTCTTATAAATTCTGGGTATAATTTTAACAACGTGAAGTAACAACTACATAAATTTTATATTCGCAGCGCTTCAATGAGAGCAAAAAAAGTTAAGGATAGCTGTCAAATCCTTTTTTTTCTCTCCATACAAACTTGCTACCGCTCTATCTGGTCTCTCCAAAGAGATTTAAGATAAATAGAGAGGGCAATGTGTCAAAATCGCATAGAAAAACTGTGATCCCATGGCCCAGTTCCGCCATCTAGTACAATATAGCAAAATTAGATCGACAATTGGAGACATCAAATAGTAAAACTGAAATAAGTTTACATAAAATATATTCAGCTATTGCGCGGTAGGTGGCCAGTGTAGTCTATGTTGCCAGATCCGATTTAATACCCTAGTGTAGTTCAAATCGGGTAAATAAATATGGAAAAGTAAACAAATTAAGTGAAACTTGTCTTGTACAGAGATCAAAAACTGTTTTAGAATTTTATTAGCTACTATTCATTTTCCGTGACACCGTCTATTGGCATTTTAGATGTGTTATGCTTACGAATTATTTTAATACTCTGTTTATTGCGATTTTTGACTATAATAGACTTTTTAGGCCATAAAGCGCATTTTGTTTTGAAATTTTTGTTTGCATTTCGTTTTTACCAAAATGATTCTTTTCTACACGTTTGTTTGCAAATATTTTTAAATGGCAATGCAAAAAACTGTGGTAGGGCTTGTATCATTTCGATATAAAATTATCGATAATATTCAAAGAAGTTACTACGACGATGTTTATTCGTATTATGATAGCAGAAAAATTATAGATATTTTCAATGTTTACAAGTTTCTATTTATATAAATCTTTTAATATAAATAGAAACTTAGCGTTAAAGTTTAAATTTACCGATTAATACTAAAAGTCTAAATAATTGTTTATTTTTTCATTTTTAATTAACACATTTAATCAATATAGTTACCATTATTATGTATACATTGCTGCCTTCTAATAGGAAAGTCGTTTATACCTTTGCGATAGAATTCTGAGGATCTAGACTGCACAAACTGCGTGAAAGCAGAACTCTCTAATGTGTGAATTAATTGTCCAAATCACGAAGAAAATGGTAGTCTGCTGGAGCAAGATCTGGCGAACCAATTCCGTACCATTCATTATCTTTAAAAATGGGAGCCTTCAATATTTATTTTATTTTTAATTTGAATATATAACCAAATATTCTGTGAACCTTTTAAGCGTCTATCTGTTTCTGTTATTAATATGGAGCAAAAAATCATGTTTGTTGTATGGGAAAATATTTTAATTAAAATAAATAATTATTTTTTTTTTAGCGCTTGTCATAGCGGCAACAGAAATACTAACATAATTTCTAGAAATTTCAACGTCTAGCTATAACGGTTCATGAGATACAGCGTGGTGACAGAGGGACAGACGAATAGTGAAGTCTCATGAATAGGGTTCGTTTTACCTTTTAGGTACGGAAACTTAAAAATCACAAAGTAGCTTGCAATCATTGTACTACATATACGTACCTACATATTTTATAAATATATTTCATTATAAATAAGTTATCTAATTTATGTACTTATCCACTTAACCATAAATATTATCCCAATTTTTACGATTAAGTGGAAAAGTTCTGAAATTAATAACTTACTAATTCATTACTAGTACAAGGTACCGATCCTTTTTTTTTTTTTTAATTTGATCGACAAATCTTTCTTTAAAAAGTAGATATCTTCACTTTTAAAATGCTTTGAGCATAATTTCGACGAAGTAGACGGAAGCCAATTTTCTTCTCTACGGTCTATCTGGAAAAATCGTATACACTTTTCCCGTACAACATAATTTTTATTCGAAAACCTAAAATAACATAAAACCTATTCAATTTTGTTCATTAATATGACAAGACTATGTTCAAATAGAGTTACTAATAAATAAACTTGAAATATAGTAATATTTTAAGTTTATTTAGCTATATTTTAAATGTCAATAAAATATAGCTATATGTTTTCAACTTAATAAGTATTATCGATAACTAAATCAATAAACAACATTACTACATCTCTACATGAAAATAGTAAAACTATTCAACAATAGAGGGCGCTTATTACAATAATAAAAAAGTTTCTAGAACTATTTAAGAATTTTTTAAAATTTTAATTACAGACTAAATATAAATAATTCATACAAAAACATTCCGAAGTTAGGTCCAGTCATTTTACCATAACGAGATGTACAGTAACGCAAAGCGCAACAGGGCATATTTCCTTAGAAAATGTTTATTCTTGGTGGACACATGTTACGTCTTGACGCGGACACTAGACTGAGCGACTTTTAACCAAGTCGACAAAAGTATTGGCTTACAATTTTGTTCGTGATGTCCTGTCTATTGTATATATAATTTTAATGTCTTTGGGTCTCTCTATTTATACATATTTCTGGTCTGGTCTGGTGGTGGTATGGTCTCTCTATTTAGCTTATTTTCTATTTTCGTATTAGTTGATGAAACAGTCTACTGATAATACATATTATGTATACACATATTATATTATTTGGGACAAACTATACATTATAAATCGGATTATTAAAAAGGGATATTTTATTTTATACATGATCTTTCAATTACATAATACTCTATTATGCACATACATACAATATGTAAAGAAAACCCTGTCCGACCCGTAAGGATAATAAAGGTTAGGTAAACACTTGACCAAATAAATGTAAAATTTTACGTAATCATCATGGTAACAATACTAATGAATGTTGAAATAATCTTTTTTCCTGCCAATTAATTCCAAGAAATTCCCCGAAATTTGGTAATTTAAAAAAAAGTGACAACACCGGAATTATTATGAGCGAATAGCGATGCGACCACGTGCCGCGTGCCCTGTCCCCCGCTGCCCGTGGAAGGGTTGTTTACCGCAAATGTATTAAGTTACCTCTTTTTGCGAAATAATATTTATTTTTTTAGGGGGATCTTTTTTAAGTTTAGCCCGGCTTTGTATCCATTAGTAGAATTAGTTATCGATACCTAACAATACCTTCACGGATCGAACAGGGTTTTCTTTACATATTGTATATCTAACTACACACATCAAAAGTGTCTAGGGATCAACATATATTTTTGCATTAACTTTTCTCCTGATTGATATTAATTAAAATTTTCTTTAAGGATTCATCAAATAAAGTGTTTTCGTTTGTCACAGTAACGATAAACCAAGTCACCTTTGCATTAATAAAGAAATTTGCCATTTTCCTAATAAAGGGATATTTGACATTTGAACCACTAACACAAAAGTTCGAAAAAAAGACTGAAATAACAGTTTTCTCTAAAATTTTATTGGGTAACTTAAACAATTAATAATCCGTGTTTCTACCGCGAACACTAACAACACAAGAACATCGGTTTGGCATACTCAAAATGAGTTCATCCAAATCACGCTGTGGAATGGCCGCCCATGTTCGTTGCAACAACAAAAAAAGGTCTTCTTGCGACTGGATACCCTCCATATTCGGCAGAGCTCTTTTCTGTAGCATATCCCATGCATGTTCAATCGGGTTCAAGTCTGGCAACTGAGCAGGCCAAGGCAGGACATTGATGTTAGCTGCGGCGAGAGTCGTCTTACAACTCTTGCGGTGTGCGGTCGTGCATTATCATGCATTAACTGAAATAAGGAACCGATTTGCACTTGTAGAGGAACGATGACGTCTGATACAATCGTCTCAGCATAAATTTGAGCGTTGAGGTTGCCTCTGATCCAAATCAACTCAGTTCTTCCGCCGATCCAAATACCCGCCCATACCATGATGGTTCCACCACTATAAGGATGGACTTCCTGGCAGGATTTTAATCGCTGTTGGCGTCCAGGGGTTCTCCAGTGTCGTATACGTCTTGTATCCGGTCTCATACCAAAACGAGACTCATCAGAAAAGCACACGAAACGCCATTGTTCTTCTGCCCAATTTCTGTGTTCAAGAGCCCATTGATATCGAATCCTACGATTGTGCATTGCTATAGGTGGTACCCGTAGCGGTCTTCGGGAATGAAGGTTCACTTCATGCAAGCGGTTTCTGACTGTTTGGTCGCTAATTAAGTTCCCTGAAGAGTGATGAAGCCTCACGGCTAACATCATGGCGGTTATTGTTGGAGCTCTTCGAGTTAAGATTTGAATGTATCGGTCTTGTCTCCGTGTGGTACAGCGATACCGTCCTCCATGGCGCTCAGCCACGGTACCAGTGCTTCGGTAACGTGTCCAAAGTCGACTGATAACACTCTGACTTGTATTCAGAGCTAAAGCCACAGTACGTTGCCGGGAACCAGCTTCATCATTCCCACGGCTCTGAGCATTTCTTCCCTGCTTAAATGACGTCGTGGAGCGGCGATGTCATTCAAAAAAATCAATAACGTTGGTTTTAATCAGTAGTAGGGAAACAGTAGCACTAATAATGTCTTCAATGCGTTGTATGTTTTTATAGGGAAAATATTGACAGCTGATTTTCATCTTTTACTCGAATTTGATTCACAGTTCCTGATTCAAATTATGAAATGCACCAAAAAGGATCCATATAAATTTATAAAATCATAAATTTATTACAAAGCCACATCTCAATCTCAAGAAATCCGCATAAAAATGCTTGATCCCTAGACACTTTTGATGTGTGTATATGCATAAAAATAAACGATAAAAAATATTATAATAAAGAATGAAAACAGATATAGGAATAATTCCTGAAATATTTTTAAAATTTTCTTTAAGGATTCATCAAATAAAGTGTTTTCGTTTGTCACAGTAACGATAAACCAAGTCACCTTTGCATTAATAAAGAAATTTGCCATTTTCCTAATAAAGGGATATTTGACATTTGAACCACTAACACAAAAGTTCGAAAAAAAGACTGAAATAACAGTTTTCTCTAAAATTTTATTGGGTAACTTAAACAATTAATAATCCGTGTTTCTACCGCGAACACTAACAACACAAGAACATCGGTTTGGCATACTCAAAATGAGTTCATCCAAATCACGCTGTGGAATGGCCGCCCATGTTCGTTGCAACAACAAAAAAGGTCTTCTTGCGACTGGATACCCTCCATATTCGGCAGAGCTCTTTTCTGTAGCATATCCCATGCATGCTCAATCGGGTTCAAGTCTGGCAACTGAGCAGGCCAAGGCAGGACATTGATGTTAGCTGCGGCGAGAGTCTGTCTTACAACTCTTGCGGTGTGCGGTCGTGCATTATCATGCATTAACTGAAATAAGGAACCGATTTGCACTTGTAGAGGAACGATGACGTCTGATACAATCGTCTCAGCATAAATTTGAGCGTTGAGGTTGCCTCTGATCCAAATCAACTCAGTTCTTCCGCCGATCCAAATACCCGCCCATACCATGATGGTTCCACCACTATAAGGATGGACTTCCTGGCAGGATTTTAATCGCTGTTGGCGTCCAGGGGTTCTCCAGTGTCGTATACGTCTTGTATCCGGTCTCATACCAAAACGAGACTCATCAGAAAAGCACACGAAACGCCATTGTTCTTCTGCCCAATTTCTGTGTTCAAGAGCCCATTGATATCGAATCCTACGATTGTGCATTGCTATAGGTGGTACCCGTAGCGGTCTTCGGGAATGAAGGTTCACTTCATGCAAGCGGTTTCTGACTGTTTGGTCGCTAATTAAGTTCCCTGAAGAGTGATGAAGCCTCACGGCTAACATCATGGCGGTTATTGTTGGAGCTCTTCGAGTTAAGATTTGAATGTATCGGTCTTGTCTCCGTGTGGTACAGCGATACCGTCCTCCATGGCGCTCAGCCACGGTACCAGTGCTTCGGTAACGTGTCCAAAGTCGACTGATAACACTCTGACTTGTATTCAGAGCTAAAGCCACAGTACGTTGCCGGGAACCAGCTTCATCATACCCACGGCTCTGAGCATTTCTTCCCTGCTTAAATGACGTCGTGGAGCGGCGATGTCATTCAAAAAAATCAATAACGTTGGTTTTAATCAGTAGTAGGGAAACAGTAGCACTAATAATGTCTTCAATGCGTTGTATGTTTTTATAGGGAAAATATTGACAGCTGATTTTCATCTTTTACTCGAATTTGATTCACAGTTCCTGATTCAAATTATGAAATGCACCAAAAAGGATCCATATAAATTTATAAAATCATAAATTTATTACAAAGCCACATCTCAATCTCAAGAAATCCGCATAAAAATGCTTGATCCCTAGACACTTTTGATGTGTGTATATGCATAAAAATAAACGATAAAAAATATTATAATAAAGAATGAAAACAGATATAGGAATAATTCCTGAAATATTTTTTTTAAAGTATAAAAATAAACACTGAGAAAATGAATTTTTATTTTTAAGGGAAAAATATTACACGACTGGCAAGATTGAACATCCATATTACAGTTGGTTTGTACAATAATTAATTCACAATTGATTGGAGAAAAGTGTATTTTAACGTGGTTAGATTCTTTTTGTAGTTTTAAAGGAAATGTAAAATGAAAATGTTTATTTGATTACAAAACAATACCAACAAAACAAAACAGTAATTTTGTTCCCTCTTCCATCAATATTTCCGAAACCGATACTTTTTCATACCTTACCTACTGCAATATCACTGCCTTGTGGCATGTTCAAATGCTAGTACCGACGACGAGAAAGGCGCGCGGCGCGCGCGCTCTCTCGCTGTGTCTATAAGCTCGACTCTTATCTATTTTGCGGGGGCTGAGGAAGCGCGTTCATACCTACACATCGCACTATAACTAAGACTTCTTCAATGTTGTTGTTTTGTGTAGCTCAATTACCTGTATATGTGAGACAAATGAATTAGGTCTTAACACGTTTTGACCTTTTTGTTTTTAAAAACAAGGGAATAAAAGTGTAAAAAATGTCCAAACATAATATAAAACATTATCAGTATCTGAAAAATTAAAACTTCTCAGATTATGATTGTGGGAAGTCGCATGTTGAATTGTGTAGAGAGAATAATATACCAAATTCAAACCTATGTAGAATATAATATATTAAAATAATTAACAATTAATTAATAACAACAAAAATACTCATTTTTTATTAACATTTCCACCTCTAAAATGGAATAACGGCACATTTCGACCTCTGTCGGCAGCCTCTGTAAAGAGAACTATAATTTAAAACATGCTTAATTGGAAAAATGGATTTACAAAATATAACTTCGTGATTCCTTACATAATACATGTTTGTCAGTTTCTCCTTTTATGTAATACTAGCTTTCCGCCCGCGGTTTCGTCCGCGTGGATTTCGGCTATATCGCACTTTTTAGATTTCCCTAGGGAGTATCAATTTTTTCCACGATAAAAAGTACCCTATTATTTAATCCGGGCTTCTAACTTTACGTCTGCAAAATTTCAAAGCAATCGGCTCAGTAGTTACGGCGCGAAAGCGGAACAAACAAACTCACTTTCCGATTTATAATATTAGTAAAGATTAACTTTAATAATAGTAAAATGTTATGCATTTTATGACTGATACACTTTCTAGACAATGTTATCCCAGAGGACTTGGACAAAGAGTCCATTCAATACCTAAAGGTTTTTTAAAACAGTTAAACTAACTTACTACACAGATTCAAAACTATTTGCTTACACTAGGTACACCAGGGAACAATTGCCTGTCAATATAAAATTTATAGAATATGTTATTATATTTTTAGGAAATTAAAGCAAGAAGGGGTGTAGTCCTTTCCCAGCTTCAAGAGCTGCAAGATGCTGTGGAACCTGTATTGAGGCTCATGCAAAGAGATGATGTCATGAAGACCATTGAGACAATGAGGGATCCTAAAACACTCATAAACCATCTTACAACTAACAAAGAGTTTGAGGTAATAATTTTGTTTGAAAACTAACACTTTCAGTGTCATTAACAACACCAAGTTTCAAAATATGAACATATTCACTGCCTGATAACAGTGATAACAGACACTATAGAGAATCTATTGTTGGTCATAGTCTGGTACCGCAGTGGCAGTCAATGACTTAACCAAAATATTAATTATATCAAGTAGGATATTCAATCGTCGAATCCAACTCGGCTGGGCTGCTTTCGGGAAGCTACGTAAAATCTTTTCGTCCGAAATACCGCACTGTCTCAAGACAAAAAGTTTTCGACCAGTGTGTGTTGCCAGTGATGACTTATGGAATTAAGACGTGGTCGCTAACAATGGAATAGGCCTTATACGAAGGCTCAAAGTCACTCAAAGGGCAATGGAGAGGGCTATGCTTGGGGTTTCACTGCGCGATCGAATCAGGAATGAGGAGATCCGCAGAAGAACGAGAGTAACCGACATAGCCCGAAGAATTGCAACACTAAAGTGGCAGTGGGCTGGACACATTGCCCGTAGGATCGATGCCCGATGGAGCCGACGGGTTCTCGAGTGGCGACCACGCACCGGAAGACGTAGCGTGGGTAAGCCCCCGACAAGGTGGACCGACGACCTGATGAAGGTCGCGGGAAAACGCTGGATGCGGGAGGCGCAGGACCGGTCGTCGTGGAGTGCCTTGGGGGAGGCCTATGTCCAGCAGTGGACGTATATTCAATTGGTAAATTATTTCATCGGAATCATCATCTGCCTATTTTTTTTTTAAGTTTGTGTCAGCTTCCATTCTTAATGGGATGCGGAAGAATGCCTGTGAATTAATATATAATTATGTTATTATAGTTCAAAGTCGAGATGATTGACAGTATGTATCGGTTGGCCAAATACCGATATGAATGTGGTAATTATGTGGAGTCAGCTTCATATCTCTACTTCTGTCAGCTCGTCATGTGCCCCACAGATAAGGTAAGACTTGGTTTAAATTGCTTCAATTTGCGTTCAGTCATACTAATATGTTATGTAATAATATAGGTCTCTGCCTTACTTTATTATAGATTTTTAAATATTCTATAAGTTACTTTATTAATTTTCTCTGCATGCCAGAATGACTTATATGTATAAATTACGTGTTTGCTAAAAATGAAGAGTGTGCTCAATAATATTACAGCCACACGAATTTAAATGACAATAATAATGCATGCGCACCAAATTAATGTGCGATTTAATCATACATAAGTATAAATACTGAGTTAGTTAATCATAAATGCATGTAATGCATTGAAATTCTATTCCCATCTATCGATGATGTAATGAAGATATTTAAATTTCGCCTTTTTGGCGTTAATAATAACGTGAGCGTACGTGGAACTAATATTTTTAATAGTGAATTTTACAAAATGTCCCCACTCTCTCCATAAAGATGTTCTCAATATTTTGTTTCACATATGGACCACATGTGAATTAAACATGCTTTTTGGCGTATTTTCTGTTTACCACATGATGTGGTAGAAGTGAAATCTACAAATATTTTAAAATAACCTCCAATCTCATTTTTCTTACGTTAAAACTTATTAAATTATGTCCGTCTCCTTTTCATTTTATCGACTTTGAATTGGCATAAAAAAAACTGTCATTTCGTTTGGTGCAAGTCCAACGCATTTACTTATATTAGAATTCAGTGGTGCGCCAAATAAATTTGATGATTTCATGATTGAGTAATATAAAAGCATTCATGTTTATAGTGTTAATAGGATTTACATTTTACAATATTTTTTGTGATATTTCAAAAATAACAAGAATCGTATCAATGTTGGGAAGCAGGGTTCAGCTACTGGCGGTTAGGGCACGGGAGTCAGGAACTTCTTCACAGTACGGGGCCGTATTGTGGTGTACTTCTGAGGCTTCTGATTCAGCCTGTGTATTACTTACCATAACGGTGCTCTAAAAAGTATAATGTTGAACTCTTCTTTGACCTCGCCATTTCCCGTTACGCGGGGTTGGCTTTCCTGGTGTTGATACGCCACTTATTCTGTTGGTATGCGTCGTTATCTGAAAGCCCCAACTGCTTCATATCCTGGCGGACATTCGTCATCCTTGTAATTGGGGGCCTTCCCCTCCCTCTCGTTTTCGTACCCTTGGAAAAGCCCTTCTTCACAACATGGTCGTCTGGCCTTCGCTATATGACTGTACCATCTCAACCTAGACTCCGTGATTTTTTCTACAATTGGTACAACCTTAAAGGTACCTCTTACATATTCACCTGGTCTAACAGCTGTTTTAAAATAGACCAATGAACTTTGTAACTATATACGAGTATTGCTAGAGATATAATGTTGTCATTGAAACAAATCATGTTAAGTATTTATTTTTTTATTGTATGACAAAACTCGTAAAATTTCAAAGCTACTTATTAAATCTATTGTTCTTCTTCAAGCTTTACAGTCTCTTCATTTTTTATACAGAATTCATTTTCTTTCGAAATGTAGTAGTTTTGACCATCCTCAACTTTTTTATCCTGCTGGAAAAAAAGAAATCAGTAACATGATTCAAGGCTTTAGCATAGTAGTAGCATAGTATTGTGCCCCATCTGAAAGTTAAGCAGGAAATATTTTTAGTGTATTGTTTTTCTAAACTAAATACTACCCATTTTAGTATCAAGAAGGATACTGATCTTTGTCTATACTCACATAACTGCAAAATCTTTTGTCAAGAATTTGCTTCTAGATAAATCATAAAATAAAAAATATTCATACCAATCTGCACTGCATACCCATGTCGTGTTTGGGATGGTATTGATTTTTGTGAGCTTTCAATGGTGCTATGGAAGCATACCACTGCCCACATATTTCACACTGGTAAACCAATAAACCCAGAGATTTTGGACTGCCTTGATTACAGTGTGTTTTGGTCATAAAGTGGCCTACTTTGTATCTGCAAAAACAGTATCTTTAAATTTGAGGACAGTGCTTGTTAGATATTCCCTTTTTAGTATAAGTCACGAGATGATTCGACATATAATCATTCGTTTAAAAAAAATCACTCACCTATGATTATATAATTGTTCATAATTTCTGAACTTACGATCACAGGCATTACAGAGCAACAGTTTTGGCAGTGAAAAAGTGTAGTACATATTCAACCATGGACATAATATCCAATGTTGTTCGGCTGTTTTGTATGATATAAAAGCCATTCCGCATGCATTGCACTCATAGTTATTTGTTGTTGTATGAATTTTAGAATGCCGAAGTAATCTCGGAATGCTTGTGTATACTTTCTCACAAAATTCACATTGCAACAATGATGATGTTTTAATCTCTCGGACACAATCGCCATTATTTGTTTTGCAACATTCACTAGAATGCTTCAAAGCTTGATCTTGGCGAGGCCATACCTGAAAACATAGAATGCAGGTCCATACGACTTGCCAACGCGGTTGCACCTCCGTTATCGCATGTCTCATTGAGTAATGTCTTCTCAAACCAGTTTCATAAACGAAACATTTTCCGCAAGCACTACAAGGAAATGATCTAATTGTTTTTGGGCACACTATATCAAGTATCTCTTTCTTTTTAGTATAACTCAGGGTTCTATTGAGCATGTGTATATTTTCCATAATACGGGCGTTGTTCTCTTTCACTTTCTCAAGACTATGTTCTAACGGACTTAAATAATTTTTAGCATTATTTAATTTGCACTTATTCTCCACAAAAAACTGTAAAGGTATAACATTCTCGAAACATATATTGTTTTCAAATGCTGGTTGGTTTGACAGTAATAAATCTCGTGATGTTTCTTCGTGATAGTAATTTACTTGTGCACCTAATTTTTGAGTCGGTTCATATTCTGAAGATTTCGCTAAAATATTGGCAACATAAGTTTCAGTTGCATCAATTTCCTTTGCACTAGCATCTAAATTAAATGTATCACATTCGTTTCCTGAAACAATTTTTACAACTAAGCGTGATGATGACTTATCACCCTCCTTCTTTATCTCTTCTAATCCACCATCGAACCATTCACTGTATTTCGTCGTAGACGAAGAACTCTCTTCGCATTCGATTGAAACGTGTAAAGATTGAAAATTAACCCCAGCCGCATCAAATTTATGGATTATTAATTTTGATGAAGCTGACATTGTTAGTAAATGACAAGACAAAGACAGATAGTATTTTTTATTTTTCTGCAATCTGACAAATGAAATAATTACTTGAATTAAGAGGTTCTATACGCTTGCCATAGATTAAAAGTAAATCGAGCAGCTTGATTCAAATGCATCTACCACTACTAGATACAAAAAATCTATTAGAAGATAATAAATATGTAATTCTATTCTTCTAATTTTTTACTATTCGGATCCGACGAACGCTTTTGATATATATGTATATGGATACTGGACAACTTGTACAGCATCGATATCGTCGGCCGTAAAACTAAGTTAGAAATTCATGGTATTTGTGCATTGAATTTTCTTTATCCCTCTGTTGTCAGTATGGAACTATGTAGAAGCGACATATTTTATTTTTTGTAATTTCTCTACTCCCTTAATGACGATGTCAATATTATTATAGGTTCCGTTGTTGTAATCTGGCTTTGTGCACTATGAACCTGTAAACGAAGCTTTTAATAAAGTGCGCGTTCCGGAACCTAACCGGGTTATCAACGCAAGAACGTAATCACGTTATATCTTACCACCACAAGCACGCTCACCTATCATGTTCTTCTTACATTCATCATCGTAATCTCAGCGTTAATCCCAGTCGCATCCGAAGCTTTTTCAGCTCGGGATCCGCTTTACCAGTCTTTAACTGCTGATTTGTCTAAACATCGATATTTTTAGCCAAGTCAGCTGCATGCATGCTCTTCGTGTTCATCTTACGTTCCTTGCGTAAAATTAACTTAGCTCTCGATCGTAATACCTACTAGTTAAGTTTTTTTTTTGTTTTTTTTTTTTCAGAATTATCTCTCCGTGCTTTGGGGAAAACTGGCCAGTGAGATTTTGGTACAAAACTGGGATGGCGCTTTGGACGATTTGACGAAATTGCGGGAGTTTATAGACAACGGTGGTGCGGGCGCGACTGCTAGCAACATGCAGGCTCTTCAGCAGCGAACCTGGCTTGTGCACTGGTCGCTTTTCGTATTTTTCAACCACGTCAAAGGCAGAGACCTTATCATCGAAATGTTTTTGTACAAACCTCTGTAAGTATTCACATTTCTATTTTTTTTTTTTTCTGGATAAATAATCCTGAACTTCACAGACTTGACTTCTTCAACAATTAAACTGAACACAATTTCCACATAAACCACGTTTAGAAGCTGTCAGTGATATTATTCTCTGTTTAACAGCGACTCTGCTCCATATCAGGGGTCTTATATTGGGGCAGAAGTGGAACTGCGCTGCGTTGTACCTAAATGTGCAAGGAATAAAAGCAATGCAGTTCTATTTTGCCCCACTATAAGAGCCGGTGAAAAGACCCCTGATTGTGTTCAGTGTCATTGGTGAAATTAGCACTCACTGTTTCTTGGCTTAACCCCTCCGTGCCTCAGGAAGCACTTTAATCAAATGTGGATCTTTAACAGTCGTTATGGGTCGTTAGAAGCCCGAAAACCTGAAAAGCAGTCTCACCAAGAGATATTGTATAACCCAGTAACTGGGTTGTGGAGGACAGATATGCAGTCGCCAGGTTAGATTGGAAGTCAATCCCAACATACTTCGGAAAAAAAGCTAGGCAGATGATTTAATTTTCTTCCGTTTGTGAAGTTTGAAAGAAATTGAGACAGGGACAGGATAATGTTTTTTTTTTAAATTGCAGGTACTTGAATGCCATTCAAACAATGTGCCCACATATCCTCCGTTATTTGGCTACTGCTGTTATTATTAACCGTTCTCGAAGAAATGCTCTGAAGGACCTTGTAAAAGTTATTCAGCAAGAAGCCTACACTTATAGGTAAGTGATTGCATAAAATGATATACAAGTTGTCATAGCAACGTAGTTTTATAAATATTTTTATAATACTTTTTGTTTATAGGGACCCCATAACAGAGTTCATAGAGCATCTCTACGTAAACTTTGACTTCGAAGCTGCACGCAGGAAGTTAAACCAGTGCCAAGCAGTACTTCTGACTGACTTTTTCTTGATTGCTTGTCTAGAAGAGTTTGTTGAAAATGCTCGCCTTATGATTTTCGAAACCTTCTGCCGTATTCATCAAGTCATCAGTATTGGGTATGTGTTATTATAGTTATTCAGTCTTATTCATAAAACTTTAATCAAATGCTAAGCAACTGATTAGCAAAATTCTTATTCATAAAAGCTGTTTAACGCTAAGAGGATGCTAAGCAATTGATTAGTAGCTGTCAAAATTAAACATCACCGGACCGCTATTAAGAGGATGGTTAGAGGCAACAATATGGCGGATTTTATTTGAATCAGCTGATTGATTTAATATGATCATTATGCTTTGAAGTTATTTTGTTTATAATATCGAATAGTGCGTAAATATGGATGTTGAAAACCTTTTTTTGAATTTCCGAAACGACGTAGTAAAATTATATTAGCTTTGAAACTTTTTTGACTTATAAGCTTTACTCGGTAGTAGGCTATAACATCGGCTCCCGGCAGAAGTTACCACCCACCAGACAAAGTCTTGCCGCCAAGCGATGCGTCGTGTTCCGGATTGATGTCTGGTGAAGCCGTACGGAGGACGGGTCTGAGCAGTTGTGTTGCAGTGTGCCGGGTACGATGCACCAAATGTTGTTGTGTCGGGAGTTTGGTCCTGGAAGGGTCTCCAGATAAACCTCCCTCTTGCGCAGCATCGTTGGTCGTGTTGTTGGGTTTAACATTGCATCACCTCCCTCAACTGCCGTCTTCATTTTTATTCACTCAGCTTTTTTAAGTGAATAGGCTCTTAATAAACTAGCGCGCTTTACCATCAACGATTGCATCACTGCTTGTCATGAGGCGGGATTGCGGTCAGACACTGGTTTATAAAAGCAGTAATAAAAAAGATAGTGCTAATTTTAGATGCTGCCCTATGTTTCCTTGTGTTATCTTATGTCATATCTAAGGCACAGGACTAAAAGAAGTCTTGTTGTGGCAGCAGTACACAAATAATAAATAAAATATTATAGAAATTTTTTATTTTGATACGCAATAAAACTGTTTACATTTTCGTTATAAAAATAATTCATTGTTGTTGTTTTCCAATACTTTTCTTCCATAAGCCTGAGAGCCATTCTTGACTCACGCGACCCTCATTCCTCATCTTTTTCACTCAGCATGGTCTTCTCCTTCGCCGTCATTGCGAGGTTGAATAATATTGCCGCTAGGTGCTAATAGTGGCTTCGTTTAGACCAATAAAACGTGTGCCTGTAAACAAGCATAATAATACTGTAAAAAGCAGCACAGAAGCAGTAGGAAGTAATGTAATATATACACAAGAACCCACTTAAATTTCTTAAATAGCAAATGGATCTTTACAAGCATAAAGAGCAAGAAAATACACAGTTACTATCGGCTACTGCTTTAACATTAATTTTGTCAGTTTAGATTAGTAATTACATATAAATACAGAGATAAATACCTTTTTCTGTTTACTATAATATTATTGGAGTTTATTACTTTCACTACTATCATCACTAATACAATTATTTATTTGTAATAAATAATTTTATTTATATTCAAATTATCCGATGAAATTTCTGACATTATTCTGCCAAACACGACAGATAAAAAATCGCAATTTTGACAAGTTTTTTCTAAAAATTCAATTTTTTAGTCAACTATTTTGATTATAATCTGTGCCAAAAGCATAGTTTCACCTCTACTTCGTATCGCTACTAATCATCTGCTAACTAGCTTTTATGAATAAAGAAAAGTTAAGCATTGATTAGGAGCTAACTAAATGGTTAGCTAAATAGTCGCTAATGAGTGATTAACGAGTTTTTTATGAATAACACAGATTGTTATTTTCAACATTCTTAAAGATGATCTATTTAAGCAATTATTTTTTTCCAGAATGTTAGCTGAGAATTTGAACATGCAGCCGGATGAGGCTGAATGTTGGATTGTAAACTTGATTCGTAACGCTCGACTAGATGCCAAGATTGACTCCAAGTTGGGTCATGTTGTGATGGGTGCCCAACCTCTGTCCCCATACCAACAGCTTGTGGAGAGGACTGACTCACTCGCTGTCCGGTCTGAAGCTCTGACGTCGTTAGTGGAACGCAAACAGAAAACCCGTAATCAAGATGTAAGTTTTTACTAAATCTATACATATTCCAATATATACCAGCCAATCGATTTTGTAAAAACTTACCATGAAAAGTTAGGTGAAGTGAGCTGTCAATAGGAAAATATTTTTTATTTTTTTTTAAAGGAATTTATGCTGTATCGTGGGTGTGTTTACATACATATTAACTCACATACGCAAATAGCCAGACCCGAAACAACCACTTGTAGGTCATATAAATATTTGTTCCGTGCGAGAATAGAACCCGCGACACGCAGCGCAGCAGTCAATCACTTTTTACCACTGCATCAACTGTGCTGTCAATCCCTAGCATTAGTTGGAATGACAGCTCACTCCATGTTGACTTTACCCAAGTTTTCATCAGTGAGATGGTTTCAGAGCCTGTTTGTCAAAGTTCAAAGTTTTATGTTTCTTTATTAGGATAAAACAACGAAATGTGGATGTACTAGAAATAGGTTTATCTCTGCCCAACCTTATGGGGTTCACAGGCGTGATATTATGTTCCAGTTCCTAACTAATACCTGTTTATAGCAACAGTTATTTAATCTAACTTAATTTCTGTTTCAGATTCGTTGGGGAGCTCAAGAATTCTAAGTAAATTCCATTCATTTGATAAAGTTCATTACAAATTAACATTATTGTATTAAACATAAATAAGAATAGTTTCGACCAACCTGCTACCTTCTGTACTTCAGCCTGTATGATTCTTGCGTTGGTAAATATTAAAGACTTTGATAATTAGACTGGTTTATTTCACTTGTATAATTATTACATTATAATCGACATCTTCCAGGTCAGATCCTAAGTTACAATGACAAGACTATAGACTATATTCATAGACACTAATACATAGAGATGGTATTAGTTACTCGACTACAGAGTAGTGATGTATGATACAACATCCCCCCTGTTTAAGTTTAAATTAACCCTTGACAAACAATATTATAGAGACCTGACCCAGTTACAATTTAGACAATGACTTAAGCCTATGGTTAGGTCTTAATCTAGGATACAATGTTCTACTTCCGCCTTCGAGGAAGTAAGGCGGGTCCGATTAGAGGCTCAGGGCGAGGCCCTGAGCCGGTGGAGGGAGGCGCTCCGCTCCCCAGCTGCCGGCCACCGGACGATTGGAGCGATTCGTCCGGTGTTGGAGGGATGGGTTGGGCGCCGGCATGGCAGCCTTACCTTCCGCTTGGTGCAGGTACTGACCGGACATGGCTGCTTCGGTCACTACCTGCACCGGGTCGCCCGTCGGGAGGAGTCACCGCGGTGTCATCACTGCGACTCCCCCGATGACACGGCCGAGCACACCCTGGTGGAGTGCCCGGCCTGGCGGAACGAGCGCCGCGATCTCGTTGCGGCGCTCGGAGGCGGACGCCTCTCACTGGCAACCATGG
This sequence comes from Sesamia inferens, assembly GCA_037179545.1. Taxonomy (NCBI): domain Eukaryota; kingdom Metazoa; phylum Arthropoda; class Insecta; order Lepidoptera; family Noctuidae; genus Sesamia; species Sesamia inferens. The sequence goes on from CM073923.1 coordinate 22,951,140, forward strand.
TACGAGCCATGGTTGAAAGTGAGACGGCATGGGAGGCTGCCGCCTCCTGCGAGACCGTCCTCTTGCAGAAGGAGGCTGCGGAGAGGGAGCGGGAAGAGGACGTACTTGCCGCTCCCCTCCGGCGTAGACGGGTGGGGCGAAGAAGGCGGGGGACGAACCCCCGCCTCCTTTAGCCCCAGGGTGTGACCAGCGCGTGCGGGTAGCTCCCGCACGTGCATTGCACAACGGTCACCACGTCTGGGGATTATTCCGTTACCGGGTAATCCCCCTTTGGCGCGGAAACCGGCCCTACAGGGGAGGGCCGGCAAGCCCTGAGAGTGGCACGGAGTACTTGGCCTTCGGGTCGGCCCCGTGACACTCTCAACACAGGGCCCGACGGTAACCGGGTGGTTTTAGTGGGTATTCCCGGCTTCGGCCGGGCGAGTCCCACACACGCTCGTCGCCTAGCTAGCGACGGGTATGGTGCGTAAATGCATTTCCACTCGAGAAAAAAAAAAAAAAAAAAAAAAAAAAAAGGATACAATGTTCTACTTAATCTATTTCATCAATTAGCCTTCTGGTTGGCTTTACAACTCTTCCAAAACGAGTTACATGTTGACTGACTGAGGATTGAGATGAGAGCTCTTGAGGTCTAGACTCCTGCCTGTTACCTTCCTCTCTCCCCTGCGACGAATTGGATAGCATAGGAGAATATTTGTGTCTTAAATGAACCCTATTCCTCCTATACCTAACTCCATTGACATCCTCAACGACATATGACCTATTATTAGCCAACCTTAGCTTGACAATGGCTTGTTCCCAATCGCTATCAGGCTTTCTTTTAAAGTATACATGATCATTGGGATACAGTAATGACAATGACTTTGTATTTCTATTATAATATTTAGACTTATTTTTATTATTTTGCTTGACACATTCTTCATAATTTTTGAATGTAACCACTTTAGGTTTTAATTTCTTATAAGACATAGGAATGTTATTTCTTAAATTCCTGGACATTAACAATTGAGCTGGAGATGGTAAATTATTCTTAGGTGTGTTTCTATACTGTAATAAAGCTATGTATGGATCAGATGAGTTTCTTTTACATTTTTTTAACATATTTTTGATAATTTTGACTGAACTCTCTGCTTGACCATTTGACTGTTGATGATATGGGCTAGTTACAATGTGTTCTATGTCCCATTCATGCATAAAATTTTTAAATTCTAATGACTGAAAAGGAGGACCACCATCAGACACTAAAGATAAAGGTATTCCATGACGAGCAAAAATGGACTTTAAATGTGTTATTACATTCTTTGCTGTACTGTTTTTATTTAACAAAGCTATTTCTATAAATTTAGAATAATAATCTGTGACAATTAAATAAGTAAGGTTATCAAAATACATCAAATCAACACCTACTTGTTGCCATGGATATTTATTTATTTCAAAATTTTTTAGTGGTTCCTTTGGATTATTAGGTTTAAATTGTGCACATACATAACATTGTTCTACCAAGTTTTTAATATCAGCTGACATGCTTGGCCAGTACAAAGACTCTCTAGCCAGTTTTAAGCATTTATTTATACCTTGGTGACCTTCATGAATTTTACCTAACATTTCCTTATACATTGACTGTGGTACTATTAATTTTGACCCTTTGAACAACAAATCTTTGACTACATGAATTTCAGCTTGTATGTTCCAAAATGGTTTTATTGACAGACTGACATTATTTTTATTTTTTGGCCAACCTTCATAATAATACTTTTTTAACAATTGCAAAGTATCATCTTTCTTAGTGTTCTGTAACAATTTTGTACAGTACTCCTTTGTGACTGCTAGACTTGAATGCATTAAATTGACATGACAAGATATTTCTGACTCATTCTCAGGTATATAATGTTCTTTCAATGCTGCTCTAGACAGAGTGTCAGATATAAACATTTCTTTACCTGGAACATGTATAACTTCCAAATCATATTTTTGTAAAGTTAACATCATACGTTGCAATCTTGCTGGTACATCATGTAATGGCTTTTTAAAAAGATAGACTAAAGGTTTATGATCAGTATGAACAGTTACTTTATGACCGTACACATACTGGTGAAATTTTTCACAACCAAACTGAATGGCTAACAATTCTTTCTCAATTTGAGCATACCTTGACTGAGTTTGAGTTAATGTTTTTGAACTATAAGCAATAGGTTTATTATTCTGCATAATGACTGCTCCTAATGCTGACTTTGACGAATCGACTGACAAGACTAATGGTACATTGGGATTATAATGAGCTAAAACTGGTGAATTTGTAATTTCATCGTTTAAACTCTTAAGACATTGACTATGATTTTCATCCCAAGTCCAGACTGAATCTTTCTTCAAAAGATTTCTTAAAATTTGAGTTTTTTGAGACAAATTGCTAATAAAGGGACCTAAATAATTGATCATACCTAATATTCTTTGCAATTCTTTGACATTTTTTGGTGTGGGCATATTGACAATTGCTTTTACTTTCTCTTCATCAACCCTAGCACCATCTTTACTAAAAACATACCCTAAAAAACAGACTTCTGATACTAAAAATTTACATTTAGACTTATTGAACTTTAAATTGACTTCACGTGCTCGTTGCATGACTTTATGTACTCTCTCATTATGTACTGACTCGTTTGGTCCATATACCAAAATATCATCGATGAATATTAGAACTCCTTCTAAATCACCGAACAAATTCATCATGACTCTTTGAAAAATTTCAGACGATGCATTAATACCAAAAGGTAACCTTAAATATTTATATCTACCGAAAGGTGTTTGAAATGTACATGAATCAGAACTATATTCATCTAGTTTTAGCATCCAAAATCCTGAAAATGCATCTAAATGAGAAAAACAAACAGCTCCTGCTAGTTGAGATCTGATCTCATCTATTGACTTAAGTGGATAAATTTCCCTTATAATATTCTTATTCAAATTTCTAGGATCTAAACAAATTCGTAACTGACCCGTGCTTTTGACTGTTATGACTATACTGTTCACCCATTCTGTAGGTTTAATAACCTTTTCAATGACCTGCATTTTCTCCATGCGATCCAATTCATCGCGCAGTTTGTTCAGTAAAGCGAAGGGTACTCTTCTCGGAGCATCCACGCATGGCACTGCTTCAGGTTTGAGTTTCAGGCGACAGACTTGAGGTAGACATCCAAGACCCTGAAATACATCATTGTATTGTGTAAGAATTTGTTCACTAAAATTTTGTTGAGACACAGAGAAAACTCTTTGAATTATACCTAATTTTTCACAAGTTGGTAGACCTAAAACATTCGGACAAACTAAATCTGCGACTATAAACACTATATTTACACTAATAGTGCTATTATTTAAAGATAAACTACATTTTATATTGACTTTGCCCATAATGGGTATTGATATACCACCAAACCCACTAACGTTTATTTGACATTTCTCAAGTGACATTTGACTTTGACATTTCAAAAATTGTAAAGTTCTCTTTGACATAATATTGATATCAGCTCCCGAGTCAATAATGCAATTAATTTGTGTATGACCAACTAAAATGTTTATGTTCCATGACTGTTTAGAATAGTATTTGTTTTGTTTTGACTCGACTGTATTGACCTGTTTACTATGTGCTGACTTTGCTGTAATAATTCTACAAGTGTTTGTTGTGTAAGATTCCTCAGACTTGTGTCTGTACTCATCATTAAGATATGAATCTCGACTAAGACTTTTTGACTTTTTTGACTTGACTGTGAATCTCTCAGACTGTTTAGTGTTTTCATCATTGAGATACGACATATGACAAGATGAGTCTTCATGGGATCTCTCGGACTTATCAGTCACCAGACTTTTTTCATCACTGAGGCATTTTTTATTAGACCTCTCAGATCTGACATTATCACCACTTTCATCACAGAAATATGACACAGGATATTTTTTATGACAAGATGAGTCTTCATGAGATCTCTTAGACTTTGACTGCGACTGGCCTATGTGCGACCTGACCGTTGATTGTAACTTGGGATGTGACTGTGACTGTGTGTATGACAACCTGCTATGTCTGTAATGATTTTGATTGTGATGACTTTGTGACTCTAAATGACAATTATATTGACTAGACTTATGACTATGACTGAAATTATGACAATTTAAAATTCCAACAAAATTATCTTGACTACCAGTTGAACTAAAAGACTCTAAATGACTGACTTTTTTATTATTTGAGTAACAAAATTTTGCAAAATGACCATAAGAGTTACATGACCTGCATTTAGCTCCCTGCGCTGGACATTTGTAGCGGTGGTGTTGTCCACAGCGGCTACACGTCCTCGAGCGCTTCTCAGGACTGGGACTTGACTTTGACCTCCCTGCGCTGGATCCCTGCTGACTGACTGGTGAAGCTCGCCGTCGCTGACGCTCCACTCGACCACGGCTCCTCCGACGCAGATGCATGACTTTCTCAGACTCTTCACTAGTGGACCTCTTGACAATTTGGTCTGCATCCTGCTGTGCGACGATGAGTGTCCTAGCTAGCTCTCGCATCCTCTGATATGTCAGATCAGGTTCCTGCAGCAGTCTCTGACGTACATGTGCTAAGTCCAAACTCAAGTTGGCGATAAAAATATCTCTGATAAGAGATTCTCTGAGCGTTCCAAATTCGCAATCTTGGCTCTTATTTTCGAGATCGGTTAAGAAATCCTCGATGCTTTCCGATTTCTGTTGACGTGTGGTAAAAAACATGTAACGATACATGGTAATATTTTTTCTGGGTTGAAAAAATTCGTCGAATTTGGCTTTGACGTCATGTAATGTGCTTTCTCCAATATTTATGTTGAATGTGTTGAAAATATTTAAGCATTTTTCACCAATGTGATGTAATAAAATGGCGATCTTGCGTTTCTCACCGGACTTGTCTAAACCCGTTGCCAACAAGTATAATTCGAACTGTTGCCACCAGCGCTTCCAGGTTTCGTAATTGTTGTTTGTTGCATCTGACGATATTTTAAGCGCCTTCAAGCCATTGTTCATTGCAGTACCGGTGTCATGGCTGCCACCGACGCCATCCGACTTTTGCATTTTTTGAATTTTCTTTCTTCGTATTGGGTTTTTTCACTCTTCTGACACCATGTATGATTCTTGCGTTGGTAAATATTAAAGACTTTAGATAATTAGACTGGTTTATTTCACTTGTATAATTATTACATTATAATCGACATCTTCCAGGTCAGATCCTAAGTTACAATGACAAGACTATAGACTATATTCATAGACACTAATACATAGAGATGGTATTAGTTACTCGACTACAGAGTAGTGATGTATGATACAACACAGCCCAGCTATGAAGCAATTTTTATTACATATACATATTTATAATATAATTTTCGAGTTTTATTTCACAACCCAATAATTACGAGAGCTAGAAGTTTCGTTTATGTTACTAATTCGGAGTATTACGAGCAATATAAAACCGGCCCCAAGTGAGACTCAGACTTGAGCAGTGTTTGGTATCATTACCTAAAAAAAAAGCCTGAACACCTACAATGTAGATACCATTTCAAAGCATTAGTAGTTTTTTTCTAGTGCTTGACCGCAATCCCGGCTGATGGTAAGCAGTGATGCAATCGTTGATGGTAAATCGAGCGCTTTTTGTATTTTATGAAGAGATTATTCACTCGTGCCTTGAAGACAATTAAATTGTAGTCAGACGAAAACACCGCCGCTGGCAAATTGTTTCACTCCCTCGATGTACGCTGTATAAAAGATAAGGCGAAATGCTTCGTTCGGATCGTTGTGGTGTCAACAACGTAAAGGTGGTAACTCGCCGTACGACAAGACACCGTACTCTGCACCTGTGCTCCAGGCTTTGGACACCGTTTTGAGCTGGGTCGCCAATTAGTCTCTTCGCACGCCTCTCCGCTGATTCCAAAGTAGCCAGGTGTAGGGACACGGTATCGAATAGAAAGTATCGATACTGTACTCATGAGTAGTATCGATAAAAAAGTATCGTACTCGCAAAAGTATCGGTACAAAAGTATCGATACCTCAAAGTATCGAGTACTTTTCTCAAGCAGGGGCCTACGCCATACGTTAGTAGGGACACGGCATCAAATAGAAAGTACCGATACTCTATTCATGAGTAGTATCTAAAAAAAGTATCGTGCTTGTAAGAGAATCGACACAAAAGTATCGATACCTCAAAGTACCGAGTTCGTTTCTCAGGCAGAGCTTGTACGCCATACGTTAGTAGGGTCACGGCATCAAATAGAAAGTACCGGCACTCTATTCATGAGTAGTATCGATAAAAAAGTATTGTGTTCGTAAAATAATCGACACAAAAGTATCGATACCGAGCCATACTTTAGTTTGTCAATGTTAGTAAGTATCGTTGTTACCTACATTCAGGCAAAATGAAAAAATAACAAATGGTACACACGACAGGACATCAAGCTACCACACACAATCTGTCAGATTTCTTTATTAGAATTTTATATTTATCTCTAAAGCATTATGACTCAAGGTTGATTGGGAATTTTTGACAGTTTCGGGTAGCTTGACTTGCTGTCGCACCTATGTAAATATTAGACAAATAGATACCACCAGTACGTAAAGTCACATTTTTTAAATCTAAAATATTATATATCTCATTCCTTCTCAGTATAATCGCTCGAGAAAAGAAGCTTGTCCAGCTTTTTTAGCGATAGCCGGTTACTGGTTTTAATAATTGTACCTACAGAAGACAGCACATCAAGCTGCTACATTTATTGGATTTTCAACTTTATCGCTAAAGTATCATAGTAATGTTCATGGTAGAGTGGCAATATTTGTCAGTTTCAGATAGCTTGATCTGTTGCAGTCGACGGTATTTCCAGTTTTCGAAAACAATCATTCTAAGTGTATTGAAGTTGGAGGAATCAATAAAAATTGAACAAACGAGTTAGAATCAAACAAGTGAAATGTGAATCCGGCAGCCTACCGGCAACGGAAATTATTCGATACGATACCTCGTCAAAAGTACTTGATAAGTAAAAGTATCGAATACAAATGTATCGAGTACAAAAGTATCGGTATCGAAAAAAATCTACTCGATACCATAAAGTATCGATACTTTTTTCGTGTCCCTAGCCAGGTGGCATTTTGCAGCAGCAGCTCAAATGTAGCTGCGGTACTTCACACACGAACGGACCTATACTTTGCATAACATTAGAAGCTGTCCTGGGCATGGCCTTCGCTACGAAGCGATGTTACATTGGCTACAGGTCCTGGTGTGAAGTACCGCCGTAGTTTCCTGGCAGCCACCTTGGCTTTGAACTCAATGAACAGTCCAACGTTTAGGTTCGAGGAAATCTCAACCTCCAAAAGCTGAAAGCGGTCTGTGCACTCCAAGGATACATTCCGAAAAGTAGGAGCCAAGGTGAACGGGCTTCTTTTGGCAGTGAATAGACACGCTTGTGTTTTGGCTGCATTGAATGCTACAAGATTGGTTTTACCCAGTCCGGAGAGTGCTTGCAGTGCAATGTACGCTCTACCATATCCTCTCTTTCGGACCGGATTGATTCCTTATTAGCCCGAGCACACGTCAGGTATCTGTCCACAACTGTGCTGTAATCTACATACCCATAGATACCGAGCATCAGAAGATCGTTAATATGCAGCCGGAACAGAGTTGCAGAGAGAACAGACCCCTGATGGAACACCGGCATTAGTCGACATAGTTGTTGAAATAAACAGCTATAGGTACTGTGTACGTGTGTGTGTGTTTCAAGTGTGTACGAATGGACTAACAGGCCAAGTCACTAAAAGTGTTCCTTTCTATCATTTTGATAAAACTTCTAAAAGTCTCTTTGTTAAGCCCACATCTTCGTGGTTTTAATATTATAAAATAATTATCTCTGTTAATAGATATTCGTAACCATGAAAGTAGTTAGACACGCTTGAAATACATGACACCATTTTGTTGTATTTTTCTTCTTTATTAAAAATTAGAATGATAACCAATGCTTAATAGAATGCTTAGATGAAATGCAGCAATACAGATGTTTGGAGGTACACTCCTAAATAAAAGTCGTGGATACAGATGAGCCCCCGTCTACGTCTAGGGCATCCTAAGGCGCGTCGCTCACCCAAGCTAGAGTTGTGGCGGCCGGCGTCAAGGCACAGGCACAGAAGCGGCGCGCCACTTCTACGTTTTCTATAGGTAGGAATAAATGGCAGTGTGATCACATATTAGAATCGCTGCACAAGCGAGTTGATCTTGATAAATTTTTCGGGCGTAAGCGTATTTATATCATTAAAATGCCTCGACTCCACATACAGACGTCTCGTACCCAATCTTGAAACCTTCGACGCATAAGTACATTAGGCTATTAGGATCGCAGAGCTAGGATCTGAAATACCTAAGTTTGATTTAGCTTCTTCAAAATAATAACTGTGAGTGTGTGTGTGTGTGATTACGCTCAATCCTCTGTATGAGAGGAGACCTTTGCCCAGCAGTGGGACGATAAAAGGTTGATAATGATGATATGTACTTATGTAAGTTCTTATTTTGATTAGTATTTAGGGGAGTTCATGCATGTTCTGCGAGATTCCCAGGGAGGGCAGCAGACGTAGTACAACATCAGTTTATCGAACAAGGTGACCCACGCTCGGGCCGCCATTCGACGGCAGTCACTCAGGAAATGGTCGAAAAAATTGTTCGGGTGATTGTCGCGTAACTGTCCGTCTTATAGCTGAAGAGTTAAAGATTTCAACTGGTAATGTGCTTAGTATTTAGTAAGATCACTTAGGAATGAAAAAGGTAAGCGCGCGTTGGGTCCTGAGAATGACAACGGACGCATAAAGCAAACGCGATTCAACATTTCCAAGAGCTCATTGGAACTGTTTCAACGAGATCCAGATCCTCGATTCGTAACAATGGATAAAATATGGCTTCATATGATCCAGAAACGAAACAGCAATTAATGTCCTGGAAAAGCCTCATCGTTATCTCCCACACCAAAGAAATTCAAGACTCCAACATCTGCCGGCAAGATTATGGGGCTCAGTTTTTTGGGACGGCCAGGTGTTGATAATGATAAAATACCTTGAACATGGAATCACTATCACAGGAAATCCTTGAAAGCGCTGAGAGAAACTCGCGGAAAAAGGTTTGCTCCATCAGGAGAACGTGCCGGCGCAGAAGTTTGCAGTTGCTATGGCAGATCCAAGATGCTGGCTATAAGATTCTCGATCATCCGCCATATTCTCCGAACTTGGCCGCTACTGATTTCTACTTATTTCCGCGTTTGAAAGAATACTTGAGAGGCACATAAATTGAATATGACGAGAAAGTGAAGGCCGCCGTAAACGATTTTTAAAGTAGAGAGTCCTACCTACTCAAAATGAAGACTTTTCAAAAGTTTTTTTTTTATAGATTATAAATTACTGCTTGACCGCAATTCCGCCTGATGGTACGCAGTGACGCAATCGTTGGTAAACACCGCTGCTGGCAAATTCTTCCAGTCGCTCGATGTACGCAGTATAAATAAGAAGCAAAATGCTTCGTCCGGACCGTAGTGGTGTCAACAACGTAAGGGTGGAATGTCGCCGTACGACAGGTCATCCGATGATGGACTGCAGATGGGGTAATTAAGTCATGCAATTCAAGCATTGCTTAAAGTCAAGTAATTGTTATAATGTGGTAGTAGTTGGGTTTGGTATAAATGTGAAATGATACAACTAGATTCATGAGACTACCATGTGTATTTGGCCATGATGGAATTTGGAAGAAGACATGTTGTGCCAACCTCAAAAGTCAAATAAATTAGAATAAATGAAATAATGATGGCTTCTGGCCATTTTGCCTCTAGGACAAAACCTAAACATTGGAGAATTCAAATGAAAAAACATTTATCAAAACATAATAGTATTAACCATTGAAATAAATATCTATCTTAAATTCTATTCTACAGGTTTAATAGTAATAAACTTGGACAGAATAAAGGCAACCAACAATGTTGACATAACAAAGAACACAACAAATATGTAAAATGTGTCTTCTGAAAACACATCAGTAAATGCTGGTATCTGGCTGTATAACTCCTCAACTACATTCAGGTTTCCTTTACTTGACCTTGTCATCTTGTTAGTATTTACTTCTTTTTTGTCTTCTTCTTTTCTATTTTGGTTTGAATTGCAGCTGCTGGCTGTTCTACAGGAGCCAGTGATGAAATATGTTTGTTCAACAACTGCAGTAATTCTAAACAAGTGAGATTCCTGCTTTTGAATGTTATGTTCTTTATTTTAGCTGATTCTGAAAAACATACATAAATTGATTATCCTGATATAAATAGCTGTATATAATATTTACTTGTAAGTAGCAGATTCAAAAATTCTTGTATTACCTGCAATTGAAGGCGCTAGAGTGATATCAATAGTGGGCTCACTGCGGTCACAGACTATTTCTGTTTTCAATGAGCAGTTGGGATTAGTAAAAATTATTTTCGGTGAACTTATGTAGTGCAGAAAATTCCTGAAACAAAGTTTGGAGTTTATTTGTTTTTTCAGTCCTAGGTTATAAAATTATGTATTGACAGTTCTTATACTAAACAACAATATCTATTTTATAATTTATTATTGAATAAGTACTATTTTAATACTTATTCTGGAATAATAAGAATTTCACTAATATGTAGGTATATTTTAAGATTTTGTTTTTTTTTTTAAGTAAATATAGATTCCTTGAAATACACAAAAAATTGAAAGAGAGAATAGAGGGCTAGAAGTATGCAAAGATATAAAATGAGGTAAGGTTACAACGTAATGGTTTTGTAATAGATAATATTATATTTAAGTAGTCAGATCTTAAAATGAAGTCTACACAGGAAATGTTAGTAAACCTGCTTGTCTGTCTGAACTTTATAGGTTATTAAGAACATTGTTTGATTAACTATGTTAAGGTATAATTTAGTTGTATGTGAAAATATTCATAATATTCCTTCGAAGTACTACATTTCTTTAGAGATGAGCAGAACATACCGCCTATTTATATAACTGTTCAGTTTTTCTAACCTTGTATGGGTAACGTTGTCACCAAATGGATCAAATTTTACTGTGATTCGCTTTGCAGCTTTTAGATTAACACCTCTTAGCTGTTTTCCAATTGCAGATACTACTCCTCCAGATCTTCTAAGCGTGCCACTGTACGGGATAGACATATTATTTCCCAAAATAGGTAGCTGTGTGTGTTTTGATCAATAATATAAAGGTAGGTTTATACAAACTAAATGTCAACAAAATCACAATCGAATGAAACCATAGAGTTTAGTAGTATATTGGTTTGATTGAACTAGTGAAGACTGTACGAGCGGGTGCCGCTTCAGGAAAAGCTACACTACAGCGGCATGACTTACGCGATGCCTTTTTCAGACATTAGTTCAGATTCAGACAAGAATAGTATTCTCGGTCTACGGCATGAAATTCTTACTAATATTATAAATCAGAAAGTGGGTTTGTTTGTTTGTTTGTTTCGATTTCACGCCTTAACTACTGAACCGATTGCTTTGAAATTTTGCAGACATGAAGTTAGAAGTCTGGATTAAATAATACAAAACCCGCCACACTTTTTCCCATCCACTGCAACTCCTGAAAGCCAGAAGCAACAGTGGAGACCGCCAGAAAAACGCCGAGTATTGAAGCTCGACGAGTCCCGGAGAAACGATTCAACTGTCTTGGGTCCTGCAACGAAATTAATCAGAAAAGAATAGCGGAGGAGTAAGAAAAAAGATATTTTTTCCACTTCCCTCCATAACAAACAGGAGACAGAACAGAACTAGGCCAATCGGCACAAAGGGACATTACTGCAACTGGGAGAAGCCCAGATTGCCAAGCACCACGGAATAAAATTTGATTAAGTTAATGGGTCCTAAGTAGGTATGTGCTGTTACAATTGATGCCAATAATAGGTATGGCAAAAGCGCCTAAACGCACGGAAATTGGTTCTAGTTTCTACAAGGTCCGTATAATAAACGACTCCGGATGTAACTTGTACATTATCCAACATAATATTAAGCTCATTCTGCCAAAGAATAAAGAAGTCTGGATTAAACAATGGGGTACTTTTTATCCCGCAAAATTTTATATTCCCTAGGGAAAAGTACAAAGCGCGATATAACCGAACTCTACGCAGTGGAAGCCGCGGGTGGAAAGCTAGTATTTAAATATATATAAATTAGTCATATTCTTTCCAGAACGTGTTAGTATCCAGGACCCTTTCCAATATTTGATCATTTCATAAGCTAATAGCTAGCAAAGGCAAAATAATTAATGTGTTTCGTAAAATATTTAAAAGTTTGTAATTTGCCAACAGTGTATAATTTTGGAGATTAATAAAAATAATTTATATGTAATAATAACATAAAAATATACCAAACATTGCAATTCAATAAAGAGGAAATAATTTTTAATTTATTTTAAATGTTCAACTTAAAATAATAAGTATTTTGAACTTAGCTTTATTTATAATCAACTAATGTGAACAACACTAGTAAAAACTTCTGTTATTATCTTTACTACTCTAATGTCTAGTCCCTACTCTACACCACACTATCACACTACGTCATAAAGCATTAGATTAGGGCGAAGACTTAGAAAATACTTTGACACTTTCTACATTCTACAATTATTATCGGATTTATCACATTGTGGCTATTTCTTACACAAAATATTTGTGTGTTTCATAAATTTTAACTCTTTGTTGATATAAACCTTTTATCAGGATGTACCCCGTTGGTCAAGGTAGGTATTATGCTCTATGGGAGCAACACTTTGTTTGATTGTTCTAAATAATATCAAGCAACGCGATGCAACTCAATCCTTTTCATTGTGAATTTGTGTATGTTTGTGAATTATATTTCCACATGTGTAAATTATATAGCTCCAGCGGGGGACACGAATGCTGGTGCGGTGAGTGTTGCGGGGGCAGTGACCGCGGCCGCGAGCACGACTGGTGCTGCGGCCGGGGTCCCAAGTACTGCCCCTGCGACCGGAGCGACTGCTCCTGGTGCAGCCGGAGCCGCGGGTGCCATGAGCCTCGTGTCGCCCGCTGCACCGCTGGCGGATCTCCCAACACTCACATGCCCACGACGTCCCAATCTCGGCCATGAAGGAAGACCAATTATGCTAAGGGCTAATCATTTTCAAATATCAATGCCCAGAGGATTTGTTCATCATTATGATGTTAATATACAGCCAGATAAATGTCCAAGAAAGGTAAGTTCTACATTGTTGATATTTATCTTTTGTCTATTTTATTTATTTCATTTGGTATCATAACTTATCAATTATTTAGTTAGTACAATATTTACTAAATATATCTAATGAATCAAATTGTAAATGTAATATATTTCTTTTTTATTTTATTTTGGCCTATATACAATGTACTTGGAGATGAAAACATATTTTTGTATAAATTTTAGGTCAATAGAGAAATTGTTGAAACTATGGTTCATTGTTACAACAAAATATTTGGGGCACTGAAGCCTGTCTTTGATGGCAGAAACAATCTGTATACAAGAGATCCCCTGCCTATTGGTAATGATAAGGTAGAATTGGAGGTTATATTGCCTGGAGAAGGCAAGGACAGAGTTTTCCGTGTCAGCATCAAATGGGTTGCACAGGTTTGTATACATTTGCATATCTACTAAGTAGAAAATAGTTTCAAAGAACATACTAAATAAACAAAGGAATCAAAATCTTATTTTAATAAATATTCTATTATGAATCTGTCACTATTTCGGAGTTTGAGATATTATTACCTTTTACCTTTCTTATTGTGATTAGGAATCTTGATAACATATGCTCTCAATTTTATGTAAAATTTGAGTGATGATATTCCAACTGAGGTAAAATAATAAAATCCTAAATATTTATTTACCATACATATTTAATTGAGTAGGCATAGCTGTTCAAAGGAAATCATGATCACAAAAATAAAGATTATTACTCTTTGCAATTCCATAAATGTAAGCTTTTTGAGTGTCCAATGATATGGTGCAACAGAACCTGACAGAGAAAACTTTATAAAAATGTGCTTTGCTTAGTTTGTTTCTGTTAGGGTTTACTCTGTGGTGCAATATGCTTGCTAATTTGTAACTACAGAGGTTCCATATACCTTTCCTAATTTACCTGTGTATTACTGAAACAACAGGTAAAATATATCAAGATTCTGATAAGAATACAGTAGTTTTCTCAATAAGTTAGCCACTTACATACAATAGCAAGACTGTATATTAGTGATAACCTTCAGCTGGCCTGTAATAGTATACTGGCTTTAAATAACTAATGTAACTATCCCTATAAAAAACAGACTATACTTTTTGAAGTATGCTCTTCTTAAAATCTAATCTTTCTCTTTAAATGTTTTCACTAAAGTCAATTTTAATTTGAAATGCTGCCAGTCTTTGCCAGCTCTCCCTATTGGCAAAGGCTAACAGCATTGAAGTTTGGTCTGTATTTCTTTTTAAACATTGCCCCTTACTACTAATGTGGGTGTGTTTACCAAGAACAAACAACTACCTGTAGGCAATACATATAATTGTTCCTTGTGTGAATTGAAGATGTGACATGAAAGATATTGACATGAAAACATTTGATAAACTGTTTGATAATTTCAGGTGTCATTGTTTGCACTAGAAGAAGCTCTTGAAGGTCGAACAAGACAAATACCTTATGATGCCATTTTAGCTTTGGATGTGGTTATGAGGCATCTACCATCTATGATGTATACTCCAGTGGGACGGTCATTTTTCTCATCTCCAGAGGGATATTACCATCCTCTTGGTGGGGGTAGGGAAGTTTGGTTTGGTTTCCACCAGTCTGTGAGACCCAGCCAGTGGAAAATGATGCTTAACATAGATGGTAAGTAGTATTAATAAGTAATACAGAGGTTTACCTATAATTCAGTGATTAAAGCTATGTTATGTTTGGAAGTTCAAATTATGTGTCGTTCAAAGTATGTTCTTATTGTTTCGAATAAGAAAGAATTATTCAAAAGATTGTGTTTTTCTATTCATTCATATTTCATTTCATTTCTAATAGGTTGCTTTAATTTTCAGTTTCTGCAACCGCCTTTTATAAAGCCCAACCAGTCATAGAATTTATGTGTGAAGTACTTGACATACGAGACATTCATGATCAAAGGAAGCCATTGACAGACTCCCAGAGAGTTAAGTTTACAAAGGAAATCAAAGGACTCAAAATAGAAATCACTCATTGTGGTACAATGAAGAGGAAATATAGAGTGTGTAATGTGACCCGAAGACCATCTCAGATGCAATCGTAAGTCATTTACAGTTAAGTTTAAGTAGCTTATAATTGGCAGTGGCAATTAAAGAAATTAGTTTGATATTTAGATAATGGTAAAGCTTTAAAAGTGTTAAGGATAAGAGTTTTATGATACTAAATTAATTTGGCTTGTAGATGAGGAAAACTGATGATTAAGGGCTATGTTCTATATTACAGGTTTGGTTTCCACACTCACTCAGTCCCTCCAGTGGACCATTGTGCATGGTGATTAAGGGCTATCCCTTAATCAATCTTTGTATATTTCGACATTTTCCTTTTTGTATGAGGATTGGATAAACTCATAATATTCATCTATGCTACATGAAAATGATATACATTAAATATACATAACTATGCATTGTAATATTTCTTGAAATATTTCTTGATTACACAGTCAATCAACATATCTGAAATAATAATAAAATTGGGTTTAAATAGTTAATGGCCCAAATTTTACGAAATATTTATGACATTTTTCCCTATTTGGTATCAGTGAGTGAGTACCTACATTTTTTTACACATTTTGATAAAACATTTTTTTTTTACAGATTTCCCCTACAGTTAGAAAATGGACAAACAGTTGAATGTACTGTAGCTAAATATTTCTTGGACAAGTATAAGATGAAGCTCAGGTTTCCTCATTTGCCATGCCTACAAGTAGGTCAGGAGCATAAACACACATACCTACCTCTGGAAGTGTGCAACATAGTACCTGGTCAAAGGTGTATTAAGAAACTCACAGACATGCAAACTTCCACCATGATCAAAGCGACTGCGCGCTCAGCTCCCGACAGGTAAATTCTACTGGTAATATTGTTTAGCAGGATAATAATTCCCAAGTTGTTCCAATCTGTGTCTTTCACTATTATCTTTTTATACAGGAGGTTTTGGGTCACAAGTAAATATAATATAGATTTACTTAAGCTAACACAACTGTGATATTTTTTCGTATTTAAGTTCTCATTAAGAATTATAGCAAGTATCAATTGGATTTAATAGTGTTTTAATTTGATGAATTTGTTCAATGTCCAAACAGGGAAAGAGAAATCAATAATTTAGTACGACGTGCTAATTTCAACACAGACTTGTATGTGAAAGAGTTTGGTCTGACGATTTCAAACAACATGATGGAGGTGCGCGGTCGTGTGTTACCACCACCCAAGCTTCAGTATGGCGGGCGCGTTTCTTCTCTTGGTGGACAGGTAATTTACTTATTTATATAACAAATGTTCGCTGCACTTACATACAGTTTTACTGCATTAGTATACAGTAAAGCAACAAGCCAACAACATAAGATTTAACTATCAGGTGTACAAACAAGTTTCCGCCGTTTAACGTAAGTTTGGACGTCTGGTAATAACATACACTTAGAGCATTAGTGACTCTGTACCAGTTTATTACAGCATCTATTTATTTTTGTGTAAATATGAAGTGTTGTGCCGAATAATTGTTATTTGCTGAATCTTTAATTTTAAGAAATCTGCGGTTGAGGCCCTTCGATTGCTCGTAGAAGCTTATGGTGAAGCTGCTTTAAGAGAGAGAAGTTGTCGTGAGTGTTTTCAAAAGTTTAGAAACTATGCAGGGTTGATAAAATTCATGATTTTTTTAAAAAAATCCAAATAATCCGATTAATTTGATTTAAATCGGGTTTATTTGATTTAAATCGGATTTTTTTGAAGGTTTTTACTTTCTTGTCTTTTTTTTAAAATGAATAGTCAAATCTTCATTAAAAGGAAAACAACATATTTTGGTTTAATTTTATTATCAATACAATTAATATTAAGGTAATTAAACAAGTTCTACTAATAAAATCAACTATTTAAAAACAGTGGCGTTGAAAAAATTACAAGGAAAGTAATAACTTACGAACTAAAAAAGAAACACGAACAAATACTAAATATTAATAAACTTAGTTAGTAAAATTTATCATTCTTGAGTTCCTTCAAAAGGAAAACTAATTCGGCTGCCTTCTCGGTGCCTAATCTGTTTCTTATTTTGCTGTGCACTAAATTGAATGCCGAAAATATTCTTTCGACCCCAGCCGAAGAAGCAACTGTACTCAGCAGTTGCTCGTGTGCGCGCCGTAATCTATGTCGAACGATGTCCCTAGACAAATTTTGGCCGACTTGGTTGCACTAAAAATGTAATGATTTAAATCATTGATTTAAAAAAAAGAATCACTTGATTAAAATCACTGATTTAAATCAAGTGATTTAAATCATATCAACCCTGAAACTATGAACCGAAATCGTACAAGGACACGGAATTGGAGGAAGTTAGGAGGAAGAGGAAAAACGCGCCCATTACTACTGACAAAATTATTCTCCTGCATGATAATGCTCGTCCGCACGTTCAAAAAACGGCGGAAACTTATTTGAACACCTATTAAAAAAACTGCATACAAACATTTAACGTTGATATGCTGTAATATCTATTTGTCACAAACAGAGTTGCTCACAACTAGCTTCTGGCTGAAGATGAAGAGACTTAAGAGGCATTACACTAGTCGCATTCTGTGTTTATTTTTGTCTACCTTCATAAGTATTTTGATTCTGAAAGTGCCATTTTATATTCAACCTGTTGTTACACCAATGTTTTGTTGGTGTTTTTGTTACTAATAAGCATTTTCGTTTGGTTTCAGCAAGCACTGCCAAACCAGGGTGTGTGGGATATGAGAGGTAAACAGTTCTTCATGGGCGTCGAGATACGAGTATGGGCAATTGCTTGTTTTGCACCTCAGAGAACTGTGAGGGAAGATGCGCTGAAGTAAGTTAATCAAACTTCTTTTTTGTCTGAAGGCTGACAGACAAATGTGAGCACATAACAGTACTGCTGACATCATCGGTTCTTTAAGATAAAATAGAACCTTTATAAACAGCCTTTTTTTTAGAAAGAAGGATGTGGGTCAGAATAATTTGTCTTTCATAGCAAAACTTTTTATTGTTCAGACCTGTTTGAATGTTTATTTTTATTTGACTTGTTACTAGGCCTGTATGGGTGACACCGGTTACATGTTTGTAATTCCTTTCAGGAACTTCACACAGCAGCTGCAGAAGATATCGAACGACGCCGGCATGCCGATTATCGGACAGCCGTGCTTCTGTAAATACGCGACGGGGCCGGATCAAGTGGAGCCTATGTTCAAGTACCTCAAGAGCACATTCGTGCAGTTGCAGCTTGTGGTGGTTGTGTTGCCCGGGAAGACGCCTGTTTATGGTATGTATTAAAATAAATATGCTTTTGTTTGTTCCTTTTCCAGATTTAGCCCTCTTTTCATAATGTTACACAACAGAAAAGGAACAAGCTCTAATAAAAACATTTTTTCTATGATATCCTGGCTTCATAACAGAGATTTCCTGTGATATCTTTAGGTTATTATTAAGTTAAGCAACAACTTTTATGCTATTATTATTAAAAGCCAATGCTTTCCCACTGCAAGACTAAGGCCACTTTATTCTCCTTCCACTTCTCTCTGTATAAAGCCTCTAAGCACCAGTTGATCTTAAAGGAGTCCAGCTCACTCTGTTCTATGATATAGAATTGAAGAAAAGAATTTTAATGAATGGTGTAAAATTGGTATCTAATCATCGATCACTTATACAATAGATTCAAAATCAGCATAAAAAGATGGTTGAACTGAACAAGCGCACAACGCAGCACGTGGATGCTTCTTTCATTTAGTACTTACTTTATAATTCTGACTTTAATGCATGCATATAAGGTTGAATTTGGTTTGATGTCAGATTTAGTCGTAAAAAATAATGCCTTTTTGTACTGCTTTGTGATAACACAGATTACAAAATACTACGTACAGATATTCAATGGCGAACAACAAAATGAGACTATCTTAACTCGGGCAGACTGTCGAGCAAAAAAGTTTCTTACAGAAATCACTAGAAGGCCACCAGGGACCACTCGACCGGCCGGCCACTACTGCCATCTATGTCTTGTCTATATTGTCTTGAAATGGCATAGAGCTTTAAGTGACAATAAACCTCCTCAGAACCCTAAACATCACAAAGTAGGTCGCAATCATAGTCCTACATATACCTACCTATATATTTTAAGATTATATTTCATTATAAATAAGTTATTTAATTTGTGTACCACTTAACCGTAAATACTATCCCAATTTGTAGTTGTGTATTTGTTAAGTGGAGATCTAGTAGACATATTCTCTCTTAGAATGCTTCGAGAATAATTTCGACGAAGCAGGCGGAAGCCAATTTTCTTCTCTACGGTCTATCTGGGCAAATCGTATCCACTTTTCCCGTACAACATTATTTTTATACGGAATAATTAAAATAACAAAAACCTAGGTGAATAAATAGTACATGTTCATAAAATTTTGTTCATTAATATGACATGATTATGTTCAAATAGAGTTAATCATAAATAAACTTGAAATATACAAATATTTCAAGTTTATTTAGCTATTATTTAAATGTTAATAAAATATAGAAACATGTTTTTTTACTTAATAAATATTATCGATAAACAACATTACTACATCTCTACAAGAAAATAGTAAAACATATCAACAATAGAGGACGCTTATTAGAATAATAGAAAAGTTTCTAGATCTACGAGTATATAAGAAATTTTTTAAATTTTAATTACGGAGGAAATATAAATAATTCACACGAAAATAATCTGAAGTTGCATCCAGTGGCTTTACCATAACGAGATGTACAGTAACGCAAAGCGCAATATGGCATATTTCCTTAGAAAATGTTTATTCTTGGTGGACAAAAATTAAGTCTTGACGCGCAGGCGTACCACACTAGACTGAGCGACTGTTAACCAAGTTGACACAAGTATTGGATTACGATTTTGTTCGTGATATCCTATCTATTGTACATATAATTTTAATGTCTTTGTTTCCATGTAAGTTGATTATCTAGAATAAGTCAGAGATATTTCTCTTCATTTACTTTGTTTAAATTTACTCCATTAATACTAAGAGGTTTGTGATCTGGATTTTCTTTTTGTTTTTAGATGCAAATATTATATAGTTAGTTTTAGATATATTGATTGTTAACAGGTTATTTAGAAACCGCCTTTTCAAGAATGTGAGATCTTGTTGTGCATCATGTATTATTTAGTCAATTGAGTGACCATAATAAAAAAGGCAAGTGTCATCAGCATATAAAGAAATATGCCTCTTCAAGTCTATCTCGTCTATATTGTTAATATAGATGAGGAATAAAAGGACCTCAAATAACTACTTAACGTTATGAATTTATAGACAACACAACGTTTTCCTTTAGGTAAATCAAATAAGTACTGGTATAAAATTAGATTCTTGGTTTAACAGAGATAAATAAATTAGACTCTCACAGGCCTGTGTAAACGGAATTTATAGTTGTATAGCCTCAACTATCTACCTACATATTTATATGGACTACAATTTGAGTGTCTTCAAGGCTAGTGTGAATAGGCTCTTAATAATCTAGTGCGCTTTACCATCAACGACTGCGTCACTGCTTACAATCAGGCGGGATTGCGGTCAAGCGCTAGTTTAAATTTTATATAAAAAAAATTGTATATTTATATGAGGTAGGTTCCGTCACAGTTGGGGGGTGAGGATTCCATGTTTTCGGTACACGGCGCTCCATGCAAATAGCACTGCACGCGCCATCTGTAGTATATTCCAGATATTCAGATATAAATAAATACCTTTTCTTTTTTACTCCAGTTATGGAGCTAATTATTTTCATTGCTCCTTTAAAGGTCTTTTTTTCTACGTCTTCTCCGTTTGCCATGAGAGTTATTGTGTCTCATATGTAATACACTGTTTGATCCTGTAGAATACATTGTATATCATGGAATTCGAATTGAATGGCTTGCAATAAGAGAGGTCTATATCCAGCAGTGAACTGCTTTAGCGTAATCATGATGACGAGTACATAGCAAATACAGAGAAACAAACTTAAAATTATTTATCAAGTTTCCAAAAATTGTTTACAATTTTTTCCAAAGTTGATTACCTACTTATAACTGTCAAAGTCACGAGTTCACGACCAATAATGATATACTCTTTGGGCACGAACGACAGATATAACATTTTATGGAATTAAATAATACAAAAAAAGATTTCTAATAGGTTTAACTTCAATAGATGTGGGATTTTACTAATCAGTTAACAAAATAACGTTCCTTTTATTAATTTTTGGGTTCTTATGGTACAATTAAATATTTCTTATTATGTAAATTAAACAAATCGTAAACGAAAACAGATTGATGCATAGACAAAACACGTCTCTGCTTGAGGCTCGAATTGAGTTTCGATTAGGGGTTCTGGCGGGAAAGTCAAGCTGAGTGTCACGCTCATTTTTCATTAGACTTTTAAAATTATTTATAGTGTTGTTTACTAAATAAAAGTGCGTGATTTATGTAGTAAAAAGTGCATTCAGTAAATAATTCATAAAGAACAGTAAAATATCGCAGCATAGTGGCCACATCATGACTTTTGTCTCAAATCTCCGTCGTAAGACGGGTCACGCGGCCGTTTTCTTCGACATTGAACAAATCATTACGTGACATTGGCTAAATGCACAAACCGTGCGAAACCACAAACGAAAGAAAGAGTCTCGATTTGCTGAGTATAGACTGATTACCGTTCTGGAATAAGAACGATGCTCAAGCACTGATTCTATATTTAAGCAATGATCAAGTGTGTTCAGGATCGTGGTTCAAGATCTGAGCCTGAATAAATTCAAATCCTTCATTAAACGTAAGTTGTGTCAGAAAGCATTTTATAGTGTTAAAGATTATATTGACGACAAAAAGGCTTGGGCTTGAGCTGCGTCCGATTTCTATGCTTACACTGATTGTTCTTTGATTTTCCTCTTGTAGTTTAAATTTGCAATTGTTTGTTTTTTTTTTTTAACTCAAAGCCAGTACACACTATGTAGCCAGGCATATTATGCGTTACGGAATTGCATCGCTGACAGGGGTATTCGGCACTGGTGCAGCTACACAGGAGCTAAACTTAGCATTCGGGAACACCGTTGGAGCTGCTGAACCCTAGACAAAACTGTCTTTGCATTGTGTAGATTCAATTTCCTAGTATTGTATAATTGCATGGAACACGTGTGAGCACGATCTACTTGCTGTAAAGCATCTATTTGTTGGGTTAGTCGTTTATTGACTTTTGATAGTGCTATGGCTGTTGAGAGTATGTCATGCTCACTCAAATGTCTCGCTGGTGGTGGCGTGTGTGTTGGGTCATTAGGTTCCCTTCAATATGGTTGAGCTGAATGATGCTGATCCATACGTCATGTTCGTGAACGGACGCCGTCAGAGGGGACTGGTCATCTCTTAGCTGCTACGGCGTATTTTAAATTCTGAATTGTTGTTTTTTTTTCCATAATGGACGCTCTCAGCGTACAATATATTTCTGCATCGTTCTCACACGATTGATTTCAAAATGAATGATGTAATCAAATATTTGTATCAATAGCTTGATAATTTAAAAGAGTGTCCATGGAGTTTCTTGCCCGTTCTTCTCCATAGGTACCTACTCTTTCGAATGGGCGACTAGCTTCACCTTACTGACTGACCGACCTTCTGACAATTCAAAAGTGCCTGTAACTGGTTTATTTGAAATAAATGCTTTGATTTGATTTGATTTGATCAAGTGATTGGAGTTTAAACTGTACTTGAGTAACGTTCTGTAATACGGACCTAAATTGTCTTTGAATCTTGGTTCAACTTGGCCTTTTGTACCCTCTTGTTTAATTACGTTATTTATACGTGTAAATATACGGAGTATCATTAAATCAGTAAATTTAAATTGTTAAAAATATTAAAAAGGCTACAAACTGCACGTAAGAGGTTTAAAACCGTTGACCTATCCTGCCATCTATTATGTCTTGGTATGAACTGAGAGTTTTTTCGTTGTGATGGTACCCCATGGTGATAAGAACTTTATACACTGCACTTAAGGCTAATTTTAAATTAATGTCTATTTATTTTGACTACTTTAGGCTGCTTAATACTTGTTGCCATTTTTGATAAAAGTTTTGTTCAAGACTGTGTATTTAGTGTATAAGTGATTGATGTATCTATTATAATAAATGCGGCGTTTTATGTTGTGTAGTCATCTTTATCAGAAATAGGTCAAAAGTACGACAGTGTAAGTTGTAATAAATTTTTAATGATATAAATTCTTGTCCGTAGCTGAAGTAAAGCGGGTAGGAGACACCGTGCTAGGCATGGCGACGCAGTGTGTTCAAGCCAAGAATGTGAACAAAACGTCGCCACAGACGTTAAGCAATCTATGTCTGAAGATCAACGTGAAACTTGGCGGTATTAACTCCATCCTCGTGCCATCGCTACGTCCTAAGGTATGTAGATTCACGTGTGGCATTCACTAATCGGGAGGATCACAAAATGTATGTTTTTAGAATTTTGTAGTTCCCTTCTCGGAAGTCTTACAGCACAAAGCTTTTCGGCAAACAGTTTCGCCTTGTTCATTCGTCCGTTCGACCGTCCGTCCGTCCGTCCGCGATGTTTTTTTTTTCCCTTGCGTCTACCTCATAGGTGAGGTTTAGATAGTTCTTATAAAAACATTGAGAGATTGCAAAGATGATTTTTTTATTTAAGTATGCGTTTGAGAAATAACTTTAAGCCCCTTAACGGCTTAAATACCTTTATTAGGTGTTTTTTATTATCACGAACTTGTGTGCATGAAATGGAATGAATTCGAGGAAAATTGGACAGTACGCCTAACTTAAAAGCGATTCGCTTTGCTTCTAAAAGAAAGCATAGCGCATAACAATAATAATAAAAAAGCAGGAGAAAAAACAAATACAGCATAGAGCATTTGCAGTGATATATTGATCAAAATATTATTCGTGACTAAAAAAAATTATAAAAATTCAAATTTCCATATTAAATGAATTTTTGAATATACATAAACAGCCAGTAACATTCCCACTCCTGAGACGCAGGCCTCCTCTCGAGAGGGAGTAGGCCCATGGCCGTACACTGGGGGGCAGGGAGAGGCAGCTCCCCCCTTGGATATCACGCAGAAATTGTATGAACTCCCCTAATTACTAAATAAAGTATAAACGAGGACTTAGCTCTAATTTTCAAATAAACCACGCAGTAGACACTAACAAAATGTACGGTGTAATTGCCAAAAAAAACCGCCTGCGATTACCCACTCTTAAAAATTTGACTTGCCCCCCCCCCCCCCCCCCCCCCCCAAGGCCTGACTTGAAGTCACACGGTGCTAGGTCGGGGCTGTAAGGAGGGTGACCCAGGAGTTTGACCGGTGTACTGTCCAGGAAGTCCCTCGTTTGGATTGAGGTGTGGGTGGGCGCATTGTCGTGGTGAAGCAGTACCCGTGGAGCCCTGTGTTTGGTTGCTTGTTGGTCACAGAGAAAACTCTCTTCTTCTGTCAAGCATTTGGTAGTATACCATTCAGCGTTAATGCTTCTTTGGTTTCATATAGGAATTGACACCAAGTACTAGCCAGTCAAACTGAAAATCCCCGCTTCTAGATCGCTTCACTTTGGTAAGCGTTGATTAGTTTTGAAACACCCAAACCGTCGAGTGGCGCTTCCTTTCTGAATCGTATTGATAAATTCAATATTCATCACCTGTAACGATGCCGTAAACATGCCGAGACAAGCCTGTTACAAATTTGTCTATCATATCACCATTCATGGCACCATTCTCCCCGTGCCTGCTTCAGAGCATCGGTGACAATGTGCGGCACCCACGTGAAACTATCTTCCGCAATCGAAGATGCACGTGTAAAATCTCGTAAGGCTTCCTGATCCAATCTGCAGTTTAGGCTGAATTTCTTAGTATGTAATTCGTCTATTGTCTTGGATCAAACTTTTCACTGCTAGCACGTTTTCATCTGTAACAGCCGTCAAAGGGCGACCACATCTTTCTTCATCTC
Source organism: Sesamia inferens (assembly GCA_037179545.1). Classification (NCBI taxonomy): domain Eukaryota; kingdom Metazoa; phylum Arthropoda; class Insecta; order Lepidoptera; family Noctuidae; genus Sesamia; species Sesamia inferens. Next base: position 22,976,389 of record CM073923.1, read on the forward strand.
TCAAAGTTAGTCGACCGCGCTTAAATTCATTATACCACCGATACACGAAGGGCCTTCACCCATGAATGCCATTAGAAGTCTATCGTACGATTCGGCTGGTTTCAGGCGACATTTGAAATAGTAATGGTTTCGACGCAAATACATTTTTCAAAGAGACACGATAATTTTAATTATCTCACAAAAAATGCGGAGGGAAGTTTTGAACTTGGAACGTAACTATCTATTATTAGTTGTAAATAATCATATTGTTTTTAAGTCGTGGTGGCCTAGTGGTTAAAACACCCGCCTCCTAAGTATGAGTGCGCGGGTTCGATTCCAGGTCAGGCCAGTACCAATGTAACTTTTCTAAAGTTATATGTACTTTCTAAGTATATCTTGGACACCAATGACTGAAGGTGAAGGAAAACATCTTGAGGAAACCTGGACTTTATAAGTCTGAAATCGCCAACCCGCATTGAGCAAGCGTGGTGATTACGCTCAATCCTTCTCTGTATGAGAGGAGACCTGTGCCCAGCAGTGGGACGATAAAAATGTTGATAATGATGAATCATATTTTTTAAATAAATTATAGCTGGCCAGTCTCATACATAATTTTTTTTTGTCGCTATACTTTCTGAGTGACCTGGTATGGAGTGGATCTGGTTACAGTCTTGAATCATATTTTGATTAACATACAACTTGACAGACTTACACGAAAATTACAAAAAAACGTAAAAACGTTAGAATATATTGATATCTTCCTCGTCGCATCCCCTTTAAAGCTTGTTTGCGTGCTAGGTGTTCAACGAGCCGGTTATCTTCCTGGGCGTGGACGTAACGCACCCGCCGGCAGGCGACAACAAGAAGCCGTCAATAGCGGCCGTCGTGGGCTCCATGGACGCGCACCCCTCGCGCTACGCCGCCACGGTGCGCGTGCAACAACACAGGTAAGTGCGCGCCGCACACACACGTCCTCCACGTCCTCCTGTGTACATACACCACCCGTGCCAACTGACTAGGCACCGCACACTGGGGCGTCATATCACATTGTGGAGCTTGAAGACCCATTCCAGCGTGGTGCCTAGTCAATTTGCTCGAGTTATACATATTATAACTAATTTGAGTATTACTATGGAAATTACGAATGCATGCGCCACAGTTTTGCGATCGCGACAAAATATAAATGTTCAACTACGGCCACTTTTTGCTGTGATGTTCTTTCCGAGTGCTCTCCATGAGAGATTTAGCCATGGCGCCAGATTTGCACTTTAAATAAATAAGTATATACGATATCTCACCGCAAAACTTGTAAACGTGATGTGTTAAGATGCAATCGCACAACTGCATACATTAAACTCGAGTGCTCAAAATCCTGCTTATGTAAAACAGTGGCGAGTGCCCGTTTAAACTGTATCCTGAGTTTGGATTCTTTCGCGAATTTTACAGTTTTTGCGCTTGTGCACTGCGTCCGATCCGATTCCGAGACAACACGGCTCGAGAATACCGAGTTCGGAGGCTGATTGTGCACGGCCGTCCGACGATTATGTACCTATATTTGGCAAAAAATCGACCCGCTGTGTGTTTGCCTGCATGAATAAAATAGCGGAGCTTTAGAAACAAAAAAAATCCGCGGTAAGCTTCTATACTGACCGCTAAAACTGATCGGGGGCTGTGCACAAGGGTACTCACTAATAGTACTACGGTCACTTCGGTCCGTGTTATCTCGGATGGGGGTCGGGCACAGTGCGCAAACGCACTTACGCTGTTTTTTTATTTTTCCCTTTCGCTTCGCTCATCACACCTCCACTGCTCTCGTCAATGACAAGCGAGGGCAGGTGTGCGAGTTGCACCGACTCACCGTTAGGGTTTTATAAGTAAGTAGATGGGGCCGTCTTATGGAGTGTGCACACTGCAGATTTTTTATCGGCCGATAGTTTAGTTGGTATTTAGCTGCATCCACTGACCCCAAAACAATGGGAACAAGCTAGGCTGAAGATTAGTATCCTTAGATCGCTAGTGGATATGAGCATATAATATGGGAGTGCGCACATTATCCAATCTCAAATCGGTCGATAAAATAATCTAAAGGCGTCCCGATTCCCTTTTGGTTAACCTGTCGCTCTCGTTCCAAAACACACGATGCATGAGCAAAGCTGCATTAAGCGCAAGCGCCATGGTTTCAAAACTGAAAACTTCAAACAATTGGCCGACCATCGTAACCAGTGTGTGCACTCGTTTTTTAATTAAATTATATATTTTAAGTCTCTGACTCAACCCGATAGCGACTAACCTATCGGCCTATAAAAGTCTGCAATGTGCGCACTCCCTGCGCGTATCTCCATCCAATTTATCGAAGCTTTGGGTTACGACTGTTCCTGGTATAGACAATAACATAAGGGAACAGATAGCCAAAGAAATATCCCGGATTCAATTAAACCTAATTTATTTGTATTTTTGTTACTAAAAGCCGTTTTATTTAAAAATGAGTCCTTTCCTTTCTTTATTTTAATAGCTTGTTTAATATTTTGTTTTATCAACAAGATACATACACAGTACAGTTTAACATAGTGTTACTACTAAAATACACTGAAATATCGTCAAATTATCTACATATTTATGAACTAATCAACTCAGCCATTTGGTGGTTTCAGATTGTCTTTAGACATTTTTTTCTTTAACGCTGACGGGCCACTAGTCTCAAGGCGAAATTAATTGTAGCATCCGAAGCGACGCCCGTTCTCTCGCCTATGAATATCACGATAAGGCCAGAGATAGAGAGCACTATGGGCGTCGCGTCGGATGATAAAAGTATGTGTTCCTAACTGTATCGACGCCACGTTTCAGACAAGAGATAGTACACGAAATGAGCAGCATGGTGCAGGAGTTGTTGATAATGTTCTACAAGAGTACGGGCGGGTTCAAGCCGCACCGCATCATTATGTACCGGGACGGTATATCCGAGGGACAGTTCTTACACGTGCTGCAGCATGAGCTCACTGCCGTCCGAGAAGCTTGTATCAAGGTAGGCTTGGAGTTACAGAGTGATACTGTGCAGTTTCATAATATCGTCGAATCAACTGGATGGGGATATAATTGAAAACGCAAATAAAAGAAAATACTGAGATGCTGTCCTACCTATAATTCAACTTTTAATATTGAAATTCAAATATTTATCTTTATTATACTGTACAATTAGTTCAGAAGAGATCACTACACCCAAATGTTATTATTTGGGTGTAGTGATCTCTTCTGAATGATCAAATGTAACTTTATATGTAAAGTATTTAACATTTATCTCCGTCTAAAACTCATCGGCATTATAGGAATTCAATAGCAATATTTTCCACTAATACGAGACGTTCATATTTCCAGTTGGAGGCGGAGTACAAGCCGGGCATCACGTTCATTGTGGTCCAGAAGCGTCACCACACGCGGCTATTCTGCGCCGACAAGAAGGAGCAGTCGGGCAAGTCCGGCAACATCCCCGCCGGCACTACAGTCGACCTCGGGATTACGCACCCCACAGAGTTCGACTTCTACCTCTGCAGTCATCAAGGAATACAGGTAAACTTCTTGCAAAACTCTTGCTTTGCCAACACTTTGTCACTTATTTTTGTCCTATTATGACCAAATTCACTATCCCCCGAAAAAGTGTAGTTTTGAGAAGACGTATATGAGTGAGCTGGTGTGTACAGGGCACGTCGCGGCCATCACATTATCACGTACTGTGGGACGACAACCACTTCGGCTCGGACGAGCTGCAGTGCCTCACGTACCAGTTGTGTCACACGTACGTCCGGTGCACCCGCTCGGTGTCGATCCCGGCGCCCGCCTACTACGCGCACCTGGTCGCGTTCCGCGCGCGCTACCACCTCGTGGAGAAAGAGCACGACTCCGGCGAGGGCAGCCACCAGTCTGCCTGCAGTGAGGACCGCACGCCCATCGCCATGGCGCGCGCCATCACCGTGCACGCCGTCACCAAGAAGGTCATGTACTTCGCCTAACTCGCCGCTTGTATACCCGTCGAGCCAGCTGCGAGCCGCGTGCCAAGCTGCGGCCAGTGGGCGCGTTCGTGCAGCCACGCGTATTGCTGTGCAGCGCATTGTTGTCCACGGTAACGGTAATGTTAGTCTTCGACTAAAGAAGCTTTTGACGGTGATGCATGGCGAAACTGTTGGGGCTTCTATACTTTTAATTATCTCAGCACGGAGGTCGCGTCTGTTATTACGCTCGAGAGTTATTCCCTACTCCGGTTTTTGGTACAATTTCCTGGAGCAAGGAATAACACTTCGGATCTCCTTGTTTCTGAGATAGAACTCCGCCTATTTTCTGGTTGCTTACTTCGATGTTGCCAACCGTTTTCTACCAGGTTCTGTATAGCCCCTACATATGTTTCAAATAGTATAATTTTATAAATATTGTTATATGCTTTTACGAAGATAGCTATTTCAATATAAAAGACGTTTCTTTTGTATGAAATTTTGGTATGATTTAAATCGTTGACCATTCTTTGATTCGAAATATAGTCAGAGGGAAGCAATAAAAATTACGTCACACATAAATCGTGTCTTCTTTCGAGACGACCTTTCTTGGGTGTTGACTATCTTCTAAGAAGCATTTGTAGGATTCAACTTTAGCTTTTTAAATAAAATAAATAAGTGCGATTAATTTAATAAGTGGATATTTTATCGTCATTTGAAACTAGAAATGAATTGATAGTGACATGCAAAGAAATATATTTTATAAAATATATAAATAGGATCGACAAAGTGCTTATTACTACTAAAAATACTAAGACAGGACGGTTATTGATACAACACTGATTTTCAAATCTAATAAGTTTACTAAACGTAGTTTATCATTGCCTGTGACTTACATAACGCGCTGTATATTGTACAAAATGACTCAAACATAGATATCCTGAACCTTTCAGCACATGCGTGAAAATGCTTTAAGAATGCAAGTACCACCGCACTTAAAAGTTCAAAATCTAGTTTCGATACATAGTCTTATTATCCATGAAAATAAATTGATTCTCTGTTCAATGGTGCGGCAGCGGAAACCTGACGAGTATTTATATTTTTAATTATGAGATGAATTGAAATGAATAGCCCCACTATATTAGTATTTATTCTCCTTTTTTAATTTGTAACTGTTGCTATGTATGTGTTGCTTTTGCACTAACTCGTGATCTTTGCTTAATAGCCGCCTCGTGATAGTAATTTTCACAAAATGTTTTAATCATCATGATAATAATTTCTCAAATAATCTTTTGGTTTATTCTTCTTAATATTTACGACGGAATAACTTGTGTGTGTGTTCGTTCAGCCTTTAAACTTTTTATTTTTTATATCTCTCCACTTTATACAAAGTTATTTTCTGTATATGCGAAGCCTGAAACACACAAAAGCCTGAACAATCACAAAGTTATATGTTTGTTTATTACCTGGATGTCCCAACAAAAACATGGTCAACACGCCACTCGCCCGTTCGCGCGTCAGCGGCACGGCGCGGCGGGGGCCCTAGGACTCTATGATCCACTATGAACTGTGTTGTGCTCTCTTTAACCACACTGCAAACTTTTTAAATATATTTGGGAACCATGCTGTAAAAATTATTGGAATCGATTCAGTTGCTTATTCTGAACAAACTATATTCAGGTTTCGTATAAAGAAAAACTAATCTTGTATATCTTTCTCTTTCGTATATTGATATTGCACACGACATACACAGCACAGTCACATACATTATGTATATAAACACACAACCAACATTATTATCAGTGTAGAGAATGTTGTTTTTATTTTACATTTGTAAGTTTATTTTGAAAAAGTAAGGAGGTATTTTATAATGTATTTCTTAGCTTTAAGTTTAATTTCAACTAAAAGTTGGGAAGAACCAACGTCCTGACTTTAGGAGTTAGTGACGAATGTTATTATTTTTTTGTAATTAGTGTGGGTTAATAAACAAATTTTTATTATTATTTTTGTTTTGGTGTTTCTATTGGTCGTTTGTCACATGAACTCATACTAAATACGTTATTTTTTTGCATATGCATTACGTCCACGAAGTTAGGACCGTAAATCAGAGCGTGTTTTACAATAAGCGATACAACACTAGATGTTCATTAGACATAGGCGTACTTACTTGTCCCATACGACGTTAGTGATAGTGTTCTGAGCCACAATAGTCTTTTATACTATAAATGAAGTGTAAATATCTATAAAATACCATATTTTCGCTAAATAATTGTGTAGAATTAACTTAACTTTCTCAATTATTTGGGCACTGTGTTTTAAAATAATACATTTAAATTTAATGTTTGTAATATTTACTTAACATCGGAATGATTGTTTATGACGAAGCTTTTAATTTCAACACTGGTGAAAAGCTTATACTTCGATCGATGTTCAACGAGGTTCTGTTAAAACTTTTACAAACCCCTTATTACATATGGCTTTTATTTAGATGAGGTTTAACCACCTAAATGACTATTGAATTGTGCACCTAACCATTCTAGAAATGCAGTTATTTATATAAAAATGACAGCTTAGTTCGGTATTGTCACTTTTGTAGTAAGAACTTTGACTTAACCTCAAAAAAGTTCTAAATACAAATACTGACTCAAAGGGTCTGAAACTAAAGTTAGATTTCATTTAGATTTAGATTTCAGCATCGTTTTGTAATAAGGGGGATTAAGACTATTATGACGTCATTGTGTGATGCCACAAATTCCGCTCCTTGCCAGAACTAAACATCTAATCATATTTACCCTTTGATTCGTAGCTTTAAGAATGCTCTCATTTCATATTTCAGGACCAAAAGACGTTGAAAATAAAGTGACGAATATTCGACAGAGCTACAATATCAAATAACACAAATAAATAAAACTTAGGGCAGACAAGTCGTCATAAGTAAATAAGATGATGTAGTAAATATTTCAATCATTGAATTCTAACAATAGATTTACTTTCAGTTATCATTCACTTCATTTTACATGATCAGGAAGTAATGGGTATAACACACTCCAATTTTCCCTCTTTAACTTTCTTGAAAATTGGAAAAATAATTTTGTTAATCTTTACGCATAAACTTATTTGCTGCATTAAGAGAATTTCGCGGCCACACTCTCTTGAACTAACATACAAAAAAAAATGGGTTCATTTTTTTCCAGCCATTTTATTTGTCTATGGTATTATTTTAATATTTATTGCCCGCGCCCCGATTTAAAAAATAAAAATTATTATTTCGTTTTGAACGTTTACAAGAGCTTCCATTACAAATCTCGGTATGAAACTGAGCGCCTTATTTCTGTTCGTATTACGGTTAGGAAAGATATCTTTCGTCAGATGACACGTGCGAATCTGCTAATTTTGAATGTCATATTTGTGAAATTGCCCACACAGTATTGATTTAATCTATCCCATGTGGTATAAAAGTGTGCCGTTAACTAAATGTCTGTGCGAACATAGGCTTGTCAATTTTATTTCTCAATGCATATTTTAATCGCGTACAGCTTTTCGCCCATGAACTAAGCACAAAATATGCAGCAAAGCTAATTATTAAGTTTTTTTTTTTTTTTTTTTTTTTGTCAAAGGGATTAATGTGTATAATGTAAATATGTATTTGTATCTTCCTCTGATGTTTATTTTTTCAATAATTCTTGTGCATTTGTTTGAAAAAATCATGACTTAAACGTGCCTGTAGATCTTTGAGTCCCTTGCACTTTTTTGATTAAGGTGTCGTAAAGCTGCCTCAATCTGCATTTCGCTTAGACGTCACATATCAAACAAAATAGACGTTCGCCCTTTGTTATAAGATTAGCAACACAGAGATGACTATGGTAATGAGGCCATAGTATTTATGTCAGCTTTCATGTGCAATCAGCAGAATGTATGTATCTAATGGAGCCGTCTATTTATAAAGTAATGCATAGTTATATACATAGATAAAACGCGGTAATGATAGATACTATAATAATATACACTTTATTCTTTTAATTGGTATAAGTTTTCTGTCACGTCTAAAATCAATTTATACTGTACAATATCGACGATTTCTTTATTATTCGCTTTTCTACTCGTTACTCAACTAGTCTGTTTATATTTAAGGGAACATAAAAGTTATGGAAATGCCAAAGGCTTTTTTGAGACTTTGTTGGCAATTTTATTTGATAAGTACCTACTCCAAAGCAAAAATCATATGTATCCAAAGACTGATCCTGGAACACTGCATCTGGGTTCAGAGCTAAGAAAAAAAGCAATAGTATTATTAATAAGATTTTTACACCGTACGTTATGAAGGAGTTTAAATCATAAACTATTGAAAGCAATGTGTTGTAACAACAAGGTGTGAGTTGTTCTACACTTTTGAAACGGTCAAGGAATTAGATAAAGTCATTTTAAATAATTAATCTGAAACTGCTAGGGATGCCTAGCAGACTTATCATATATTTTATCTGATTCTTTGTTTTTTCTGCCTTGAGTTCCTCGACTAACCTACGCTGATAAAAAGCTGAAAATAAGTGCGATCAAATTCAGCTATCATGTTTTATTAGCCCGTGCCAACACCACCGACGCGAGGCGCCTATTCGCCCTTTTTTTCCATGAATCTTCGTTTAGTTGCAGGCTCGTATCAAGAAAATCTCACTAACTTAAAAGAATGAAATTGCGTATAATCTTGACGATGTTAAATTGATTTTTTCTAAAACGATTTCATCGGAAGAGTAATTGCGAAACACATCAGTAGCAATAGATTTGGGTTTGACAGTTCAACAAGATTTATTACGTTATTTAAGTTGTTGAGCAGACACACTTTTCTAATATACGAAGCAATGGATTAGCAATATGCTTCAAAATGATTCATAGTAATAATGTGTTACGCAAGTGCTGGTTTCATGACTCGGGATTTTAAAAATATCATGTAAAATCATTTTGAGTGCGGTTTCACTAATGCGTGCTGAAGTGGCGCGTGTGAAAACTGCTTGAAATAATAGTATTTAATTGACTCGTGGAAGAGTGCCACTGCCATACAACTCATTCACCAAAACTAGCCGTCACTTATGCTATATACCTAAATCCTATCGAACTTTGTTATAGATATAAATTGTGTGCAATTAAATACGCTTTTATTATGTATATAATTTGAACTCTGTTTTTCGGATTGTCGATTGCTGTTTTATTAAATTCACCTCTAACGAAATACGCTTAACAGGTTAAATACATATTATAATTAACTATGACAACTATTTTATGTTATGAATTTACAATATGGAAAGACAAATTTCGGTCTTCTACAGCAATATTACATGCTATGCTATTCAGTGCGAAAAAAATCCTTTCAGATCCATAAGGGTATTGCTAGGTAGATATAAATAACTGATTCGACTAATGCCTATAAAGCCTGGCTAAACTTTAAAAAAATACCCCCAATATTTTTTTTTTTTTTTGTATGACTAACATTATATGGACTACGTCTGAAATATTATTATTAAAAGGAGGCAACTTACATGGCAATACATGCGCGGGCTACGGGGGGCAGGGCACGCGGTCAAACAAAATGTCGCCAGTATCGTACATTCATTCACACAAGGTATCTAGGAATAAAAAGTTATTTCAAAATTCCTTAGTATTGTTATTATGATGATTATGTAGTTTCAAATTTTATTTGGTCATGTGATTACCTAACTTTTATTATCCTTATGGGTCGGACAGGGTTTTCTTTACATATTGTATAAAAGGATGCTATATAGTTTAATTTAAATAAGGAAGAAGCTTGTATTGTCAAAAAAAAAAAAAAAAAAAAACTGGTAGTTTCCATACCATTATGTTTGTGTGTGTAAAGATATTGTTTTCGAATTAATTAGATCTTTCAATCATCTATTTATCTGTTTAAATATAAAAATCAGGAAATTGTTATCCAAAACATGGTATGTCACTATGTCAATAAATTTCTGGTGAGCTAGTTTGATTTTATAAATCAATCTAGTTTTCCATAACACGTTTCTTAGGTAATCGTAAATAAACTTGAATACAGAATAATAAATCATTATCTAGTTTAGACGTTAAGATCTTAATGTAGGTAATATGTTACAAAATAAATGATATTCTATCCGTTAATCATAAACTTGAATTTCGTACATAAAAAATTAGATTTTACCTTACATAAAAAAAATACTATATCTAAAGATCTTTACAAACAGCCCCCTAATCGGCGTACACATTTTTGTCAAATGATTGCGACTAGTTGGGATCAGTCGGGATCGTTTGGATCGCCCATTGGTCCGTTCAGTCCAAACGAACCCAACTAGTCGCACTCATTTGACAAAAATGTGTTCGCCGATTAGGGGGCAGGTTATCAAAAATCAAGACACAATATATCAACGCTAAAAATTATACATGAGTGGGCAAAAGAAAGGTGCAAAAACCATCAGGCTGATTGCGGTACTTACTATCAGTAGCCAAGGGTTTCATTTTGACAGTTTAAAAATATTCATTGCGTAGTTTATGTTGTTAAGCAAAACATTTTTCGGACATATGAAGCAATGGCTTAGCAATATTTTTCAAAAGTATTCCAATTAATAGTAATAATGTTCTATGCAATTAGTATCCTATCACAGAACTTAAGTCAATATTCAACCACATTACATAAAACTAGTTTCAACCAATCAGATGGCTTGGATGACCGTGCCCGAAGAATCAACATTGCCATACAATGTGGTAATGCTGCCAGCCTCTTGGGCAGTTATCCAGTTGGCAGCAAATTTTTTGATGCCCAATGAGCTCCTGCCTTTTTCTTTATTTAATTTTTTTATAATATTTTAGTGTGTATGGGTATATTATTATAGGTTGTTTCTTTGACAGCGGTTTTTATGTTACATTTATAGTAGAATTATAGTAATTAAGTTGCAATTGTCATCAGATGGCTTTAAAATTTAGCATTAAACTGGGCTTACGTACGAAATGAATGATCTAAGATTCTGAACTCAAGTATAGGTTACGCAATTTATAGTATAGTAGCACAGGTAACATGAGTGAGATAGCAATAATAAACAGCAATTACATATTTTGAAAACAACTGTAATTAAGTGAAAATATATTTGGCAACATTTGAAAATTGAGAAATAAAATTTAATGAGTTTAATTAATGGTAAATATTTTGTTGTTGGCAGGAATATTTATTCTCTTTGTAATTTAGTGTAAGTAACCAAGCATCGCAATTTGGTCTTATGACCCCTTGAAACTAATAATAATTTTAATAAGAACTTATGTTGTCTTCAAACACCAGTTTGTACGTGATCAAGTGTTATAATAATAATTATAGGAAATCAAGGATTCATATTTTAAAATTGAGACAAACGACATAGCTTATTTCCTAAGAAGATCATTTATAATTTTCTTCATGTCTGTGTTTTATTCTTGTTACTTAATGTGGCTTAAATGGTAAATATGTGTCAAGTAGAGTCTAAAATCAACATTATTAATCAATTGCTTTAATGTAAGAAGCCAATAACGGTAAATTTAATATAAGATTTATTTTGTAATAAGCTATATTAATCTTATTATACATTTAAACAAGGTATGAGCAGTGTAATGTGTAAGTAATAAGTTAGAAATCAAACTGAACTTTATACTGTATGAAATTCGGCCGTGTTGTAGAAACGGTTCATTAAGCTAAACAAAGGATCACGTGACGGTTTCTTACAAAACTACCGGTTTTAGATTTTCAGTAGCAAGAAAGGATGTTTGTGGCCAAAATTAATTTCTTATGAAATATAAGAACCTTTCTCGAAATTGTATATTCGGAAATAGATACAGACGCCAGCATGTCAAACTATTTAAAATTGTTAAATTTTCCTGCTCATTCTTGAACCTCACTGCTTTACTGATAAAGTTGAAAATATTAAGAAAATTATCGGATGTTCAAGTTTTATAATAGGCCGTATATGAGTTTTCGACTACCTAATTCCACAAAAGCCCAAATTGCTTTTTGGAAATTATTCATTTATAAGTCCGTACTGCTCTACTAAACCACACACTCGAAACGGGCAGGAGGCTTCCCACTAATACTTCTATGGGAAAAGTAATCACCTCTTAAGGCTGGATTCATATTATTGTGTTGTGTTGGGTCTTGACGCAGTTCTAGCCAATCAAAACTCGTTTGTATCTGATGTAGACCACAGTTATTTTTGCTGGGTTACAGTATACGCTTCACTTAAAAACCGGCACGAATTGAGTACCTAGCTGGAATTAATTTTAACTAAATATATAATAAATATATTTGCCATATGCACACAAGCAATAACATAGAATCTATGTTTTAATTATAAAACCCAGGGTTTTATAATTTCACGTCACTTTATGCAGAACGTTACATTTATTTCAACTTTTTCTTGAAGTTTGTCATTACCAAGCTCAAGAGCGCATGTGATAGGTACACTCGCTGTAAAATGCAATTCAGTGTAGTTGATGAACTAGAGATTCGGCACTAATTTCAGTTTCAGCGTTGTCAGTAACAAAAGTATTAACATGATATCATACGATTATGGCATTTTATAAATAGAAGAGAAAAATAATCTGTTTCTTTTTTATAAAATGTCACTTCGATTTCGTAAAGTGCTAATCGACTTTTGTTATTGACTGTCCTCAACATAAAAAGTTAATTTTTAGACCTGGCAACATTGTTCTATCAACTTTTATAAAGTATACAAAATAATCAGCACGAATGACATCAACTATCTATTAGACCATAATATATTATAAGCATTAGATTTATGCGCGGTCTTGTATAATTGGATCCATCACTGCTATTGGTATGGCACTAAGCAAGTCCGCTAAAATCGCCGGGGATTCATAATAATCATTATGAACAGTTGTGTTATTTAGAGTAGATATAATATCGCTGATAATCCTCTTAGTTGTACGTGAAACAGTCATACTGTCCTGTAATTATTTGATTTAGAAGGAAAACGTCTAAAATAACCGGCCCCATTCACTTCCAAATCAAATAATTTACCATACTTACTATTATATTCTTTTTAAAATACACACCTGTTTGTTTTTTATATAAATGTAGTTATTTAGTCTAAGTATGAACAAAGCGCTGTTGTATTCAAAAAGTATCTAATTAATCGGACTTTGTTCGTTTTTTTTTATTTTAATATTGACTTCACTACTTACAACCTAAGTAAAATTGTATTTGTTTGGAAAACATATCTAGTTGTTATTAGTTATTTTATAAACGGACCACGCTTTGTATTCACATAATGATTTCAATAGCATATTTTAATCCTAGGACTCTTTTAAGTAGGGTTTCTATTTACGTAGATGGATATATAAAATAGATTCAAATTTCTTCGTGCAGGGTATACACGATTTCTCGATTTGGTAATGGAACGTCGGAATGTATGGTAACATTTGTGAAGTAGCGCTCAATTTGCGTTATATTTAATATAATTGTGTAATTAAATGTTCTCTACCCTAAATTAAGGTATTTTATTTATAACCTTGAATCCTATTACTGAATGTACAGACGACAGCACATCAAGCTACTACAATCTGTCAGATTTTCAACTTTATCTTTAAAGCATTAAGGTTTCAGGTTGATTGGAAATATCTGACAGTTTCGGGTAGCTTGACCTGCTGTCGTTCGTACTACGAATGGTTTGTAACATTAAGACAGCAAGTTGCTTCCATACAACTTGTCCATACTATAAATAAAGCTGCATGTTGCTATTTAAAACAAATCTTCATAGTTCATACAAAGCTAACAATGGCACCTCCCATGGGCATAACCGGGGGAGCAGCGATTTAATTGCATACATGCATAGTTAAATTTACTTTTATTTATTTAACTACGTTTTTTTTAATAATTATAAACTAGTGCTTGACCGCAATCCCACCTGACTGTAAACAATGATGCAATGGTTGATGGTAAAGCGCGCTAGTTTATTAACCTTTTGAACGCCAATCACTTCTATACAAGTTCGAGATTTTCGTGCCCTCAGCGCCACTACTTGATTAGAAGTAATCACAGTATAAAATAAATTTACGACTTTTACAAGAGCTTTTATTTTGTTTTTATGGAAAATGACCCTGTTATCAACCATATTTTTAACTTTTTCACACATAATAAGTTCTTATTTGTTTTATTTTCAATAGAAACAAAAACGCCAGAAAATATTTTAATGCCCCCAGCGCCAATTACTTGATATCAAGTAAGCCAGTGATGGGACACGATGAAGACCTCGCTATATTTCATCTCGTCGAAATGATCATAAATACTATTATTGCAAGAAAATGACGTGAATAAATAATATTTTATAAATATAGTAAACTATAAACTAGGTTTTATTCACCTTAATCAAGAATAAATAGGTTTTCTAATCATTGTCGATAGTGAAACACCGTTTGAAAAACCCATCCCTACAAAGTTAGTTATTTGTCACCCCGCACGCGCCACCGACGTGTATTGAAGTAACACTGTGACGTCATAAGCGGGCAGGTTTCAAGGTCATAGTGACTTTGTGCATTTTAGTGTAGTGCAATGTTTACATCTTAAGTTGACGCACATGTTTTTACAAAAAAAAAATTGTGATCACCGTCACAATTTTTTTTTATGATGGTATGATGATATGACGAATTATTGCGAGTTGTTCAAGTCTGAATCTGAATTTTGATATAATAGTTGGTCGTCTTGACATTCCGTTAAGTCGTCAACTTCCGTTTCAGGAATTTTCTTCCGTTTTCTATTAGTTTGTACAAACCAGAAAAATAATTGTGAGTATTTTGCGAAACCATTAAAAATAGGTCTGTAACATCTGTGTAAAGCAGTAATTTTAATAAAAAGATATCGGCCAAGTGCGTGTCAGACTCACGTACAAAGGGTTCCGTACCATTGATTTATGAAATTAAAGGATTAAAGTTATTTGTATGAAAGATTACGCGGTAATAAGCGATACGAGGTATTAAAAAAACTGCTTACGAGATCTCGTTCAAAACAATTTTCGTTAGTAGTTTGTATAGTAATGTATGTACTTGTACATCATATGTTTTTTTAGATTTTTCATATTCTTGTTGTAGAAGTTAGAGGTAGGGAGGGACCAACTTTTTTCCACTTTGGAAGCGTTTGTTGCGCAAACTATTCGGTTTAGAAAAAAAATATTCTAGAAACCTCGATATCATTTTTGAATACCTATCCATGCATACCCCAAACGTATGTTTGAAGAAAATAATTTTTTTTTGAGTTTCAGTTCTAAGTATGGGGAGCCCCCACTCTTTATTATTATTATTTTTATTTTTGCATCAATACCTTAATACGGTTCACAGAATACATCTACCTACCAAGTTTTAACAGTACCTATAGATCATATAGTTTCGGAAAAAAATGGCTGTGACATACGAACGGACAGACAGACATGACGAATCTGTAAGAATCCATTTGGCTACGGAACTTTAAAAAATGTAGAAAACCACGTATTTAGCTTCTATTAATTGTATTTGTTGTAACTAAACGAAATAAATTATGCAGGAATCGGTTGAGTTTATGCACGTGTAAATCGACCACAGTGAATATAAAAATAAATACCATAGAAATACATCGACAAGAAATACGTCGACAAGACATCCTTATATCAGAAAGGATTTTGACGTGCCTCGAGCGCCAACTACTTGATATGAAGTAAAAGGATTACATTCGGAGACAAATAGGGATGTGAACTTCTAGAACACACGTCTAATAAATTTATAATTATTTTCTATATTATAGGAAATATATCCAAGTTTTTGAAGTGAAACTTCTTTAGGCACGCTTGACTTGGGGAGTAAACTAGCGAAAGCGTTACGAAAAATGATAGGAAAAAAAATGATGAAGGCGAACGGAAGCAGAGTATAGTCCTATTTCGTCTGTAATACAAACAAGGAGTTGGCTCATGTAAATATTGCATGACCTGTCGAGTATGAAGTTGTGAGTTCGCATCTCGCCGAAGGCAATATATATTTTTTGGATCTTTTTAAGATTTGTTAACAATTGAGTCGAGTATGAAGTTGTGAGTTTGCATCTCGCCGAAGGCAATATATATTTTTTGGATCTTTTTAAGATTTGTTAACAATTGATTACCTAAGTGCACAAATAAATTTATAAATTTCGTTCTGTTCTGGCCTTTATATTGTTTTATATATTTTTGCTGAACATTTCTGATATAATTGAAAGTATAGAAGCTTTAAGATATCGTCACAATACGATAATTGGACACAAAGTACAAATTGCTTTCGAGCCTCATAAGCTCAATTATTAAGCTAAGTACCTTGATTGATTAAGAACTATGAATTTCTTCGAGAACATGACGCTGCGAACACCCCCCGACCCCCCTCATTGATTACCTCACCCCCCCCGTGGATATTCTCGGGAACCAGAGGTCGTGGACTACCCGAGTTTGGGGTCCCCTGAATCAGGAGGAGGAGCCCGACCTTTTGGCCCCGAGGGAATCCACTCCCCCCTCTCCCTCTCCCCCCTACCCCCGCAACCCCACGAAATCTACCCCCCCCCTTTAGTTACCTCACCCCCCCGTGGATTATCTCGGGAACCAGAGGTCGTGAACTACCCGAGTTTGGGGTCCCCTGAATCAGGAGGAGGAGCCCGACCTTTTGGCCTCGAGGGAATCCACTCCCCCCTCTCCCCCTCCCCCCTACCCCCCGCAACCCCACGAAATCTACCCCCCCCCCCTTTAGTTACCTCACCCCTCCGTGGATTATCTCGGGAACCAGAGGTCGTGGACTACCCGAGTTTGGGGTCCCCTGAATCAGGAGGAGGAGCCCGACCTTTTGGCCCTGAGGGAATACACTCCCCTCCTCTCCCCCTCCCCCCCGCAACCCCACGAAACCTATCCCCCTCCCCGACCCCCTTTAGTTACCTCACCCCCCCGTGGATTATCTCGGGAACCAGAGGTCGTAGACTACCCGAGTTTGGGGTCCCCTGATTCAGGAGGAAGAGCCCGACCTTTTGGCCCCGAGGGAAACCACTTTTTTTTTTTTTTTAAATTGGAGGTCTATGCAAAAATATTAATTTATAAATGAAAGCATGAAATAAATTTAAATATTTATAGAAAATTAATATATGTATATGTGTATACATGTATATATTGTACACACACACATATATATATATATATATATATATATACATACAGATGGTGCAAAAGAAGTTTCACTTCAGTCGTGTGGTCATAAGCACACTCGTTTTTTTTATTGTTTTTTTTTATGAAATAAAATAAAATATGAAAATACGGTTACAGTTTTTATTTAGCTTCGTAAATTGGTGAATAAACATTAATTTAAACGTATAATATTATTTGTCGATAGGACATTAATCCCATCCCTATGTTTTACTATAGATACGTTATACATTTGTAGCGTGGCGCTGGAGGACACGTCGCGTATTATGTAGATTGGCGTTCAAAAGGTTAAGAGCGTATTCACTACGAAAAAAACTGAGTGAAAAGAAAGTAAGACGGCAGTTGATCGAAAAAAAAAAGTGATCCAATATTAAACCCAACAACACGACCAATGATGCTACGCCAGAAGGAGATTAATCTAGAGATCCTCCACGATCAAACTCCCGATACAACAACATTCGGTGCATTGTACCAGGTACACATCGCAACACAACTGCTCAGACCAATCCTCAATCAAGAACACGGCGAATCGCTTGGCCTAATTTATAGTTACCTATAAATCCGGATAATTTGCACATGCTTGCCTTACACACTACACTACATATACCTAATGCTTCATGTAGATGTGTGCCCGTGTAGTTTTTAGGACAAAATAGCCGGGGATGATTCGACTCTCTAAAAATCTGACTTACCCCAACGCAAGAAGCTGACTACGCCCAAAGCGCCGCCCCTTTTAACCCTTTGAACGCCAATCCCTTGTATACGAGTTCGAGATTTTCGTGCCCTCAGCGCCACTACCTGATTAGAAGTAATCACAGTATAAAATAAATTTACGACTTTTACAAGACCTTTTATTTTGTTTTTATGAAAATTTGCCCTGTTATCAGCCATATTTTTAACTTTTTCACACATAATAGTTCTTATTTGTTTTATTTTCAATGGAAACAAAAACGCCAGAAAATATTTTAATGCCCCCAGCGCCAATTACTTGATACCAAGTAAGCCAGTGATGGGACACGATGAAGACCTCGCTATATTTCATCTCGTCGAAATGATCATAAATACTATTATTGCAAGAAAATGACGTGAATAAATAATATTTTATAAATATTGTAAACTATAAACTAGGTTTTATTCACCTTAATCAAGAATAAATAGGTTTTCTAATCATTGTCGATAGTGAAACACCGTTTGAAAAACCCATCCCTACAAAGTTAGTTATTTGTCACCCCGCACGCGCCACCGACGTGTATTGAAGTAACACTGTGACGTCATAAGCGGGCAGGTTTCAAGGTCATAGTGACTTTGTGCATTTTAGTGTAGTGCAATGTTTACATCTTAAGTTGACGCACATGTTTTTACAAAAAAAAATTGTGATCACCGTCACAATTTTTTTTTATGATGGTATGATGATATGACGAATTATTGCGAGTTGCAAGAAAATGACGTGAATAAATAATATTTTATAAATATTGTAAACTATAAACTAGGTTTTATTCACATTAATCAAGAATAAATAGGTTTTTTATCATTGTCGATAGTGAAACACCGTTTGAAAAACCCATCCCTACAAAATCAAAAATCAAAATCAAAGCATTTATTTCAAATAAACCAGTTACAGGCACTTTTGAATTGTCAGAAGGTCGGTCAGTCAGTAAGGTGAAGCTAGTCGCCCATTCCAAAGAGTAGGTACCTATGGAGAAGAACGGGCAAGAAACTCCATGGACACTCTTTTAAAAGTTACAAGTTAGTTAAGTTTAGTTTTACAAAGTTAGTTAGTTGTCACTCCGCACACGCCACCAACTTGTATAGAAGTAAATCTATGACGTCATAAGCGGACGGGTTTTAAGGTCATAGTGACTTTGTGAATTTTAGTGTAGTGCAATGTTTCCATCTTGAGTTGGCGCACGTGTTCTTACAAAAAAACTAGCGACGGTGAATATGACGAATTATTGAGAGTTGTTAAAGTCTGAATCAGAATTTTGAAATAGTTCGACATCTTGACATTCCGTTAAATCGTCAACTTCCGTTTCAAGAATGTTCTTGTTTTCTATTAGTATCTACAAACCAGAAAAATGATTGCGACTATATAGCGACACCATTAAAAAAAGGTCTGTAACATCTGTATAAAAAAAGAGTTATTTACCCTCCACTTTAATTTTTGTTTTTAAGTAGAAAACCGCAGGCGAAAGGCGCAGGAGCGGCGTTCAAAAGGTTAAAAATAACCATTCTTAGATATATTGCCACAGTGCAAAAAGTTGGTTGAGTAAGGTTTTTGAGTAATAAACAAAAATGTCAATACATAAATTTTATTTATCTTCTTTAGAGGTATTGTAAATAGTTGATTTTTTTTTATAAGTAAGGAAAGCTAAGCATCTTACAAAAATATCATTTTTATAGTAATAATGGACCTAACAGGCATCGGCAAGTTATTGTGTCTTACAACACTATTCATGTAATACGGATTACAAAATTGGGTTTTAACATTTTTCATAACATGAACATATTGAGTCTCCTTTACATGTAGACATACTGAGTTGAAGCATTGAGTACACAATTCCAAAATGTCTTTCGATACCTTGTATAATAAATTTAATCAGTTTTCATACTCTGGAATGCTATTACATAAGACACGAAGAAACGAACAAGAGATACATTATGAAGCATTTGATCAGCAGTCTCTTAAATAAACGAATTTAAAGGACTCTACCACGCCGCAGAGCCGAAGATAAAGGTGCACACGATATAACGCACTCGTGATACACAATGCTCAATGCTAAACCATTCTTACAGATTACCGAACATCTTGTGATGTATAGAAAGTCAAAGACACACGCTACATCATTATTGCACGTATTTAGGTTTTGCGTTTTGCGAAATCAAAATTGCAAATACATTTAGTGTCTTTCTCATACCAATATCTAACTAAAAAGAGAGTGAATAATAATCCAATAACTTATTAACAAACATGCAGTATCACCTTTAGACAATATAAACACTTTAATATAAGTACACAATTTTAATAACTATCTAATAGCACATATAAAATGGTGTTGTATATCAAGTAAGGGTGCATTACGAATGTATGCAATATTCCTTGTATGAATGTTGTTAGTGCCTGTGGAGGCCGATGTTTGGCCGTCCGACAGCTCGTGTACGTGTGGCATGCGTCGCGGCGTGGGTGCGGTGCGTGCAGCTCGACTAGGGCAAGGGCTTGTTCTCGGGGATCGTGGGCGACGCCGCGCCACTGGCCCCGCGGCTAGCGTCGCGTAGAGCTTCGTCGAAGCTTTGAGTTGAATTCGATCTAGATGACACTTTGCCCTGTAAAGTTACACAGAATATTTCAATTCCATTTACAAGAAAGAGCGATCTCTACCTACAATAATTCAGTATTAATATAGTGAATAAATAAACGGTTGTCCCGTTTTTCTGTAAATTATTGAAGCACAAGACTTAAGAAATGTTATTAATTAACTTTTCCAAAAAAATAAAACCAATATTTCCATCGGCATGTTTCTTAGAGCACCAAATAATTGACTATTTAATTTCTCAAAAATATTAATAATTGTATTATTCATAATATTAATATAATTAATAAATAAATTAATATAATAATTATTATTATTCATAAGTCGTGGTGGCCTAGTGGTTAAAACACCAGTCTCTCAAGTATGAGTGCGCGGGTTCGATTCCAGGTCAGGCAAGTACCAATGTAACTTTTCTAAAGTTATATGTACTTTCTAAGTATATCTTGGACACCAATGACTGAAGGTGAAGGAAAACATCTTGAGGAAACCTGGACTTTAAGTCTGAAATCGCCAACCTGCATTGAACAAGCATGGTGATTACGCTCAATCCTTCTCTGTATGTGAGGAGACCTGTGCCCAGCAGTGGGACGATAAAAAGGTTGCTAATGATGATGATGATTAATAATTGTGTCTGTTTAATATAAAAAGAAAATCACATTTATTTTTATTTTAATCAGTTCTAAATAACTGTGACCCGAGACAGAGATTTGTCACAAACTTCGAAAGGTTTTTTTAATCTACTTCACTATAGACATTACACTTATAGGTTCTTCTATTCCTTAGTTGGTGATGGTAATTCATACATGGCGTATAAAATACTTCAATTTACGTCAGGTGCTGACTAACGTAACAGGAGTAGTTGTTAATTTAACTTATATTTATCTTCTGTTTTTTCTTAACAAAATTTTCTTCTTCCTTCAAAGCTCCTAGGTCAGGGCCGTAACCAGTTTACCACATAGCCATCACTGTTAACTAACTCATATCACAGCAAAATAAATAACCCGTTAAATAGCAAAATCATTTCTGATAAACTCAAGTGAATGTACAAAATTTTCGTCACCTTTACATTTTCGTACGCCGTGCCGACACGTTCTTCAATAGAGCGGAACGAATCAGAGTTTCGCATCTGACCAATCTTAGTCGTCATTCCTGCAGTGATACCGCCGAGAATCGAAGTTGTCTTCTCCGCAGTCGATTTTATCACAGATTCGGTTTTTTGGTATCTATAAAAACAAGCATTGTTGTTACAAAAAGTCTATCATTCAATCGATTCGGGTTTATAATTAGATGAGCTGGTAGCAAAAACTAATCTATTTATGCTTTGAAGTGCAAAATGATCAATTTTAGCCAAAAACCCTGGCATATGTATTGGAAAATTGATATGGAAGCCTACTAGCTGGGGTGAGTAACACTTTTGAGAAAGGAGGTTAAATAGACAACACATGAGTTAGCACGAATTTTATTAATATAATCAGTTAGTGAATGGGTGAAGTTGGGCTTATGAAAATAATAACTTTTTTTTATCATAATTAAATGTATTCATAATGAGCGGACGATGGTTAAAGGGGTTATCACAATAAACAGTGCTTGTAATGCGGCGACAATAAAAATCTGTAAGTAGGTTATAAATACAGTTATTTAAAACATTTCTTTCGGGTTAGAACTGGAAGAAAAGTAGTACTTGTATATTTATAAGGGCGATTTTGGAATCGTCGGATCACTTTTACATGAAGAATAAATACGAGGTTTCAGCTTTTGTATAGAAGACCTGTCATATTTAATCTTAAGATGAAAGTTGTCTGATTATTAAAAAATAAACTGTAAAAAGCTTCTACAACTAAACTAACAAATGAATTTTCTTTTAAAGCCAGTGTGTGTATATTTTGTAAGGTTCTAAAGTCAAACGCTGTATGAAACCATGACCTACATTTTTATGAACATTTAAAATAAAATGTAACAAATTTGGGCCAGCTGTGCTTAGAACATTAAATGCTGACTTCGAATAGCTTAATATTATATGATCATGTTAAAAGAAAAATATATAAATAATTTAGATAATTTCTAGCAAACTAAACATATGGCTATGATTGTTACATTGCGTTCAGTTTAGTTCAAGGTTACTTTTCAGCGTTTTGTTCTATCACCTTATGTGTCTGGGTAAAGATATCTTGTATAAGCTAATAGTCAGATTCAATGGAAAATATAATAAATAGATAAATAAAACTATATACATAATTTAATAATTGTGGTAGTAGGTACATGCAAATCATGCATTAGGACATTTTAGTGACGTTAATTTTATTAGTCAACTCACTTCCACATCAAAAGTGCGACATAGTGTTACAATGTTAAAATTGTCGTCTTTACTTACATTGGTGCTTCAGTCACAGCCTGTGTAAGCGCAGCCACGCGTGTTTCTATAGTTTGATAGCTGTCATACAACAAATCAAACGTGAAATAAGTGGGTACTACTAAATAAATCGCTACCATTTGCCATCTTAAAGCTCAAGCAAAATTAAATTTCAAGCCAAACACCTCTACCAAACCAACAATATGTAGATGTTCTAACCCTCGAGAAAAAACAAAAAGGCTTCGATATGAATGTATGAAAGTTACACATTCACGCAAATAAACCGAACATAATTGATACTCACACTTGGCTTTCTTTAACATTTTTTAAACCCTGATTAACATCTTCGGTAATTTCCTTCCACACAGTAATGCCAAGTTTTCGTTTTAATTCGGAGCTTTGGCGGATCTGAAACAAAAAATAGTACCTAATAGTAGAATTGTTCCGCAGTTATTTTTACAACAGTAGCTGTTGTCCGCCAAATCGTTCGCAACAAACAATTTCGTAAACGTAAACTGAGCGCGTCAGGATCAGACAGACGGGGACTGACTCTGACCAGTTGCGTAACTACTAAGGTGCAATGGTTAAAGATAACAGCAAATAAATGATGTACCGAATTCTGTGCTAATTGATTGATAGAATCGATATTTAAGTAAGCATGGGTATCTTCTTCTTCTTCTTCAGCCTATAGAAGTCCACTGTTGGACAAAGGCCTCCCCCAAGGTTTTCCACGATGACCGTTCGCGTGCAGCCCGCATCCCCGGGCCTCCCTACGCTGCGTCTTCCGGTACGTGGCCGCCACTCTAGAACCTTACTGCCCCATCGGCCATCGGTTCTACGAGCAATGTGCCCCGCCCACTGCCACTTAATTTTAGCGACTTGAAGAGCTACGGCGGTGAGTTTAGTTCTTCTGCGGATCTCCTCTTTTCTGATTCGATCGCGCAGAGAAACTCCCAAGCATAGCTCTTTCTATCGCCCTTTGTGTGACTCTGAGCCTTCGTATGAGGCCCATTGTGAGCAACCACGTTTCAGTTCCGTAACTCATCACTGTCAACACACACTGGTCAAAGACTTTAGTCTTGAGACACTGTGGTACTTGGAGGATGAGAAGATGTAGCGTAGCTTCCCGAACGCTGCCCAGCCGAGCATCTTACGAAATATAAAAATAATTTTGAAATGGAAATCTGAAATATCGGTTATCGTCTGCGAGGGCAAAAATTTGTTCGAAAGATACCGTTGCCCCTAGCGCACAGGCAAGTTAAGTAATAAGGCTGGCTGGGTTTTCTCAGTCTGACTCGCCCTTCCGCTCCGCCCACAGCGGAAGAAGTCATTTGATGATTTCCCATCCGCAAAAAAAGTATTGTTTGTCGTAGCCGAACTTAAAGTCGAGTATTTTATAGCATAGTAGAACAAAATATCGTACTTCCATACAAGGTTTCTTCACATGTTACCAAAAACCCTTCGCCAGTGCTCACTTTCGTTGCATAAGCAACTGTTGTACAAAATCCCATACTTCTAGAGACAGGTATAGGCTTCTGGATCAGTGAATGAATTTAAAATTTGTATTAAGTAAATTATCATACCTTGCTTTGCAATACGGTACGCAGTGTAGCTATCTCGTCTTCGACGCGCGCAAGCTCCCGGCTCCACTCTGCGCGCAGCTGTTCCGCCTGCTCAGGGGTGAGCCCCGCTAACTCGTCGGGTGTGTTTACGTCTCCAGCCGCACCGGCACCGGCCATAGCTTCTTCAGCTGAAGGTAAACGTTACACAATTTTATTTAGGAACGGACTATCACTGAGATGGTAGATATAATGAACTACGGATGAATGGACGAAGGAGACATGATGCACAGTCGCAAAATTAATTCCAAAAGACAAGACGATTATGACTATTGTTTATGAGAATATTGTGTAAGTAGTCAGTATTAAGTGAGCAACCAAATCACGACGATTTATATTTGACTCAACCTGTTGATACTATTAACGTGAACCTATTTCCAAAAATAATGTCTATTGTGACAAAATACAAAAACATTCTTTTAAGAAACCTTTTTAGGTACGAGTACATAGCGTGCCTAAAATGGATTCTTAAAAGGTTGTTATTTGCAAAAGGATAAATATTCGTACAACTAAGCAGTTTTTGATCTAGCTATATACCTAAACGTGGATCGACAATATACTACAAAAATCGTCAAGAAACTCTTGGAAACAAATTGTTTTGAGATACCACGAAATATACAGAAAAGAAGACTCAAGAAATTTGACCTCTGTATAAGCCGCGGGCAAGACTCACATTGGTATTTAAAAATAAGTCACGGTTGGGAAACCTTAGAAGTAGACCGTACTCGTACCTAAGTACCTACAGGCCAAAAGTGTCGGCTTGCGATGATTCGATACGTATTATAATTAATTGACAACTCCCACTAATCGTGCACAATTTGTTCATATTTTGTATTCAAAAGGATGTCAGGATGAAAATAACAATTTTTTTTCATATAAAATAAAAGAACTTATATCCAGGTTTGAAAAAAAAAACAGAGCTAGAGTGAAACTCACAAAAATATTTTCCAACCAAAATATTATATTTTATCAGATCCATGTCGTTCTTGAGAACAATAAACAGTACTTAAACTGAAAAGCAACATTTATGGTGGTCCGTCCGAGTGAGTTGGTAATGATCGTTGGCCTGTCGGGGGGAAAGCGAAGTTATGTAATACAATAAAAGAATAATATATTGCTTCATTCAGCTCATACATTTAAATTGCACGATTTTCAACATCAAGCCTTAGTGACTGCATTCTAATTTGCGAAATTGTTTAACTACATATTTCCTAGAACGGTTTTTACTTAAGCGCACAGACGTTTCCGCACTTGAACTAAATTTACAAGTGTAAAAATTAAAAATATTTTGGCAAAGCTTTTCGATTGTATATATTTAGATATTAATAGATATTTGCATTATTGAGGTTTGACATTGGCACATTAGATAGGTATATCCCGTATGACATCCTGTAACGGTATTACGTAGCGCGGATTGCTGATAAATACTAGTTTTAAAATGATCATTTAGTCGTGGTCTAAACTTATCCTAAGTATTCAAATTCAAGGTTTTAATCGGATTTAAGAAAACATAGAGGGTATCTAACTGTTAACTTATTCTTGTTAACTTGGTCTCCGTGGCGCAGCGGTCAACACGCCTGACTGCGACGTGGAGGTCCCGGGTTCGATCCCCGGCCAGGTCATGATAGAAAACGATCTTTTCCTGATTGGCCTGGGTCTTTGATGTTTATATATATATGTATGTATCTATTATAAAATTTAGTATCGTTGAGTTAGTATCCCATAACACGAGTAAGAAAAGAAAGAAAGAAAGAAAAAACGTTTATTTGCGGTAAACATGACATAAAAGTGTACAAAACAATTGAGTGATGTGATTGTGTGATTTGTCCGCATATATTTTTTTTATTCTATCATATTTTGCGACTGTGGCGAACTGTACAGACGACAGCACATCAATCTACTACAATCTGTCCGATTTCTATAATACATTTTCAACTTTATGTATAAAGCATTTAGGCTCAAGCTCGAGTGGGAATATTTGCGACTTTGGGGTAGCTTGACCTACTCCTACGTCCGTACATTCTACGAAATTGACTCTACTACTAAGACACGGGACTATGATAGGTTACGATATTTCTTCTTATATTTCGCTAGTACTGATGGTGGATACCATTTATTACTAAGGCGTGTGTAGGATAACGTTTAGGTCATATTTTATTATTAGGCGTCTATAAGTATACCAAAAAACTAAAACCAAATCAAAATACTTGTTTAAGAGACGAGGATAATAATGTACGTAATGTTATTTAAAGTTCAGTTCATTTACGATTTAGTATACTCATCGTAACTGTTCACGATAGACGCACTTTGTAAAGTTTAGGCCTTAGAGCTCTTCTTAGTTCATTTGCTAATTCAATCATCATCATCATCTCAGTGTTAATTCCAGTCGCACCCGAAGCTTTTTCCGCTTTGGACTCTGGGGTCCGCTTTACCAGTCTAACTGCTGGCTAAACTTCGATATTTTCCGTGAAGCGACTGCCGTCTGACCTTTGCAACCCGAAGGCGATATACCATACATAAAAGCCTTATTTTATAAACAATGACAAGTCAATATAGACAATATATTAACAAAACGAATATTTATAATCTCTGACGTATGAATAATTTTATACCTAAAAATTACCGTTACAGATTTTAACATAAGCGTAAATTTTGCTGGTTACGCCAAACCAAACCAACAAATTATAGCGAGTTTCTAGTTATTGTAAACAATAAAAATTATACTACCTTAATCAACCCTTTTCTATTTGAGGCAGATCTGGGGGTTAAGATCTTCTGAAGCGTATACGATAAATTGATTCGGGCAATAAATTGCATATACACGTCACATAATATAGGTACTAGTAAATATTATTATTGCTGTTATGACACCTACTAGGCAAGTATAGATACCTAAGTGTTACAAGCCCGAAAATAATAAAAAGGCGAACCAAACTTCACTTCTTATAACCCTCGAGGCCTCAAATATCGTTTAAACCTATCCAGAATTAAACCGTCCTCTAGTTTTACTACTAACTAGTAACATCGGGTTCAAGTTATGCGAGTAATATCAATACATACCCCTTATTCATAAACGCTGCTTAAAGTTAACTAGTGATTAGCGATTCTTTAACCATTTTCGACATTTTAACGTCACTTAGTTTTGATCATCCTTTATGAATAAACACCAGTGTTTAAGGGGTTTATTCATAAGCGATGATTAAAGTTAAGTGACGTTTAAATGTAACAATCGCTAATCACAAGTGAACTTTAAGCAGCGTTTATGAATAAGGGGGAATATATACTCGTAATTAAAAGCTCTCTTGTGTTCAATGCGTCTTTTCAACTAACCTCCAACTGCGATCCCTAAGAACTTCTTGTAGTTTGTGTGACTGGACATCTTGGCAAGATAAGGCTTTGATAAATCTTGAAAAGTAACTCGTACTTCTCGCATCTTTTTTCTAAAAATTCTAAGACGGCGACGTCGATTGTCCACGTAGAATTCAGTTTCAATGCAGAGAGCGGAATCGGCGAGGTCAGGCAGCATGCGCCAGTCAGCGTCAGGGTCGTTTTGTGGCCAGCTCGGTTCCTCTAATTCATCCAGTTCATCCACAGCTACATCGAAACTGGGTGTAGAGTCATCGTCCGGAGGCAAAAAGTAAGGATCCTCCATGTATTCCAAACTCGTCGGCTCCACGCCGATGCTCGGCGGTCCATCACTTGCCATTCTATCTGCCTCGTCTTCCGCGGCAATTAAACATATTTTGTATCTATTTGATCATATAATTTAAGCTAATGGTCCTTATGTTACACGCGGTAAAATCATGCGCCTTGGCAGAAAATTGAGATCACTTATTTGTATACGTAACTCTACATTATAAATAAGTAAATGGTTACTGTCACTTTACAAACATTTCGTATTTTGCAATATTCACGATCGACTCGAGAACCATGAATGCGTGCACCGGCGGCGCGCAATGATGTCAGTTTCTTCCGCCACGTCGAGCCCCTCCAAGCAAACCAGCTTGCGTTCGTTTCGCGCCGCTGCCTGATTGCTCGTGTTCGCCACTTTCACCAATAACGCGAGCTCCGATCTCGGCGATGTAAAATTTACAATTTTGACCTCCAAAATATTTGCAAATTTTATAAAGTAGAAGAACTTTAATTTGTTACATTTTATCAAACTCAATTGGTACACATTGATCTATATTATAACACGGTATCAGTGAAACACACAGGGGCTGTTACTCTGTGACTAAGCAACGAGTTTTAAAGAGCTAACAAAACAACAAAACCATAGATTCAGCTCACCTTGTACCGCTAAAGTTTATTGACAGTGCCGCAGGCGAGCGAGCGGGCGGCGCGGGAGCTGAGCCACGGTAGTGTTGCGTCATTTGTAACTTGATGAAATATACTTTAAAAAAGTCTGCAGTTTGCACGACAAATACCTCTGTCTTAAATAGTTGGATAAAGTTTTTATCGCGTATAATAAAGCAAGTATATTTTTCAGCAACTCTCAACAGTTTCAAAAAATCTAGGTACCTACATATCTTTGATCGTGACCGTGCCATTTGTAGGTATGAGGAAACAGATGAGGTTATTTAATAAGACTTTATTTGCTTAGATTGCAAAGATATTTCTTTCAAACTCAAGGTATTGGGAATTTATTCAATTAAGCTAGAGATCTCGTCACACTTCTCTAGTTTTTTTTTTGTAGGGATTGGGAAATCATCAATCTCTCCCGATCTCTCCCGCTCTGGACGGAGCGGAAGGGCGTTTCAAACTTTACTGACTAAAACCCACAGGTGTTCCTTTACTTGACTGTAGGCCAGGGCCATTGGTTTCTTTTTTAACTAACACGCAACCTCGATCCTGGAGGCATCGGTCTTCGTGGACCATGTCACGATATGCTGACATTTCTTTGAGGCGCGAGTGAAACACAACGATTCGGTCCTGGCCCTTACCGGGCGGCGAGCTGCCCACTGCTCGCAAGCCCACGCCCTAGCCACGCCCACGTGGCCGGGAGTTCGATATTGTATCCCGACCAGGGCGTCACCTACGGCGGCTAGAGGCGTGAGGACGCTGGGATTTCCTAGGGCTCCCTCTCGCGCTCCGCCTCCTCCTTTGGCTGTCATCTCCTTCTGCGAAGCAGGCAGAAGGAGATGACGGCCTGCCATGCACTCACACACGCTCCGGACCATGGCCGGACACGAGAGATCGCCGCCACGAAGACACGGCGGTGCTCTACACAAGCCGTACCCTCCACCTTGTCCTCAGGGCGAACCACACAGTGGTGACACCCTGGTTTTTCCTCCCGCCTTATACGGAAGAGGAACCTCCCGAAACAGCCGTGTCCGGTGAGGACCTCCGTCAGGCGGAAGGTGAAGGCGCCGTGGTGCCTCTCTACCCACTCCTCAAAGACGTACCGCCGCTATTGTTCAGCACTGGGTTGCGACAATCGCACTCTCGCCACTCCCACATATGGGCGAGGGCTTTGGTCTCCAAATCCCATGGCGGCAATCCGGCATGGTGGCTCGCCGCCTCAGCGGAGACCGTATGGTAACCCCGGATCAGCCGACCCTCTGGGACGCGGTAAGGCACCGGGCTCGTCGCTTCCTTAGCAACCGTGCCCACACCGTTGCTCCGTAAAGGGTCATGGACCACACGGCCCTCGCGTAGAGCTTCCGGTAGGAGGCGTTTGTTCCCCCTAGATTGGGGAGGATTTCAGAGTTAATAAGAGCATCCCGCCATTGCCCCTCATTTTATAGTCAGAACAATAATTCACAAGTCTACTATTAGAAAGCCTTAACAAATAAACGAATATTTATTGCTCATAAAACATTTTGAAATAAGGGGTAGACTGGTATCCTCTAAAAAGTTATATAATTTTCTAAGTATTAAAATACCGAATTCATCAGATCCACATGATCACCTGTATTAGAGCAATTAGATATAAGCTAATTGGAAATTGAAAATTTACTCCTTAAAAAGCTTGGTGTGCTGAAGGGATCTACTAGAGGACCTCTTTTGCATGCCTAATGTTTGAGATATCCTGTTAATTATGGCTTAACAATGCTATATGCGTGTAATCTGTTCTATCTGTTGTCAAATAAAAGTTTGCCTGGTCAACATGGTAGCATTCTAGTGAAAGCTTATATAAAATCTATTAATAGAATCAATTATATGGCAGGTTAACAAGAAGGTTTCAAACATTGGTTAACAATTTACACCAGTATGTACAATTCAATAGTAAACCAACACCAGTATTATGAATACAGCTAGTAAAAAATCCAATTAGCTGTTAACAATACCTTATAATTATCATGTAATTAACACTGTATGATGACCCATTTTATTATTCTTTGTGTAGGCAAAAGATATGACATATTTAAGTATAGCAAGTTACATTTTTTCTTTCTTTCTTTAAATGAACTAGCTTCTGTAGCTTGCTCCCATAGGTGATAAGTGAAATCAGACCAGTTAAACTGTATGTTCACAGTGTGGGCTAAAATTCCCCATGTTTAGGATTAGTTAGACTGTAAAATGTTTCCTAAACATGTCCATCATTTCAAGTCAGTGTACAGATAGAATTTATATCTAATCTATGCAAGCAGAAGTTTAAAAAAACTAACTAGTAAACATGGCTTGGACATTTTCAATTCCAGTATTTCTTGGCCTAGGCATTATAAAAAACAAAAAAGAATTAAATTTTCTTAATACTAGTTTTAAGTATTTTGTACCAACCTTATTTTTTACTTGTTTTTGTTTAGTGTTCCTCGGTGGAAACTTGGAAGTGTCTTCAAATATATAGATAATATATAGTTTAAGAATTAATATTTGCTGTAATATTCCCAAATAAAATAGAATAAATAAATAAACAATATAAAAAGATTGATAAAATGAACTAAAGTACCTACTATCATGATTTAGGTCCTATATGTAATGGTATTGCTCAATATTGTATGACACATAGATAACTCAGATAGTGAAATCAAGAAATTGTAAAAGATCAATATTTCATTTTCATACTGAAGCATGGTCCTAAGTGTGAGTCATACAACAATAAGAATTATATTTTTAAGTTATTGAATCAGCAAGCCTTTGCCATTATTATGAGCAAAGGGACTTAGGAACCTAATGTTATACATATTCCTGAATAGAAAGGGTATTAAATGCATATAATTTGTGCAGGTGCAAACACCTGCAACACTATTTGTGTTATATTTAGAGCTAGAATAGGATTATGATGTCAGGCTCTTCTTACATTTAGTAAATACAATAATTCAAAGGCAATATTCATATTTTAATAAGTACCAATTGTACCGCCTTTAAAATCAGGACAAGTTAATTTCTTCATAACGTCTAGTTTATCTACGTACTTTTCTTGGAAGACATTAAACAAACTTCCAAATAGGAACAGTATAATAGCTACTTCATTACTTTCGGATTCATACGGAGCAGACATTGAAGATTTTTCGTTGGAATAATACAATAATAATGAACGACTTATAACAATTACGTTTTGGGTTTACTAATAACAAAGAACCTCATTTTCTAAGTCGGTTAAAAACAATACCTACAGACATACTAACATACCTGTTTGTACACCACTCATGTTGATTGGAGAAAACCGCAAAACGATCCACAAATTAAACGATGTTTCAGTTTATACTTATAAATAGTAAACCTAATTACTTGTGTTTAAAAGTCGTCAGAGGAATTAATTAAATTACTGAAATTGGTAAATAACTTCGCTATATTCTCAGAGTACCTAGTGAAACACCGATTAAATAAGTACAAACACGTCACGTAGATAAAGGTTTTTAATAGTCGATCGACTTCCGTCAAGTATAAATAATCGATACTATTACAATTTTGTTTTTATGTTATTCGACTATTAAGAAATAGTCGAATAACATAAACATAAAATTGTGGAATAAACATGATTTCGAGTCTACGCGAGCATTTGCTAGGTAGTTAGGCCGCGAAACTCATTTTCCATTTTTGTTTTATAACTTGTAAATCATGTGGGGATAAGAACTGACACTGTCCATTTCAGTTGTTGCTAATATTTAGCGTTTAAGTATTGTAAAGCTAGCAGTTACCATTCATACATTTTTGTGTAAACAAGCAACTTCTTTAAGGCATGATTAAATAATATGCTGTTTACTACAAAAATACGAGACCACGTGTGATTATCAAAGATCTTAATTTGTGAAAACGGTGGTAGAAAGACTTCGACAAAGAACCTATTAGTCAGAACTATGTGCTAAGTTGTAAGCTCTGCCCGTAAGTGTTAGTTTTTAGACAATGATAATTCGGGTAATTTTATTTTTTTATCACAGCGAATAAAGTTGAGCTAAATAAATCGAAAAAATAATCGCCTTGACACAGCAAGGTTTTTATTTATAAACCTGGCAATGCACTACATTAAAAAAAGTTTTTAGTATAATTTGTCTATAAAGTCGTGAAAATAAATGAGGGCTCTACGGTCGTGCATATAGCAACCCTCTTGACTTGACTGAAATCATTTTGAACCAGTTGTGCTTCTAGTACAAAATAATGCCCTAGTGCATTATTTTGTACTAGAAGCACAACTGATTTTAATGAAATCACAAATCTATGATCTCTGACGTTTAAATAAATTGAGTAAAACAACAAAAAAATCATACATATGTATTACATACAACAATTATATCATGTTCGGAATTAAAATTAATGCTATCCATCTTCTGATAGAAATTACATATTATTATTTTTAAAATTTCAGGAAAATGTGAGTGTGAACCCTATATCAAGATATATAGATAGTTCAATCCACGAAGACGCGCCCCACTATTTCTCCTAACCGTTTATAGTATATGTGTGCAAGCTTCCGTCAATGTTTGAGTGTTATCCGTACACAATAATTATCTATGAGTGCACACCCACACTACAATAAATTGACTAATCAGGAGAGAGCGTCATGGTCAAAGTGAAAGATGCTCTACTTCAATTTTATACTCTTTACCCGACTGCAAGGAAAATTGAGGTGTGGATATTTTATGTGATTATTATTTAATATACGATTATAA
This sequence comes from Sesamia inferens, assembly GCA_037179545.1. Lineage (NCBI taxonomy): Eukaryota > Metazoa > Arthropoda > Insecta > Lepidoptera > Noctuidae > Sesamia > Sesamia inferens. The sequence continues at coordinate 23,009,868 of CM073923.1, forward strand.
TACCATTTTTATATAATAATAGGAGGTAATTAGAGACATAAATGAAATACGTGAAAAAGTTTTATGGAACTTTTTTTATTGAAATAAAAATCGTCAATCACTCGTTTCAGAAATGTCTGATTCAGATTCTGAAGTATCACTGACATTTATAATAAAATTGAAATCAAGATCACAGTGTCTCATGTATTCGTCTTCTATTTTTTCCACGTGCTGACAAGTATTGAACCAGACATCTTTATTTACTCGATCAAATGCTTCATTTAAAATGGGCATAATCGAAGTGTAGTTTTGATTGATATTGCGGCTAGCAACGTCGTTTTTTACAATACCCCAAATGTTTTCGATTGGATTTAACTCTGGGTGATAAGGAGGCAGCCGAAGCACTGTGAATCCATATTCCTTTAATAATTCGTCAACTCTGTACTTGCGGAAGTTTTCTTTGTTTTTTAATATAAGGTCATAAAGTTCAGGCTTTTTGTAGGTTGGTACAAAATGGATATTTTTTGCATTCAGCCAAGTCTGCATGTCTAATTTGTTGGAGTTGGATGTGGGTATTTTTTCCGAACCAGTATTGTGATAGGCTGCATTATCCAAGACTACCACGGCATCATTTGGGAGATTTGGTATTAGTTTCTCCTTAAGCCACTTTAAGTAATTATCCGAGTTCATATTATCGTGGTAGTCTCCGGATTTGATCTCTGCTCTGTACGTTAACAACGCATTTGGTACGAAACCCTCAGCACTTCCGGCATGTACTATAATTATGCGCACACCCTTTGTTAAATTTTGTTTCATTGCTGTTTTAGAGCCTTTGTCGGCCCAAGATTTTTTTTGCACGTGGTTGGTATGAATATATGATTCATCTGTGTACACTATAGGTCTACCTGCATTACGAAAAGATTTTACCTGTTTTAAATATTTCAATCTTAACATTTGAATATCATGTTTTTCGGTTAGGACCTTCCTATTATTCTCAGTTTTTCTCCATTTATAACCAAGCTTAAGTAACAATGTTCTTAGGGTGGTTCAACATCCATTAAATTGTATACGGTCTTTCAAAATAGTATTAAGTCGTGATAATGTTGGAAATAGATGATGTTCTTTATGGCAGTTTTGGATAGTTCTTCGGACTACACCAATATCAAATTTGTCTAAATTAATTTTTCGTGGTCTTACCCTTCTCTTCTTCATAGGTGATGTAAAAATAGAAGCATAAATTCGATATATATATCGAATTTATAATGCCTGCTAAATTCGAATGCGACGTACTCGCTTCATTTTTAGAATCAATATCCATTTCCGTAGTCGGCTCTGTTGTACGCTCTTCACTTTGGACTACAGAAACTATCGCATCCGTCTCCATAGTTATATTAGACTCCATAGTAGATACTGTAGTTTGCTTTATTGTCTCAGTATAAGCCTTTCTTTCGCGTAGAATTCTAGTCACTGTGCTTTCAGATATTCCAACAGCCTGTGCGGTTCTCCATCGAGCATCAGTGAGTTTTTCTGCAAAATTTTGACTTGCTTCTTTTTTCATGAAATCGTAAACTTTAGAAATAATTTCTCTTGCCTACAATTAAAAAAAATAAAATAAAAAGAAATAACATTAGTCTTACTTTTAAATATAAAATGAAGTCTAGTTAGTAAAATTTAATTTTGAATTAAACTACTTTTCTTTTATTATTTTATGTGTTTCGTAACAATAATTTACATACCTGGCTTTTAAGTACAACACGCTGAGATTTTTTCGACATTTAAAAAAAATATAAAGTAGAGCAACTTTCGTGTCGAGTCTGGATTTTTGAAATACAGGTTGTACTACTTGTGTGCATCGAACCACTGACGGTCCGTGACTGACGCTCGGAGAAAACTCCCCGCGCCCCGCGATCCCCTCAACCTAAAATTGGTGGGGCGCGTCTTCGTGGATTGAAGGAATCAGATGATGAAAGCAATTTTATATTTTGAAATACTTTTCATTGGTATAAACATGTTAAAAATATAATATAAATAAGGATGATTTTCTTTTTGCTTTACTCATATTGTTACGAATGCACCTTATGTTGAGGGCATAAGGTTTAATATCGCGTGACATGCAGTGCGTGCCTTTTAAGCTCTGTAACTCAAGATCTAGACATTGTCTAGGTGTAATATAAAAACGCATTCCTAGACTTAAGGTGGCCTATCGAATGGTACAGGTTTTATCAATTTTGTCAACTAAGTGACGACATCGAAATTTCTAGAAACCTATTTCCGGGAATTACCGTAGGTACTTACTGAATGTACTCGAAGTTATGCGCTATTATTATTACGTCTAGACGATTCTGGAATGGTCGATCAGCTGGCCTATATATAGCGCCGCGACGCCGGCGCCCAGTCAGTCTACACTTGACTACCGATACGAAACCAGCGACACTTAAGAAGCGATCTTTGAGAATACCTACTGCGACAACTGTAACGAGAACTGTGAGTACTACGTGAAGTAACATTTGTAGTGTTATTGTGTGTTTACGACACGGACTTCGTGGACGTAAGGGAAGACTTCGGTGCAACATCAGCAACATTCTACTTGTCATTGCCTACAATCGACTGTACTTTCGTTGCTAATAAATTTCGTAACCCTTAACCGGTATTTTAGTACCCCTAGCCCGTAACAATTGGTGTCAGAAGCGGAATGCCGGTCACGCCAAGGGAAGAAGAAAGAGTTCGCACGCGACGACAAGCAGCGATGGATTTGGCGCGTCAAGAGGAAGAATCGCTCGGTGTCCCTGCACCCGAAACAGAAACGGCCGTCGTAACACCTATAAGTGCGCCTACTACCACAACTATTCCCGGAAGCAGTGGATGCGATTTGTCGGCGTTGCTGGCTCACTTGACGGTTCAAATAAAAGGTATGGCAGAATCCCAGGCAAAATCCCAGGCAGAAATCCAGGCACAAATCAAAAGTGTAGCAGAATCCCAGGCAAAATCTCAGGCAGAGATCCAGGCACAAATAAAACAATCCCAGGCAGAAACCCAGGCAAAAATAGATAAATCCCAACAACTGGTATTAGAACTGAATGAAAAGTGGAATAAAACCAAAGAAGAGGTCAACGAGCTTAAAATGAAAACAGAACAACAAGATGCGCGTATGGACCAGCAAGATACGCGCATAGACCAGCAAGATGCACGTATAGACAATCATGATGCGCGTTTCGAGAAACTGGACAATACCATCATGGAGTTTGGGAAGGAAATAGAAAAAGTACAAAAAGGAGGTATTAAAGGTATGATGCCTGTACCCAGTGCTTTGCCGACGTTCCAAGTACCTCATTTTGACGGAACAACGTCATGGGTTGCCTTCCGACTTCAATTCGAAAAGGTCGTAAAAGGCAACAACTGGGACGACGACCAAGCGGTAACCGCTCTTACGCTTGCTCTGCGTGGTGATGCGGTACAAATCCTTGAAAATATTCCCGGCGATTGCAATACCCTAGCCTGTCTGTTAGAAGCGTTAGAGTCCAGATACGGGGAGAAACACCTCGAACATGTCTTCAGGGCTCAACTCCGCGACCGTACACAGAAGAGCAGTGAAGGGTTGCAACAATGGGCTACGGAAATAGAACGCATTGTTCGAAGGGCGTATGCATCAACACCAGCATTAATTGACGCTACTACTGTGCAAGCCTTTACTGATGGGATTCGAGATGCGGAAGTAAGGGCTGCAGTTCGTCTGGGCCACCATCAGACTCTGAAGGCAGCCTTGACACACGCTCTGGAGGTGGAAGCAGTACGTCAAGATAGCCGGCAACACCACCGCATTCGTGAGGTAACCCCAATAATAAAAACTCGGCAAGGACCAACCTGCTATGAGTGCGGCGAAAAGGGGCATATTCGAATCAATTGTCCCAGGAAGTCTAAGGGAAGAAGTACTTCTGGGACACAGGTGGAAGCAGAGGATTTAAACTAGGGACAGCCAGGGCTGTGGGGCGAGTACTGGCTGGTCGACGTGAAGCCCCGATTATAACAGTATCACAAGTGGGTGACGGAAACAGTCTTATTATAGAAGGAGAACTGAATGGTAAGTCATGCAGTTTCACATTGGATACTGGTGCATCAAGAACTATTGCACGACCGGAGCTATTTCCTCGGACCATAGCATGGAAAAGAGGGTGTTCACAATGCCGATTACAAACCGCCACCGGCCAACCAGTGCTCGTCCTTGGTGAAACGAATGTGACCTTGAAAATGGGTGATAAGACATTCACGCACCCTGTTTTAGTAGCGAATATTACAGATGATTGCATTATAGGACTGGACTTTTTGAAGAAACAACAATGCGTTCTTAATGTAGCAAAAGGAGTATTGAGTTTTCCAGAACAAGAAGTATTTCTTCAAGGTGCAAAACAAGGGTCAGTGTACTGTTTAAGGAAAACTGTATTACCACCAAGATCAGAAACTTTAGTAGATATTAGATTTTCACCAATTGGACACCGCAAACGTTGCATTATAATAGAGGATTCTGGAGATCACCCAGACTGGATAACGGCAAGGACACTGATGATGATTTCCGATAAACCAAAAATACGCATAATCAACGTTAGTAACAAAGAAATAATTCTCGAAAAGAATCACATGGTGGGTGTGTGCGATAATGTAGCATCTTTGAGAAAAACAGAGGTGCACGAAAAGGAAAGTGATAAGAAGTGGCAGGAACATGTATCGACACTACTTGAAAGTTGTAAGGGCAATTTAAACAAGTTCGAAAGTCACAAAGTTAAGCAACTGTTGCATAACTTCCATGACATCTTTGCGAAGACCGACGGTGACGTGGGAAGGACCGGGCTAGTTAAACACCATATAGATACGGGTGATACACAGCCGATAAGACAGAGACCATGTCGTATTCCCTTTGCAAGAGAACAGGAAGTCACGGAAATGTTAAGAGATATGGAGAGAAACCGGATTATAGAAGCATCCACCAGCCCTTGGTCATCTCCAGTTGTCCTAGTCAAGAAAAAGGATGGCAGTACAAGGTTTTGCGTTGACTACAGGATGTTGAATGATGCCACGAAAAAGGACAGTTATCCTCTGCCACGTATAGATGACACTTTGGACTTGCTAAGTGGCATGAAATGGTTCTCCACAGTTGACCTCAAAAGTGGATACTGGCAGGTGGAAATCTGTCAGCAGGATAAAGAAAAGACCGCTTTCTCCACTGGTCCTGGGAACGGTCTCTGGCAATTCAATGTCATGCCTTTTGGACTGTGCAATGCTCCAGCTACATTCGAACGCTTAATGGAGCGCATTTTGGTGGGGTTGCTTGGTGATGCATGCCTGGTCTATTTGGATGACATCATCATTATGGGACGAAGCTTCGAAGAGCACCTACGCAATTTGGAGAAAGTGTTCCAAAAACTGCGTGAAGCGAATTTAAAACTCAGTCCTAGTAAGTGTACACTATTCCAGAAAGAGGTTGGATACTTAGGACACATTATTTCGGCGCAAGGAATTCGAACAGACCCTGAAAAAATAAAAGCCGTGTCGAAGTGGCCTACCCCTCGTAACAAAACTGAGGTACGCTCTTTCTTGGGTCTGTGTGCATATTACCGTCGGTTTGTGAAGAACTTCTCCGAGTTAGCGAAACCGTTGCATCGTTTAACAGAGGAAAAGTGTCAATTTGAATGGAATCCTGACTGCGAACAGGCATTTGTGCTACTCAAAACTCACTTGTGTGGGGCTCCTGTATTAGGTTACCCTAGTCGGGAAGGCCGATTTCTGGTGGACACGGATGCCAGCAATGTTGGCATTGGAGGAGTTCTCTCTCAAACACAAGGAGATCGGCAGGTCGTTATTGCATATTTCAGCAAATGTCTTTCCAAGCCAGAAAGAAATTACTGTGTTACCCGCCGAGAACTTCTAGCCGTTGTCAAGACCTTACAACACTTCAAGAAATATTTGATTGGGAGACAGTTTACACTTCGCACCGATCACGCTGCCTTACAGTGGTTGCTTCAGTTCAAAGACCCAGAAGGACAAGTAGCAAGGTGGATAGAGCAGCTGCAAGAATTTGACTTTGTCACTGAACATCGAAAAGGCAAGTCACACAATAATGCTGATGCTTTATCTAGACGGCCTTGCGAAGAATCTTGCCGACATTGTTCCAAGCAGGAAAAGAAAGAGAACGTAAGGATTATCCAGGTGAACGCTTTGGATGAAGACTGGGATAATCGATCATTGGAAGACGCACAAAAGGAAGATAGTAACCTGAGGGCAGTAATTGAATGGAAGCAGCGTGGCCAGAGGCCCGCTTGGAGTGAAATATCAGCGCTTAGCCCAACAGCAAAAAGTTACTGGGCTCAATGGGACAGCCTGATAATTGATAATGGAGTTGTGAAGAGGAAATGGGAATCACCCAGTGGAAAGGAGGTCACCTTACAGATAGTTGTCCCCTGCGATAAAGTCGCGTCAGTGCTAAGACAGGTGCACGACGGAGTGTCAGGAGGACATCTAGGAGTCAAGAAAACCCTGGAGAAGGTGAGAAAAAGATTCTATTGGGTGCATTGCCGCGAAGACGTAGAGGACTGGTGTAGGAAATGTGTAGCCTGCTCCTCAGTAAAAGGACCGCAAACGAGGGCCAGAGGTCGGCTGAAGGTGTATAATGTTGGTGCACCATGGGAAAGAGTTGCTGTCGATATAGCTGGGCCGTTCCCTATTACTGAAGAAGGGAATAGGTATATCATCGTCATGCAAGACTATTTCAGCAAATGGCCAGAAGCTTTTGCAGTACCCAACCAAGAAGCTCATACCGTCGCCAAAAAGCTAGTTCACGAGGTGTTCTGTCGATTTGGCGTTCCCTTGGAGTTACACTCTGACCAGGGTAGAAACTTCGAGTCTTCACTGTTTCAAGAGGTTTGCCAACTACTCGGGATACATAAGACTCGTACAACACCATATCACCCTCAGTCAGATGGAATGGTCGAAAGATTCAACCAGACGCTAGAGAATCATTTGGCCAAAGTAGTGGAAGAACACCAGAGGGATTGGGACCAATACATTCCACTCTTCTTAATGTCATACCGCTCTGCAACACATGATAGCACAAATTGTACACCGGCGAAAGTCAACTTCGGCCGAGAAATTAGATTACCCGTAGATGCACTTACCGGAACACCCCCCGACACCCCTATGCTAGCCGTCGACTATGTGGCCGACCTGCGGCGTAAACTCGATAGAATACATGAGCTAGTGAGAGAGAGCGGTCTGAAAACCAGCGAGAAAATGAAGATCCGATACGACCGCAAAGCTAACGTGCCCGGATTTGAAGAGGGAACTTTGGTATGGTTACATAATCCCATTAGGAGAAAAGGAAAGAGTCCGAAATTTCAAGCCAAATGGGAGGGTCCGTACACGATAGTAACCAGGATCAACGACGTCACCTACCGGATAAGGAAAGGACCTAAGGGGAAGCTGAAGATCGTACACGTAGACCGCCTAGCTCGCTATTATGGTTCAAATCATGCTCGGGACGAGCATGTCTAAGAAGGGGGCAATGTTACGAATGCACCTTATGTTGAGGGCATAAGGTTCAATATCGCGTGACATGCAGTGCGTGCCTTTTAAGCTCTGTAACTCGAGATCTAGACATTGTCTAGGTGTAATATAAAAACGCATTCCTAGACTTAAGGTGGCCTATCGAATGGTACAGGTTTTATCAATTTTGTCAATTAAGTGACGACATCGAAATTTCTAGAAACCTATTTCCGGGAATTACCGTAGGTACTTACTGAATGTACTCGAAGTTATGCGCTATTATTATTACGTCTAGACGATTCTGGAATGGTCGATCAGCTGGCCTATATATAGCGCCGCGACGCCGGCGCCCAGTCAGTCTACACTTGACTACCGATACGAAACCAGCGACACTTAAGAAGCGATCTTTGAGAATACCTACTGCGACAACTGTAACGAGAACTGTGAGTACTACGTGAAGTAACATTTGTAGTGTTATTGTGTGTTTACGACACGGACTTCGTGGACGTAAGGGAAGACTTCGGTGCAACATCAGCAACATTCTACTTGTCATTGCCTACAATCGACTGTACTTTCGTTGCTAATAAATTTCGTAACCCTTAACCGGTATTTTAGTACCCCTAGCCCGTAACAATATTATTTAAATGGCAGAGACCATAGATTTGTGTTTTCATTAAAACCAGTTTTTCTTCTAGTACAAAATAATGTGCTAGTATCAAAATGATTTCAGACAAATCATCAAGGTAGCTACATGCATGACCGTAGCGCCCCCATTTATTTTCACGACTTTATAGACACAGTGTACCAAAATTCTAGCTCTACTTAAGTCTCGTTTCAAGTCATTTAATTGGTTGAAACTAGTTTTAAGTAATGTTTAAACAGAGATCAATGCCTGAGTGTCCTTTTGGAATACGGACCTTAGTGTTATCCTACTTTTAAAATGTTCTTCTTCTTTCTTTATTTTTTGGCTTCGCACGGTCTGTGCATTTAGCCAATGTCAAGAAATTATGAATTATTCATGTGGAGAAAGACTGCAGCGTGACCAGTCTTACGTGTTTTTGAGGTTTGTTTTTGAGGTTTGGGGCTAAGTCATGATGTGGCCACTATGCTGCGATATTTCACTGTTCTTTATAAACTATTTACTAAATGCACTTTTTACTACATAAATCACGCACTTTTATTTAGTAAACAATACTATAAATAATTTTAAAAGTCCAATGAAAAACGAGCGTGACATTCAGCTTGACTTTCCTTTCAAAAACTCCTTTAAAATGTTTAGTTCCAGAAATATTCAATTTCACGACTTTATAGACAAACTATACTTTCGTCGTCAAATGTTACACTGGCAACACTGTTGGTTGAAATTTCAAAATTATAATCTTGCTCGACGAAAAAAGCGCGGGAAACCTTGAACGTGGCGGGCGAGTTTTTTCTGCTTCTTTAACTTTTTAGTGTAAATAATAGTATCATTTAGGTGGTTGTATATATAAATAAGTTTAATTTTACATATTTAATATAGTAATTTTATATATTTGCTGATTTAGGTAAGTTTTTTTTTCTTTTACTCTTCGTGATGGACGACGACCCAGACGACCCTGGTGGAGGTTCGCCTCCGGAGGTTTCGCTTGTAGTCACGGTTCCACATTCAGAAATGGATACAGAGGGTTCCCTTCTAGATACAGATGCTTCCGAGAGCAAAAGCAACAATAAGAGAAAACGTATCTCCTCTCGCAAAATATGCAGGCACTGTAATAAAAAACGCAGGCGCCATAAATCTTCTGAAACAATATGTGAAAATGACTGTCAATGTCCTTCTAAGAATGCTCAATCTGAATTTATACCCCCTATATCAACTAGCACTTCACAACCACTATCATCCCAACAACCCAATACTCATAAACAATCATCTGACCCAAGCACATTGGTAGGTAGAAAACTATATGAGGCGAATGATGCAGCTCCTTACACAATCCACATCCAAAAGATACAAACAAGTCCAAATGATAATGTTTTTATTCACCCAGTCTCTTTTGGTCATTTTCTAAAAAAGAATTGCATAAAAAATATAGTAAATGGTAGTCTGAAAAAAATAGGCAGAAACAGGGTTTTAATCTCATTTACCAATTTCACAGATGCAAATTCTTTTCTAGAAAATAAAACATTGGAACAATACAACTATAAGGCCTTTATACCCTCCTCATCAGTCACCCGGATGGGTGTGGTTAGAGGAGTCCCTAAGGATTGGTCTGAGGAGGATATACTGAATAACATATCTGTGCCTATTGGATGTGGAAAAATTTTAAAAGTACGACGCATCAATAGAAAACATATTGTGGATGGTAAACCAAACTACATTCCTGTTGAAACTGTTGTAATAACATTTGACGGCCAGGTGTTACCCAAAAGAATATTCTTATGTTACAACTCTCTTCCTGTTGAGCTTTATATCTTCCCAACAGTCCAGTGTTTCAACTGCTGTCGATATGGACACATCAAATCACAGTGCCGCTCAGCTCCACGGTGTTTTAAATGCGGTAATAACCATACTGGGGACAGTTGCAATGTAGATGAGGATGAGGCTGTATGCTTTCTTTGTTCCGGATCCCACTTTGCCACAAATAGGAAATGCCCAGAGTTTAGTCGCCAAAAAGCCATTAAGGAAACTATGGCTAACAATTGCATTTCATATGCAGAAGCAGTTAAGTTGCATCCTCCTGTTAACAAAGCATATTCAGAAGTTTTAACTTCTGTTGCAGTTCCTTCACCACCTTTAAGGCAAACATTTGAATCCTCCTCCAAAGGTACTAGAAACAAACAAACAAGTTCATATAAAAAAACTGTATTTTTTAATAAACCCAATAATTCTCCTAAACATAGTACAGGATATGACAAATATACTCATTCTGCCCTAACAAAAGATTATGATATTCCTTTACCATCCATTGGCACAAATATTGACAGTAATAATTCCATAAATAATAAGTCAACTAGAGATTTAATTATCATTTTAATTAATTTGCTAACAAAGAATATGTCTGAACCGTCCAACGCTGCTATACAAAGTATTAGTCAACTTTTTAATAATATCAATAATGGATCAGCTGTCAACAATCCTTCAGTGGAATTGTCGCAGTGTTAACTCTAAAAAAAGCGATTTACTACATCTTATTAATGTGTATAAACCTGTTGTTGTTGCATTGCAAGAAACCTGGTTGAAGCCAGGTTATAACTTTAAAGTCTCCCAATATTTATGTTTAAGAGAAGATAGAACAGATGGCTATGCTGGTGTTGCTCTGTTAATTCATGACACAATACCTTTTCACCACATTCCCATTGCAAATCATAGTGTTGATTTTTCTATAATAGCTGTATCTATCAATAAAATATGTTTTGTATCTGTTTATGTTCCCCACCCTTCATCATCATTATACAACGAAATAGAAACCATAGTAGCAAAATTACCTAAACCATTTTTAATTATGGGTGACTTCAACGCTCAGCACCAGGCTTGGGGTAGCTCCAACTCTAGTTATTACGGGTCAAGGATATTAGACATTTTGGATTCTAATAACCTCTGTATCTTGAATACAGGTCTTGCAACACGTCTCACTAAACCTAATGAAGGGATCAGTGCCCCAGACCTCACGATAGCCAGTCCTAGTCTTGCGCCTACAGTGACCTGGAATACCCTGCCTTCGACTTTTGATAGCGATCATTATCCCGTAATAATAACTATGACAAAATTTATCAAATCTCTATCCAGACGCCGACCAAGATTAGCATACAAAATTAAAACTTCTAATGACAGTATTGACAATGACAGATGGAGAACGTTTAGTGAGCGAGTTGAGCAGAGACTATCCAACCTTCCTGAAAATGCATTAAGTTCATCGACAATTCTGGCTGATTCTTTTGCATCACTCTTGTTGGACGCTGCTAATGAAACATTCCCAACTAAACGATGTAATAATAACATTCCGTCGCCCCCATGGTGGGACAATGAATGTTCTTTAGCAGTGCGCCAACGAAAAGAGGCTGAAGTAAAATATAAACAGTGTACAACATTAGAAAATTTTAATAACCTCACATTAATTATGAACAATACTCGTAAATTATTTAAAAGGAAGAAATGGGATGGTTGGCGTCGTTTCTGCACTTCGCTATCGCCTGACGTTTCTCCGTCATTAATATGGCAAAATATACGACGATTCAGATCAGCATTTAAGGAAACAATACCTCACTATCTGGATGAATCCGTTGCAGATAAATTTTTAGACAAGATAGCTCCTCCTTTTGTTCCACAAATGTCCATCATTTCATCTCATCTCCCTTTCCAATCTCCTGTAGAGGATGTAACGGGCCTTGACAGTCCTTTTACCCTTAAAGAATTGAAAGGTATTTTATCCTACGTAAAAGATTCTGCTCCAGGTCATGATGGTATTCCTTACTCATTCCTTGCAAATTTAAGCGACTCAAGTCTAATTTACTTTTTAAACATAATCAACTCCACAATAAGTTCTGGTATAATCCCTTCCTCATGGAAAATATACGAAGTCATCCCCATTCTAAAACCAAATAAACCACCGTTAGATCCTAACTCTTACAGACCGATAGCCCTTGCCACTGTGTTTTCAAAACTAGCTGAACATTTAGTTAAAAACCGTTTAGAATGGTATGTAGAAAGTAAAGGTTTACTATCTCTGAGTCAGTATGGATTTAGGAAAGGAAAAAGTACCATGGACAGTCTAGGGATTTTCATTACAGATGCGAGATTGGCTTTTTCAAATAATGAATCCATGCTTGCTGTTTTCCTAGATATTTCTTCTGCATACGACAATGTTGATTTAAATGTTTTGAATACTAAACTTTATAAACTAAAAGTACCTCCCATATTCTGCAATTTCATTCTTAATCTTCTCTCAGGCAGACAATTACAAGTTGACATAGGTGAATCTGAAATGAAAACAAGATTAACCTGGAAAGGACTGCCTCAGGGTTCGGTGTTGAGCCCACTTCTTTATAATATATATACCTCTGATTTAGAATTCCATATTTCTGGTAAAGCCAATATTTTACAGTATGCAGACGATCTAGTTCTTTATGTATCAGGACGCTCTGTTGAAAAACTAAGTTCCTCTCTAAACGTCGCTCTAAAATTTCTTAAATCATGGTTGGACAATAATTCTTTGTGTCTTAGTGTTAACAAAAGTAGCGCTGTTTTATTTTCTAGAATGCGTTTTCCTCCTCCATATTCAGTTGTGTATGATAATCAACAAATACCTGAAAATAGCGAAGTAAAATTTTTGGGTATCCTTCTAGACGGTAAACTTACAGGTTTACCACACTGTTATTATGTATTGGCTAGATGTGAACGTTTATTAAATATTATGCGCTGTCTTTCTGGAGTTTGGTGGGGTTCCCATCCATTCGTGTTAAAATTATTGTATAACGCTATTATTAGAAGTATCTTAGACTATGGGACATATTTCTTAGAACCTTGTAGTGCTGTAGGTCTGACAAAGTTAGACTCAATTCAATCAAAAGCCTTGCGTATTATAACTGGTGCCATGAGGTCTAGCCCAATTAACGCACTCCAAGTGGAATCTTTGGACCCTCCTTTAAAACTTCGTAGACAGTACTTATGTGATAAATTCATTCTCAGAACTCTTCAATTTTCCAACCACCCACTTTATCAAAAACTTTTGTATCTTTCAGAAAAAATTGAATGTTCGTCTTATTGGTCAAATAAATCTCTTCCATGCTCTATTATAAGTTTCCGTAAATTTACTTCACTTCAAGCTCCCACACACCGCTCTCAGTATCTTCCAATTTTTTCTGTCTGTTACGAAGCTCTTATTTTTTCCCCTCAAATAAACTATAACTTTATATCGCTAAAGAATGATCGTTATGCTAACTCTAACTTAAACTTCATAGTCGAAAGAGACTGGGCTGATAGGCATTACATTTACTGTGATGCTTCCAAGCACCCAGTTTCAGGCACGATTGGGGTAGCTGTATATCATGAACAATATAACATTCATCAAAAAATAAAATTACCTTCTGAAACATCAGTTTTTTCTGGAGAATGTTTTGGAATTTTAAAGTCCCTAGAATACGTACTTCTTGCGAAACTCAGCAAGTCTATTATTTTCACTGACTCGAAGTGTGCTTTACAAGCACTGCAAAAGTTTCCTTGGTCAGGTTCAAATCATCCCTATGTTATAGAGGCCAGACAGCTCCTACTAAATTGCAAATTTAAAAATCTTGATGTTTTTTTGGTGTGGATACCTGGCCATCACAATATTCGCGGCAATGAGATAGCAGACAAATTTGCTAAAGACGCTGTAGATGATGGTGATAAGTTTCCATATAATAATGTTGTATCTGACCTTCACTGTCTTCCTAAAGATCATCTGTATGATGCCTGGGAAAATTTATGGAATATTTCAAGTAGTCGTAAAGGTCAATATTATAAACGTATACAACAAAGAATACCTCTCAAAGTATGGTTTTCCAAATTAAAACTTTCCAAGCTTGCAACCTCCAGTTTGATACGAATGCGCTTGGGTCATGTTTGCACAGCCTCTCACCTTGCTAGACTTGGGATTATTCACAATAATTTATGTTGTTGTGGTTGTGAGGAAGATTTGAATCATATATTTTTTGCATGCCCCAACCGTGACTCTTCTTCATTCATTAACTCCCTTATTGAACTCTCTGTCCCTCTTCCTACATCAATCCCTACATTGTTAAGCTCCTTAAATTTTGATATTTATAATTTAATATCTACCTTTATAACTATTAATAATATTAAAGTATAAGTTTTTTTATTTCCCAACTCCCAATTTTAATTTCTATTTAATATATATGTTTGGTATATCATTATTTATTTATTATATTACCACCAAACCTGATCCTATTATCCTTTGTTCCAAAATTCCGTAATCCGTTCCTACGCATTTCAATGAATTTATTTGGTTTCCCTACCTTTATACTTGTAGTGGCAAATGCACAAACCGTGCGAGCCAAATTAAAAAAAAAAAAAAAAAAAATCTTGCTCGACGCTTGTCATCCCTAGTTACCGTACTGAGCGTGAGAAAAGTGAAAAAATACATAGTCATTGACTCATTGTCATTCATCAAATACAGATTGTTTGAATTTGGTTCTAGATTTCAATTACGGAGTAGTAGTACCTAATTAAATAAGACGTATCAGGTAAATTGCTTAATTTAAAAATTATGGTTCGAATGTGCTATTTTATTTTGGAATTACTGATGGCCTCTTATTATCTCCCGATGGAACCTTTGGTTCAAATGTTTGTTTAATCTTATAAACCTCTCTGTATCTATATTTCAGCATCATGTCGGCAACTGCATTATTCGGTAATACTTCTGGCTTAGGCGGCAGTTCTGGAGGAAACAAGCATTTGGTCGAATTTCGTGCCGGAAGAATGACTTTAAAGGGTCGTATGGTACATCCAGATAAGAGGAAGGGTCTTTTGTATGTGTATCAAGGAGAAGACTCGTTAATGCATTTTTGTTGGAAAGACCGTACTACCGGCGAGGTTGAGGATGACTTGCTAATATTTCCTGATGACTGTGAATTTGTGCGGGTGAATGAGTGCACTACTGGCAGAGTCTATGTCCTAAAGTTCAAGTCTTTTTCTAAGAAGTACTTTTTCTGGATGCAGGTAAGAAATGCAGCAAATCACTTTTGTAAAACTTCTATTATTACCCCAAATGTAAAAAATATATATTTTAAAATAGAGAACGACTAAGCCAATAACCAGCAAGGCATAACCCCATATAATAATTTTCTGGTTTATACATTAAAAAAAACAACAAGAAGTGCTTGAGAGTACATTATGAATAGTATATCATCGGCGAAGAGTGTAAACCTGCTAACTCACTTTCAAATTTACAGGATATAAAAAAACTTCATAATTTGTGTGATGTCACTGCACATTACACTTTTTAGTGAGCAGTGACGTCACCAGCCACCACTCCAGAACTTTGATCCCTTTTATATTTGACAATTTTTACTGATTTTGTCAATATTTTTCTATAATCTGAATGACAGACTAAATAGAATCAATTTTATTTTACCCAGGAAAGATCCCTATCCCTATTAGTTTTTATGATTTAGCAGTGTTTTTTGGTAGCAAACATTTTATTTTGTGGACATAGCGGGTTTTTTGAAAGATTTTAGGAATAAGTAAAATAACATTAATTGTTTCATTAGTTGCTCTATTTACTATTTCTTAGTAATCATCACAGGTACATATTTGGTTAATACTTAAAGCTCAGTCTTTTAACAAAAGTCTTGACAAAACATAAATGGAACAAACAAATAATTGAAATTCTCCCCTCATAAAATAATATTTAAGTTCTTCTTAATGACTTTCCTGAAGCTGAGGCACCACTTATTCCGCAGGTATGCATTGTCATCTGAAAGCACTAACTGCTTCATATCCTAACGGATATTCGTCATCCGTGTAGTAGGGGGCCTTCCCCTCCATCTCGTCTTTATAGCCATGGGAAGGCACTTCTTCATGACATGGTCGTCTGGCCTTTGCTGTATGTATTCGTACAGTCTCAGCCTAGACTCCATGATTTATTAAGCTAGTAAAACTAAATATTAATCTTCTTTTAATATTTTAATGATGAGGTAATTTGTCGTAATAAGAGTGATAATCTGCAAGCAAGGTGTTTTTCCATTGTTAAAGGTTTTCGAACTTTCTCACGCAAATTTTTGGTCTGTCCCAGTATTAATTTTAATTAAAATTAGATCAGTAAATGGCACAGGCGTCACTGATGACCATTTTTCTAAAAAAATTCTTTCTTCTGTTCAGGAGTCTTCCTGAAGCACAACATTGTTATCTGTTTATTCCATCCAAATGGTAGCAAATTGTGGCGAAAAAGCAGAATGTGTGGGCATAACTCTGGCGGCCTTAGCCACAAAAGCCAGGAGATTCGCGGACACGCGTCTCCGCATACTCACTGACAGCGCTTCAGTCCTCCAATACCTAAAGTAGGGATGTATTTCATCAAGCTTAATACTTGAGTGTTACGACGCACTGGAACGGACAACCGTACCAGACCGGTCTAGTCTACGATTGATGACGTGGATCATCACGGGCCACTGTTCACTGAATAAGCATCTCCATACAATAGGCATAACGGACAGCCCTCTGTGCAGAGTCTGCATAGAGGCTGACGCGACAGTTGCGCAAGTAGCCAAGTAACTACTCTTCCGAGTGTACAGGCGTTATCCAAATTAGAAGCAATACCATAGGGCAGGGTAGGCGAACCAATGGCACGCGTGCCATTGATGGCACGCGCCACAATATTTTGGGCACGTCGCAGAATTAGGTATTTTATGACGACTGAACGTCTGACGTCACTAAATCTGCACGTTTAGCTGTTTTTGCTCGGTATTGCGTAGAAAACGTCATTAAGGAAGAATTAATTCCAATAAAATCGTTGCTAACAACTACAAAGGGAACAGATATAAGTATAGCAGTTAAAAATTCGCTTGCTGAAAAAGAATATATTATAATATATAAAAAAAATTGTTTCGGTAACAACTGATGGTGCTCCAAGTATGGTGGGTAAAAAAAAACGGTTTCATAAGTTTATTTCAAGCTGACGTAGGGCATTCGATTCTTGAATTCCACTGCATCATTCACTAACAAGTCTTGTGTGCTAAGAGTGGTTTAATATCTCTTGATAATATAATGGCGGTAGTTACAAAAACAGTCAACCTCATCTCGTCACAGGCTTTAAACAAGCGAAAATTCGATGCTTTGTTGGACGAAGTCAACTCGGTGTATAATGGCTTACTGATGTATAATAATATTTGCTGGTTGAGTCACGGGAACGTACTTGAAAGATTTGTTGATTGCTTGGAAGAAATCAGACTGTTTTTGCAAAATGAGGGAAAAATTGAACAATACCCACTTACTACACCACTTACACACACTACACAAGACTTCTGTTGACAAGTCACACTAATTTTTCTGAAATTTAATTTATGCGTGTAATAAAAACATACCAAAATGTACCTCTTTTGCTTACTTTATTTAATAAAGAGTTTTAATAGTATTTATAATTATTATTTTCCAAATAATCAGAAAGTCAAAATTATTTGATGGCACGCGAATGACTCCATTAAACGTTTTTTTAGAAAAAATGGCACGTTGATGCATAAAGGTTCGCCTACCCTGCCATAGGGGCACCAAGATCTTACACAGACGTTCTCAACAGGCCAGGAGACTTAATGGACTTCTGGAGGGAGGTGGGCTAGCTGGAATAACCGCCAAAGGCCGCCATGTCCCATGCACAATAGTCCACTGGAGGGACTGAGTGCGGAAATCAAACCGCTAACATAGAACATAGTAGCAAATTCTTCGGAATTTAAGCCTCCTTCACATCCATTCCCAAAATACGAGGATGGATTGAAAAGTACTCAGCCTAACCAAGAAAATAAACACATACTAAATCAGTTATATTTATATTTTTCTACATAATCACCATCAAGTTCAATACACTTTTGCCACCTCCCCTTCCAAGCATTCAGACCGTTGAAAAAAAATGATTCTTCCTTAGAGTCAAAATATGCGTCTACAGCTGCTTTGACCTCGTCGTTTGTCGAAAACCTTTGACCTCCCAAGTGCTTTTTTAGGTTAGGGAACAGAAAGAAGTCTGATGGTGCCAGATCAGGTGAATACGGCGGATGCGGTAACAGTTCAAAGCCACAGTTGTGAATTTCAGCCATTGACTGTACTGACGTGTGAACACGGGCGTTATCTTGATGAAACAGGACTTTTCTTCTGAGCATTCCTCGACGTTTTTCTTTTATTTCCTCTCGTAAACGACGTAGTAAGGTGCAGTAGTAATCAGAGTTTATAGTCTGACCCCCTTTCAAGATAATCAATCATAATCACACCTTTCGAGTCCCAGAATACTGAAGCCATCACCTTATTTGCCGACAAAATCGACTTAGCCTTTTTAGGGGGTGGTGAACCAGGTCTTCTCCACTGTTTCGATTGTTGTTTTGTTTCCGGTGTACAGTAATGAACCCATGTTTCGTCCATAGTAACAAAACGATTAAAAAAATCATCTGCATCGACTTCAAATAACTCCAAACAGTCGCGTGAAATAGTCAATCGTGTCCTTTTTTGTTCGACTGAAAGCAGTCGCGGAACCCACCTCGCACACACTTTGTGGAAACCCAACTCGTTGACAATGATGTTCTGAGTTCGTTCATAAGAGATGCCTATTATCTCGGCTATCTCTCTAATTTTTAATCTGCGGTCTCCCATTATTAAATCAAGTACTTTTTTAATATTTTCGTCAGTAGTTGACGTCGAAGGCCTTCCAGAGCGGGGTTCATCTTTCACACTCTCTCTACCACGCTTAAATTCTGCTATCCATTTTTTGACGGATGAATATGACACAGCACAATCGCCTAATGTACTGACCATGTCATCATGGATGGCTTTTGATGATAGCCCCTTCTTATGGAGGTACTTAATGACGGCACGCTGCTCGATTTGCTCCATTCGCGGAAATTATGTCCGATTACTTTGTTAATAAATTTATAAAATCACAACTAATTATCGCACACGTTTCGAACTTCACACAATGAACTAGTCTGAATTGAACTAAATAATGTGGGTCGATTTGATTTTTAGAATTGAATGGATCTGTGTTAGGCCGAGTACTTTTCAATCCACCCAGGTAACAGAACACATCCTTATTTTCTAAATTGAAATAGTCAAGTTATGAATTTGGGAGTTTAGTTCTGTAAAAGCTACTTATTTTGAATTTAGGAGCACACATTCAGCAGATCTGCGGTAAAAATGTTTTCTTGATCTTTGTCTTTATCCTTTTCAACTCGCGCCTCTCGTATTCATCTTTTTAGGTAAATATAGTCCTAAGTTTCTAGTATACTTAGTATCAAATACCTCATTGAAGGTTAGATGTTATTCACACCATTTTTTTACGTAAAAGTCATTTAAACATCTTTCTTTGACGTCCATTTGGTTAAAAAGAATTTTTTTGAAGGTAAAAGTAAAATCATGGAATTTGCCACGCAATTTGAATGAAATGGATTTGGCTGTTTTACGCATCACACTTTTTTGCTGATTTGACGTTTAAAGTGAGTTTAGCTGTTTTTACAGTCCGTGTGGCCTAACTTTCTCTAACAGATTGTATAAAAAAATAATTTTAGCTAAAAGTGGAGTTAGCAGGTTTACACCCTAAGGTGCGTATTAAGCGTAAGTAACGTCACTCAAAACTCAAGCTCTACTTAAGTCTCGTTTCAAGCCATTTGATTGGTTGAAACTAGTTTTAAGTAATGCTTAAACAGAAATCAATGCTTAAGTTTCCTTCTGGAATACGAACCTTAGCCGACGATATACCAAAATTATGCACACTTCAGAGACTATATTCCATTTATTTTTCCAATTTAATTTTTTTGCATCATTTCTTAAATAGAATGGTTATTCTTCTGTTTTGAGTCTGGATTAGTGTCTTATTAATGGCAATAGCAATAGGCTCTCATCATCGTCTTAGCGTTTATCCCGGTTGCATCCGCGACTTTCGCGTTGGAGCCCGGGGTCCGGTTTCCTGCTTAATTTTCTCCATTTCGCGCGATCTTTAGCATCCTGTAGTGTGAGATTGTTGGCACGCATGTCATCTCTTACAACGTCAAGCCAGCACCTCTTTGGTCTACCCCGCTTGTTGCGGCCCGGCGGAGGCGACATGGCAAGACATTTGTGACCCACGTAACATTTTCGTAAGACGTGACCGTACCAACGTAGGCGACCCTCCTGTAGTTTTTCCGCTACGTCAGGGACATGAAGACTGCCACGGATGCGGGAGATCCTGATGCGGTCCTTCCGAGTAACTCCACACATCCACCTCAGCATACTCATCTCCGTGACACGCAGCTCCTGCTTGTGTCACTCAAGCACAGGCCACGCCCTACTGCCATACAGGAGAATAGGTCTAATGATGGTCTTATAGACCTGCCCCTTAAGCTTAACCGGCATTTTGGGGTCACAAATGACACCTGTCACCTCACGTCATTTTGCCCAAGCTGCGGAAATACATGCCCTGACGTCGCAATCAATGTCGTCGGACGCATGGAGTACAGACCCCAAATATTTAAACTGGTCTATGCACTCGACCATGTCAACGCCTATGCGCACAGACACGGGGTCTGTCGTGTTGCTAGCTATATACACGGTCTTCGCCACACTGAGTTTCAGACCTCCGTTCTCGATGCAATAGCAATAGGCTCTCTTGCTATTAAATGGGACTTACACACAGTAGAAAAAATGTGAAGTATATCTACCTCACCCTACAGAGATTACAAGTGTGATGTCATCTTATTTATTTTTTTGCTTGTATCATCCTATAGCTATACAAAACCTTACATCCTTCCAGGAAACTTTACCCGCACCCTGTCGAACAATACCTCATAGTATTTCACCAACTTCAACAGAAAGTGATTGTGTTATAGGAACCCAAGACAGAGAAAGATGATGATTACTGCCGCCGCATCAACGAGGCTTTGAACAATCCTCCAACGTCTGGGGGACGTGGTGGTGGTAGCACTAGTGGACAGGATGGAGAGCTACAAAATATACTGAACAACATGTCTCAGCAACAGCTCATGCAACTTCTTGGAGGAGTTGGCCAAATTGGAGGACTGTCCTCTCTTCTGGGCACTATGGGGTAGCTATAAATAATATAACCACACATAATTTCTCATCCCAAATCTAATCATAGATCACTCCAAGATTATCAGTTTCACCCTAAATTTAAGTTCAGTGCATATTTTTCTTTCTGTTTAATCTAGAAAAGGACAGAAGATATTAGTTTAGTATTGTGTATGCAGCATTGTTTCATTAACGATGAGTATGTTTTGCCAGTAATAATAGCAGTAGCAACAGCGGCAATACTAGCACTCGTCCGTCGGCGGGCAGTGGTAACAGCAGCCGCGGTGGAAGTGCATCACGCACTAGCGAGCCACGCACCACCGAGTCCGGCGCCACACGCACTCCGGCACGCGCGCGCGATCCCGCCCCCACTGCTACTCCGCCCAATACAGCTACTGCTGTGCAGCCACGTGGTACGTCAAAATCTAATATTTGATTCACTAATGTTTTAAATTAGATAGGTTTTTAAAGCTGAATCCAATAATTTTTATTCTAAATCTTCTTTTAGCCCAATAAATACTGAATACATATTTAATTTTCAAGACCTATGTGACAGTTATCTATTTACTTGGGGTACTGTTAAAAAAGTAACTTTAAGCAATTACAAATTAGGCTTTTATAGCAGATAGCCTTTTGGCCCTGTCACTTTATCCATACGTGTTTGTAACTGATGGATTAGTGTTTTGAGTGGTGCGCACACAGCCACAGCTAGTTAATGCTCCGTTTGAAACAGATGGTGCAGGCGGGCAGATCTACTTGTCAGACTTGCAGCGCTACTTCTCAGGGCTGGGCAACGCGCCGCCGGAGGGCGATGCAGGCGCGGCTGCAAGTGCAACAGGCGCGCGCCTGGAGCTGGCGGCGGCGCTGGCCTCGTCCGAGGTGGTGACGACGGCTAGCGCGCCCGCCAACGCGCCGCGCCTGGCACCGCACCTGCCGCCCGCACCGCCCGGCGCCGCCCAGGACGATGTAAGGACCACCCTGCTCTCACCGCAGTTCGCTCAGGTGAACCTTCACGTATAGCGTTCCAGTCCTCGGCTGCGGCACATCGCCACCGGGACTCGTCTCGCGTCTGGCTTATTTTATCGAGCGGTATGCGTTTTGCATATTTATCTAATGCTTTCTGGTTCATCTGTTTGTGTGAGGTGCAGCATGGGGTTCTTTAATTCGCATTCGCTACGCCTTATATTTTTAAAAATGTTAACCTCTTTAACCTTTTGAACGCCAATCTACATAATACGCGATGTGTCCTCCAGCGCCACGCTACAAATGTATAACGTATCTATAGTAAAACGTAGGGATAGGATTAATGTCCTATCGACAAATAATATTATACGTTTAAATTAATGTTTATTCACCAATTTACGAAGCTAAATAAAAACTGTAACCGTATTTTCATATTTTATTTTATTTCATAAAAAAAACAATATGAAAACTTGGATATATTTCCTATAATAAAGAAAATAATTATAAATTTATTAGACGTGTGTTCTAGAAGTTCACATCCCTATTTGTCTCCGAATGTAATACTTTTACTTCATATCAAGTAGTTGGCGCTCGAGGCACGTCAAAATCCTTTCTGATATAAGGATGTCTTGTCGACGTATTTCTTGTCGATGTATTTCTATGGTATTTATTTTTATATTCACTGTGGTCGAGTTACACGTGCATAAACTCAACCGATTCCTGCATAATTTATTTCGTTTAGTTACAACAAATACAATTAATAGAAGCTAAATACGTGGTTTTCTACATTTTTTAAAGTTCCGTAGCCAAATGGATTCTTACAGATTCGTCATGTCTGTCTGTCCGTCCGTATATCACAGCCATTTTTTCCGAAACTATATGATCTATAGGTACTGTTTAAACTTGGTAGGTAGATGTATTCTGTGAACCGTATTAAGGTATTGATGCAAAAATAAAAATAATAATAATAAAGATTGGGGGCTCCCCATACTTAGAACTGAAACTCAAAAAAAAATTTTTTTTCTTCAAACATACGTTTGGGGTATGCATGGATAGGTCTTCAAAAATGATATCGAGGTTTCTAAAATATTTTTTTTCTAAACCGAATAGTTTGCGCGACAAACGCTTCCAAAGTGGAAAAAAGTTGGTCCCCCCCTACCTCTAACTTTTACAACAAGAAAATGAAAAATCTAAAAAAACATATGATGTACAAGTACATACATTACTATACAAACTACTAACGAAAATTATTTTGAACGAGATCTCGTAAGTAGTTTTTTTTAATACCTCGTATCGCTTATTACCGCGTAATCTTTCATACAAATAACTTTAATCCTTTAATTTCATAAATCAATGGTACGGAACCCGTCTGACACGCACTTGGCCGATATCTTTTTATTAAAATTACTGCTTTACACGGATGTTACAGACCTATTTTTAATGGTTTCGCAAAATACTCACAATTATTTTTCTGGTTTGTACAAACTAATAGAAAACGGAAGAAAATTCCTGAAACGGAAGTTGACGACTTAACGGAATGTCAAGACGACCAACTATTATATCAAAATTCAGATTCAGACTTGAACAACTCGCAATAATTCGTCATATCATCATAAAAAAAAAATTGTGACGGTGATCACAATTTTTTTTTGTAAAAACATGTGCGTCAACTTAAGATGTAAACATTGCACTACACTAAAATGCACAAAGTCACTATGACCTTGAAACCTGCCCGCTTATAACGTCACAGTGTTACTTCTATACACGTCGGTGGCGAGTGCGGGGTGACAAATAACTAACTTTGTAGGGATGGGTTTTTCAAACGGTGTTTCACTATCGACAATGATTAGAAAACCTATTTATTCTTGATTAAGGTGAATAAAACCTAGTTTATAGTTCACAATATTTATAAAATATTATTTATTCACGTCATTCTCTTGCAATAATAGTATTTATGATCATTTCGACGAGATGAAATATAGCGAAGTCTTCATCGTGTCCCATCACTGGCTTACTTGATATCAAGTAATTGGCGCTGGGGGCATTAAAATATTTTCTGGCGTTTAAACGGGTGACTGACCCGACCCGACACAGTGATTGGCACTGTGTCGGGTCGGGTCAGTCACCCGTTTTCCCGATTCTACAAAAGTATTCGAATGTTGCTAAAAAAGTTTTCACTTCAAAAATCGAGGTTATCTTCAATCCAAATTATAAAGACTTGCTATTGCTAACTGCATGTTATTACTAAGGAACTTATTGCTTTATCTTACTCATTACCAATGCATTTATGTGTGCCAAGTATGTATACAATATGTAAAGAAAACCCTGTCCGATCCGTGAAGGTATTGTTAGGTATCGATAACTGATTTTTATAATGCCTACAAAGCCGGGCTAAACTTAAAAAACCCTTAAAATTTTTTCGCAAAAGGAGGTAAATTATAACATGCGCGGGCGAAGGGGGCAGGGCACGCGGCACGCGGTCGTATCGCTATTCGCTCATATTAATACCATCAAAAATGTTGTTGTCACTTTTTTAAAAAAATACCAAATTTTGGTAAAGTTGGAATTAATTCGTGAAAAAAAAAAATAGATTTATAAATTCATTAGTATTGTTACTATGATGATTATGTAAAATTTTATATTTGGTCATGTGTTTACCTAACCTTTATTATCCTTATGGGTCGGACGGGGTTTTTTACATATTGTATAAATTTTATATCTATTACTAACAAAAATATCACCGCTAATAAAGGACTACATCTAATGAAAAAGAATTTTCCCATCATGTCCAAGACATCTATCAGTATACTGCGCAGATGTTGCTTCAACTTACAATTTTTAATAGTGGTTTATTTCAACCACCATATGGGATTGTTTCCCTATGTAGCCCCTGCCATAATAGTCTGGACTAATTCTATTTCAAAAAATCTGAAGACGTTTGTGGACAACTGTTAAATGAACATACAGCCTATATAATATGATAGTTACATAGTTTTAGTCTTGTGCAACATAGTAAAAATGCGCACTTCTATTATGATTATCATATCTAGACCTATGAAGCATTAAGTCGTATGTAGACCTCGACTTAGATACAACCTAATGCCGAGGTACTTATAATAATAAAAAATTATGAAAAGTATTACTTTGTTAATGTTTGGTCCAGAACAAAATTGATTATTGAGCACACCTATTAATACTTACTATTATATTCCAGGCTGCGAACCAATTCTCGTCGGCATTGACTTCTGGACAGATGGGTCCAGTCATTACGCAATTCGGTTTGCCTTCGGAAGTCACAGCGGCTGCTAACACAGGCGATATGCAAGCTTTCTTTAAAGCGCTTGAAAATACTTCCAATGCATCCGATAAGCCGAAAGAGGACGACAAGAAGAAAGAAGAGAAACCCAAAGATGACAAAGGCGACAAAAAAGATGACGACGCCGAAATGTCACTCGATTGATTCCAAATTTAATATGTAGTCGCATCTTAGTTGTTTTTAAATGCAACGAAGCTATGTATGCAAATTTTGTTTTATACAGTATGTTACGAAAACCCTGTCCGACCCGTGAAGGTGTTGTTAGGTATCGATAACTGATTCTACTAATGCATACAAAACCGGGCTTTACTTAAAAAAAAAATTCCCCTAAAAAAAATAAATATTATTTCGCAAAAGGAGGTAACTTATTAAATGTGCGTTGACCACCCTTCGCCTGCCGACCGCGGGGGGCGGGCGGCAGGACACGCGGCACGTGGCCGCATCGCTATTCGCTCATAATAATACCGGTGTTGTCACTTTTTAAAAATTACCAAATTTCGGGGAAATTGGAATTAATTCGTTGGAAAAAAAGATTATTTCAAAATTCATTTGTATTGGTACTATGATGAATACGTAAAATTTTATATTATATTTGGTCATGTGTTTACCTAACCTCTATTATCCTTATGGGTCGGACAGGGTTTTCGTAACATACTGTATATGTTAGCGATTTATTATATTGAAAATGTAGATTTTCTTTTCGATGTTTTATTTTGAATTTACATCGTTGCATAGACGGTTCGGCGCTGACCGCAACAAATCATTTTCTTCAGCTTAAGGGGCGTGGACTTGAGAAAAATAGAATTGAATTCAGCAGGCGCCACTGGTGAGCGCACGCTTTGCATTTCCCTCGCACACGCAGAAATTTATTGATAATACATACACTTCTGGACACATTTATTGGCCCACCTTGCATTTTCAGTTTCGTTAGGACCTAAAATTTTATATTACGAGCAAAAAGTTTTTATGCAGTTTTGAACCTGGCACATTCACAATTTCATTCAATAGTTTTTTTTTTTTATTTTCGAACACAGAATTTAAAGAAACAAGACAATTTGGAGCCTGTTTGTTGATATCAAACAATCGAATACTAAGAAAACTTGATTTTATTAGTTTACTTGGATTTAATTCTTGAAAAAGTGTTTGATATCTTTGGTTTTGCAACAAACATTACTTATTCTTACCATTAAGGTGAGGTTCTATCAATAATCTATGGATATTCCACCTGAAGTCGCCGCCCAAGCTGTGGCACTTATTCAGGCCGGACACAGCCAAAGAAATATATTATACGAGCTATGGTTTGAAAAAATACAGGTTTCTAGAGCTTTCTAGAGTAGGTATATAAAAAATATTCAAAATTATTCAAAAAAAAATGTGTATCTGCGAAAACAAAATTTCTAAGCGATACAATTAAAAATTCAAATAATAGAGTAAAAAACACTTGGAAAATTATTAATAATGAAACTGGCAAATCTGTTAAACAGGATAAGCAACTTGAGATCATGGTCGACGACAAATTGGTTCATAAGGCCGCTGACGTAGCTGAGCCATTTAGAGGTTTTTGCTAACATACCAATAGCTACAACTCGCTCCTTAAATTCATCCCCATTTAAAGCTGAGAATCTTTTGCATAGTAGTGTATCTAAGTGTAGTCGTCTGTTTCACTTTGAACACGTATCGCCGCGTGATGTGGTTAATATTTTTAAAACACTTTAGTCTAAAAACACCGGTGATTACTGGGGCATTTCCATTAAAGTATTAAGTAATATAATAGACATCGTAGCCCCCTATCTAGCTGTTAATTTTAATAAATGTATTGACTTAGGGATTTTTCCTGATTTAATGAAGAAAAGTAAAGTTATACCATTATTTAAATCAGGTAATAAAACCGATGTTGGCAACTTCAGACCCATTTCTATCTTACCTGCATCCAGCAAAATATTTGAAAAATTAATACTTAAGCAGTTATTAAAACATTTTAATTCGAAAAATCTCCTACATAGTGAACAATATGGTTTCAAAAAGGGTCGTTCGACTATGGATGCGGGTGTTGCTCTACTGAAACACATATTTAACGCATAGGAGAGGTCGCAAAATGCTATTGGAATTTTTTGTGATCTCTCCAAAGCCTTTGATTGCGTGCACCATGACATACTTTTGCGTAAACTCCGCCATTGCGTTGTCGAAAATGAAGCTCTCAACATGATAGGCTCTTATTTACATAATAGATTACAGTGTGTAGGTATTAACGGTGTGAAATCTTCCGGGCTACCAGTTCAGTTAGGTGTACCGCAAGGCTCAATACTGGGTCAATTCTTGTTTTTAGAATACATTAATGATTTACCATTCTATTTAAAGGACATCTGTGACGTTGTGCTGTTTGCAGATGATACCTCTCTAATTTTTAAAGTAGATAGGAATAGATATGATTTTGACGAAGTAAACAGTGTACTCTTAATAGTTACGGATTGGTTTACGTCAATGAACCTAGTTCTTAATACCAAGAAAACGAAATGTGTAAAGTTCGCCTTGCCTAACTTTAGAAATCTAGGACCCAGCATTGTTTTAGACCAAGAGGTGGTTGAAACTGTGGGCTCTGCAGTTTTCTGGGAATAACAGTAGATGCCAAACTTCAGTGGGGACCGTTCGGCCGCCTACGCCGTCAGGAAAGTAAGAGTAGACAATATACTGACTTTGATACAGCTCGTTTAGTTTATTTTAGTTATTTCCACAGCGTTATGTCCTACGGTATTCTACTGTGGGGCAAAGCCACTGATGTACAAAATATATTTGTACTCCATAAACGAGCTGTCCGAGCAATTTGCCAGCTCGGTGTCAGATTTTCTCTGAGAAATTTGTTTAAAGACATTGGTATTCTCACGGTAGCTTCGCAATTCATCTTAGCCAACATCTTATACAATATGTAAAGAAAACTCTGTCCGACCCGTAAGGATAATAAAGGTTAGGTAAACACTTGACCATATATAATATAAAATTTTACGTAATCATCATAGAAGCAATACTAATGAATTTTGAAATAATCTTTTTTTCCCGCGAATTAATTCCAACTTCCCTGAAATTTGGTATTTCTTAAAAAAAAGTGACAACACCGGGATTATTATGAGCGAATAGCCATAGACTAAGTGCCGTGTGCCCTACCCCCCGGCGCCCGCGGAAGGTTTGTTTACCGCAAATGTATTAAGTACCTCTTTTTGCGAAATAGTTTTTATTTTTTTAGGGGGATCTTTTTTTTTAAGTTTAGCCCGCCTTTGTATCCATTAGTAGAATCAGTTATCGATACCTAACAATACCTTCACGGATCGGACAGGGTTTTCTTTACACATTGTATGTTAGGTAAAATATTCATGTGTACACCAAAAACTGTGATGTTCATAATTTTAACACCAGAAACAAGGACAAACTGCGAGCCCCTTTTCACCGACTTCAAAAGGTTCATAACTCTTTTGTTGTGCTTGGTATAACTTTTTATAACAAGATACTTTCTGCTTTGCTAGACTTGCCTTACAATGCATTTAAAGCACGAATCAAATACAAGCTTTGTTCAAAGGCATATTATTTCGTAAGCGATTATATTTAAATGATAGCTGGTCGCTCTGATTAACTCAGGACAATGTTCGTGTTCTATCTCCGGAATTAGCTTACTGACACGCAGGGGCGTGCACAAAGATTTTATTGGGGGTATGCATAAATATACCTACTATCCAAATCTCTGTGCTTATATATGGTAAAACTTAAAAAACGTAACTTAGACGTAGTTTCAATTTAACATAGTCGCGTACTTTTTCGCATGTCAACATTGAATTGATGTTTGTGCGTGGCTACAATGAACATCTAAGTATGTGATTGATGATAAGAACAAGTCAAATAAATGATATACGTGGGGCATTAGGTATTTTTTATTTGCCCAAATGAATACAATGAAATCATCATCATCTCAGGGTTAATACCAGTCGCATCCAAAGCTTTGGAATCTGGGGTCCGCTTTTCCAGTCTAATTGCTGATTTTGGCGAAATTTCGACAATTTCCGTGAAGCGACTGCCGTCTGACCTCCACAACGCGAAGGCAATATCGAAGCATTGAAGTTAGACCAATTGTTGGACTTTTGTGGGCTCCAACAACCCGTAACGACTGCCACTAGATGTTCGCATGGCAACCGAAACCAACGGCTTAACGTGCTTTCCGAGATACGACCAGACCAGTGCAAATATTCATATTCATGCATACAAATACTTACACTGCGCGAGGATCGAACCCGCGCCTCCTTACGCAGCGGCCGCGTTCGCTACCGCTACGCCATGTAGGCTGTCAAAATACAATGAAATGGTATTACTAACTCAACTGTAAATAAGTAAAAATTTATTTCTCAAAAAACTAAAAAAAAATATTTCACTATCTATAAATTAAATCAACGCGCCTATCTATTTTTAAATAACTCTGTAAAAATCAAATATATATAAGATCGTTTTGAAATCGCTAAAAGTTCTTTTAAAATGGACAGATAGACAAATCTATGAGTCTGCTTTGGCTTTTCATAAAGATGCGTAATGCACTACTCATTGGAATCATAACTATTAAATTTTGCTAATTTGTAAACTTCAGGAAAATTATTACAACATAAAGTATAGTATTGAAATTCAAAAGCAAGTAGGTTGAAAAACTTAAGGTCTTTTAAGTTTTTATAACGTCGAACTGTCAAAGCCGTGTTTTAAAATAATATACCTATACGAGAAACAAAACAATTTATTTGTACACACTACACAACCTGCTAACCACATATAATTATCATAATACTTTTTATAAAGACAACCTTTCTTTTGTGTTAAACCAAAAACTCTAAAATAAATGAATATTCAATTCCGCTTAAAACAATCAATACATATTTAACCCATACACCAATAATGAAACAACATAAGCTGCTAAAATAAAAAGGTATTTGAACGAACAACAATCATGCTATATTTCTGAACTTCTTAAATTCGTCGCATTATTAGAAGCTGTGCTTATCATGGGCTTTAAACCCAAAGAAATTTCACGCACACGTACACAACAGTTTAGGCACACAAGCAAATAATTTTATACACAGACAGATACGGAAGAGGCACATTTTGTTTATGCTTACGCCGTAAGAGGCGCGGGTGTCGCGCCTAAGGCAACTAATGTGTCTCGTTAGCACTAGGCCCAATAGATGGCAGTGTTATCAATAACTGATTAACAAAGTCTTTTAGTTTTAACTTTGTAGTATATAAATTATTTTACAGTATATTATAATTTTAGAAGACTATTAGGGTATGCAGAGCTTTTCTGCTTGTAAGGAGCGCACGCGCCTGCTGACACGTTATATGAAGTTCATATAATTCCCTTTTTTTTCAATACATAAATATGTAAGCTGTCACGCCCTTTATGCCTGGGGCTTTTATTGAAGTAATAAGTGTTTAGATATATATATATATATATATATATATATATATATATATATATATATATATTGTTTTGCTTTGCTGGTATTTTGGCGTGGTAGCTGGCATGTTTTCAATAATTTCATGGTTGTATTTTCTTGTGTTCATCACTATACATAGTATTGTATAAAGTCATGTGTTTTTTTTTAAATGAACAGGTAGCTGTGCTGCTGGGGAGTTTCTTCCGCCACTTCTTCCCAGCGAAAGCACTAGGACGTGTCGATGGGTGGCGTTTTGGGGGACTTATGTAATATTGACGTTCAAAAAGTGCTGATTCTCAGCCTACTTTGAATAAATGACTTTTGAATTTGAAATGTGAGTGCTCAACTTAATTTAACTCGAGCTACGGTCCGAAATGTTTATCAGAGGTACCTAGAGACTGGCGGCTTTGTTCGTCGCCAAGGAAGGCCACGATCTCGGGTCACAACTGAAAGGCAGGATCGATTCATCGTGACGACCAGCTTGAGAAATCGTCACCTTACCTCCATTGAGATACAAAACCAACTTCGCGACTTCAACGGAGTATCTGTGAGCGCTCGAACTATTCGGAGAAGGTTAAACAAAATGTTGTCTTCTGTCCTTTTCTTAATGGAATAGAAGAATAAAGATACACTTAACTTAAAATTAGTTTAGTTTGTGAACAAGAGAATCGCCATTATTTCATTTCAGTCTTACTAAGTGGCATCGTGTTACACAGGAAGTAGGTTGTGGAAGTTACCCTTCTAGGTATCTATTATTTAGCATGTTTTGCTAACTGGCTACAACAGTGCTATTTTGAGTATCCTTTTCCAAATGCACATTTATTGGCAATTGATTATTGGCTTTTCATTTTGACATCCAATTTTTCAGAGGTTTGAAACATACGTGTGCTCAACGACGTAAACGATACAATGAATGTGGCTGAGTTTTCAATATGAAGTGCATTACCCCGCCGTGTAGCTGGATTCGATTCTTGGGTAGACAGTTTTATTGGGTTTACCCATCTGGAATTTCACAGTATTTAGTGGATATTGGAAATCATGAAAGTAGATGGAGGAGTACTATAGTTACAGACACGAGCAAGCATAAGTACCTAAGTATACAAGGTTTATTGAAAATAGATTTAGGTACCTACTACTTTATTTTTGAATGAAATTCTATGTTGTTACGAACATAACACAGGTTTTATAATAATAATGTCTCTTTTTTTAATTTCTTCAGTTATTTGAATTATAATCGCATAATCGTAGGCTGGATATTTGAAAAATTCAAAACGAGAACAGACAGTATTTTTGTGACGTTAGTTAAGTAATTTTAGCAGCCAAGAGCTGAACCATAACAATTTCGAGATAAAGGTATAAACTGTGAAACAGGGTATAAAGTTCGCTTATCCTCTATAGAAAAAGGAGGATCCCCCAAAATTGTCCAAATACTTCAGCATAACGTCATCATCATCAGCTTTATCGGCGAGTCATCCAGCCAGCCAGTACCACAGCGTCAACATGTCCTGACTGAGATTTACCCTCTTTATAGGTAAAGTCCCACGCTAGTTCAAGGTTCAAAGGTCCACATAATGATATAGCCCGCTACCATGTGCTTCCAAGATAAATAGTCGTGAAATGTTTATTCGGATACAGTGATGGCACATCGGCCCTCTATTGACAGTAAAGAGAACTTGAAGTTTTGTTGTGATTCGCGAGATGGCGAAAAGGGTTATGGCAAACTATTTCAAGATAGGGACGGCAAGTTAATTCAATCTAAACATAAATAAAACTGAAGAATGCAATAATTGCAATAGTACCTAACTTACTGAATACTTAATACAATTTACAGCTAGGTACTGTGCGTACATTTTAAATACCCTATGAAACAACAAAGAGACAAGCACTACACTTTACAACTAATTTGAATGTGTTTCATAAAAATAAAGTTTTGCCATATTATATTATCAGACTTAATTTTCAAATACCACTAAATAATCAGTGACCATTAGAGTCACTGATTATTTACAAGAGTCAT
The DNA here is from genome assembly GCA_037179545.1 of Sesamia inferens. Classification (NCBI taxonomy): domain Eukaryota; kingdom Metazoa; phylum Arthropoda; class Insecta; order Lepidoptera; family Noctuidae; genus Sesamia; species Sesamia inferens. The sequence goes on from CM073923.1 coordinate 23,042,861, forward strand.
TTTGATACCTTCTATAAGTTCTATGTTTGGGTAGAAACGTGGATAACGTAGTACAATTGCACCAATATTTGCTGTCAAAATAATGTATTATAACCTTTACCACTGTGTTTTAAAAGTCATTATGTCCGAGTCACACTACGCTGGCATTGTATATCTATACAGACATCTGTCCGGCTAGCTTGATATTTAGTATGTAATACCTACTTTCAATTCGGTAGTAATATTCATTCTCTGTCGGAGTTCAACGCGGTGCGCGCGTTTTCATGTGCGATAGCACAGTAATAGGTACAATTACGTTTAGATATATTTTATGTACCTAGTTTGCATTCAATATCACAAGTGCATATAGTGAGAAGTGTTGTGCTCTTAATAACTATGTAAACAAGCATTTTAAATTGGTGTAATGGAACGAATACAGGTTTTGCAAGATGTATGAGTAACCAATGACCGCAGGGCATCCCTGCGCGGGGGCGGACAAGGTGGGGGGAAGGGAAGACCAGATTGCAAACTACACTTCGGTGGGTTCTCGGTTCATCTCGGACAGAATCAAAAGAATTTAACTAGTGAGTACCTAAAATATTAGAAATTAAGTACATATTTTATTATTGTCATTTTACTTTTTATTTTTACAAAAAATATTTATGTAAATAACTTTCGAGTCACTATACACAGGTGTTGTTATCATGACCTATTAATAATTTGCGAATACAAAATTTAAGTGATTATTTTAAGGATATATCTAATCACATGTTTTATCTAGTGAAACTTTGGACATGGGTTGTATTAAGAAAATATTTTAAACTAAACAGCTCTGGAAAAAAGAAAATAAAGGTTTGAAGTAGAATGAAACTATTCGGAAAATTGTTTTGTCTTGATCACACAGTTTAGCGGTGAGCACAATACGCTGTTGGCTCTGCTAAAGCATTTTTTAAGCTTTTGATTTTGTAGATAAGCGGTAGATTAGTTATTTGCGACAGCAAAGCAAAGACACGAGCGCACGGCGACCTCGAGCGATGGCGCGGGGAGTGCGGGGCGCTGGGGAATCCTTCTGGCGCCAGACCGGCATCGGCGTCTACCCGCGCCCCGCTCTCCTCCGCCTGTGCCCACACCCGCACAGGCCAACTCGAAATAGATGCACGGTGATTTACGCCTCGGGCGTATGAGTAAATATGTTGCTTGCCTGCCTGCCTTGGCACGTCCGCCCGCCCCCGCCGCATGCCGATCTCCGTCCCATCTCAAAACTAATGTTCACAAACTTGTCGGTTCATGCTTACTGTAATCAAAGACCAAATTTTGCTATCCTGTTATCGTTAATCCATTTTTTAATCGGTAGATAAATGCCATGAATTGTCATAATTGACAAGACCTAGAATGAATGGATTGCACCTCGTTTATACTTAGTAGGTACGTACCTAGGTATCAAGAATGCATTGACTTTGTTGCCTTACTATAATCACTTATAAATATTTATCCATATCTCCTTTCTCCAAGTGTGAAATCGTATGTTATACAAGTTGCTATTTTGTGTTGGTAGTCAACAAAAACCAGTAAGTAGCAGTCCTAAGTTTAATTTACAATTCGACACTCGTAAACGAGTACGGAATGCGGACCTTTTGCAGACTACACAGTGACATAATTAGACGTTCATAATCTACTCTTGCACTACTAAATAAGTAGGGACCTACATTGTTAAATGCCAGAATCTTTTGTGAAAATAGTTGTATAACAATGAAGGATTCTGTCAACCGTACCTTCGTTAGGGCTATGCGACCCTAAGCTAATGTTGAAATTCTATCCAGGTAAAGCTTTTTTCTAGACAAAGTCCCTCTTTCGGTCTGGTGAAACCGTACGGAGGACGGCTTTGAGCAGTTGTGTTGCGATGTGTGTCGGGTACGATGCGATAAATGTTGTTGGAAGTATGGTCGTGGAGGGTCTGGCGCTGTCTCACCGGTCTTGTTGTTGGGTTTAACATTGCATCACCTCGCTCAACTGCCGTCTTCTTTCCTAGTCACTCAGTTTTTTTTTTTGAGTGAATAGGTTCTTAATAATCCAGCGCGCTTTACCTTAAACGATTGCATCACTGCTTACCATCAGGCGGGATTGCAGTCAAGCACTAGTTTATCATTATAAAAAAACAAATATCCGTTTAATTTTGTAAGAAAACAAAAGATTGTCAATAGCTTACTTAAGTCTCCCCATTTAAAGAAGCTTTTTATCCAGATCGTTTATGCGAACGTGTAGTTACTGACAATGGTCGGGCTGGGCATCAACAAAAAGCGGATATGGTAGACCGGTCCTGCAGGTTTCCGCCAACCATAGCACTGACAGACTTTCGTTCATGTCCTCCTTCATTTTTCATTCATCTTCCGCCCATACATTTTATAATATTTTACTTATTAACTTTATTAATAGATAATATAGGTAAGTACTATATACCTAGCTAAACTAAAAACGCGAATAAAATAATTATGTAATTCCTGAAAATTACATTATTAAAATCTACTTCGTAGTTGGTACGAATACCAACTAAAAGTCTCAAAAAAAAACTTGAGACGTTTAAACATCTATAAAATGTCTTAAGAAAATTATTATAATACTTATTTCGGATTAAACATCCCTCCTCACGACTCAGTGTCTATTAATAATGATAAAAAAACTTATGGAGCTTCGGTATAGATATATATAAATTACAGTTAATCAGTAGATATTAAATATGTAATTCCTTACACGTATGTTTTAAGGCTGATAGCCGAAGTGAGGCTACACCTAGTTTTAGCCGGCTACAACTAGGTGCAATCGGCCACATGTGGATAAATATATGTAGGATATTTACGGTTAGAACTAGGTTTAGGCATCATCTTAGCGGCTACATTTGTACATCGATGGTTAAACTTAGGTGTATCCTATTTTGTAGTCACGACTTCGAGCAGGCAGGATTGATTAAAAATTAAATAATTGTAAAATACCATTACAAATAAATGTTAAGTATCTGAATTTTTTGACGCTAAGCTAAAATCTGTTTACTAGTTTCAAAGAAAGTTGATAAAATTTGGTATCCTAACTACTAACTTATAGTTTAGAAAAACAAATGAAATATTTGAAAGTACAGTAAGTACCTAATTTTGCAGGCCAGTGTAATTCTACTATTTTTCTTATAAATAAAGGGTAAAACTTTGAAAAAACTGTTAGTAAAGGTTTATTTTACCGTACTATTTTTTTTTTACCTGCAATTAGGTATCCACTCACTGAACAGGACGATGACGCTGTGACTCTGGCGACGATTCTGTTGTTCACAAACTAAACTAATTTTAAGTTATGTGCATCTTTTTCTTTCCATTTCGTTGAGAAAAGGATAGAAGATAACATTTAAGTTTAATCCTGTCAAATTAGGGTAGTCCATAGACAGTTTAGACGCGATTATAAACATGGCCACTAAAAATACGCCAGTTTACGTCAGGAGCGCACTAATTTAACAGGTCTAAACTGACATTTTATCTTCTGTCCTTTTTTTAATGAAATAGTTAGAAAAAGATGCACTGAACTTAAATTTAATTTAGTTTGTGAATAACAGAATCGGCGCCACTGTCAAAATTGATGATGCCTTATTCTAGAACCTGCTTTTTTTTAAGTATCCTCTATTTATACAACGTGTAACATAAAGGGTATATACATACCAAGAGTGTGGCATATTTACATGATATCAAACGATATCGGAAGGTTTTCAACTCAAAATAAAATACTTAAAAAATTTATACAAAATTTTCGGTTCCGTATCAACAAACGTGCACCAAACTACATACGTTAATAACTACTCGTTACATGTCACATTACTTGGCAAAATCACGATGTCTTCAAAAATTCTGTGCGCCTAGTATGGTAGTAGCCTATTACAGGCGGTGTTTTTTCTCGTAACTTCCTAACATAAAGAGATAGGATTAAAAAACCCTTCCAATATCGATTGATATCATGTAAAGATGCCATGCCCTTGGTATGTATATACCTACCCTTTATGTTACACGTTGTATAATTCAGATAGTATCTATCTCTAGTACACTGAGCGGGTTATTTAATTTAATGTCAGCGTACGTAGGTTTAAACGATAATACATCAAGCTACTACATTCTGTCTAATTTCTTTATTACATTTTCAACTTCATCGCTAAAGCATTGAAAGCTCAAGGTTGAGTGGGAATATTTGAGTTTCGGGTAGCTTGACCTGCTGCCGTCCGTTCCTATTTATTCTTATTTATTTCCATATTTATTTCTAGCGTTAAATAAACATTAAGTGAAGGCAGAAGTTGTGTATCAAAGTCAACACTCGCCAGGTGCATTTTATACGTCCCTGTTACAGGTTTAGTAACTTTCTGGGCTGCCCTTCACGATAAAATTTTGCTTCGTGCATTTAAAATTATTTTATCGAACCTAACTAAATAACTTAGTGTTTACCAAGTACGTATTTACATTAGTAAATTAATTATGTAAGCGTCATAGAGGTCATTGGGACTAATATCGGGTAGTCATTAGTGAATTTTAAGCAGTTACTGTTTACACGTAGGTAACATGTGATCAATTCGATAATCGTATTTTGTTTCCGTATGCTAGTGTTCAGAGTGGCTTTGCAGTGTAGGTTCAGAGCAACTATCCTCGGTGGCAGGCCATAATATCGGCTGCCGGCAGAAATTACCACCCACCAAGCGATACGTCATATTCCGGCATGATGTCTAGTGAAGCCGTATCTACGGAGGACGGGTCTGAGCAGTTGTGTTGGGATATGTGCCGGGTACGATGAACCAAATGTTGTTGTGTCGGGCGTTTGGTTGTGGATGGGCTCCAGATCAATCTCCCCCTGGCGCAGTACTTTATTTTTTATTATTAAACCCAACAACACGACCATTGGTCGTGTTCTTGGGTTTAACATTGCATCACCTCGCTCAACGGCCGTCTTCCTTCCTATTCACTAAGTTTTTTTAAGTGACTAGGCTTAATAAACCAGCGCGCTTTACCATCAACGATTGCATCACTACTTAACATCCGGCGGGATTGCATGCAAGCACAAATTTATAATTATTAAAAAAAAAAAAAAACTTTGCTCCATGAGTCAGATTCTATTAAAGTGTATGCCGCTAAAAGGATTCAATAATCTGGTGGTAAAAGGTAGGAAGTGTAACTAATCCGATCGATATCAATATAATTCGAACTAACATGATATTATGGAAATTCATCTGACTTATAATACCGGGTGTATGATCTGACATTGACGCTCAGTCATCTTAAATAAATATGTATTTATTTAAGACGAGCTCAGTCCGCGATTCTTTCACGTGCATGTCGGAAAATGAGAGCCTATTTGGGTTTTATTTTATTTGCGGAACCCTTATTATTATTCTAAAATAAAAGTATTCTTATAACATCTCGTTCTTTTTCAGTAAAAGTCTCATCAAAACGGATCCCATTTATTGTATTCACAAAAAAATATGTTTCAAATTACCATTTTTTTTATTATTTTTTAGAAAACGTTGCTTTCCTCTAGCAATGAGGTACTCTTATATCGTGGTGAAATGTCTAAAACATCGACCGCTGATATCAAATATTAGGTACCTATAGCTGTTAGTACTCTACAACTTTTATTGACAATCATTCCTAGTGCCTAAAATAAAATTACTTATGGTTTAAAAATGTCTTAGTGTCACTTAGACAAAAATAGACTAGTCGTTTTATGACGTGCAAGCAAGTGACATTCAACCTTAGCATGATAATATGTCGTCCTCCGTGGCGCAGCGGTCAACACGCCTGCCTGCGACGTGGAGACCCCGGGTTCGATCCCCGGCCAGGTCATGATGGATGTTTTTCTATATATGTATCTATTATAAATATAGTATCGTTGAGTTAGTATCCCATAACAAGTCTCGAACTTACTTTGGGGCTAGCTCAATCTGTGTGATTTGTCTATAGATATATATATATCCTTTGATAATGGGATGTTTCCTGGGTTAAAAAAAATGATTCTATATAGTCCGTCATTCAGATAATAGAAAAATATTGGATACGTATATGTATTTTGTTTTATCAAATCAACAAAAAATGACAAATATAAAAGGCATCAAAGATCAGGAGGGGTAGCTGGTGACGTCACTGCGCGCTAAAAATTGTAGCGTGCAGTGACGTCACACGAGTTTTCAACGCACTGTGTCGTCATAATTTTTTGTTTATATGAAAAAAGAAAAAATACGTGTCTAGTATTTTTTGGAAATCTGACTGACGGACTAATTAGTTTTTTTTAGTCGAATATATTTAGACAAAGTAGTCACGAGGTCACACCATACAAAATGAAAATGCGCTTTGGGATACTGTTGGGTATATTTTCGCAAAAAATCTGTTTTCATGCCTAGCCTAAAAGGATCTTGAAAAATAAAATAGTATCTCCAAAATCAACCCCATGGATCCTCTGGTCAGGGTGAATTTGCCAGCTATCTCTCAAATTCACCATTTTATGTGTTAACGTGCTTAATTAGGAATTTAAATTGTCTGTGACTTAACCTTAGCAAATAAAATATTACACATTTTTAAATAACGAACGAACAATACGCAGAAATAATAATTAGCACCACCTAGTCTTTTTTTGTCCTTTTTTTCTAGTTCTTACGTTTTAGTTATACAATTAATAAGACATTTTCACTGGAAACTCTAATCAACAGCAATAAGGCGGTGGTGAGGAACTTGTTAGACGCCATTTACTTTCTGGAAAACCATCGTTCTTTTATCTTTTTTTTATTCAGATACTGAGTAAAGAAACAGCAGCAATGCCCCCTATAGATACATTAAAAATAACTCCTCACTATAATAGAGGGAATCGAAGAACATTCTAAGAAATATCGGAATCGTAAATGTGAAAAAGGTTACGTAGGTAGGTAGTATGGGTGTTTATTACAGGTAAGCTCGTGCGTTTCGCCGGTACGATTGGCGAGCGAGTAGCGCAGCTCGTGCTCGGGGGTATTCTGAGAATTGCATACTGACTGAGCAACACTCAACAGATATAATGAAGGTGCTTTTTTAGCCTTTTTTTTAACATAATCAAATATCAGTTAGCAGCAAAATAAAAGAGGGCCATGTAATAATAACAGACACACAGTTCTATGTTTAAGCTACGCTTGCATAGATCGGTCCGCCAATGGATGACCATCCAATACATACCGAGACTCCTCCTTGACTCACTTTTTTTCAGTCGTTGTTCCCAGCTGGCATTCGTAAATATTTGACTGACAACCAATCTTACCGAGGAGTAATCGCGTTATCTAGCAAAAGGCTTTGGAGTTGAGATAGGCAATCTCTTCATGTACTTTTTTAACCTTTTGGTTTCCAAAACTGCAATTTTTTTAAATATAATAAAGTCTTATATTTTACATACCTACACTGTATTATATTGAGACAATGGCACCGATTTTCTTGTTCACAAACTAAACTAATTTTAGTTTAGTGCAACTTTTTATTTCTATTTCATTAAAAAAAAGGATAGAATAGATGATAACATTTAAGTTTAATCCAGTTAAATTAAAATACTTCATAGCCAGTTTAGTTAAGATTATAAACATGGCGACAAAAATACGTCAATTTACGTCAGGAGCGGACTAATTTGACAGGTTTAAACTAACATTATTTTTATCTGCTGTTCTTTTCTTCATGAAACAGAAAGAAAAAGATGCACTGGACTTAAATTTTATTAACAAGGGAGTCGGGGCCAGTGGCTGTCTCAACATACATTAGAAAAAAGCAGACCTATGGTTGTGAAAAATTTGTTTAATTTGATCACCCTCGTGTGCTACAGAGTCTGATGGGCTACTTTTTTAAACTAATTTTAGAGCGCCCCGAACCTTTTTGCTAATGGCCCTGTCAACAAGGGGTAGGTAGCTACATAGAAACTATGTAGGAACGGAAAAAAAGATCATTTAAATATGTTTGCAATCCGATTCCGTGTGGATGATGCCGCACAGGCACCATGTAAATCTATTACGTATGGCGTATGGTGCCCGAGTGGATACAAAACAAAAACATAAAAAAACTCTGCTAAAACGAATTTTGTCAAAAGAGGCCCGTAAATAAAACTGTCTTTATTTGTCAGCCATATCATGCCTACAGTGTTCGTTTCCAGTAATTTCGTTAATTAGCAGACTTCAGGGGTTGAAAACCAATAAGTCGTCGCATTTTGTTTCGACTTCTGACTGAGGAATATAGGTATACAATATGTAAAGAAAACCCTGTCCGACCCAAAAGGATAATAAAAGTTAGGTTGTTACATGACTAAATAAAATATGAAATTTTACGTAATCATCATAGTGACAATACTAATGAATTTTGAAATATACTTTTTTTCCGCGATTTAATTCCAACTTCCCCAAAATTTGGTAATTTTAAAAAAAGTGACAACAGCTTTTGTGACGGAGCGAATAGCGATGCGACCACGTGCCGCGTACCCTGTCCCCCTTCACCCGCGCGCGCATGCCTAACGTGTTCCCTACCACTCATGCATTAAGTTACCTCGTTTTTCCGAAATAATATTAATTTTTTTAGGGTTTTTTTTTTAAAGTTTAGCCCTTCTTTGTAGGCATTATTAGAATCAGTTAACGATACCTAACAATACATTCACGGATCGGACAGGGTTTTCTTTACATATTGTATATATTTTTTTTTGGGTAACTACAACAAAATAAAAATACATTTACATTCTTATCCAAATAAAATACTTCATAATTATGTAAGTGTTTGTAGGTACAAGTAGAATCTTTTTGATTCATCAGAATCGGACTTCCCATTCAGTTATATGTTCTTTATTACAGTGTTTTGTAGACAAACAATTTTATCATCAAAATAGCGGCTTTAAAATTGTTTCCCTACAAAACACTGGGATATAGAACACGTAACTATAAATAAGTATCACCTCGCTGCAAACTCAATGGTACGTGAACAAATTCTATGTAATAAAGTTCTTTACAGCTAAAAATGTAGGTATTATTATTATTTTTCTTTTTCTTACGTATTTAGCCATAGTCAGACACAAAATTAAGCAACAACAAATGGGTTTAAGCGTCAAACATTATGCTTTGGCGCAATATCCCTTTAAAATAACCACTAAATCAAAAAACAGAAACTGTCAACATTTTAAAATATTCTAACATGCTATTTTACCGACGCATAGATCAATTTATTGGTATTGTCATCTCCACCTAACAATACGACTTATAATTTTTCATTAATTTTAATCAAATTAGATTAAAATTAATGAAAAATTATAAATCGTATTTTAGGATTTCTATGAATAAAAACTCGGCAGTGTTAATTGTTTTTTTTTTATTATTATTATTATATAAAATCCGTCTTCAAATCGCCATAGAACAGGGCCTGGCATGGGCGTACCCAGTTTCTGGCCTAGGGGTTCAAGTCAGGCCTAGGGGGCGGCAAGTCAAATTTTTTGGTGGGTAATCTTTGTGCGCTATAGTCGCACGCGGTGTTTTTTGCCAATTACAACGTACATTTTGTTAATGTCTACTGCGCAGTTTATTTAAAATATAGAGATAAGTCCTCGTTTATACTTTGTTTAGTAATTAGGCGCGGGTTCGATCTTCGCACAGTGCAAATATTTGTATGCATGAATATGAATATTTGCACTGGTCTGGTCGTGCCGCGGAAAGCACGTTAAGTCGTTGGTCCCGGTCGCCATACGAACATCTAGTGCAGTCGTTACGGGTTCTTGGAGCCCTCAAAAATCTAACAATTGGTCTAACTGCAATGCTTAGATATCGCCTTCGGGTTGTGGAGGTCAGACGGCAGTCGCTTCACAGAAAATATCGAAGTTTAGCCAAAATCAGCAGTTACACTGGTAAAGCGGACCCCAGACTCTAAAGCTGAAAGGCTACGGATGCGACTGGGATTAACGCTGAGATGATGATGAGTAATTAGGAGAGTTCATAATGTTCTGCGAGATTTCCTGTCAGTTGCCTCCCCTGCCCCCACCTGGGTATGCCCATGGGGCCTCACCAAATTTGTCTTGCCCACACCAAATTTAGGTCTTTCCCCGCCTCTGCCCAGAGGGATCACGGAATCATTGTTTGACGCCAGGTACCTACTACATATTGCTAAAAAGACCTCCGCACGGAAACTGTTATTCCGAAAAGGGATTCAGGATGAAGTATAAGATGTAAATACGTGACCGATATTAATATGATTACCAGCATTTCAATGAACATTTGGTTCAACATATTTCGTTAGTTGTTTATCAAATACTATAACTGTTCTTATGTTTAACAGCTACTATTACAATTGCATTGTCATTGATGAAGTAATCAATAGGTAGATAAATGTATCACAATTACACAACAGTGGCCACAGATGGATAATCAAAGCATAGGAAATTTGTTAAGACTAGAGATACCTATGTATATCAAAATACCGTCTACACAGACATATTTTATGTAGTGACTTGTGATCAAATAATAACCATCAGTACGGGACGATTGAAGGTTGCGCTGTGGATGGGTAACCGCCCATTTCTTACCTTTCAGCTATAATTTGTAGGTCTTGTCAGTCGTGACGGGTATTCAGAAGGCCAGTCCGACAACTAGTCTTACCAACTGTACCTATCCCGTTACCCTGTGATTGGGTTCCGGTGCAAAAAATAAAACAATAAAAATAGCAATTTTTAGCTTAGTGTCAAAAAACTCGATTAACATTAATAAGTATATTTTACATGTTAATAAATTTTTGTCTAATTGTTTTTGTTAAATTTTTGTCTATTTGTTTAATTGTCTGCTCGAGCTATTACTTCTGCTTAGAGTTCTGAGAGCTTCGGTTTGGCATACTGAATACGAGGTTTCGGAGCCGATGTTGTGAATATTCTCCAGTTCTTCATCAGTACCTGTTTTAGTGCCCTGAGCCACAGAAGATGGTGGTTTGCGAGGTCAGATTATCCTTTCTAGCCCATCTCGGGTTTAGATCAGGTCTTCTTGATGGCGAAGCCATCACGCTGATGCCAACCTCCTGAATATAAACTTTTTGCACGATCTGAGCCATGTGTGACCGGGTATTATCATGCATCAGCATCGATCCATCACCCATATTTGTTAATTACGGTCCTGCGCACTCGTTGAGAATATCTAGGGCATGTCCCCAGACAGAGTGCCATTTTCTATGCACCCACCCACTATTCTTCCAGAATGAAGCATACCAACTGCTTAGTGCCAGAAATGTTATGGTATTCTTCAGGTGAAAGTGGCATGATAAATAAAAATCTTGCGTTGTTATCTAATTTTATTTTATTTTTAAAACTCCTAGATCTAGAAAAAAAAACTTAAACAGAAACAAAATAATGAATGATAAAATAGTACAAAATTCGAAAAGGATTATTTATGTTCTTAAGGATTATTCAGCCATATCTTAAAAGAAAATTCTCCACTATTAAGTTTTTATATACATTAAAATCTTTTATTTCGACAGTACCTATAACTTGTGTAAGTACATATTTAACAAGTTATTCCAATTTTAAAAATCTGATATTAATTATTTAGTTTTGCAGGCCAGTGTGAATAAAATTTTGAATGGCGATTCAGTTAAAAAAACCGTCCCTAGTTTCTGTCGGAAACCAGCTTTGAGTGTATATGAGACTTCAGAACAAAATCCAAAACTATGGGTAACATAATAATATATGGTAAACATAATACCTAATTTTTTTGTTTGGAAGTTTGTCATTAACCCTAGAAAGATAACGTGCACTTCAGAGGCGCCCGCAAAATACATATTTCACCGCAATTTTGTTGCCGATGCATGTAACAAGTTTGTGTTTCCTAGCCAATTCAGTCGTTGGTCAACACTTCCAAGAGACGGTTGCTACTGTTCGGTAAGTACTATAGTTTTGCTGTTAGAGCGATGTGTTGCGCTCGAGAGGCGCATGTTTATCTTTTGTGTAACCACTTTTCGCCACTTTCATAGTGAATACTTATTGTCATCAATTGTTTTTAGGAGTGTTTTAACACCGTCTGCAGCAGAAGAGTGTTGGATGAAAGAGAAATTATTTCTTTATTGACTGAAGAAGATGAAGACGCTGATGAGGGCAGTGACAGTGAGATCGAGGACCATGTCAATGACTAATGTTGATGATCTATGAAAATTCGAAGGATACATCATTGCAGAATGTCACTGAAAATACTGGACATGACCAACGCATAGTTATTACGCCTAATGATGTGATCAGGGGCAAGAATAGGCATGTTTGGTCTACTTCTAAAGGACAAAATACCAGAAAAACGTCTGCAATCAATAAGTTCATTCAAAATTTCAAATAGTGCCTAGTTGCATGTGTCGAAATATATTTGCACCGTGTTTGAAAACTAGGTTGGAAATTCCTACTTTATCAAGACGCTTGAGAGAAAGTATTGAATATCGCCCCACAAAGTAACCGAAATATGCCTGAAGAAGCTCATGAGGAACCACTAACTGAAATTCGACGGTACTGTCGCTTATGTACTTACTAAAAAAAGAAAATAATTCGTCAAAATAACGTGCATAAAATGTAAAAAGACATTGTGCGGAGAACATAAAAAGTTGTTTGCAACAGTTGTCTTTATCCGTTGACTTTTCCAGTATTTTTTTAAAATTTGAGACTGATTATATTATAATTAATTAGTTAATAAGAAAAAAACACTATAAAAGTTGCTTATTTTTTAAAATTTCTATCTAAGTACAGAAGACTTCTAATTTTTGTTAAGGGTTTATAAAATCCTACAAATTTTAATATTTTAAATAAAAAATAATGAATATGTATTTTATTTACTTATTAATAATTCCGCAATTTAAAGTAGTAGGTATATGAAACAAAAATAATTGACATTCATCAAAAAATCGACTATTAAGACGGTGCGACTTTGAGGCGCATGTTTTATCTTTTCAGTACAAAAAAATAACGACATCTAAAAGCATGTTGTGTCATCGTATTTTGAAAAGTCATCCGTTATTGTGGCTAAATTGAAATTTTAAACGTAATTGTTGCAATTTTGAAATGAAAACTTAAAACTTTAACTGTGAAATTAAACAATATTATTTCGGGAGTTTAGTTTTGATATATTTTATAATCTTTTAATCAAAGAAGTAGTTAAGTTGCTATGTATTTTTTATAGAATAGCTAGGTTTAGGTAGCCGTAAACTAAGTAGTAGTCTTGTTATCGGCTTCGAAATATTCTTTAGACCCGGTGAAAAATTATTCATATTAGGTAGGTATTACTGTACACTTCGTGACTGATTTAACTGTGCCATGGTTTTAAATGATCAAGTTTTACTTATGAAATCGATTCACACGCTTTTCGATTTGATGTGACTGAATATACTGCTTGAATCATACAAAACCTACTACAAGAGTAGCACTGTCTTATGTTGTTATCACCATCTTGTACCTACCATTATTATCAGTGGAATTTGAGGTTGAAAATGAATACTCAATACTTTTTAGCAAGTTTATCGAAAATATTTGCGTCAGCTAAGAAGATTACGGTGGGTTTGATATACATATTGTTTATCGCTGTTGAATACGAGAAACGTAAAAATGTTTGTTTATGATGTGCATTAAATAAACTAAATAGCTACCAAAATATATTGTGGTTGTAAATTATAAGAGTCAATTTAACATATAACCCAGAATAACTAAACATTTAGTTTATTATTATTCTATAATTTAATTTCATCTCTAACAACCCGTTCGGTTTTTTTTACGTTTAATATTGTATAGGTACTTATAAGTATGTACGGACGACAGCAGGTCAAGCTACCCCAAACTGCCAAATATTCGCAATAAACCTTGAGCCTTAATGCCTTAGGGATAAAGTTGAAGATCTAATAAAGAAATCTGAAAGATTGTTACTACAATCAGTCAGCACGTCAAGGTACTGCTTGACGTGCTATCGTCTGTAAGTTGCTGTTGGGTTAAAGTCTGGCTACGACAAGAATCAAGATCAAATGAGTAGGCACTTATAAATTCAGTTCTCTTATTATTTCATTGTGGATACAATGACTCGATAAGAAATATAACTCCTAACCTTTTAAGTATATGTATAAGAATAATATAAACTAAACACGCCCGAAATTTTTATAAAGCCTTCTTGCCTATACCGCCAACGTCAATAGACTAATTCTCAAGGTGTTCAGATCATTTAGCACTCTTCAAGCACAGATTAAAAAGTAATTCCATATTTATTCTGCGCTTCAGCAGGGCAATTACGTAATATATTATCAATTGGAATTTGTTTCATTTAGACAGTTTAACAATATTCATTGCGTTATTTAAGTGTTCTGCAGGCAAATTTTTCGAACTTATGAAGCAATGGTTAAGAAAGATTCCTATTAGTAGTCTGTTACGTAATTAGGGTGCAGGTCCCGTCTGCTGCCCTTAGAAGTTCCTCTTTAGTTTTTTTTTTTACAATAATTGGCAATATTATCTATATCGTCGTCGAACGTCTAAAGAGTGTAGGTACAAATATTTAACACAACTTTCTACTTTACAGTACTTTTCAGAACGTCTAAAGAGTGTAGGTACACTCTTTAGACGTTCTGAAAAGTACTGTAAAGTAGAAAGTTGTGTTAAATATTTGAGTCGCTCTTACTCAGAATAATGTCGGAGATGTATCATTTAGTTTTTTTCCGATCAAGAAGAAACATAAAACGAGTGTAGGCGTTGAGAATGCACCTCGGAAGCGGGAATACCTCTCTGGCGAATATCCAAAAGACGATCCCGAGTTTCCGACCGACGCATTCGTATCCCCAACACAATACTTGGCCGAGAAAGCTTCTATTCTTTTATTTATAAACAATGCCAATCTTTAATGCTTACCCTACAAAAAGTTTGGTAAATGCCTTTTCTTACAACTGGCACGAGAAGAGAATGTAATAAAGTGATCCTCTCTCTTTAAAAGAAAAATCGGTTACCTATTTACTATATTATACCTTACATCGAAGCGATGAACGTCATTGAGGAAAGACTTCGGAATAGCGAATAGTTATTTATTTGGTCAAGTGCTACCAGTCTCGGTGTGACTCATGAATATTATTGTCACATTCATACATATGGCGTATTTTGGTCGTTGATATGTGAACGCCGGAATTCACGAGGTATGACGCCATTCTCTTAATGCCAGTTTAATAAATAGGTATAAATGTAATTGTATAAATCATATGCGTTAAGAGTAGTGTTAGTGTCACAGATTGTGGCTTTCGGGCTTCTTACTATTCGTAATGACTGTCTAGGTATAGAAGGGAGTAGGTAGTCTAAACGTGCCTAAAATATATTAAGGGCGCCAATTGGCAGAAAGCTATCAAGAATTGGTGTGCTAATCTTGAGTATTAATTTAAATTTCTGAATCATGTGACTTTGTTCATTAATTTAGATTATAAGTGAATAGGTAGTCTTTTTAACAAAGAATTTTTGTTCTATTGTAACATAATCTACATATTTAAGTACATACATATATATGTACTTATAAAAATAATCCTTACTGTAAGTACCTAAGTAAAATAATTATGAAAATTTAGAAACACTAGTAACTGAATTCTTAATACTTGGCTTTATAATGGTTTAATAGGACTTCAGAAAATTTATTGAAGCCATTGTTTCAAGACACTGTACTGCACCTTTTTCCTAAGAAAATTTACGAGAGAACTTCAAAAACATCAGTGATTGGATAGGGTGTGGCGTGTGGCGGCTACGAGTCGCTCGGTGGCGTAGCGGTCGGGCAAGTTAACGATGACCTGGTTCCGAGGGAAGCCCGAGCAAGGTGGGGAGACAACGCGGTCGGTTCTGCATTCACACTAGTCGCAAACTTGTTTAGTACCAAGAAGCAGTTCACGTTCAAAATCTAAACAGTTTGCATGCAGACATGTAAAGACTTCCAATGTAAAAATAAAAGGAAAGCCTAGGTCTGTCAGCATATTGTAGACACATACATGGGATATATTTTCAGCATATTAAATGTACCTTACCTGCATCGGTAACAATAATAAGTATTCACATTGACGTCAGTTATAATACATTATAATAGTTTGTATAGAACAAAACGAAGTAAATACTTTTGCTGCATGATACTTATTTTCCAATTAATTTTAGGTAGAAAACCGAACAATATTATTTACACTTGCACTACCAATTCTGTTAATTATTTCTTTGTAAATTCCAGTAAGCTCAGCCTGTTACAGTTGCCACTAAGACTGGTTTCATGGTTTCCCGCCCACGCGACTTCATGGCGCCCGGGTGGAATCACAAATTTTATTCAACAGTTGCTTTGCCAGATGGCAGATTGTTATAGGCTAAGATTAAAGTTTTACCTGTAGGTACAGACTGACTTTGTATGTAGAACCGACTGACTAATTATGTAGGCATTTGTATTCATGTGCAAGTATATTATATTATAAGTTGAAGCATAATATTGTTGATGACGTAGAAAGTTACGACTACAAGCGCTTACGATTTACATATTCTGGAAACTGGTTTTGTTTGTCAAATGGTTCATGGAAGAGTTGCTAGAAAAGTTATCCAACATTGCTATTAAGGGATCTGGCTCTTCGTAAATCTCAAGTGATGTCAGGTGCAGGAGACACAGAAAAAGACACTCCTCGTGGCGAGTAGCTCAAGGTCGTGATGTGACGTCGGCAGTCGGCAACAGGCGGTACCACGCCAACTAAACAACGCAACAAGTGCTCCGCGCCCCCGCATTTCACATACCATTCGCGAAACAGCAGCCGTCATAGAATATCGCCAACAAATTTTTGTGGTTCAGTAGGTACCTACCGAAGCAACTCATTGAACTTTGAATCGATGTTTTGGCTAAACTTGATTTTGTAGCTGATTGCATATTTGTTTAATACATAATATCTGATTTAATTAAAATCATGCAACGTTGCAAAATGAATGCTTTTTATTTTAATCTGAATTTGTAAAAGACATTGAAAACTGACATATTGATTCAAGAAGTAATGATGGCTTTGGAGTAATAATGCAAGTAGAGAACTGATCAAGCAACAACAGCAGAACGCATTAAGAAACCTGTTTTTTTTTCTGTAGTGGTCTTCGTCGGAGCAGCGCAGCGCTTGCTTCCTGACAACTTGTGCTCATAAACGAACGACTGCGTGCTATCCTCGAAACGCGTGCGTCATCGCCTCCGCAATACTGATAAGCGCCTACCAATTATCATTGCAAATAATGTGTTTATATTATACATTCGAATCTAGCCCCAGTGCCATGAAGTTTCTTCACTGAAAATAAATTATCATCACTACGTAACTGCGCGGCCATATAGATTAATGCTTGTATTATGCCAGGCTTATTTGTGTAGGTAAACTATGAATATATAGAATTTTGATAAAGGGGTCTTGCTGATAATAAGTTCACGAGATAAGTTAAATATAGGAAAATGCCAACAGCAAATTATTAATTGTACCTACTTATTATAATCTATATATGTGATTCTACATCTCTTTGTTTTTACGAAATGAGGTATTTTTAAATAATAATTACCTATCCACGGCGCTAAATAGTTTCCTGCAATAGAGAATGTAGTTGACGGTAGCAAATAAAACCGATACCCGTTCTAGTCGAGCGCAGCCGTTACGAAATCAGCGCTGCATGAAAATTACTTAAATTACATTGCTTGCCATGCCGATAAAAGTGATAGGTAACAAAAATTTTATGGTATTCTTGAATTTTTTAATGTTTTATAAGCGCTTGTTTGGTTTAATACCTATTATTACTACAACACCGTCGTATAAGTCACAAAAACTACGTGTTAATAATTCACTTTTTAAATTTTAATTTTAACATTTTTCATTGGGATTTCCACTCTAATATTCTTGTAGGTAAGTAACTAGGAACCAATTGTTTACGGAAGACAATTATAGCTAATAGTTGTCACAACATATACGAAAAAGTGAAAAAGACAGGTGATATCATCAGAATTTGATCCATTGCTAACTTTAATGAAGTTGACACTTATAATGAAATGAGAGACCCTTTTGAGTTTCTGTAGTACATACTTTATTATTGTGATGATCTATCACAATAATTAAGTAGGTATGTACTTACTTTCCTAACTAAGATTTGAATTGTAGTTAAAGCGCAGGTTAAAGTCCGTGCATATTATGTAGATACATATAAATAGATTACGAAGAACAACCGATCCGGTTGCGGTGAAGGAGGGAGATAGATAAAACGCGACATGAATCACTACTTACAGCAAGCGCAGAGTGCGGCGAGCGGGTAGGGACGCGGGTGGTGCGGGGAGCCGAACGGAACGAAACGAACAAACCAACGACATTACAAACAGTTGAACAGTCATCCGCGCTGGGGAACATACGCTGTTCCTTTTTCGAGTGTACGATAAACGAGACATATTTTCCAGAATACAGACAAAACAAATTGATATTTGTATGGTATAAATTGTTATGGTTAGCTAAAAAGAAAGCGTCGCCGTGATACAAAAGTGCTAGTGAGACTTGTGTGACGATAACACAGGTGTTGTATCTGTGTGTGTGTGTGTGTGTGCCGTGTGGCGTGGATCGTCGCGCAATTATTAACGATGATTCACTTGTGCGCGGGTGAAATGCAGCCTATCGGACTTGTTGACATTTGTTCTGGAGGCGTCAACAAATGATATCAAAACAGCAATGATATAATGGTGGACTGATCAATTTTACCGCGGTAAGAGTTCTTGATATGCAGTAGGATGTGTTCATTCTTACATTTTATGCTCATTCAAAGTTGAATAATATCCATGTTTAATCTACCACATTAAAATATTATGAAATACCTACTTTAATTTTACTATCGAAGCGTAGGTGTTCAACCAATCACTTGTCAGGTCAAGGATTCTTATCAAGATTTCTTTAAAAAAATGCAATATATTACAATTTTTTATCATTATTACATAAGTATTTTATATCACCAACTTCTTAGACTACTTCAAATATGTACCTATATTTGAAGTAGTCGAAGTTGAAGACTGCTGTTACGAATTAGCCCAAATACAGCGAAGTAAACAAAGAAAAGTGACTCTACAGTCAAAAAGTTCTACCAATTAGGAAGCTCAATCATCTGGAGTGATTCATTGATTGTTTCGAATTTGTAAATAACTAGCAAAATAACAAAACACTACTTAACTAGGTAAATTATCGATAATGTATAAACCAATTTATAAATACAGTTGCCTACTTATGAAGTGGTTTAAACATTTACCGATAGTTATAGCACTATATGTAGATATTAGTCCAATATGTATACAATGTATCCATATAAACTTTAGTTTGCCATGATAAGAGTTTTATTTTGATCCAGAATCTTAATGTCAATATACAAATATCTTACGCAATTAAAGTATTATTTTGACTAAAATTTGCATTATACGTCATAAACGACTCCGCCATACATAGGAGATAAAGGTTCGCCAATATTTAATAGTTGTGTTAAGTGAAGTGATAGGTCTCTTCGAAGTTGGCGGCGTGCAGGCGGCCGACAGCGGCGTCGTCGCCAGGGCCGCCTGGCGCGGCGCCAGGCCGGCGGGCGGCGGGCGGCCGCCGGGATTCCTTTGTCTCATTACAACACTAGCAGTTAGTTCCCACTTGCCTGCGGGATTACTTTCCTGATTTTATTTTATATGTTGAAAAAACCCAGATGGGTCTTTTATTCAGATGAAGGGTATCTTACTAATGTCATAAATTTTACGAGTGCCATCGGGATGCTAAAAATAAAAAAAAAAAACGAGTGTGCTTATGACCACACGACTGAAGTGAAACTTCTTTCGCACCATCTGTATATATATATATATATATATATATAGATATCCCTTTGGGCACTTTGTGGCTCAGACGTGCCGTATAGGTAGTAATTTGTTGATCCATTTTCACTTGTTGATCCGGGGGCCTTTTGTTGATCCGATGCCATTTGTCCATAAATATGTTGCTCCGTTTGGAGCCACATGTGTCACGTTGAATAATAATAGCCAATAACAATAATTAAGGGCTGTTTTATACAAATCCACCTTTTTGGCGTCTGGGCAGTTGTTGATCCAATTCAAATGGGCCAATCAGGGCGCAGCATTTGCCAAGGGCGCGAAGCGATTGGTTAAGCAACAGTTTTTTTTTTTATGTATGTTCACTTTATTAATCTTAGATATTAATCTGAGACACCTGGACTGATTTGCTAAATTCTTTTTTGTTTGAAAAGGTAAACTTTCTAATCGGTCCCATAGTCACCAAGTCAGGATCTGATGATAGAAGACTAAAGAAATCAAGAGGAACTTCCAAGAATCGTAGGGGCGACTAGTGCATTTCTAAGTATCTTCATTAAGTATTTCAAAGAACTACAATTTGATAATGGTCTGGTGATGGAACCGGGAGACAGTCGAAGGAAGTCCTCAACTATTCATAGCAGTTACCTTGAGTATGTGCTTGATTAATTTGTATTAATAAGAACTTTTCACCAAGATGGGTTAAAATGAAGGTCTGCAGTTGATCTGATGATGAAGACCCTAGACAGCCAACGGAACTCCTTAATAATTCACAGCAGCTACCTTGAGTTTGTGATTGATTAATTTGCATTGATAAGAACTTTTCAAAAGATGGGTTATGACTGTCATGAAGGCTCTGGTGATAAAAAAAAATGTGTGCGTGTACTAGTGTACACATGTAAGAAGTAAAACTTCTTAGAAAAAGAAGGCGCGTAACGCGCGTGGCGCGTAAAATAACATTAATAAAGATTAAAACTTAGCGTCCCCAATAGGGGGACGGTCCACGACTAAATACAACACCAAATTTAAAACTAAACTAACCTAAAGATACAGCCTGTATGTCCCAACAATTGCACGCGTCAGCACCAGGTGAGTCAGTGTGGAATGCGAAATGCAGGGTGCGGGATGCGGAATCCCCCGGGGCCAGAATGTTGGGCTCTTCCTCCCGATTCCGAAGAGCCCAAACTCAGCTAGTCTAGGACCTCCGGATCCCGAGATAGGCCGCGGGGGGGTGAGGTAGCCTGAGGAGCAAGTGGCGGGGGGGGGGGGGTGTAAGGGAGTGTAGAGGAGAGGGGTGGGGAGGCTAGGTTGAGTCTAGGGGAAGGGGGGAGGGGTAGGTGAGGGGGGTTTGTCTAAGTGTTGGGAGGATCCTGTCCACCTGGGGTCACAACATGAGGGGAGAGTGGGAGGGGACAGGACACTGGAATCTCGGAATGTATGTGCTATATGGGTATTGGGGGTCAGGTACTATGGGGTCAAAATGGGGGTCTAGGGGTCCTATCTGAATATAGGTCCCGGCTGGGAGGGGGATTAGTAAGGGGGGGGGGGGGAATTTGTCAGAATTTTGAAATTACGAGCCGTTTCCGAGATATCCGGGATTTTAGGTAGGGATATGGGGAAAGACTTCGAGGTGGGTAAATATAGTAAAAAAAAATTAATAAAAATATGACGCGTAACCGAAAAATGTGACGGTAAATTTTTTCCAACGCCGATACAAATTAATCAAGCACAAACGCAAGGTGGCTGCTGTGAATCGTTGGGGAGTTCTCTCGACTGTCTATGGTTTTCATCATCAAATCTACTGCAGATTTTCATAATAATCCATATGGGTGAAAATTGCTCATCAATACAGTATGTTGAGAAAGCCCTGTCCGACCCATAAGGATAATAAAGGTTAGGTAAACACATGACCAAATATAATATAAAATTTTACGTATACAGATGAATTTTGAAATAATATTTTTTTCCCACGAATTAATTGCAACTTCCCCGAAATTTGTCAATTTTTAAAAAGTGACAACACCGGTATTATTATAAGCGAATAGCGATGCGACCACATGCCGCGTCCCCTGCCGCCCGCCGCCCGCGGAAGGGTACTTAACGCACATTTATTAAGTTACCTCTTTTTGCGAAATAATATTTATTTTTTAGGGGGATTTTTTTTTTAAGTTAAGCCCGGTTTTGTATCCATTAGTAGAATCAGTTATAGATACCTAACAACACCTTCACGGGTCGGACAGGGTTTTCTTAACATACTGTATATATTAATTATTCTAAACACAAGGGAACTACTGTAAACGGTTGAGGAGTTCCCTGAACTGGCCTTTGTATTCATCATCAGAGTCCTAATGACAGTTACAACCCATCTAGGTATAATTTTTTTTTTTTTTTTTTTATTAATTATGGGACAACAAACAATACAAAATACTTACAAATAGTAATATAGCGTTATTACAGCAATATTGATGCGGATAATGCAGTGGCATTATCCGCATCTTAACAATATCGGAATACGTTAAAAAAAGTAAAGTTCTTATTAGTACAAATTAATCAAGCTCAAACACAAGGTAGCTGTTGTGAATTGTCGAGAAGTTCCCTCAAGTGTCTCTCGGCTTCATATTTACTACATCATCAGATCTACTCCAGATCATTACTAAATTGTAGTGCTTTAAAATACTTATAAAAATACCATGAAATGCACTAGTTGCCCCAAAAAAAAAAAAATTTGACAAAAACAATTGTTTTCCTTGATTTCTCTGGTGACTATGGGACCACTCTTTCAAATAAAAAATAATTTTGGTAACGGGTATAGGCGTCTTACAGTAATCGGTGAACATACATAAAAAAAAGATTGCGGCGAATTGTGAACATCCTCCTTTTTTATAAAGTCAATAATTTTTCTGTTGACAATTTAATTTTTATAGGATTTTAACATTGATTACTAACTTTTTTACTTCCAATATAAGTTCATTCCCGGTATTAGAAAAAAGGCCCAAGGTCGAAACCTCTTTTCTCAACACCCGCGCTGCTGCCGATGACAATACTATCATACTAAGCAGTATACGGTCAAATCACGCAAACAGTTACTAACTACTTTTCTCAAACAAATCGCGGAAATCAAAAACATAATTTTATTTTATAAGTTTTTTTAAGACGAATAATGAACAATAACAATTTTTCCCTCGCTATGGCGCTATTATGATGATTCTTTGTTTTTTTTTTCAATAAACAGTCTACTACTGTCTATTTGCAAGACAGTCTGAAATTTAAATAAAATCTTTTATTAGTTACCTCCTTGGTGTTTCATGTTTCGAATATCGTTTTTTTTTTTTTAAAGAAATTCAAACTAGGAAGCTGGAATGAAACGTAGACTACCTAATTCGAAATTGCGACCGCTAAAGTTTACATTCCATGTGTCTAACGCGTTCCAGTACCTACCACAAATCATTATAAAACAGCGCTTTCTTTCGCTATAATATAACACGACTAAGTGAAATTATTTTTATAATACACGTAGGTATGTTTAACTTTGAGTCGACTGGGAAAACTCCACCACAATGTCAAACGCACTTCGGCGGATAAATGTACTTAGAACTTTATTACCTTTATTACTAAGTAGCAAATCTGATTATATTTCCACTAACGTGCGGTTGAGTTTATCTTTTTAATTTACAAAAATATTATCAATGAGGTATACATGTTTATAGTACACACTACGCTGCGATATCTCATTGTTCTTTATGAATTATTTACTTTTTACTACATAAATCATGCACTTTTATTTAGTAAACAACACTATAAATAATTTAAACTTCCAATGAAAAATTAACGTGACACTCAGCTTAGCTTTCCCGCCAAAACTCCTGACCCGGGTTATGACATCAAGAAAACATTGTTTTATTTTGAGCTTGGCTTTTTAGTAAATTATATTTTTGTTTTTTTTTTTTCTTTCATCATCATCATCTCAGCGTTAATCCCAGTCGCATCCGTAGCTTTTCAGCTTTGGAGTCTGGGGTCCGCTTTACCAGTCTAACTGCTGATTTTGGCTAAACTTCGATATTTTCCGTGAAGCGAATGCCGTCTGGCCTCCATAACCCGAAGGCGATATCTAAGCATTGCAGTTAGAACAATTGGCTTGTATCCTAAAAAATAATTTAATGTCCATCAGATAGATTTCTAAAAAATATTGAACACGTATTTTTTATTTTTTCTTTTATTCAAATACTTAGGAAGATATATTGATTTGAAATATCGCATGACGTCACGCCGTCGTACAAAATATACCATGGCGTGACGTAATTAGCCCCCACTCCGTAACTTTAATACGCTATATCTCAGCAATTTTTGGTAATTTCGACAAAATAAAAAATACGGGTCATAATTTTTTTTTATTATCTATAAGACGGACTAATTATTTTTTTGATTTTCATACCTTGGATACATCCCTATTGTTTGGACTTTTGAGAGCTCCAACAACCCGTAACGACTGCCACTTGATATTCGTATGGCAACTGGGACCAACGGCTTAACGTGCTTTCCGAGGCACGACCAGACCAGTGCAAATATTCATATTCATGCATACAAATATTTGCACTGTGCGGGCATCGAACCCGCGCCTCCCTGCGCAACGGCCGCGTTCGCTACCGCTACGCCACGGAGGCTATCCTGTGTGTTTTTTTTTTTCTTTATTATGTGTTAAGTATTGTTTTAGTGTATTATTATAATAAGGTGCGTTCTGTTTGAGTGGAATAAACAATTTTTCTTTCTACCTGATTAATACCTAAAAAAAAACGGCTACGCAAAGTTCAACCCTTAAAACTTAATAATAATATTATGTATTCGCATACAATTTCTACTAAAGGAACCTTACCGAGGCCGTCCACACAATATTTTCAGCACAAAACATACAGCGGCGATATCGTCTTCGGACTCATTAGTTTGGTTTCGATGAATTTAAAAACTTAAAATATATGGTAAATTAGAAATAAAGTATAAAAACCCCATACGTAAAATTCAACCTCTTTAAATATTAAAAATAATAACTTTGACTTCATAGTAAACGTAACTGATCGACCGGTACGGTATCAGTACCTATTCAGATCAAAATACCTAAGTATTACAAAGTATGAGAGCTAAATGGATCAACATAAGTAAATGAATTTTGAAATATATTACGAGCCAAAACGCCTTCGTGCATTTAAAAAAAAAATGGTAGTTATGGATCCACTAATGCATGAAATGTTAACAAATATATATAGATCTTACAATGTATGGAGCATTGCGAATATAAAATTTCTAGATTAGGTTTAATAAATTCATAATTGATCAACCGTTACGGTATAGGTATCGGATCAAAAGAAGTATTACTGGAAGTGCGAGTACATAAATGGATCAACACAAGTTATTGATTTTTGAAATATATTCAGAGCTAAAAAGTCCTGGCGGGTTCTAAAAATTTAGCCGTTACGGATCCACTAATGCATGAAATTGCTGAAAAATTTTTGTCGAGTATATGTCCTAATTGACGAATATATTTGGCCACATCGCTGCATAGAATGCGACGTTGCCACTCCGCCCAAGAAATACGCAACTAGAGTCAAGTTATTCCGTGCTAAAGGTGGAGTCTATAATGAACGGCATCGTGGCTGGATCAACTAAGTGCCCAAAGAGGTGTTTATATATATATATATATATATATATATATATGTGTGTACAATATATACATGTATACACATTTACATATATTAATTTTCTATAAATATTTAAATTTATTTCATGCTTTCATTTATAAATTAATATTTTTGCATAGACCTCCAATTTAAAAAAAAAAGAAAAGTGGATTCCCTCGGGGCCAAAAGGTCGGGCTCTACCTCCTGAATCAGGGGACCCCAAACTCGGGTAGTCCACGACCTCTGGTTCCCGAGATAATCCACGGGGGGGGTGAGGTAACTAAAGGGGGTCGGGGGGGGATAGGGTTTGTGGGGTTGCGGGGGAGGGAGGGGGGAGGGGGAGAGCGGGCAGTGGATTCCCTCAGGGCCAAAAGGTCGGGCTCCTCCTCCTGATTCAGGGGACCCCAAACTCGGGTAGTCCACGACCTCTGGTTCCCGAGATAATCCACGGGGGGGTGAGGTAACTAAAGCGGGGGGGGGGGTGTTGGGGGGGGTTAGATTTCGTGGGGTTGCGGGGGGTAGGGGGAGGGGGAGAGGGGGGAAGGGGAGAGGGTGGAGTGGATTCCCTCGGGGCCAAAAGGTCGGGCTCCTCCTCCTGATTCAGGGGATCCCAAACTCGGGTAGTCCACGACCTCTGGTTCCCGAGATAATCCTCGGGGGGGTGAGGTAATCAATGAGGGGAGTCGGGGGGTGTTCGCAGCGTCATGTTCTCGAAGAAATTCATAGTTCTTAATCAATCAAGGTACTTAGCTTAATAATTGAGCTTATGAGGCTCGAAAGCAATTTGTACTTTGTGTCCAATTATCGTATTGTGACGATATCTTCTTCTATACTTTCAATTATATCAGAAATGTTCAGCAAAAATATATAAAACAATATAAAAGCCAGAACAGAACGAAATTTATAAATTATTTGTGCTCTTAGGTAATCAATTGTTAACAAATCTTAAAAAGATCCAAAAAATATATATTGCCTACGGCGAGATGCGAACTCACAACTTCATACTCGACTCAATTGTTAACAAATCTTAAAAAGATCCAAAAAATATACATTATCTTCGGCGAGATGCGAACCCACAACTTTATACACGGCATGTCATGCAATATTTACATGTGCCAACTGCTTCGTTGTATTACAGACGAAATAGGACTATACTTTGCTTTCCGTTCGCCTTGCCCGATCATTTTTGTAATATTTTTCGTAACGCTTTCGCGAGTTTACTCCCCAAGTCAAGCGTGCCTAAAGAAGTTTCACTTCAATAAACTCATAGCTGACAAACAAATCTAGCTTTCTATATGGTATCTTCCTTTCTGAAACCGTAAGTTTATGTAAGTTGTAAGATCTATAGATATCCCTAAGTACGTATATCAATCACAAGTTTGCCAGTCGTTATTTAAATAGGTAGCGCACACAGCTATCTGAACGCCAATACATAAAGACGAGGCTTGTGTTGTGTGCGTGAGCGGCAAGTGCGTACAGAGCTTATTTGCTTGCCTGTTCTTAAACGAACGGAGCGGCTTGGTTGTCTCCAGTTCTCAGAAATTGTAACGCCTTCTCGGAACGTACCAACGACGCAGCCCGCAGCCGTCCACAAACGACTCAAGAGAGCGCAAGCGAGGTCGTCCGCCATCGTACTACTACACGTATTCGGATTGTGTAGATAACACTCACACTGACAAAACTGTATTTCTCACATCTTGTTTTGTGATACGACTAAGTCTTCAGCTATTTCTTATTGCTTATGTATGACTAAATATAATGTATTTACCTTCTGAAATTAGTAGCTCTTAATGAGCTAAAATATTTTAATAAAACACGTAGGTGTACCTTTACATTATGTGTGTGTGCATATATTATGTAAATAACACTAAATTAAATGAGTTTCTTAAACCTATGTTTTATATGGAATAACATTTTAACCTAAAAATAAATGAGCATGCGATCACAAATAATTTTAAGAACTGACACTGTTAACCAAACAAGCACTAAAATAAGCATCTCAATAATGAAAGCTATTTCGTCAGTTGTAAAAAATACGACAGAAAGCAACGCCGAGCGACTGGGGATATCCTCGTCTATTAGCGTGACGTCACGGTGATGTCACACTCACACTACACACCAATAGAAATAGCGCGGCACATGCGCGTTGAGTTGCGTCAACACGTTCACCGCATCGCTGTTCGCTGTTTTGTGTCGTGTCGAGTGCTTTTCAATGATTTGACATAGGAAAAATGATCTTGAATGGATTACATAAACATCAGTTACGTATAAGTCTCCCACTGTTCTGTATTATCAGTGTTCGATTATCTTCTACAAATAAGTACCAAAGTAAGTAAAACTAAAACAAACATTGTACACTCGCAAAATATCACTTACAAAAAGTAGTGTGTAAATCAATTACGGAAGTATAAACAAAAGCAAGTGCATACAGTGACAGTGTGGTGTGTGCTATCTAATGGGTAACGTCATGTTGCATAGCATCTTGATAATTATTTTTAAGTTCGTAGAGCAGGCATTAGTTTGTTCCATGATCCAAACTGTATTGCATTGTTAGGAGGATCTTATATGTATATCCAGGTTTTTTGAGAGTTACCGACGTTTATCACAGTAAGTCTTGGGTGTTTCTGAATTGGATAGTGAATTAGATATACAATATTTGATGATGAATTGCAAATAAACAAGTACAGCAATTTTGGACGCGATTTGAGTAATTATTGTTAAAGAAAAAGATCAAAAACGTTTTACACAAAGCAGAAATAAACATATTGGATAACATTAAATTTTCATCTATTACTTACATAGAATTTTACTTAACAGTGAATCAGGTGTAAATATCATAATATTTACATCCATCTAAGCTAGTAATCGTCAAAAGTAGATAACGATTTACAGTTCATTGCACAATTAATGCTAGAAACTTTATCTTGGCTAAAATTTTAGACTGAAGGTTTAAACTAGTCAAATACTTCAGAAGGAAATCAATCATGAAACATCTTTTATAATCAGAAGTCTGAAATATCGTAAAATATTTTACTGTTTTAGGCAAAAATATGTACAAAGTAAACAGTAGGAAACACCTGCCTGT
Source organism: Sesamia inferens (assembly GCA_037179545.1). Lineage (NCBI taxonomy): Eukaryota > Metazoa > Arthropoda > Insecta > Lepidoptera > Noctuidae > Sesamia > Sesamia inferens. The sequence goes on from CM073923.1 coordinate 23,071,416, forward strand.
TTTTCTTAATGTTAGAACTGTAACTCGTATTAAAAGCTGTTCATATTCATGAGAACTTTCATTCGCTTCCAAGGATTCCGATGGAATTAGTCAACAATTAGAATGACTTTCGAGAATGATATGGAAGTAATATAATTTTGAAGTATGTTCAGCTTCTAACGTTTATCGTATTTGTGTTACAAGTTTCGTACGCAATTTGAGATATAAGTAATTGAGGAGGAACTGATCACGCGGCGAGGTCACGAACGGGACTCTAGGTTCGGGCAACACCGATAAAATTTACGTGAGTGAAATCATCCTGTAAATACAAATTTTGTTTTAGACTTAGGCTAAAAAGGACTCTATACTAATTATGTATGTATTGCGCTAAATTATACACGAATTATATTTTTGTTAGACATTTGAATATGATGTTTTAGCGGTAAATACATTTAGTGATTTGTAGTGGTTTAGGTAAGATTTTAAAATCTTTAATACAAAAGTACTTACCAACAATTTCGTAAATATTGATACCTGACAATTAATAACATAATATGACTAACGAAAATCAAAACATTATACTGAATTCCGGACTAGAGATTAGGAATAAAAAGATTTAAGATAGGTACTGTAGAGTCTAATAAAACAACTGTGCCATCAAGCATAAAATTGCTAAATTATATAATCCCAAGTTTGTCACGTTACATCACTGAAGCTGCCAAACTATCTGATGATTGTTTACTACCAACCAAGTCGGATAGTTTGGCATATAATACTGGGTAAATGACAAAATACTACCTAAATAAACCAAAGTCAAGTATGTATACATATATGTATTAAAATATGTCTTTGGCAATGAAAACTCATGACTTTTTTCTTTTTCAGGTAGAAGCGTCGCGGGTACGATGCCGCTTACACAAGAAAAACATTTAGATAGTAATTTCTCCAATAACAATGATCACAGCTATCTTCATAAAAAATTCAAAAAAATGGCATCTACGATGTCTGTGTTTCCCGGAAATATACCAAAAACGGGGGAAACCAGACACAAGGAAACGATTGTATCATCGACTGCGTGCAGTCTTACAATATCAAATGGTAGTATCGCAGCAGCCCATCCAGAAATAGAGAAAATAAAATCAAAATCAGAAAAACAGCATTTAGAAGTTCAGGATGTGGAGAAAAATGTACAAATTAATTATAAAGATGAAAATAGTAGATTAAGTAATGTAAATAATTTTGTTCAAGTAGCTGGTCAGACCAGTGTTACTGATGAATTTTCTAATAAGACTGAGAATCTTGAAAATGATTTAATCAAAGAAGCCTATAATGGAGGAGTGGGTGGACGTTATATATGTCCCTACTGTAAATTATCCTGTGCCAAGCCTTCAGTTCTTCAAAAACATATCAGAGCTCATACGAATGAGAGACCATACCCTTGTGTACCTTGTGGATTTGCTTTTAAAACCAAATCCAATTTATACAAACATCAAAGATCAAGAACACATGCCTTAAGAATGCAAGGAGCTGACGTATCAGTAACTTTAAACGATGACGATTTATCAGGAGGTTCAGAAAGTGATACGTCTATACCGCCCACATCTCTGTCAGAAACTGGTTCTGATGCTTCTATAATACGCGCCGAGAATGTAGAGTCAAACGATTCTTCCGAATTAATTATCGATACAAGCATGCCCTCAACAAGTACGAGTTTTTCGTTAATTGATAACAGAACAAAAACGATATATAAACCAAAATTTAGAGCAGCCTTATATAAAGAAAATGAAGAAAAAGATAAAGTTAAAAAATCGATTTCTCCAAACGCCGATTTCCTTACGGAACATATCTCGAAGATTATATCAGATAATGAAGCTATTGTTGATGTCATAGAATCACCATTACAAAAAAAGTATGGAAAAATTAAACAAATAGCGGAAAGCAAACAATTTATGACTGAATTAGCTGAAATTAAGTCAGAACCATCACCACTTAACTTGACAAAATCCAATCATGAAACGGAAAACTCATATAGAAAAAGATCTCATTCTGAAAGTTTCTCACAGAGTGATCATCAAAAACATCCATTAAATCCAGAAGGTTCCATCATAAAGGACCTTCTTCTTAAAACAAAAATGAATGGTTTAACGTCGGTGACGGGTGAATTAATTGATGGACCCTTATTTATTTGTCCTTTATGTCAGATAATATATCGAAGTGCTGATAATTTAGAAACACACCGAGTGTATTATTGCAAAGGAAGTGTTAACACTAATGCTATCTCTCAGAAAGATATGAAATCTATAAGACCTGAAAATTTATTTGTTAGGAGCAATTCAATAAATGTTAGATTACCAGAATCACCATCCAATTATTCAAGATCTACGAATTCCTCGAAGTCGTCACCATCAAGAATTAAACCTGATAATCTAATTATCTTAAAACCAGAATCCAGTGATGTGGTGGCTCCCTTACCATCACCAGGACCACTACTTGGAAATACAAGACTTGTAGATACTAGAATACCATCTGATTATGCAAGGAAAAACGAAAGTCTTAAAGTGAAGCCTTTGCCGAGCCCAAAAAGAAGAATTGACAGTCGATCTGACGCTTATAGTCCAAGGTTAATAGAAAATATTTCACCCAGATCAAATGATATGTATCCACAACCCAAGCTAAGATGTATTGATGCCAATTCTACAACGTTGCGAACAGTGGATGAAATGTCACAACATATGAGACATAATTCGACCTCTCTTCAAATGTTTGGAGGTGAAGTAAAAATTTTAGATCACTCTGGTAGTACAACAACGCTTAGAATCGAACCCAGCAAAAATCAGCTCTCGCCTATATTAATACAACAAAATCTTTCGCCATCACATCTTGTTAATGACGTGGAAGCCAGCAGTGTTGTGGTGAGGTCCGGGTTGCATTCCGGTGGAACGATAATGCATAATCCTCCAACACCTAAAGAAGTCATAGGCACTCCACAACCACAGACACCTAGGATTTCAATATCAACTGCGCCATCGATTCAGAGTTCTAATTTGCCAAACATACATGATATTACACACTTTCAATTTCCACCTCTAAGTGCTATTACAGCGTTTAATCCATTAACTTTGCCACCACTCAGTCCTTCATCTCCAAATGGTGCAACGACAATTTTTCATGGTGGTAAATTAATACCTCACGTGCCGGGTATACCTGGACCAAATACACCTGGAGTATTCGTTGGAAATCCAAATTCTCACTCAAAAAATTTAATAACCAGTGATTCCAACCAAACTCCTGTGCAATGCACTCGAGAGGACTATCCTGGAAATTCCATAGTAAATATTCCATCATCAAAAGGAACAATGATAAAGTACGACACACAAAATTTACGAAACAGTAAAAGTCCAAATTCAAGACCATCAAAAGTAGAGACCGAAGAACAAACTCAAGATCACTATCAAATTGATGTGCAACATTACATGCCAACCGTTCCTATAATAAATATAAAGAACGTAGATGAGCCAAACTTGAATTCTAAATCGCTTTCATCGAATTTAGTCAAATCTATTCTAAGACCAGATGGAGCTGTCAAGAGGAGTGCCGATGGTCTTCCTAGAACGCCCATTTTGAAAGAAAATATTAATTTTCCACCACACAAACAAAAGAATAGAGATAAATTTAGTAGCAATTATCTGTTCAAGAACATTGAAAGTAAATCAGAAAAAGAGTTGCGCAATTTCAATTTTGAAAATCTAATAACCAAAGCTGAAATTTACAACAATCAAATTCCAAGTTCATCAGAGGTTCAAAAGAATACTAACGCTCAAGAAACGCCAGTAGTTTCAGTTTACAATGAAAGGTCTGAAACTGCTTATTTCCAGAAAAATGTCATCACGAAAACTTCCGCAGAAGAAAGAAAACCAAAGTTTTTGCGGCCATCTACTTTACCTTTAAAACCTGGCACATTCACGCCCAAAAGGCATCACGGGATTACGCCAAATGCGAATACAATGCCTCTTGTATCCCCAGAGACCCCTCGCCCCGCTAAAGCCTATGGCCAACTATACTTGAACGGAAATGCCTATACATATCTAGGATTAAAATGTTCGACAAAAGTTTTCTACTGCACAATCAATCGGCCTCAACCAACATATGTTCCGAATCAGCATTTTCTATCAATGTACAGTAACTGGCAGGTAATTGTAACAATTTTTTTAAGTGGTATCTATTTGGCGTTCTACGAGCACTTACATGATGTTGATTGTATGGTAAATACACGAATGTTTACAGTTATTATCCGAGTTGACGCCAGACCCGCTGGGATTGTCAGCATCGTCTGCTATGTCTCTTTATGACTCACGTCATCGACCGCAAGCTGTAGCTGTCGCTGTGATTAAACAGGATCTTGTACTGACTCATTCATCGCAGTGGAAAAGAATTGTAAAAGACAGCAAACAGGTATGTTTATGTTTCTTTCTCTTAAAGGTGTCGATCTTAATATGCTCGAGCTCTTTTTCACTAAATGAATATTAAGTAATTAAGTACCTATATTATAAATAAAATTATTTGGGTTTCCAGGCAATTCATTTGGTAGATATGAAGAAAACAGATGAAAACAAATTTTCAGTTTGTGATAATTTGACAACCCCTAAAAAGGAGGTGACTGGTGGGTTCGAAAGTAATGAAGAATATACGTATGTTCGCGGCCGCGGAAGAGGACGCTACGTTTGCTCAGAATGTGGAATTCGTTGCAAAAAGCCATCGATGCTAAAGAAACATATCCGCACTCACACCGACGTACGTCCTTATACATGCGTGCATTGCGCATTTAGGTAAATCTTGGTTTTCATTAAATACGTTATATACGTAATTGTTTATCATAGTAGATAATTCTTAATGATATACATAATTATTTATTGTGTTTCAGTTTTAAGACTAAGGGCAACTTGACTAAGCATATGAAAAGTAAAGCACACTATAAGAAGTGCTGCGAGTTAGGAATAAATCCAAATGAAGATAACGATGCTGAGGGTGGAGAGATGACGCAATGCTCAGGTGAAACTGACGATGACACAGAATCGGACGGTGATGAAGGAAACGAAGGCGAAACAGAATCAAGTGGTAAGAATAATCTTTGTAACATATTACTTAGTTTTAGTTCACAGCAAATCGTGATTTTCGATTTTGTGCTTTTCGTTGAATAATAATTAATATTAAACTTCAAAAAATACTTGTACTATTAGTACAGAGCATACGGTTTTCGATACGGCCTTACCCTTCGGGAAATACAGACGTGACAGGTGGCAAGCATGTTTTTATACGTTTTTTTTTTTAACACAACGTCAAGTCTCAATCTTTAGCTTTGGTCTTGAGTTGGTCTTTGTTTTTGGTGATGATGCTAAAATAATGAATTCTCAAAATTAATATTTTCCTTATGACCTTTCAGATACAGAAGCTTACAAGTCTCGGTTACCGGAACATGAAGCCGCGCACTGTTTATTGTCACTAGGAGGATCTAGACCGACCACTTCTGCCACTCCCGGCTTAATAACTAGTGCGAGACCTTCAACATATCCGTATACACCAACGGGATTGGAAAACGTTAGTACAGAAAGTAATCCAGAAAGGCTAAGTACCGAACAAAGTTCTCCAATCGACTCAAGACCGAGTACTGATAATGAACCAATGGATCTCAGCAAAACTGATGTAAAAACTTCTCAACATAACATTCCTGAAATACAAACCGCAAGAGAATCCAGTGTTTTAGCATCCTTAGCTTCAAATACTGCAAAACTTCCTAATCACCAGAGTCAATGGACAAATGGAGAACCAATGCTGCATACGTATTTGACCGAAAGAGCGTTGCAAGATTCTAAGATTAAGCAAAGTCAACTAACTAGTAGTTTAAGCAAAGTAAGGAAAGTTGATGTTGAAAAGTCCACATTTACCGATAGTTACTGTTCCATGGACAGCAATAATAAAATCGTAACGTCCACTAAAAGTTCGTTTATGACGACAGCGTCTTCTGCTCGAGTCATTTACAGCGAAGCCAAAATGTCAGATAGTGAATGTGATAACGTGCCACAAACTCCAGCTGTAGTAAGAGACGAAGGCTCGGTAATTAGAGAATCACCAGTTTCTACTAGTTCAGTCACTGAAACTAAAGGGAGTCACATACAAGCTCAAAGCAATGCAGAAAATGCAAAACATGTAGTCTCTGAATATTTGAAACATGCAAGAATAAATCATATTCAAATGCACGACGACAGTGTACAAAATCAAAATGATGATTCTAACGACGATAATATTTTGGTTATACGTGAAGATAACACAAAATCAGATGAGCAATTTTCAGAATCGGAGTCAGTGAAAATACCGTCATTGGACCATGAACCTGTAGCGAGAAAAGTCGTTATAGGTGTAGGAGGCGTAGCTTTTAAAGTTACAAAAGGAAAGGATTTTGAAAATAGTTCTTATTCACCAGGCAGGTTAATGGAGGATGGTCGCAGAGTATGTGATTTTTGTAACAAGACATTCACAAAACCTTCACAGTTGAGGTTGCATCTGAATATACATTACATGGAAAGACCTTTTAGATGCAGCGTGTGTGCCGTAAGTTTCAGAACAAGAGGACATCTTCAAAAACATGAACGCTCTGGTTCACATCACAACAAAGTGTCCATGACCTCAACTTTTGGGGCTGCTACGTCTTTTAACCCTAGACCATTTCGGTGTTCTGATTGTAACATAGCGTTCAGAATACATGGACATCTAGCCAAACATCTAAGAAGTAAAATGCATGTCATGCGGCTTGAATGTTTATTTAAATTACCTTTTGGAACATTTACGGAAATAGAAAGGGCGGGTGTAAGTTTAACAGACATTGATACAACAGATTGTGCAAGTTCTCTTGCCAGTTTACAATCGCTTGCAAGGAAGCTCCATGAGAAGGATCCAACAAAGCTCGAGTACCGGGAACCTAATGGTGCGACACTAACAGGTTCGACCGCTGGTCGGGACTCATCTGATGACGAAGATTCCGCTGCTTGTGAAAACATGAGTGAAAGTGAAAAAGATATTGAAGGAAAGACAATTGAAAGTAATGAAGGTCAAGATAAAGACATGAGAGTTAATTATAGTGCCACAGATATTTAGTGCCAAAATTATTTTAAGTAGGATATTTTAATGTGCAATTTTGTTTTGTTATTAATTTAAGGTGTAACTATTCATACTGGGGTTTGACCCAGGCACGTGTGAAAACAAAACGATGCGCTTTAATTATATTATTATACATTGCTGTATCTTATTTTGATGTAACTATGTAACTATCTATCTTGTAAATATCTCAAATTTAAATAATTTTTATTGTTGTTAAATTTGCTTCCATGTTAGGGCTTACATACATATTGTATTTGTTAAGTAACTCTTAAATAGGATTAGTCAAAAAAGTTAATTGTAATTCAGATGAAAATTAGAAGTGGGTGAATGCAAAACTTCCCATTGTAACGTATCCAAAACATTCTTACATACATAAATATTTTGGTCCATATTTTAGGTAAAGTATGTTTCAATATCAATGACACATATTGGAAATTCTTAAATGTAGCAACTTTTATCTTGATAAGTACCATTATTACTTTTGTATGTATTTTAAAAAAATATATACTTATGATGTATTTACACTGTGTAACATCTACTTCCAAATCGTTTATCTAAAAATAATTGGCATATCAAATTCCATAAACTAAATTTAGATATACAAAAATCGTTAAAGTCTTCCATATCAAAAATAGTACTTGATCTAGATATTTGGCTATAGAACATTCATTTATGATGGAACTACTACAATCAACACACAAAATTCCGCAGTATATAAATTGTTTTATACTATATTTTTGTTTCGCGAACTTTAAATCTGTCTACGGTAAACTGCCCTTAAGTCTCTTCTACACGCTCCGTCTTGCCTGCGCAGTCCAGGCCTGTGCAGTCATAACTACAAAAAGACGGAACATTCGGGACTGCGCGCGCTACCGTCTTGCCGTCCACACGCGCTTATCAGCGCAGGTTAGACGAAGCGTGTAGACGGGACATTAGATCCAACAAATATAGTTAGTAGCACACAGATCGTGAAATCTATATCAAGTGTTACTAATTTGGTTTAATCCCTGAAGCAGTTTTGTCTATCATAAACATAAAGAGGTCCCATAATTAAAAAAAAAAAATCTAAACCTCTAACTGATTTCTTGTAAGACGCCAAAATGTTTAACAGTTATTTAGGGTATAAATATGGCTCGTCACGTTATTATTATTATATACATAGAATATAAGGTTATAAAAATTTATAGAACTGTTATTTATAAAGTAAGATGAGTGTTTAAAAACATTTGTATTTGTCTTTACTTTTACTAAAGACCTTTTTTACAATAGTCACTTAATCATATATAAATAGTTGATAATGCAGCATGCAAAAACAAAAGAAAAGGCGAATATTATGAACATTTAAGGCTTTACGTTCGCATGGACGAACTGAGGCATGCTAGGCATATCAAAGTTAACGAAAATAAAAAAGAACGTCATGTCTATACATAATTGACAATGAAGCGGAAATTCGAACAGAAATGAAATGCTTATTTATGTAAATAATAATAAGTATTACTTATCCATATAGATAATCATATCATGAACCCTATTAAATAGAAAAAAATGTTTAAACTTTTTACTGTATAAATTTTAAATACATAACTAATAGTCCAATGTGAATGGCCTATTTAAGTATAATGATGAACTACATAAGTTTCTTCTTTCCAAGGGCCATTTTAGAATTTGTAATTTTCCCAGTAAGTGTTGCCAGATTGGCACAATGCTACCGTAACTCACAAAGTTATGATTATTTTTATACATTATGCGTTTTGTTGTACATAATTATGTATGAATATGACTGATCTATTTAAGGTACGACACTATTCTGTCTGGTATGCATTAGAAATTGATGTTAAGTACAAAAGTGAAGTAAATTGTTGTGTATGATGAAATTGAAAATTAATTTTAAAAAAATACAATCGACAATGGAGAATTTACGTATTCGTAGGTACCGTGAGTGAGTTCGTTGGTATTGTGCCATAATATACTCTAATATAGCTATTTAACATTATTGGAACGATGTGTTTGGAGGAAATGGTGTACTCGTGATTATGCTAGATTTATAAATATAATTTTTTTGATGTATATTATATTGAAAGGGGATTAATTTTACTAAACTGTTGCAAGAAATTTGTAATAAAGGAGTTACATAATTATAATACATTGAGTTATTTAGTTTGCAAATTTTATTACTGATCCCATTCCACGCAGCTTTACTAAGGTTAATTAAAAGAGAGCATAATCATCATCATCTCCGCGTTTAGTCCCGGTTGCACCTACGGCTTTCGCTTTGGAGCCCGGGGTCCGCTTTCTTGCTCAGTCTCCTCCATTTCGCGCGATCTTTAGCATCCTGCGGTGTGAGGTTATGTAGCCATATATACACGGTCTTCGCCACATTAAATTTCAAACCGATAGTTACCACACCTTACCTTTGATGACCTTACCTGGAGTAATAATACTCAGCCTCCATTGGCTCGGGATTTTGCCAGTCAGGAGCACGCGGTTCAGAAAGTTAGTTAAGTACACCTCGAGGACCCATCGCCTTCTAGGCCTCAATGAGGACTCCGTCAGCTCCGACGGCCGATTCACCATGCGACGAAGAGCCGTATGGACTTCCTCAGGCGTTATTGAGGGCACTAATCCAAGATTTGGTGGGAGTTCCGGTGTCTGTACCTCTTGGTGCAGCTTATTCGCTTAGCTCGTGGAAATACGAACGCCATCTCTCCTTCACCGCGAGGTCTTAACATAGTAGGTTGCCAATAGGGTCTTTTACACAACGGTACTTGGATATATCCTGTGCCGTTTTGACCCTGGAACGTGCCAGCCCGCTTGTAAATGAGCTTTTGCTCTTCAGACGATTCCAACTTCTCGTAGAGCGGTTGCAAGTGGTCAGTGGCGTAACTATACCGTTCGAGGCCCGTGGCAAATTCATCGAATGGGCCCTCCCACTTCCCCAATATATAAAGAAGCTGAACCAACAACAATAGTATTTTTTATTTTATAATATTTATTTATACACTTTTATTTGTAAGAGTTAACTAATAAATCACTACGTGAAGTAGGTACATACAAGCTTTATAATTATAATTTCTTGATTTTCTAATTATTCACTTTTAATTAAATGTACCTAATTTAAAGTACATATTGAACTGAAATCACAATTTTATTTTAAGTACACAATTTTAATTATTAAAATTCCTTTCTTCGGATTTTCTGTCCAGCAAAAGTGTTAATGACATCATCAAAGTTCAAATTTCGGGCCATAGAATTTTCGATGGATAGAATAGCCAAATTGCTTAACCTTTCTTGTCCCATAGAATTTCTTAAATAAGTTTTTATCAATTTCAGTTTTGAAAATGATCGCTCGGCACTAGCCGTAGTTACAGGAATGGTGAGAAATAACAGAAATGCAGTGCACACTACAGGAAAGCTTGAAGATATAAAATGATTCTTTATTATTAATAAGTCAGCAAGTTCTCTTATAGAAGATGACCTTTCTATTTCGTGTTTAAAAGAGGATCGAAAACTGAAAATTTCTTTGGAAAACGACATAGATATATCTTTTTTATATAAATGGACAAATGCCTTTTCCAATAAATCAGTATCATTCAAGTTTTGCAAAGTGACAGGCTGCAAGACACTAAAATTGGAAACAATTTCATTCATTCCAAGGAAACGCGATCTAAGTTGATTAATGATGATGTCTAATACACGATAGAATACGTTCACTTTAAACAAGCTTTCAGGATCTTGGAGACGTTCATCCTCACAAATTTCATCAAAATGACGTTTCACTTTTCTCTGACGAGTTTTAGGAAATTCAGGGTTTATAGACCATTTAACTGCAATACTATTTGCTTCCGTTTTTAAATCTTCAAATTCAAGTCGATACTTTTCAAGTTCTTCTAGACAGACTTTGAAGAAACGCTTTGAAGCATTTGAAAGATCGATGGCTTTAGATTGAAGTGCTTTAGAAGCCGCGTCTATGGTTTGTAAGACTTTGCAATGGAAAACCAGCAACATAATAAAATTGTAGTTCTCTACCTTCTTCTTTAGCAAGATAGCTTCATTTCTCTCATCTGATTTGGAATTTGATAAAATGGTTTTTGTTAGCGCTTTTTGAACATCAACAAATCGAACCTTTAAAGCAAACATGGCATCAAAGCGTCCTGCCCAACTAATTGGATTCATTGTTTTTAATTTTACTGAATTTGATGATACAACGGTTTCTCCTTTTTTGTTGTCAGATATAAAACTAGATAATATATTCCATCGTCTAATACTATGGCCAAAAAAATTATAAATTTGTTGCACAGTTTCGAATAATGTTTGTATTTCTATGACCTCTTTTACTACATCATTTACTACCAAGTTTAAATTATGAGCAGGACAATGGACATACACTGCATTTGGCTCTATATCTCTTATGAGTTTTTGAACTCCGCCATAAGTACCTTTCATGGTATTAGCTCCATCGTACCCTTGTCCATGGCACTTATTCAGAGAAATACTTTTGTCATTTATGGATTTTATTATCTGCTTGGACATTGCTAAGGCAGTTTGATCCTTAACCTCATGAAATCCTAAAAATGACTCTTTAATTACGAGCGCCTTTGGAGTTCCATTTCATCTTTCTCGATTACACAGTAACGGTAAAGTTCACACAATTGATCTGTTTTGGAAATATCTTGAGTAGTATCAAACAAAATGGAATAAAACGGTGCGGTGACTATTTCATTTACCAGAGCATTTTCCACTTTTTGAACCAGAACAGCAATGAGCTCATTTTGTATTTTTGGACTTAAGTATTTAATCTGGCTCTTAGGTTTGCTTAGCAACTCTTGTAAAATAGGATCGTATTTGGCTAAGAACTCAACAATACTCATAAAATTTCCTTTTGGACCAGAATCGTTGCCATATATCGTTTCTTTATGGCCACGAAAAGCTAAATTACAGGTTGAAAGTGTCAGAGTAACATCAAGGAGTCTAGTGAGTACCTGGCGCCAAAAAAAATTTTCTCTCTTGATAATGGACTCTTGCTCTTCATCTAGTGTTCCATGTAACTGCCACTGTCGATGTACAAAACATGAATGCAAATGTTCTTTCGATGTCTCATGTCTTTCTATGGCTTCAACAATATGTTTCCATTCATCATAGCCTTCCATCCAAATATTTTGTATATTTTTAGATGCCCTATTTGCGAATAACCAACATGGTTCACAATATGCTTTTTGAAGCAATAGAGAATAGGACAGCCATGTACGTTCTAACTTTACGCCAGATTTAGAAACAGTGTAATAATATTTATCTAAGAAAGATCTATTGTTACTATTCCCTTCAAAAGGGGCCTTTTGGTTTACAGTGTCCGTTTTCGATCACAAACCGTTTTACTTGATCATTGAGTTCTTTAAAGTTACCTTTATCAGTAACATGCGTTAAAGATTTTAATTTTTCTATGTCCAAACATGATTCATTTAAAGATTTGCTCGTACCTGGTTGTGGTGGCTCTGAATCTAAATATTCACTGTTATCGGGCCCTGCGATATTGCCACTTATGTCATCATTTTCTGCCTTTCCGTCGCGCTGTTCATTTGATTCTTCTTGTATACTATCTTGATTATTAAAGTACTGACTTATTTTAGGTAATTTTTTATTTTGTTCTTGAGACTCCTTTCGAAAGCGAAAGGAGTTTTTCGCTTCCACTCTGATACTTTCTAAAACAAAACCGCAAAAAGTTTGTAATAATACTATAGTTTTTATTTATTGAAAAATCTACTTAATTGCTAACAAATGCCAAAAAAGCGACCGTAAAAATGTTTATAACGAATGAAAGTCCACCGATTGTTCAAAGTTCAATTCAAGTGTCAAATTTTGTAAGTTTTGAAAGAACGATGAACATAGGTACCGAAATAGTTTTGGTGGTTACGAATGTCAAAATAGTGAATTGATTTTGAAATGCGCGACGAGAATCATTATTTTAAATAATAATTTCGTAACTTGTGATTTCAAACTTTACTACCGATACCTACCGACGATGTAAATGATTAATTTTATTGGTAGATTAAAAATTAAAATAATTGTAATAGTATAAATTATTTTAAATATTAGAATAAAATTCTTACCGAGTAGACATTGTCAACCTATTTTCACAATAAACTAATTAAATATATCCTCACTTGCAACAAACAACCAATTCTTATAACAATAAACTGCTAATTGCTTGGTGAGTTCTTGCGTAATACAATAGTGGAGTTTTTCATATATACAAACTCGAATCGGGGATTCCCCAAGCATCAACAAGTATTACCAACATAAATTTTAAGCAGTGTTGTTGTTGTTCGTTTGAGAAAGAAAAAAAATACACCAAACTCATTTCAAAATTGCGCTAAATTTTAGCTGTTTTAGCTGAAAGTTCTTAAGAAAAATTGCCACACTTTTACGTTGCCTGAACACGGTTTGAAGAAAATGACTAAAACTGTAAAAACAAAAAAAAACTGTTGGTGTGCCTTCACCAGATGTCGTTTCTTTTTTTACAGTTTTAGTCATTTTCTTCAAACCGTGTTCAGGCAACATAAAAGTGTGGCAATTTTTGTTAAGAACTTTCAACTGATGACGTATCATTATAATTGAACTCTGTTAGTAAAATCAGAGACAGTCATAACATAACACTTTAATGTAAAAAAGAGACAAAATAATAAACGCATCAATAACATTGTGGTCGGGGAATACTAAATCCTTTGGGGAAATCCCAGCTCGTATTTTCCTAACGTTTTACGGCTCTGGCAATTAACTTATTGGCTTAAATTTACGATCGTCAATAATTTTTACAATTTTCTACTAGATTCCGAAAAATATTTTTTTGCGCATTGTATTGAGAAAAAAAGCGCTGAAGAGTTTAGAATTACACTATCTAGCGCGAAATGCGCTATAACTGCAACACTGATTTTAATGCCGGCAGTATACCTAGTCTCAGCGAGACACCCTGAGACATGCCCAGTGAATATAAATGTAAATAAATATACACATTTATGAGATATGTTTGTACACACATGTTTCCGGAATTATTACGAGTAATTGGATTTTGACCATTCTTTCTAAAACTGGGTTAATTTTTTTTTTTACTAATGTATTGAAAGTTTAATACCTAGGTATATTTTTTTTTATTAATTGTGTATGCAACTAAGAAGGTAACAAATAAATTAAAGACAAAACTTTTTTTTTTTTACTTAAGTAATGTGTATGTGTAATAATAAATGTTGGGAATTGAGATTTCCTCTGACCGGGGGCCCCTTCGGGCTGGGGGCCCGTGGCATTTTGCCGACTTGCCACCCTATAGTTACGCCACTGCAAGTGGTCTCGTCTGGCATAAATATACTAAATATATAAGAGCATAATAATACTGTGACTTTGTGCCTATGCTGCACCAGCTGCACTGGTCGATCGATTAGGTAAACTAAGTTTGCCGCGGTTGTTCCGTGGTGGGTGTGATATGTAAAGATACATATCAAGACCTCTCCGTACTTTGGAAATCACATTAAACCGGTGGTCCCGGCTGCCATTCGCGGATCTCCGACAGTGTTACCAAGCATATATCTAGGTAAAACTACTTACCGATAAGAGATTCGGCTTAAATGCATTTGGCACTTGGAGATATTAGCCATAATGTGCTAATATACCATGATAGGTAGTTGGTTGTTATAAATTTTAACAGAAGAGAGGAAGGCGTTTGTGAAAATTTAAATAAATATTATATGTTTTTAGTAATGGGGTGGTGATTTTAACTTCACCACCACCACCGGCACATAGAAAAGAGAGCATCGCTACCTCTTTTAAGACCAATCAGATACCCCTCTGTGCAACGCCTTTTAGGGCACATGCCTGGGGAGATTTTAAAGGGGTCTTCCAGAAATCTTAGGTATTGTGCAAGATTGTAAGACAGAACGTGACCGCTGTGAGCCGTATTCTCTGAGGTCTCTAGGTAGGCGGATAGTATCCCTACGCTGGTCTCCCCAAAATCTTTAATTTTTACTTCACTGCTTTAAGTGATATTTCAACGAGTTTGGCTTTCTGGCGATCGCCTATCCGACGACTTCTTTTCTGGGAAGGATCAGGCTTCTTATGATCCTACTCGGCAGTCCCTTCTAGACCATAACAGTCTCACAGAAGGCGGTCATTTTCAGACTCTTCCAGCATAGATAGACTCAACTACTGCTGGCAGGGTCAGGATCCATCGTTCTGAAGCCTATGGCATAATTCGAGCATAGGCTGAGCAGATTCCAAGCCGCCACGATAATATAATATGTACGCACCGGAGCAACCATACTACCCTTTTTCAAAGGCTCCGCTCGAGCGCGTGTTGCTATACCTGCTGCAACAGAAATTCCTGGCACACTATTGCCAAGTGGATTCAATATATTCGGATATAGGCGCTCGCGTAGGTAGGTACCCACGCAAGGTAATGCTGGACGTATTGTCCTTAGGTGCCCACAATATGTCCAGTATCGAAAATCGGATCAGTATTCACGTGCGATAGCCATTTTCCGCTTATAATATTGATTTTAGTCTTGTAGCGTTGGAAAGCTAACAGTCGCTTTGACCAAACAGGCGCTCCGAAAAGATCATCGATGGCACGACACCTGTGTAGGGGCGGTGAACTTCCAGGTTCATCGCGATTGGACAACAGACTGTACAAACCACTCGCCGCCGCCCCAACGCTGGAACAAGGCGTTCGAAATGCTCTACCAAGCTGACTAAGCTGCTACTGAACTTCTAGGGTTTGACCGAGATTCCTAATTTATGATTCACTTGGACTTGCAAGTTTCCTTCTCGATTAATGCTAACGCCTCTGATTCTCGGGAGTTTGTGGAATCAAAAGTCTAAGTTTTATGAGACGCTATTTCCAAACTCATCCCGCGGATCGACGCCAAGATTTCAATGCTATCTTCGAAGGTGTCGACACTGGCCAATATCAGAGTGTAGGGCACCTTCCACACTAATTGTTAATTTTACCAGATTAATTGATTTACAGTCGCAGGTTTAAATCATTTAGTTCAGGAAATGAAGGACACTAGGATTGGCATGACGCATGGAATAGCAGCATGTCTTATTTACAGACTTAAAAAAGGAGGTTCCCAAATCGACAGTATTTTTTTAAATGTTTGTCATCTCATAACTTTGTTATTTATAAGCCGATTTTTTTTATATTTTACTCCACACTAGGTTTTCCTGCATCGTGGGTGCGTTTACAAACAGTTCACAAACAGCTAGACCCGCTCACTTATCGGCGAACACATTTTTGTCAAATGATTGCGACTAGTTGGGATCGTTTGGACCGAACGGACCAATGGGCGGTATAAACAATCCCAACTAGTCGCAATCGTTTGACAAAAAACTGTTCGCCGCTTAGGGGGCCGGAACAATTAATTGTAGGCTATACAATTATTTGTTCCGTGCGGGAATCGAACACGCGACATGCAGTGCAGCGCACCAGTCAATCGCTTAACTACTGCGGCATCCACGCCGTCAAAATCTGCAAGTATTATTTTTTATATGAAAGGATTTACCTACTATCAGATTAGTCTCATAGAAATATAAAGAATATCGGTGCGGGTTTTTAAACCAGAACTAAGGGTTAAAACGGAATTGTTTTCGTTTGCTTTTCACAACTCATCAAATGCTTAGTCTTGTATGTATGTTGGCGTCGGCTACCAGTCAACGGTTGCAGCTTGGTAGAAGTAGTTTACATAGAACGACTGCTTTTCACAATTAAAAAATGAGAATTAAAAACTTAAAAAAAAACATGTATAAAAGAAAAAAAAAAGACGAAAGAACTTTTTTCTTCCAAGAAAACACTTCAGGATTTTTTTATAACTTCTTTAATAAAAAAAATCTTTTCATTTCAAAGGTCTTAGGAACCAAGGAAACGGCAATGTTTATAATTACAGTTCTTTATTCATAAACGATGATTAAACTTAAGTAACGTGCAAACGTCAAAATGTATGGTAAAACAGTCGCTAATCACTAGTTAACTTAAAGCAACGTTTATGAATAAAGGGGTTTATGTCGTAGTTTATAACAATAGTGTTTATATAATGATGGTGAATTAGTTCTTCATTCTTCATCAACGAGCATCAAAGACGACCACTGAAAATGGTAGGTAGTTAAGGATAATAATATTAATTTTTACTGTCAACACGGTGATACCAATTCATGGATTTTTTATTATAGTTACTAATATTTAGTGGTAGGAGATTTGATCAATTTTTGTGTTTTTTTTTTTATTAAAACGTGCACACAATGCATAATAATTGCATGCAAAATATAAGGTTTTTATGTATTTATAAGCAGGGCGTTTGGGAGCAGCCAAGGATTCAATTAAAAAACCATGTTAAAGCCACATGCTATTGTGTCACAAGTAAACTGATATGAAAAGTTAGTTAGTTAGTTCTACATAAATTGAAATAATAATCTTAGTTGGAAAGGTGCGCGTATTTTACGTAGTTAAATGTTATGCAAATTCGGGTGACATTGGCTTCTAAGACACATGCTTCCTGCCTAGTTTAGAAGACTCATGTCTGTGTCACTGATGTACAACTAAATTTTACTATTTGATCTACATAAAAATATTAATATGCTATACTGCCCTACCCTCCTTATCTTCAAAAACATCTGGTAGAATTTAGGCAGCAGATGCTTCTGCCTAAATTCAACGAGATGTTTTTTAATTAACTAAATTGAAGAGTTTCTAAGTTAAGCACTGATTTAGCTGACTATAGTGTTATAGACACTGGCTTTAGCTTATCAAAACTGTTAGTAAAGAGGTTAGATGATCAATTGTCAATTAGTTAAAGTTTTTTTTTTTTCATAAATAGCAACTAATATTATATTAAAAAATATATTAAACTGTTACAAACTGCTGACATACGATCTTTCTAAAATAGCAGTTTGGGATATTGGGAGTTAGAAGATGCAAGCAGTATGAATAGTTAGTATAAGAAAAAGTTACTTACCAAATAACAGATGAAGCACAAAAAATAACAATCACTATGAAATGCATTCAATAGCTTGATGCAAATAATGAAGCAGTCAACCATACACACACCAAGCTAAGCACACAAAATATTATGAAATAGTATTTTATAGAAAATACATTAATATAGTTTTTGAAAATTACTAATATTTGTCACGAACATTGGCATAAGGTTTAAATTACAATATTGTTAATATGCACATGAAATGTAACAAAAAATATGTTAACCAAAACCATGAGGAATATAATACGAATGATTAAGGAAGAAGTTCAACACAAACCCTTTCATGCACAAAAAGTAAGCACAAGCATAATAAAATATGTTTTTTTGAAAAAGGATACATCTTTTTGTTCTTTTCTTGTACATAATCCTGTAACCACATTCTCTGCATCTTATGGGATCTCTTGGTTTGATTTCATTCTCCCGATGGCATTCTGAAAACAAAGTATCATTGTCTTTATTTTTTCTTTTTTTGGAATGTAACTTTTCTAAAGTTATATGTACTTTCTAAGTATATCTTGGACACCAATGACTGAAGGTGAAGGAAAACATTGAGGAAACCTGGTCTTTAAGTCTGAAATCGCCAACCCGCATTGAGCAAGCATGGAATTACGCTCAACCCTTCTCTGTATGAGAGGAGACCTGTGCTCAGCAGTGGGACGATAAAAAGCTTGATGACGATGATGACATCTTTTTAAATAGAATGTATATTGACTCTATAAAATATGTATGGTTAAATGGATGAAATGGCTTTTAAAGTATCATCCTGAATCACCATTTTCATAAGTACAATCTCTGAATTTCTTAGTTTACAGGAAAACATTTTCAAATTTCAGTAAATAAGTATTTTTATATATCTTCTAACGTCTACCATTACAGGTTACCCTAATGCAATAAATGTGGCTATACATACTCACAATGGGCTATTTTTTTATAAAATTATAAACTAAAGCTTAATCACAATACTGATCACTCTTGCCTTGTAGACACTTAAATTATAGTCAGAGAAAAGACTGCCCTAGGCAAATTATTCAAGTCCTTTGATGTTTGAGGTATAGAAAATGAAGTGAAACGGGTTCTCTGTTGATGGAGCTGTGACAGTGGAATTAAGTCATGCAATTTCCGTGCAGACTTTCACAAATGCATCTTGTAGAATACCGAAAGGTGGGTACTCTATATCTATTGTTTAGATACACGGATTAACTAATTCTGGGTCAGCAATTAGTATCTTTGCATGCCTCTCCAACAAGGCAAAAGTTGCCAGGTGGCATTTTGCAGCACCAGCCCAAATGTGGCTGCAGTACTCTACATACAAACGGACCTGCACTTTCTTTAACATTACAAGATGTCCCAGTGTGAATTGCTTCCAGACCTTAGGCTTTGGACACAATGAACCACCCAAAATTTGGTTTGAGGAAATCTCAACTGCTAAAAGCTGAAGGCGGTCACTGCACTTCAAAGATACATTCCCAAATGCAGGAGCCAAAGTGAACAGTTACTTTTGGTGGTGAACAGACATTGGCTTTCGGAGACCACACTAGTATTTGGTATATATTAGTATTTACATAGTTCTTGGAACAGAGGTTTGTTTTGGTACAGACTACTGCACATGAAGCTGTTACAATCTGTCAAATTTGCTTATTCAATTTTCAACTTTATTCATACAGCATAAAGGCTCAAGGTTGATTGGGGATTCTTGACAGTTTCGGGTAGGTTGACCAGCTATCGTCCGTACTATTCTATAGAAAATATGGCGATTCTAGGGATTTCTGTGCACAAACAAATGTGAGGTGTACATAATACTTCAACTCGATTATGCTATATTCGATACTACTGTAAAACGAACTAAATTTAATTTAAAGTCAAAAACAGTGGTTGGTCCGAACCAAGGCAAATCTATATGAACAAACTAACTTACCTCCACAAACGTAGATCATGGGGACTTTAGTCACTGACGATTCTTTATTGCTGGTATCAGCCATTATTGTATTTCCGAAATCTCAGCCAATGAAACGATGTAATTTTAAATATGATGTTCGTGATATACTGAGATAAGCAACAAACTAAAACAACCTTGAGTGTTTCCTTATTATTTTTTTACTCTTTGCTTGAGCGTGTGCACAACAAAAAACACCGATTAAAAATATTAACGTTTGACATTTCACCACATGTTCCAAACCATAGACATTTTTTTTTGTTTCCTTCTTTCTGTTCAGAAGAACGGAAAAGGCAAAGGCATAGGACGCCATACAGCCTAGTCTTAAGTAACTTTTTTCTTCAGTTTATATCCTAACTTATCCTAATTTATCCTACCTTATTCTAACTTAACTTAACCTATCTCCTTTCGTTTCCCACGTGAGGCCGACCAGGAGCGGTTTGGGTTAAAGACATGATGTGACCACTATGCTACAATATTTCACTGTTCTTTATGAATTATTCACTGAATGCACTTTTTACTACATAAATCACGTGTTTTTATTTAGTAAACGACACTATAAATAATTTTGAAAGTTCAATGAAAAATGAGCGTGGCACTCATCATCGCTTTCCCGCCAAAACTCCCTGTCCATAGAGATTTTTTTTTTGGTTCACTTCTTTCCGTTCGGAGGAACGTAAAAGGCAAAGGCATAGTACGCCATACAGCCTAGTCTTAAGTAACTTTTTTTCTTCAGTTTATATCCTAACTTATCCTAATTTATCCTACCTTATCCTAGCTTAATTTAATCTATCTCCTTTCGATTCCCACGTGAGGCTGACCAGGAGCGGTTTGGAGTAAAGACATGATGTGACCACTATGCTACAATATTTCACTGTCATTTATGAATTATTCACTGAATGCACTTTTTACTACATAAATCACGCGTTTTTATTTAGTAAACGACACTCATCTTGCCTTTCCCGCCAAACACCGTCCATAGAGATCTATATACACGTTAGTGGTGTGCTTGTTGATCTCGTGGGAACCATAAACAATTAGTATGGTTCGCCACAAGTGGGTATACCGGGAGGCTATCTCCCACATACCCCTCCCGTCCCCTGACGGGCGGAGATGCGTAATTGTCATTTTCCCCAGCAACAAAAAAGGATAAGTTAGGTATAAACTTACTCAAGAAAAAACTTACTGAAGTCCAGGCTTTATGGCGTACTATGCTTTTGCCTTTTTCGTTCAGAAGTACGAAAAGAAGTGATCCAAAAAAAAAATGACAACGATTTCGATATGACAACGTCAAACGATGACTCCAATCATCGACATATACTAATGGACATGCCTTAGGGATGAGAATTGTGGCATTCCGAAGGAAAGAGAGGAAACGAATTTTCGGTCTATCTTTACCTCTCCCAAAATCTTCAATCATCTATGAGGAAAGAGATAGTCCTAGACCGAAAACATTGGCAGTCTCTCTCACTCTTTTCAACAAATTACTGCAGTGTTAGCGAAGACCGGTACCCCACCTCAAGTGCAATAAAAGGCGCAGTCTACCCTTCCTCCAAGAGGCCAATAGGACCACCAGCACCCTATACAAGAAATCGAAATACTGACCTCGCAGTCGAGGTCCTCCGCGACGCGCCCCACAGCTTAATTTCCCTCCCCGTCCCTTGCCCGATGATGGCCAGCCCGCGCCGCAGCTGAGCCAGCAAATATAATGTCCCAACTAAGACCTCTGAGTTTGTTTCGGCGTTTCTTCTCAGAACTAGTACAAGGAAACGCCGCGGTCATCAAACCACTAAGAACCTTTTCGATCCAGCGGTCCCTTTCTGTCCTCTCTAGCGACGCCTTTAGCTGATGTTCGTACCCCACAGGGGGTGCCCTTAGTGCGTAGTCGCTCCTTGTCTTTAGTTTAGTTTGTTAAGTGCCCCTGTCTGGAGGCTTTAATTGTATTTAAGGCATCCACAGGAAAGTTCGGTTAAGTAGTCACGTCACGGCCTCTAATGGTTAACTACGAGATGCTATAACACAAAAAAAAAAATACGAGTGTGCTTATGACCACACGACTGAAGTGAAACTTCTTTCGCTCCATCTGTATGTATATATATATATATATATATTTTATCCCGGTCGCATCCGCGGCCTCCGCGTTGGAGCCCGGGGTCCGCTTTCCTGCTATTACGCCTCCATTTCGCACGATCTCTGGCATCCTGTGGTGTGAGATTGTTGGCACGCATGTCATCACTTACAACGTCAAGCCAGCACTTCTTTGGCCTGCCTCGCTTGTTCCGGCCCGGCGGAGGCGCCATGGCAAGACATTTGTTACCCACGTAACATGCCGGTTTACGTAAGACGTGGCCGTACCAGCGCAGGCGACTCTCTTGCAGTTTGTCTGCTATGTCACGGACATGGAGACTGCCACGGATGCGGGAGTTCCTGATGCGGTCTTTCCGCGTAACTCCACACATCCACCGCAGCATACTCATCTCCGTGACACGCAGCTCCTGCTTGTGTCGCGCAAGCACAGGCCACGCCTCACTGCCATACAGAAGGACAGGTCTAATGATGGTCTTATAGACCTGTCCCTTAAGCTTAACCGGCATTTTGGGGTCACAAATGACACCTGTCATCTCACGCCATTTTGCCCAAGCAGCGGAAATGCGTGCCTTGACGTCGCAATCAATGTCGCCGGACGCGTGGAACACAGACCCCAAGTATTTAAATTGATCTGTGCACTCGACCCTGTCTCCGCCTATGCACACAGGCATAGGGTCTGTGGTGTTGCTGGCCATGTACACCGTCTTCGCCACATTGAGTTTAAGACCACCGCTCTCAAGCGAGTTCTTCCACGCATTTACCCGCCGCACCAACCGTTCCCTGTCCGCGTCAGCCAGCGCGATATCATCAGCATACATGAGCAACCAGGGAGGTTGCTCATGTGAATTCTTGATGCTGTCTGACAAGACATCTAATATCACGCTGAACAGGAACGGACTAAGGACGGATCCCTGGTGTACACCGACGGTGATGGGGAAGGGTTTAGTGTCGCCAACAGCGGTCCTAACAACGGAATCGGAATTGAGGTACATGTCTCGAATTATGTCAACATAGGCTTCTGGTACTCCTTTGGACCTCAGTGCCCACCAGATCACCCCCCGAGGGACACAGTCGAAGGCCTTCTGCATGTCTAAAAAGAGCATGTGCAGAGGTGTGTTCTTCGATCTGTATCTCTCCATGGTGATCCTTAGGGCGAAGATAGGGTCCGTGGTTCCGTACCCTGGACGGAACCCATATTGACACGTCGAGACAGAACACTCCTGCCGGATCCGGGAGTCTAAAATCCTCTCAAAGATCTTCATGGTGTGGGACATGACCTTTATACCGCGGTAGTTACCACACTCCTGTACAGAGCCCTTGCCTTTGAAGACTGGAGTGATAATACTCAGCCTCCATTGGCTCGGGATTTTGCCGGACAGGAGCACGCGGTTCAGAAAGTTTGTTAGCATGCCCACACCGCGAGGACCCATCGCCTTCCAGGCCTCAATGGGGACTCCGTCAGCACCGACAGCTTTCCGATTCGCCATGCGACGAAGAGCCGTGTGGACTTCCTCAGGCGTTATCGGGGACACCAATCCAAGGTTCGGAGGGAGTTCCGGTGTCTGCACCTCTTGGTGCTGCTTATTCAGCAGCTCGTGGAAGTACGAACGCCATCTCTCCTTCACCGCGCGATCCTCGCAAAGCAGGTTGCCAGTAGGGTCTTTTACACAGCGGCACTTGGATATATCCTGTGCCGCTTTCACCCTAGAACGTGCCAACTTGTAAATGAGCTACTGCCCCTCAGACGATTCCAACTTTTGGTAGAGCGGTTCTAAGTGGTCTCGTCTGGCTCTGGCTACAGCTCTTTTAGTGGCACGTTTGGCAACCTTGTATGCGTCGCGATCTTCAGGAGATCCGGTCGCCTGCCACGTTTTGAAGAGGGCTTTCTTCACCCTTGTCTCCCTCTGGACTGTGTCGTTCCACCACCAGGTCTCCTTGTCACTTTTGCGACCGCCCTTAGACACGCCGAGCACCTCCCGCGCCGCCCTAGTAATAGCTGCCTGGATTCTGTCCCAGTGATCTTGGACAGATTCTCCCTCGGTACCAGCGCACTTGTCGCCAATAACCGAAGCGAGCTCCTGGTACTTATTTTCATCAAGCAGCCACCACCGGATCTGGCGCCGGCAGTGCTCTACACGTCTACGTTGGGCCTTAACGCAGAGATCCATGACAAGGAGACGGTGTTGTGCAGTAAGACTCTCACCGGGTATGACTTTGCAGTTGGCTACTTTGCCGATATGGTGTCTCCTAGTTAGTAGGAAGTCGATCTGGGTAGCGCTTCGCCCGCTCCGGTAGGTAACAAGGTGCTCCGGTTTCTTTTTAAAGTAGGTGTTCATAATTGCTAGGTCAGCGGCCGCACACGTTCGGAGAATGTTGTCCCCTTCCGCGTTGCGGCTACCGTACCCAAAGCCACCGTGAACACGCTCAAACCCGTCACACTTCTCACCCACATGACCGTTCAAATCACCACCCAGAACGATTCCCTGGGATAACGGGATCCTGTGAAGCAATCCTTCGAGCTGACTCCAGAACAACGTCCTTTCGGCGTCACCGCACCCGGCCTGCGGAGCGTAAGCACTTATCAAGTGGGTTATTACCCCATTGACAAGCACCCGCACCGACATTAGCCGATCACTGATGCGGTTCACCTCCAAGACGTCATCCTGGAGCTCGTCAGACAACACCACGGCGACCCCATTCCTTCCACTAGGTACACCCGTGTAGATCAGCTTGTAGCCATTCCCAATAAGTCGGGATCTGCAGCCTTTCCACCGAGTCTCCTGCAGGAACGCCACGGCCACCCTCCGCCTGTGGAGAGTGTCGGCCAATTCTCTCGCGCGTCCAGTTAGCGTGCCAACGTTCCACGAAGCGAAACGGAGTTTACTGGTTTGGGCTCGCTTCTTCAGCCGTGTCCGCCCCTGACACGGTAGCCCTAGCCCACAGGTCACAGGAGTCGGGCGGGGCTCCTGCGCGCCGTTTTGCGGCGGCGCCCTAACTGTAACTTGTGCCTTTCTATTATTCCTTTTCATGTTTTGGCGGTTTTTGGCTTTTACGAGTGCGACTGCCGTCTGACCACTCAACCCCGAAAGGGAAGCCGGCGTCAGGGCCCCGTCCGTGTGTCAGCAGGTGCACCGTCTGGCAGGTGGGGTTGACTTGAGTCCCAAAGATGGAGATGGGACCCCACAGCACCCAGTAGGTAAAGTAATCATCAAGTATTTCGCGATAAGTCGCGACACTCCCGCCGGAAACCTTTAAAAGAAAGTAATCATCAAGTTCTACGTCCACTCCCTTATTTTCTTAAGGGCTCGGACTGCAGCCTCACGCTGGCTCTTCGATTCTCTGATAGATCTATCGTGGTTTTCTATGTCATTTGAAGGTTCGCTCAAATCACTATTATCGTCATTGTTGCAATCGTTTCCATTAACAGTTTCATTTTCAATATCTGTTTTGTCAATAGCATCAACCGTTGTAACTTCGGTCATTTCTGCATCTATTTGTTTAGGTTCCATATCAGTCGATGTTTCATTTGGAATAGTTTTCGTTTCTGTGTCATCAGTAGGATTTATGTTTATTGCCTTTTCATGAGCCTTTACCGGTGATTGAAAGAGTTGAAAATCTTTTCTGGTTTCTTGTACAGTTTCATCATGACACTCGTCATCTTCAACTTCTAAAGGATATAAATGTGCAATAGAGCGAGTGAAGATCGCATTTCCAACTTTGACTTTTGCTACTCTAACAAGATCATCAGAGCCTTTCACTAATGACACTATTTTTCCCACTTTCCAGCCTTCTCTGTTCTTATCTCCCTTTACCTGTACTATCTGACCTACTATTGGATTAAGATTTGAAGTAACGCGTGGTTGTTTAGGAGAATGGCTGTATCTTTCTCTTAAGCTAGGTAAGTAGCGGTTTTGGAACATTTCTTTGAATTCATCTAGTATAATTCTAGACTTCTTCCAACCCATAATTAAATTAGTTTTTGTGGAAGATCCTTGTATCATCACGTCAGTTTTTACACTCTCAAGAGTGACACATCTGCCAATTTGAAGAAAATCGGATGGTTTCAAAATATGTTCGAGTTCGGTATCAACACAAGTTAATGGTCTACAATTGACCACCGCTTCTATTTCCTTTATCATTGTTAACAAGTGACTATCTCTTAAAAGATGTTTTTGAAATGTTCTTCGCATGCAATGCTTTATCAATCCAACTAAGCGTTCATAAAAACCTCCATGCCATGGTGCGAGTTCAGGTATAAAACGCCATTTTATTTTATTCACAACACAGTACGCCTTTGCTACTATGTCGGAAATCAACTTAAAATGCAAAGCATTGTCTGAAGTTATAAGTGTGGGTATTCCTCTAGTTGAAATCATTCGTCTTAAAGGAAGTAGTCCTTGTTCAGCTGAGAGATCTTCAACCACTTCGAGATGTACAGCTCTGACAGCAAGACAAGTGAATAAGCATATCCATCTCTTACTTGTGCCGCTATCTGTTTTAACTAATATTGGACCTAAATAATCAACGCCAGTAAAAGTAAATGGTTGGCTATAGTTCACTCTTTCAGGAGGTAATGCTGGTGTGGATGGTAGTTTATATGGTCCCCCTCCATGTTTCATGCAACGGAAACATTTACTCAATATTTTCTTAACCTGGCTTTTACCTTGAAGTATCCAGTACGTTTCACGAATTATACTCAATGTGTGGTTGACGCCCACATGATAATTTCTTTCATGTGTATCTATGATTACTTTAGAGGTGAATTCACAATCTTTCGGTATGATTATCGGATATCTTTTATTAAATGCCCAACCGGCATATTTCAGTCTGCCTTTGCAACGTAGTATACCGTCGATATCTTTAAAGAGACCTAGATTTCGACTAAGATTAGTTTCCTTTCCTTTCAATTCGTCTCCAAAATGTTCAGCTTGTAATTTCTTAATTTCTTTTAATATGCTGTTTTCAGAGTGCATTTCTTCTGACAAATGATCTAGTGATTCTTGTAGCTGGGGTTCTTCAGCTACCTTTTCAGACATATCCTCATCTTGAGTAATATTCAATTGTAGGCTTTCTGCATTTGGCAGATCCTCCCCCGCTAAAAAAGTAATGGTATCTAGTGGAACAAGTGGCCATTCCGATTGGTCCAACTTTAAGAATTCTGGTCCTAGTAACCAACATGACCTTTCCTCTTCCGAAGCATATGGTCTCGTTGCTGCATCCGCAGGGTTTTGATGTGATGGAACATGTCTAAGTACCAAATTCCTATTCAGTTTTATTTCCTCCAACCTTCTTGTTACAAATGGTGTAAGTAGTTTGTTAGAATTATACCAGTCTATCACAATCTGGCTGTCTGTCCACAAGGTTTGCTTATTGATCTGCATTGGTAAAAACTTGAGAACATATTTAATCAGTCTACTTCCAATAAGTACACCGAGTAGCTCTAATTTAGGTATACTTAAATTTTGTTGATCTTTTATCGGTACGAGTCGTGATTTTCCTATTATGAAATGTATATTAATTCCCTGCACTAGATAGACTACTGCAGCGTAAGCCTGCAGTGAAGAATCGCAGAAACAA
Source organism: Sesamia inferens (assembly GCA_037179545.1). Classification (NCBI taxonomy): domain Eukaryota; kingdom Metazoa; phylum Arthropoda; class Insecta; order Lepidoptera; family Noctuidae; genus Sesamia; species Sesamia inferens. The sequence continues at coordinate 23,099,160 of CM073923.1, forward strand.
TGTAGTTCAGCTAACCCATCGATAGAGCTAATAGTTCTACGAGGTATGCCAATATTCTCTATATACTTTATGTCTTTTACAATGGTTATCCAACGCTCTTTAGCATCAATGTCTAATGGACTATCCCATTTTACTTTTTTCTTCCATAGATCTTGTAAGAAAATTTTTGCCGATAGCATACTGGGTACACTAAATCCACACGGATCGTATACAGCTGCTATCGTTTTCAAAACTCCTCTTTTTGTGCATTTATTATTTTCATTTACCTTTGCTCTTAAGCTTAATGTATCTTGATCTAAGTTCCATTCTATACCGAGTAATTTTATCGTTCTGTCAGGACATATATCCCTTTCTGGAATCTGTTTTATAAATTCTTTAGAGTTTGAACTCCACTGTCTTAGATTCATGGAAATTTCATCAAATGTATTTTTCAAATGATGGTATAGCATTACTGCTTCATTAACAGTGTTTGATCCAGTCAGAAGGTTATCTACATAAATATCATTAGCGATTTTCTTTATTTATTCGAATCTTGAACATTTTAGATGATGTTTGACTGTAGCGTTTAGTATAAATGGTGATGCTATAAGACCAAATGGAACACGGGTAAATCTTAGATGGATGAGGTTTTCATCGGTTACTGGTTTATGAGGGTTCTTCAACCATAAGAATCTTGTCACATCTCTATCTAATTCTTTAAGCCCAATTTGAAGAAAAGCCTTTTCGACATCTGCTACTATTCCAATTGCGTGACATCGGAATTTAATTAAAAGTCCTGTTAAATCTTCCAATAACAGAGGTCCGCAATAAAGGTGCTGATTCAGACTTTTACTGTCCTTGACATGTGCTGATCCATCATAGACTATACGTTGTACTTTCCCTGATGTAGTGATGCAGTGATGAGGAAGGTAATGTACTGCATGGTTTACTTGTCTCTTAGGGACTTCTTCAATTATTCCGTTACTCCATTGATCTTTGATTATATCATCATACGACGTGAGTGTAACTGCATCTAATCTTTTAAGTAAGCCTTTGAGCCGACCAAATGCCAGCCCAAAGTTGGATGGCAATCCGGATGGACTATCACTCCATGGCCAGCTGACATAATATCTGTGATCTTTATACTCTGTAGTTTCATTAAAATGCTTGATAGCTTCTTCATCCCTATTCGCTTTAGGTGAGTCTGTTATACCTATGGATTCCAAGTCCCATAAACACTTCAAGCTTTCTCTGTGTAGTGGTGGATCTAGTTGATTGAAACTGTCATTACCAGAATTTTCAAATTATGTAAGCACTGATAAGCGTTGCCTGCTTTTGGTAAAGTTTATTCTACCAGAAACTATTCAACCAAATTCAGAATATATCAAATACAAATCTTGTCCTATTTGTATTTTATCAGTTGCCATTATAGAGTAATAATGATCATTGCCTATCAATATGTCAACTCGGTCAAGCAGTGCCCATCATCAGCTAACAGATATTCACCAGGGTTCTTCCACCCAAGTAAATTTTCCTCTGGATAAGGTACTCCTCTGGATATTGATGGTACAACGTTGGCAAATATTGACCTGATTGTATTATGATTTGTCATAATATCTATTCTCACTAATGAGCTTGTTATCTCTCTAGGGAGTTGAGATCCAAACGTAAATATTGCAAGGTTATTTCGTTCTTCCTCTTGAAGATTCAATTCTTTAGCCATAGCTTCTGTAATATAGCTTCTCTCACTTCCTGTATCTAACAGTATCCTACAGTTTCTTCGGCTATTACTGTGGCCTAGTACTGTGACAACGGCTGTTTGTAATATTGTGGACCCTTTTCCGCTTACATGCATTACATTTGTCGATTCCTTTTCATTTCGACTCTTCGGCTGCACTTTGGTAGGACATAAAGCTTGGTTATGTCTTCCATGCTCGCCACAGAAGTGACATCTTCTTTTATTAGGGCACTGAGAACATCGATGCCCCCGTTTAAAACAATTAAAGCATTTATCTTGAAGTCTTGCTTTCCTTTTTTCTAGAGTAACTTTTCACAATTGCTATTGTAGTGGTCACCTTTGCAGAAGATACAATTGAAGAGCTTCTTTCTTTTATCAGAATTGTGGAATCTCTTTTCTTTAGTTGTATATGGATCAAATCTTCTCTTCAGTCTGTCATTATTAGGTTTGAAATTGTGTTGAAATCCTTTCAATGGTCTTTTACTATATGTGAAAAATTTCTTTGACGTTGCAGGTCTCCTTCTTTCAATATTAGCAGCAGCCTTTATATGCAAAGTTTCTGTAGTGTATGGACTTTCAACAGCACTACTTGTACAAGGTTGTTGAGTTATCCTTATAGCGTCTTCTTTAGTGGATATTATCAAGGATAGATGCGTTAAAATGCATTCCACAGTAAATGTATCGTCAGATCCAAGTCTCATCTTAGTATCATAGATTAGGTCAGTAGGGAATTTTTCCATTATTAAAAATCTCATTTGATTCGTATCAGTATTCTCTCCCATGGATTGAAGTATTCTTAAGTGACGTTGAATTTCTTCCAATGTGGTTCGGCATTCATCCAGTTTTACTGCTTGTTTTATATTATTAATAGCTCTATGATGCGCATGAATTACTTCTTGTTCTTTTCCATATCTGGCCTTCAGGATTTCCACCGCAATATGGTAATTTTTATTTGTTGTGTTTAAGCCTTCTATTAGTTTAAGAGCATTGCCCCTTACTGAACTCTTAAGGTATAATAATTTATCTACATCAGTGAGTGATCGTTGATTAATGCTAGAGTTAAATTGATCCCAAAAGGAACACCATTCTAAAAGATCGCCTTCAAAGTGAGGTAGATTAAGGTCAGGGAGTTTGCTGTAGTGGGTGAGTGTAACTTAATTGGAAGGTTGTTTTCACATTTAGACTTAATCTTTGTGTCTAGTTCGGCTACAATATCTTCCCCATTTAGTTGATATGTTGTTAAGTTTGAGATCTCATCTGGGTCTGGATTCGTGGAAATATTGAAAAAATTATACAACTCCGATGAGAATCGTGATAACAATGATTTGAGTTTAGCCAGTTGTACTTTTGCTTCCTCTAAATTGTCATCATTTAAATTAGTGGATAGATCATAGGCAAGTGCAGAGATGGTTTTGATTTCATCAGCAATTTTAGTCAAACGGTTCATTAATATTTCTTCCATTTCAGGTTTTCTGCAAAGTTATATACCCATATGACTATTATAAACTACTATAACCTTATATACCAATATGTGTGTTATGAATCTAACTATATCCATTTCATTTGGAAATTATTTACTTTTACTAATTTGACCAAAATGTAACTCTCCCTTAAGTATTACTTTCATTTAAAATTCACTTGGCCTTAAATTTCAACTGAAAACTTATTAAAGAATGAAGAAAAAAATAAAAAATTGTTTACAAGTAAGTACTAGGTGAGTACTCATTAATAAATAGTCCTTCAATTCATAATTATCATTTACCAACCTCTTCATAAAATATGCATCTTAATTGTCATTGCTCTCCGACATGCAGTTTAATATAAATCTTATTGTCTTGAAATAACAACAGTTTACAGTATTATTTTAAAATTAATATTAAAGCATAATTATTTTACTTTAAACTTTACTCATGTACAATCATATCCAAACAGGTATTGGTTAATATTTATGAAAGTACCAATACTTTCAAATTTTAATTTAAACTCTGATTCTAGGACAGAAATAAAAATTTTCTTGAAGTTACTTTTGTCACATGTAGGTATGCATGTGTTAATTATTCTAACCATTGATTAATTTAATTTAGTTTAATTTCAGGGAACAGGCAATATACCAAACATATTGCTGTCAATGACTGAATTATAATTAAAGCTGTGGCCAAGTAAGTAATAAAAATGGAAGAATTTCAAGACAAATAAGTTAATTGACTATCTTAAAATTTCATAGGGATCTTCCTATGAGAATTTCAATCCAAAGTAATATGAGAGTAGATGTTGAAGTTTCTCTTGAGTGCACTTTTAAATACCTACTAACTATTGTCCAACTATACCTAGTGCATTATAATGCCTTCACTTGGTTTAAACTTTAAATAAGTATTGGTAGCCAAATAAATCTACCTTTCAAATTAACATAAGAAGCAAGTTCTTTCCTTTCAAGTATGTAAGTAGGTACATTGAGAAAAGAAGAAAAAATTATTAAATAACAATGTATTTCTCTGTTTAGACTCCGTAATTTTGTAATTTGTTCACCGTAAGTATCAATTAAAACTGTTTAAATCCTTCTGGCATTCCCACGTGGCCATGGAGAATCGAAATTCTAAAAATTTGAAAATTCGGTACCTTCGACGTAATACGTATAGAATAATTACTTTTCATACCTTAATTCACAGCTCCAAAACTAGATCGATTGAACACTCGTTTAGTGTTTATTTCACAGGTTACACGAGTTTACAGCAAGTATTAACAACTTTCTTGAGTAGTTGAAAAAGTTTTCCATGTAATGGCGTCTTGTTGTTGAACTTTGAATGTCACCGTTCAAAGTTCGAATAAGACGTGAACGAATAAAGTGACACGAATAAGGCAGCGTACACATAGTCATGTTTTTCTTCGAAGTATCATTTTCATTTCCGGTACATATATTGTACTATTTCAATACCTAAAATCGTATGAATATTCCAGTAACTGTGCCGTGACAACATGACAATCGTATTAGCAAAACAACAATGACAATTTTGTCGATAGCGAACATATTTGTTATAACCTCGACTCATAGCGAAAACGAATTTCAGACGCTTTCACACCATTGACTGCCTCCAAGCTTCTCTTAAGCTCCAGCAATTAATAGGCCTCACCATGGAATCCTTACTCCATTAAAACAACCATCACAAAGCTACCACGGCTTTGTACCACTTGGAACATTGTCCCGCCATTGCGTACAAATACAATCAAGCAACAACACACGTTTTAGCAATTATAACCCTTTTAAGCTGAAACGACTTTCACCATGGCTACTAATAATATTCATATAGCTTGATCATAAACATAAAATAAAAACGTCATATGCATGCAGCTTTACCACCAAAATGACTGAATGAGTGAGTGAGTGCGCCGGAATCAGTTTCTAGAATGAACACGGATGGCATTACATGTTTTAAAGAAATTGAAACCTGTCAACATGAAATAATTTACACCTTTTAAGCCAAGGCAAGCATCATCAGCCCCTAGGATTCAGTACAATCAGATCCCAGCATCTCCACCATGTCGGCGAGTCGCCTACGTGTGATTCCTCGTATACTTTCTTAGCGGGAATCTGTGCCCAAACTGCGACTCGACGAAATGTTTTATTAATTGGGGTCCGATGATGGTTGCATCGACTTACCTATGTTGATCCTGTTTCAACTGGTTTGTAATGGATGTAATGATCTGCTTCGCTTTGTGACACGATGTATGCCCTCCGTGTTACGCCCACGCTCGATGTTAACCTCTCCATTCTTTAGTCTGTAGGGATTAAGCAATCATCATTTGCTTGTTATGGAACTAAGTGCACAGGGCCAACCAGACATTATATTATATTGATTAAATTCATATTAATAGATATCTTTCTCTAAATCTCCAAAGGAGGGATGGTCTAATGCAGCGCCGTGCGCTACGACATAGCGAGTAGTACTAATCGGCTTTAACATTGGATGTCCTGTATAGTGCGACCCGAGCTCACGGCTTCGGGTTTGAGTCAGAGGACCCACACATACAGCGTCGGGCTGTGCTCCGCTCAGAAGACCCACGCACGCTGCGACGGGCTTTGCTAGTTCGAGTCAGAGGACCCACGCACGCGGCGTCAGGCTGTACTCCACTCAGAAGGCCCACGCACACAGCGACGAGCTTCGCTAGTTCGAGTCAGAGGACCCACGCACGCGGCGTCAGGCTGTACTCCACTCAGAAGGCCCACGCACACAGCGACGAGCTTCGCTAGTTCGAGTCAGAGGACCCACGCACGCGGCGTCAGGCTGTACTCCACTCAGAAGGCCCACGCACACAGCGACGAGCTTCGTTCACCTCAATTCAGAGGCCCAACACTCACGGCGTCGGAATTTTACGCACAGTTCTATAGGACATACAATGATTACGATACTTTGTGTTACATAATTTCGGTAACTTTCGCTCCGATTAAACTATCACGGTACATTATAATTAGATCGATATTAAATAGTTAATGAATTAACCCTAGGCACTTAGCTTTCGTCAACTGGAATCTTTTCAGCTGCCCCGGCACTCGCACAACACTCAGAACAATACTTTAAATATATTTCATTACTTAAATTACTGATGAAGATGGCGGCAGGATGCTAACAGGAAGGAACCTGTCGCGTCGGTTCGTTAGGTAAAATAACCATAGACTATAAATGACCAAGTTATGGTATTGTCTCTTACTTTGTGCAAATTTGTCTATGGTCTTGTGAGAATGTCTTCTCTTACAATATTATGAGTGATTTCGCGATAAGTCGCGACAGCTTGTACTCGTCGGTAGTGGTACGGGTGCAATCCTTCCGCATGTAACACTTTCCAAACATAGTACTGGCTGACTCCGAAATGTCTGGCAGCCACTCTAGTACTCCGTCGCGGGTGTCGCTCGAAATATATTCAAGACATTGTAGCGGTACCTACAAACGCCACAAAATGAACGACGCGTCATACTGACGTCACACGAATTCTACATCTCGCAATCAGAGTTTACCGTGCAATTAGCATACATACAACTTGCCAATTTCAACCATCGGGCAAGTGCCCGCCAGACATAACACCCGTCTGGTTGGAGGATCCTCCCTTTTCTATGGAGGATGAGTGAGCTTTACTCCCTGTTCCTCATGCCTCCACAACATTTTCTTCGAGAACAGGTGAATAACGTGTGCGGCCCCGCGCTTGCGCGTGCGATGGGGTGCGAAACTGGCCGTGAACAATCAGCCGTTGTGTTGCTGCTAAAATGGTTTGCAGTCCTGGCACTTGCGGGTTGATCACTCCTCGGTTGCGTAACAATTCGAGGTGATTAGGCGCAGCGTACAATCTTCTTGCTTCCCGTAAATTGTCACCACTTATTGCGTACAGGCGTACCATTTCTAGCCACTCGATATTCGAATACTGATAGTTTCTATCACTCATAATGCAGTAAGTAGGTAACCTATTCACTAGTTGTTGCACTAGGTACTCTACTCTCGTACTAGCGATCGCGAATAACACGTGATTCCCGGTCGCCCGCGCACAATGTTTCGCTTCCGGGGTTAAAACGCAAACTGAGCTGAGCCCACCTATTTATTTTTTAAGTGAAAGTGACACCAACAGCCGCGCGCGCCGCACTTGCTAAGGATAGCGCCCGACATTCTTATTGACTTACGTTGATTGGCTTACGTTATTTTGTCTCAGAAAATGATGAATGAAATGAATTGACCAATAGATTTGCGCGGAGTGGGTATTTTGTCCGTTTGATACGTAAACATTATTAACAGGATGTTTCGTATTTCTGATGTATTATTTATTTTTCGCTATACCTATTATCTTAATTAAAGGTACAAAACAAATAATCGCGGCTAGGGGTATATTATGTCGGATACAGTCAGTGCACCATCTTTGTAAGACGACTAAAATGTCATGCTGTATACATGTATACACATATACATATATTAATTTTCTATAAATATTTAAATTTATTTCATGGTTTCATTGGTAAATTAATATTTTTGCATAGACCTTCTACTTTTATTGAAAAAAAAAAAAAATTTTGCATAGATCTTCTATTTTTATTGAAAAATAAAAAAAAAGTAGTAGTAGTGGATTCCCTCGGGGCCAAAAGGTCGGGCTCTTCCTCCTGAATCAGGGGACCCCAAACTCGGGAAGTCCACGACCTCTGGTTCCCGAGATAATCCACGGGGGGGTGAGGTAATCAATTAGGGGGTTTAGTTTCGTGGGGATATTAAGGGGTGAGGGGGGGAGTAAGGGAGGGGGGGTATACAGGAGGGACTGTGAAGTAGGCGGTACCAAATTTTATGTTAACTGACCCCCTTAATGGTTGTCAGTCAACATATAATTTAATGTATAGTGTTAAGTGTAAATAAATAAATAAATAAGTTTATCCGTGTCTCAAAATTTAAAAAAAAAAATGTTTTTGCATAGATCTTCTATTTTTATTGAAAAAAAAAAACTCGTAGACCTTGTAGTACCAAGCTCGCGCCACGGGCGCCTCTGTGCTTATATCCCCCACTTAACTTCCGTTCGCCTTGCCCGATCACTTTTCGTAACGCTTTCGCCAGCTTACTCCCCAACTCAAGCGTGCGTAAAGAAGTTTCACTTCAAAAGAAAAAAAAAAGACGCTCGTTCTCTTTCTAGAAGCGTCACTCGGAACAGTAACATCGTGCAAACTCTGTGAGACCTATATTTTCCATATTAATTAAGAGTTGATTGCTATCGTTTTACATATTGTTGTGTGCTCAGTGATTGTTATTTTGGTCCTATCTAAATTAATAAGTTCTGGTTGTAATTGTAATTCAAATGGATAATACGTGAACACAACGTCTACCGCCTGATTTTTTTTTTTTAATAAACACCACTTCTGATCGCCAAAAACAGATTATACGCCTATGACATGTCCATTGGTTATGTCGACGGTTTTTTTTCCATCTGGCTGCAGGCTGTCACTGTCACTGTCATTTTCATTCCCATGTTCTGTCATAAAAAAGGTTAGAAAAATATTTTTCTTTTGATTTGTTTACGTTTTCTTATTTAATTTATATTACCCCCAAAACATTCACTCATCACTGATCCATACCACAGCCACTTTACGAGTGACAAATTTTTTTTTTTGTGTAAAACGGTGACAAAATGAATTTCTTGGATAACTTTGACCCGGAAACATCGGCTCGAGAAAGGCGTAAGCTTAATCGCAAAAGCTATTTTATGAAGTAAGTATTTCACTGTACAACCTTATAATTAGCCGTTCATTATTTTGGAGTTTAGTTAATTGGAGGATTTACTTCCCTTTTCAGCCGTAAAACCAAAAATATATACAATGAACGTGGCCAAATAGCAGCAAATGGAAAAGATTTGTGTGACTGTTTAGATGAAACCTGCTCAGGATGTCACTTTCCATGCACTAAGTGTAGTTCTGCCAAGTGTGGGCACGAATGCAGGTAAAAATATTGTACCTTGTTTCTTAACTTGTTCTATTTTATTTAATTTATATTTATTTAGATTAACCAACAATAGTTTACACTGTACCTACATTATTGTGATTTGATGACTAGTGTAACACTTACAATTTCAACAATTAATTACAGGTTAACTCCACATGCACAAAAAAAAAAAAAATGGTTTACATTAGATACTTAACCCGCCATTGGTGACGTCAGTTTCACTTACAACATTGGTGATGCCGGTCTCACAGACCCATGATTTGGCCAACTATTAACTAGTTATCCTACTTTTAGTTAGTTTAGATTTAATCAGAAGCGTAGCGTGCTTAAGCGGGGCCCCGTATAAAATTTTGTTTAGGGGCCCTTAGGAAGGGTAAAGAATTCTCAGAAAAGAAAAAAAAATGCATAAAATTAATAGAAATATTTATTCAACATAATTATCTGTCCGTCACTTTTCCAAAATTTGAGAACTTCGCTTCCCCCGGAACCATTCGGAAAATCAGAGCTCTCATTGGATATCGCTCGTCGCCCGTCGCTCGTCGCGCGCAGTGTGCAGAGGCCATTACGCGAGAAAAAGAGAAATTGCTTTTATGACTTTTGTCATTTGTGAAATAAAAAAATAGTTGGGAAGTTTTTATTAATTATTGCTTACCTGAGTTGGGGGCCGCCGTGGCCCGGGGGCCCCGTATAATTGATACGGCAGATACGGCGGTAGCTACGCCACTGGATTTAATTAATTAATTAATTATAAACATATGTTTGGCAAGAAAACACAAAAAATAATTAAATCACAGCTTGTTTATTACGAATTAAACAAATGTACTTAAAACACTAAAAAACACTATGGTTTTACGCATATATTTTAAAAATTTCGAAATTAGTAACATTATTTTTAACATTGCATACTCTTAGAAATTAAACAAAAAAATATATCCTATTTACAAAAAAAAAAAAAGAAAAGCATCCTCAAAAATCACTCTTCTTGGGAGATCAAACTGCTTCTGCAATAAGGTACTACATGCTCAAGGCACAGGTATTTCTCGCATTTTTGGCAAAAGTATTTAGTTTTTCTGCTTTTTTGCCACCCACATTCATGGCAACGACCTTTACGTAAAGGACCAACAGAACCGCGTTCATCATCAATCTTCTAAATCTCTGAAATCCTTTCTCTCAGATGAGGTTCAATAAGTTTCATGGCTAAATTCTCAATAAAGTGACGGCGTTATAGTTTTGAGTTTGGATTGTTAGCTGTACGTAAAATATTGTGCCTTTGGGTACGGATTGATTGGCGATGGGGTTCCTTGCTCCATTTTGTATGTTTGCCCTTTCCTAGGTAAAATGAAGAGGTATTACCTGATGATTCTCGATCACTCAAATCCTTTTCGCTATCCGTATTTCGATCTGATGCAAGATTTTCTGCTTCTACATCGCTCTCCGTTTCACTATCCGATGATTGCTGTGGACTTTCCTCGACAGATAAACCTTGTTGTAAAAGAGCCTCAAGACGTCGCTGTTCTCTTTCGTGCGACATTCTGAAACGAATTTTTCATACTAGATAAAGAAATCTGTATATTTATTATGTTTTAAAAAATACTATCCATAAAATTATACAAAAATCACATTCATCAAATACCATTCAATAAAATAATTAAGAAAACAGTAACAATAGTACTAAGTTTTGATGTTATTCTAAGATTTTTTAAATTCTGTGCTAAATTCCATGTAAATATTTTACTTACTTGTTTGGTGACGCCGGTCTCACGGACCGGGTTGGCAATAAAACTCCGGAACGTGCGTTCGCCGCTAAGCCACGAGCGGCACTGTCTGCCTGTTTAGGACTTAAACTGAGGCAGCTACTCGAAATCGCTACCCGAATAGACGTAGGGCGAAAAAGTTATTCGAATTTTTCGAGTAACTCGGTCTCTCAGACATATACGTCACCAATGGCGGGTTAATTAAAACTTAATTGATATTAAAATTGAAAAACATAGATACAAAAATAATCAAATTACAATAGGCGGGAAAGTGAACAATAGGTAACATAAAAAAAAATTTGCATATAAATTCTTTTTTTTTATAAATTGTAAACTAGCGCTTGACCGCAATCCCGCCTGATGGTGAGCAGTGACGCAATCGTTGAAGGTAAAGCGCACTAGTTTATTAAGAGCCTATTCACTTAGCACACAGCCAGCCAGCCAGCTTACACTAGCCTTGAATTCTGAATAAATAGTAATTAATTAACAATTATATTAATTATTGAGAATAATTATCATTATACAGTATGTTAAGAAAACCCTCTCCGACCCGTGAAGGTGTTGTTAGTGATAGTTTAGGTAGCAAAGTAACAGTAGATAGCAAAGAGTGTAAAATAAAATATATTCAGAAACCAATGCACACAATAATATTTACAAGAAAAAACATGACTTCACTTATCAACACAAAATAAAAGACAACATTTTTCCTTCTTGTTATGTGTCAAATCACTTGACACAATCAAATGCAACCAGTATGAAGAGATTACCTATAAAACTATATTTATAACTCCTTGCTTCAACACTCCTCTTAATCTCAACCATACTACGAGGGTGGATTGAAAAGTACTCGGCCTAACACAGATCCATTCAATTCTAAAAATCAAATCTACCCACATTATTTAGTTCAATTCAGACTAGTTCATTGTGTGAAGTTCGAAACGTGTACGATAATTAGTTGTGATTTTATAAATTTATTAACAAAGTAATCGGACATAATTTCCGCGAATGGAGCAAATCGAGCAGCGTGCCGTCATTAAGTACCTCCATAAGAAGGGGCTATCATCAAAAGCCATCCATGATGACATGGTCAGTACATTAGGCGATTGTGCTCTGTCATATTCATCCGTCAAAAAATGGATAGCAGAATTTAAGCGTGGTAGAGAGAGTGTGAAAGATGAACCCCGCTCTGGAAGGCCTTCAACGTCAACTACTGACGAAAATATTAAAAAAGTACTTGATATAATAATGGGAGACCGCAGATTAAAAATTAGAGAGATAGCCGAGATTATAGGCATCTCTTATGAACGAACTCAGAACATTATTGTCAACGAGTTGCGTTTCCACAAAGTGTCTGCGAGGTGGGTTCCGCGACTGCTTTCAGTCGAACAAAAAAGGACACGATTGACTATTTCACGCGACTGTTTGGAGTTATTTGAAGTCGATGCAGATGATTTTTTTAATCGTTTTGTTACTATGGACGAAACATGGGTTCATTACTGTACACCGGAAACAAAACAACAATCGAAACAGTGGAGAAGACCTGGTTCACCACCCCCTAAAAAGGCTAAGTCGATTTTGTCGGCAAATAAGGTGATGGCTTCAGTATTCTGGGACTCGAAAGGTGTGATTATGATTGATTATCTTGAAAGGGGTCAGACTATAAACTCTGATTACTACTGCACCTTACTACGTCGTTTACGAGAGGAAATAAAAGAAAAACGTCGAGGAATGCTCAGAAGAAAAGTCCTGTTTCATCAAGATAACGCCCGTGTTCACACGTCAGTAGGTACAGTCAATGTCTGAAATTCACAACTGTGGCTTTGTACTGTTACCGCATCCGCCGTATTCACCTGATCTGGCACCATCAGACTTCTTTCTGTTCCCTAACCTAAAAAAGCACTTGGGAGGTCAAAGATTTTCGACAAACGACGAGGTCAAAGCAGCTATAGACGCATATTTTGACTCTAAGGAAGAATCATTTTTTTTCAACGGTCTAAATGCTTGGAAGGGGAGGTGGCAAAGTGTATTGAACTTGATGGTGATTATGTAGAAAAATAAAAATATAACTGATTTAGTATGTGTTTATTTTCTTGGTTAGGCTGAGTACTTTTCAATCCACCCTCGTACATACTATTACACTATACTATACTATTTACACACCAATGGAACTTGCCCTTGGCAAGTGCCTTAGTCAATGCATCAGCAACCATCCTTTCAGTCTCACAATGTTTCACAGTAACAATCCCAGCTTCAATCATATTCCGCACAAAGTGGTATCTTACATCAACATGTTTTGTCCGCTGATGGTGAACCGGATTGCCGGCAATAGCTATAGCTGATTGACTATCTGAATGAATGGCAACAGGAGGCATGTCTCTAGCTCCTGTAATTTCTGATATAAAGCGCTTCAAAAACACCGCTTCTTTCGTTGCCTCCGACATCGACACATGCTCGGCCTCTGCTGTGCAAAGAGCAACGGTCCTTTGTTTGGTGCTCTACCACGATACAGCTCCTCCTTGAACAAGGAACGCTGAGCCAGAATATGAACGCCTATCTGCATCACCTGCGAAGTCAGCATCAGCGTATCCCTCCAGGATTTCTTCATGTTCTGCTCTTGAATATGTCAATCCTAAGTTCTTTGTTCCCTTGAGATAACGGAGCACCCTCTTGGCTGCTATCCAATGTGCTTCACCATAGGATTCATTGAATTGACCGAGGTGATTCACAACATGTGCTATGTCTGGCCGTGTACAGACTGCCACTTGGCAGTCTGTACACGGCCAGACACGCTCTCGGCTCCCTTATGTACTTACATAAGGGAGCCTATCAGCTCACGATAGGGAACCCTTTCTCCAATCTGAGAACACTTCTCAAGTTTCTGACCTGGTACAGATGGTGTTGAAACTTGCTTACAGTCTTCCATTTTGTACACCTTCAATAACTTATTTACATAATTTTCTTGATGAATCTTTATTTCATCTTTGCGCTGCTCAATCTGAATGCCTAACATAAGTTGAGCCTTGCCTAAATCTTTCATTTCAAATAAAGACATCAGATCCTTTTTCACTAGCTTCATCTCTTTAGCATTATTCCAAAAGATCTGGAGATCATCAGCATACACCGCCATGATAATTATATTTCCATTCCTGGACCGCGTGTACACATATGGTTCATTTTCAGATCTAATGAAATTCAATCGCATGAGCTCTTCGTGCAGCTTGGCGTTCCACGCCCTAGGAGACACACATGATCTTCTTAGCCTCTTACCTCGAAACCTTCAGGCTGTCTCATATACACCGTCTCTCTCAAATCTCCGTTAAGAAACGCCGTTTTCACATCCATGTGATCAATTTTTAAATCAATCTTTGCTGCTAAAGCAAATAACCCTCTTAAAGAGCCATGTCGGATCACAGGTGAGAAGGTGTCAAAGTAATGCACACCTTTTCGTTGACTGAAACCTCTAACTACAAGCCGAGCTTTATAACGGGTCTTTCCCCCCGCCTCTTCTTTGATTCCGAAAAGCCATTTCGAATCAACGACGTTTACGTTATTAGGAGCCTTTACAAGAGTCCATGTTTTATTTTCTTTTAAAGCAAGCGCAAAGGGTATCTTCTTGTCACCTCAGGCTCTTCAGACTGTTCAGTTATGACAGTTTCCGCGTCTGATTCTTCACGTTCATCTGACGTAGCCCACTCTTCATCGTCTTCAACGATTTCATTAACTTGATTTGTCTCGGTACGGATATTGTCACAGTCCACGGTTTGGCCTTGTACGTTCACACCTGTAGTATGATCAACACTCCAACGCCTCTGTGGCATGTCTTCCTTCATATCATACATCTGGATGGGTTCAGTTAATGGAACACCTTCTTGAGGACGTGCTTCATCGCTTGAGTTGTATTTAAGATTCTCGAAAAATACGACATCTCTCCCTTTATACAACTGTCCTGTTTATGGGTTAACCAATCTGTCAAACCTTTGGTTTCCTCACAATAACCGACAAATGCGAGCTTTTGACTCTTCGCATCCCATTTCTTTCTCTTTTGATCTGGGACATGGAGATATGCTGTGCATCCAAAGACTTTTAGGTGACTCAAATCAACCTTCTTGCCAGACCACATCTCTTTAGGGGTTTTGTTTCTTACTGCGACTGTAGGTGATCTGTTTTGCAGTATTAACCGCTTCTGCCCACAATCGCTTACTAAGGCAGGCTTCTTGTAGCATGGTCCTGGCCTTTTCCACAATGGTTCTGTTAGCTCTTTCTGCTACCCCATTCTGCTCCGGCGTGTACTCCACTGTCAACTGATGAATAATCCCTCTAGCTTTGCAGAATTCATCCATCCGCCTGTTGACATACTCAGTACCGTTGTCAGATCGTATGATCTTCAGCTTCTTGCCGGTTTGCCTTTCGGCCATTTTTGCAAATTCGCAGAACTTTTCGAACACTTCTCCTTTACTTCTCAGACAGTACACGAAGGTCTTTCTAGTGTAGTCGTCAATAAAGGTAAAAAAATATCTGCAACCTGAGAATGATTTTTCACTCACTGGCCTACATACATCTGTGTGAACTAATCCTAACACTTCCTTAGTTCTGTTGCCGCCGCTACCTGACCTGGCAAACGGCTGTCTTGTTTGCTTACCCAAGACGCACGATTCACACTCCAGATGGTAGTCTGTGTCACAAAAGTTCACGCCTAGTGCCATTTTATTTTTAAGCAATATAAGATTTTTACCACCTAAATGCCCCAAATGTCGATGCCATAAAATCATTTTATCAGAGGACGACGTAACTAGAGCCACCTCCCGTTGCCAATGATTCAATTTGTAGACCCCATTCTCTACATTACCTGCATGCGACACAGCATTTGCATTTATCTTATATTCGCCCTGTACAATTTTGAACCCATTTGGATCAAACACTACTACTAAGTTTCTATCTACAAGTTTACATACGCTCAACAAATTGGTTGTTAATCCAGGTACAAACAATACATCTCTGATCAACATACCATTATCCTTGCTCTCTACCTTTCCAACAGCTACTCCATACAGCTTTTCTCCATTTGCACATGCTATTTCAACCTTATTATCAAGCTTCTTTAAATCTACAAGCCATTCTTTGTTACATGTCATGTGATTTGACGCTCCTGAATCTAAAATACATTCCTTGGATGAGCCATTTGCAGATATTGCTATTGCCTTAATCGCTGCTGCGTCCTTCTTTGAATTCTGTTTCCTTGGACAAAATCTAGCCTTGTGTGGCCCGTCACAGATGTAACACTTTATGGTTCTCTTCCCTTTCCGTTCTTTGAATTTTTGGCTGCCTGCGTTCGCTTGAAGTGCATTTTCAGAACTGGTTCTTGCTGTTCCCGCTGCATATGTATCCTCTAGTTGTAGCAATTTTGTTTTGACGTAATCTGTCGTAAGTGGCACGTTTGAGTTTTCAATCGCCAATTTCAACGGTTCAAACTTGTCTGTTAAACTCTGCAGTAAAAGTGCTGCCAGTAATTCGTCATCGACTTCTTTACCAAGATCACGTAGTTGTTGAGATACTGTCATCACGTTGGTTACGTATTCTCTGATTGATGAGAACTGTCCCAACTTGAAACTGACTAGCTTCGACAGAAGTCGACATCTAATGTTCAATCCCTTATCTTCAAAGGCATTTTTCAAAGCATCCCAAGCCGCCTTCGCCGTTGCAGCTTGTCTCACATGCACCAGACAGTGTGATTTTACCATCAGGCATATTTTAGCTCTAGCCCTTTGATCTCGTCTTTGACTCTCAATGTCACCAGGGATCGGTGATGAGGTTGTCATGTCCCAAAGATCTTCATGGATAAGGTATAATTCCATCATGAACTTCCAGGTATTGTAATCTGCATTCCCGTCAAGTTTTTCTATACTCGGTAAACTTGAGGAAATGCTCTGTGCATGGTGATTCGCTTGCCCATTGGTTTGCGACATCCTTACTTAGAACTTATTTCCACTTCTATGCTAACCGGACCCATAACCTGATAGAGTTTAGGTAGCAAAGTAACAGTAGATAGCAAAGAGTGTAAAATAAAATATATTCAGAAACCAATGCACACAATAATATTTACAAGAAAAAACATGACTTCACTTATCAACACAAAATAAAAGACAACACTTTTCCTTCTTGTATTGTCATGCGTCAAATCACTTGACACAATCAAATGCAACCAGTATGAAGAGATTACCTATAAAACTATATTTATAACTCCTTTTTTCAACGGTTAGATATCGATAACTGATTCTACTAATGGATACAAAACCGGGATAAACTTAAAAAAAAAAACCCCATAAAAAATAAATATTATTTCGCAAAAAGTGGCAACTTAATAAATGAGCGTTCACCCTTCCGTGGGCGGCGGGCGGCTGGGCACGCGGAACGTGGTCGCATCGCTATTCGCTTATAATAATACCGGTGTTGTCACTTTTTTAAAAATTGCCAAGTTTCGGGGAAGTTGGAATTAATTCGTGGGAAAAAAAGATTATTTCAAAATTCATTTGTTTTTTTACTATGATGATTACCTAAAATTTTATATTATACTAGCTGACCGGCAAACGTTGTTTTGCCATATATACAATCTGTTTCAGAAATATGAAATAATACTTTCAGTATTATTTCATATTTATAAGGAGTTATAAATATATGTATGTTGTATACCTATGGCACCGGTGTGAGGTACCTAAGTGCATGGGTTTTTTAATTATTTTGCTTTGAAGTTTAGTGCGAAAACTTCGCAGCGATGACCCTAGAAATAACTTTAAAATTCAATTTTAAAGATTATAAAACAGAGTCGACTTATTTGTATCGGCACATTTAATGCCTATCGTCTTATTCAACTAATCAGTGTAATAAAAACATAGTTTTTATAATGTGAAGTAAATTCAATGAAAACTTCTTGCATCTACCCCTATTAATGGAACTATTACCTTTGTTGTTTTCAATAATTAATTACGATCTTTTAATTTTCATGCTCAGATCAGTCTTGGATAGCTTCTCAGAAGCAAGAAAACACTTCAATGTCGTGTCTATTTTTCAACGTGTTTTTAATCTCTTTAGTCAACGTAGATTGTCGGTATTTATCAATTAATTATTGACCAATACCGGCCAAGCGGCGAGTAACCAGAGGTGCCTTTGACACGCCCACTAATAAAAGCATCATTATGAAATGGTTCCGTATAAAATATAGTTATAATAACTAACTTCTTTCATATTGTTTTAATTTCATATTATTTAATTATTTCAATGTGGGGGCCCTGTTTTAGTAAAAATATGCCCATTTAATAAGCCTTCGCTTGTACTTGACACCTTAACTTATGCAAGGAATGGGTATAATCACCTCTCGTTAGAAAATTACAACCGTAATAAGTTTTGACTTACCGTATTTAGATTCAAAACTGATTAAGAATACTTATTGTTTTTATTTAAGTGTTAAAAATCTTAATTAGTTGCATAGGTGTGTCTGTAGATAAGAATATCAGTCACTATTGGTTTTTCGGTAAACGGAACCCTAAAATGTACGTAGGTTTAGGTAACTACCTATTCATGATTTTTTATTAATTTTTGCAAGTCCCGAACGAGTCCCGAATTGACCTTGACTAGTTGCATACTAATCGTCCCGAGGTGAAGTCGCTGCTTTGCAATTGCTCGGTTCCGCGTTACGTGTTGTCAACGGTTTTCAAAATACCTCGTCGTGGTGAAGAATATTCAAACAGTGAATACTATGATTCTCTGTGTTGGTGCTGCTGGAGATAGTATCTATGGAGCATGAAATTTATACCAGCAACGGTTTGTTCACGGGAAACCCGCCGCTGATCAGCGACGCCTGCCGTCGTATACGTGCTTCAGGAACATGTGTCTACGGCTGCAAAGTACTGGTTCCTTCCATCGTTCTGCGAGTGAGGGACGCCCTGGTTCTCGCTCTGGCACCGTTTTGGAGACACAGATTATCGAGCACTTTAGCAACGAACTTAGAACTAGTACTCTTCGAGCTGCCGCTGTATTTAATGTGAACCATACACTGGTGTGGCGACGGGCGACGGTCAACATCCCTAGCATTTTCATCGAACCCAAGAACTCACAACTGCAGACCACGCGCCAAGAATCAACTTTTGTACTTGGTACAACAACCGGGTGCAAACCGACCCAAGGTTTCCAACAAAGGTGCTGTGGACGGACGAGGCTTCCTTTACTAGAAATGGTATAATAAATACGCACAACGAGCACATGTGGGCTCAGTGGCGTATCAACGTCTGGGCTGGTATCCTCGGTGACCAATTTATCGGACCAATTTGGTTGCCACAACGTGTCAACGCCGAGGAATACTTGAATGTACTTGCAAGAGTTGTGGAAGAGACCCTCGAAAACTTACCTGTGGCTACTTAGGTACTGTCAAATTGTGTTTCAACATGATGGTGCACCAGCTCATTACGCGCGGCCTGTTCGAGACTACTTAAATGAACAATTTACCGAGTGGATTGGCAGAGGAGGACCCATATCCTGACTCCTCGTTCCCCGGGCCTTACACCAATGGACATTTTTTTTGTGGGTTTACGTAAAAAATTGTGTTTATTCGCAAGTGTGTAGTTCATCAGACGAGATGAAATCTAAAATTGAAACGGCGTTTGCTTCGGTAACCCCGGACATGTTAAGGAACACTCGATCGTCCTTATTACGTAGAACATCTTTGTGTGTGAAAAATGGAGGTGGTCATTTCGAACCCTTTTTATAAACGACGACGACCCAAAGTCTGTGATTGATAAAATCATACCAAGATCTTTTTGTGATATTAAATTCCTAATACCTACATTATCTTAAGTGCAATGACTTCATAGACCTACTAGCTTACACGGATGTACAATTTCAGTGTGTGTAATGCATGATCAAGCGCGGTAATTTGGTTCAAAAATGTAAAAACACGGTAAGGTACCTTAGGGCTTACATAAATATCATCAAATCATAAAACACTTCTTTGCAAAGAAATGAATGAGTGAGTGTTCAAAATGTTAACTACCGAACAAATTATCCTGTAATAATGTACTGGGTAGGGTTACTTGTTGCGCTAGGAGTACCTACCAATCTTTGTTTTCATTTTAATACATAACATAATCATCGTCAGGCTTACTCTAGCCGAAGGTGTTGGCAGAGGTTTACAGAGTAGGTACATTCACTGTTTGCCGAAGATCTAATGTTAGACTTTATTTTATTTTGTGTACAGACGACAGCAAGTCAAGCTACTGCAATCTGTCAGATTTCTTTATTGGAGTTTCAACTTTATCTCTTAAGTATTAAGGCTCAAGGTTGATTGGAAATATGTGACAGTTTCGGGTAGCTTGACCTGCTGTCGTCTGTACGATGCTGCGTAAAAGTAAAATTGATTTACTTGCATTGAAAATTGTATTGCTGTATTTATTTATCGGATTATTTGTGATGTGGTTTATTATTAGCGTAGGTATGTACCTATGTTATTGTGTGTCATAGTACTTAATGTAATATTAAAAGTTTGGCTATTAATTGTTTTTTTTTTTGTTAATCTTTTTTTCTTCCCTTATTGGTTTGTATTTCATTTAATCGGCTGATCACGTTGTTGAGTTTTACCTGAATGCGAATCTCCGACGTGCCTGACTGGTAGGAAAAACAAGACTGATTTTTAAGGACAAATAAGTGAGTAGGTACATATTTACGTAAGTGTCTTTATTGATGCGAACCAGTAGGTATAATGTATGCCGGTAGGTATTTAGCAGACGGCACGGCTAGTCGGCGCGTAGCGTCAGCTGTAGCGTAAGTTTAGGGTTGTCGACAAAATGTTAAATAAATATTTTTATTTATTTTGTAGGAAAAAAAAATCTTAGTATTTCAAATTTATGACTAGGTCAAGTTGAAGTTTATAAGCTATACTTCAATATCTGAAAGTATTGTTTCACCTTTCTGAACCACGTTGTATAATAGATTAAATTACTAAAATGGCTATTAAAAAATAAGGGTTGATCGTAGAAGGGTGAAAATTGGGGATTGTATGTATTTTTGTATGTTGTATCATAAAAAAATAGAAATTAAAAATTTTGTCTAAAAAAAAAAAAAAAATTATACTATTTTTCATCCCCCTAAATGTTAGGGGTGGACTACCCCTAACATTTAGGGGGATGAAAAATAGATGTTGGCCGATTCTCATAGATACCGGATAAGCACAAAAAATTTCATCAAAATCGGTCGACCCGTTTCGGAGGAGTTTAAATCCGAACACCGTGACACGAGAATTTTATACAGTATGTTACAAAAACCCTGTCCGACCCGTGAAGGTGTTGTTAGGTATCGTTAGCTGATTCTACTAATGCGTACATAACCTGGCTAAACTAAAAAAAAAAATACCCCCTTAAAAATAAATAACTTAAATAAAATAAATAAGTAATTTCATGGCAACACAGGCACAGGCCATGACCTCAGTTGACCTCATGCATGTAGGTATTGGTAGTCTAACCACGTTTATCGACTCTAGAAAGAAACAATGATACCTACTTACGCAGCTCGTGAAAAGAACTTTTTTTTAAGTAGGAAGGTCGTCTGACCCTCCGAATGTATCTTCGAATTTCATTCGATGAGCACAATGGCTGTGGCGGAAATGTTGTTCCATATTTCGTTCACTAAGAACGATACCGGCACCGTCCCACGAGATTAGCACGGTGTTTCACAACGTTAGTCCACTCCTACCAATCCACTGCTCGCCGAACTGATAGTGGAGGTACTCACGTACAGGTCGGCAAAAATATGATGGGGCACCGTCATGCTGGAACCACATTGACCAAGAAGTAGTCACATCCGAATCGTTCAACACCTGATCACAACACAACACAATTGCATTTTTACTAGGTACCTTCCATCAGCAGGTTACATTACGTTAGAAAACTATTATGATCACACAATAAACGATACGTCTACACGGACTCAATGTCTACGCGAAACTAATAAATTTAAAATAAAAATGATTTTTATTTCATAAAAATAGGTACTCTAACTGCACGGCGGTGCCCTTTGACTAGAGGTGTGAAAGTATTCAAAATATTTCTCGTATCGATTTTTGCTATCAATTTTGTATTTCAGAATTTCACGCATCGATTCAACATCGCATGGCATTCTTTAGATTTTAGAACTTTCACATAACTTAAATCAGGTGAACTTAAATGCTTTAAATTGTTTAAAATATTCTCCTAAAATCGTATTTCATAAGACCTTTCTAGTTCCTATTTACTAATAATAGGTACTTGTGTTACAATATTGTTATGAATAATTAATCGATAATCAAAAAAAGTACTTTTACCATTAGGTAATCTGCGTTTTTACAACAAATCATTCGAGCAGTTAGTATCGACAAAAACAAAACGATATTACGTAAAAACTAGTACAGCTCTAATTATTCCTTTGCGCGTCGGCGGCTAGACACACTGACGCCGCCGACAGTTTCAAGGTCTAAAATGGTGTTTACACTTTTTTAAATTTCCCGAATTTTGGGGAAGTTACAGTAAATTCGCTGGTAAAAAAGATTATTTCAAAATTCATTAGTATTGTTACTATGATGATTATGCAAAATTTTATATTTTATTTGGTCATTTGTTTACCTAACCCTTATTATCCTTGTGGGTCGGACAGGGTTTTCGTAACATACTGTATATTAGATTTGGTCACCTAACCTTTATTATCCTTATGAGTCGGACAGTTTTCTTAATATACTCTATAATGTTATAACAAATTATTGTTAGTAATCTTATACCCTAACTAATTGTGGTTGTACTTTAAGGACAGTGTTGTGCTTATGCCTTCGGGTAAACAAATTAATGGCATTAACAATAATCAAATTACCTTGAGACTAGGGATGTTACGGAGCTTCGACTCAGACCCGAACTACCGATTATTATTGTACCTTCGGTTCCAACTTCAGTTCCGATACTTTTAAATCGGAGGTTCTAATCGGAGGTTAAAATATTACATAGCGGCGGCGCGCGGCGGCGGCGATCTCAGTCAGACAGACAGAGCCAGTGATTCCCTGTGATGTATGGTTCATACATGTCGCGCAGGGAATCACTGGCTCTTCATGTACTCTATTGTCAATTATTTTTACATTTGTTGTTAGTTTGTTACGCACACGAAACGTTCATAGGTTATAGACGTTTTGATTTTTCACTACTTTTGGAGCCAACTCAGTTGATTTAATTTGTTTCAAAGCTTTTGTTCATTTTATGTAATATAATTTGCTACTTTGGGATTTAACCTTTTGACCGCCAATCACTTCTATACAAGTTCGAGATTTTCGTGCCCTCAGCGCCACTACTTGATCAGAAGTAATCATAGTATATACCTATAGGATAAATTTACGACTTTTACAAGTCCTTTTATTTTGTTTTTATGGAAAATTGCCCTGTTATCAGCCATATTTTTAACTTTTTCACAAATAATAAGTTCTAATTTGTTTTATTTTCAATAGAAACAAAAACGCCAGAAAATATTTTAATACCCCCAGCGCGAATTACTTGATATCAAGTAAGCCAGCGATGGGACACGATGAAAACCTCGCTATATTTCATCTCGTCGAATTGATCATAAATACTATTATAGCAAGAAAATGACGTGAATAAATAATATTTTATAAATATTGTAAACTATAAACTGTTTTTTTTTTATCATTATTTTAGCGCTTGACCGCAATCCCGCCTGATGGTAAGCAGTGATGCGAACGTTGACGGTAAAGCGCGCTAGTTTATTAAGAGTCTATTAACTCAGAAAAACTGAGCGAATAGGAAGGAAGACGGCAGTTGAGCGAGGTGATGCAATGTTAAACCCAACAAATCTATCAACAATGCTGCGCCAAAGGGAGATTGATCTGTAGACCCTCCACGACCAAACTCCCGACACAACATCATTAGGCGCATCATACCCGCACACATCGCAACACAACTGCTCAGACCCGTCCTCCGTACGGCTTCACCAGACATCATGCATCATCATCATCAGAACACGACAAATCGCTTGGCGGAAAGGCTTTGTCTAGTGGGTGGTAACTTCTGCCGGTGGCCGAATTTATGGCCTACCACTTAGGTTTTATTCACCTTAATCAAGAATAAATAGGTTTTCTAATCATTGTCGATAGTGAAACACCGTTTGAAAAACCCATCCCTACAAAGTTAGTTAGTTTTCAGTGCGCACGCACAAACTTTTTTCCTTCTTTGGAAGCGTCTGTCACGCAAACTATTCGGTTTAGAAAAAAAAAAAAAAATTAGAAACCTCGATATCATTTTTGAAGACCTATCCATTGATAGGTACCCCACACGTATGTGTTTGGTGAAAAAAAAAATGAGTTTTAGTTGTAAGTATTGGGAGCCCCCAATATTTATTATTATTTTTTTATTTTTGCATTAAAACCTTAATGCGGTTCACAGAATACATCCACCTACCAAGTTTCAACAGTATAGCTCTTATAGTTTCAAAAAAAAAAAAAAAATGGCTGTGACATACGGACAGACAGACATGACGAATCTATAAGGGTTCCGTTTTTTTGCCATTTGGCTACGGAACCCTAAAAAATTTAGAAAAATACATATTTAGCTTCTATTAATTGTATTTGTTGTAACTAAACGAAATAAATTATGCAGGAATCGGTTGAGTTTATGCACGTGTAACTCGACCACAGTGAATATAAAAATAAATACCATAGAAATATAGACATCCTTATATCAGGTAGTATTTTGATGTGCCTCGAGCGCCAACTACTTGATATGAAGTGAAAGGATTACATTTGGAGACAAATAGGGATGTGCCTTCTAGAACACACGTCTAATAAATTTACAATTCTTTTCTTTATTATGGGAAATATATCCAACTTTTCATATTGATTTTTTTATGAAATAAAATATGAAAATACGGTTACAGCTTTTATTTAACTTCGTATATTGGTGAATAAACATTAATTTAAATGTATAATATTATTTGTCGAAAGGACATTAAGAGCAGGTTGTTTCACGTTCACTTAACGCATGCGTTATAGTTAAAAATGGTACCAGCTATCGTTAAGTCAAAAAATAAGTTGTTTCACAATACGTAAACGTTAACGCACGCAAAAAAATACGATTACTTTAACCGATGGTCTGAGCACTGGTTAACGTAACTTATGTCAATTTGTGTTTAGTCCGCCGTGGTGTCAAATAGTGAAAACAACATAAACACCCTTTTGTATTCGCAAGTTTGGTCTTTAATTGACGATAGTAGTTCATCTGATGATGATACAAGTACCGTAGGGAAAGAGAAAGGTATTTAAAATACGTATTAATAATTTAAGCCTTTGGGATGATCAGGCATGTATTGCAAGATACCGAGAATCAGAGGAAGTAGCAATATTGTTAACACGAAGCATTCAACTCTGTGTGTATTGCAGTCCAAGTTCTGTTTTTTTTTTAATTACTGTTGTTGTCTTGTCTGCTTTTTTACAGAACAACACATGTATATTTTTCAATCAAAGATTGAAAGCGGTCTTTCTCATTTTTTGTGAAGTTAGTAGTTTGAGTAGTTAGTGATTTTGTCTCAAATAAATAAAATGAAAATAAAATGTATCCATTTTTCGTCAAAGTAATAGCTTTTCTATAAGTACACAGTTTTCTAGTACAAGCGGACTTAATTTATAAAAATGGCTCGAAGTTATTTCCCAAAACAATAAACAATAATACCATAAAGGTTAGATAAAATACAGCACAATCACAGTCGCCCAGATAAAATTTGCAATGAACTTGAATGTTGCTATATTAGAAAAAAATCTCCCATCGATTTTTATTAGGAAATCATCTTGCTTTCTACTGACCACCCTGTTAACCATGACAGCTAGTATTTTACGCTGTGAAACAACACTTCTTATTTAACGAACGTTAACCATCATCCGTTAACGTAACTTTTTGACGTACGTATGTTACGATAACCAACCGTTTGAAACAACCCGCCCTAATCCCGTTCCTACGTTTTACTATGGATACGTTATACATTTGTAGCGTGGCGCAGGAGGACACATCGCTTATTATATAGATGGGCGTTCAAAAGGTTAATAAACTTCATTTAATTTCTTGTTTATTTGCACATGCCAATTTTGTTTTCATTGTCGGTGTTTAATTTTAAGTCATCATCATTATCTCAGCGTTAATCCCATTCGTATCCTAAGCTTTTTCAGCTTTGGAATCTGGGGTCTGCTTTACCAGTCTAACTGCTCATTTGGTCACTATGCTTCCATATTTTCCGTAAAGGTAAAAAAAAAATATGAAAAAGCATTGACTGAATGAAATCTCTCCTACGACCACTTCTGACCCTGCCTCCGCCTCCGGTTCCGACTGCGATAAATCAAATTTAAAAACTCAGACTCCCGTTTCGGTTCCAATATAACTACCTCTGTTACATCCCTACTAGAGACAGACATCATGTTGTTATTCTAATATTAACCATGTTTTTTGTATGTACTAATTACATGTTTTTTGTAGTAAACCAATGAAGTAGTACAAAAAAAGTTATTTCTGCTGATGTAACTGAAATATATATTATTATATATATTAATATTCCAGTTATATATATTAAATTATTTTTTAAAAGGATGATCCATTTATAAAATAAATATTGCTCTATCATTTACTTTTTTGTTTCAGAGTGAACAGGAAATGGATGTATGATAAAATTGAAATTGAAGGGAATGATTTTGTTATAAAAAATGAGTACAAGAATAAATGAAATCTAAGAACTGAAAATAACTGTACTTATACAGGGTGTATCTGACATCGTAACGCGAACTTCGCGAAAAGGCTACACCGCATGCCACTAATATAATTATGATAGTTATTTATGTCGTTGATGAACGGTTACAGAATTCACAGTGTTTAAAAAAAGTGTCGGCTCGCCCTTTGAACGTTGCAAGCGTGCCGCCGTGCGGGTTTGTAGGTTTGATGTTGTTCCCTGATGTGAACTCTATTAAATCAGCTGATAAGATAGTTTTTCGAGATTTGTTTTCATTGCGTTTTTTTGTGTAATTAGCGAATTAATTAATTTTTACTTTAAAATCTTATTGGGTTATAAAAGTATAGCAATTATGAACGGCCTAAAGTGAAAAAAACGACATACATTTTTTTTTAAATCATGAAAAAGCCGATAAGAAATTCCACCACTGGGGGGGTTCAGAATCATGTACTGGATCCATGGTACTCGTTTGTGCGTCGATGTCAGATACACCCTTTATAGACCGAATGTTTGTATTTTGCTGAAAGCAAATAATGTGTTGGGTATGTGTATAATATGCATTAGAAAATACTTAACAACACTAGAGTCACAAGCATAAATATATTACTTTGGACAGCCTGCCTATGACATCTGATTGTATGATTCACGAACATTCATGAACAATGGTCAGTATATTAAACGTACGTACGTGACCGTACGTTAAGTGCTTTACGTTTAAAATTATGCTATAGTGCATGTAAGATAAGACTGCATCACAGCTCCGTGGGTTGCGCTTAACATTTGACTTGCAAGTTTATATTCCTGTCATATCTTTTAAGCACTTTCCAGTTATTCATCAAACCGCGGCCTTGGCCGTCGCACAGGCAAGTGAAGAAACACGGGTGGGTTTTAGTCAGTAAAAGTCTGACACACCCTTCCGCTCCGCCCAGAGCGGGAGAAGTCATTTGATGATTTCCAATCCCAACAAAAAAAAAAAAAAAATAGGCCCGTATTCCAGAAGCTCAATCAAAAATCAAGCATTACTTTTAAACTCGTTTAAATGCTTGAGTTTCCTTCTGGAATACGGACCTAAGTCAGCGATTGACCAAAGGATGTTGTTCGTTCCTACCGATGGTGCAACGCGATCAGCGTTAGCCTGAGACTTGGTTAATGCTTACTATAACGATTTGCCTTGGCTATGCTTGCGTAACATACTCAAGACTTGGAACATAAGCCGGAGCGATTTTTGAAAAAAACTGGTATCCCAGTTCTTCCGTGAGGTTGTTAGAAGAGGAGGAAGGCGCTAAACTGCTCCTAAAACGTTTCACCTATCGCCAAACTACCGAAACTGGGGTGGACGGAGCCAGCCAACTACAATATTATGATCAACCTTCGCGTTTTTTCCTGTTTAGGAATTTCCTGGACTTGGCCAATGTCTGTTTGATGGCAATGAGGTTATACAGGTTCATATTACCATTGACTGTCTTTTCAGCCTCATTACTGGCCCTGACCATGTCAGTGCATTCCCTATCTTAGCATGGCGGGGGAGGTAGTTTACTAGAAAAGGGTTTTTTAGATAACAAATGGGAAACAATCATCAGCAGTGGAAGCAATGATGGAGTAGAAGGGCAAGAAACATACCTGGTAACACCCAGGAATGTTTCTTGCTACATAGTTAACTTCTGGGAGGGAGGATATTCTAAGGTCTAAAATTTTAGACTATAAATTCCAGTCTGCTCAATTTAATTGATGTTTTAAAAGGAATGCTTTTGGAATGAAATTCAATTATGATGGGGTAGTGATCCCTTCCATAGGTCATAATCAAGCGACGCCTAATGAGAAGACTAGCTATATTGGATGAGCAGAATGTAAAGTCAACATAGCTACTATACGAGTAGCACTGCCATCGTTGATTAAGCAAAGATTGTGTTCATCCAATATATCCAGCAAGCCAATGCCAAAGTTATGACAAGTGTCTGATCCCCAGCGACAATGGTGACAATTGAAATCACCCATGACAAGTATAGGACCACTAATACTGCATAGCAAATTCCTAATTACTGATAGATATTCAAGCTGTGGGTGCGCAATATAAAAGAAAAATATTTATACCCTCGGTCTTCACAACAACAACATTTATGTTACCACCAACAAAGTTTAGAGGAATCTTAGAGAATGATATACTGATATAGTGTGTCTATAAAGTCGTGAAAATGAAGGAGGGCGCTGCGGTCGTGTAGCAAACCTGTTGACTCGTCTGAAATCATTTTGTACTAGAAGCAAAACTGGGTTTTAATGAAAACACAAATCTATGATCTCTGGAGTTTAAATAAAATGAGTAAAACGAAAAAAAAGTCATACATATTTATTATTCTATTTTTAACGTGCTTATACCAATGAAAAGTATTCCAAAACATAATAATTACTTTCATCATCTGATTCCAAATATTCTTCGTTAAAAAATATTTTCTTTATCAGCTGCGTCACTTATAACAACGTCTCCGCTACTGCTGTCATCAGCCTGCTACCTTCGCTTAGGCCAGTGATTCCCAAAGTGGTCCAGGTGGACCCCCAGGGGTCCACGGGAGACTTGCTGGGGGTCTACGTAGGCGTGAACAAAAATTGGGGGTCCATAAGATGTTAATGGGGGTCCACGAAAATTTATCTGCTTTTGATAGTAAAGAGCAAAAATGTAAGCATAGTTTTTATAAGGGCCTACCTACATTGTTTTAAGTACCTATCTAAGCAGATAATATTTTAATAAGGCAAGCGACTGTTACTTGTCCAAACTTGCGTATTCGATATTACGTACAATTTCGTGTACAGACTTGCAAAGCGCTATCCGCCCGACAATGCTTAATGCTTGTTCAGACATGAACTTGATCACCACTATAAATACTTGATGCCAAAGGCAAACGCATTCATTCGTTTCCGGAATTTCGAAAAAAGGCGGAATTTGGAAAAAAAAGTTGTGAGAAAATTTATATCTGTGTTTGCTAGTGCCGGAGAAAAGTAAGTAACCTACCTTTTTTTTGTTATAGTACTTAAGTATTTTGTTTATGTGTACTAGTCGGTTGATCACAACGGCCTGTATAGATAGGCCACTTAGTAACTTATAGATATTTTAATTGTCCTCTTTCGATTTGAAGACAAACACAGCACGTTTTATTCAATTGTTTTTTCACGAGAGAAGCACTGCCTCTCTAAAAAGGCCGAATAAGCAATATTGCAGAGCAATTAATTTTGTAATTTTTCTTGCAAATAACTACTAATTTTATAAAACAGTAATTTCATAATCATTTTAAATTGATTTTGATGTAACTATTTTATCAAAACTATTCCTTTTCGGAAAGAGCGAGCGGTGCGCGGGCGACGGGAAAAGGGCGGGGCTTGAACTTCGATGCCAGTTTGTCACGTTTTAACAATGAAGCCGCAGACAAAAAATACGCAAATACACGGAGCGCGTGAACTCATTGATTTAATAAAATTTTAGTTATCGTTTTTATGGACAATTTTGGGATTTCGACTTTTATTTTTTCCTACACAAATATGATCAGTATTCGATACTGAGTACACCAATTTTTATTTATACTATTAAAAATTAGTGGTAAATTATGTACTTTAAAATTGATACCGTGTGAAAACGTCTGTA
This sequence comes from Sesamia inferens, assembly GCA_037179545.1. Classification (NCBI taxonomy): domain Eukaryota; kingdom Metazoa; phylum Arthropoda; class Insecta; order Lepidoptera; family Noctuidae; genus Sesamia; species Sesamia inferens. The sequence goes on from CM073923.1 coordinate 23,129,493, forward strand.
TTTGTCTCAGCGGTTTATTACTTGGTCCCTTTACAAGCCGTAATTCTATTTCCGCGTGCTGACAAAGGCTGCGGTGTGATACCTATATTCAGAAAAAAACTTGGTTACTAAAATATTTTTTTTACAGGTAAGGTAACTGACACGAAACATGGCTACAGCAAAGAAAAAATGTCGACAATATAGTGTCGATTATTTGAAATATGGTTTTGTTCCATCAGAGGCAGACAAACAATTGCCCATGTGCCTATTATGCAACAAAGTTTTGAGCAATGACTCTATGAAACCATCAAAGCTCGAAGATCATCTAAAAAGGTGTCATACTGATAAAATAGGTAAAGATTTAAAATATTTTCAAACATTGAAAGAAAAATATGGAAAGAGACCCACCGTGCACAGTATGTTCGCTTCAACATCTCAAAGTAACGATGATGGCTTGCGGGCATCTTACAATATCTCATTACTTATAGCAAAATCTGGAAAACCGCACACTATCGGAGAACAATTAATTTTACCCGCTGTTGAAGAGGTTTTAAAAACTGTTTTGCACAAATCTCCATTTGACGTACTAAATAGAATCCCATTAAGTAACAATACTGTACAAAGACGCATTGATGAAATGAGCTCTGATATCGAAAGCTTTTTGTGCAATCATCTGCAAAAAACTCATTTTTCTATACAACTGGACGAGTCAACGTTACCCAGTAATGAAGCATTACTATTGGCATATGTCAGATTTATTGTTGAGGAAGAAATTCACGAAGAATTGCTATTTGCCAGAACTTTGGAGACTGACACTAAAGGCGAATCAATATTTAAAGTCCTGAGTAATTTTTTTACGGAAAAATCGATCCCATTTACAAACATTATTTCAGTGGCAACAGACGGAGCTCCTGCAATGGTCGGGCGATATCGTGGGTTTATAAGTCATCTCAAAAGAATTATACCAGGACTTGCAGCTATTCATTGCGTAATCCACCGACAACATCTTGTGGCAAAACATTTTAGTGACAGGTTGAACCAATCTCTTCATTTTGTAATAAAAGCTGTCAACAAAATTAGAAGCAATGCATTGAATACGCGTTTATTTGCTCAATTGTGCGACGAAAATGATGAAGACTTCCAACGACTGCTTTTACATACTGAAGTACGCTGGTTGTCGAAAGATGCATGCTTAACGAGATTTTACTCTGTTTTCGATTCCATATTAGAGTTCTTAGAAAGTAGAGATCCAGATTTAAAAGAAAACTTCATCAAATTCAAAGCAGACATTGCGTATTTGACAGATTTGTTTAAAAAATTTAATGATATTAACTTGCAGTTACAAGGGGACAGCCTGAATTTAATAAAAACAAAGGGGATAATTTCGGCTTTTCTTGGGAAATTGAAATTTATGAAGCAAAACATTAGTCGGCGCGAATTCTCTCAATTTCCAAACTTGTCGCAGGTAGAATGTATTGATGAGGATATCCATACCTACAGTCAACATTTAAGTGCCCTGCATGATTACTTCAAAACCGGGTTTGAAGATATACTGACGATGGATATACCACCATGGATCATAAATCCAGTTGATGAAACGGAAGTGGCCAATGTTGTATTACAAGAGGAGCTGCTCGAGCTAAGCACTAATGAGGAGCTGAAGGTGAAATTTAGAAAAGGCTACCCAACATTTTGGCTGCAAGCAGAAATACCCGAAAAATATCCTGGACTGTGGGAAATCGCAAGGAAATTTTTAATAGCTTTTCCCTCGTCATACCTTGTCGAAAGGAGTTTTAGTGCCGTTACACACCTCTTAACAAAAAAAAGGAGCAAATTAAACATCACAGAGCGGGGGGATTTGCGGTTATTGCTGACAAAAATAAAGCCAAACATTGATCGTTTGCTGACACTCCATTAGATACATCCTTCCCATTAATTAAAATTATGACCTGAACCTATATTACCTTAAAATTCATTTCTTGTAATTCTATTCTTTTAATAAATAAAGTGATATAAAATGTACCATTTTTCGTTTTTATTTTACATATCGGAATATAGGGACAGAACTCAGAAGTGACACAATTTTTATTTTTTGGCGACTTTAAGAATGTGGTAGAAATGTAGCAGCAAGGGGTCCACCGAAACCAGTAAAATTTTGAAAGTGGTCCACGAGAAAAATAAGTTTGGGAACTACTGGCTTAGGCGAATAGCTGACTCGTCTATATCTTGATATAGGGTTCACTCTCACATTTTCCTGAAATTTTATAAATAATAATATGTAATTTCAATCAGAAGATGGATAGCACTAATTTTAATTCCGAACATGATATAATTTATTTTTGTAATCAGTGGTAAATTAAATCACCTAAAGTATCAACATTTACATCATACTCTTAACATATTTGCAATCTAACATAGAAATGCGCAATGTAAACAATCGTGATAGTCTTAAAATCGTTTACTTTGTGAATTTGAAACTTCTAGTAGAAGAAACAAACAGTAACATGACAGCCTCCGTGGCGCAGCGGTAGCGAACGCGGCCGCTGCGCAAGGAGGCGCGGGTTCGATCCCCGCACAGTGCAAATATTTGTATGCATGAATATGAATATTTGCACTGGTCTGGTCGTGCCTCGGAAAGCACGTTAAGCCGTTGGTCCCGGTTGCCATACGAACATCTAGTGGCAGTCGGGTTGTGGGAGCCCTCAGTTCAACAATTGGTCTAACTGCAATGCTTAGATATCGCCTTCGGGTTGTGGAGGTCAGACGGCAGTCGCTTCACGGAAAATATCGAAGTTTATCCAAAATCAGCAGTTAAGACTTGTAAAGCGGACCCCAGACTCCAAAGCTGAAAAGCTACGGATGCGACTGGGATTAACGCTGAGATGATGATGATGAGTAACATGATTACATACCTGTTTTAGCAACTGTTCAAGCAAAAATATCATCCATATTTAAAAAATTGGAAGGTAAAAATTGGTAGAAAAGGGCAAATTAGGTAAAAAAGAAAAAATACCCTTTTTTACCGGGTATTTATAAAAAATACCGGGTATAAAAAGAGTTGTTATTTAATTGACTTCGTAATCAGTACTACGATCAGGTACTGGAGTGCTTTGGGGTCCTACCATCATCTTTGGGACCCAAGTCAACCCCACCTGCCAGACGGTGCACCTGCTGATTTACGGACGGGGTGCTGACGCCAGCTTTCCCTTCGGAGCTGGGTGGTCTGGTGGCTCTCGTAAAAGCAAAACAGTGTGCGTTCGCGCAGCGGAATGTTGTTGAATTTAAAGATTTTAAATATGCAGATATTTAGTGTATGACGTCGTATAATTGTGTATGGTAAAAAAAAAAAAAATGTGCACGCAGCCAATGTGGAGAAATTCACCAAAAACTGATTCCGCTGGGCGAACGTTGTCCTGGCGGATTTTTTTTAATCCATTGACTTTATAAAAAAGAGATGTGTCCAAAAATTAGTGTGTATTTGTGTGTAATTGTGTACGTATGAATAAAATTAGTGCATGCATAAACTTCAGAGAAATTCAAGTTTCCGCTGCGCGAACGTTTGGCCATTAGCTAGTTTTCATATAAAGCGCTTACATAGAGAGCTGTAGATTTTTACATACGTTGTTTTGAATTTGTGTATATTTGTTTAAAAAACAGATTTCGAAAAAATCGTAGGGCTTAAAGATAAAAATATAAACGTAAAATACGCTTATTAGGTCTTAGTTCTTAAAGTATGCACTTTGGGGTCTAGATTTTCATGTTTATACAAACCTTGTAAGTGTCTGCAACATATTGCCAAGTATCAATGATGTTCCTTTAGTAATTAAAGAGTTATAGGACAATTTACCATGACAAAATCACTGTTTAAAAAGCAGTCAAATATCACGACATTCTAAAGGAATTACATGGTAAAATGTATGCCAATAATTAGTGTATTCATTCAACTATTCACATGCAAAATTTCATGCCATTAAATTCAGTAATTAAAGAAAAACAATTATAAAACTGATGAAGCATCGAAAACTTACATAACCCGACCAAGTTCGGATAGCTGTAAAAAAGCGGCCGTGCAATATATTTAGGTAACATCCTAAAATTTACAGTATAATACCGGTATTGAATTGGTACAGGTGATAACACAATTGTTTCGATATAATATAAAGGTCAGTTATTTTTGTATACCTTCCGGAAACTTGAATTTCTCTGAAGTTTATGCATGCACTAATTTTATTCATACGTACACAATTACACACAAATACACACTAATTTTTGGACACATCTCGTTTTCTAAAGTCAATGGATTAAAAAAAGTTCCGCCAGGACAACGTTCGCCCAGCGGAATCAGTTTTTGGTGAATTTCTCCACAATGGCTGCGAGCACAATTTTTTTTTTACCATACACAATTATACGACGTCATACACTAAATATCTGCATATTTAAAATCTTTAAATTCAACAACATTCCGCTGCGCGAACGCACACAGCAAAACAAGCCGAACTATTATGAACAGGAAAGGAAGAAATGCACGTGACACAGTTAGTGCACCGCCGCAAAACGACGCGCAGAAGCTACGCCCGACTCCTGTCACTTGTGGGCTAGGGCTACCGTGTCAAGGCGAACACGGCTGAATAAGCAAGTCCAAACCAGGAAAATCTGTTTCACTTTTCCGAGTGTGGTGACGCCACGTTGAACCCGTTATCCCAGCGAGTGGTTCTGGGTGGTGATTTGAACGGTCATGTGGGTGAGAAGAGTGCCGGGCTTGGGCGTGTTCACGGCGGCTTTGGGTACGGCGCACCGCAGAAGGCAACAACATTCTCCAAGCGTGTGCGGCCGCTGACCTTGCAATCATGAACACCTACTTCAAAAAGAAGCCGGAGCACCTTGTCACCTACCGCAGCGGGCGAAGCGTTACCCGGATAGACTTTCTACTGACTAGGAGACACCACATCGGCAAAACAGCCAACTGAATAGGCATACCAGTGAGAGTCTCACAGCAAAATACCGCTTCCTAGTCATAGATCTCTGCGACAAGTGCGCTTGTACCGATGGAGAATATGTCCAAGACAATTGGGGCAGGAAAGCCCTCTTAAAAACGTGCCATCCGACCGGATCTCCTGAAGGTCGCGACGCATATAAGGTTGCCAAACGTGCCACTAAAAGAGCTGTAGCCAGAACTAGATGAGACCACTTGTAACGGTTTTACGAGAAGTTGTAATCATCTGAAGGACAAAAGATCTTTTCCAAATTGGCACGTTCCAGGGTCAAAGCGGCACAGGGTATATCCAAGTGCTGTTGTGTAAAAGACCCTACTGGCAACCTGCTATGCAAAGACCTCGCGGTGAAGGAGAGATGGCGCTCGTATCTCCACGAGCTGCGGAATAAGCAGCACCAAAAGGTGCAAACACCGCAATTCATTCCAAATCTTGGACTAGTGCCCCCAAAAACGCCCGATGAAGTCCAAACGGCTCTTCGTCGCATGGCGAATCGGAAAGCTGTCGGAACCGACGGAATCCCCATTGAGGCCTGGAGGGCGATGGGTCCTCACGGTGCGGGCATGTTAACTAACCTTCTTAACCGCGTGTTTCTGACCGGCAAAATCTCGAGCCAATGGAGACTGAGTATTATTTATTACTCCAGTCTTCAAAGGCAAGGGCTCGCTACAGGAGTATGGTAACTATCGCGATATAAAAGTCTTATCCCAGACCATGAAGATCTTTGAGAGGATTATAGACTCCCAGATTCAGCAGGAGTGTGCTGTCTCGAGAGTGTGGAAAGAGCATAATTATGCAGAGGCGTGCATAGATATGCAGAAGGCCTTCTACGATGTCACTTGTGGGGTGATCTGGTAGGTACTGAGGTCTGAAGGGGTACCAGAAGCCTATGTTGACATAGTTCGAGACATGTATCTTAATTCTGCTTCTATTGTTAGGACCGCTGTTGCTTTTAAACCTTTCCCCATCACCGTCGGAGACCACCAGGGATCCGTCTTTAGTCTTCGGTTTCTGTCCAGCGTGATATTAGACGTTTTGTCGGATAGCATCAAGGATTCACATGAGCAACCTCCCTGGTTGCTCATGTATGCTGAGGATATCGCTCTGGCTGACGCGGACAGGAGACGGTTGGTGCTGCGTGTGAATTGGGTGGCTGACTTGACGGATCGGGCCCACAGCGGCGGGCCAGCACCAATCGGGGGTTGCGGAAGCAGTTATCGTTCTCGCAATCCCTAGTGTAGGTGTGAGATGAAACAACGGGATGGTTTTTAATCAGTAAGAATTTTACAGACCCGTCGCCCGTCCCAAGGCGACGGACATCGCATGAGGATTTCCAACCCCGGAAACAAAAAAAAAGGGATGTGGGTTGTTTAAAAAGAAACCGTGGCCGTGCGCACAGGCAAGTGAAGAAACAAGTCAGTAAAAGTCTGACACGCCCTTCCGCTCCGCCCAGAGTGGGAGAGGTCATTTGATGATTTCCCATCCCGAACAAAAAACCATTTTTTTTGTTACGGAACTACTACAACTACTACAACCTGAATTACACGGGCTGCCACTACGGAACTACCATAGTTCCGTAGTGGCAGCCCGTGTAATTCAGATTTTCTCGATTTTTTTGCAATTTACTGGTCAGTATCAGGTTGTAACTTGATCAAAATATGATCTGCAATAATAATAACGATATAACTACGGATGTACTCTAAATTAAACTGATTATAATTTTTACCCGGTAAAAATTAAAAATGGGTATTTACCCAAAATTGGGATTTTTACCGGGTAAATGACCATCTCTATCCATATTTGATAAAATTTATTCAGCTTTGTGTACTAACAAACATTGATGATAAATTTTAAAAATAATTTCCCGACCTCCACTCCGGTTTATTTTTGTCATATTTAACACATTTCTTCGATGTTTTGTTTAAATAAAATTGAAAATTAATACAAAGTTCAATAAATAAAAAGTCACAAAACAAATTGATGACTGCCGATGACATCCGATGTACTTGTACTTAGTAAGATTTAGTGTTGCCCTACTTTAAACATTTTTAGTTTCTGAAACAAGTTTTTAGTGTCTTCAAGGCTAGAATGAATAGGCTCTTAAAAAACTAGTGCGGTTTACCATCAACGATTGCATCACTGCTTACCATCAGGCAGGATTGCGGTCAAGCGCTAGTTTATAATCTATAAAAAAGAAAAAAAAAACAGCCATTTTCACGAATATATAGACGGATTGTACCTAGCAACGGACTGTAGCAAGTGTTTGAGCATGCCCAGCTTGGTATACATGCTAACAAATATTGATGGTACACTTTAACAATAATTTCCCGAGCTCCACTCCGATTCGTTTTTCTCATATTTAACACATTTCTTCGATGTTTTGTCTAAATGGAATTGAAAATTAATAAAAATTTCAATAAATACGAAAGTCGCAAAACAAACCCATTACAGCCAATGACATTCGATGTAATGCGATTTAGTGTGGCCTTACTTTTAATCAATTTTAGTTCCCCCAAACATTAATTTCAAGACTTTTTAGACGAAGTATACACATTATTGACATCACTTAAATCAGTTTCTTAGTTCTTGACACACTATATTGACATTTGAAGTAGGTAGACTCAATCACGGTGTTGCAGTTACAACAAGTTACAACCGTTTGGACCATATTTTCTTTTCCTGCTCCCTTATTAATAAATCTTTTGACCTCTATTCAAAAATTCCCAAACTCAAAATCCCTCTTCCAACTAATTTCCACACCCTACTTTCCCACTTCTCCCCTAAATTAATAAATCTTTTGGCCAGATTCTTAAATGAGAATGAGTTAAAATTTTAATTGGTGCGTAGTTTATGTGTAAATAGTCTGTATATAGTATAAACTAGTCTAATTGTTGTCTCATGTGTCCCTGTAAATTAGATTTTTTGTCTTACTAACCCATGTGTTTGTCCATGCAGCTATACTAACACCTACCACGAAGGGAAAAGTTCGACGGCCTGCCTTTCCTTGCTGCCGTCACCACGTGACACTGGCAGAATAGTCGAAACCGGCTCAGTTGCCAAAGAAGAAAAAAAAAAAAAAAAAAATACAACCGTTTGTTTTTGTGCATTGTTTGTATAGATTCTTGCTTGGTTACAAATATTTTAATAGTTATTCATGTGATATTCCTGACTTCCTATTGTATATTCTATTTCCCTAAATTAATTGGGATTGTGATGCGGTCTCTTTAGTGAAAAGAATTCGGTTATACGGACGTTATAGTTTAAAGAAAAATGGTAAATAATGCTGGTTGCAAATATGATGTATATCTTGTGCATAGTACCTGGTACAGTGCTTTTAAATGTTTTGGCATATAATCAAATTAACATATTTTGTTTAGGAAGGGGCCTATAGAGACAAATACTCGTTTATTGGAGAATGGTATGACAATCAAGCCAGCCTAATTCGCCGGTATAATGTGTTTTATTATCCTACTGATCAGACACTTGAGATGTTTGATTTAAGAACTCGAAAAACTTTTGTGAGGAGGGTCAAAATAAATGGCATTACTTTAGAGAGTTTTTATATTGGGTGCACCCTTTACATTTTGGGCCGCCTCATAAAAATTGTGGATTTTGCCTGTGAAGACACAAGAAAAAAACTGCACAAAGATATGCAGATGTGAGTAAATTATTTATTTAACCATTTATGTAGACATATATATAGACAAGAAAAAATATCAGAAAAAAGGTACAGAGATAATGCTGATATCGTAAGAAAGCTTTTCCACCTCAAAAGGACAATAAATAATTTCACAAAAACAAAAATTATAAGATACTAGTGGCCGCCAGCAACTTCGTTTGTGTGGAGTTAGTTATGCTCCGCTCCTATTGATCACAGCGTGATGTTATATAGCCTAAAGCCTTCCTGGATTAATGGGCTATCCAGCGCATTAAGAATTTTTCAAATCGGACAAGTAGTTCCTGAGATTAGCACATTCAAACAAACAAACAAACTCTTCAGCTTTATATATTAGTATAGATATTATTTTTATTCATAATATTTCCAGCAATCCCTGTATTGAATTATTTACTCTATATGAACCATTTTGTCCCTTAAGTTACACTTTTTAGTATTAGCTGCTTCCTATGGCTCTTAAATTTATAGTCAAAAACGTTTATGGTTATGTCGTTTCCAACGACATACTGGTTCTTCTTCAGCCTATGGATGTCCACTGCTGGACAAAGGCCTCCCCAAGGTTTTCCACGCTGACCGGTTACATTGATTAAAATCGAAGGTCCTGCTATATGACTACCTTATCAAAAACATTGGTTTTTTCATTGTTTGACTACACTTGGTTAATTTAATGTAGGGAAAATTTTAAGTAAATTGTACCTTCGATGTTGTTATAACAGATTTTGAATGTATTTTCTTTTATGATAAAAAAAGTCTAACAATTATAGATCATAGACCAATCTGATAGGAAAATTGTTACACAATTTGTCAAGCTACACCATGATGTGGTAGACTTAGCAAAATGAGAGATGTAATCAAATATTTGTATAAATAGCTTGATAATTTAAAAGAGTGTCCATGGAGTTTCTTGCCTGTTCTTCTCCATACACCTACTCTTTGGAATGGGCGACTAGCATCACCTTACTGAATGGCCGACCTACTGAGAATTCAAAAGTGCCTGTAACTGGTTTATTTGAAATAAATGCTTTGATTTTGATTTTTTGATTTTTAGCATCTAAACACCAAATTATAACATCAATAAAAAGTTACAAAAAAGGTAAATAACTTTTACAACTGTGTACTTCCAATAGAAGTATCCATTACAACTATATTTGGAGTTTATTTATGTTTAGATAATTATCATTTGCATAGAGTGCTTAACTGATTTGAATGAAACACATGTAAATTAATTTCCTAATAGGCTAAATATTTGATGACGTCAGGGACGACGGAGCGATAGGGTCGTCCGCATCTCGGTGTGGTGGTAAAGGTGGTCCATTTCGTAGATGAAGTTTTAACTAAAGCACGAAGTATAATATACCCTCCAATCTTGACAATAACAATTTAAATAGGCAAACTAACAGTTTCACCTCAGAGATGTGCCCTAGTCCGCCCCTCAAAGCGAAGTGACCGTTCGACAGTCTCCACTTTTCAAAACGACCCTGTCCATACTCCATGCGCCGGCATCACAATATGACGTCACAGCGTTTGCCCCCACTACTACGTAAATCAAATGAGCAGCTTTTATCGAAATGTCACCGCCATTCACAACATATATGTATATGATACATAGTCCATACTTGAAAGTATTATAATGCATGTGTTCTGCAGTTGATTTAAATAGTAGTTAAAATAAGCAAAATTGTATTGACAAATGCTTCAACTTTATTCATTGGCTGAATTCCACAAAATTTGTTTAATACAGGTATTAAATAAAAAAGAAACCTTCTTTTTTGTAGGGCTATCGCGTAAAATTAATGTCGACCTTTTAATGTTTTTCCGAAATAGCAAGTTAATATGAATGTTATTTTAGTGATTCTATTGAAATATGATGCAATAGGAATTATTAATAAATAGTTAGTATGTAAACACTTAACACACACGTGGCGCAGCAGTAGCGAACGCGGCCGCTGCAAGGAGGCGCGGGTTCGATCTCCAAGCAGTGCTAATATTTGTATGCATGAATATTTGCACTGGTCTGGTCGTGTCTCGGAAAAGCTCGTTAAGCCCAACGGCTTAACGAGCTTTTAACGGCTTAACAACCAGGACCAACGTCCTGGTTGTCATACGATCATCTAACGGCAGTCGTTACGGGATGTTGGAGCCCTCAAAAGTTCAACAATTGGTCTAACTGTAATGATTCGATATCGCCTTCGGGTTGTGGAGGTCAGACGGCAGTCGCTTCACGGAAAATATCGAAGTTTAGCCAAAATCAGCAGTTAGACTAGTAAAGCGGACCCCAGACTCACAAAGTTGAAAAAAAGAAAGCTTCTGATGCGACTGGGATTAACGCCGAGACGATGATGAGTTAGCATGTAAAAGTAGATAATCATGTAAATTATAGGAGATACATTAACTGAATGCCATAAAATGTGTTTAATACCGGGATTTCATCCATGTTCCTTTTTTTGTAGGGCTATCACGCAAAACTAATCAACTTTTTAATGGTTTTTCGAAATAGCAAGTGAATAATATGCATGTTATAGCAGTGATTCTATTGAATTATGCTGCAATAGGAATTCTTAATAAATAGTTAGCATGTAAAGTTCGATAATCATGTAAATTGTAGGAGATTTGTAAAATGTGAGTTGTGGTAACCCTAAATTGGTTTGTTTACCTCTGTTCTTTATTGAGCTTGGCACAAATATTTTTTACATTTGCGTTTGGAATTTTGTGTTTTGTGGAATAAATATCAATTGACCCATCACAATTAATAAGGAGCATATAAATTCTGGCGTTGGAGGAATTGGACTCTGATACAGTTTTGCAGAATGAAGGCCACAATAGTTTAATAAGGTGATGCAGATATGTAATTGTTGGATTACATTATAAAAATAAAATTTACTTAACAACTGGGAACAGTTCATTTCCTCGTTTTTGGAGTGAAATCATTTTCTGGAACCTCTAACTAAACTAAGGGTATGTGTTGCATAGTGAGGACACACCACAACCACACAGTATTCCAATACAAACTATTCCAATACGATATGGACAAGACAGTTGAAAATAATTTTAATTTTAGGATTTTGAAAGATTAACTGTAATTAGGAGCTTATTATGTTTTGTGTTTTTTTTTCAGAACATTTGCATTAATCAAACCAATGCCTACTAAGATTGCTGGTAAAATCCTGACCCACTTGCAGGAACGTGGACTTCGGCTTTCTAAGATGAAGAAAACATGTCTGACACCTCATGATATTGATAACATATATAGGGCACGCGTAACAGACCCTACTTATCCGTAAGTTGGCACTTAACAGTAGTTTTTAATATGTCATCACCATCATAGTTGACAAAATCCATAAATTGGTAGCACTATTTTAAAAAGCTGGCTTGGTGCGGAAGGCTAATGAAAGAGTGTTGTGACGATGACTGAGAACTGTCCTGTGTGGATTATGCTAGGCTGAGTAGAATGATTGATTAAATCAATGCAGTGAATTCACTGAAAGGAATAATTTTGCTATTAAAAATGTTTTAAGGTGAAAATTAGAATTTCGAGTTTAAAGCCAGAAAGTCTGATAACCAGTCTTACCAAGAGGTATCATGTGACCTGGTGGGGTTTTTGTTCCGTTACTTCTTCCCAGCACTAGGAAGTGGCGAAGGGCGGGCGTCGTTGGGGGGACTGTCTTATGTAATATTGACGTTGAAAAAGTGCTGATTCTCAGCCTAATTTGAATAAGTGACTTGATTGATTTGACTAGTAACTGGGATGTGGAAGTCAGATAATCAGTTAAGTACTACATCATATAAAATATTGGTACTCAACTGAATTCGTTTATACTGGAAACCAACCCCAATATAATTGGGATAAAGGCTTGGTAGATGATGGCAGATGCTCATTGTGCTGTGAACACAGAATAAAAGTCCTTAAAATAGGAAATATCATGTCGGTCTCCGTGGCGCAGCGGTCAACACGCCTGACTGCGACGTGGAGGCCCCGGGTTCGATCCCCGGCCAGGTCATGATGGGAAACGATCTTTTCCTGATTGGCCTGGGTCTTGGATGTTTATCTATATATGTATCTATTATAAAATATAGTATCGTTGAGTTAGTATCCCATAACACAAGTCTCGAACTTACTTTGGGGCTAGCTCAATCTGTGTGATTTGTCCGTATATATTTATTTTATTTATTTATATTTATTATGTAAAACTCGGCGCAGAGGACGCCACAAGCACATACAGTAGACAAACCGCAATACTTCACAACCTTATTTCCTCCCTCATACTGAGTTATTTAACCGATTCGTGGCCACAGACGCACCCGGCGCGTCTTGTAAAAAGAATCAGTGAGGCCGATGACGCGTCAGGCGCGGCATATTTTAAGAATTGTTAAAAATCCAAATCTTACATAGGTAGATGTTCTCAGCAAGCCAGGAGACTTAATAAACTTCTGGAGGCAGGCGGGCTGGTTGGAATAACCATCGTTGGCCGCTATGGCCCATGTAATAGTCCATTAGACTAAGTGAGGAAACGAAACCCATAAACATAAAACATTATTGATTGAATTCCAGATTTTTACTAGACCACCTTACTAATCAACTAGTCTATGGAATGGAGCTGGTTGGGAAAGACGCTGTTTCTGTGTGCTTAGAATGTCTTGGCGACCCAGATCCTCACAAAGCTGCACCTGGAACTATCAGGGCATTATATGGAACAGATCCTGTGAGGAACTGTGGGGATGCTTCAGCAACTTCAGAGGATGCCGTGTTTGTAAGTAATCAATTTATTATGGCATTCCATTACTACTACAACCCTGATAATATTTTTTGTGGTGTTTAAACTCATAGGTATCTGTAATAATTAATAACTTATGATGTGCTAGGGGAGTAGCGGTGGTACACTAGTAAAAAAACACGATTTACGATTTGTAGGTCCCAAGTTCGAACCCAGACAGCCGCTTTTCTTCGTGTTAATTATTTCACTACTATTGCTCTTAAACTAGTATTATGAAAACATACGAGAAAACTGGCACGTACTAGAACAATATAAAACCGAAGAACTGTGACATCTACCAACCCGCTCAGGACCCGCGCTGTAAATTAAGACCCACTCCCTCTCATTGAGAGGCGGCTTGCTTCCCAGCAATGGAAACAGGATGATATTCACCCTTAATGATGATAATAGTCATCGGTTAATTTATTAGGACACAAGACTCTTCTATGTGCGAGAAGTTGTAAGAGATCATCTCAACGGATCACCCAGCATCATCACCACTTGTAATATTATGCTATTAATGCAGGTAAAAGAGAAGTAATTCAAGTTAGTAATTTCTGTTATCAACAGGATATAGACTACTTTTTCCCTCCACCACCAATGCGATCAACTCGTCTCAGGTTGACTGCGACCCTGTCTAACTGCACCCTCTGTATAATTAAACCACACGCTATCCGGGAGGGTAAACTTGGAGCAGCGCTAGAAGCTATCGATGAAGGAGGCTTCGACGTGACCGCTCTTAATATGTGCATTGTCGAGAACATTAACGCCGCTGAGTTTTATGAAGTGTATAAGGGAATTGTACCAGAATATAAGGTAAGTGATGTCTTGATTGTACCACTATTCGTGTATTCTAAACCTAACCTAATATTACACTTATGGACACATCTATTGGCCCACCTTGCATTTTCAGTTTCGTTTGGTCCTAGCTAAAATTTTATATTACGTCAAGCAAAAAGTTTTTATGCAGTTTTTTTTTTTTCTTGTTCTGGCACTCCACGTTTTGTGTTAGCCAATGACGAGTAAAAGGTAGGGAAAAGGAATAAAGGTAAAAACGGAACGAAAATTTGGATATTTATCTGGAAGATATAAGATCAGTATAAGGAAAAAATATTTACGTATTACAAAAGAGGATGAGGATAAGAATTGGATGGATATTTACAGTTTTATTTTATTTAACGAGATGAATTTAGCTATACTTTTATATACATTGATGTCGTTAGTGTGAAGTAAGGCAATAATGGAAGTTGGAAAAGGAATATCAAGAGATAAAAGACTATCTATAAAGGAAGTGCGCTCATAAAGAGGACAGGAGAGGATGATATGATTTAGATCACCAACATCTGTGCCACACTCACAAACGGAATCGTCAACAATTCTCAGCCTGGCGAGATGGGCTGGGGAACAAACGTGTCCTAATCTCATGCGCGTCAAAGTTGACGTCTCAATCTTACTGAGTTTTGCTCTTAAGAACCATGGTTTTACAGGAAGTTCTGGTTGAATACGGGCATAATTTTGTCCCTTTGATTTACTGCCAAAGTGCCATTCCTCCTGCCAGGCATTCTTTAAAAAAGATTTTGGTAAAGCCACAAGATCTTGACAGTAGTTTTTGTATGGAAACAAATCACCGCATTGCACTGTATCACGTGCTAATTTATCTGCCACATTATTACCCTGGATGCCACTGTGACTTGGTATCCAAATAAACTGTAAATCAAACCCCTGCAACTGAAGTGTGAATGCTATTTCCCTTATTTTAAAAGTAATATCTAATTGTGATTTTTGTTTAAATGGAAATTTGGCAATTGCTTGAAGAGCGCTTAAAGAATCTGTGAAAATTATAGCTTTTTTAAGTTTACACATACGAACATATTCGACAGCCCTAAGTATTCCGAAGCATTCACCCGTATAAACAGAAGTCTCAGGAGGAAATTTAATTTTTTGAACTACATCATATTGTGTATGGTAAACCCCAACACCTACACAGTCAATTTTTATGCAGTTTTGAACCTGGCACATTCACAATTTCATTCAATAGTCTTTTTTTGAATTTCGAACACAGAATTTAAAGACACAAAAGACAATTTGAAGCCTGTTTGTTGATATCAAACAATCGAATACTAAGAAAACTTGATTTTATTGGTTTACTTGGATTTAATTCTTGAAAAAGTGATTGATATCTTTGGTTTTGCAACAAATATTACTTATTCTTAACATTAAGGTGAGGTTCTATCAATAATCTATGGATACTTTACCTGAAGTCGCCGCCCAAGCTGTGGCACTTATTCAGGCCGGACACAGCCAAAGAAATGTGAGTGCTCAACTTAATTTAAGTCGATTTGCGGCCCGAAATGTTTATCAGAGGTACCTAGAGACTGGCGTCGCCAAGGAAGGCCACGATCTCGGGTCACAACTGAAAGGCAGGATCGATTCATCGTGACGACCAGCTTGAGAAATCGTCACCTTACCTCCATTGAGATACAAAACCAACTTCGCGACTTCCACGGAGTGTCTGTGAGCGCTCGAACTTTTCGGAGAAGGTTGAAATAACGCGATATGGTACCACACATGCCAGCTAATGGGCCCAAACTAACGCGAGCCCACCGAACAGCGCGCCTTCATTTCGCACGCACTCATTTAAATTGGACACAGCAAGATTGGAGCCGTGTACTCTTTTCTGATGAGTTTAAAATTGTGTTACATGGCAATGATGGAAGGAAGAAGGTCTACCGACGTAAGGGAGAACGTTTCGCACAATGCTGCTTTGAAGAGAGGGTTGCTTATGGCGGTGGCTCATGGACTGTCTGGGGCGGTATATCCGCGAGCGGCAAAACTTAACTTGAGGTTGTTACAGGACCACGGCTGCCAACATTAAATGCTGAAAGGTACATTCGTGAGTGCTTAGAACCTCACGTGATACCATACGCGGACTATGTGGGCCCAAATTTCCTTTTTTATGCATGATAATGAGAGCCCATACGGTCGGCATCGTTAGGGCATATCTTCGGGATGTGAACATCACAGCTATGGACTGGCTAGCCAGAAGCCCAGACATGAACCCCATTGAGCACATGTGGAACGAGCTAAAAAGTCGTGTTAGGGCTCGTCAGCCAGTTGCCCAGACGATGCAGGAATTGAAAACTGCTATAGAAGAGGAATGGGAGATGATCCCTCAAATTTCATAGAGCGGTTGATAAACTCTATGCCTAATCGTATGAGAGCTGTGGTAGATGCCCATGGAGGCAACACGCGTTATTAAATTAAACCTTTATTTGATAAAACATGTTTTTATTCAAAAATCAATTGCCTTTAACAAGGCGCATATCCGACTTGTTAGGCGTAGCTCCATGTCGTATGGTATTATGAATTCAAATTTAAAACAATACGATCGAAAAAGATGGTAAAATGTATCAGGTTTAAAACTGCATCAATAGTTTTTATTTAATCTAGCAATCATATTTCGGTAGGGGCCATCGAAACTTAAACTCTAAGGTGGGCCAATAGATGTGTCCAGAAGTGTATAACTATAAATGCGAAAGTGTGTTTAATGGTTTCGCTTTCATGCTAAAACGACTTAATGGTTTTGAAACTTGTTACTTGTGTAGATCGTGACCTAGGTAAGGACAGTATACTTTTGTACCGAAATTCCAAACGGAGGTTTTCGGCACTTATCGTGAATGAAACCGCGGGGCGCTGGTATAAGATATATAGCTCTGTTTTTCACTTCTTATTTACTGTTACAATAGTTATGTAAAAGTCTAGGCCAAGGTAGGCGAACCAATGGCACGCGTGCCATTGATGGCACGCGACACAATATTTTGGGCACGTCGCAGAATTAGGTATTTTATGACGATCGATGTGTTTTCATCTACCTATGCCTGCGAGTCATTATTTTCAGAGATGAATAACATTAAAAACTCGGTTAGAAACCGTTTGGCAGATGAATCTAGTTCAGCATGCATTTTGCTAAAAGTAACATCTTACAACCCTAACATAAATTATTTGTCATCTAACCTGCAGCAACAGAAGTCACACTAATTTTACTGAAATTTAATTTATGCATGTAATAAAAACATACCAAAATGTACCTCTTTTGCTTACTTTATTTAATAAATAATTTTGATAGTATGTATAATTATTATTTTCCAAATAATCAGAAAGTCTTTTTCTTTCTTTCTTTTATGGCTTCGCACGGTTTGTGCATTTAGCCAAGTGTCACGTAATGAATTGTTCATGTCGAAAAAGACGGCGTGATCCGTCTTACGATGGAGGTTTGAGACAAAGTCATGATGTGGCCACTATGCTGCGATATTTCACTGTTCTTTATGAATTATTTACTGAATGCACTTTTTACCACATAAATCACACACTTTTTTTTAGTAAACAACACTATAAATAATTTTAAAAGTCCGATGTAAAATGTTCGTGACACTCAGCTTGACTTTCCCGTCAAAAAAACAATCAGAGAGTCAAAATTATTTGATGGCACGCGAATGACCCCATTAAACTTTTTTTTTTAGAAAAAATGGCACGTTGATGCATAAAGGTTCGCCTACCCTGGTCTAGGCTCTGGATATCAATCAATCAACATTATTTTCTCACCACTTTATAAGAAGTTAAATTATTGATTAGATTCAACGATGACACAGGGATAGGTAGGGCAGGTAGATATATATTGTGCGAGACTGGTGCCTACACTAAGCTCGTAGTCTATGTTTCAGGATACCAAGATGATGATGATGAAGCGCCTGGTGAATGATGAAACCCACCAGGCGCTTCATCATCATCATCAACCTTTTTTCGTCCCACTGCTGGGTACAGGTCTCCTCTCATACATAGAAGGATTGAGCGTAATCACCACGCTTGCTCAATGCGGGTTGGCGGTTTCAAACTTAAAGTCCAGGTTTCCTCAAGGTGTTTTCCTTCACCTTGTAAGCAGTCATTGGTGTCCAAGATATACTAAGAAAGGCGCTCTATAATAATAATAATAAACCTTTTTGAAAACCGCGATGTCTGACTGGAGAACCACTCTCCATTTATACAATAGCAACACTTCCATAGTAACTGAAGAGATCCCAATAGCAAATCGCATTTTCCAGGGAGACTCACTGAGCCCCTTGTGGTTTTGTCTTGCCCTTAACCCACTTTCCACACTCTTAAATAACACAGATGGCGGATACAAAATAACTAACACGGTAGCTATAACCCATCTATTATATATGGACGACATTAAAATTTTCTCCAAATCGGAAAAAGATTTACAAAATTTAATAGATAGCAATATCCACGAAGCAATAGCTACAATTGACAATAACTTCACACCATTAAATTTGTTAGATAGAACCATTAGGCCTAGTATGAGTTTTTCAATACTGTAAACTATGAAAGTTTTAGTTTAAACGTCAAACTGTTAGTTTTCGATGATATTGGTAGTACGAGTTCCTTTTTTCAAATAAAGTTTAAACTATAACGTGCAACGAAACGTTCGATTGAACGAATTTCACACCGCATATTTCTGTCTCTTTTTTAAATTAGAAATTAGAAAGAAACACTAAATCTGTCACTTTTGAAGTTTCGCCGTTAGTTTTGTCGTAGATTTGAATTATTTGCTTTTTTAAGATTTTGAATTATTTAAATATACTTACTTAATATACATTATAAAAGTAATTAGTATGTCGGGAACAAGTTCTTCACAATTCGAAGTAATGGTGGAGTATATGGAAAGGTAAATAGCTTCGTTTATTTTACTAAGTAAACATTCAGTCAAAATATATATTTGTTCATAATTAAAATATTCCTTATTATTGCAGTAATGGAGACTTGAATAAATTTGCAGATGGCCCAAATGGCCGCATTACGGCTCATAATAAATGAACCGAACTAATCAGAGTCCTCAATATGGATACAACTGGTTCTTATAAGCCAGTTGAAAAGTGGAAAAAGGTACGGCTTTTTAAATTCAACATTA
The DNA here is from genome assembly GCA_037179545.1 of Sesamia inferens. Lineage (NCBI taxonomy): Eukaryota > Metazoa > Arthropoda > Insecta > Lepidoptera > Noctuidae > Sesamia > Sesamia inferens. The sequence continues at coordinate 23,148,858 of CM073923.1, forward strand.
CATTAAAGCTTACTAATGAGTGTTATTAATGATTGTTTTGCTATTTACATGTGAAGGTGTGGAGTGATCTGAAGAACAACACAAAAAGGAAGGCAGCTAAAATTCATCGTTCTGCCAGTGGAACAGATGGTGCATGGCCCTGCATGTAGATTAATTTTAACAGACCTGGAGCAGAGGGTCCTCAACTTAACAGGAACCCAAGCTGCGACAGGTCTAATAAGCAAACCTGAAGTTGGTGTTGAGGTAACTATTAATATAATTTTACTTTAACGTTTGCAATGGTAATAATACATATTAGTAGCTTTGTGTATAATCAGCATTAAAGTGTGTGGACTAAATAATCCATTTGCCTTTGCAAGTTTATATTCTATACATTAAATATACTTATTGCACAACACTCTTTCTTAAGACTTCACTATCACATTCTTCAAACAATATTTAATGCATGTTACAGACAACTTCAGCTGAATGTGATACAGCGCAACAGCAGCAGCAGGTGCCTCCACCTCCACCGCAGTACTTCACATCTCCCCGTGAGAATATCCATATTGAGAACAGTAAGTAGTCATAATATGTAACTATATTGAAATAAAATTTTGTTGAAAGTGTGTAGGTACTTTATGACAAATCCACATAAATTTTGTTTTATAATCTATACAAATATATAAAGCTGAAGAGTTTGTTTGTTTGAAAAAGCTAATCTCAAGAAGTACTGGTCTGATTTGAAAAATTCTTTTTGCGTTGGATAACGCATTAATCGAGGAAGGTTTTTGGCTATAAAATCAAGCTGCAACCCAGAGGAGCGGAGCATATAAAAATTGTGCTGTATATTATGATCTAGAAGTGAAATAATGTATCTATAGAAATCGACTCTTTTGCGGTTAAAATAAAATGTTCAAATAACTAACTCCATGCGAAAGAAGTCTGGCAGCTGCTAGTTATTAAATAAATAAAGGCCATGATAAGTTGTTAATGCTTTTAGTATTATAAAGTTTGTCTTGTACATAATTTAGTAACTGTTATTTTCAGCAACGGTTAATGAAAATCGGCCAGGCACAAGCCAGGAGCAAGTGGAGTTCTATGTTGAGGAGATAGAGGGAGTTGCTGTTTCCCCTACTCCCCACTACGCTCTTGTGAGTCCAAGACGCATCGAAGTCGGGGCTCGCCGTGTCATTCGCCCACGCCGCACCTCACCGCGCCACCGCCATACACGCCCTGTTGATGCAGCTTCCCTCTTTGCTGGCACCGAAGAAAGATGGCAGAATTTCGCTACAGAGTTTGCCAATGAGCATGTAAGGCTTAGAGAACGGGAGCTCGAACAACAGTCTCAGTGGGAAATTGTTAGTTATATTAGAAAATTTTATTAAAAAACCTTAAATAACTTGCTTAGTTTTTATTTACAAAATTAAACTACTGATTCTCATAAATAATGCTAGCCAGCCGGTCCCGTACTAGGCGTCCTAATGTGAGCAATGATTGGTCTGCTTGCAGTGGCACTTCATGTCTTTGGGATACAGGACCAACTGTAAAGAAACACGAAATAGTTAAGTATGAGTATTTTAAATATCATTGATACACTTTCAAAGGCAGAAAAATGCTTAGGCATTCCTTATGGATAAATTGTAATATCGTACATAACACTAAATAATATTAAAACAATTTCTTACATAAATGGATCGAGATGGTGTAAAAATAGATATGTCTTGTAGTTGGTCTTGGTCTTGTAGGAATCAAACCCTCCGCCATGGCACAGAGGGTATGTTTAGTGTCATCCGTCCATTAGATCGTTAAATGGATTACCTAGCTTGTGAGAAAATTAGTAACTACTTACCATTTACTTCATCTTGTGGAAGTGGCACACCAAAATCCAAAGCAATGTTGTGTAAAACACAACATGCCATTATTATTTGGGTGCACTTTTCGGGTTTATAATGCAATACTCTATCCTTGCATACGCATCGCCATCTATTTTTAAGACGCCCAAATGTGTTCTCTATTAAGACCCTGGTTCTACTATGCACTTTATTATATGCCTCTGCTTCTGAACCAACTACTGGGTCTGTGTAAGGGGTCATTAACCATGGATGTTGTGGGTATCCTGAATCTCCTGCAAATAATGATTATTCATTATAAGTAATTTATTAAAAACAAATCCAAATGTTGAGAATAAATAACAAACCTAAAAGCCATGCTGATTCACCAGTCTGATGCAGAGTTTGCATATAAGAATTTATGACACTATTATCCCAAATAAATGCATCATGGCTGGCACCTCCAAATTTAGCATTAATGCTAAGGATACGGCATTCATGATCGCAAACCTTGAAATAGTAGTTAAAACAGGTAGATATATTAGATATGAAGAATTATTTCTTTTAAGATTCTGTTACAGTATTTGTATCACCTACCATCTGAATGTTAAGGGAGTGGTAATGCTTTCTGCAGTAATAAATATGTTCTTCATCCTTTCTAGGTTTAAAAATCCTAAAATGTGAGCCATCCACACAACCCACACCTCCAGGAATACCATATTTGTTCAGAAATCTATAACATAAATGAAGGTATAAAATGTTTGAAAGCATACAAACAAATAAACACAACATAACAATTAATGTATTCAAATTTACCTTTGTTGTAATTGCTCCCTTGCTTCTCTTGTGTTAGGAAATTTTATAATTTTTTTTTATAATTTGAGGTTGAGTAAGGGCTGCGGTTACTTCACTTATGAACCTACTTATAGCTTCCTGCGAAAAATGGTTGGCTACTCCAACTACACGTTGGTAGTCACCATTCGCGTAAAACAACAGCGCACACAACACCTTAAAACAACAAGTAAAACAATTATTATATATTAGGTACCTAAGTTAAACAAACCATACCGGTATTTTTTCCTTCGCTCCCACTAGTACACCCAACCCAATCATACCTTTGTCTCAAGTGAGACTCTTTGCGAGCTTCGGAGGTCACTATAGGTGCGCAGGGTGCTGCATAAATATTTAAATGCAGCTTTCGTCAGCCGATACCGCTGGACAAAATGGGTATCGGAAATACGGCTGATAGAGAATAATTCTCTTTGACGAATGTTGTCACGCCTTTCTATGTTCGCTACTTCGTCCTGCGTTGTTTGCCACGCAAAATACCAACGGGCAGACATTTCTTTTTATAAAAGTTTTAACAACTCACTAAAAATTTATAGGTGACAACTTTAACTACAAAAGTTTTCGTTTTCGTTGAAGGATACTAAAAACGTATTGTCAAAGTAGTAACTCATACTGCCAAATTATCATTGCCTTTCGAAAACTTACAAAATAATCGAATAGTTTAATTCGATTTGAACTCATACTGCCATTTTTAGTAAGCAATAGTTTCCGCTAGAGGCGCTCGTGTGCAATGTATGGAAACAAGACGAGACGATCATAGTTTTAGAAAACTATCAAAACTCATACTAGGCCTACATATATTTTAATTCACAAACTGATCACGAGAACAGTAAAATCGGTAGATGGAGGGCTAAAGAATTGCATGGTAGACATATCCACGACTTAGAACAAGCTCATGTAGATCCTGAAGCGTCAAACAAATGGCTTAAAGTAGGTTCCTTGTTTCCCGAAACAGAGGGTTTTATGGTTGCTATTCAAGACCAGGTCATAAATACAAAAAATTACAGGAAATATATACTGAAAGACCCCAATATCCAGAACGATAAATGCAGAAAATGTCACCGCCAGCCCGAGACTATCCAACATATTACCAGCGCTTGTCCAACACTCACTCAAACCGATTATACTCATAGACACAATCAGGTCGCAAACATTATTCACCAACAGCTCTCGGCAAAACATAAACTTATACCACAACCACTAACACCTTACTATCAATATGTCCCTAAACCGGTGCTAGAGAATTCCACACACAAGATATACTTTGACAGAGCAATTTTAACTGATAAAACTGTGCACAATAATAGACCGTATATCACTATGATCGATAAAGTAGACAAAGTAGTGTACCTAATAGACATAGCCGTACCCAATACCCATAACTTACAGAAAACGATAACCGAAAAAATACACAAATATACGGAACTAAAGGAAGAAATTACACGAATCTGGAAGATGAACAAAGTATATATTGTGCCGTTGGTGCTCTCTAGTACAGGAGTTATACCTAAATATCTACACCACGGAATACAACTGTTAGGTTTACCAAAATATCTTTATATCAGTATGCAAAAAGCTGCCATTCTAAATACATGCCGCATTGTTAGGAAGTTTTTGCAAGAAGAAATCTCCAACCAAGATTCCCCACCTGAAATGCACTTGGTTTAGGCCCGTCATTTCAGTGTAAAACCGAAATTCTTAAAATTTCGAGAAAGAGTTATCTTGAGTATAATAATAATAATAATAAAGCTTTATTTTAAATTTCTTACAATAAGGTTAGGTGTTACTTATGAGCTAATATTTTAGGTACTATGATTAATTTGTGACTTTATTGTATGAACCCCCTTCGGGTGAAAGCCTCCTCCAAGGTATTCCATCTCTCTCTATCCAAAGCAGTATTCAACCAGCCTTGACCAGCTATCGCCACCATATCGTCGGCCCATCTGGTGCTTGGGCGGCCTCTAGCTCTGGTGCCTTGCGGCCCGTTCCATCTTACCGACCGTAAGGTCTATCTGTCGTCTGTGTATCTTGCTAAATGGCCGGCCCACTTCCATTTTCTTTGTAAAGCAAAGGTTGACGCGTCGGTTACTTGTGTCTTGTTACGGATATCTGCATTCCTAATTCTGTCTTTGAGTTTTATATTAAGGCAACTTCTTTCCTTTTTTCTTTGTGTGGTTTGTATTTTTCTAATTGTTTTTAATTTGTACGCCCAAGTCTGACAGCCATATGTAAGACATGGTAGAATTTCTGAGTCCATAAGAATTTTTTTGATTGTAGTTGGTATCGTCGATTTAAATACTTCCTTATGGGCTCAGTATTTCCCCCACGTGATTGAGATTCTTCGGTCTACTTCTTCTTGATTTCTATTTTTACTAAACGAAATTTGTTTGCCCAAGTAGATATATTTGTCTACGTAATCCAGTGGGGTACTATTTACCATGATAGGTTTCTTGTTGTGATTGGTCAAGATTTTCGTTTTTTCAAGATTCATTTCCAGCCCTACTTTTATGCTTACGTTGTGTAGCTCGTTTATCATTTAATTTAATTGTTTTGGACTTTCTGAAAATAAAATGATGTCGTCTGCAAATCGAAGGTGGCTGAGAAACTTCCCCTCCATGTTAATACCTTTTCTTGACCATGGTAAATCCTTGATTATATTTTGTAGGACGGATATGAACAATTTTGGCGATATTGGGTCACCTTGTCTTACCCCTCTTTTTAGTTCAAATTTCGTTCCTAATCTGTCCAACTTGACTCTACTGGTACTGATGCTATATATGTTTCTGAGAATATTAATATATTTTTCCTCTATATTTTGTGAGCTAAGTGATTCCCAGATACTTTCATGGGTTATAGAATCGAAGGCTTTCTTGTAGTCGATAAAAGCTACATACAGTGGTCTTTGGAATTCTGTGTATTTCTCTATGACTTGGTCGACTACTTGGATATGATCGATTGTACTAAATCCGCTCCTAAATCCGGCTTGCTCAATTGGTTGATGTGTGTCGATATCTATAGATATTCTCTCAAGTAAGCATGATGTGAATAGTTTGTAGAGACTAGACAGGAGGCTTATGGGGCGGTAGTTTCCTATGTCGCTTGGGTCACCCTTTTTGTATAGCAATATAATTTCAGATTCAGCCCATAGCCGAGGCACAGTCTCTTCAGCAAGTATTTTATTAAATAGGGTCGTGATAGGTAGCAATAAAAGGTCTCTTGCAAACTTGATGCACTCGTTTGTGATGCCGTCTGGTCCTGCACACTTTTCTGGCTTAAGTTTCATAATTTGTTTCAGGATTTCATTTTTTGTAAACTCAGGAACAGATGAGGCACGGCTAAGCTCGCTGATTTTTGTTTGTTCGAGTAAGATTGGTTGGCTGTAGACTTTTGTGTAGAAGTCTGTAACAATGTTTATGATTTCTGTTCGAGATTTACTTTGTTCAGAGCCAGATTGAAGGGAAGTAATCCATTTCTTGGACTTATTTAGTTCTTTGAATCCTCTTTTTGCTGATCTAGATTTTTCTAACTACGAAGTATTATCATCACTTCCATTCGGATCGGACCACAGAATGTTGAGAGCCTCCATCTGCCTAAAACCAATAAAAAAGAGCAGGCGAAATTTCTCCAACCCACCAAGAACATTAAAAACCTCAGACGATGTAAACCAATACATAGAGAACTTGAATAACTTTATACCTGAATTAATAACGACACAGACAAATTACAACAGCAATGATTATTATTTAAAAATAGTTAGTATTATTATTGAACGTTTAAAGCGTTCCAAGAATCCGAAACAACAACATACTTGTATACTGTCTGACAAAGCCTGATGAAACAGAGAAAAGAACTACAAAACAAACCCCATTTGAACAAGCTTGACAAGGAAAAGTTGAAAGAACTATATAAAGCAACAAATAAAGAAATAAAAATATGCTACAATACTCATAGGATAAACACTATACAAAAAAGCATCTGAAAGGCGCTTTACTTTGTGTAAATTATTATTACATCACCACTGCTCTCAAAACGGTAAAGGAAAACATCGTGAGGAAACCAGCATGTCTTAGAGCAAAAAAAAAAAAATCTAAGATATGTGATATCTACCAACCCGCTCTGTGCTAGCGTGGTGGATTACGGCTCACTTCTTCTCACCGAGAGGACGCCTGTGTCCCAACAGTGGGAATATAATGGAGTCATAACTCCTTTGCATTTTAAACGTTAGACAATAATCGCGCTGACAGAATGTGGTAAGGCATCATAAGACATTTTATAGATTATACTAATATAGTTACTATATGAATATAGTTCGTTCAAAATAAGCAACTGAATCGATTCCAACCATTTTTACACCATGTTATATTTTTTCACAAATACATTTAGAAATTGTTGCAGTGTGGTTACTGCGTGCGCTACGCAGCTTACGCGTGTGCATGCCCGCGCTCAGCTGACGTCACAGGTCAATGCACCCGGCTCGCCCGCCCGAACGGAGCGTGGGCCATATTTTTGTTAGGACAACCAAGTAGGATAACAAGCTCATAACTTTGTGGTGCTTCTGCCTCCGTAGCGTAGCGGTACCGATCGCGGCCGCTGCGCAAGGAGGCGCGGTTCGATCCCTGCGCAGTGCAAATATTTGTATGCACTGGTATGGTAGTGCCTCGGAAAGCACGTTAAGCCGTTGGTCCCGGTTGCCATACTAACATCTAATGGCAGTCGTTACGGGTTGTTGGAGTCCTCAAAAAAAAAAGTTCAGCAATTGGTCTAACTGCAATGCTTCGATGTCGCCTTTGGGTTGTGGAGGTCAGACGGCAGTCGCTTCACGGAAAATATCGAAGTTTAGCCAAAATCAGCAGTTAGACTGGTAAAGCGGACCCCAGACTCACAAAGTTGAAAAAAGAAAGCTTCTGATGCGACTGGGATTAACGCTGGGATGATAATATATTTTTGAAATTTTATACATAGATTCTTTACTTAAAAATACGGGACATGTGTTTCGGGTTTCGCATAAACAAAAAATAATGTTGTATGTTTTGATTAATATCTAGGTTAAGTATATGAGATGAATTTTAGTAGATATAAACGTATTATATTGTGTTAAGAATGAACAATTGGTTTGTAGTAAACTAATACTGAGATTTTATAATTTCCAGGGCATGGTGGAAGAGCTCTCGAGTGGTCCCTGTGTGGCGATGGAAATAGTATCAAAGGATAAAACATTAAATACCGCTGTTGAATTTAGAAAGCTGGTCGGCCCTACTGATCCAGTAAGATAACTTTATATAACTTTTATGTATATAAAAATCAATGCCATTTTCTTTGTAATTTTATAATCTACCAAAACTGTGTAATGGGACCAGATTGGCAGTGAAAAACTTATTGCCAAATTTAATTGAAGCTACAATCTTAACTGGTAAATCAAAAGAAGTTTGATACCGCGTATCCCTATGATCCCAACTGATATGCCATTTCAAACGATTACAATATCCTGTGCGTTTATCATTTGATATGTCCACCAACAAAGCCCAAGGGCAAACATTTCACGTTTGTGGTGTGAATTTGGAGCAATCATGTTTTTCAAATGGCCAACTTTATCTTGCATGTTCAAGAGTCGGTACCCCCAGTCGTTTGTTTAATAATCTAAATGCTTTGTATTAAGTTTTAAAATTGCTAGCAATTAAAAAAAGTATTTTATGTTTGAATAAATAACTTTCATGGTCCAATTAATTTAATTAATTTCTGTGCTTTTTCTCAGGAAGTTGCCAGGTTGCTGCGTCCTTACACAATCAGAGCAAAACTTGGTACCACAAAAGTCCAGAATGCTATTCACTGTAGTGATTTACCCGAAGATGGGCTACTAGAAGTTGAATATTTCTTCAAGATATTAGATTTATAAATAAGGCTGATAAAAAAAATCGTTACTTAATGTCAAATCGTAGTGTGATTGATTTAAATGTAATTAATGCAAGTGTTTGTTGATACTTAGTAGTAATAACTTACACTTAATCCTTGCAGCTTCAGGACTGTGATAAATGAGTGTTTGAAGTTTGCCAAGTTAACTCGAAATTTCTAGATTTTGTTTAACTTTGCAGCAAACCTACCTAACACTGTAATCTTACAGAATGTTGTTGCTCCTGTCAAATCAATGCGTTGCAAATAGTCGCTCTCCTTTTTAAAAGTTCTCTCGGAAGTCTGAGGTATGAGCACACGGCAACACTTGCACGGAAATACGTACAAAGGAGAAAGAACGCTAGCTCCTAACATACATAATCAGCTTATAATGTTTCTCATATTGGGACACAGGCTTTCTCTTGGTGAGAGGAATAGGGCCATAATCTACCACGCTGGCCCAGTGTGGGTTGGTAGATGTCACAAGTCTTCGAATCGGCTCTAGCACATGCCGGTTTCCTGACGATGTTTTCCTTCACCGTTTTGAGAACAGCGGTGATGAAATAATATACACAAAGTAAAGCGGCTGATGGGGTTCGTACCTACGACCTACGACTTGTAAGTCGTGGCCAATACCACTAGGCCACCACTCGCATTAGCTCCTAGCGTTATTCCGATTTTCACGGCCTTCCGTAAAATATAAAATGCATTCGTGTTATGGTTTTTTCATACATCTACTTAGTTGGTCAAACCACACGCTTGGAACCATATGCCCGTATACTCTGCAAGCTTTAAATGTGGTGAGTTCTAAAGAATATCACTCACCTACTAATTTAACATTAGCTTCATGCATCATTCGCTCGATCCTGGAACCTCGATTGTTTGAATCACGATCACATTGGTCACGAGAAAGGATCGCGTTGGGAGTTCGGCTTCCCCCACTTCAGAACATTGTTTTTGATAAAATATTTATTGCACAACTATTTGTTTTAATTACACTCCATTCGGAATATTGCGTTGCGTAGCATGATAAATGGTAGTTGCAGTGAATAGTTGCCATTGTATACACGGAATGGAAGTCAAAATCAGTTGAATGAACTGTATAAAAAGTTTTGTTTAAGTGTCTAATCTTTCCCCCGAATGGAGTTTAGTCTTACCTAATACTTTTAGTATTACCTAATACTCATTATGGTCGGTCGGTAGTAGGCATACCTACTAACGTTTATTCTTTTTTAAACATCATTTAATACCTAGGCATTTCCCAACTATATTGGGCTCGATTTCCATTCTAAATGGACGCAGCTTGAATGCCAGTATTTAATATTGAGCGATTACTTAACTGACCTCTACAACTTAGTAACTATGTAATATGGTTACAATCCATAGTCGAAGACTATGTTTATTGTTTTATTATTTAAACTACAATGATTGTTGCCGTGTGTGGCCTCAGGCCTGGCTAGTTACGATTTATTCCGATGAGGTGACCGCAGTGTTTCAGTTTCATAACCGTTGGAATAAGTCGACAAACAAGACTGATAAGTTGATACCACTTAAGTGTTTTTTTTTAATGAAGCCAACATGATATTACTTACTCCGAAATCTCAATAAAAGTTTTTAGCAATTTTTGTCTTTTAAATTATTTGGTTCATCCCAATCCTAACTAGACTCGACTACCTTAAATGCAGTACTTCAGGTGTACCTCGCAACAGTTGGGGGTTCACCCAATGACTGCGAAATACACCTCACCGTAGTGGCGGGGGGTCAATACAGAAGATATGACTGCGCTCTCCGCTCCGCTTGTGGAAGTAAAGCGCACATTCTTGACTACGCCAGAGCACATTTTCACGCGCAGGTGAGAGGTAGGTAAGTAGGTGAGGTCCAAGTAAATATAGGGCAATGGCATCTAGCTACCTAATGCCTTCTCACATTTCGACAGTTATATTTCTGTGGCTTAAGTATAGGTGAATTAATTGTCATGAATCGACACAAAACCATACTACGGATTGTTACCTATATAGGCCATATTTACATCTATCTAAGTGACGGACATCATAATCAGACTACATCAGTCCGTGGGTGGGCATTGCTTACCTTAGAATCTCTTAACTGCCCAAAACAAAAAAAAAATCGAAGAATACATACAAACCAACCGCTTTTTAGGTTTACTTGAAGTGTTTTTGGTGTGATTTATTTAGAGGTGTTTTATAATCACCCATTAGATGACTGGTTAGTTCAGCTGGACGTGTGCACGTCCTGGACAAAATTCATAGTTACGCCAATGGCCACATTTACATGCATGCACTCTTCTACTCTCTTATCTATATTTACCTACTTACTTCGACACACCCAGTGTCAAAGTAAATATAGATAATTAGGCACTTGGGTACCCAGGACATTCATTAGGATCGTGGGCATTCCATAATGGATGTCATTATTAGGTACAGTCAGCAATAAAAGTATATTGAATAAATTTCCGCTTTTAAAATTATACCTTATCAATGCCTATTCACAAGGAAGCTCTACCTAGTCTCTGCCATCAAATCACACGGCTATCTGCCGTGATGGAAGTCGTTCTAAAATATTGTAATAATCTAAGAGATACATTGGCCTAGTCTATTTTGGCATGAAGGCAGAAATTATATCTACAATTTACGCCTTGTTTCAAGAAAACTCATGGACAGTATGATTATTGAGGTTTACATCTAACTCCGGGGGACAACGATAACAGTGTCTAGCAGTACCTACCTACCTATTGTATGGTTGTTCGAAGCTTCACTTGCCTTTCACCGCGTAAATTACGATATGGAGATGTAGTTGTTGATACTTTGGTACAGTAGAACGTAACACCGTATGAATGGCGTATGAGGGGGACACGCATAGGGCTACGCCAGTGCAGCGCAATCTTTTCGACTCGCGGCCGCGTATGCGCTTCAACTAAAGTCGCGTGCGCAACCGATATCATCGAATGAATTCCGTTGAAAAATAAACTTGGTCGTGAAAGGATCAAAATAAATTTGATGGAAAAAGAAAATAATTAAAAAATTGTGACAGTTTATTCGAACATTTGAGTGCAATTTTTTGTTATTGAGGATTTTCACCATTTCCTGATAAGATTGTTTAATTTACGACTACGGTGAGCGAGTGTTTTATTACTGAAATGTTACCAAATTATTTTCTTGATAACCAAGTACCTATTCAACGCATTTTAAAATCTTTTTCATTGATTCGTACCATAGGGTTTTAAGCGATACCAATATCTGGGTCCAGAAATTATTATTTTCATAAAGTCACCTACCTAAGTGTCAACAAGGGTAGAGACAAGTAGATTACTTTAATACTACCTTTGTTTCAAAAGTTTGTTGAAATTAACTGAATACAATATTCAAATAAATTCAATAGACTTATCTTTTCTTAGTTCGATATTTTAAACAAAATTATAATAATAGATATTTGCTTAAATAATAACCTACCTAATTAATTACTTAATAAAAATGACAAAGTGATATTCTAACTTACCTGAAACTATTCATAAACAAGAATAAGATAATTTGACAAAATTATTTTCCATGCAAAAACTGTCAAACACATGGGAACATTTAGTTTAGCGTTAGCTATACAAAACTCAGCCTTATATAAGGGGTGCCTATTAAATAAAAATCGGTTTGCTATAAAATCTCTTAGCTGTCCTGAAATGACTTTCAATTTAATTTCCACTAAAATAGGCACAGCTTGTTTAAAAATATATTGAAGGAAGTTTATAAACTCGTAAAACTAACACTGTAGTCAAATGGGTGTAGATTAGGTACTTAGCACACCTAATATATTTTGTATGATTCATGTGTATGTACCTAACAATTGTTACTTATTTTTTTTTTTTCTAATAAATAATCATAGATATAGTACCTACTGGTGCCGATACTTTCGTTACACATGCCTCTAAACTGGACTAAAATCAGTATAATTTAGTTTATTCCTATCAAATGACGAGTTGCCATTCTGAAATTGAGTAAAGTTGACGATATACCTATTAGTTTCCCAGCACTAAGATAAGTACCTACCTATAAGATGACAGGTGGCTAGTCTCCGCTTAGATTATCTGCCATTGCCGAGTTTCGGCAATGGCAATTACTTCACACATATATGTGAAGTAATAACTTCACATATACGAGTACTCGTACAGAGTGGTGCTGACAATACGACAATAAATAAAAACACGAACAATGCTGGTTCATAGGAATAATCCTAAACCATAGAAAAAAACCTAGCATGAAAAATAAAAAAAATAAAATTTCAAACAAACTTATTCGCATAAAACTGCAAACGGAATAAAACATCCTTTAAAAATATTGGTTCATTGAACTCCGATCGGCGACAGCGCGATCCTGTATCGACTTGCTTTTTTCGCGCCATTATTATTAAAGTTTGGTACCGCCGGATGCGGCGGTCATTAACCTGTAAGCGCTTCCTTATCAACATGTACCTACATCATGTAGAAAATGTGAAAAATGAAAAATAATTTCCTGTGGCTAAACTAATGGACATATTTATATGATTTTTTATGAGTAGACTGAGAAACGAATGTGAAACACGATGTTTAATTTATTGTCGTATTGTCAGCACCACTCTGTATACTTATGTGCAGTAATAGATATCTAACAAGCTGCAAGATCCAGGGATGGGTTCGTCTTAAACGTAGGATTGCCCACTTAAACTACCTTAAGTAAGTTTTACTGGGTATAACTGCTATTGATACCTACTGGAAGCAGCAAATTATGTCAGCTGAACTCTTGAAAAGCTTCGTTTATGAAAATCCAGAAAGTCAGTTGCAAACTATGGGGAAAATGGTGAATATTACATAAAGTAAAATACTAGCATAACTACAATTGGAGAATTCCGATCACAGAGCGTGTGGTGCATGAATATCTACTAGGTATGCCGTTAAAATTCATTTGAGTCATTGTTATTAATAAGTAAACTTTTATGTTATGGGAACTAGAGAAAAACGCATCTGTTTGTTCATTGTTTTCGTTTGGGTATATCGCGCCATGTAGCCGCGACCGAGATTTTTCCGAGAGGTTTCATAAATAACTATATGCTTAAAAATATTATTAGAATCGAGCAGTGATAATATTCAATTTAGTGAAATAAAGGAACATTTTTTATACAAAAGTTATATCAGTGGCTATGCAAGCTACGAACTAATAAGGGGTCCTGAAAACTAGAGCCAATACTTTTAAACATCGGAGTTAATAAGTAAGTAGATAATAATTTATAGGTTCTTATTCCTGGTTGTAGATCTTTTCTTTTTTTTTTGTAAATCGTCAATTGCTTATAGGTCTTGGTAAGACGGGAGGGCGTGCCAGATTTTACTTATCTTGGTTGATATCCCAGCCACGAGGACATGGTGCTCAGCTAGCTCCAACGTGTACTCCCCGCGATCCACACAGTCGTGAAACCCTGGCTGTTACTCACGTATTATCCTGAACTGAGGAGGCGTTAGGTGGAAAAAAAAGACCCCGGGGAGGCACCCCGGCGTCTTTATTTCCACCTAACGCCAACTTCTAGCCAACTGGTTGCAGGCTATATGTATCTTAGATAACAGTAATTTAATCAGTTTTATTAAAGGTGAAATAATTCGTGTGAATTTACTTAAAATACACTCAATAACTATTGATGTACCTACATCAATAGTTATTTAAAACCTTCGTATTCTAAAACATACCTATGTTTTAGCTCCTATGACAGAGCATATTGGTACCCCAAAACGATAGCCACAGAGGTGTACTCTAGTATGGGCACACCACAATAGCGGCGGTAAGTCCCCTCTTTGAGGAGAGGCTAGAGAGGTGCCACGGCGTCCTCACCTTCCGCCTGACGCAGGTCCTCATCGGAAACGCCTGTTTCGGAAGGTTCCTGTTCGGGATAAGGCGGGAGAAACACCAAGGTGTGACCACTGTACGGATCGCCCTGAGGACACGGTGGAGGTCTGTCCGGCTTGGGCGGGGCACCGCCATGTCCTCGAGGTGGCGATCTGCGGCCGCCCTGGTGCAGGCCATAGTCTGGAGCGAGGAGTCATGTGCATGGCAGGCTTTGGTGGCAAGTCAACTTTTTAGACTGAGTTATCTTTGTGCGCTATAGTCGCAAGCGGTATTTTGGCAATTACACAGTACATTTTGTCACTTTCTCTACTGTGTGGTTTATTTAAAAGTTAGAGATAAGTCCTCGTTTATACTTTGTTTAGCAATTAGGGGAGTTTATACATGTTCTGCGAGATTTCCAGGGGGGGGGGGGGGCAGCCATGGGTACGCCCGTGATGACGGGGTTCACGAAGATCGATGTCTGGGTCAGGGTCTGTGCAGGCAAGTGAAGGAACACGGGTGGGTTTTATTCAGTAAAAGTCTGAAACGCCCTTCCACTCCGCCCAAAGCGGGAGAGGTCATTTCAGGATTTTCCGTCCACACCAAAAAAAAAAGTTGTACTCTCTTAGCTGTACAATCTGCTCAATCAAGCTAATATAATATATCGATTTAAAACTTTATATTTAAAGAGCTTCAAGATTGAGAAAATTTGACAGTTTCCGGGAGATTAGTGTGCTGATGTCTATTAACTATTTAATTATAAATAATAGAATATTTTTCGGTTTCTTGTACCTAGCGACTGTTATTTTATCCAGTATTTAAACTCTCATACTCATATTTGGACGTGATCTTTCTGCTCTAGATAAATTCATGGCATAAGTATTAGCTAGGTACTTATTGAAAACACATACAAAATATTAAACATAATGGTTAGAGCCAAGTCACATTATCAATTTATAGTTGTGTAGTGAGCGACTACACTGAGACAAAATATCTTCTTACATAGTAGGTTTCGGTAGATACTGTAAATATGTCTTATAAACCCCCTAAAATCACTAGACTATATCTTCAATCGGTGATGTATTCACATCTTTTTTCAATGTCCTGTCGTACCTAATAGACTATGTACTTATAATATTGCCAAATGCAACGCACTATGCAGAAATCAGGAAGTCGTATTTTGGTTAAAGTTGAAAGTCACAGTAACTTTTTGATGTCAAAATGCCATACTAGGTCATCGTGATTCGGCACTCTCAAGATTACGATTATTTAGTTAAATGATAATGGAATCGTGTTAGATTGAGGAATTTATAAAAATAGTGGACTAGGGCCCCAGACACTTGGCTAATCGGCCCTTAGGGTATTATAGGTACCCTAACGGCCGATTTACACCGAAACGGCATCTACGACGCCGGAATGTACAGACGACAGCACATCGAACTAATACTCCTCTTCTTCTTCATCTCAGCATTAATCCCAGTCGCATCCGAAGCTTTTTTCAGCTTTGGAGTCTGGGGTCCGCTTTACCAGTCCAACTGCTGATTTTTTCTAAACTTCGATATTTTCCGTGAAGCGACTGCCATCTGACCTCCACAACCCGAAGGCGATATCGAAGCATTGCAGTTAGACCAATTGCTGAACTTTTTTTTTGAGGGCTCTAACAACCCGTAACGACTGCCATTAGATGTTCGTATGGCAACCGGGACCAACGGCTTAACGTGCTTTCCGAGGCACGACCAGATCAGTGCAAATATTCATATTCATGGATACAAATATTTGCTCTGCGCGAGGATCGAACCCGCGCCTCCTTGCGCAGCGGCCGCGTTCGCTACCGCTACGTCACGGAGGCTGTCCGACATCGAGCTAATACTAAGTTGTTGGAAAGGAAAGGGAAACCTAAACCTAAACAAAATTGTAATTAGTGATAATTATATTTGTTGTGCATTCTCATTTTTTTTTTGTCCCATTATCTTATTATTTTATTAGGTATATCCAATGTTATTATTAATATTATATTTTTTTGACATCTTATATTTCATTTATTGTTATTGTATCTGGTTGTTCATTTCGTAATTTAGAATATTAATTTTCATAATATAAGTTTTATTTTTTACGCGAATGTTGTGCACGTCTGTTATTGACACTAACACTAGAATAAGACCTTTAAAATGTTAAATAACAATGTTTGTGTTTGTGTTGTTGATGTGCCTTAAATAAATAAATACTATCTGCCTTTCTTTATAAGATTTTCAACTTTATCGCTAAAGTATTCAGGCTCAAGGTTGATTGACAATATTTGACAGTTTCGTTATAGCTAGACCTGCTGTCGTCCGTACAATAATGATCTATTGCTTCAAAAATTCTACTTAACCAACACTGTGAATAACGCAATGAATTTTGTTGAACTATCAGAATGAAAATCTTTGTTGCGTTTACGCAACTATCCCGCTGCATTATCGAAACGCCAGCAACCTCTTGAATAGCTTACAGAGGTCATCTAGATATCATTTTCTGATTTCTTTAACTTTTGACCTTTAGCATGAAATATATGGGAGTTTTCCTCCTAAGCAGTGCATTCGATGCTTATGTTATGCCTTTTAAGTGTGACTTTTGTTACCAAGACCTATATTTCCAAGTGCAACTCTTGAAATTGTTGATGGTACTACGTGGTTAATTCACTGTTGTAAGTATGACTACGTAGAGTTTTGATTATCTGTAAAAACTCATTTATCATCTGATATATTATTGAATTCATATTACCTTACCACTAAACTGCACGGAATGGAATTAGTCAGATACCTGTTAGCCTGTATACATAGTATGGGACGTGGAGAAGGTCATGGCCGTATTGTTTACGCAGCCAATGTTACAGGCAACTGCTACACAAACAGGGTGTAAGGATTTAAATCTTTCTACGAAGACCGATGCCTGCCAGGGCCCCGGGATGTTCGATAGAGTTACCGTGGATTTTGGCGCACAGGCAAGTCCAGGAACACGCGTGGTTTAAAAAAAAGGATCTGTACGTTTGAACGCGCTAATCTCAGGGACTACTGGTCCGAATTGAAAAATTAAATGCAGGATAGATGAAATTCGTTTAAAGTTATTTTGATTGTAAACAACGTTTAAAGTTTAATTAAAGTTGACTTCGCAATTCTAGGTAACTATCTTTGACTGCTGCAACACTTCCACCTCGTCGATTGTACTGTTGCAGAAGAACTCCATGTTTGTCGAATGTTGCTCTGAGAGACTCAACACTCTCATCAAACCAATCTTCATTACGTCGTGCTTCCCTGCCCAGGGTAACTGTAGTGGTTTTTCCATTATGTGAGAAGACAACATACACCAGGCAGCACTAATGTCACCCCTCTCCGTAGCAGTCAGCTTCACAAACAAAGTCTCAGCATATGTTTTTCTTATCTCGAGATCTTGCAGCCTTTCCACGTTCAAAGACGCAGGCCTTTTTGCTACGGATCTACGAGGTTTCCGGAGGCACAGTCGCAGTTTAGTGACAACGAGATGGTGGTCAGTCGAACAGTGCGCCCCACGATGACATGTGTGACTTGCATGGCTGACATCCTTTTGCCGTACGATAACATAGTCGATCAAAAATGCCAGTGTGTGGATCTTGGGTGCATCCATGTTGTCTTGTGCTTAGCGGCAAGTCTGAACATGGTGTTTGATATAGCCAGCTCGTATTGGGCAAGACTGAGTAGCAATTGCCCATTTCTGTTCATATTGCCATGTCTACCCAGAACTCCAGGCCAAGCCTCAAAATCTGCTCTTTGACATTAATGCTATCCAGTAATGTTCTCACGTTCCACGCGCCAAATGTCATGATAGGTGTTCTCATGGTATTGTTTCTCTTGTAATTTCCACCACGCATAAAAGTGATGCGATGGCAGCCTCGGTTACTACCACCTGCGTAGAAAGGAACGAACATTGTTTAGGGCAATTTTTCTAGCCCCCTCCTCGGCTGAGCGAGGAAAGCAGTGTCTCCCTATATAGAGCTGCTTTGTCAATCCGGGCGCTGCCGAATTCGCACTGTAGCCCCAAATTCGCAGTACATGGCGTGTACTCACACCCCTGGGACTGCCCATGTGCAGGTATCAGATAAAGCCCGGCTTGCATCAGGTCAAACTTCTCTACTTCAACCCATCGCCACGGGGCTATGAGCTTAATCGGAGTCACATTAGACGAAAGCAGTCAGTTGCGCAGGATATTTTAAGGTCTGCAAGCGTTCCCGCAAATGCAGGCGCATACCCTCGTCCTTCCCAGGACTTGGATCAGACAGACGACTGGAGAAGAGGTCAGATGATGTGTACTGCCGACGGTATCTATATGCTCTCTACCGTCGCCCTTGGCCACGGTACGGGTCTGCCTTCGTTACCGACACAGACTTTGTAAGCTGTGCGGGAGAGAGCCGCATGGAAGGAACAAGGAATAGGTGTATAGAAGGGATGAAATGGAGTGATTGGGAAAGCAACAGGTTATAGGATACTGTTATCAAGGAAGGAAAGGGAAATGATAACAGTAGCTCAGGAGCAGGGGCCGCGTACCCATACATTCATAATTTACTACCGGACAGGCAGTTGTTGAATGCCCAGTGTTTGGGGCATGTATGTATGTATGGATGTTATTGCTATTCTTTCACAGAAAAACTACTGAACGGATTTGCATAAAAGTTTTACACAGCTGGTTCATAACCGGGTTTAACACAAATAAAATATCCTATCCCGATATTCCCAAGGGTTCAAAAGTTACGCGGGTTTAACCGCGGGGCGCAGCGCGCAGTACACTACCAATCGAATTTTGTTGAAATCATCAACGGAATAAATATCACCATTATCGTCACCATAAATGTGTTATTAATTTAGGTTAGTAACATCTGTGATGCATCTTGTAATTTATAAAATAATCTTATGATCAAAGTGGTATGCGCTTGTTGTTTTTTTTTGTTGAGTTTCGTTCCGTGTCAGATCTGCGGTTACGACACCAGTCGTGAATAGCGAATGTCATGTCTTCGCCACACCATTCTAATTGTTTTGATACGTATTCGAGGACGGCGGTCTCAGCATACGAGAGCCTACTCTGTAGGTTTGATTGCTACGGGGTCTTAGGCAAGTCTTTTCTTGGATTTAATAATATGTCAGTATAAACATATGTATATACACACACGTACCACTTACACCCATACACGCACCATACACCATTACACACATCCACATTCATTTACATAAAACACCCACATTTAATAATTTAATCAATATTTGTATACAATTTAAAAGTACCTAGTATTTACTTACAATATTTAATTCTGTTAAAATAGTAGTGTCAGCACAAGTACTATACAATATTATGTTATATGCCTGTACCTTAAGCATAGGGGGACGAGACTGCTTCTCCTTAACGCAGGTTATTCTGTAACCTAGCTAGGAGAATAGTGCTTCACCCACTCGATTGTAGACTACCTAACATATTTTGTAAGAAACTTTTTTACCATATGTACCTACTACAATCTGTCTCTTTGAGTACCTATATAAATTTATTATTATTTTTATATATTTTAAGAATTTTGTTAATAGAGTTATATAAATGCAAAGATTGATTTGAAAATTCGTGCCTAGCAAAGTAAGTTCTACATGCACTTGTTTTAGTTACTTCGTAATTTCGTCTTTTTGTTAAAATAGTAGGATCAACTGTAAGTGACTTATGTTTCCTTAGTGGTATGTAAAATATACAATTTGCGTAAACATAAGGAAGAAGATACTGAAACATGTGTGGAGACAGAAAGCGATATAATCGATACTTCCTACCATCACCAAATACCTATAAATGCCAAATTGGATAAAGAATAGAGGTAAACAAATCGTTGCTAGGCTACGAGTTGTTTACGCCTAAAAGACAGATATTAACAACTTTTTCTAGATAGGTGAGTTTCATAAAAGTAATAATCCTATTTCCTACTAACGTAAACAGTTTATTTATGATTAGGTATTTATGATTTGCATAGAACGCTTAACCGATTTGAATGAAAAATGTAAGCTAATTTCCTAATAGTTTAAATTTTTGATACATATATATTATACTTAGCCCATACTTGAAAGTATTACAATGCGTGTGTTATAAGTTGATTTGATACGCAAAATTGTATTGACAAATGCCTCAACTTGATTCATTGGGTAAATTCCACAAAATGTGTTACCTGGATTTCATCCATGTTTCTTTTTTTGTAGGGCTATCACGTAAAATTTATGTCGACTTTTTAATGGTTTTTCGTAATACCAAGTTAATATGCATGTTATTTTAGTAATTCTATTGAAATATCCTGCAATAGGGATTGTTAATAAATAGCATGTAAAAGGCAACAATCATGTAAATAATAGGAGATTTGTAAAACGTGAGTTGTGATAACCCTAAATTGGTTTGTCTACCTCTATTCTTTATGGAGCTTGGCGTTGGTATAGTTGATGTGAGACAAAAGAATAGAACAGAATACTCGTTTATTATGCACAGATGACAGCACATCAAGCTACTACAATCCGTCAGATTTCTTTATTAGATTTTCTACTTTATCTCTAAACCATTAAGGCTCAAAGTTGGTTGGGAATATTTGACAGTTTCGGATAGCTTGACCTGCTGTCGTCCGTACATTTGGTGTAGCGGCGCGGAAATTGTAATATTGACCAATAAGTCACCAGTCCATTGCACCAGTTGCCCGTATCATGTCACATTATGCATGTTGACACTGTGGAACACGATTCCCTTATCTGTGTCAAAATGTTTGCTTGCTGTCTAGTGTTATATTGAATGATAGTAGTAGTATGAAGAAGCCGGAACAATAGCATTCCCAATATTTACCCATTGAGCGTTGAACTGGGAGAACGGTGTGAGTACCTATGCTCCAGATTTCGCTAGGAAATCATTGGAATAAATGTTTCCGATGGAGTCTATTCATAATTGGTGTACCTATCACTCCCGTACATCTAAGTAGGTATATTGTGTTAGTTTAGGATTTAGACACTATGGTTAGACGTTATCTTAGAAGTTCATCTTAGAACTGAAACAATGAAAGTACCTAAGAAAAATGGAAGTGAAATATATTGCAATATAACCATATTGCAATATATTAATAACTATTCGCACATGTTTTATTACCTACCATTTCTATAGTTTATATTAAACATTGTAATCTTATAAACATATGCATTGCCGTCATCCTGATATATATTTACAGTTTACTAATAGTAATCAAAAGAATCATGGGAATGTATATGTACAAAGTTAACATCTCGTGTGGAAAGGTATTACAATAATAAATGTATTGCTCTAGTCTTCGGAGTACATTCGTGTCGTCGCTCGTCCGCCAGTTTCCCTTATGGGTACCCGTTGCTTATATTTTGTTACGAATTAGCCATTGTATTCAACCATTGTTTGCCAACCGTGCCAATTACAAGTAGGTAACTGTGCTTATAACCTACACCACTTCATGGTATTCATGATAGGTGTTATGTTTTATATCTAATTTTCTGTTAACCATTTAGAGAGTTTACTCTTTTCATCATAAATATTATATAAAGCTGTTCCGAAGATGAAACAGCTGGGTGGGTTAAATACATTAGATATGCTGCAGACAAATTGGCCCGAATGATAAACTAAAAGGGTCTCGAATTCCATTCTCAGTGATTATTTTGTCCTGATTTAAACTCACTTCCGAGTGGAATTTAAATCACATTGCGCTGGGTAATTGCGTAACCCACATAAAAGGACATTTTGACAGTTGGCTACGTTCATTATTTATTTTGAGCAGAGGAATTTATTAAACCTATGAAGCATAATAATCTTGGATTGTGATGGAAACTGTGTTATGCAATTAGGGTGCTGAGTTGAACGAAGCGAAAGTTGTTGACGATTGAAGATTTTATCGGCAAATGATAGCATCGCAAACTCAATTGTTAGTTAGACAAAAGTGTCAATTCCCTTGTTTATAAAGTTAACTAAATTTAAGTTCAGTGTACCTATCTTTTTTTTATTACATTGAGAAAAGAACAGAATTGAATTGCATGATTTAATTCCCCCATCTCCGTTCCACCATCGGACGACCGGTCGTACGGCAAGTTTCCACCCTTACGTTGTTAACACCACTACGATCCGGACGAAGCGTTTCGCCTCCTCGCTTATACCGCGTACATCGAGGACTGGAACAATTTGGAAACGGCGGTGTTTCCGTCGGACTACAATTTAAGTGTCTTCAAGGCTAGGGTAAATAGGCTCTTAATAAACTAGTGCGCGTTACCATCAACGTTTGCGTCACTGCTT
Source organism: Sesamia inferens (assembly GCA_037179545.1). Taxonomy (NCBI): domain Eukaryota; kingdom Metazoa; phylum Arthropoda; class Insecta; order Lepidoptera; family Noctuidae; genus Sesamia; species Sesamia inferens. The sequence goes on from CM073923.1 coordinate 23,171,578, forward strand.
ACTATCAGGAGGGATTGCAAGCGCTGGTTTATAATTTATAAAAAAAAGTATATAAAATATTAGTTTAGTCTAGTCAAATAAAAATTTTCCATAGACAGTTTAGACGTGATTAAAAACATGTCAAAAACGTCTATTTTCGTTAGGTGCGGACTAATTTGACAGAACTGAACTTAAATTTAATTTAGTTTGTGATCAAGGAAATGAGCACTAATGTGTTTATAGTTGAACCATACCATAGATTGATAAACTGGATTTCTATTTGAACCTATTCTATTTAAACGTATGCACCTACTAGTGTCTAAAATCATCATCATCATCATCTCAGCGTATAATCCCGGTTGCATCCTATATGATATCTTAAGCAATGATTAGATATAAGTGATGGAATTAGTATTATATAAATGTGATAGTATTATATATATAATGATAAGTTAATAGAATATAAGTAATCCTCGTTTAAAATAATACAACAGGCACAATGTAGCGAACTTCCTGCAACTCATAACACCTTTTGTATTATACACCTGCATTGACGAACAAAAATATTTGATTTGATTTGGAATCTGCATCATTTTAAAGCAAATTTCTAAACTATTGCTTCATAAGTTAAAAAAAAAAATTCTGCATAGTAGGGTGAAAGAACCAGTGATGGACAAGACCCCAGTGATGGACACTTTTTAACTTTATTGAATGAAAACAAGCCATGTACACTCATATTTTGGTATAGCAACACTTAATCTTAGAGACTGGCCTCCTATTCGCCCCCTAATTATACGTCAGTACGATCGGCCGTTTTGTTTCAAGTTGGCGAAGTAAACCTTGACCAAGTTAGTGTTCCTCTGGAAGAACCCAATTTTACTTACATAATCGTTAAGATGGTGAGTCTATTTTTTTTTTAAATTATATGATTGTTATTTATTGTAACTGAATTCTAATTGATTTTAAAGCTAAGCATTGAAATGAGAGATAATTTGTTATTATTCGTCCCGCTCATTATCACGCATTTCTTAAAGTTAAGCCAGTGTCATTAACTGGTTCCGACATACATACTTTCTCCAGTAATGGGCACATGTCCATAATTATTTTTTTAGAAATTTCTTAAGGGGGTACACCGTTCTGATTCCTTTTTCCATGCAGTTTAATTGCATTTCTAAAATAATCAAATTGGAGTCCATGTACCAGTAAAGAACAAAGTGTCGATTACTGGATCCAATGAGTGTTCATTACTGGTTTTTATGTTTTCTTTCAGGCGGCTCCAAGAAAAAATTATTCGCCTGAATGAAAGACGGGCTATGTGGTGAAAGCTGTTCGCAATAAAGAGAAGGATGCCATTGTTGCTAAATCATTTGGGGTGCCTCGTGTAACACTTTATAATAAAATATCAGGAAAGACTCCTATAAAGTGTACAATGGGGCCTAACAATAATTTTAAATGAGCATGAAGAAATTTTGGTTAGGTGGCTCTTAGACATGGCTGAAAAACACTTTCCTATTTTAATAGATTGCCTACTAGACAGTGTGCAAAAAATAATAAAGGATGAAATAATATCGAACCCCTTTACAAACAACAGACCTGGAAAAAAGTGGTGTAATTTATTCCTAAAAAGACATCCAATTTTGACTTCAAAACTGCCGGAAAATCTAGGTATCTATAACGTATCTGCAAAAGATATAAGAAAGCGGTTTCAAGAAATAAATGGCTATTTAGAAGAAAATAATTTTAAAAGAATAGTCAAAGACCCAAACCGAATGTTCAATGCTGACGAGAGTGGATTTTTTTTTTTCGCAAAAACCAGGCCGTGTTATAGCAAAAAAGGGAATAAACATCTTTACTCTGCGTGTGGTGATGAAAAAGAAAATGTAATAGTTTACAACTACGAACGAATTCCGTCACATATCGCATTCAATGTGCCTGAAATAGGATAGGGAAGTATGAAAGTGGGCGAATGTGCAGCAGCACATTCTATGAATATGTGACTAATATCTTCAACCCGTGGCTTGAAAAGGAGAAAATATAGAAGCCAATTCTACTTTTTTTAGATGGCCACAAATCTCATCTTAATTTGCACCTCTCGAAATTTTGTGCACAAATGACATTCAAGTTACAGACTGTATATTTAATGATTACGTAGGTACTTCTTTTACTTTAAATTAATATAATGATTCATATTGAACTGTATTAATTTATTTTTTTCCTTACCAAATACTATTATGTCAGTCATAATTTATGTTGTTCGGTGTCGATGACTGGATGTCCATTACTGGGTAACTGTCGCCAACTGGGTATGGACAACTGGATCCTAGATGTCAATAATTGGTGATTTTAGTATTTTTTAATATTTTTTCAATTTTCTAATCACGTATTACCTATACTTCAATAGTAAATCATTGTGCGCATTCTTGAGAATATTGATCGTTATTTGCACTAAGTGCTGTTGAACTGCGTTTTGTAGTTTATTTTTTACCACTTTTTATTGCGAACACAGTCTTAAAACTGTTGATAATTGGATCATTCACCCTACTTACTTAAATAACGCCATGAATATTGTTCAACTGTCTAAATGATACCGATTCCAATTGATAATGTAAATGTAATTGCCCCGCAGAGCGCTTAGATAAGTGATGAGTAGATGAATCTGAATGAATATTTTCCACCATACTCCTATTTCATTCTTATGGCGTAAGTATGTAATAGGGTAAACTTTAATCCAAGAGTTACTCAAACCAGTAGGTACCTATCATAATTGAGTACCTTAATATATTTTCTAATCTTGCTTCATATTTTCATAAAAGTCTGTATTGAACTGTCAAAATAAAAATGCTATTGAAACCGTGGCCCTGACGCATAGGCAAGTGAAGAAACACGGGTGGTCAGTAAAAGTCTGACACGCTTTTCGACTCCGCCCTGAGCGGAAGAGGTCATTTCATGATTTCCGATCCTCAACGAAAATAAGTGTTTTACATAGTCCACCGTGCTGAAAATGCAACGGGAATCTATTAATCCCTGTTGTCATTTCTATAACTGTTGTCAGTTGTTATAAGCGTTATAATAGTTATAAGTGTAAACAGATAATTTTCATGTTTAGGTACTAACGACAGCACATCAAGCTACTACGATCTGTCAAATTTCTTTAATGGATTTTCAACTTTATCATTATAGTGTTAAGTTTTAAGGTTGATTGGGAATATTTGACATATTTGGGTAGCATGCTGTCGTCTGTACAATTAAGTCTGCAGAAATACCTACACGGTAAGATAGCTAGCCTGTGACACAGACTATAGTCATGCTATAATGTTTATTTTGTTTCAAGTCCTTGCATTTCAGTTACTTCACAGTGTTATTTTTCTGATAACATGTCATTTGAATGATTTATAACATGTGTGAACGCTTATAAAAACATCACGTTTTGTTGAAAATATCGGTTGTGTTTTATTTGTATTTTCTTTTGTTACAGGAAATAATAGAAGCACCCTTCTTCCATGCCTCAAAAACAAAGGCAGATAAGCGGCTGGGTGACAAAGAACTTCCCCACCTAGGATTCCTAGAGACCTCGTGTGGAAACACACATAACTATTAGTTGTTCATTATTATACTCGTAAGCTACCAAAATGCAGTTTGTACGTTCCTTTTTCAAGCGGATAACCGATGATCTCAAACAAAAGAAATTAATTCCACTAAAGCTATTGTTTTTCGTTCACGCCTCCAGTAAGTATTTAAATTCTATTTATATATCCACTTTAATCCGAATCACTACAGTTGAAATACAAAAAATAAATAAACCGTAACGTATACGATTACCGTGTAACACGCCAGCCAACTTCGCCCATTAATGGGGGCCGGAAAGAAGTCGAAATCTCCCTCTCCCATTCCGCAGTTTCCTTTTGCGACATTAAGTCCTCGCAGAAGGACACCGTCGCGTCCCACGACCATCCTCCGCACTACGACCGGCACCTTAAGGTCGCTTCCTACTTCATTTGTACACTAGGCGAGCGTGTATTGCTCCGTGTCCTCCGCCGCATTGGACGCAGTGGTGGTGGACGCCATGCGGCACAAGAACTTGATGAAGCAGCCGTGCCCCGACAGCACCTGCGTCACTCTGAACGACAAGGAGCCGTGCTTCTCCCGAGCCAGTCGTCGAGTACTGACCAGATCACCTCGACGGTAGGGCGCAGAAGCCTTTACTGCCAATCCGCCACCAATACCTGACGAAGCTTCTCTCGGCGCAGCTCGATATGCCGCTGTACCGGACTCTAACCCGTGCCCACTCTTCCTTGCGCCATCGGTTTAATGACGCGACTACTTTCGACTCTATAGGTCCCAGGGCGGGGATCCGGTCAGGACGCAAGCCGCCTCGTAGGAATCGTGCTGACGGCCATCGCCCTGTGTGGTTTGTTCCATACAATTCTACCCCAACCAAACGGCGCCGAGGCGTAGGGTTTCCTCAAATTCATGGCCCACGTCTTGTAAAAGTACAGATGACGGCACGGCTACTAAGCGTCTGTCAAATTTCTTTACTGGATTTTCAACTTTATTGCTATTGCTTTAAGGCTGAAGGTTGAGTGAGAATATTTGACAGTTTCGGGTAGCTTGACATGCTTTTTTTTTGTTTTGGCATGGGAAATCATCAAATGATCCTTTCTCGCTCTGAGCGAAGCGGAAGGGCGTGTCAGACTTTTACTGATTGAAACCCACCCGTGTTCCTTTACTTGCCTGTAGGCCAGGGTCACGGTTTCTTTTTTAACCAACCCGCAACCCTGACTCAGGAGGCATCGGTCTTCGTGGACCCCGTCACTATGTGCTGACATGGCGTGAAACACAACGCGCCGTCGACTCGGGCCTGCCCCCTAATCGGCGAACACATTTTTGTCAAATGATTGCGACTAGTTGGCATCAGTTGGGATCTCTCGGACCTTACCGGGCGGCGATAGCTTTACATGCTGTCCTCCGTACAATTGTTTAGGATGGTCTGACATAAGCTATGTGTAAAAGCACTGAGAAAGAAAAAAAAAGATAAAAGTAGGCTTGAGTATGTTACTTAGATTTTAATTATTATCAGTCGATTGTTTTCTGGAACTTTTTTTAATATTTCGTAACCAAATACTTATTACATGGTAGCAAATTACATTAATAGAATTTGATACTATGTAACTTATATAAATAAATATTGTCAATTGCCTCCACGGCTGTTATGTACCAATAGTCACCAGGCATGATAGACACGATCCTTGTATTTAGGTAAATAAGTTTCATCGCAGTGTGCCTACTAAATATCCAAACACTTTTGGCTCGGCATCGGTAAAATATACCATAAGGATAGGGACGACTGCGTTCTTTTCTATCTTACTTTGCAATTTAAATAAGAAATCTGTCTTCAAAAGAAGATTAATCTGAAGATATATTCATGTATTCACTCACATACGTACACCACAAACCGTAAATCGCTGGGCCTAGAAGCATTCAATGGTGGAAAATTGGAAGGTGTTTTGAAAATTTTATTTTTAAAGAGGTTTAACAGGGCAGGACAGGAGGTTTGTATTGAAGTTCGGCAGATTCGTCGGTGGGAAGTCACATCGAGCTAAATTCATTATACGCCTTTGTATGTACCTACGGACGACAGCAGGTCAAGCTACCCGAAACTGTCAATCATTCTCGCTCAACCTTGAGCCGTAATGCTTGAGCCATAAAGTTGAAAATTTAATTAAGAAATTTGACAGATTGTAGAAGGTTGATGTGCTGTCGCATGTACCTGCGTTTCACTAAACTCTACCAGGTAATGGCGCCGATTACCTTGTTCATAAAATAACTATAGTTCGGAGCTTCTTTTTCTTTTTATCTCATTAAGAAGAGGACAGTAGATAAATGTTAGTCTAACCTGTCAAATTAAGATACTCTATTGATATCATAAAAGTGGTTAAAAAAATGGCGACTAAAAATAAGTTTACCTACGTCAGACGCTGAGTAATGTATTTATTTATTTATATAGTATGTAAAGAATACCCTATCCAATCCGTGAAGGTATTGTTAGGTTTCGATAACTGATTCTAAGCCGGGCTAAACTTAAAAAAATGCCCCTAAAAATAAATATTATTTCGCAAAAAGATAGAGAGAGAACCTAAGTTACCTTAGGTAATATATGCGCGGGCAAAGGGGGACAGGGCTCGCGGCACGCGGTCGCATCGCTATTAGCTCATAATAATACCATCAAAAATGGTGTAATCACTTTTTTTTTAAATACCAAATTTTGGGGAAGTTGGAGTTACTTCGCGGAAAAAAATAGATTATTTAAAAATTCATTACTATTGTTACCATGATGTTTATGTAAAATTTCATATTTTATTTGGTCACGTGTTTACCTAACCTTTATTATCCTTATGGGTCGGACGGGGTTTTCTTTACATATTGTATATTCTTTATTGTAGACCAAAAACATACATCAAACAAAATACATTCAACATAACAAAACAAACTAATTTGACAGGACTAAACTAATATTTATCTACTGTCCTTTTCTTAATGAAATAGAAGAAATAAGATACACTGATTTTAAATTTAGTTTTGTTTGTGAATAAAGTCCCGTCCACACACACGCGCTTACCTGCGCAAACTGGTTTGCACAGGCATGCTCGCAGGTAAGACGGAGCGTGTAGACGGGGCATAAGGGAATCGGGGCTATAAGTTGATGATTTACAGCTCTGTTCGTGCTGTACCCGTACCTGACGATTCATATGCGAGAACTTGGCATCAATGTGGAGGAGACCGCCATCATGTCCGCAGTGACGCCGGTCGTATTCATCGTCATGCCGCCGCTAGCAGGCATGTTGGCTGATAAGATCGGCAACTTCAGAGTAAGTAAAATGGGACCCGCTTGACCCTTAAATGACTTCGCATGTATAAAGGACAAATCTCAAAACTACATTTAAAAATAAGCTAAGCTGTAGTTCGAAAAAAGTTCTCTGGTCAAGTTTAGGAAAAAATGGGACGGATAAAAAACTACTTTACATAGAGGTAGTTTAATGTAAATTTACATATTTTTGTAACATACACACGACTGCCCAGTGACCCACTTATCTAGGTCACCTCAACAGACAGTTTACAGTAGACATGTTGGAGAAGGCTTAAGAGTTAAGTGATGATTATTCACGAATACTGGGAAATTCTCCAAAAATTAATAAAAAATGCATTTTCTGAAAACCTATGATATTTTACTAGCTTAGATAGCATTAAACAGAAGTCAAAAAAGGTTGTTTTTACGATACACTTTGTAATAAAAGTATGGACGACAGCAGCTCAAGACACCTTAAACTGTCAAAAATTTTCAATTAATCTTAAGCCTTATGCTTTAGCAATAATGTTGGAAATTTATTAAAGAAATATGACATATTGTAGTAGCATGAAGTGCTATCGCATGTACAACGTGTGTATATTGTGCTTTGTTACAGTTAAGATTAATGCTAAATTTTTTACAATGAACTTAATGTGTATGAACTGTTATATTTAAATCAACTCTTTTGAACTACATACCTATATCTCTTCTGAATTTATGAGGCTTTTCATTAAGTAAATTATTCAGTTTTGCGTAATTTCCATCCATTTCATGTTAAAAACCTAAAACATCAGGATTCAGGGCTGACCACTTGAAAGTCTACCAAATCTGAAATGTTTCCTAATCGTCATACGTTGTGGCAACAGGGTTGTTTTATTTTAATTTTGCCGGGTTATAATGACTTCCACTGAGATACGTAGACATCTGTGTTTGATTTTGATTTGAGGTACTTTTTTGTCGATTTTTTGACGTGTTATTGTTCTATTTTTACTTTGTTATCAGTATCAACATTGTCTTTCATGTTGTTAAATTTTATATCATAACCATATTTCATAATATAAAAAACGAATTCATCTCAAAGATTAAATTTTGTGCATGAACCTCTGTGTATGAACCTCTTCTGCTTAAAGCTTACGGTGGAGGAAAATCTACATACAGGTGTATCTGACATCGTAACGCAAACTTCGCGAAAAGGCTACACCGCATTCCACTAACAAAATTATGATAGTCATTTATGTCGTTAATGAGCGGTTACAGAAATAACAATGTTTAAAAAATAGTGTCGGCTCGGCCTTTGAACGTTGCAAGCTTGCCGCTGTGCGTGTTTATAGGTCTGACGTTGATCCCTGATGCGAACTCTATTAAATCAGCTGATAGGATAGTATTTCTAGCATTGTTCACATTGCGCTTGTTTGTGTAATTTACGAATTAATTATTTTTTTCTTTAAAATCTTATTGGGTTATAAAAGTATAATAATTAATCGAGAAAAAGCCGACGCAAAATTCCACCACTAGGGGGTTCAGAATCATGTACTGGATCTATGGTACTCGTTTGTGCGTCGATGTCAGATACACCCTTTATACATATATCACATACTGGCTGGGATACGAAAAATCACAAGTCATCCTGTGTGTTTTAGTGAGAGCTCATTTACAAACAGTTTACCAAATAACTGCAAGCTCTATAATTTTCTAGTACGATGTGTGCCTATCTGTGTATATCGAAAAGTACGGTAGTAAAGTACATTCTTAAAATAGTTGGCAATAATAAACTAGTCAACTCATTTCCTAAATTAAGTTGTCACTATTATCTGGTCAGCAATTTTCTATAATTTATTTACAAGTGTGCCTATTTAGAGGCTCTAATCTGTTTCATTATTTATTATGACTAATCTTTGTTGTTGGATCGTTCCGCTGCTATACTATAATCGAGTTAATCCAGAACGTCCGTATCGGTATCACGAATGAAACCAATTCTACCAACAATAACCTTTACCTTGCATTGTGGAGGTATTGTGGACAATCAGCGAAGGACATACTGTCGTACATATAGGGAGTCCGCGTGCGTCAGTGTACTGACTCGACGTTCAACGGAAGCCGCTGTGACACTCGCACTTTATAATATTGATGATAGTAGGTACACTTTCATATGGTAAGGATCGTTCTGTGAATGTAATTAGGCTTCCTGTGGCCGCTGGTAAAGAAACACTAGGTTTTTCGATTTGTCTCATTTATTTCAGTAAACAAGTCATAAAAGAATAATTTGTTTAAAAATTGTAATTGGTATGTAATTTATATCAGACTTAAGGCTTTCTATCTGTCACCCCATGTGAGTCAAGATACTTAGTAACGTATGCTCGACTATTCAGGAAAATAAAACCTTGGTTTGATTTGAAATGCCGAAGAGTTTGGTCGAAGGAAATTTCTAAATTTTTCTCATTCGGTTATTTTGAAAACACAATTATTTATTTATTTTATAAAGGTTACTGAGAATAAAACTTTAACGCATAGTGTGTACAGTACACACTATAAGTACGTTAAAGTCTTAGTGGATGCTGTTTTGATAGATAACTTTAAAACTTAGCAATGTGTACACAAATATTGTAACATAGGTATGTAGAGAAACTTTAAAAGCAGTTACTGTTTTGTTATGTCATGAATAAACACGTAATAGCGTGCTTACAAAGATTCGATTGAATAGAACTATACAAATGGAAAACTGCTTTGGCTGCGAAATTGTTTCTTAACCAAAAGTGTACAGGTTTTATTAACTGGCATCGTCACTGCATAATTAATCATGTTGTTAGTTTTCTGTGACACGCACACCTTTGTCTTCCATCGCAAAAAATACTCTTCATCGTGGGAACTTAATTGTATGTATTGACGACAGCAGGTCAACCTACCGGAAACTGTCTTTAATTCCCAATCAACATTGAGCCTTAATGCTTTATAGATAAAGTTGAAAATATAAAAAATAAATCTGACAGATTGTAGTAGCTTGATGTGCTGTCGTTTGTACATAAACGTTGTCATGTAGTTGTACACACAATGATAACTGGGTGTGTGGCTATATTCTACTTGCGAGCGTGCCCTCGAACGTCTCCATTCTCGAATGACATTTGAATTACGGACTACAATTGCATCTAAAATCGTCAATTTGACGTAGTTCTGCTGATCATGGCTAATAAGTACCGCTTCCTGTTTATCAGTCAGAATAACCACTGATTGTCATTTACGTTTTTAAATTACCGCGTTTATTAACAATGGTTAACTGTTGTGGATATAGTCTGTTACCGATGGTACTGTCAAACAATGAATATTAATTTGACATTTCTCTATTTTTGGGATAGTTTGGTATCTGAACTGGGGCCTTAGTCAGCTATTTTTCTAAATTAGTCATGCTAACACGATTCGACTGTCATGTTTCTTAAAAGTTCGTAATCTGCTAAATTCATAATGATCGGTCAATTATCTCGTAATGGAATGGTGATAGAATGGCATAGCCGTATTGCCGTTATTATAAAACCCGTTAATAGAAATGATTTTTGAAAAACCAATTCTCAATTTGAACATTTATTAATATGGAGTGCAGTGTCAGTGATTGACCACTGGAACGACATAATGAGTCATTTTATAGATTACGAAACTTGTCAATCGATCATTATGAGATCACTGATGGACTAATCTGGCACTATTGTATTAGCAGAGCCCCTGGATTACACCTAACCTTTAACGACTACGTTGGTTTCCAATTTTACCGGATGTGACTGAACATGTGCCATTACGGTACAAGGACTGCTTACATGGCTTCCACGACCCAGTTACTGGGTAACACTATACTACTGAGGCAAGACGGACAATGGCCCTGTAGGGTAATTACGTAACACACTATCAGTAGGAATGGATATCAGTTTGACAGATCAACAACATTCATTGCGTTATTTTCGTTTTTGAGAAGACACATTTTCAAACATGTGAAGCAATGGATTGGCAATTTGATTCGAAATGATTCCAACTAATAGTAATAGCCTGTTACGCAATTAGGTTGATGTTAAGGTATTGCATTTTTTTATTCATTTAAAAATAATTGGGTTGTATCCTAAAAAATAATTTAATGTCCATCAGATAGATTTATAAAAAATATTGAAAACATTTTTTTTATTTTTTCTTTCATTCAAATACTTAGGAAGATATATTGATTAGAAATGTCGCATGACGTGGTAGAAAATATGTATACCACGTCGTGACGTAATTAGCCCCCACTCCGTAACTTTTATGCGCTATATCTCAGTAGTTTTTGATAATTTCTACAAAATAAAAATACGGGTCTTAATTTTTTTTATTATCTATAAGACGGACTAATAATTTTTTTGATTTTCATACCTTGGATACATCCCTATTATTTAGAAGAATGATTAGTACTAAAATTATACCTCGTCATTCGATTTTATAGGTAGGGTTGTAACTATATCGCTCTTCTAGTTATATATAGGCACGTCTACCTTTTTAATATTTAATAGAAACAAGGATCAAAGAAAGGTCGTATAAATGGTTGAAATGAAATTGTGAGTTAATTTTAAGTTTTTTACAGATTCATATCTAGATATGTAACTAAACGCAGTGTTCAATGGGTTCATGGTAAGTACTAAGTAGTATAAACGCTAATAAACATTAAGGATAATGTAATAAACACAGTTTCTCAATTTTTGTATATTTGCCAATAAGTATATTACTAGGTGAGCGATAGGTGGGTAGGGTTTATGTATAGAAATCATTGTAACTATACTTGACCCAAATTTGATGAAGAATAAAGGTAAACAAACCGTTGCTAAGCAACGAGTTGTTTACACCTAAATGGCAGATGTCAATAGCCTTTTTCTAGAAAGATGATTTTCATTCAAGTAATTATTCCACATGCTCTTAATCTAAAAAGTTCACTTATGTTTAAATGTTTATGATTTGTACAGAATGCTTAACCGATTTAAAATTTTTGATACGTATCATATTATGAAAACTGTAAAATCTAAATGAAACAACGAAACGCGAGTCTTAGATACGTTTTACTCGAAGTATTATAATAAATAAATAAATATATACGGACAAATCACACAGATTGAGGCTAGCCCCAAAGTAAGTTCGAAACTTGTATTATGGGACACTAACTCAACGATACTATATTTATAATAGATACATATATAGATAAACATCCAAGACCCAGGCCAATCAGGAAAAGATCATTTTCCATCATGACTTGGCCAAGGATCGAACCCGGGGCCTCCACGTCGCAGGCAGGCATGTTGACCGCTGCGCCACGGAGGACGACAATATGGTTGATTTGAAAATTTGATTTAAAATATGCAATAATGTTTCTACTATATTTGTTGACATATCCCACAAAATGTGTTTTACACCTGGAATTCATCCATCTCTCTTTTTTGTTGGGCTATTGCGTAAAATTAATGTCGACGACTAAAAAGTCGAAAAAGCATTAAAAATGGTTTTTTCGAAATAGCAAGTTACTTGAGTGATTCTAGTGAAATTAGCTGCAATTGGAATCTATATATATAAAAGAAAGTCGTGTTAGTTACATCATTTATAACTGAAGAACGGCTATACCAATTTGGCTGAAAATTGGTAAGAAGGTAGCTAAGAACTGGGAGAAGGACATAGGATACTTTCTATGCCGCTCCCCGTCGTTACTGTGGGAATAAATGAGCTTCTTTGTTTCGACTTTTCCCACACTTTTATGCCACCCTGGTACCTTCCACGTCAAAAAAATATGCACAATAAACCTTCTTTCATGTATTATGATTATTTGATAATGATGAATGAATGAGGTTTATTGTTTCGACTTCTCCTACACTTTTGTGCTACCCTGGTACCTGCACCTCCACAAAGTAGGAAACACGTGTCCAGTATTTTTAAGTTAATAATACAAGGTGTCTCAAAAGAAAGTTCACATTTAAATCTTTTTTTAAAAGAAAAGTCTTAGCTTTATTGAAAAAATGTTTATTTTATATTGAAGTACACTGTTTGGGAATTTATTTTTTAAAAATAACATCGTCCAAATGTAAACCGTTGCGCTCTCGGCATTCATTTAGTCGGGCACTAAAATTGCCTATGACAGCTCGGCAGGTAGTCTCCGTGATGGCTGCCATTTCATGACGGATATTTTCTTTTAATTGTGCCAGGGAAGTCGGTTTATTAGCGTAAACTTTTGATTTGACATAACCCCACAGGAAAAAATCCATAGGCGTTAAATCGGGACTCCGTGGAGGCCAATTTATGTCACCTCGCCTGGAGATTAATTTGTTCGGAAAAATTTCTCGAACTCGAGGCAGAGATCTGTTGGACGTGTGTGAAGTTGCTCCATCCTGCTGGAACCATGTTCTTTGGTTGTAACTAGGAAAGTTTTGCAGTTGGGGTACGAAAAACTCGTCTAACATCTCCACATAACGCTCTGAATTCACTGTGAGTGTGCGTCCCCTTCCATCTTCAAAAAAGTAAGGGCCGATAATTCCTCGCGCCGACATCGCTGCCCATACGGTGACTTTGGGTGAATGTAGCGGTTTCTGATGTTTTTGTTTTGGGTTGGTTGCACTCCAGTAACGACAATTTTGCTTGTTTACATGCCCATTCAGGTGAAAATGGGCTTCATCGGAAAACAAGATGTTGGTGAACGTTGGAAAGCGCTCAATCATCTGATTTACAAAGGCAAGCCTCTGACCAGCATCTTGAGGCTTCAGTTCTTGCACTAACTGAATTTTGTACGGGTGCAGCTTTAAATCTTTGTGTAAAATGCGGCATAATGAAGATCTGTGCACATTTAAAGCAACAGCACGCTTCCGAATCGAGAGGTTTGGATCATCTCGAATAGACTGAGTAACACTGTCCACGTTTTCGGCTGTTCTTGATGTTCTTGGTCGCCCAGATTTTGGTTTCTCTAGAGTTGACCCAGTCTCTTCAAACTTCTCAACCCATTTTGCAATGAGACGAGTGCTAGGCGCATCATTTAAGTGACGAATATGTCGAATACTGCAGAATTTTCTACGCGCTACAGTCGCCGAATTACCGTTTTTGTAAAACTCACGTACGCACAACGCACGGTCCGCACCAGAGAAACGCTCCATAGCGACTAAATTCCCAAGAGCCAGACTACCGACTGACATACCCCCCGCGCCCCTCAGAATAGTTGCTTTCGCGTAATAAGATAAGCAAATGTGAACTTACTTTTGAGACACCTTGTATTATGTACAAAATTTCAAAAAGATATAATGAAAAACCACAAAGTTATAATAAGCTTGCTACGTGTATTCTACTTCGTTGTCCCAACATAAATATGGTCAAAGATCCGCGGGCGAGCAAGCGCGGTGCATTGACCTCTAGCGTCAGCTGTTGCGCGCGCACAATACTATGATGATGTATCGTAAGCTGCGTGACGCACTCGGTAACTACACTGTAACAATTTATAAATGTATTTGGGACAAAATATAACATGGTGTAAAAATTATTGGAATCGATTCAGTTGCTTATTCACTATTTATATATAACTCAAGAACGGCTGAACCGATTTAGCTGAATATTGGTGGGAGGTAGTTAAGAACCCGTTCCCGTCGTTCCCGTGTGACGTGACATAAGACATGGTCCAACTCATTCAAAATGTAAGTCAGCAATTCATATACCAAAAATGGTATAACAAAAAACAAATGACAGCTGAGCATATTTAAAAAAAAGTCTAACCGGTTGAAGCAATCGTTTAAAGCAAAGAATATAAATACTCTCTGTTGGTTTAAAGTTTCTAATAAAAAACCGCAAAGCCAACTTCAACTTCAAAATTTCTAATATTGTATTGCTGTGCCATTTATCATCAATAAAAATATCATGCCGTGACCAAGACCATCAAATCTTTCTCGACAAAGCGGTATTGCAAGAGTAAATCGAAACATTCTGAATGAAAGCACTGAAGAAGAGCAAGAAATTGCACGTGCAGAGCGCCGCCTTAGTATGACTCGACTTCGTGCTTCTCACTCACAAGAGCAAAGGGAGGCGGCAATCCGTGAAACTGTTCCGTTGACAATGCGAAATCAGCGAACAAACCTCAGAGATCATCATCATCATCATCAATCTTTTTATCGTCCCACTGCTGGAGACAGGTCTCCTCTCATGCAGAGAAGGATTGAGTGTAATCACCACGCTTGCTCAATGCGGGGTGGCGATTTCAGACTTCCTCAAGATTCCCTTCCTTCAGACAGGTTTCCTCAAGATTTTTTCCTTCACGTTCAGTCATTGGTGTCCTAGATATTATACTTAGAGAGTACATATCACTTTAGAAAAGTTACATCGATACTTGCCTGACCTGGAATCGAACCCGCGCAATCATACAAGAGAGGCTGGTGTTTTAACCACTAGGCCACCACGACATCTCAGAGATCAATAGCTAGATAATTTACGAAGCACAAGTAGAAATTCATTTCTTTCACAAGGTGCTACACTAAATAAATGACAAATAAAAAAATCATGGAATACTTTTTTTTAAATTTACAGTGTTCCTAATTTAAAAAGTAAAAAATGTGATCATGTGATATTTATTGCCTTTAAGGCGGAACAAAGTTCGCCGGGTCAGCTAGTTGTTAATAAATAGTTAGCATGGAAAGTCAGTAATCGTGTAGGTAAATAATAGGAGTTTTGTAAAACGTGAGTTGTGATAACCCTAAATTGGTTTGTTTACCTGTATTTTGTATTGCATATCACACATTACTTGGCACAAGTGAAGACGGTTAATTTTATTTACTCTATAAGTATACAAATGCAAACCCTATAGGAAAGAACTGAGGGGATAATATATTTACAATTTATTGTAATGTTGAAGTCTATGTACGGACGACAGCAGGTCAAGCTACCCCAAATTGTAAGATATTCCCAATCAAACTTAAGCCTTAATACTTTAGAAATAAAGTTTAAAATCTAATAAGGAAATCTGACAGATTGTAGTAGCTTGATGTGCTAGTGTCTGTACTTATGTGAATACATTAATTACCTGGGTAGACTAGGCAGTGCAGGCAAATACTCCTAGCTTACTGAATTTGTTACATAATCATGTGTTAATTCAAAGTGATTAAACGTGTTGAACAAAATAATTCCTAAAATTATTATTCTTAGATACTGGCATGAAAACGAGTGCTTTGTGATGGACCGAGTAAAGTCCAATGCTTTTGACAAGTAGAATTATTAAGGTGGATTTTGTATTGTGTATAATTAGATAAATAGAGATGACACAAATTTCATGTCATACAATTTAATTGGTTGTGTAATTAGACATGAAAAACTTATTAATTCAATCAGCAACTACTTTGTATGTGTTTGCAATTGTGTATAACAAAACAGTAGTTAAATATAAAATTTAAATAAAAACTCACTTAAACCTTTTTAAATACTGTTTGTTTTTTCCCCATTCTGCACATAATTTAATTCTGAATTAAGAAATGTGTCATGAAGCTTATTTTAAGTTACCCATGTTAAGTGTGTTTAGTTTATGAGTATGACCAAAAACTCTATCATCTAGAATTGGATACTTCTAGCTTACGTTGAGTGTATTTTGTAGTGTGTATTTGTATTTTTTTTGTAGCTTCTATTGGCATTGTCTTCGGCCCTGGGTGGTGCCGCAGCGCTGCTGTTGCTGGCTGTCCCCGTGGGCCGCATCACCGTCACTTTTCCTCCCGCTGTGGAACTACTCGCGACCTGCGAGGACTCCGCCATGCGGATAGGGCTCATGAAAGATAACCCTTGCCTACCACTTCACCCCTACTCATACGACATCAACCTGACGTAAGTTAACTATACAGAAGAGTATTTTTTTTTATTGACAGGTATGAACTTATTCAAATCGACCATTTTGTTTATTTCAGAGTCCTTTCATGTGGATTCGTGTGTGATTTACCAGAAGATTTATCAACGGATGAAACAAATGCGTTAATTCACACAAATTCCTACGATATACACTTGCAATCAACTATTGACTCGCAGCGACTTGTTTATCGTCACACAGTGATGGCACAGCTAGCGCAAACAATGGTTCCGAAGAAAGATCAGAGCACATCTCGCATCTTAACAAACGATCCCTTCTTTAATACCACAATATCAGTATCCAATGATACAATATTCTTTCCAGCGCCAAAGTTGTATCAAATAGAATGCAATCGCGATGCGATCAATGAAACTTGTTTATTTGGAAATGATTATATGTTCAATCAAACAGAGGACCTTTTTGATGAAGCCATATTTCGCATGAGAATATCTCACGATGTACAAACCGCACCCCTTAACATAAGAAACTATTGGGTGAAAGCTGTTTCTACAGGACATAATTTTACAAAAGATGAAGACTATGATGGCATTGACAGTGTTACATGTAGTGACAATTTTGTGAGTAAATTACTAGTTTATAATTATAAAAAAAAAACATACTACAGCTTGAAGTTATACAGTTTTAATTTCTTGTCATATTTATATGTTTGATTAATGATTATACTCGTACGCAAAATGCAATAGATTTCTGCATTCAAAGATAGTGTCCCAAACACTAACTTATAGTATATGCTATCCTCCTCGTCGTAACGATAGATGAGAGAATGAGGATTGAATTAAAACTGTTTTTTCAATATTTTTTTAACTGTTATAGAATTTAAAAGCGACTTATGATAATATAACGGCACATTTACGATTATCAGAAGTGATATGCAGAATATGTTACAACCACTAGCCAAGCTAATTGTTTATCAGGGTCAACACGGAGGAGTTCGAGTGCAGGCAGGGTCGCGAAAATTATCCGGATGTCGGGCGGCATGCGCTGCTTCCACGCCGCGCAAAAGTCTCTGCGAGAACACTCAGCAGCAAATAGAATTGGATCCAGCGTTCACCTTCTGGGCCTATCTCGCTGTAAGTTACTATGACCTCTAAATTTTCAATGTTGATCTAGGAACATTTTGCCACAACGTAGATTTCTACACTGTTAAAGCAGAATTGGAGGATGAACTAATAAACACTAATTAAACTGAAAGTGGATAAAGATTATTTAATTCCTGTAAATACATAAGTAACGACTGAAATTTGTAGTGAGCACGTGGGGCACTAACGTAAACTCATGCAGATTGAGCGGATCCTCATGATGGAAAGATTGCCGTCTAATCGTCGCTAACTGGGTAATGGCGAACTTGATACGGTGAGTGGCGACCCGACCCATTGCTCGCGTTCCCATTCCGTTTGCCCGGCTGCCGGCTGCGCCCAACGTTTCTGCATTGCCACATGGATACTAGTAGACACTCGAAGTTGTTACCTTCATTTTCTATGAAGGTGAGAGAAAAATGCAATAGCTTAGCATTTGCTCATTAATAGTTCGGGTTTACTCATTAATAATCGCGTGTAGAAATGTATTCTGACTTATAAAAGAGACGGATTTGAATGGGTGGCGTATGTAGTAGACGATATAGAATGCCGACGACTGTTGCTGACTGATCTTTTTCAGCACTTTCGGCCGACGGCTTTGTCTACGAAACTTGAACATCTTCCGACAAAATATGAAAGGTGAACAGCAGGTTTCCTTCAAAAAAGAAAGTTCTAATAATGGAGCTTAAAAATATTATAATTAGGATATAGTTTTGTATAGAAAGTAGGTACTTACTTTTGATGCAACGTTTTCATTTGCCATTAAGGTCATTTATAATAATGATCATCGCCATTTTATCTTTACTAATACATATTATAAATCGCAAAGTGAGTTGTTTGTTTGTTTGTTCCGGTTTCACGTCGTAACTACGTTCAGTAGTTACCGCGTGACAGAAAGTAAGCGGGCAGAAGTTACCACCAACCAGACAAAGTCTTGCTGCCAAGCGATTCGTCGTCGTCGAAGCGAGTCGTGTTCCGGCATGATGTCAGGTGAAACCGTAGGGGGGACTGGTCTGAGCTCTGAGCAGTTATGTTGCGTTGTGGGCCGGGTACAATGCGCCAAATATTGTTGTGTTGGGAGTTTGATCGTGGAGAGTCTCCAGATCAATCTCCCTCTAGCGCAGCTAGAGATCGTTGGTCGTGTTTGTTGGTTTTAACATTGCATCACCTCGCTCAACTGCCGTCTTCCTTCCTATTCACTAAGTTTCTTAAATGAATAGGCTTAATAAACTAGCGCGTTTTACCATCAACGATTGCATCACTGCATACCATTAGGCGGGATTGCAGTCGAGCACTAGTTTATAAATATTAAAATAATAATAATAAACTGATACATACAAAAACACGATTACAGGTCGACACAAATATAATCAAGGCATCTAAAAAAGTTAACATTACAATGATCAAAAATTATCATTTCATTCTGTTAAAATAAAGTCGAACTTCGGAATATTTACAACGTGTAACTGTATCTCTAACATTGATATTTTCGTTAATTATTTATAAAATTAATTTAGTCGTGTTAACCTTTTCTAAATTTTATGTGAATCATGAATATATAACTGATAGCTAAATGGTAGGTTAAGGTTAATTTGAGACCTTCTTCTATACATTGAGGATCCATGTTTCAAATTTATAGGCCATTCCAATTATAATTAGTACTAAATTTTAATCCGATTCTAAAAGACTCGTGATATCCTACAGTTTTTTCATAGGTTATCTGAATAAACTAACACACACGTAGCATTTGATTAACGCTTTATAGATTTCCGAGATTAGATCCATAGTCAGCCTTAGTTAATCATTGTTTTGCAATCGTATCGACAAGACTTGTAGCCTTGTCCTCAATGTATGAGAGCTTACTTAGATACCCACACCACGTATTGCGCTCAAGAATATTATATGTAATACTAGTTGCGCCACGCGACATCACCCGTGTAGGTTTCGATATGCTCCGCTCCTGTTGGTTGCAGCGTTATGTTATATAGCCTAAAGCCTTCCTGGATTAAGAGGCTATCCAACGCAAAAAGAATTTTTCAAATCGGACCAGTAGTTCCTGAGATTAGCGCGTTCAAACAAACAAACTCTTCAGCTTTATATATTAGTATAGACGAGCAGCATGTGGTGGTTATTCTTCTAATGCCTCTATAGGGTCAGGGTAACAATATTTTTTGTCTTTGACCGCATTAGACAACGATAAAAATGACGTTGTAATGTCATTGTGAGATTTTCGAAAACTTATTAAACAAAATAACAAAATATGTCAAGTCAAAAACTAAGTGAATGTGGGGTATGGACGTTTGGACGTTTTCGACTTAGGAGCAACGGTCGAGAGGGAAGCAAAAGAGCTGAATTGGCTTATACTGCTGAGGTAGTTATGGTGCTATTTGTTTACAAGAATATCGTGGCTCGCGATTTGATTGTCGTTATATGGATTATTGTGAGATAAGTTTAATGCAACCAGTAAATTAAAGCCGTCTTCAAACAATTAATTAACCCTATGATTATTATTTTGTTATATTTTATGCAAAGACGTCAACCTACTACTTTACACAAAAAAAAATCTTGTATACACATATAAAAGGGCACCAAAAAGGAAAGGATCCCTAGTTTCTGTGTACAAGATTTTCTTATGTAAACCTAGATTCTATTCTATTTTTCATGTCACTTATTTCACATATCACATTTGACATGACAATTCTGTCATGTCAAATGTGATATGAGAAAACGTGCAATGAAATAAATAATATTAATCGTTCGTACGTGATATTGGCAAAATTGTGGCGTCTCTCTCACAAAGGCCATTAATCAAGAATTGAATTGAATTGAATTGAAATAAATAATAATAATAAAAAAAACTAATCCAATAATAATTTGATAACACTGTGTTCAATGTGATATTTGTAGACAAGTGTTAGTAGGTACACTGAAACAAACAAAATAATAATAATATAATAAAAATACGTTAAATATATTATGTTTGATTATAATAAATATGAACATAGACAAAAACACAAAAATAATCACAATTTGATGTCATTAATACGGATAAAATCCATCAAAGCTCCAAATAGCTTTGGGGAAGAATGTGTTAGTAAAGATAAACCTAAATTGCAATGGGTACCTAAATTTTGTGACGTTCACCCATAAAATATAATAGGAATTATATTACAAACTTATTGCCGATCTAAAATGTTTCCTATCCAAAATAAACACACCTAGTAAACTTTTTGGACCACAAAAATTTTCCTTTGCTTCAAAACCGCCTTGTGTAAGTATATAGCTTGCGCAAGTGAAATTTCTTGCTCCCTCATTATCCCAACTATTTTGCTTAAGTTTCTTTCTTTTTTACTCGGTTGTTAAGCGTCCAAACGTGATTTTAATATAAATACACTAATTACCATACTTTTTAAATAGCCTATGAAGCTTGTATTTTGTTTACCTAAGCTATTATATCAGTTAGGTTAAACCAATGATTTATTGATTATGATGTAGTATAAAAGTCCAAAAACAAGGAAAAAAAACCTTCCCCAAATGTTGGGCTATTAAATGCAACAAAAATTTTTCTTTGACTGGTAGTTCTACAGATGCGCGTATTGAGCAAACTCTGTAGTTTTATTATTAACTCCTATAGTTTTTAAATAGCTCATTTTTACTCTTACCCTCAGGTGCGAGTGTTCATCGGTATCATTGGAGGGACAGCGTTTGCGATGTTTGAAGGGGCTGTGATCGCCATCTTGAGGGAACAGAAGGCGGACTACGGGATGCAGCGGGTTTACGGCAGCATCGGAGGCATGATCTCCTCGCCACTCTCCGGTCTGCTAATAGACTACGCTAGCCGTGGGAAAGGGTACACCGACTTCAGGTACATAATATCGTTTTTATTGCATAATCTCTTATTAAAAGCTTATCTCGCGCAAGCTCAAGGTGGAGAGTGTAATTTAATTATCAGATATTTTTTTAATTGGTTGTTATGTAATAGAATTTAATAAACTTGCCGCAAAGCTGCGCAAGATTATTAGGGTCGACGTCGCGTTGTGTTTCACCCGCGCCAAAAAGAGATGTCAGCACATCGTGACGGGGTACACGAAGGCTTCGCCCAGAGTGGGAGAGATCATTTGATGATTTCCCGTTCAGAACAAAAAAACCTGTCAAGTGCGAGTCGCACTCGCACACGAAGGGTTCCGTACCACTATCTTTAAAAACGGCAAAACATAACCTTTGTTGTATGGGATTTGTTGAAATAAATTAAATATTGAAGGGTTCCTTAAAAAAAAAAAATATAATGTAATTATTTAATTTTAATATATAAGCAAATATTCTGTGTACATTTCAAGCGTCTATCTATTTCAGTTATTATTATGGAGCAAAAAACGACAAAGAACCACGTTTGTTGTATGTATTTTTTTTAGTATTTGTTGTTATAGCGGCAATAGAAATACATAATCTATGAAAATTTGAACTGTCTAGCTATTACGGTTCATGAGATACAGCCTGGTGACAGACGGACGGACAGACGGGCAGCGAAGTCTAATGAATAAATAAAAAAAAAACCTAAAAAGGAAATAATATGGCACTCTGAAGTGAAACTCAAAAGTTAATAATAATAGATATGAAATTCACAATACCTCTGGTGATGAATGAGTTATCCGGTGCGAGTCATACCTATGTTTTTGTAATTGTAGACAGAGGTGGTCTTGCATGCCTCTCTAATAAGAATGTATACCTAGAATAAGAATGTAAGTAGGTAAGTACACACAGCTGTATCTATGCCAAAATAAAACCAGTTAATATTTCCATGAACAATAAGCACTTCTTGCCCGCGATAGTTCTCCCAGTCACACCAAATTTCTGTTGATTTGTTTGATTGCCAAATGTTGACGGGGTCATTGGGTAGGTTAACGAACAAACAAGCCATGACTGCCAAACCTGATGTAGGTACATAAATATAACGGTAAACAACTGATAGAATTACAATCACAATGTGCTCGATGCAGGCATAAGTTCATGGGGAGTTAGGTTAAAGGTAAAATACACTACTTATGGTCCCTTTGAAAATTATCTTTTTTTTTTTTTTATAAATTATAAACTAGCGCTTGACCGCAATCCCGCCTGATGGTAAGCAGTGACGCGATCGTTGATGGTGAAGCGCGCTAGTTTATTAAGAGCCTATTCACTCTAGCCTTGAAGACACTCAAATTGTAATGTGACGGAAACACCGACGCCGGCAAATCGTTCCAGTCCCTCGATGTACGCGGTATAAAGGAGGAAGCAAAACGCTTCGTCCGGATCGCAGTGGTGTCAACAACGTAAGGGTGGAAACTCGCCGTACGACGGGTCGTCCGATGATGGAACGGAGATGGGGGAATTAAATCATGCAATTCCCTTGCACACTCACCAGAATGCATCCTATAGAAGACCGAAAGGCTGGCTACTCTACGCCTGTGCTCCAGGCTTTGGAGACCGTTTCGAGTTAAGTCTGGGTCGCCAATCAGCCTCCTCGCACGCCTCTCCACCGAATCCAAAGTGGCAAGGTGACATTTCGCAGCACCAGCCCAAATGTGGCTGCAGTACTCCACACACGAACGGACCTGTGCTTTGTATAAAATTAGAAGCTGCCCAGGTGTGAAGTACCGCCGGACCTACGCGATGACGCCTAGTTTTCTGGCAGCCACCCTGGCCTTGGACTCAATGAACCGCCCAAAGTTAAGGCTCGAGGAAATCTCAACTCCCAAAAGCTGAAGGCGGTCGGTACACTCCAAGGATACATTCTGAAAAGCAGGAGCCAAGGTGAACGGGCTCCTTTTGGCGGTGAAAAGACACGCCTGTGTTTTGGCGGCATTGAATGCTACAAGATTGGCATTGCCCCATTCGGAGACTGCCTGCAGTGCAGCACTCACACGTTCTACCATGGCCTCTCTTTCGGACCGGATTGTTTCCTTACTAGCCCGAGCTTCCGGCAGGTATCTCTCCACAACTGTGCTGTCATCTGCATACCCATAGATATCGGGCATCAGCAGATCATTAATATGCAGCAGGAACAGAGTTGCAGAGAGAACAGACCCCTGAGGAACACCGGCATTGGTCGACATGGGCTCAGATGAGCATCCGTCGACAACAACTCGGAGGGACCGTTCAGTCAGGAAGTCTTTTACCCAGCCAGTCAGGCCAGCGGAAATGCCGTACGCTGGAAGCTTACTCAAAAGGCCAGCGTGCCATACCCGGTCGAAGGCCTTCGAGACATCAAGGGAGACGGCAATCGCTTCCCCATTTTTCTCGAGGGCCTCGCCCCACAAGTGAGTGGCATACACTAGTAGGTCCCCAGTTGACCGATTGCGTCGAAAACCGTACTGTCGGTCACTGAGGAGATCGTTACCTTCCAGGTATGCCAAGAGGCGCGAGTTCAATACACGCTCCATAATCTTGCAGAGTATGGAGGTTATTGAAATCGGCCGATAGTTGGTAGGATCGGCACGACTACCCTTTTTGGGCACGGGCTGCACGTTGGCAAGCTTCCAGGACTTGGGCACTATACCAGTCCTAAATGAGAGGCGATACAGGCGCGTCAATACAGGAGACAACTCGGGCGCACAAGCCTTAAGAACAATCGCTGGTATACCATCTGGACCACTAGCCTTATTCACGTCCAGACGACACAATACTCTCAGAACCTCCTTGTTTCTAATGCGAACCTCCGGCATTGAAGTTCCGCAATGAGGTAAATTAGGTGGAGTAGCATTGCCAGTGTCAAGACGCGAACTATGGGCAAAGAGAGATGCAAAGAGACCTGCTTTCTCTCTCGCCGTATGGGCCAGTGCTCCATCAGGCCTAACCAGCGGAGGCAGTGTGGGCCGACAGAAGTTCGCCTCGACCGATTTGGCTAGGGACCAGAAAGATCTGCTACCGGAAGGGTGCGCAGAGAGCTTGTTACCAATGTTAGTAATGCGGTCGAAGCGAGCCTTCTTAAGCGCCTTTTTGTAGGACTTGGCAGCACGGTTAAAGGCTCTCTTCTTTGAGCTTAGATCCAGAGCTCCGCGGTCACGAGCGTCAACCCAGGTGAGGAATGCCGTGTGCTTACGCTGTTCAGCTTGAACACAGTCGGCGTTAAACCATGGGCGAGCCGAGCCACCGACGGGCACGTCACTGAAGGGGATAAAATACTCCATAGCTTGACGCACCACGTCGGTTATAGCGTCCGCACAACTCGATGGATTGCTAGAAGAGAAGCAGATCTGCTGCCAAGGATAAGATGCAAAGAAGTGGCGCATCTCATCCCAATCTGCTGACTTGTAACACCATATTCGCCGCTCACCACGCGAGTCGCAATCAGGTGGGGAGAAGGACGTCACAGACTTCACCAGACAGTGGTCTGAAGTTCCTAACGGTGAGGAAACTGTAACAACACATCTGTCCGGATCAGTGGTCAGCAGAAGGTCCAGACAATTGGCGGTATGACCAGCCACATCAGGCACCCTAGTCGCTTCTTCCACCAGCTGGGAAAGGCCCATTGATAGCGCAAAGTTTCGCGCTTCTCTCCCAGCGTGGTCGGTCCTCTGGTATGGGAAAAGCCAGTCTTGATGGCAGGCATTAAAGTCCCCCAGAGCGACGAACTGTGCGTCAGGGTGCCGATGCAGTGCATTGTCAGCAGCCACACTGAGGTGGTCAAATAGTCGAGTTGTCTCCTGGTCACCGCTGTGCGATCGGTAGACACAGGTGTAGACAATTTTGTCCACACCAGTGTCAACCAACAGCCATAAGGACGATAGATGAGAGTCTTCGAGGTGACGGAGACGCCGGCAACAGATGTCATTGCGGACATACACACAGACCCCGGCACGCTGCAGGAAATGATGCTCCAAAAAGTATCCCGGGTAGTTGAGGTATGCCGCATCAGACGGACATCTGATCTGGGTCTCCGTCAAGAAAAGTAGGTGGGGCTTTTCAGTCTCAAGGTGGTGATGGACTGCATCGATATTTGAGCAGTTGTGTTGCGATGTGTGCCGGGCTCGATGCGGCAAATGTTGTTGTGTCGGGAGCTTGGTCCTGGAGGGTAGCGGGATCCGAAGCACGGTGCTCCGCTGGCCGACCGCAGGTAGTTGGGGGCCCAAGTCGTGTGCCAGCCACACACGAAAGGCTGCCCCGCCAACTGCGAAAAATCCCAGGGTGGCCCCATCGTGCCGGTTGGCGACCGGACGAGAGGACCCGATGGCGATCCCTGGGGAGGGGGTTCGGGCGTCCCCGCAGTCTCCAGATCAATCTCCCACTGGCGCAGCATCGTTGGTAGTGTTGTTGGGTTTATCATTGCATCATCTCGCTCAACTGCCGTCTTCCTTCCTATTCACTCAGTTTATTAAAATGAAAAGTTTTAAAAAGAAAAGTAGGTGTGCACAGCGGGCGCACGTCCTCTCATTTAAAGTGCACCTCTCAAACATTCGAGGTCTGCACTCCAATATCGATTTACTAAAGGACCATTTTATCTGATGAAAAAATAGTCCTTTAGTAGTTTGTTTACACTTTTGACTGACACTTTTATAATGGAATATCCATTCTTTTACTTATGATATATACCTCTATGCTCAAAAATCGATTAGTAGAAAATTTTATCTTCAGTTTTTGATGTACGCACATTAGGTACTTATGCAATAATATCCTTTATAGTCCAAGATCCGGGCTCCCAGAAGTCACTTATTTTTTCACAAAAAATGTAAATGGGATAAATCAGCACTGACACTTTTAGAAAAATCAGTGCTGTATTTATCTACCTTTAGAACCTGGTACCTATGAATTGGCTGTCGACTCAAGCTAGCAGGTATGCACAGACTCAAAGTACGTCCTAATATTAGTTTATCCCATTTATATTTTTTGTGAGAAAATAAGTGACGTTTGGGGGCCCTGGGATCTTGCTCTATTAGTTAATAACTAACCGTCTACTAAAACGTTAACAAGTCCTTACTAATATGAAGAATGTGAGTTTGTTTGTTCCGCATTTACGCCTAAACCACTAACAGATTTGGATGAAATTTGGCACACAGATGGTTTATGACTAGGAATAACATTTTCAGGAGGAACAAGTTTCAAGAGGAATAAAAATTTTCAACTACATAGGTACCTATATAATTAAAAATAAATAAGCATGTTGTATTTTTCTATGATTAGCTACAAATAATAAGTTACGTAGGTATTTATTATAACGGTGTTATTCACCGACTAACATTTGCACAAGTGTACCAAGTTCTTTTCAGCATCGATATGCATTACGAAGCCTTATTATTTATTATTGTAATTAAAATCATTGTTACTGTCGTCACTATGCATCCAAGTGGCATAATTAGTCACTATTGCTTTTATTCACAATTACTACCTTGATAGACTGAACTTGTTTACTTACTGTACGAGTATGTTAACTCTAATGTATTTTCTGTACTCAAAGTAACACGCATATCTTGGCTATAATTATTTCAATAGCAAGACAGAGGAAAATGTCTATCTGATTACGGCTGAGCTAGTTTCAGTGTTTACATAAATTAGTTTCAGCTAATTTATGTAGCTATGCAGATAGACACATCAACAATGCCTAGGCATATTTCATTTTTACATTATTTTACAAAATTCTGTAAATATTTTCTTAAACAATTATACAACGTTATTGTTGTATGTTCGAAACCCGAAACACGTGTCCAGTAGATATTTTTAAGAAAAGAATCTTTGTATTTTTTTTTTTTAATATAAACTAGCGCTTGACAGCAATCCCGCCTGATGGTAAGCAGTGTTGCGATCGTTGATGGTAAAGCGCGCTAGTTTATTAAGAGCCTGTTCACTTAGAAAAACTGAGCGAATGGGAAGGAAGACGGCAGTTGATCAAGGTGATGCAATGTTAAACCCAACAACACGACCAACGATGCTGCGCCAAACGGAGGTTGATCTGAAGACCTTCCACGACTAAACTCCCAATACAACAACATTTGGCGCATCGTGCCCGGCACACATCGCAACACAACTGCTCATACCCGTCTTTCGTAAAAAATATATCTTGAAAAATCACAAAGTTATGAGCTCGAGACTCATCAGAAAAAATCACTATGGAGTGCACATCATTCCATACGAAACGTTCTCGAGCCCACAATAAGTTCAGCCCGCGATTGCCAGGCCGCAAAGTTGGAACTCGAAGTGGTCTGCGAGAATGAAGACCAGCGTATTAAGAGCAGCAATTACGTAACACACTATCAGTAGCAATGTGTTTCATTTTGACAGTTCAGCAACATACATTGCGTTATTTACGCCGTTGAGCAGACATTTTATGAACATATGGAGTAATGTATTAGCAATATGCTTCAAAATAATTCCAACTGATAGTAATAGTGAGTTACGTGATTAGGGTGCAGCGTCGTGTAATCTTCTTCTTACAGTTTGGTCACCAACCAACAATTGGTGGTCAGATTTTGAGCCACAGGTCTTTGAGCCATTTGCATATTTTTTGGCGGGAAAGCTGAGTGTCACGTTCATTTTTCATTGTACTTGAATTATTTATAGTGTCGTTTACTAAATAAAAGCGCGTGATTTGTGTAGAACAAAGTGCATTCAGTAAATAATTCATAAAGAACATTGAAATATCGCAGCATAGTGACCACATCATGACTTTGGTTAAAACCTCCCTCGTAGATGGTTCACGCAGCCGTTTGCTGTATGCCGTTTAGTAACATCGCCCGTAGGAGGATTAAAATGAACGTGACCATAACATGTAAATTACATTTTGGCCGGTTTTCAGATTTTCAGTAACCACGCGTTGTATAACGCCAGCTTCCAACACGCCTACAGCTCTATTCAGCACTTGTCAAATGTAGAATAAAGAAAGTGTGTGACCGTTTTTAATTTTTCAAAACTTCACTGTTATATTGTAACATGAACTAACTTTTCGACGTTCTTTTCTTTTGTTTCATAATTAGTTTTTTATTTTTTATATTATTATTATTATTATTTTTTTTAACTTCGAAAGAGAATGGTGGTGAAGAATATACACTTCTGGACACATCTATTGGCCCACCTTGCATTTTCAGTTTCGTTTGGCTCCTAGCTAAAATTTTATATTAGGTTAGGCAAAAAGGTTTTATGCATTTTTGAACCTGGCACATTCACAATTTCATTCAATGATCTTTTTTTGAATTTCGAACACAGAATTTAAAGAAACAAAAGACAATTTGGAGCCTATTCGTTGATATCAAACAATCGAATACTAAGAAAACTTGATTTTATTGGTTTACTTGGATTTAATTCTTGAAAAAGTGATTGATATCTTTGGTTTTGCAACAAACATTACTTATTCTTAACATGTTCTATCAATAATCTATGGATACTTCACCTGAAGTCGCCGCCCAAGCTGTGGCATTTATTCAGGCCGCACACAGCCAAAGAAATGTGAGTGCTCAACTTAATTTAAGTCGATCTGCGGTCCGAAAGTTTATCGGAGTTACCTAGAGACTGGCGGCTTTGTTCGTCGCCAAGGAAGGCCACGATCTCGGGTCACAACTGAAAGGCAGGATCGATTCATCGTGACGACCAGCTTGAGAAATCGTCACCTTACCTCCATTGAGATACAAAACCAACTTCGCGACTTCCACGGAGTATCTGTGAGCGCTCGAACTGTTCGGAGAAGGTTAAAATAACGCGATATGGTACCACACAAGCCAGCTAATGGGTCCAAACTAACGCGAGCCCACCGAACAGCGCGCCTTCATTTCGCACGCACTCATTTAAATTGGACACAGCAAGATTGGAGGCGTGTACCCTTTTCTGATGAGACTAAAATTGTGTTACATGGCAATGATGGAAAGAAGGTCTACCACCGTAAGGGAGAGCGTTTCGCACAATGCTGCTTTGAAGAGAGGGTTGCTTATGGCGATGGCTCATGGAATGTCTGGGGCGGTATATCCGCGAGCGGCAAAATACTACTTGAGGTTGTTACAGGACCACGGCTTCCAACATTAAATGCTGAAAGGTACATTCGTGAGCGCTTAGAACCTCACGTGATACCATACGCGGACTATGTGCCCCCAAATTTCCCTTTTATGCATGATAATGCAAGAGCCCACACGGCCGGCATCGTCAGGGAATATATTCGGGATGTGAACATCACAGTTATGGTCTGGCCAGCCAGAAGCCCAGACATGATCCCCATTGAGCACATGTGGGACGAGCTAAAAAGACGTGTTAGGGCTCGTCAGCCAGTTGTCCAGACGGTGCAGGAGTTGAAAACTGCCATAGAAGAGGAATGGAAGATGATCCCTCAAAATTTCATAGAGCGGTTGATAAACTCTATGCCTAATCGTATGAGAGCTGTGGTAGATGCCCACAGAGGCAACACGTGTTATTAAATTAAACCTTTATTTGATAAAACATGTTTTTTATTCAAAAATCAATTGCCTTTAACAAAGCGCATATCCGACTTGTTAGGCGTAGCTCCATGTCGTATGGTATTCTGAATTCAAATTTAAAACAATACAATCGAAAAAGATGGTAAAATGTATCAGGTTTAAAACTACATCAATAGTTTTTGTTCAATCTAGCAATCATATTTCGGTAGGGGCCATCGAAACCTAAACTCTAAGGTGGGACAATAGATGTGTCCAGAAGTGTATTTTATATACAAACTTTTTTATACTGTAAATATTTTTAAGTTAAGAAGTCTTTCATGTAATATCCCTAGACAATGTTGATGTAGTAAGTAAGAAACCCACGATTCTTGACTTTAAATAGCAACTTAAAGCAGTATAGTATAAGCAATTTGCATAAAAAAATAATATCAAAGCATTTCTTCCAAATAAACCAATTACAGGTCTTTTTGCATTGTCAAAGAGTCAGTCAGTCAGTATAATGAACTTAGTTGCCCATTCCAAAGCGTAAACTCATAAAATTGTTACAAAGTATTTGGTTACGTCTTTAGAGGAATGAAGAACCAGAAACAAAGTTTGCTCATTCTTCACTGACAAAGAGGATCGTCCGACCAGACGGGTGTGGTGTCTGGCGGGCACTTGGGCAGGAATAGGCATTTGTCGGGTAGTTGCATGTGTGCTAGTAACTCTGTGAACTCTTTTAACGAGATGCAGGATTTGCGTGACGTCTTTACGACCTGTTGTTTCTTTGTGGCACTTTAGTTGCCGCTACACATCACTCATTTTGAAATGAATCATGTCAGAGCCGTGCAGAAATATGTGCACGTTATAGAGTACCTTATAGAAAACATAAAAACAATAATGAAATTAATAAGTATAGAAACACCCAATGTTTTGATGGAGAGTGTACCGACCGCCTTCAGCTTTTGGGAGTTGAGATTTCCTCGAGCCTTAACTTTGGGCGGTTCATTGAGTCCAAGGCCAGGGTGGCTGCCAGAAAACTAGGCGTCATCGCGAAGGTCCGGCGGTACTTCACACCAGGGCAGCTTCTAATTTTATACAAAGCACAGGTCGGCTCGTGTGTGGAGTACTGCAGCCACATTTGGGCTGGTGCTGCGAAATGTCACCTGGGTTTACGATTAGAATATTGATTTAAATAATTATATTAACACGTTTATATAGTCTAGTGTAATACTTAGCAGAACTAGCTTATTATTTTCCAACTGCTGAGACTGGGTCACAGGCCTCGTCTCGTTGAGAGGAAGTGGGCCGTAATCCACCAGGCTGAGCTAGTCCGAGATTTCATATATTTTCGAATTTTTGTTTCGAAAGAGAGGCCACTTTAGGCGATCATCATCATCATTAACCTTTTTATCGTCCCACTACAGGGCACAGGTCTCTTCTCACGCAGAGAAGGATTGAACGTAATCACCACGCTTGCTCAATGCAGTTTCCTCAAAATATTTTCCTTCACCTTTTAATCAATTATTGGTGTCCAAGACATACTTAGAAAGTACATATAACTTAGAAAAGTTACATTGGTACTTGCCAGATCTGGAATCGAACCCGCACACTAATACTTCAGAGGCTGTTGTTTTAACCACTAGGCCACCACGACTTGGGGAGCGATGAATATATTTAATGATAGGAACTACATAGCTCAGCCAGGTGAATATTAGGCATTGTAGTGAAATGCGTCCTGCATAATACAAGATAACAAGTCGTTAGGTAATAGATATGCACACTATACTTAGTAGTGAGGATTTCTCGGTGGTAATAGATATGCACACCGTGGTTGCGGTTATTACTGTAATCATAGACAACATGCGTATTATACGAAACGAATACGAGTTTTCCAGCCGCGGTGATCTATGAATTACCCAAATAATAGTTAACAATCCAACATGTTGCAGCTTTAGTTTTATAGAGATTCCTAACTGCTACGTCGCTTCGAAAAGCAATGATTGTACTAAGACTCCATAATAGCAGTTCACTGATCAAAATAACTGACTAAATTTTTGCAGAATACCGCATATTATGTCAGTCATTGATTTTTCATTATGGACGAGATTACCGTTTTATGCCATTTCGTTGATTAGAGTGTCGGTGATTGACCATATATATGTCATTTTGTTAGTAGATTACGGATTTAGTCAAAGTCGGCCATTATGAGGTCAATTTTCGACTATTCTGACATAATGTCATGTTCCAACATGATGTCTGGTGAAGCCGTACGGAGGACGGGTCTGAGCAGTTGTGTTGCGATGTGTGCCACGTACGATGCGCCTAATGTTGTTGTGTTGGGAGTTTGGTCGTGCAGGGTCTTCAGACCAATCTCCCTTTGGCGCAGCATCATTGGTCGTGTTGTTGGGCTTAACATTGCATCACTTCGCTCAACTGCCGTCTTCCTTCCTATTTGCTCAGGTTTTCTGAGTGAATAAGCTCTTAATAAACTAGCGCGCTTTACCATCAACGATCGCATCACTGCTTACCATCAGGCGGGATTGCGGTCAAGCGCTAGTTTATATTAAAAAAAAAAATACAAAGATTCTTTTCTTAAAAATATCTACTGGACACGTGTTTCGGGTTTCGAACATACAACAATAACGTTGTATAATTGTTTAAGAAAATATTTACAGAACTTAATTTTAAGAAAATAATTATTAAAATAAAAATTAATAATAATTGTAATAGCCAACTAGGGTCCCTGGTCTTGGGTACAAGCGAGTTTTAACGTCATTAAAAATCTACGTGTACAAGATTTCTCATGGAAAAGAAACCATTCATAACTATAATATTTATTTCATTTGCAATTGAAATAACAGTCGTTTAGTCATGAAATTTTCCTTTTTAATTTTCAGGCCAGCGTTTTACCTGTATGCAGTGCTGAAAGTGGCTTCAGGAGCGCTCATGCTGAGCATAGACTTGGAGTTCAAGCAGCCGGCACAGAACCTTCTGGAAGATGTCATCACCGTGTTTAGGAACGTCGAAATTGTTGCGCTCTTTATTGCGTGCTTTATCATGGGTTAGTTTTTATACATAGTAATAAAGTGGATTTTGACTATATAACGCTATAGTACAAAAAC
Source organism: Sesamia inferens (assembly GCA_037179545.1). Taxonomy (NCBI): domain Eukaryota; kingdom Metazoa; phylum Arthropoda; class Insecta; order Lepidoptera; family Noctuidae; genus Sesamia; species Sesamia inferens. Next base: position 23,204,814 of record CM073923.1, read on the forward strand.
CAGAAAAAATCAAAGCAGTAGGAATATGCCTTGTCTCACAGTTGCTGCACAGGAGACATACATGCTAAGTATTTATCCAGTGCGCAAACTGTATCCATATATGCGAAACAAGATCCTGACTCAATGATGATTCTGCGTGGAAATTAAAAAAAGTTGTTTCATTGACAAAATACGGACGGCAGCAGGTCAAGCTGCCCGGAACTATCAAATATTCCCTATCAACCTTGAGCCTTAAAGCTTTAGCGATAAGGTTGAAAATTTTGTAAAGCAATTTGACAGATTTTATGTGCTGTATATAGTTTGTACCTATACCAACGTGGTCAAAATGTATGGTAGAGCTAATTTGTTTTTTATTAACTGACGAAAAATGACTAATTTTAAGAAATTATTATTCGCTCATGGTCGCTTACCTACTGCATTTATAGTTACAGTTTGCACACTGGTGAAAAATTAATACTGTACAGGTAACCATCCATCATGTAATATAAGAATTCAAACTAAATATTTATTTTTATTTCGTTCCATTTCAACTTGAATGTCTTAAAAATTGCGTGTATAGTTAGCTAATAGATTTCGATGTACGGACGACATACGGTCAAGCTACTCGAAACTGTCAAATATTCCCAATACATCTTGAGCCTTAATACTTTAAAGATAAAGTTGTAAATCTAATAAAGTAATCTGGCAGATTATAGTAGCTTACTTGCAACGTTACTACTAACGTTTACCTATTATACGGGCAGACGTCAGCATATCAAGCTATTGCAATCTGCAAGATTTCTTTCTTAGATTTTCAACTTTATTTAAAAAACACTAGCTGCCCCACACGGTTTCACCCGGTTTTTTTTTATATGCTCCGCTCCTATTGGTCGCAGCGTGATGTTATATAGCCTAAAGCCTTACTGGATTAATGGGCTATTCAACACAAAAATAATTTATCAAATCGGACCTGAGATTCGCCCGTTCAAACAAACAAACAATCAAATTCTTCAGCTTTATACAGTAAGTTAAGAAAACCCTGTCCGACCCATAAGGATAATAAAGGTTAAGTAAACACATGACCAAATATAATATAAAATTTTACGTAATCATCATAGTACCAATACAAATGAATTTTGAAATAATATTTTTTTCCCGCGAATTAATTCCAACTTCCCCAAAATTTGGTAATTTTTCAAAAAGTGACAACACCGGTATTATTTTGAGCGAATAGCGATGCGACCACGTGCCGCGTGCCCTGTCGCCCGCCGCACGCGGAATGGTGCTTAACGCAGATTTATTAAGTTACCTCTTTTTACGAAATAATATTTATTTTTTAGGGGGATTTTTTTTTAAGTTTAGGCCGGTTTTGTATCCATTAAATATGGAATCAGTTATCGATACCTAACAACACCTTCACGGGTCGGACAGGGTTTTCTTAACATACTGTATATTAGTATAGATTAATGCTTAAAGTTGATTGAGAACATTTGACAGTTTGGGGTACCTTGACCTGCTGTCGTCCGTACAAGTGAGTGAGGTAGACTACTGACCATCAAGCTCTATTGTTTTTGTAGTATCATTTCCCAAGTACTAAGGTATGTTGTTGTGTTTTTCTCAGGAACTGCTTGGGGATACATCGAGAGCTTCTTATTCTGGCTACTACAAGACTTGGGCGCGTCGCGTTCCCTCATGGGTATAACAATAACCGTGGGAGGTATCGCAGGTCTGCCACTCCTGGTACTCTCAGGCCCCATCATCAGGAGGCTGGGACACGCCAATGTTATCTTCATCGGATTCATATTCTATGCAATTAGATTACTCGGTAAGTGATAACGTGATGAACAATGTACGGAACTCGAACACTCTAATAAAATTACACTGAAATCTGTTGGTAAATTAAATTCCGTAGGTAAATTAGATTTCCTGACGGTGAGTAGGCACTTGCCACCATCATATTGTCTTTGATGTGTACGGTTAGCACCAAAAGTCGATCAACATAATATGATTCAATTATGTCCTTTTTGGCACTATATTAATAGAATCTAAGAGTTGATGAACTGAGAAAAGGAATCAGAGTGCTGTTCTTTGAAATGTAATTGCGGTTTCGATTTTAATGAAGTATTTTGCTCAGTAATTATGACTTTGAAAACAAAAGTGGTAATCGACTTTTGTTGTTGGCTGTATCTGCGCTTATAATATATATTTTTATTTCAGTATACAGGTAATACCTGTATACTGAAATAAAACACACATTTTTTCATTTCTTCTGAGATGCTGCATTAATATTAGAAATTCTAGTTTTCCACTGTTTGAACTTGACATACCTATGCCCGATTCCCTTCTTCACAAACTAAACTAAATTTCAAGTTGAGTTTTGGTGGGAAAGCTAAGATGAGTGTCACGTTCATTCTTCATTGGACTTTTAAATTATTTACAGTGTGGTTTACTAAATAAAAGCGCGTGATTTATATAGTTAAAAGTGCATTCAGTAAATAATTCATAAAGAACATTGAAATATCGCAGCATAGTGGTCACATCATGACTTTGCCTCAAACCACCCTCGTAGACGGTTCATGCGGCCGTCTTTTACGACTGTCATTGGTGATATCCGCCATTATTGTGAAATAAAATTTTCAAAGAGTTTCTATAATATGTTACACGTGTTATTGGCAAAACTGTGGTAGGTATCTATTCCACAGGGGCCATTGATCAAGAGTTGAAGTTGAAGTTGAAATTTCAAGCTGAGTGCATTTTTTTCTTTCTATTTCATTAAGGAAAATGTGGCATCACAGCTGAAGTAGTTTATAAGTCAGTTATGCCACTTGGAATTAGATCTACGCTTTCTTGCTTAAAAGTAATGTTCTTCTTTGTTTAAATTAATTTAAACAAAGAAAAAACATCTTAATTATTAATACTATAATGACGTATGTTGGTTACTCTTGCACGCAAAACGACTAAACGGATTTGGATGAAATTGGCTCATACATTTATTTATTTATAGGTAATTAAAACTGTACAACGCCAATTACATCAATTAACATAGAAACAAATATATACCTTAAAAACTACTAAAACCTAACATGGAACAGTGGACTCTCTCGCATACTCGCATAAGCTTATTCCTTTCATCGTCACATTCAGGGTTGGCCATCAGAAGTATATTCAGCACCTTTAGCGGAGATTCAGCTGTGTCTACAGTTTTAGTTGGGAGTTGCGTAAACAGATTGTGCCTGCGACTTTGTTGGTGACCGATGTATTTGTCACAACTACAACACAACACAAATAGTCGGCAGAACAGACCACGGAGCTTTGGGCAGTCTATACGTCCTCGCAATGTCTCACAAGCCACGGAGAGCTGGTTAAGGCCTCTCCTCACCTCCAACGAGTTAAATCCCAACATCCCTAAGAGACAGTTTGTAGGGAATAGACGTAGGTATACGGTTTATAACCAGGAATAACACATAGGATACGATTTATCCTGATATTCCCACGGGACTGAAACTAAGGCAAATGAAACCGCGGGGCGCAGCTAGTTTTATATAAATATATTTATAATTAAGACCAGTAAGTGATTGAACCAGAGGTTAACACCATTAGATCAAGCGACTCGTTAAGTGACTTTGTAAGCTGTGGGTTCACTTTCACCATTTAAATCCCTTTCTCATTTGCTGGTTTCCCTTTTGTTTGTACAAACTTTCCCTAATGATAGATATCTGTTTATTACCTACGCATATTTCAATGATACACGAGGCCTTCTATTATTACTTAATACAGATTCAAACTAAACTTTGGTTCTATCATGCTGAGAGCTTGCACGCTGTTAACACTGAAGTTGTTGGACTGTAACAAAGCCCATTTTTGGAGGTAACATAAAATTAATCGTACTCATGGTGTAATAACAATATTTTGATTATAAAGAGACGGATAAATACAAGAACTAATACAGATTAAAATTAAATTATCAAGCGAAGCGCTTGTATCAAGAGACTTGATGGGTCGATTGATAGATTTTGAGACGAATGATATAAATCTAATGAGTATCGATTTTGAGCCGTAACCCGTATTTAGGAATATACGATCCATTATTCATTAATATTACCTATTCTTGTTTCGTTTCTACAGGTTACTCATTGATCTACAACCCATGGCTATGTCTAGTGTTTGAGGCACTGGAGTCGGTGACTTCATCGCTGTCGTTCACCGCCGCTGTGACATATGCTGCGCGCCTGTCCTCAACGACCACTGACACCTCCGTGCAAGGACTTCTGGGAGGAATTTACTATGGTGTTGGTACGTTAACTTCCTAGCTTTCTTCAATTAAATCTGGCTGGAATATTATGCATTGGATCATGCATATCGTAGTAATGTACTATATAGCACTTCTGGATCCTGTGGCTGATTTCAAATACGATGCAGAAGATATTCCTAGTGTGGGGTAACGTTTTCCTAAAAAAAAAAGAAATCATAAACATAATTGACTTTAATAGATGTTCTATTCCAGTTTTGAAAAATGATTTCCTTTTGATTTACAGGCAAAGGTGCTGGAAGTCTCGTCGGCGGCTACCTGATGAAATTCTTTGGTACCAGACCAACATACCAGATATTTGCTGGTGCGACATTCATCACTGGCTGCATTTATTATTTATTCAATACATTTTATTTACGAAAGAGGGCAGTGGTCTACGAAGACGATTTTTGTAAGAAGAAGAAAACACCTGCGGATGTTGAGGGAAATGATACTAATAAGGACGGCGTGAAAACTGTCCCAGCGATAGATGTCGCTAGTAAAACTGAAGCTAAAATAGAAAACACCGTCGTCGACAAAGTCAACGAACCGGATTCAAACCGCACGAAGTTAATGCCTGACAGTGCAGATGGCAGCAGTGACTCTGGGGTTGATAACCCGGCTTACAACGAGACGGACGTGACCGAAGCTAAGAAAGAAGAAAACAAAGTGCCCACTGTGTGATATGCATTACATACAAATTAGTTAAGGATAAATGTAATGTTGATTTATAATATATTCAAAAGTCACCTTGTGACTAATGTAGTAATAATAATAATTGTAAGCCGAATGAAGTAGTTACATATACATTTTTTTGACTTGTTCTGAAACCAATAGGATTTTTTAAATGAGATTTTCGATAATATTTTGCTTAATTACATGTTAGAATTAGACGAAAGCTATTTATATATGATTTGAATGATTATTGGGATTAAGAATAGATGGAAGAGAAAACAACACAAACAGAGCTCCAGTTAAGTGCCTATTTTTTCATTAAATAAAAAAATAATAAGGAGGAACCTAATAGGGCTCAGCTCATACTCTCTCTGAGACCGATTACACACTTAAACTTTAACTAGAGGTTTAATTTTGTTGCGTATGTCATTAACAATGGGAATGGGTTTCGTTTTGACAGTTAAAAAATCATTATGTTATTCATATCGTTGAATAGACACAGTTTTCGAATATATCTTGCTATGGATTAGCAGTATCTTTCAAGTACTTTACGCATGTTTTGTTATACGCTTGCATATTGTTGTTATTTGGTTAAGGAACGACACTTTGTGACAAACTCGAGTAATTTCGAATTAAAGAGGATAAATACTTATTCGATGTCGGCCATTATTACATATTACTGTAATGTGATATTCCCATACTAATATCATGTATTTATAATATCATGTAGGTACTTAGTTGAGGAGTTGTCGAATAAAAGCTACCATAATTAGTTTGTTTTTATAGAAAGAAAATATTTTATTTACTATTACTCGTAGGTACAAGAAAAGTTTAAAGTTAGTTTAGTTATAGACATAATTAAAAATAAAAAAAACAAGCTATATATGAAGAAGTAACAAAATTTAGAAACAATATACATACCTATTAACAATTAGGATAATCCTACCATTTGGCAATAGGAAAAACAGCAAAGTTAAATGATAAAGTTTAATGAAATCAGAACAATTACTTCTTTTTTCTAACATACGAGTAAGAGCAGGATACCTGATGATGAACACGAAGAACTACTAGAACAATAGAAATATCTATATTATCTTATTAGATGATCGAATGGAATGTATACAACTTTCCACTTAAGGTGCTCTAAATATTTTATGCAAATATGTGACACTTTCTACATACGCCTGCTCGGGAACCATATTGATTATCGTGCTAATAGTGTAAATTGTAACATAGGCTTGGCTCGTCCGAATCGTGTCTCTAGCGTTCTACATATCAGAGTACCGCTAAAAATTATCGCAGTTTTACACTCAATGCATTTGTCCACAGCATGTGTACTTGAAAACATTTAAACATAGCCATTATTTTCTAGTCAGTTGTCGCGTAGAGCACCCGCGTAACTCGGTATTAACAAATGTGTTTCAGACACGTCTAAAATGAATCGAATAGTACTATTCGCTCTTTTGTTAAATTGTTTACGTATTCATCATGTTTATACCGCCAATCTCCCTGGTCCTTTAGTGTACGTTGTCACACCATCTTCGCGATCGTCGCAAACTGATACGGGAAGATCAGCTCCGTTCTACTACCACAAGTGGATGAACAGGATGGATACGCCACAGAACGCAACACTACCCACCACAACAACAGCGAGGACAAAAACGCCTGACTTGATATTTGCAGAATTTGAATCGAGCAACAACAATATGAAATCAATTCGAAAACTTTTGGAAAAAGAGAGATTCCGATCAGCTACGACATCAACTACGAGTTCAACATCCAGACCTATTTATGTTCCTGACGAAGAAACCAACAATGAATCAAATTATGGTTTACCAGCGCCGTCGACGGAAAAGCCAGTAAATGCTGATATGACTGATTATTTTGCTTTGTATAATAATTTGTACAACTCTGGCCCAGTGTACATGCCTTCAGCTCCATCCTCTAATGCGCCGTCACCTGCAACAATCACCACCACAACAACAACGACGACGCAAGCGCCCATGGATAATGTCCAAAATATTTGGCATATCATAGACAGTGAGAAACATGACCAATTTTCTGGTGCATGGGAAGAAGAGCCCATAACTTCCGACCAAATGTCTAAAGATGTTATAAACAATGATAATTCACAAACTGTTGATGTTCAACCAAATGAAAACAAGACGGAAGAGGAGGCAGGAATTGATGACAATTTTGCCTTACCAGGGTGAGTGTTCAATTATTCTATAAATTAGTCGCTCAGCAAGAATTTGAAACAAGTTTTAATACTCAGACGTATTGAATATTATATTGCAGTGTAGAGTACTTTTTAACTTAGGTTTTAATATTGTTTACAGATTCGGTACTAATCCCGGTAATGGAGCTGAAAACGAATCCCGAGCAATACGCACAGAACCTAATATCCGTTTTCCATACATTGACCTGAAACCATTTCAAATGAAAAATATGAAGAAATCTCAATTCAGTTCCATCACTAACGGAAAAAAATCCAACAATATGTTTAACTTGGATAGTTTTACAGAAATCAAAAATCCTGTTAGAGGCGAAGTTCAAGATCCTGGAATCCCTATGCGTCAACCCATAGATCGCTACAATCCTGCGCAGCCATACTTACCTCAACCACCAACCTACGGTGAAAAATCAAAACAGTCTGCCTCCAATGGTCCTCTCCCACTACCTTCACCACCCTCTGGTCCCCCTCCCCGGCCCTTGAACACCGTCGCTAGCCTAGTACCTCCTCCTCCCCCGCCTAAACCTACAGCGGACGATTTTCCAATACCAACCTCCTATGAGTCCTTTCCACCATATGAACCTGCTCCAGCACCACGTCCCATTTCTTCGTACCAACCACCTATCGACTCGGGACCTGATGCACCTCCTAGTGGGGGCGATGACGATGGACCCCCATCTGATATTGGTTACAGATACAAGCTTCCTTCTGCCCCTGCTCCTCCATCACAACCTTTTGTCCCCACGATTTCTCCGCCCAGTAAGCCATTTATGGGTTATTCCTATAACAAGCCATCGATGACTCAAAAGGACGATGATAGCCCACCTGTGATGGATGTGGGTAGCAAACCTGATTTCCAAGGCTACCAATACAGTAAACCAGCGCCACCTGCTTTGTCACCGCAGGATCCCGGACCTAGCTACAGTCATCATGGCGGTCCACCACCATCGTACCAACCTGAACCTGACTATCCCGAGCTCATCTTTGATAACCATCATGGTACGGACGACGGGAAAGGTGGAGACGCTATGAAAGGGAATGGTGGGGACATGGGGATGGTGCCACCGCCTCCCCCTGCTGACGATATGAAGCCAGACGGTCATGGAACTCCAATGGATGATCAGGGATTTCCTAATGATTTTCCCGGAGATTTCAAGTATCACCACGACTTTGATGAGCACGACCTCGACCACTATCATTATCACCACCCAACAACTACTACCACTACAACAACTACAGAGATGCCTCGTGTCAACAGATACAGTTATTATTACCTAGGAAAGAAGCTTTACTATTTGCCTCTATACTTTAGCGTATATTTCATCGTTTACGTAGGAGCTCTCATCATAAAAGCTGTACTCCGTCATAAGATTACGTATCCCAACAGCTTTAGACCAGATGACACAACAGCAAGTTTCTTCTCAAAGAGGTCTATCGAATCGCATCTTTCGAACGAGAATCTTCACGAGATTACTGGCAGAGTAACGCGAGCTATCGCTACAGCAGCAGAACAATATGTTGGTGTAAAAAGCAAACAATAATAAAAAGCTTCAAGAACTTATTGTTGATACTTCAAGAGGACTGACTTAGACGTATATTCTATCCCTAGACATTAAAATACGTGTATAAATTCTATAAAATACGTCGATAGTTTAAGTTTGTTGTGAACTGGACACGTTTAATTGTTACCTAATGTTTCTTCTCGTTTGAACGTAGTTCATTGTTACAACACTAATGTTAGCAGTTAATTAATTTAAGTGAAAATATATAAAAAAGTAAATAAATTGAATTTAATTAAATCCCTGTTATAAATAACAACAGCAAAAATACTGTATCGGTTTCATAATAGAAAATTCAAATGCAACACTATTTTTGCTATTTTTACGTGCGAATTTTCCTTATTCCTTTTCTTATTCCATAGAGATAATGATGTTCTTTTATTGAGAGATTTGCAACTGATTTAGTAAGGAACGTGGCGTTACGGAAATAGAACTGAAATCCTTTTACGAAAGCTCGGTAAAGTGGCTCTGAAAAGTACATAGTATGAACATTTGTAGTCATCGCATGTTCTGTGCTACGAATACCTACTTAATTCACAAAACTGTTATGATTAATGTTCAATAGATGTTGTATCAACAAGATTAAGAAGAATCTGGGTCTTGAAGCTAGTAAATAATCTTTATACCAATATGAGACATGATCTAATCTTAATTTACACAATGGAACATCTCTTTACACCTAGCACTCTTAAATATCATCATTTAAATTACCTAATGACTATTTAACTATAAGAACGTAAACAATTCCGCTAATATGAATAACGAAATATAATTAAATTAAATTTTCAAATCCTTTTGAATATTACCTTATGTAAAGCGGTGCGCGGTGCCGTGTGTGAATCGCCTGCTGTCAGCGTTCTACTCAAGGACCAGTTCTTATAAACGAGCCAATAAATAGAAAAAAATAATAATGAAAAGCTTATCCAAATACATATAGCCTGTAATTCCAATAACTGAAGGGGAAAATGCTGTCAACCTATTTGTTATGGCTGAAAGTGTCATTTTACGGTGAGTAGCGTATTTGTGATAATTTGGCTAAAATTGGACTTCCGCGAACCTTTTATATTAAAACGTATGTAACGGACAGACTACACATGAAACACTTGTGAGTAGAAATAGAAATATGTATATTTGGGTACACGTAGGTATACGAGTATATCTACTTAAAATAAGTCCCGATAGATATAGAATTCCGATATGAAATCAAAATATCAGTTTCAAAAGGCAAATTACATGCCATTTCTATTCTATTCCTAAGCTATATTTGTAACAATGATATTCTTATTTATATGTACGTACAGAAACGACCGAATTTGAACTACTATTGATAAAATTGACTGATTTCAAATGAATGTTTGGCAAGAAATTCAAAAGTCATTTCCACAAACTTAACCTTAAATTCTAAGGCTAGTCACACCGGAGACAGATTTTCATACAAGAAATGTTTGAAGGAAATATTACGGACAAAATTTTTATTTATTATTTGCTATACATACCCGAATTTAGCAAAGTGACCAAATACTTTGTTTCACGATCATATAGAAAATATCAAATAAATACATTATTTTATCTTCATGAGCCGCTTCTGGAACTGTAACATTCTGATAGCTTACGATTAATGTAACTTCTTCTGGATAAGTTACGGTCGACGTTATAACCAAACAAGTAAGTATCTAATAATACATTCCTGGACCTAAATAAAGTTTTGAACTTTTTATGTTATAAACTATTGCTAAACAACGACACAACAGCAGAATGGTAAGCAGTGATGCAATCGTTGATGGTAGAGCACACTAGTGTATTCCTATTCGCTTTAGGCTTGAAGACACTTAAGTTAAAACTAACGGGTAGACCGCTGCAGGAAAATTGTTCCAGTGCTTCGTTGTTCGTGATGTAAAAGAAGTGGCGAAACGCTTCGTCCGGATATAGCGTTGTCAACAACGTAAGGGCGGATACTCGCCGCACGACAGGTTGTCCGATGATGGAACGGTGAAGGCGGAGTCAAGTCATGAAAGGGCTGGTTACTCTACGCTTTGAAGATTATAATTAATTATTATGTGTGTTTCAGGCTTTGAAGATTGAATTGAAATATTATAAATCTTTGTTTCAATTCTTTACTTACATTCTCATGTCCTGTACACCGTGGAATTTTAGTCTTCTTACAAAGACTTCACACTTCATCTATAAAATGAATATTAAACTTTAAAAAAATGGACAGTTGCGTAATTAAAAAAATAAATATATTATCATGGATTATTATGACGCATAACGTAGTTTAACGCAGCCTACATGCGATTGTAGTTCGAGTCTTGAGTTCCAAGAGCACCCAAAATGGAGCGCCGACATAAAGATGTCGCCACTCCATTTTCACTCTGGTAAAGACCAGAGGTCATTCTACTAGCTGAAAAATTAATAATATTTTTTTTTAATTTTACAGAAATCTCTTTTTTTACTTTAATAATAATATGTAGTAATAATTGAATAGATTACTAATATTTAGTAATCATTGAATAGAAGCAGTGGGCTGTCTTTGTAAGACCGTAAGTACATTTAACAAATTAAAAAAAAAACTGATACTATATATAAATATCCATATAATGTTAGTAAAAGTAAAGCTTAGCCTGCTGTTAGTAATGAATTAAATGACGTGCGTCTGGACTCTTATCCACCTACTTAAGGGTGGAGAGTTCCATCTGTCTGAAAAAAACATTCAGGACGCCATTGGAGGAGGAGCGCAAGGGCGCCATCATGGAAACACAACGTTTCCGCATGATCACGACGAACCCGTCGATCCACGCCTCCATGAATATCCCTGACGCGCTACAGCACCACGTCAAATTCAAGAGCACCCTGACTGCGGTATTATACCTTACGCGCAGGTCGCTGTATCCCCGCTGGATATACGTGGTCCACAGACTGCACATGTAAAACGACTTTCAGAAGGCCTTAAAAGCGTTATCTTAACAAACCTGTGAGCCAGCATGTTACAACGGACAGTCAGCGACCTGTTCTCCTTATCATTATCCTTCAAGTAGTCACTGACCCACCCAGTGACCCAAAAACTTAAACGTTGAAACCCGCACTAAAGGTTGGTCCATTAGAACAAGTTTTTAGAGCTAGTTTCATACTTTGAAAGATACCTCTACATATTATATCTTAAACGTATAGGAACTTTATGGAATTTGGCTTTATGTCGGTTGGAGACCTGTTTTATACATGCATGAAATTCTAATCCGAATTCCGACAACGATGCTATTAATGAATTAGTGTCGGCCACATTCTTCAGAATGTTAAGTCACCTTCTATGTTTATTATAGCAAAACCGAGGTGTTCGAATAATAAAACAAGAGCGGATTTGTTGTTACCTTACCTAAAAATTGTATCAAGAATTTAATGAAGGCTACAGCTGAAATAAAGTTGATTTGTAGTAGATTATTGGGTCAAATATAGATAATCTAATTTTCGGTTCACTCCTCCTCCATTGGTATCCTGAATGTGTTTTCAGATCGGTGGGACTCGCCCCTCTTATGTACGTAGATAAGAGTCCAGACCCACTATAAATTATTTATTACTAACATTCGGCTAAGCTTTACTTGTACTAACACTTTATGGATATTTATGTATTTTATCTGAAAGCAATTTTTTTAATTATTCGAGTAGAAAAGCGTTTTTTGCTATGAACTGTAATTGTAGTCAACAGTATTCGTTAGAGATAAATAAGTTCATTGTGATTTAGCTATCTTCAATTCTATGTGAGATAACGAGTATTGCAGATTCAATATTACCGAGTTAAATAAAAGAACAGATAGTAAAGTGAGAATGTATTTGGTTTGTGTCTTTATTTGGTTGTTAATTTAGTTGAACTATGTTCATAGCTTTTAATTCAGCAGTTTCTTTCACAAAATTGGCCGTATTATGTATGTGTGTGGGTGTTTTTTTTTATAAATAATATGCTTGTAAGAGATTTAAAAAATTGCACACGAACAAAACTTACTGGTTTTAGACCCAGGTTCTGGTAAAGTGTACAGCTAATGGCAATGTTGACGTCTGCGGGACATCATTTTCTTGGATCGGGACTGTAATGCAGTGAATTATAATACGCTCAAATATTCTCAACGTACATACGTATATGCAGAAACAATGGTGATATCTCACTTACGTCATAACTCACTTACAAAATGTTCTCTTTAGTAGCTTATATAAAAGGAGTAGTAATAAAAAAACAATTTTTAATTTGATACACATCAGTCTAATGATCATGACCACATACTACAAACTTACATATACTTGGTATTATTTGTTGCGAAATCAATATTTTTAAATAATAACCATTCAAATCTAATCAGCAAATAAATAAGATTTGGCCCTTTAGAGATAGAAAGATAGCTGTTTTTTAAATGGGGACAGGGATAAAAAATAGCATTGAGCCATTTTTACGAAAAATTTGCCATATTTAATGAATTGCAGAATTTTAGTTAGTTACTTAGATTTTTTTTTGGTATAGAATTTGGGCATTTTGATTGAGTTTATAAAATAGATCCCAGAAAGCCATCCTGGATTTGTAATTTCTTTTCTCAACTTGGAGTTCTGAGTCGATACGCAGGTAGTTCAACGCTCCCTTAGTAACAGCAGGCCAATTTATGGGCAGCAGGTCAGTTGTCTGCGGAGTTGGATTTCTGGAACAGTAAATGAAACATTAGCTTGAATTGCTAAATGACATTGTACGAATTAGAAAACGCACTTGTGAACTTAATGCTGTACCTAAGAGTAGAGAATACAGTAAAGGAGAGTGTAAGAGTGTAATATTTTATCCGTACCCGAATTTGACAAAATTAGCCCATAGTGTGGACACGCGGTCGATGATAAGTTGATCTTCAGGTGTGGGGTTCTCCATAAATGAGATATCGAAGAAATATCCAATTTCATCTGCATGAGCCGCGCCTGGTGCTGTCACATTTAGTAAGTGTTTGGCAAGATTTCTGTCTCCATCATAGGTGAATAAGTAGTGATATATATTTGTGGCTCCAATATCTAGATATTTTTGAATAGTTTGAATAGCGGGATAGTTAAAGAAGAAATCGGAACTAAATCTTATAATTCCTTCTTTCACATCTTCACTTATTTTGTCATCCCCAATATAGAAATGTCTCACCAGTTCTTCCATTTTAGGAAGGTTATCGAGATTTAAGTATTTGGATAAGTGGTCATAAAAAAAATTTTGGTTCGCAAGTTCAGCGGGTGACATTATCTCATACGTTGTGAGGGCTTCTTCATTGTTGTATCCTATAATGATGGGCACGTTTCTAAGATTCGGCTTTATGTTGAGCGGATGGTCGTAAATTAATCTTTCAACATCAGTAAAATCTTTTTCGACGCACGGTAAAAACTCTAGTCCAAGTTCTGAAGTCGATGCAATGACCAAATTAGTGTTGACATTGGTAAGAAACGTTAAGGCTTCATCTACATCTGTGGTAGGAAAACCAAGGTGTTCGGACAACTTCAGAGGTGCTGACGTATCAGGTTCTGACATCGCCCATGGACCTAGTGCATTGCCGCTTTGCATTATTACTTTATCAAATAGGTTTTCTTGGCTGTATAATAATTGGAAGTCTACCGATGCTCCGCCAGCGCTTTCACCAAAAATCGTTATTTTATTAGTATCACCACCAAATGCTTCTATATTATCTTTAATCCATTTCAGGGCTAACTGTTGATCTTTTAGACCTTGATTCCCAGGTATGTTAGGAGTATCGAGACACATAAATCCATAAGGACCTAATCGATAATTAAAGGTTACTAAAATGATATCCTGTTTGACTAAATAGCGTGGTCCATATAAATGTCTGCCCGAGGATCCAATCGAAAAACCACCACCATAAATCCAAACTAAGACAGGCACTCTGTTTCTAGAGTTAGCTGAGTTTGGCACATAAATGTTTAGATGAAGACAGTCCAATGTTCCTACTGTAGATCCATTTATTTCTTCATTTTGTGGACATATTGCTGAGTCATCGTAAGCTTCAAAAGCTTCATCAAAGCCGGGATGGGGTGTAGAAGGCTAAAAATAAAATAAGTTTTTTTTTTTAACTTTGCTCTAAGCTCATGAAAAACTTCTATCTGTAAACATTTAACTTACCCCGAAAGGATTACTTTTGTCCACAGTTGCGTACGGTATTCCCATGAACATGGAGTAATCGCCATCAGCAGCTTTAAGGCCACGAATTAAGCCAACTTTGGAATCCACTAGCGGGTCAATCCTCGACAATGCGCTGCCATTCTGGAACAAACCAAATAATAATGGTAAAATAATTTTGATTCTGTTGTCCCACATGATGGGATCAGGGTCTCTCACGAAAGGTGAAGAAGTACTGATACTGTTAACTATACAAGGTGATCATGAGATTAGGGGCCTTGTCATTTTGTTACGTGTGCAGTAAAGATAGAATTAGATAACATAGAATTTGTATAAATCATTGCCAAACCGCAGGAGATAATGTAGACTTGTTGAGAATTACGTTTTCTTATATATGCGAGTTTGCGTGATTACTGACTACCAACCAGATTGATTTAGAGCTATGTCACTACTTAAATATGTTCACACGTATACACATCTTAATATCTTGTTGATTTTGGTGATTGATTTCGGTGGCATAATAATTTCTACTTCATTACGTCTTTTTTTCCGTTGTCTTTGTTAACTGTGTAACATTTGTTAATTCATTGTAGGTTTGTGGTCATACTTTTCTCGATTTTTTCAAGAATTCGGGAACCGGATAGGTGACCTCACCGTCACCTCATCCTTAACCTTAAATTGTTCTTTACGATATTCCCCGTGCAGCGTTTTCTGCTATGCGTATAACAGTGTAACACCTGAGAGTTACTTGTTGGACTCCTAGTCATCGAAATATAGTTCGTCGTTTTATCAAATCACATCTGATATTAGAAGAATTGTCGATCGACACCATTGCCATAGAGAAAAATATAATAGAAACGAAAGGCGTTCCTTTTTTTTAACACTATAAATGTTGTCAAAGTTATGCAAACTTTTACAACAGGGTGTAGGGGGTGGTAACTCTTAAGTAGCATTTGCCGCTGGATGGTTTTACCTATTCCTATCATGGTGACGAGTGTGCGTGGGAGATACGTAAGTTAATTATGACATGGCTATCTCCAAATCTATAACACATAACGTAAGCAAGAGTACTCAAGTTATAAAATTAGTATGGATTTTTTCAACAATTTGATTGCATATTCTGTCGAAATATGTGCCTAAGTTTCGGTTGGGCCTTGTTGTGCAGAATGAGGCGTTATTGTAAAAGATAAATGCGTTTATTGGCAACAATAGAATTATTTTATAGATTTGAGTATTACAAATTAACAAAATATAAATCTTGTAGGTCCCAGTGGTGTGTAAGTAATAGGGTAGTTGACTAAAAAAAAACTAATTATTTCGTCAGTCAAAAAATTGATTCCATTTGGAATCAATTTTTTTTACCCAGGAGACAACCGTATTGGCTGGTGATAACTGCAAAGGAATTTTGGGATCTGTATTGGTTCACTTTATTAAAACCGTAAAGCATTTTTTATTCAATTACCCATACACACATGTTACCATATTGTATATTAATTAGAAATGTTCTTCAAATGGCAAAATAAAATACAATATATATTTATTGTTTTTTAATGAGCCTGACAGATGTGTTATTATCAAAACACTATGGTAGCCTTTAAAAGTACCAATTAAACAATTTTTAATATGTACTTAGATTTATTTGGTATTTTCCACATAAAGTTTTTGGGCTTTTTCATTCAGTTTATAAAACTGATTCCAGAAAGCCATCCTGGAATTGTAATTTCTCTTCTTAACTTCGAGTTCTGAGCTGATACGTAGGTAGTTGAGCGCTCCCTTAGTAACAGCAGGCCATTGTATGGGCAGCAGGTCAGTTGTCTGTGGAGTTGGGTTTCTGGAAAAGTAAATAGAACATGAACCAAGACACAGTCAAGTCGAGAAAATATTAGGGCAGTGAAGTGTTGCCAAGTGAGATATATCTCTCTGAGGTGGTGTCATCATGTGTGATGGATACACATGTATACCAAATACTTAAAACCGTTTTCTACTTTTGTGTTCACCCAAAAAAATCGTGCCCAGGCCGGGCAATATCTAGGCTACAAAGACGCTCTCAAATATCACCTTACGAGTTGTGGCGTATGCGTTGTTCGGTGGCAGATGGTATGCTCAATTTAACGAAAGGTAAGAATATTGTGGATTGAAGCGTACTTCAATCCACAATATTCTTTTAACAAATCAATTTGTAGACTTCGACAAGAATAGCCCAATGGCAAAAGTCGCTCAAAGCCTTCTTATACTCGTAAATACAATGACACAGATCATATCAGATTTTCAAGACAATATTTGATTCTGCAAGTCAACGGAGAGCTCACGGAAGGAATACAGAGTGGTGCTGACAATACGACAATAAATGAAAACACGAACAATGCTGGTTCATAGGAAAAATCCTAAACCATACAAAATAAAGAAATGAAAATTTCAAAGAAACTAAATCGCATGAAATTGCAAACGGAATAGAACATCCTTTAAAAATATTGGTTCACTGACCTCCGGTCGGCGACAGCGCGACCCTGTATCGACTTGTTTTTGTCGTGCCGTTATTATTAAAGTTTGGTACAGCAGAATGCGGCGGTCATTAACCTTTAAGCGCTTTCTTATCAACATGTACATCATGTAGAAATTGTGAAAAATGAAAAATAATTTCCTGTGACTAAACCAATGGACATATTTATATGATTTTTTATGGGTAAACTGAGAATGTGTTGAGGTACACGATGTTTAATTTATTGTCGTATTGTCAGCACCACTCTGTATAAACGAGTCTGCGTTACTGTCACTGAATACGGTGAAGAGAACAATATATACAGTTACTGAGCGTAGTGTACTTTGTACCTACCCGAATTTGACAAAGTTAGCCCATAGCGTGGTGACGCGGTTGATGACTAGTTGATCTTCAGGCGAGGGATTTTCCATGTAAGAGATATCGAAGAAATATCCTATTTCATCTGCATGCGATGCTCCTGGAGCGGTTACGTTTAGTCTGTGTTTTACAAAATTTCTGTCGCCATCATAAGTAAACAAGTAGTGATATATATTCGTGGCTCCACTGTCTAGGTATTTTTGAATAATTCGCACCGCAGGATAATTATAGAAGAAATCAGAACTAAACCTTATAAGTTCTTGTTTCACATCTTCACTTATCCTCTCGTCTCCTATATAGTAATGTCTTACGAATTGTTCCATTTCAATAAGTTCTTCATTACCAAAATTAAAAGATTGGAATAAACTTTCATAAAACAAGTTCAGTGTTGGAAATTCTGCGGATGACATAGTTTCATACGTTGTGAGATATTCATCACTGTTATATCCTATAATAATAGGCATATTTCTCAGATTCGGTTTCATGTTGAGCGGATGATCGTAAATAAACTTTTCAGTATTATCTATATCTGTTTCCACACAAGGACGAAATTCTAACCCAAGTTCTGACGTCGATGCAACTAATAATTTAGTGTCAACCGAGGTTAGAAACTGTAAGGCTTCTCCTGTGTCTATTGTTTTAAAACCAAGGTGTGCGGACAACTTTAAAGGTGCACTTGTGTCAGGTTCGACTACTGACCTGGGACCTAGTGCATTGCCGCTTTGCATTATTACTTTATCGAATAGGTTTTCTTGGCTGTATCTCAAATGGAAGTCTACCGATACTCCACCAGCACTCTCACCAAAAATGGTAATTTTATCAGAATCCCCGCCAAATGCCTCTATGTTATCTTTAATCCATTTGAGAGCCAACTGTTGGTCTTTAAGACCTTGATTACCAGGTACTTTAGGAGTATCGAGACACATGAATCCATAAGGACCTAATCGATAGTTAAAAGTTACTAAAATGATATCCTGTTTGACTAAATACCGCGGCCCATATAGATATCTGCCTGAGAATCCAATCGAAAATCCACCACCATAAATCCATACTAAGACCGGCACTCTGTTTCTGGAACTAGCTGAGTTTGGCACATAAATGTTTAGATGAAGACAGTCCAATGTCCCTACTGCAGTTCCATTAAATTCTTCAATTTGTGGACATATTGCTGAGTCATCATAAGCTTCAAATACTTCATCAAAGTTTGGATGGGGTGTAGAAGGCTAAAAAATAAAATAAGGTTTCTTACATTTTGCACTAAGCTCAAGAAAAACTTCTATCTCTAAGCATATAACTTACCCCAAAAGGATTACTTTTGTCCACAGTTGCGTACGGTATTCCCATGAACATGGAGTAATCGCCATCAGCCGCTTTAAGGCCACGAATTAAGCCAACTTTGGAATCCACTAGTGGGTCAATCCTCGAAAATGCTCTGCCATTCTGGATCAGACCAAATAATAATAGTAAAATGACTTTAAATTTGATGTACCACATCATGGGATCGCGGATTGCTCGCGAGAGGTAGATAAACACTGACAGTTTTAATAATTGAAGGTGAGGATGAGATAAAAGGGATTGTATTTTGTCAAGTGTATTGTAAAGATATAGAGACTGCTGACAACACATATTGCGATAGATTATATTGAATTTGATAAATCATTACGAAACCACAAGCCTGACAAGATAGATAGTGTCGTGTGGGGAAAATATGTAGACATACGTCTACAATTAGCATGGCGTGTATTTTGTGAACTACTCACGTACCAAAATATTTATTTATTTATACATAAATACCGAATTGTATACTAGAATATTTACAAACATTATCATAAAACGGGTGTTCTTAAGAGGTTTTCATACTTCAAGTACCAAACCAAATGAATAATTTGAAATAAACAGCCACTGTAATTGTTAAATTAAATAATCTCAGTGGAATTAACAGACTCTCTTTAAATTCACAAAATGTATCTATAGGTACTAAATATTTCTATGTGGAATAGGCAGTAAAATAATAATTATGTTTTGGATAATTAATAATTTGCGAAATATTGTTTGTTTATATTAACACGTATTGCAACATGAATGTTTTGATCGGTGTCCTCTCACCGAGATCAACTACCTGCATACCCATCCAACTTGATCTTTTTCATCAACCTTATAGAACAGACCCCAAAAAGTCATTCGAGCCTTGTACACTCACTCACTTCATCTAACTTTTCATGATAGTTACAGAATCAAACTACTATACTATTTGATTTCTGAATTGGTTAAATTTTTTATTGTTACATTTTTAAATAGACCTTTCTTTATTTTCGTTGGAAAGTTTTGGTTTCCTAAAAAAGCGGAAAGGGCCAAAATACAGTCTTTTTTATGTTAGTTATTGGAGAAAATTACAGATTTCAGTGATGTCCGTTTTATTATAATGGGACCATCCTTCTAGGTGACCCTTATTATTTTTTTATTATTGATAGATAGAATTTATCTTTAGGCATCAAGTGTTTGTCCAAGTAGGATATAATAGCCATGATTTAGCCACTTTAGTTTATTACCTACTGACTTCGAAAGGATTGCTTTCATTGACAGTTGCATATGGTATACTTAAGTATATAAAGTAATGCCATAGTAGGTAGCTCTAAAACCACAAATCAAGCCAACTTTAGAATATATTCAAGGATCTTCTGACGATGAATAAAACGAACGACGATGAATGGATCGAACCAAGTAGTGAAGGTAAAATTAATAAATAATAAATAAATAAATAAAATAAATATATACGGACAAATCACACAGATTGAGCTAGACCCAAAGTAAGCTCGAGACTTGTGTTATGGGATACTAACTCAACGATACTATATTTATAATAGATACATAAATAGATAAACATCCAAGACCCAGGCCAATCAGGAAAAGATCGTTTTCCATCATGACCTGGCCGGGGATTGAACCCGGGGCCTCCACGTCGCAGGCAGGCGTGTTGACCGCTGCGCCACGGAGGACGACAAATTATATTTAAAATTATATTTAATATCCAGTTCTCTACAGCACGGGTTGCAAAATATCGTGTTAGCCATACCGCAAGGATTGAGGAAAAATAAAACTATTAAATTATTAATAAACCATCGAATTTAATTGCGAAGTCTCAGTAAGATTCCCAACATTAGCTTCAGTCTTTTTCCACGCGTTCAATTCAGCCCTCTGATCATGCGGAGCTAGAACGTCTGTAAGATGCGTATTCTTCGCAGTTCTATTGATTCTACCGCAACCAAGCTTGCGACAGCTTTATCTTTAGAGATAGCTATGTATTCTCGATAGAAGACAGCCAACTGGCCAGAATCCAATACTCCTAGAATAAAATTACTACCTACTTGTCTAGTAAAAGTCGTTAAAAAAAAACAAATATTTATGTTTATAAATCCGTCAGTATTTAAAATTTGAATCCAATAACTTAGTAATTTAATTAACCAGCTTTTAACTGAGAACCTACAATTTTGTTACAGTTAAATTCCAAACCGCAGACTACATTTTAATTTTCGCTAGCTAAACCTAGCTAGCGAAAATTAAAATGTAGTTTGAAATTTCATGGTAAAATATAGTACAATATCTTATCTCTGCTTGCATCATTTTATAAAACAAATATTTTATTAAATTAGCGACCCGCCGCGGTTTCGCACATGGAGAAATGATATAGGTAATAAATAGGTAAAAATAATGTCAACTGTGCCGCCCATCAGCCAATATCTGACTCTGCAAGATACATCGACCTTATTGTCCATGGATAGGCAGTTCCACCACCTTCAAACAGAATGAAAGCCTACCGAGGTAGCAAGTTTGTTCGAAATAGTGATCCCCCGCGGACCGCTCTGGCCCACACACTCCGCGGTTTAGGCAGAGAAACACTCAAGTAGCAGGCAGCCGGCAGGGGCGCGAGCGGCACTCGGATTTTTTCTGGTGTTTAGTTTTGAATAAATCGCAATATCTCCTGAATGAAACAACCAATTCCAATCATTCTACTGCTACTAAAATTTCCTTTGATATTACGTAATTTATTTGGATCAAGATTAATAATAAGGAACAAATAGTGGGCTCTGATTTCGACTGGCATTTTAATTAACTTTTCAAACATAAAGAAGAGTCATAATGAAGAAACTAAAGTAGGTAGACTTATGGTGTTGCTGACTTTTTTGTAGGCATTTTGAAGATCTACAATACTGTAGTACATTATTTTGATCTATCTCTTAGGGTTCAGCCAGCGTTTGCAATGTAAGCTCAACAAAAAAAAACAACCGACTTCCAAAAAACACTACAAAGTGAAAAATAACTAATTTCGGAAGTCGGTGTCTTTGGTTTTTGTATATTAGTTTTTGACACCGACTTCCGAAATTTGTTATTTTTCACTTTGTAGTGTTTTTTGGAAGTCGGTTGTTTTTTTTTGTAAAAAGCTTTTATTTTACACTTTTTAGTTGTGAAAAGTACTGTTCAGCTGAAAAGTGAAAGCAAATTAGATAAAGAGTGTTCTGTTCTGTTTCGATGAATTTGTGTTACCTATCTGGCTTTTCTATTTTTTTGAACTTTATTTTTAGTTGCGACATTGACAAAGTTATAATATGCAATGGCACACAGAGCCAAACCTGCTGCAGTTTCAATTTCGATTGTCGTCTATACTGCATAGGAAACAGATCACGAATGAGAAAAAATGAGAGTATGGATAAATTGCTTGTAGACTCACGGCGAGAAATCTCGCCGTGAGTCTGGATGTAATATACACAAGTATCACGTTAGCCCTACATACATTCGATCGACCAATTGCAGTACTGCTCCCAACTCCTAACTGTTAAGGAGTACTGTAGCTTCATCATCAGCACAGCAGCATCAGATGTTGATTCAAGCATACCTCACAAGCAACATGTTAGCCCTACATACTACTAAATAGTTTCCATCGACCAATTGCAGTTCTGCCTTCCAACTCCTAACCGTTAAGGAGTACTGTAGCATCATCACCAGGACAGCAGCATCAGATGTTGACACCCTGAAGCATATACCTGAGTAAGACATGATTACGTAACAATAACACCATACGAGCATACAATTTTCGGTGGTTGCCCTCGATTTCTCCTGGATTCCAACATCAGATCTTGGACTGGTGAAAATGGGACCACCTCAGAAGTGAACTCTAACCAACAAAAAAAATTTTGAAATCCGTCTATAATTGACGAAAATATCGGTGAACATTATTTAAAAAAAATATTATACATACAAACGAATTGAGAACCCCCACCTTTTTTGAAGTCGGTTAAAAATAGGTTTATTTTGCAACATGTGTCAACCTCAAAAATTATCAGTGTTCCTGTTATACTTTAAGCATATTATATACATAAAAACCTTCAACCTTGAATCACTATCTATTATAAAAAACCCTATCAAAATCTGTTGAGTAGTTTTAAAGATTGAATCACACAAAGCGACATAGGGAAAGTAAAAATGACTTTGTTTTATAATATGTAGTGATATGTTTCAAAAAATCAAGTTACCCGAACTATCAAATGTTCGCAATCAATCTTGAGCCTATTATAAAGCATTAGCTTTTGAGATAAAGTTGAAAATCTAATAAAGAAATCTAATCTGTAAGACTTCTTTATTAGATTTAATAATAGATTAGAGTAATAGGTTGATGTGCTGTCGTCTGCACTGTTACTTTACTTCCATGTAGCATAGAATGTTAATTTTGATTTAAGTGAATATGCACGAATGAGACTGAACAACGAGCGGCGACTTGATTGACTTATTTGATTATTATTACAACTGTTTTACTTTTGTTACGGGCTAGGGGTATCTAAACGCCGGTTAAGGGTTTCGAAGTTTATTAGCAACGAAGATACAGTTGGTAGTAGGCAATGAAAAGTAGAACGTAGCTGATGTCACACCGAAGTCTTCCCATACGTCCACGAAGTCCGTGTCGTACTCACACAATAACTCTAAAGATGTTACTGCACGCAGTCCTCAAAGTTCTCGTTACAGTTGTCACAGTAGGTATTCTCAAAGATCGCTTTTTAACTGTCGCTTGTTTCGTTTTTTTTTTATTTTTAATAATTATAAACTAGCGCTTGACCGTAATCCCGCCTGATGGTAAGCAGTGATGCGATCGTTGATAGTAAAGCGCGCTAGTTTATTAAAAACCTATTCACTCAGATTGAGCGAATAGGAAGGAAGATGGCAGTTGAGTGAGGTGATGCAATGTTAAGCCCAACAACACGACCAACGATACTGCGCCAAAGGGAGATTGATCTGAAGACCCTCCACGACCAAAATCCCAAAACAACAACATTTGGCGCATCGTACCCGGCACACATCGCAACACAACTGCTCAGACCCGTCCTCCGTACGGCTTTTGTCTGAGCAGTTTCAGTTTCACCTTTTCCCTCTCGAATGCAGACTGACTGCCTGACGGCGCTTTATATAGGTCAGCTGATCGAACATTCTAGATTCATCTAGACGCTAGAGCTAATTCACCGGAGACGAGCTTCTGGAAATTTAGATGTCAACACTTTTCTGACAAAATTGTTGAGACCTGTAACATTCGAAAGGCCATCCTAGGTCTAGCAATAGGTTTTTATATTGTAACTTTACAATGTAGGCATTGTAAAGTTACAATATAAAAACCTATTGCCTATTGGTCTGGAGATATAGGGCTTAAAAGTTAGGTACTGCATGTCACGCAATATTGAACCTTATGTTATTGACATAAGGTGCATCCGTAACACTTGTTTATTTAGTTCTTACATAGATTAATTCTTTTTTTTAGTTTTGCTTGTATGTAGAATACATTTGAAATTTTCCTGTGATTGCACTGTAGGATGGAAAACCAAGGCGTGGCTATAAAATAGTCGAAACAATAGTACAATCGACGGCCGGACCGTAGTGTAGTTTTCGTTGTTCAACGTACATAACTGAGTATGTCATATCATATTAGTCTATGGAGCATATAGGAACAAAGTAAAGAGAGAGTAAGCAACAATAAATTATTACAGTTAGGAAGCCGGTGATAACTGGGTACTTCCTTCGTGACCTTTTTATTAGTATTAATCGAAACCGAGACTATGTCTGCACGTTACGTGGATTTGTTACAAAATATATTGTAACACGTGTACTTTTGTCTTATAATGAATCATGTCTGAACTTTTCC
Source organism: Sesamia inferens (assembly GCA_037179545.1). Lineage (NCBI taxonomy): Eukaryota > Metazoa > Arthropoda > Insecta > Lepidoptera > Noctuidae > Sesamia > Sesamia inferens. The sequence goes on from CM073923.1 coordinate 23,229,718, forward strand.
TAACCTTAGATTTCTGAATTATTTTTTACTTAACTCAGCTCTCCTACATGTATCCACCGCTGCAATTCACAACTGAATAATCTGATTGCGTATTTGCGCGACTGCGTATTTATTAACATCATCTTTCAAACCGTCACGCATCTGTGCATATTTAATTACTTACGCCTTAACCTGAAATACAGTCGTGGTGGCCTAGTGGTTAAAACTCCAGCTTCTCAAGTATGAGTTTGCGGGTTCGATTCCAAGTCAGGCAAGCACCAATGTACCTTTTCTAAGTTATAATTAATTTCTAAATATATCTTGGACACCACTGACTAATTAAAAGGTGTAGGAAAACATCTTGAGGAAACCTGGCCTTTAATTCTAAAATCGCCAGCCCGCATTCAGTAAGCGTGGTAATTATTTGTGCCCAACAGTTGGACGATAAAAAGGTTGGTGATGATGACCTGAAATTGTTTATAAGAAGAAACGCTCTGTAATTATCACACAATCAATTATTTAGTTCATTTATATGTAGGTAGATACTAATAATTTTTCACGTTATCTCTCTAATTTTGTTTCTTTAGCACTTCCCTTACATTACGGGAAAAGATCATGAGAGAAAACTGTAAAACACGTTAATTACCTAATAAAGTTGATACGAAACAGATTCAGCAGCTCGCCTCAGCTTTCACTAGTATGTCAACTGTACAAATTAAATTTACACGTCACTTAAGAACACCACACGATCGCTCTGTTTACAGTATTCATATTTCAGTGCTCCCTTTGCACTGTTAACTGGGGCGCGGCATTACAAATCTGTCAGTAGCTTGCCCACCGGCGAACTATGAACAAGCGTTTATAAAAAAAAACAATAACAAGTACTTATAATTTTGAAAAGTGAAACCAAAGGACTGAAAGAAAACATCGCCGTTTTTAAATAGTTTTTAATTCGGTCTGGCACTTTGCCATGGTGTCAAAAGGGGTGGTGTTGTCATGTCATGGGGTGGTGTGGTTGGCTGCGGTAGCGCTGGGCTTGTGGGCGGGCGGCGCGCGCGCTGCCTTGCGGTACGACACCGCTACGCCGCACAGTCCGCCCTACAGCAAGTATAGATATATTCCCATACAGTGAGTACTTTTTATTTTCTTTTCCTAAATAGAATAACAAATTCTGTATTCGATTGAGTAGGTACTCCGCACACTCGTGCGTAACGTAAATTCGAATGATTTTAGTATCAAAATTACTTGTTTCGCATGTAATATTAATTTAGTTTTAAGTGTTTATTCACATCTATGTTTTATCTATGTTCAAACACTACTGTGTTTGTTCCAAAAAAATACTAAAAACTACTTAATATTTTGTTATATTTTTATACAAAAATCTTTTGAATTTACTTTACGGTTACGCCGCGTTTTCGTGCCAGCGCCTCTAGTTGCCAAGCCAACGCCTTTGACCGGGCGGGCGGTAGGTTCATAATTTTCATTGACCTTAGATTTAAAAAGTTTCTTAATATGACCTAATATTGATTCTACAAATACTTATTTAGGTCGGTAATGATTTATTTTAAATGTAACTCATTTTATATCAGCTTTTTAAAAAAAGGTCACATAAGTGTTAAAAATTGTGTCATACTTTAATTTACCTATTTGATAGGCAAAGGGAAAGTTGGCCATTGTCACGTCTATTATGTGGGAATATGTCGACTAGACGCTTAATTATAATAATTTGCATTGGACTTAACAAACACAGCAAATTCTAAAATGAACAAGCACGACAAAGTCAAAATCTTGTAATTTTTTCGGTTTTTTATCGATCTTCTCAAGTTTAAACACCGCCCGTAGACATCTCTTTTGAGACTTGAAAGCTGTTTCTTTTTCTGTTGAGTTGCCCCAAAATATTAGCCCATAACGTAAATGGAATTCTGCTAAACCATAGTACGCTGTAAGTAAAGCATATCATCTTATATAAGCATATTATCTTTCAATATAAGGAAAATGAAAGAGTGTGTAAGGCATACGCGGATATACTGAGTTTTTTACATAAAATATCAATATGTGCTTTCCAGTTAAGATTTTTATCAATCTGGATGCCAAGAAATTTTGTAGAATTAAAAACTGAAACTTCTTAAATGAACTTCAGTGTTGGCGAGATTCCAGAGGCGTCTCTTTCATCCCCTGTAGAAGAAGAGTCGCACAGTAGAATGCCCATCTCGGAGTTCATCTTGACGGCTCTCCGAACAGCTCTGGACGTTGTCAGAAATGTCAACAAGCAACGCGCCATCGCAGCAGCTAACGCCGCCAACACCACTGCTATCGCGGTACGTATTAAATCCTTTAGGATCCATAAATAACATACAATACACATAATCAATATATATATATATATATATATATATATATATATATATATATATATATCATGTCTGAGGTATAGATCCCTTTTTATCCTCTTATATGCAACCAACCTTGACAAACCAGGTATCAAAATGCACAGAATTTATCAGATATTCTGCCATGTGTAGTATACATTCATGAATATCATTCATTTTAGCGGGTGAAAAGAAATGGCTCTTTGCCATATTAATTACATAGTAGGTAAATATAGGAAAGAGCGACAAGGAAAACATCAAATATAAATGTGGTACGTGGTACAAATATAATAGTGGCATGAAAAATATAAAAACTAAGTAGAGTCGTTATTCCTTCTTGACTTTATTAAAGTTGTGAAATGTTGGGCAATCTGAGGGCAGGCCTGGATAAACATTAAGCTATACATAACTAGACCTAACTTCTGATTGTCAGAAAACCGACGCGAGATCAGCTACAACTAGAAATGCATAATGTGCAGCCGTATGTACTCTGAAAGTTTGACTTGCACTTTATAAATTCCAAAATTTACTTGGTCCAGTGCTATTTCTTTATTTGTGATTGAAACTTAAATTCCAAGATCACAATCATACAAATACATTAGAACGAAATAACAGACAATTATGCCTTTGAGACTTACGTAGACTTCGATTTTATTATTTTTCTTTTGGGGGAACTTCCTTCATATTGCCCTTTTCCGTTTTTCGATTGTAACTTATTAGTCAAGTGTTTTAAATTGATTTTACTAAGAAGTGTTAAACTAAGTAACAACAACACTCACATCCAAAATTAAACCTATCATAATTCGTAAGATACAGGGATACAAATTAAAAGATAAAACTCAAAACATTCCTACGAACATTATTACTAACATGTGCAAATCCCAATTAAGATATTCATAAAAATTAAACAAACGACCGTGAAGACGATGTTGATCTGAAATAGTCTGAACATTGTAGTGGAATGTGGCCGGAAGCATGTGAAACAGGGTCACAGTACGGTACCAGCTGAACTGGGTAAAATGGGTGAAGTAGGTGACCGATACCATGGCGCTAACTGGATGGTTTAGGCGTAACTTATTTAGACCGGAGCCGGCACTCGTGCCACGGTTGACATGCACATGTAAATCGAACTATAACGTCTACTTAGCTTATTTCTTATAATTCTGTCTTCATTCTTGTGACAGTTTCATATTTGGGGTCGTTATAATTAGCACATTTTTCAAAAATAATAAATGTTCGTTCTTGAACTTTAAGAGGATTTATAAATCAGGGTTGAGGCATAGTTGGCTGGATGAATATGGAACTAAATAAATGTCCTACAAATGCTTTTTATGTAGTTTTCTTTTGTTGCTAAGGAATTTCGATTACAATGGAGAGATGTTCTTAGAAGGTCTTAGAAGCTTGAAGTAGCCAAGCAAAGTTTAATCACTTCGGAGTAAACTCCTTTGAAACTCGAATAGCAACTTGTAGCAAGTTACGCACAGTTTGCTTTAATAAGATATTATTGTAATGGGGAAAGCTTTTTGAGTTACTAAATGAACGTACCTATTAAACGAACTTATTGTAAAACTAGACTAATTATAAATACGAAGATTATAATAAAACAGATATGTAAGGGCAATCGTTTATAAAGTATGTATATTGACACAGTTTCCGTGTCAATTTCATCACTATTAAATACAGGCTGTTGGCCTATCTTGCTCTTACGGCATTATTAAATTACAAGCTGTTGCTCGTGGTTCACTCGATTTCAGAACTACTTATTGAACTACGAAAATTGTTCTGAAAATGTTTGCTTGACCACATGAGTTTTCCAAACCTTTCTCATGTGTAATTATTTGCCACGAAAAACTACTAATTGCATAACGCGCTATTACGCTATTATTATATTATTATTAGTTGGAATCATTTGGAAGCAAATCGCCAATCCATTGCTTCATTTGTTCAGAGACGGTCACATTTTCGTTTGCTTGAAACCGTAAATAACGCACTGAATGTTGTTGAATTCTCATAATGAAATCCATTGCTATTGATAGTGTGTTACCTAATTACCCTGCAGTTCTATATATAGTAAAAATTCTCTACATATTTTTGAAGTAGTATCTACAATGATTCTTTCAGAAGAAACCTTTTCAAAGGAGAAATAGAACGAAGCCGAAAAATGAGACGGTGGCCAGCGGCCGAGGCTTCGAAGATTACTACGACGAGGACCATCATCACCATCACGAAGAAACCACCACTATGAAGCCTATGAAGCAGAAGCCTAGGTACACCGACCCCTGGGCTGGCTACTACGACTGGATCATCAACGAGGGATCATTCAAATTCTGGAGTGTGTTTCAAGTGAGTATTTTGTTAGGTACCTACAATCTACATACATATTTGATAGTGGAATATTTTTATAAGTATAAGAAGCGTTCATAAAACAAAAAAAAAAAAAAAAACAAATAAACAGCATTTATTTGTTGATAGTACTGGACATGGACACGCCAACTGAAACCATGAATTCTGAATACGATAGTGTTCGCTCACTATTATTAAATTTAGATGCATTTTAGAAAATTAACGATAATCGCCAAAAAATATCAACGCGGGGGTTCTGAATGATATACCACGGTAGCAGGTTGCGCCTCGGTATGTTGTCGTGTATATTTTGCTGTATTTTAAATATTACTAATCAAGTAATAAATATCGTTTAAAAACAAAAAAACATGCTTTTAAAGAATACAAACTAAAAAGTTAAAAATAATTTTAAATTTAGTTTTTTAAATTATATTTACTTTCAACTTTTTAGTTCGATATTCTTTTTTTAAATAATATACGGATAACACGAACGCTTAAGTGGTGCTCATTTGTTTTTACCAAACATTTCTTGATCTCCAACAGACAGAATAGCAAGTGCTGAAATTCGTAATGATGCGTTACCCAAGTAACTAAATCTAAACTATTAAATACTTTGCCTGCGCAAATTAATTTAAGGTAACGTTAAAAAAATTTTGAGTTAGAGACGGACAAACAAACAAGCAAAGATACAAATGAAGCTAATAAAAAGCATGTAAAAAGAAGTTTTAATAAAATATTTAATTACGGCTACTATGTGTCGACACCTTGTTTTGGACACAGACGTAATCATCTCCTGAATGCCCATAAATAGACTTGACCTCAAGTGCAACGTAGCGCATCGTAGCGCGAAAATTATTGTTGTTTATAATATCGTAACAAAAAGTGTTATTACGAATACGTTGGCATTTGACGATCAACCGGTAGTTGGAAGACATAACATTGACATAGTTACGAGTGGAGCCATGTGATGACCGTCGCCACAGGGCGATGTAGCCGACGAGACCTTGCAAATGTCGTTACAGACAACCATTTCCAAGATCGAGGTTTCGACAACAGTACGAGCAAGTATTTAGATAAAATAAGGCTTGTTTGGTGATGATTACGCCCAATCCCACTCTGTATGAGCCCAGCAGTGGGACGATAAAAAGGTTGATGATGAAGGCTTGTTTACATTTAGGTACTTGTTTTTCAACATAAACTCAATGTCTGTATCTAGATAGTAAATCGGAACATATAATTGAAAACACATCGGCTGCTTGTCGAAACACGAAGATATTTTCATGGCCGCGGCTTAAGTGGTTCTTCTTTTAAATGTTTCCTGATTTTTTTCTAACTTTAACGCTAACGTTTGCGTTAGCAGTAAAGGGAAGGTATATCTAAAACTTCCTCTATTATAATTCGGTTGTAATAATTAAAAATAACAGTCTTTGTCTACCCATAGGAGCGTACATAAAATGTATTAGTCAATTAATACATTATCTATAAGAGAGCCGAGTTAATTGATTTTTTTGTTTGTGGAAGGAACTGTTAAATGAAATTCACGTAACAGTTTAAGCAGTATTTTGTAAAATCGACGTAACGTTTCAAAATGGTGGTCACGATTTCCCGGCAGGGTGGAGGTAGAAGGAGGATGTTAGTAGTTCCGGCGCTGCGGAGCGGCGCGTGTGGGTCGCGGTAATGACCCACCGCTTTTGTGCCTGATTCACATTCTGATCGAAACCTTACCTTACCTCATACGAACTTAACTCTGTAAACAGATAAATTTATTAGTCACTGATAGATGAATGTAAAGTTTTCGTTCAGTAAAATTTTGTGGGTTTATGTAGCAAATAAAAGCTTGCTTAATGGATAATTCAAACTTTAATGAAAACGGTTTTGATAATTGACGAAAAATAACTTATGCTAGTAATTTTCATTCAAATAAAACAATCCACGATTCACGACATGGGTTTCCATGCGGGTAATACCTACAAGTGACGTTTGACTTCTTGTAGATCTTCAATTTCCGTCCACTCTGAGGTACTAACCAGATGTGGTAGTCCTCGTTTGCATGAATATACACATCTGGCTCTCCACATCTAGTTTTCTCAAAACTCTAAAGTTCTCCTGCTAAAGTACCACTTTCTTGTAATTTCAGCTTTTCACCGCAGCTCTGCTTTTGTACGCGTGCTTGTCAGCCATCTACTACGCCAAATTCAACCCGATCCTGCCGGACTACGACAGGCAGTACGATGATTATTTCCTGGAGCGTACAGTAGGAAGAAGCGCCAGAAGTTTAGAGAAATACGAAATGCCCTCAGGGCATAGTTGGATCAATCCTAGAACCTTCCAGTTTATATTAGATGCCATATCAAAACATTACGAGGAGGAATAAAGAAGGGAATCTTTGGTAGTTATGTAATGTATAGTGAACTAATTTTAAAATGGGGTAACGATGACTAAAGTAAGATTTGAATTCAGAATGGGAACTTTGAATTTAGAATTTAAATGAAAGGCATAAAAATGAAAAGGCTATAAGAATGAGAAACGGAAAACGGAAACATTTTGATTTTTTATACAAGGATGTTTTCATTGGCATGCTCAAAAGGCTGCAAAAAAGGTCTAAAGATTTCAGGATCAATTCAGGTTTTAGAATTTTAGCTTACACCTGAATTAGATATAGTCATGTGTTTTATTGTCTTTGTTACCCTGGCTTAAAAAATCATAAGGAATTTGACTGAAAAAATGCTCAATAAGGCATTTTGTCACTAGTGGTCTCACAAGACTAATCTAAAGTATTTTGAGAAATAAGCAGAGAGCCCTGATTTGACTGGAACTTAAACATTAGTTCTTATTGAGTCGGTTCTTGACTTCTACCATTAATTTAGTATTATACTTAGTTCCTAAGGTAAACTATGCTCAATTTTAGTTCCTAGAAACTTCAAAATAAACCTGGAATATAACAAAGTGATTTTTATTGGTATTTGTTCAACGTGGGCTGTGTTTTAAGGGTATTTTATGGGCGAAGTACGCGCGGGAGACGTAAAATTGTGTTATATGGGGGTCTGCAGAAGCCATCAGCCGCCGGCCATGTTTATGTGATGTAACGTTTTCACTGTGCCGGAATAAACGTTCAATAGCGAGGCCTCTACGACATGGGAGCGATATGCACTGCCGACGGAACAGGCACAGAAGGAATTTATTAGAAAATATAACGGACCATGTAACGCTTATTCTTAGCAGATTGTTGGACAACTTTATTGTATGATGCTGGGTATTGTTATGGCTTGTATCAGTTATGTATTTCTTAATCATATAATTGTTTCTCAACTGATCAACGTTGTCACGGGACTGACAAGGAAAATGAGATAAGTCCTTCTTCTGTTGCAATTAAACCTTCAGAGCTGTAAACAACTTAGTGGGCCAATGTTTTATTTATTTTAACTTACTATAAACTATAGTTTCGTGGACCCCAAGTTTTATGTATGAGTAACGTGTTTTTAAAACAATGTAACTTTATAGTTTTACTTTTAAAAACCTGAGAGATTATAAATTATAGAAGCATCTGCTTCCATAATCTATAACGACTATCTAGTCGTTGCAGAATCTCGCCAATGTATATTTTTATTGATATTTTTAAAGTCGTGAGCTCACCATGCCTGTGTGCGTGACTGTTTACGCTGCGCGGTAGTGCGGGCAGCGTCCCGGGTTCGACGCCCGGCCGCGACCACTGGCTAGGACATGCACAGGATGTCGCTATTATACTGCCTTTACTACCACGACTTTCCTTGCTTATTGCTACTTAAAATATCCTGTTTTATTGCGTCAATACTTAGATGGTAGAACTGTTGGTGTGAGCTTTAACTTTGAGTGTTGTTTTTATAGGATTTATCAAAAAAAAAGACACAAAGAATACGTCGATACCTTTAGTACGAGATAGCCAAGACAATAATATGTTTGATACAGGCCCGTTGTACGGATGTTCTCTGGATATTAATACTTAATAGGGCTCATAATACCGCTCAAAGTATAGCACAAGTTAGGATGACTAAGCGCGGTACTCCATAAAATAATTAACTATTACTATGAGTTCACCATCGCTTAAGTCCGCCTTTATTGTCTATGAAGCTAATTTAAGATAAGGATTATGCATGTGTTTTTTATGTACCGAGGCCTTGTCTGTTTATTGTTGTGCTTTGATTTGTTGATACTAGGTGCTCACTGCTATTGTTACAACAAACTGGAATTAATTATATTAATTATTCATTATTTATAACGATTATCATAAAATAATTGCAGTGTTATATAAATCTTTGCGATTCCGACTTGAATCGGGATTTAAAGTCTTGTGTTATGGTTTGCTTCGTTTGTTTAAATTTTAAGTATTAACTGATATATCTATTCATTTGTTTGTTAACATCTGTTTTCACAGTAGCTTCCAAGTCGGGAACCTCATACCGGGCGACCATTTGTCATTTGTTTGTATTGTGAACGTTCCGACAGTGGACTGTCAGTAAATTGTATTTGATGGCAACAGTTGTACAATGTTGTTCAGTGCCTACAAGTGTTGGCATCTCGTGCTGACTCACTCATCGATTTGCGGTTGGTTCCGGACATTATTTTTGTAGGACGTTACAATTAGTGCGAATCTATTAGATACAGCTACGTCCGATAGATTACGTTACTATACATAGATAGCAACTATTGGGCGATCAATTAAGCTGTGTAGCTATCGGCGGCTCACCACAACACAGTTTCCGAAATGTTCCTGCGGTTTTCTGTCTATTGCCCGCGTTCATATTTTGCGCTACAATTACTTTGGAGCGACGTACGTGTTGATGCGACCCGGTAGAGTTGTGTTGGTCGCTGGTCGCTCGGCACCTTGCGCCCGCGCTGATCTCGCCACCGCGGTCGGTTAGCCGCGCCAGTTCAACGATCAAGTGCAGCGTGGGCGCACATCCCAACAGACCGTATACCTGTGCGCGCGCTGATGCCTCATGCCGCTGGACGTTCGAAATTCGAACGAATTTTTCAATACAACCTTTGAGTACTGTGTTGTTTAACTAACGAATGATCCAAACTATATCCAAGTGTTCAAGTGTTTGTTCACACGTTTCGTTTTTAAACTGTTGGTCTTGAACGTGCTGTGCTCTTTTTGGGGTCGAATAAGAAGGTAAATATCTTTTTACAGTTACTCTCGATACAGTTAAAATAACTAAGACATCTGTTAAAAGGATAATATCCTTACTATTCAGTATAAGTATGTTATGAAAATGTCTACTTAGTACAAATTATTTAGGTCAAAAGAATTGTTTAATGTAGTAGAGCTTTAAAAATGATAGAAGAAGAAATTATAGCCAGATTATTTTCTTTAGTATCAGCTACTACCTGTAACTTCTTTATTTAAGTTTGTTGTATAAAACTTCCTTCATATTGAATAATCAGATATTACTTTTACGTATTTACTTATTATCGATTTATCAAAAATAATAAAATAAACATAAAAATGTCATTAATTATCACATTTTTACTAACATAAAAACACTAAGTAATTATACCACGATACATAATTTGTCTGTAATGATTAAGCTTGTCAAAAGTAATTTAATTAAAAATGTGCGATTATTCGTAGCATCGATCGTAGCGCGTGCGTCGTTCCTAAAAAAGACATCAACGAAACAAAATCGTGAGTTTTATTGACTTTTCTTTTTTATTGCCTTTTGACTCAAGTATTATCAATATTTTGTAATTTTTTTAAGTGACCAATATCTTTATCTATTGTGTATTGTAAACGTTCATGCAGAAAAGTTAAGGTGTTGATAACTATTTTATACTATTACTAACATTTAATATTGATCTCATGTAAGTGAAGTTTATCTCAATGAAAAAATCTCTTTCAATTTAGTTCAATTGCAACTTATATATTTGGTTATTAAATCCTCATATCTAATTCGATGAGCCTTCTCGTGATGAGACATGAAATTAACAATTATTGAAGTGTTAATCAACGGCGGTAATTGACGTAAATTTATCTATACTAATATATAAAGCTGAAGAGTTTGTTTGTTTGTTTGAACGCGCTCCCAAGAACCACCGGTCCGATTTGAAAAAATCTTTTTGCGTTTGATAGCCCATTAACCCAGGAAGGCTTTAGGCTATATAATATCACGCTGCAACCAATAGGAGCGGAGCATAATTACTAACTACACGCGAACGATGTCGCGTGCGGCCGCTAATCGTTAATAAAATTATGTTTACAGTTACTTAATAAATCCAGTCGGGAACCGGTTAGCGTTGATTAATTACGATTTTAACACTACGATATTAATAACTGTGCAACTATATAAATAACAATCACTTGAGAACAATTTGCGCTAAATTAATTGTTTTAATAATTATAATGATGTTAATAGAATCATGGTTTGTTGTAAGTTGTGTATTGTATTGGAAAGCTTGTCTGTGTTTCGGAGACTTATTAAGTTAGTTTAGTTCTTAAAATTTTTACTTTTAAATCAGAAAGTACTTTTTTATTTTATTAGGATCACCAACAATTTATTACACAAAAACAACCAAGCAATACAATTACATAGGTAAAATAACAGTGCATCAATTACTTAAAATCTAAACACAACATGCATACAAAAAATAAATTATGGGGATAACCTAACTAACTTAACAATAATGTATGAAATTCCGAATAAAATTTAAAAAACCAAAAAAGCGAATGTTTTTAAATTATAACATTAATAGAATTGAGTAAGTATTTAGATATATTTATATTAGAAATAAATTATATTATATTTATTTATTAGATATATTTATTTTAGTATTAGATGTATATACATCTAATTAATAAACATCATACAAGAGCAAATAAAATATAATGTCTAATAAATATATATTTATTAGACTAGTATAACTTAATTCACTTAATATACATATTTACTATATATTCTATGTAAATAGTACACTGTAGACTACCTATATTATTTCTCTCTCCTTCCCCTTAGTATTCCATCCAAGGAATCTCTGTAAAAGATTTTTTCTCTCTTAGCGATAAGACCGCCCATTGTGTTACCCTTTGTAAAACCTTTATATTCATGTTTCTGTAATCTATGTGGTGTACATAATAAAGGGTATTCTATTCTACTCGATTAGATACGAAATAAGCGAAGCTTCAACATTTTTCTCTGCATAGCTGTCAATAAGCAAAAACCTGCTCAAAAAGCAGTAAACTTTTGCCACGTTATTGATAACTTCTTAAAAGTCTTATGTTATCGCTTGAAAAATGATATCTGAATGCCTGTTTGGTCAGCTCACAACAATAAGCACACAATTAGATTCTTCACACTTCCAAAATTTATTTAACGGGATATTTCGTTTGCTATTCAAGCATTACGCGCCATTCATTTCGGATAACTCAGTTCAATACCTTCACGGACTTGTTACATTACAGAATGATACAAGAATTTATTTGTAATTTTCTGAACAACCACAAAAAGACCAGATAAATTTGTTGTAACCAAACGAAATATGTTTCTTTATACCAGATATCTTGTAAAATTGCGCGTCTAGTTTTTGTATAGGAAAATAATGTAATAACTAATAAGTATAATAAATAATATTAATAGGCACAATAATAAAAATAACAGACGTAGTGAATAATAAAATAATCGCCAACCCGAATTGAGCAAGCGTGGTGATTACGTTCAATCCTTCTCTGTATGAGAGGAAACCTGTGCCCAGCAGTGGGACGATAAAAAAAGGTTGATGATGAGTAAATAATAGTTACGAATAGTCATGAATGGACGGGTTATCACAAATAGGGGTATATTATTTAGATATATTTCTAGATTATGATAAGTCACATCACAGTACATCTTAAGAAGAGTTGGCACAAACATGAAAAACTGAAGCAAATACTTGAAGTGAAAACGCTGAACTTTAATTATAATTAACTTAAAGTTTCTTGTTGTCTATAAATAAATTATTATCTTTTAGTTTTCCGTCGATATAGCTGGTAGTAAGTTATTGGGAGTGCTGGCATCTGCCGCATATTTATAATTGACAGCCTGAGCCGTCATGTACCAAACGTATCAATCAATAAATTGATTTGCCGTACAAGGAAAATATTGTATATTATTATAATACTCGTCACCTCAGGTAGTAAAGTGTACTGACGGTACATATTTAATACAGTATGGACATAAATGTGACTACTTTCATGAACTCCGAGTCCGATGACAATAGGCTAGTTGACTGAAAAAAAACTAATTAGTCCATCAGTCAGATTTCCAAAAAATACTAGACACATTTTTTCTTTTTTCTTATAAACAAAAAATGTAAACGACACAGTGCGTTGAAAACTCGTGTGACGTCACTGCACGCTACACTTTTTAGCGAGCAGTGACGTCACCAGTCACCACACCTGATCTTTGATGCCTTTTATATTTGTCAATTTTTATTGATTTGATAAAACAAAATATACGTATCTAATATTTTTGTATAATCTGAATGACGGACTAAATAGGATAAATCTTTTTTTACCCAAGAAACATCCCTATTTCTATGAAAATAACTCGAATTAAATTAATCTAATTTACATATAAATAGTTGGCATATACGGTCATTTGCAATTAAATATACTTAGGACATATTCATCTATACTAATATATAAAGCTGAAGAGTTTGTTTGTTTGTTTGTTTGAACGCGCTAATCTCAGGAAGTACTGGTCCTATTTGAAAAATTCATTTTGCGTTGGATAGCACATTAATTTAGGAAGGCTTTAGGCTATATAACATTACGCTGCGACCAATGCTATATAATATAAAGGTAATGATAAATAAAATGTAAATGGTACATAATAATGTTGCGCGAAGATACTTCTATTTTTAGGGTTCCGTAGTAAACTAGAAACCCATATGTTCCCACAGTTAGGACACAGCCCTCCTCGCGGTGAGAGGGAGCGGGCCGTAATCTACCATACTGGACCAGTGTGGGCTGGTAGATGTCACATGTTTTCAAAGTTTTTGGATCTGCCGGTTTCCTAACGATGTTTTCCTAAATTTACACAAAGTAAAGCGGTAAATAGGGTTCGAACCTACGATCTACAACATGTACGTGGCGGCCGATACCATTAGGCCACCAATACTCTCGAAAATACATTACGCTGCAACTGTTGCGGTTGTAATGTACGTTCGGTTTTAAACTTGGAATAATATAACAAATGCCGTCTCAGAACATTACTATTTCTTTACTTGTTTATATCTATGTGCAGAAATTACAGTGATTCGTAAAAAGAAAGTTTAATCTAGGTGTGATGACACTAGTTATGTAGGTATCACACTGGGGAGTGACAATGCGGCGTAGCGGTAAGTCACTGTTATGCTCTTGCGCACGTTACCAGCCTGCGATAGTTTTATGCAAAACTTCACATGCCATCCTGTGTGTGATTTATTTAAGATGATAAGTGTTCCTATGGTGTATGTAGAAGAGATATTTTTTATGAGTATGTTTTTTGTCTGTCTACACAAGCAAAATGTGAGTGCTTTGTTAGCCTTATCTTACTCCCGTGAGTTTTTCAAGTAAGGCTTGAATGAAGTCAGTAGATGTAATCTATGTACATAATACTCCTGAAAAAATTATAGGAATTTCAAAATTAGATCGTAAATACTAACTATCGTAAAATTAAGTACCTACTGGATCTAGTTAATAATGGAGTTTCAAGTTATAGAAATTCAACAGAGGAAACTTTAACTTTGAGTCTAGAAATAAATAAAAAGGGTCGTTTTAACATTCTCTGACTAACTCCTCACACATAGCACGAAATAAGGAAATGATTTCTTGATTTTCCCAAGAGTTTTTCTAAGAAGTCGGCTAGCGTCGATGGAACCATTAAGTCTAAGGATTCTCAGGTGTGCTCGTTAATAAGCTCACGACTAAGTTAAGCAAAACAGTCATGAAGGCTAGCAGGACGTTGGAGGAATAAAAAGGTGAAACATCGAACAATGCTTTATCGATAATTCGATAGTGCTGCTGCTGATGGTGATTTGTGGTAGCTATGGTCTCTTAGTATATTTCATTGACACATCTCATTTAGAACTTATTTTTCATAAGATAACTTATTTATTTCGGAGATAACTTTTGTCTGAGAAACAAGTAACACAGAATCACAGTTTTTGTGTGTGCGAAAGTGCGAAACTATCCTATTTTATTATTCAGATATGAATTATTTATGTCTTAAAAACAAGATGCAGGATACATGTCGACGTTGGAAAGCGATTTTGTCGTAGGTACCTCGAAAAAAGGCAATTTTTATTTATTGCATAATTGAATTCAGACATAAATACTGCGTCGGACGGTTTGATCAAAGTATTCCTACGATGTTTCTTTTTATGAAACGACGTTGACTTTTTCTAAACATTTTTTTTTAAATTTCAATTATGTAATAAAAACAAATTGCCTTCTTCGAGATACGACAAAATCGCTTGACAGGGTCGATATATAAATACAAGAGAGTGGTTTATGTGAGATTTCGTAATTTTCTTTTTATGTTAACTAAATAAGACATATCAGGAATATCATATAATATCACACTTATTTCGTTTGGCATGGATGTGTGCACTGTGCAGCCGTTGCTCTAATCCAATTAGCTGTAACCACTTTAACAACAAATGCAACAAACTGTGTAAATACTCCATTGTGTATTTTATCGTGCTATTATTAGTTCCTAACTCGTTGAGCCGCGGGTGATACTATGATTTACATCACTTTGTACATAATTTTGTCTTACATTATATTTTTTACAGTTCTCAAGTTTGTGTCTTAAGATTAATTTAAATATTTTTGCTATTCATAGCCTAATTCTTGAGGATTTTAATGGGCAAATTAACATAACGCTACAACTCTTAGCAGCCGAGTAAAAATAAAAACGGAAATAAGCCCAACTTAGTTCAATAAAGCCTGTACGTATAAATAAACAAATAATGCTAAGCGAAAAAATCAAAGCGCGTTAGGTCGGAGGCAGAACTTTTACGCGGACAAATACCTATAAAGGCTAAACTTATAGAAGCTTTAACGTTTATTCTCTGGTCCATAGTATAGTATTAAAGCAAGTAATACTTAAAGTTATTAGTACTTAAAGTACTTGAAAGTTCATAAATATAAGTTTGATCAAAGATGCCTTTAGTAGTAGTTTATGAAACTGTTACCTACATAATGAGGGATATTATGCACGAGTGTGAGTTTAAAAAACGAGCGAAGAGAGTTTTTTAATAGTATCACACGAGTGTGTAATACCTAATTATGTATAGTTTCACACACTACTTTATCTAATTTCATACATTGTTTTGAATATATGAAATAAAAGATAGAGATTGATACAGTTTATTTATTGGTTTGCACCCTGCATCACCGCGCACACGCCAAAGCGCGCGCAGCCACAGTTAAAAAATGAAATAGTGCTGTCTATGGTTTGTAATCTGTACGGTAATGAAAAAAAAATATTATAACATTATTTTGTAAAAGAAATAATGTTATAATTTAATTTTTTAATTTCCTTTCGATATACTATTGTTAAAGTACGTCAATATAAAGGTTTTTAGTATTATATTTTCAATTTTTTGATATGAGAGTAGATAAAGATATTTATGTCGTTGATGACAGAACAACTACATATATATAAAGTAAAACCATAAAAACATGATTAAAGTTGTACATAGTCATGAACATAATGCTAAGTAACAGTTTCTTACGCATTGTGATAAGAAGTAACCACAGGTTATACAGTTAAATGTTGTTGTTCAACTGAAAACCTACATTTTATTAGTTTAGTGTCACATACAGCTTTTCTTGTAGCATCGCAATATCATTGATTGTGAAGAATTTATTAATGTTAAGGATTAAGTAGGTCATCTAAAAAGTCTTACAGTTAAATTCCTGTATCTTATTTCTTTAACATAACGTAATTTCGAATCTTGTAAGTTTACATCGGTGGTCTTAGAACAGATGCAAAATGATTTAAAGAAATAATCAAGATGCAAATTAAACTTCATCTTCTTGTCTAACCGACCCCTTGACAATTGAAAAGTGCCTGTAATTGGTTGGAATAAATGCTTTTGGTTGGAGTTAGATGCAGGGTTTCAACAAAAATTCAAGTTGCAAGAATGTAAAGTACTGAATGTTTCACTAAACATATGCCGTAATGATGACCGACGACAAGACGGACAGCAGCAGGTCAAGCTACCCCAAACTGTTGAAAATTCCCAATCAACCTTCAGCCTTAATGCTTTAGAGATAAAGTTGAAAATCTAATAAAGAAATCTGACAGATTGTAGTAGCTTGGTGTGCTGTCGTCTGTGTTTATCGAAGGTTTGCATTAAGTCACGAATAAAAACACAGACTGACGTTACATGTGATGACGTCACGTGGTCGTACACTAGCACTGTGTTACATTGAGAGATGTGTTCTAGATCAGTTTACTGTTACACCGGTTACACGTTACGCATGTCTTGCAACAGTGTCACATGCTCGGCAAGTGCGTCTCACAGTTGACAATCAGACAGCGTTTATTAGTTAGATATATTATAATTTTATGTTAGTTGAATTGTATTATTGATTAAAGGCTTAGCCTAAAAAGAGAATTAAAATCATTATCATCATCATCTCAGCGTAAATCCAAATCGCATCCGAAGCTTTTTCAGCTTTGGGGTCTGGGGTCCGTTTTACCAGTCTAACTTTTACCAGCCTAACTGATTTTGGCTAATCTTCGATATTTTCCGTGGAGCGACTGATATATGCCGTCTGACCTCCACAACTCGAAAGCGATATAGAAGCCTTGCAGATAGACCAATTGTTGGACTTTTGAGGGCTCTAACAACCCGTAACGACTGCCATTAGATGCCGGCACTGCGCGGGGATCGAACCCGCTCCTCTTTTCGCTACAGGTACGCAACGGAGGTTGTCAGAAGTGGAGTTAAAATATAAGAAAGGAAATGAGTAATCAATAATTAGCTAAGTTATAATTTTACTTACGGCCGTAATCTTTTAGGTTCGGTTTATGTTGTACAATCCGTCAGATTTCTTTATTAGATTTTCAACTTTATCTCTAAGTCATTAAGGCTCAAGGTTGAAAGGGAATATTTGGTAGTTTCGGGTTGCTTGACGTACTGTCGTCAGTACCTATTGACAATTTAATAATGTAATCATACAGATCTAGTTAGATCAGCTACTGATACAGTTTATTGGAACACTACAATAAGAGACATTTTTTTCTATGTCCAGTATGTCAAAATTGGTTCTTGAGGAGATTTTTTTAAACTATTTTTTTTTTTAATAAAAATTATATAATATATTCAATGTATTATAAATATTTCATCACTTGTGCTCATCATTTCAAACCTCCTTTACAATAATATGTAAATAAGTTTTTGAAAAAATGGTGTGAGTACCTACATTAATAATAATTAATAAATAATACGAGTACAAAATACGTTATGATGACTTTCTTAAATTAAAGCGAATGTGAGTACCAGTACAAACGATTTCTGTTTTAATGGTACAAAACAAACAAACCTGTAACAAGACTGTATTTATCGCATAAACTTGCTTCAATTGTTTGTGTATGTGAATTTATATGTTTGTAAACGCACCCACGATACAGGAGAAATTCCTATCGTGGGGCAACGTATTTATACTTAAAAAATAAAAACTATAATTTTTGACGTTTATACGTCACTTACCTTTAATCATCGCTTCTGAATAAACCCCTCAACCGCTATGGTGTTGATTCATAAACGATGATCAAAGTTAAGTGACGTTAAAACCTCAAAAATGTACGGTTAAACAGTCGTTAATAATCACTAGTTAATTTTAAGCAATGTTTATGTATAGAGGGCAATAAGCGTTGTTGTTAGAACTGAGATAAAAATGTAGCTGATGCATGTCATGTTAGTCAACCAGGTTGCGTTACCGTTACACCACATATCGTTTTGAGATATCTATTGACCGTATCGTTAACCACATCACTAGTGGTCTTCGAGTGGATCTCGTTGATTGGATATTTTAATATGATATTCTATTAATAGTGAGAGGTGGTGGTACAGAGGTAACGGTAAGGAATTGTAGTCGAATCCAGACAGGCTTTTAGTTTTTGTAAATAATTATTGCATTAACACTTCTCTTAAAACGGTAAAGGAAAATATTGTGAAGGATCCGGCCTGTTCTAGAACCAAACATTCAGTGACGTATGAGATCTATTAGCCCACACTGGGCTCGCGTTTTATATTACAGCCCACTCCTTCTCACAGAAAGGAGACCTGTGTCCCAGCAGTGGGAATACTAAGACGTCTTGTGGACTTTAATGTACAAACGACAGCAGGTCAAGCTATCTGAAACTGTAAAATTTTCTCAATCAATAAAGTTGAAAATCTATTAAAGATATTTGTCTGATTGTAGTAGCTTCATGTGCTGGCGACATCTGTAGATTAAAACGCAAAGTAAGAACGCACTAATCACTGCACACATAGCTTATACGTTAAGAAAAGGAAAAAACCACACATAACCTGATAAAAAATAAAAACAAACAAACACGCAAAATATTAACAACTTTAAAGTAAGTTTTTCCAACCAGTTCTAAAATTATAATTAACCCGTTAACCCGATTAAAAAATTTGGTTTTTACCACTGTTAATAAAATCATCATAACCTAAATACTTGACCAGTTACGACCCAAGAGACGCAATAGAGTCCGCTAACACTAACAGAGTCCAACAATACTCCCTCTCCCTCTGAGGACCTTTATGATCAGCTAATGAATATCAGCATAGAAACGGAATGATCTTATAAAGTCTTATTTGAAAATTAGCTCCGACTCCCTTGTTCACAAACTAAATTAAATTTAAATTCAGAGCATCTTTTTATTTATATTTCATTAAGGAAAGGACAGAAGATAAAATGTCAGTTTAGACCTGTCAAATTAGTGCGCTCCTGACGGAAACTGGCATATTTTTTAGTCGCCATGTTTATAATCGCGTCTAAACTGTCTATGGAGCATCTTAATTTGACAGGATTAAACTAAAGTGTTATCTTCTATGCTTTTCTTAACGAAATGGAAAGAAAAAGATGTACATAACTTAAAATTAGTGTAGTTTGTTAACAACCGAATCAGCGCTAGTATCATTCAACGCGTGTTCCTGCATTTAATGTATGATGAATATTATGGTTGAGGTAACTCGAGATACACGTATATTTTTTTACATCACGTCAGATTTTGTTTTGCATAATTAAGTCCTCATTCAGTTGGTATTATTATGTAAGTATGACTATAAATGCTGTAATCGATTACACTTCTAACAAATCCGCCTGCCGTTTTTCTAACAAACATTTTTTTCGTAGATTGTTTACACATTATATATTGATGAATAGTTAGTATTAATTGTTTCGGTCGTGCCCAGCTATTAGATAACATAACGCAACTGCATAGTGAACACGTAATTGGGGGTGACGTCAGCGAGGTCAGTGCCGGAGTTACGGATGCTCCCGACCTGAGGACGACTGGTGTTCGTCACGACTCCACACTCTGCCAATCATCAGCAGCAGGAAACAATATACCTGCTTCTGATTACAATAATAAGTGTGAGATATTGTATTAAAGTGGAGGTTTAGTACAAAAAACTACGAAGAAGGTCTAAGATAACGATATTCAGGCAAATGATAAATGCGTTTTTGGCACTACAATCCCATTCGTAATTTGGGTGAATTTACTGCTACAACATTATAATCGTATTACCTTTCCTTTAAATTTTAGTACCTACAAGTGTCCTTTTGAACCCTTTGAGTGTCTCAAGTTACACAGTTCAACATAAAAAAAAGCTCCAAATATCTTAAGTCGGACAGTTACACTTAAGGGCTTGGTTAGGATTGGTCGACAAATATTCCTGGACGACTAACCCCCTACCCTCCCTCCCTATCGACTGAAGACATTTGGAGCTTTTTTTTTTATGTAGCACTGTGTAACTTAAGACGTTCAAAGAGGAAACTTCTCGCTTTGTGATCGACACTTATGTAACCAGAAGGTAGGGGTCTTCTCTTGACCAAAGAATAAGCATTTCCATTCAACGTAGCAATGTACTTTGACGCCTAAATATACTTTTAGTTTTGTATTTATTTGTATAGTTAATTTATAATTTGACAGCCTCCGTGGCGTAGCGGTAGCGAACGCGGCCATTGCGCAAGGAGGCGCGGGTTTGATCGCCGCACAGTGCAAATATTTGTATAAATGAATATGAGTATTTGCACTGGTCTGGTCGTGCCTGGGAAAGCACGTTAAGCCGTTGGTCCCGGTTGCCATACGAACATCTAGTGGCAGTCGTTACGGGTTGTTGGAGCCCTCAAAAATCTAATAATTGGTCTAACTGCAATGCTTAGATATCGCTTTCGGGTTGTGGAGGTCAGACGGCAGTCGCTTTAGTTTAGCCAAAATCAGCAGTTAGACTGGTAAAGCGGACCCCAGACTCCAAAGCTGAAAAACTACGGATGCGACTGGGATTAACGCTGAAATGATGATGAGTTAATTTTATAATTTAGTAGTTAGTGTAAATAAATTTGTGAAATCAGAAATAACCAACGGGTTCTGCTTTGGGAATGCCGGCAGAAATTAAAACCTGAATATTAGGTAACGTTGGGCAGTTTTGAATATTTTGGAATGATTCTAAAGGGAGTAATTTCGCTGGAATTGCTTTGTTTGACAGTATAAAAGTATTATCGTTAAAAAATACAATATTCATTTATTGCGTTAACGTACACAAACATGTCAATTTTAAAATGATATTGTTTCTAGCAGGCTGTAGTGTAAACACACACGTGCACTCACACAAGCGC
The DNA here is from genome assembly GCA_037179545.1 of Sesamia inferens. Lineage (NCBI taxonomy): Eukaryota > Metazoa > Arthropoda > Insecta > Lepidoptera > Noctuidae > Sesamia > Sesamia inferens. Next base: position 23,251,267 of record CM073923.1, read on the forward strand.
CCTGCGCCGCGTAAACGAAACAGCAAGAGCAGGTATACATTTTCGCAGCGCGGTAAAAAAAGAGGGGAATATTATTCCCTCCGCCGCTGTGTGGGCGGTCTATTCTCTTACGAATTTTCGATCAGGTTACGTGTCCTGTTGTCAGTCATTTTATAACCATCCCAAAAACTGTACAACGCCGCTAAAGAAGTTTCCAAATCAAATTAAATAATGTATTTTAATATAGTGCATACTTACTTTACCTATTGTTGGTTAGTAATATATCTGTACATTAGACATTGGATCATTGTTTGTCAATCATCAGTAAAGAATAACAATACTTCTACCAAAGTAATCAGTGATTCAAATGCAAAACACATAAATTTATGTTAATTTGAAGTTTTTCAATGGGTTGAACAAACTATCGTGCACGTTCTTAAACAGAAAAAAGCGCTATTAACAATGGGTACATCGCAATTGCAAATAGAAAATATGTCTGGCAATTTATAGCAACCATCATTATTTTCGTCACGGAAGTTTTTATGTATAGCATATTATAAAACTAAAGTGCCAAGATTTTTTGTTGTCATGTTGGCAATTGTGCCACAAATAAACCGCTTAAAACTAATTGTTTCCGAGAAATCAGGATCGCTGTTAGTCAATTATTGTGCAAAGATTCGTAAGATATTAAGAAAAAAGTAGTCGGGTTCGGTTTGTTATTATATAGTCTGTAGATAAGAAGTAATGTATTCCATTTTTTGAGAATCAACGTCTATATGGACACTACAAATAATTTACTAGCTCGTTTATTTCTTAAAGGTAAATCTATAAGTTTTAATACCTGAATCGAAACTGCGTATATTCCCCATAAAAGCAGTATGAGAATTGTTCTAATATAGAATAATGCGTCAAAGATTTATGTTTACCATATGACCTTGTGTTCATAATTATAGTTATCAATAACAATAAGTGTATCGCAGCCTCTATATACGTATAAATACTAAACCAGTATGCATATGAAGCCCTAGTACATGTCAGATCGTCAACTGTAGACACAATTAGCCGACGATTAAATTGTCCATTTCACGGTGTTGTGGTCTCAGTGCTCTTTGTTGTCACTACTGCATGAAGAAGGTGACTGTCTGCTCTTTGTCGTCTCTTCATCTATCTGCCAGCCTGGTAATTTCGCTAACGGAGTATTACTACGAAGTGGCTACTGGCTAACTGGTCTAATTGTCGTCTGTCGACGACTGTCTTTCATTAATTCATAGCAGACAGACATCAGTTCAGGGGCCCTTAGTCTGCTGTTTTTGTAAATTTATCATTCCAAAACAATTCCATTGTCATTTAATTGTCATTTTGCTTAAAAGTTCGTAATCTGCTAATTTCATATTGATCGATCAATTTTCTTAGTTGTCTCGTAATAGAATGGTGATAGAATGAGATTGCCGTATTGCATTTTCTAAAAACTACTATTCATTTTGAACATTTATTAATATGGAGTGGAATGCCAGTGATTCACCACTGTAAAGTCATATTGACGCAATTTTGTTAGTAGATTACGAAACTTGTCAAAATCGATCATTATAAAGTCACTGACCAACTATTCTGACATTATCTTAATAGCAGACTAAGGCCCCGGAGTTTTTTCTCACAATTACACATCTGTCTACTTGCCAACTTAAAATAAATTAATGACAGAACATCAAGTTTTCTTTAGATCCTAAGAGAATGAGTTTAAAAACCGTCGCTACGCTACGGCGTAGCAGCGTAGCATTATTATATTCGTAGCTACACATTTTAATTTCAGGAAGAGTCATATTTAAGATATAAAAAACTTAATGAAAAAAATAAAGAAGCACATCAATATACAATCTGCTAAACCTTTAAAGAATTTTAACTTTATCACCAAAGCATTAATGTTCAAAGTTGATTACGAAAATTTGATAGCCTCAGGTAGCCTGACCTGCTGTCGTCTGTACCTAAGATAGTTTAGTCGCGACGTGATTCGCAAAATGCCATGTAAAATATATGAATTCCATTGTTATCTTACCCCGAAGCTTGAATACCTTCCAAGTAGTACTAAATGTATGTACCTAATTTAAAACAAGTAATTAGTAGCGTTGTATAATGTATCAGCACGAGTATCGTGTAATCCATCGGTTGCGCACACAAGTACCGTTCTCGTCCGAATTCCACCGCGATTCGCGTTATCTTACCCACATTTTAAACGGGTATTTAAATTATCTTGGCATATATTCAAAAAGAAAGCAGCACAATGTGCGAAATTTTCATTCTTGTACATTTAATAGGATTAGGAACCAGTATCTAAACCTCTTGTAACGGTAAACCGGATCCGATCGGGTAAAATCATTTTTGATGTAAAAAAACATCCATAAAAATGACAAATATTTCACATATTTTTAACATTCTTAAGTTTTGGAAACACCTCTATTCAAAACATGAATAATTGATAATATCAAAAGGATGAACTTCTAAATCCTGGTTCACGATTAGCATCGGATATTTCCTGTTCCAAACGGCTGAGTCGCATCGGTTCACGTCCGAGCGGCAACGGCCGCCGCGCGATGGCGGCGCAGGCGCAACGAAGTCGGTGTCGACGCGAACGATGAAAGGTGACATTGACATTGGACTGCGCCGAGGCCGTTCTGCACCTGGGATACATTGAACTTGCATTTTGTTTACCAACACCACGCGAACTTATACACAAGTTAAAAACACATTTTTTTTTTAGTTTTGGGACTAATATTAGGAGCTTAGTAGTAGTTAGGATTTAATAATAATAATATAATTATAAAAACGTCCATTTTCTCCACTACTTAATAAAACATCAGTACCTATTAAACATAATTTTTGATACAAAAATACATTGATGTTGTGGAAACTGGAGCCTGTACTATGAATAGCTGCGTTATAGAACTTCAGGCCTCCAAACTAACACAGTCATACCACAACTGAGTCAAAAGATTTATTCAGAACTTTTACGTAGGAGTTTCTTATCATCGAAACATTTGCTTGAGGCATAATTCATATCTAAAATCAATTGAACAGGAACACAATAGTATCCTAGAAAATATATCTTAAGAGGTCTTCAACAAAGCACTTGGTTAGATAACTTCAATAGACTATTTACAAACCAGTTCATAATTACTTGGCCTACGATTCGCACAAGAGCGCGCTGATAAGCAGTTCCCACGGTGTCCATGCTCGCTATGAGTCAGCATCATGCAGGACAAGGCCTGGCTGGCTTGAGAAATATACCTATACGTGTTAACGACGTGCAAGTGTAGTAGCGACGTGCTGAGGAAAATTTAAGGGCATTATAGTTAGTATGATCATATGATGTAGTGTGAGATAAATTTAACGCAAGTTTGATGTGGAGCAAGTAGTGGTAGGTAACGTTTTGATACTTATTGGTACTTGTATAATATTCAACTAGCTTTTGAGTACGTCTTTGTTCTATTTAGTAGTAGTTACAAAACGAAATCTCCATTACGAACGATCGGAACTATAATTCCAGACTTAACCTTTGAGTCAGTAGATACTTGTATTTCGAACTCTGCAGAGGAAAACTCAAAGTTCTAAATACAAAACTGACAACTTAGTATCGAACTGAGCTGTCATTTTTTATATAAAGAACTGCATTTTTATAAAGGTTAGGTTAGGTTATTGAATTATGCATTATTGAAATATCGAATTAAACCTGATCAAAATAAAATCCATATTTTTTTAATAAGGGGGTTAGTGCAAAACGTTTACCAATGTACAATAGATATGCTTACAGAAGACTAGCTACATAATGTATTCTGAACACCTGCCCGTGGTGTCACAAACGGTTGCCACATAAAAACACCGTATCACCGCTTCATTGTTTTTTGTACATCAATCTTGATTAAGATAAGCCGAAGAACACACGTGGAGCCGATGACCAAGACTTCCTGATATAAATTAACAATTAATTTTAACATCGCAACCAGTTTTTATCAACAAGCTTGCTGAATACAGCCATGAGTTATTATGATACAACGTTCAGGGAAAAACAATATTGTATAATATCCATTGATCCGTGGTGTTGATTGTGGAACAATTGAGCAGTGCAATGCCTGGCCCTGAGCAGAGGCCGAATACTGCTCAATCAATGAGATAAAAACTTGAACAAAAACAAATATTCGGTATCGCTTCGATTTGCGCGTGAGAACTGTCACAATATTGTAAATTATTAGTCAATTTTTTGACAAGAATAATCTGATTTTTTGCAACGGCATATGTGTGTATATTTCTAAAAGTGGGGGATTTACGCATTTGGACAGATTTATTATAGATTACAAATATTTACGAGGAAAGTTTCTTTTATCCTTTTAGAGAATCGGTATAAATACTTTGTGAAAATAAAAGTTTATGGCAAAAAGAAAAGGTCGTCTGACTAAGTGTGCTTTCCCCGCACGACTCATACCATGACTAAATTTATTAAATATAGTATATAATAAAGAGTATTCTATTCTACACAGTAACTAATTTTTTTATGGTAATGGTATGATAAAATATTAATAATTTAAACAATAAAATGAACTAAACTGATAAAATAAAGAATTTTAAACAAAAGATAAATATTAGTTCAGTCCTATCCAATTATATCAATCAAAGGTTGTCTACACTTTGATTCTTTTAGCAAACTGGAAGCCATAATATACAAATATCTTCTGGGCCTAAATTAGCACTCACTATCTGGCAATAACGAAACATATCTTTTCCAATAACTTAGTTTAAGTTTTTGTTTTAAGATGAATTCCTGTACAACATCGTTTTGGAATGCATGCGGAGTTCACCTGTAAGTGATTGTAACACTAGTTTGTCACTTTTTAAAATTATATGTTACTCTGTTGTCAGTTGTTGGTGTACCAAAATAAATAAATAAGATGCAAATGTCAACAAAATACGAAATTATTTTTAATCGTCTTTACGATTGTACAGTTACGTCACTAGTCGTAGTTCCATGGCAGGTATTTGACCGATTTAAATTCGTTTCCACAACAAACGGCGATGGAGCGAGTTTTCGAGTTCTGTGAGACTTTATGTAAATATTGGACGGTGAAGAGCGTAGTTCTGGTAATTTATACGGCGGATGTTAGGTACTTCTAAAGCTGGTCCCGTTAATATATTTGAATAACTTCCAAATAAATTGGTATCGTGGGACTCGTGAACCCCAGATAGTGTTATCAAATGAGAAACTATGATTTTAATTGCAGCTTCTACAACTGTAGACAGTACACATGATGTATAACAGTAATCTCTTAAAACATTCTTATGAAATTTATAAAATGCTAGAGAGCCTCAACTCCATTAATGCACGCCGTGTCGTTATTCCATATTTCTGATGCAAAGCATGCGCCCATGTCGCCTCGCGGTCCATCCCTCCATTCATTCCACAATGAAAGGTCTACTAAGAACCATAATAAATGTCATGAGTGCCATGCCATGTTTCTCACCTTCGCAAGGAACTCAAGTGGCTCCCAATTCGCCTTCGCAGGAATACTAGGATTTTATGTCTCCTTTTCAACATCTTACACAACCCGTCTTATCCTTCCTACCTGCGTGAGCGTTTTTCTTACGCGCGCTCTAGCGACGCACCCCGTAGATCACACCTAAGATCCATCCTTAAATCTCATCCTCATAAAACGATTTACTATTCCTATTCCTTCTCTGTACATGCTGTAAGATTGTGGAACTCACTCCCGCCTAACATTCGTGATTTAAACACTATTTCTAATTTTAAGCGTCGATTAAAAGAGCATTACCTTTCCTCTATATTGTGAGAATTTGTTTATTATTTATACATATTTTTATATTTTAGTATTATGTATTTATTTAAGTAGTATATGTACTTATTTTTGGTTTATTAGTTTGGCTTATATATTTATTTTAGGTTTATATGTTTAGGTATATTTAATATTATTACTTTAATAGTTATCATATTTTATTTCCTCCTTGTTCTTACACACTATTGTCTACATTTCTGTTTTACTTCTCCTTTCGCAGGTCTGCTGGAAGAAATTTCTTAAGAAATAAGCAGTACCTTTGTACTCAGATCTTCATTTTGTTGTATCTATATGTATTTTATTGTGTGTACATAAATAATAAAATAAATAAATAAATAAATAAATAAAGGTGTCATAAAATACTGATATCAAATCAATTATTGTTCCAGAGGAGTAAGCGATATGTGACGCTTAATGTCTGATCTGCTCAGCACCGGACGATCGATTGGGAACTGACTCGTGGGTGTGACAACTGGTGTTGTGAACAAGATGCACACAATGGACACGATGGGCTACGGCCACAAGAAATACAGGCCGCCGTTGTCGCCCACCAACTTCTACCAACACGACTATTACTCAAGACATACGACGCTACGCCCGCAGGTATGTACCACCTATATTTTATTAGATTGTTCTTACACATCGTATGGGTGAAATATTATGAACGAATTCTCTAATGAAATATAATGAACGAGCTCTTTAAGCAATCCTAGCGTGCCCCATATCAGAATCCGCCAAAGAAACTCCTGAAGTTAGTCACTTCAGGAGTTTGAAGATTATGTATCTTAGGTGATAATAGAAAATTCTAATGGTTGTTTCTCTCTATTTAAATCAATATTATATAATTATATCTATTATAGTTATCATTGTAGAATTATATCATAGAGAGATCGTGCCCGCACATAAATGAATTCAAGAATGTAATTCCCAAATCAATATTATAAATCTTACTAACGTGAAGGTTCCTAAGTTGAAGTTCAAAATGGTTACCCCTTAAAATGTGAGATGATCAGAATAATCGGAGCGTTATTCAATGCTCAGGGCCTTGGGTCCCGTTATCTTGTGACCGGACAACGGTACACGACAATGATATTAAGGTGGAATAACGCTGACCAACTATGGATTTTGGTACGGTAACAAAAACTCCCGGTTTGATTATTTTTTATAGGTTTTGTGATCTGGAGAGGTGTTTTTGTGTGTGATACGTTCACACACAATGCTACAAAATCGTAGTCTTTTTATTCGATAACGAGACTAAAGTTTGTAAAGGTCTAGAATAAATTCAAGCAAAATTATGTGAAATCCTAACGTTCATGTTTTGATGTGCCATTTTGAAACTTAATTTTCTAAGTTTAAGTAAACATGAAGCAACTAGCTACTTATATTTAACACATTATTTCCTCTATAGTGGAAGGTTGCTAAGAACAAAATACGTGTAATTTATCTTAATTATAGTCATACTTAAATGTAGTGCCATGACGCGCTACTCGTCAAGTACCGGCAGTATACTCACTCAAATTGTCATGTAGTATTATGTTCTAATCTCGCCCCTGTGACCTCGATTACAAAGATCATAATGGCATGTATGATTTATTGTTGTGACAGAATGAATTAGTATATTCTTTGTGCTGCGACAAGAGCCAACGTGTGACGTTATATAAAATTGTCGGAAGCTTGTTCCTGAGATAAATTGTAGAGCAAAATATATTCAATTCAAGTTCACGATCTGTTTTGTTGTGAATGAACGATAATTTAATTTGTGAACACGAAACTCAAACGACAGTTAAACAATTGGCTTGTATTCTAAAAAATAATTTAATGTCCGTCAGATAGATTTATAAAAAATATTGAACACGTATTTTTTATTGTTTTTTTACATTCAAATACTTAAGAAGATATATTGATTTGAAATGTCGCATGACGTCACGCCGTGGTACAAAATATAGCACGGCGTGACGTAATTAGCCCCCACTCCGTAACTTTAATACGCTGTATCTCAGTAGTTTTTTGTAATTACGACAAAATAAAAAATACGGGTCTTAATTTTTTTTATTATCTATTATTTTCATACCTTGAATACATCCCTATTGGCTATAGGTGGAAGCCAAATAATTAAAATTATGTAATTTAGGGTCTATTTCTTTAATGTAGTTATTTCTTCCATCGTATTTTAATTTCATTTATGAAAACCCATCGATGATTGTTTAGAAAAAAAAGTGACCCATTTTATCTGCTGCACCCCGCGGCTCACTGTCACACCATCACTCACATTAACCTCATTAAGCCGTAGAATATAGGGATAAAACGTATTCTATGTACTAATTCAAGTCATGATCTTCTCAAGTTCCAAATTTTGCCCAAATTCGTTCAACCGTTTTTGCGTGAAAACCATTTTCATTATTAATCAATATTTCTTGGTACTTAGGTTTAAATAATTCATCAACCATTCATTCATCATCATAAATTATACAATTATAGAATTGTACACATACATATATGTATAAAATCATCCCATGGAGGTAGGCAAAACTATAGAAAGCCACCTGCAACAGATCTATTTTTGATTGGCTAAGAAAATCTCATGTCATTCTCACACACTTTCCTAACGCTACAGTATTTAACGGTGCATCGTTTTTGACACGAGCACTATGAGATCGGTCGATAACGAGCTAATAATTGTTACGTTATCGGAGATTGCGCGGGCGCCGATCGCACGGTGTCGTTCACCGTCGATGCACTACCGTTACCTTCGGATCTATTGATCCCGTACGTACCTATCAAATTTCTCGTACTTCCGACATAAGATTCTTGGGATATCAATTGGGGATTCAAATTGATTGTTGATTCATGTTGGCAGCTGCACTATTTGATATTCATATTATTAAGTACCTTTTTATAATCTGTAGTTTCGGCGGAAATTCATACTCCGTATCATTTTGAGGCTCGATCTATTAATGGCATGACTATTTAACTTTCAGATAAACTCGAATCTCTTATGATGGAATCAGAGAGTAGGCACCTTAATAAGAGCCTTGTTAGTTTACTTTCGTTAGCTGGTGGAAGGTTGGAAGGTAGTGAATGATATCATGATGGTGATAGAGGAGAATGGAAAGAGAAAACGTGTTGAGCGGACCACAAGTAACATTAGGTCAAGGACAGGTAGATGCCACGGGTAGTCCAAAATAATGGCCCCTGGCGCAACGGCAAGTGAATGAACACTAATTGGTTTTAGTCAGTAAAAGTCTGACAGGCCCTTCCGCCCACCCAGAGAGGGAGAGAGGTCACTTGATGATTTCCTATCCGTCCGAAAAAATGGGCAGGAAGATAGCGATAGTATTATTGAAGTTAAGTAGGTAGGGAGAGCGGGGTGAAAGTTCCCGGGGTAAGTTGTTCCGATGCGAATAGATACAAGAGGAAAAAAGATAGTAATACACGTGATGATTGTTACGAAAGACCACGATGGTGCTCCATTACGGCCGACATTTTGGTAAGTCCGGCGGAGACGGATGAGTGGGTGTGTGCATAGAGCTCCTAACCTGTCATGTAAATAAAAAATTTCATGTTCATACTTTTTGGTCTATTTTGTCAAATATTGTAGCTATTCATACAACTATTGTATTGATTGTAGTAAATATGGTCAGGAATTATATGCTTATGTTATTTTTAGCAATATTTTAATATTTTTATCTGATGATGGGTCCATAGGCAAAAAGGAATAATGGGATGTTTCGTATTTGTGGGGCTGATTGTTCCTCGTAACAACTGACCTCATCTGAGATTTTATTCTGTATACTAACGATTTGATTTGTGATTTTAATTTGATTTGTGATCTACACAAACTAAACATTTTATGTTGTTGCCTACAACAACATAAGATGGATGTAGACCCAAAACATCAGTCAACGCCAACAATACGCATTTTTGTTTTTGTTTTGCATGTAACTTATTTAATAATATATTATAAATTTATATAACTTTGTTTTATTTTTTATGACAAATTATTTTGATTTGTAGTGGTCAAAAATGTAATCGGAACAACTTACCTCAATGACGGAACAACCAGCCCCACAACGGGGTTGGTTATTCAGCTCCGGAATTCTAGAAAAAAATGATTCTAGAAAAAAGACTCATATAGTTGGACACAAAAACTATTTACATCCTAATACTCCGATAAACATTACATCTATGTGTCTATAAGCTATTTAACTAGTCTTATTTTTCATGTAGATATGCAATTTTCGAAAAATCGTAACTATGAACCCCGCTCTCTCCTACTAGAAACATAACTGGCAAAAAGGGGTTAAATCCACTTTTAATACATTATATCCTATATAGGTCCTATGTTCTATATAGGTGTAGAAATAGTGTTCATTCCCATAGATTCGATTGGAATATTTTGTCCGAATCCTCCAAACGTTGCCACGTAGGTATCTATTAGGGTGACTCTCGTTCAAATATTTAAACCAATTGTAACGGCCTTGTTTCCGGGGCCCTACGACTTGAACCGACGTAGTTTATGAAATAAAAATATATATTGTTACTTATTCATGGACTTGGCAACTAGCCCTTATTTTTTTTTATACGGTCAGATCAAATGAGATGAGTTATGTTTTTGGTAATAATTTCCAAGACCTAGAAACATAGATTAACAGGAACATGCTTATAAAGATCAACTCAGCCATTTAATAGATGTGCGATCGATCATTTGTGATCGAATAATTAAGACGTGCAATTACGAGGGGACTCTAGACGTACTTTCTCTATACAAACGTATTCCCCTGTTTTCTTCATGGACAACGCTTTTAAAGCAATTTTTTTCTACAATTTTACACCGTGATTATGGGTGCCCCTATCAATTGATTTTTTCTGAAACTTAATTAATAAAAGAAATATGATACCGCGATGTTCAGACGACTATTAGACAAACGTGATAAGTTTTTGACAAAATAGAATCTGTCGTGTTTTGAAAAGAAATCAGCAGAATACGAAACGTCTTTTGGTCAAAAACGTCCTTTTCGCGCTTTACCGAGAGAGGTTGGAAGCAGCGCGACGGCAAAAGTTTCTTCAAGACTTCAAATACCTATTTTACAAATTCCTTAGCGCTAGAATCCCCTCTTAAGTAGGAAATTATGCTTGATGTGAATGCAGGATTCACCAGATGGCGGACCGCGGCCCGAAGCCAGTTCATCAACTTATTTTGAGCAGCCTTTATTAAATAGTAAAAATTATAACTTAATCTTGGTTTAAAAATATTTAAATAATGATTTTGAGTTTTAACTTAACCACAAACAACCGTGACAAGATGGGTGACTCCCGCTCAGGGTCGTTCTTGGGGCAAAGACTAGCCATCGCCATCCAGCGCCGCTTGTAATCGTCTATCAAAAAGATTGTGATGTGATAGTTTATCATCATTAAATTATAAGAAAGCAGTTATCTGGACATACGTTAATTCAATATTCTCTCAACGTCGCGTAGGTCGAGTTACGTGCTGCAGTCACAATACACTCCTAAGTTTTGTCTCAATTTAATTCGCACTTTCTATTCGAGGCAAGTAGTTATCAGACGTGACAACTTATATTTTATTAACTTCGAATTCGATAAAAATCTGTTAAAAAACCGCAATCGATTTTAAATCGATTATGACTACAATGAGTAAAAAAAACATAATTTATATCATGCTCTACTGAGCTACATCGTAAGACAGCATGGTTGTTTGTGTGGTACTGTAGTGATGACTGCCTCCAAGTGCGACCACGGTAACGTCGCGACTAACGGTCCCACCAAAGTATCAGACATTAATGACGCTCTTAGTGAAGTTAACGAGGCTATTTGGACACGAGACAGATCCTGAAGCATTGTGTACCGTTTTGTAATAAAAGAGCTTCACAAACAAACTAAAAAATGTTACTATTTTGTGAGAGACTACCGTGCTTCTTGGTCAGTTTAAAAGGCATAAGTCAGAGACCGGGAAAATCCTCGATTTTAGTCTGAATATTGATGCTATGATGGTTGATTCTAAAAATATTTGCAGGCATATGAATACAATTTTATTTTTAACTTTTTTGCCAACATCATGATGTTATTGTACTTTTTTAGTCGTGTAGATTATTTTTTAATTAATTAATCTGAATCAATTCTATATTAGATGTATTGCCTGTTTATTTGATAAAAAATAAGTTTCCTTATTAGTTCTTACGAATGATTAGATAATAATGATTAGTTGAGTTGCAATCGTGCCTATAACGTGGCAGATTTAGCGCCATTCTTAGATGATTACTCATGAAATCAAATACTAAGTGGGTACCTACCTATAATTTTTAGAAAGAAATTAAGCCATATTTCTCGTGAAGCTTGAACAAAACTGTGTGTTAGCCATGAAAGAAATTAGATAGACTGTAACTACCTATAACAACATAGCGAACAAGCAAGAAGATTGTCGGTAGCTGGAGCGTGTTTGAATAACGATTTTCTTATACGACGAGATTATAAAACAAATTTATTAAGTACGAGAATTCCTCCTATATATTTATTTACCGTTAGGAACTAGATGAAGCTCACTAACCGAATCGAACGCTATTCCATGAATTATTTACTTATGATGTTATGATGTAAGAGGCGTGTGCGCACGAGCGGTGCGGACTAGCACGCGAGAGCGCGCATCTGTACTCCTCCCGCGCAGAAAAACCCAGGAAGCGTGCCCCGAGCTTTTAGCCTATGTTGTTAATGAATAATGATGTGGCTTCCGCGTGTTCGCTTAATTGCCTCTAACGCCTTCGACGATACCCATATAGGTACCCTAATAATTATTTATTTGCTATTGTGTAGGCACGCGCCGCTGCTGCCGCTACACCGCAGAGCGCGCAACTAAGTGCAACTATTTCAGTTATTTTACTATAATTACGAACTGATTTGTACCACCAATTTATGTATAATTACATAGTGGTCTGATGTAGTCTCAGTTAACCCATAGCATTTGTATTTTACTAGTAGAACGCGTCCGGTGCTGAGGTTATTATCATCATTAGCATTGTCAATCTAAAAAAAAAAGTTAAAGAATAGCTAAAAATTAAACCTTATTATTGTTATTAACCATTATTAAAGCTTTTATAAAGTACAGACTACTTAAAGAGTTCTGTTTTAACTTTCTGTTTTTTTTTTCATTGTAACTACTAAGCATTTTAAGATGAACGGTATTCAAATTCCAATAGAATGGTAATCTTAACTTTGTTTAAAACCTGTTTTTATGAACCGCTAATGATAATAATGTGTCGGTGACGTCAGTCATGGGCTAGCCTGGGAACCTCCCGCATTGTCCAAATGTCGGTTGAGCGTTGAACCAGAGGTTGGGTCAGCGCGAGTGTCGCACAACGGTGCCTTCACAATCAACAACACAGTTGTGTGTCAACTAACTCACTTTTCAACTTAAAATTCTCGCAAAGAAGAACCTGCCATTCGACACAAAAATCGGACAAAGAAACTTGTTTCCAATAAACATTTTGTCATTAACGGTCTTTACGACTTTCTCCATTATTTGCATTGGTTTTAATGAGATACGGTTCTAAATGCCGTTATCGAAAAAATACCTAATCTAGTGTCGAAAAGATTAATCGCAGTCTTGACAAGGTTGGATTGATCTATTTGACCTTCAGAGGCAGAAAAAACGGGAAATATGCCTAAATTTGTGGGTTAGATGAACGAAGACAAATTGCGTTTGGTTCTTTTGTATAATAAAACATGGAATAATTTAGTAAAAAATCCTATTGTAAAATAATGTGTACCACAAAAGGGCGCGCGTGCGCGTCGTTACGGCACTAAGCATGCTAATCGACTGCTATCCACTTATATCACACTAACATTTGTTCTGTTAACTTGAATTATGGCGATGGTCTTAAGATACGATCTTTGTAATTATTTGATATTCCAGTAGTGTTAGGATAATTGAATGGGTAATAATAATGGGTGTAGCTGGCTACTGTTAAATTGATTTTTTTTTTTTAATTATAAACTAGTGTTTGACCGCAATCCTGCCTGATGGTAGGCAGTGATGCAATCGTTGATGGTAAAGCGCGCTAGTTTATTTAGCCTATTCACTAAAAAAAACTTAGTGAATAGGAAGGGAGACGGCAGTTGAGCGAGGTGATGCAATGTTAAACTCAACAACACGAGCAACGATGCTGCGCCATAGGGAGATTGATCTGGAGATCCTGCACGACCAAACTCCCGAGACAACAACATTTGACGCATCATAACCGGCACACATCGCAACACAACTGCTCAGACGCGTCCTCCATACGGCTTCACCAGACATCATGCCGGAACACGACGAGTCGCTTGGCGGCAAGACTTTATCTGGTGGGTGGTAACTTCTGCCAGCAGCCAATGTTATGGCCTACCACCGAGATAATCATGTTGCTGTAAAATGTTCAAGAATGTAGGTACTTTTCCAATAAGCTTAAATTTGAGGATGTTGGTACTGTTATAGGGTCCCTTCCAAAAGGCTTTTTAAAAAAAGAAAGGAATTATTAAATGATAATTTATATTTCTTTTATCAATTATAATGATTAATTATAAAGGGACCCTTATGCAACCGTTCACGTTCGTGGTTTTAAATAGACTGACTTCAGTACCGTAAATCGAATGGTTAGTGCTGATTATTCCTATTATGCTGAGATGGCTTTTTAGGGTTCAGTGTATGCCTATAACAGCATCTTAGGGTTCGGTGCATGCTTATAACACCTCCCCCATCAGAGTGAACTTTGGGGATGATTTGCCAAAGTTCACCCTAGAAAGAGGTTCTTAGGGTTGGAGCTGGAATTTCTTGAATGGTTTGCTCCAGTTCTATAGATACCGATTTAGATTTATCGCATTTGCGGAAACTATATTTGCGAAGGTTGCAATTGGGTTTACAAAAAACTACAATTTTATAAACTATGTAAAACAAAATAAAACATACAATTAAGCTTATAACTATTGAATAATGTGTCCCATATTTAATTATGTGGGGTGTCTCTTGAATTTTATCGACGTCTGATAAGAGGTTGTTAATTGCTTTGCCAATATTATTCATATCATCTAAGTTAATTCGCTGTAAGTGAACAGGGGACATATTATTCGTTATACTATTTGTTTTACAACAACTGCTATTTATTAAATTGAAATCTGGCAGATTGATAGGTGAAGTTAGGTTTAGAACATTGTTGTATCTCGGTAACAGCGTGGTACCTCTACAATAGACGATACAATTGGTTGGTATAGATAAGATGCCGATACCAAGTATATTTATTTCCTTTATCTGATTGTGACCTTGACAATCTAGTGAAAGTTTCGTTAATTCAGATTGAGCGTATATAAATTTATTATTATTGAGTGGTTTAAAAATGTCTAGGTTACCATGAATAATTTTGGTATTACATACAGCAGGAATTTCATTTATTGTTTTAGATAACAATTCACTTTCGCAACTGGGTCTTGAATCAGTTTTGTAGATAATTGGAATTTCACATATATATTCTGCCAAACGTATTAGTTTACAATTTTCCAATGATTCTAGTTTACAGTAATTTGACTTATCCTTCGTTATAGCTATATACTTAGCACTAGGTACAATTAAACCAAACGTGTTTGGTTGGTTGGCGTCGTGAGGTGTTGGCAATGCAATATTATTAAACAAAGAATACTCTTGATTAGATATCAAAGGAACACGCAAAAGAAATATCAGTTTATTGTTAAAGTAATAACAGAATAAAGTAGACACTTTTATAATAGTGTGAACTGAACTTATGTCTAATTGTACAGGTAAGTTTACATTATTGGACAGATGCCTTACGTTATCAGCTAATTCTCGGTACATAGCGGTAGGCGACATAACGGACGGGTGCAGTATGTTTTGACTACAGAGCGTTATCGCATTTGTTATGTCTTCAAGTTGAAATGTTAGGGTGACCATGGAAGTTTCTAAGGTATTAAGGACAAAATCTAGTTCTAAAATATGCGTAGTTTTTGAAATATTTTGAATACTGCTCGAGAGTTTGCTGATAGCGTCATTTAACTTTGCTTCGTTTTCTTGAATCTTGTGAAATGTGTTATTATATGTTGATAAGACAGATTTAGTTATTAAAATATTGTTTTTAATCAAAGATATAAGTTTATCTTGATTGTTTTGCATTGATTCAATAGCTCGATCATATTGAACAGCGTCGTCTTCGTCTAAAGTACCAAAAACTTGTTTTAGAATCATCCCAATTCCTCCAATCCATGCTCGTTTGTTTCTGTGATCACCATTATCAGTAAGGTAAGATATGGAACTAAATAATTTTATTAAATTTTGTTGCTGGACTACTAATGGTTCCACCGTATTATTGCATTCTGAGTGTTTTATATAACCGGTTTGTTTGCATGTATAAATTACTCTTTCTAATGCTGAATTTATCTCTTCTATATGCGGTTTAATATGTGAAATATCTAACGGCATAATGACATTTAGGATACCATTATTAATTTTTAATTTCCCTATGTAATCGAAGTATATTCCAGGACTCGCAGTTATCGCGTGGACATACTCGTTAGGTGGTTGTAGCTCCGCTGAGGCACTGTAAGTACATAGGTATGTATGTATTATGAATACTAACTAAATGTTTATTAAAATAACCAACTACTACTAATCTACCTAATCCATAAGCATTACATGAATATATATAGTCTAACTATACTAATATCGATTCGATTATGAATCTAATTTAAATTATTCTTTTACAGGTTGTTGCTGACTTCCGCAAGTTTCACTTGGTCAAAATGGTGACGGACGTGTCGTCTGTTTATCAATAGTGATAACGTGTTATTGCTATGAACTTTTACGACTTTATACGGACCTTTCCATATGGGTGATAAGGCCTTTCGCATTCTAAGGTGGTTCTTTAAGTAAACATAGTCGCCAGTTTTATATTGTACTGAACGACTATGGGAGTCATAATATGTTTTAGACGTTATCTTAGATTTGTGGACATATTCAAGGGCTTTATCGCGAGAATACTTTAAGCGGTTTTGTAGCATACGGACATATTCAGGATATGTCGCGCCAAGGCTTTCGTCACATATAGAGTTTGGGATAAACGGTTTATTGCCAAACATTAATTCATAAGGAGTATAATGTGTTACGGTATGAACAGTAGTATTATAAGTAAGCATGGCTGTATATACGTAACGGGGCCAATTTGTTTGTTCTCCGTTGACGAAAGATTTTAGATATTCTTTCAAGGTTGAGTGGCTCCGTTCGAGTGCGCCTTGTGTTTGCGGGTGGTATGGTGTTGACCATAGTTGTTTAATTTTTAAAAATTCAGTTTTCTTAAATAAGTCTGCTGTAAAGTTAGTGCCTTGGTCAGTCAAAATCATTTTTGGAAGGCCAAATATTGATATAAAATGTAGTAAACATTCGCATGTTTCTTCGGCTGTCGTGCTGCGCACGGGGTACGCGGCAGAGAATTTTGTGAAATCATCTTGTAGAGTTAATATAAATTTAAGTTTTGCCGGACCGGATTCCGGAAGGGGTCCTACTACATCAAGCGATACGCGCTCACACGGTTTAGTTGATGTGCTTGTAATTTGCATAGGTGCGCGGTTTATTTTGCGTAAAGCTTTATTTTCTTGGCACGATTTACAGCTTTTAACATAGGACTCTATATCATTGCGCATACCTTTCCAATAATATAACTGTTTCAATCTATCATACATACGACTGACACCTAGATGACCAGCTATGGGTAGGTCGTGGTTATCGTACAGAATTCTTTTAACTTCTGACGGTGATGGGTAAGTAACGTTATTATGATAGATGTCTATTTGTATGCCAGTATTATGAAATAGGAAGTTTATAATATTATAAATTTTTATATAATTGTGTTTCTCGAAAGGGTTTCGGAAATCGGATATGCTTATTTCTTTAATTTGATGAATTTTTACAAGTTCATTACGAATATTTTTGAGGGTTTTAAATATTTCGTCATATGACGTCTGGTCGAAGTGATGTACCTTTACATACAGGAAGTAGTAATCTTTATTTCTCGATTGGACCTTATAGAATTTATGTAATTCTTTTTCTTGACTGTGGATTTGTTCTCTATTTTCTAAATTACTTAATATGTGTTCTATATACGGATTCAACTCATCCAAATCAATTGATGTGGGCACTAAGACAACCATAGAAGTTGATTTTAGTAAACTATCATTATGTTCGATGATGCGTGTATTAAATGATTTATTTTTATCTGCTATTTGTTTCAGGAAGTTGGGATAGTCGACCGTGGATAAGTCAGGGACGGAACTGAGGTGCGCGTCTTGAATTATAGTGTCTTCTGATGGCACTCTTATAGAGCTAGGGTTTGGAGATCCTGTAAATAAAAGGTCTGGGGTAGGAATTTCTAAGAGATGGTCGGGGTTAAGTTCATCCGACTGGAAGGAAGTAGGTGATGTAATGAAGTCGAACAAATTTCTATCTGAATTACTATCGACATTTTCAGGTGTAACATCAGCTTCGGAATTTAGAAGGTTAGGTGTAGTTATTTCGCTAGCAGTAGGTTGAACGGGGTTAACAGGAAATCTAGACAAAGCGTCTGCGTTGACATTTATTTTACCCTTTTTATACTGAATATCATATTCAAATTCTTCGAGTTTCAACCTCCATCGAATAAGTCTAGATCCGGGGTCTTTACAATTGAATAACCATTGAAGCGGTTTGTGGTCTGTTACAATGGTAAAACGGCGACCATATAAATATGGGCGGAAGGTTTTAGTTCCAAATACTATCGCTAAACATTCCTTTTCCGTAACACTGTAATTACATTCGGCTTTATTTAAGGTGCGGGACGCATAAGCAATTGGGAGATCACGCCCGATGGGACCTTGAGACAGGATAGCTGATATAGCATAGTTAGATGCATCGCATGTTAACAAAAAGGTTTGATTAAAGTCAGGATAAGCTAATATAGGCGCTTCAACTAATTTATTTTTTAGTGTTTCAAAACTAAGTTGCTGTTCATTCGTCCAATCAAACGGGGCGTCCTTTTTCAGGAGCAAGGTAAGAGATTTGGCTAGTTTCGAAAAATTAGGGATAAAACGCCTGTAGTATGACACAAGGCCTAAGAAAGATTTAATGTCTCTAGCAGACTTTGGAACGGGGTACTGTGTCACAGCTTTCACTTTATCTGGATTTGGTTTTACACCGTTTTGGGTGATAATATGACCTAGGTAAGTAACTTCTTTCCGGAGAAATTCGCATTTCTCTGGTTGGAGTTTTAAATTAAATTCTCGAAGTCTGTCGAAAATGGCCTTGAGGTTTAGGATTGCTGAATTTAAATCGAATGCATACTGGACTATGTCATCTAGATAAACAAAACAACGAGAACCTTGTAGCCCAGCAAGGCAAGCATTCATAAGTTTCTGAAACGTACTCGGGGCATTTTTTAAGCCAAACGGCATTCTATTGAATTGAAAGTGACCTTGGGGTACAGAAAAGGCTGTTTTAGGCGCGTCTTCCGGTGATATCAATAATTGATGGAAGCCTGATGAAAGGTCGAGAGTGCTGAAATATTGGCTTTTACCTAATTGGTCGAGAATTTCAGTAATTTGAGGGATAGGATAGATTTCACCTATTGTGACGTCGTTTAACTTTCTATAGTCAATTACGATGCGCCATTTCTTTTGGCCAGAAGCGTCTGTTTTTTTAGGAACAATCCATATAGGAGAAGACCATGGAGAATTTGAGGGTGTGATGATATCCTGGTCCAACATTTTATTAATTTGGGTGTCCACTTCCTTTTTATGGCACTCAGGGAAACGGTAGGATTTTGTGTGTATTGGAGTGTTACTGGTAGTTTTGATTTCATGCTGAATAGCTGGCGTAAAGGATAACGCTTCTTCTGGTAAGTGGAATATGTCAGAATAATCTGAACATAAATTAAAAAGTGCTTGAGCTTCTTCGTCGTTCAGATGGGAGGTTCTCAGGCAATTCAGAACTTTTCTAGTACGTTCAATTACGTTTTCACTAAGGGGTTTTGATTGAATAGGGTAAGCGACAATTGGGTCTAGTTTAAGGTTAAGGTTACGTTTAATTTTAACAGGTTTATTAGAAGTATTAACAACGGATATATTGACTCTATTATTATCTTTAACTTTTGCTATACAATTAGCAACTAGAAGAGTACTAGAAAGATGTTGATCTAAAATCACGCCTTCTTTTAATTCTGGATTTGTGACGGTACATTCTATTACAGTCTCTGTGCGTGGTGGTATGATGTAGCAAGTGTCAAAGAAATGAATTTTGATTTCATTGCGAGCTATTTTAAGAATATCACGACTGTATACAATGTTGCAACTGTTAGCCGTCAAAAAATCATTGCCTATAATGCCATCGTAAGGTAGGTTAATTTCCTTGATCATGTGAAATTTATGGCTGATTGACTTAGAATCAGAAACTTTTAATTGTAAATTAAAATAACCCACAGTTGGAGTGGTTTCAACGCCAGGATCGATGCCTTTGATGCTTATAGGCTTATGAATGATTTTTGGCTTGTTTAAAATACTTGATTCTTTTATCAAGCAGATTGCAGACCCTGAGTCTACAAGGAGTGTTAGTGGGATATCAGAGACTTGTGATTCCACCAACACATGAGGTAGTAGCTTTTTAGAGGTATCGATACTAACCTCATAAATTTTATTAAGAGGATCGAGGTTTCCGCTTTGGGGCTGGTTACCCTGCTGTATAACCTCGAGAGGGTTGAGGTTTCCGTTTTGGGGCTGGTTACCCTGCTGTATAACCTCGAGAGGGTTGAGGTTGCCGTTTTGGGGCTGGTTACCCTGCTGTATAACCTCGAGAGGGTTGAGGTTTCCGTTTTGGGGCTGGCTACCCTGATGTATAACCTCGAGAGGGTTGAGGTTTCCGTTTTGGGGCTGGTTACCCTGCTGTATAACCTCGAGAGGGTTGAGGTTGCCGTTTTGGGACTGGTTACCCTGATGTATAACCTCGAGAGGGTTGAGGTTTCCGTTTTGGGGCTGGTTACCCTGATGTATAACCTCGAGAGGGTTGAGGTTTCCGTTTTGGGGCTGGTTACCCTGATGTATAACCTCGGGATTTTGGAGGGTTGAACTCATGCGGTTCGAATGTGTGCCGACTTTGACTTGTCGTCCTGTTCGGCACGGTTGCAGGACGTTTATTCGTTTAAATCTTCCACTTCGACATTTTCACCTTCGTCATCGTGGGTAGATTCATCAGAGTCATCGTTATCATCGATGAAATTGACTTGAGGAGATTTAGAATTGGGATGGGACCCAGAGGATTTACTTCGATCCTGTTGAGAACTCGGGTAACGTTTCTGTCGCTTTTGACAGTTATTTATATCATGACCAATCTCTTTGCAATATTTGCATATAAGGTTTGGGTCGTGTTTAGGATTGTTACCCGACGACGTACTTGGTTGCGAAGATGATTTCTGTGAGTATTTATTATTTTGAGCAAAGATTTTAAGTTTAGACTTATTTTGGCTAGCCTGTTTATCATGTTGTGAGCTATGATTTCGCCTATAAAGAGTTTCTAAAATCCTTTCTTCCGAAATGGCTAAGTTAACGGCCTCATTGAACGTTTTAGGTGCTCTACACCTTACCATGTTTGATACGCGAGGGTTTAAACCCATGAGAAAGTGGTGGAGTGTTAGGTCCTCCATGGCCGCTGTGCGACCTGGTATTTCTTTGGTCTTATAGTTAGAGAGTGATATCTCTGTTAATAATTGAGAAAGGTAAGTCTCCATACGAAGGGCGAATTGTCCTACGTTTTCAGACGAGGTTTGTTTGCTTTCTTGGAGGTCATTAAGTAAATGTGTATAGTGTTTTCTTTCTGAAAATTGAGTTTTAAGGAATTCTTTCAACTGATCCCAAGATGTGAATTCTTTTATTGAACAAGCAATTTCGGCTTTGTCTGTAAGTTGACATAATATGTATTTAAATATAATTGGCTTTTGTGCCTCGGATGCTAGCTCGTAAGTATTATTGCAGTTATTAATTAACGAATTCAGTTTCTCGCGACTGCCGTCATATGGTTTTACGAATTTTAATAAAGTATTAAGCTCCATTTCTACTGGTTGCCTAGTAATTCTTGGTGATAAGATTGGAGATTTCAGATCTGAAACTTTGGATGGAATATCAATTTTTTAATTTACTATCTTCGTTTTTTGGCACTTTAGGAAGCATAACATGTAATTTTAGACGACAAGTAACAAAATATTAATTTTAAACTAGCAGGGATAAGCTTACAGTTAAAATTGTTCATTGACTTACAGGAATGCGTAGGCGGCGATAAGAGTTGTAGCCGAGAACGGCTGCATAGCGACGCTCACACACAGATAACACAACGGATACTCTTTGATTCACGGAACACTTATTAGACTAAACACAAAACACTCGCGGGTTATAGGACGACACTTATGACGTTTCAGGATCCGCAGGATCCCTGAAGGACTCGCAGGATGCTCGGAGGACTCGCAGGATGTTCGGAGGACTCGCGGGAAGCTCGGAGGGCTCGCAGAATGCTTGGAGGACTCGCAGGATGCTCAGAGGACTCGCAGGATGCTCGGAAGACTCGAAGGATGCTCAAAGGACGATTAAAGGATGTCCACTGGACACTCACTAGGCCGCACTTATTATTATGCGCTCAGGATTTACTCACAGAATCGTAACGTGCTACTTATGAACACTTCACTGGTTTTATTACCATTTATTTATTTTATAGGATTGCAGGATACGGAGAGTCTATTTATTGATTTAACGCAAATATAGTTTTCGCGAATCGGCACTGGGGATTTCCGTATCCCACCGCTGCCACCAAATGTTATAGGGTCCCTTCCAAAAGGCTTTTTAAAAAAAGAAAGGAATTATTAAATGATAATTTATATTTCTTTTATCAATTATAATGATTAATTATAAAGGGACCCTTATGCAACCGTTCACGTTCGTGGTTTTAAATAGACTGACTTCAGTACCGTAAATCGAATGGTTAGTGCTGATTATTCCTATTATGCTGAGATGGCTTTTTAGGGTTCAGTGTATGCCTATAACAGCATCTTAGGGTTCGGTGCATGCTTATAACAGTACGAAAGATTTCCCGTGAAACGTATTTTAAAGGTGCTACTAACTAAAATACAAACTAGTTGTCGATCGCTTTTCTTCCTATAATATTATTTTTATATTTTAATTTATTTCATACGATTGAAGCGATGATGGACGTATAGATTACGTGCGCGATCCTGTGTCGAGACATCATTACGAAGAAAGTGGCGGCCCCTGTGGATGCAATACGAAATAAATTAGCGCTGCGTACAGTCACGCGCATCAACTAAGTATACATTAGACTTGTGTTAGTGAATAAATATGTAAAATAGCCCATAGGCCGTCCATTGTATGTTTTGTGTTGAATGTATTTTGTTCCATGCTTGATTGGTTTACAATAAAGAATATATAAATAAATAAATAAATAGATTGCATCTCGTTATCTATAAGCATAGAGTGCTTGTATGTGAATCACCGTGAACCATCGTGGTATGAATTTTCATTAGGTACGAGCTTAGGTGTCTCAATTTTCATTCGTATTTCTAATTAATTAATACAAGCTCCTTTAATACCTACTTACTAACTTATATCTAGTTACACCACGTGCATATCTAAACCGACTGAACTAGAGAGTTCTTTCGGTTTTATTAAGTTAACCAAAGAACATTCATTTGTCTGCAAATTCCACCTATGCATAGGAGGACAGTCATTAATCAGACATTCTAGGAACGCTTAGATAAGAATCTTTATTAACTAGTTAGTTGAACCAAGAAACCATGTTTTTCTTGTCTTGATGAATTTAACTTCGAGTCCGTCAAAAGATAATAGAGCAATTAAAATGAAGAAAATGTTTTTCGTCTGTGTGAATTTAGTACGGAGCGCCTTCGGGTTGATGACCGCGCAGTGAAACTTTTTGCTCACAAAGTTAATTTATTGTACTCATAAAATAAAATAATCTAATCTTAAAAGAACAAATGAAAACAAGGGGTCCCCTGCCAAACAAAGCACTAAATACCTTCATCGCTAAATATATTCAAAATATCTATCACTGTCAACATCAAACAATTGAATTTATTCTGTTAAATGTATTTTGTGGTGTAAGCTGGCGTTACTCCGCCCTACTTTAATCATTTTCAATCGATCTCCAATAAAAGGTAAGATCACATTGAATTTGAATATTTTATATGGTTACCAGGTAAAGACATTATGCGCGTATTTATAAAATATAAAGAAAATAATGTTCGTTTAAAAATATAAACGTAAAAAACGAACTCAGTACTAGGTCCAATGCGCGCACTATCGGACCATCTCTGAAGCGTGCATCCGCCGCGCATCCTCCATTTACTGTCACCATCTTCTTTTTACGTGTTCACTAAACTTTAGTAGCGTAATTGCATCAGACGACGTGACTTACTTTTATGTAATTTTTAATGCCTTTTCGTAAAATATTGATGCTACAGTGTATCTTTGATATCGTTCTGGAGCACGTTCCATAAAAAAAAACAAAACTTAAAAACTTATGTTATCGAAATAGAATCTTATTTTATAAAAGCCTTACTCTTATCGTATACAATATGTAACAAAAACCCTGTTGTTCCTTCAACCTACGTTTTAAGAATCGGCATACGGACGTAATAGTTATAAAAATTGTTCAACAATAATAATTAAAATAAATGTTTAATTATTACTATTTATAATCTGTAACTGATTTCTTAGCTCTGCAATTCTGCATGAAGAAACTAGACATAAGCAGAACGTTCCCGCCAATTTATTTAACTTATAAAATCAGATATTCTAAAAAACAAATTCGATTTTGTCGGTTTTAATAGGTATTTGATTATGTCCCCTCGACTAGACAATGATTACTGTTTTCTAATTATGACTTCATTAATGATGTGCTTGTAGGTAAAATCATATATGCCTGAAAGGAACAACAGGGTTTTTGTTACATAGTGTATAAATAGTCAAGTCATCTGGCTAACAAATGTTAGTACACAATAGGTACAAGAAACAAGTATGTGTACAGACGCCCGAGTTGGTATTTTATTGTCGTTATGCTGTGTTACGTGTAGTTAAGAAGTTTGCCTTGCACTTGGCTGGCGGCCTAGGCGCCCGCGCAGCCGCGTCTTCAGTGCAACACTCGCCCAGCCCGTTCACACTGTCTGGAATCGGGTCACCAGATAAAATACCGACGCGAGCCGGTTTTATAAGTAGTTGCTGTTCACAGCCTAACAGCGATTCCGTAACAATTTATTTAAAACATCATATTATTGGACAAAAATACCGTAAGTCTCTAAACGGAATTCACTGTTAGCCAATAATCCGGCGGATGTTCCAACATGTTTGTTGAAAGATATTTATGAATTAGTGTTATCTGATCAGAATATAATAAATTGATTTAGCGGGAACTTAATTGACACCGAAGTGTTAAAATTTAATCGTTTAAAAATGTATTGTTGTTTTCATTTGTAAATATATAATTATGTTATTTTTTTTGTCGTAAGTTGTAGACACTGCAGTACAAAGATCCTCTTCGTCCTGCTCGGAAAGCCATAAACTATCCTAATAGGGTTTCCCATTGCACTCAGAAACACTAATCTGATGTGCGATAATGTGAAGCTACTCGCCTTTTTATCGTAGGAACTCGTTATGAGTTATATTTAGCGCTAGTGTTACCTGCCAACTAGTCGCGCATCCAGACTTGTTTACAGCAACCCCTTCGTGTTCTACTCCAAGGTTTCATTAAATACATACTGGGAGCGTACAAAAGGTGCATCTGCTGATCGTTATTCTATCACAAACAAAACGTATTAGTATGAAGACTATTGCTCATTTATTTAAATTTCAGTGATAATATATGAACGAGGAGACACTGCATTGGATTAACTTCCCACACAGGGCGTATAAATGCTGGGTGTGTCGAGTGTGGCTTCAAATATTATTCAAAATAACTGTATAGAGATCCATTAATAGTTATCATGAAACTATTGTTTTTCCCCACATTATAGGAGCATAAGTCGTATTCATCCCTCTTATATAAATATCATCAATCATGTCTTCGCAGCTAAGTTTAACGCTTGGTAAACCTTGCAAGTTTGCACAGTATAATACACAAATTGTCAGTTATGTGCTATACAAAATGATTAATATAAATAGCAGTGAGGCAGAAAGTGGTCGTCAGCAGTGGGTCAGTGGGTCCAGTCGTCCACCTTTCTCCTTCAAGAACAAAAAGTTTGTATTTCCAGCTGATTCGTGATACTGATTCATTTATTAGAGAAACACTAAAAGAAAGTTTTACTATGGTAACAACAACATTGTTCGCTTGTTTTTTTACAGCTGTTAAAGTGCGGAAGTAATAAAATGTACGACAGATATGTAGAAATTTCTAGGCAAGTAATTACTTTTGCGAATTGTAAACGGAGCCAGAATTATACGTTGTGGCTTCTAAAGTTACTTGAAATTTACTTAGGGGAAGCAGGGGGAATGGCGCTCAGTGGGTAATGGCGCTCACCTCTCTAGCTCCGTTAAAATAGTACATAGGATCACGCCACCTCGTGTGAAGGGCGGGGGGAAGGGGCCTCTAACGGGCAGCGATGCGACAGGACAGTCAGCCCGCGTCATGCGACCGTGATGTGTGTTTCCTTGTATGCGGCCGCGCTGATCTAATATTTCGTCTAGTGATTTTTGTAGGTAAGTCTAAAACTTTAAGGTGCATTTGAACCGTATTTTTTCCTTTTCTGAGTTGAACTATTTTTGTTTAGGTTAATGCATTTATTTTTCCCCAATCGTGTATGATATTTTTTAAATTAAAAATTTATCACATAACAACCTTTTGGGGTTATACCGCTCACCTGAGCGCCATTACCCCTTAGTGACTTATTTTTTTTTATTGTTGTAGATATGCCTAGAAAACGTCAAAAAACTACCGCTAAAGCGGCTTGGACCGAAGAACATCTTCTTGCTGCTAAAACTGCAATTGAAGGAGGTATTTCCATAAGAAAGGCCGCAAAACAATATAACATACCATTTTCTACTTTAAAAGATCGATTAAAAAATGTCAACATGAACAGCCCAAGACTAGGACGCAAGTCTGTTTTTACCCCGCAGCAAGAAACTGAAATTGCAGAACAAATCAAGTTGCTGGGTTCGTTGTACTATGGACTTAGCATTGCAGATTTACGTAAACTAGTTTATAAGTATGCTGAACTCAACAATATCAAAAACAATTTTGATCAAAACAGCAAAACGGCTGGATTGGATTGGGTGCGCGCCTTTATGAAACGCAATCCTTCAGTTTCTATACGCAAAGCTGAAGCGACAAGCTTAAATAGAATTTCTGCTTTCAATAAAGAAGAAGTTACACATTTTTATGAAAAACTTGGCGACTTAATGGAAAAACATAAGTTTATTCCCAACAATGTTTACAACGCAGATGAAACCGGTATCACCACGGTGACAGACCCAGGGAAAGTGCTCGCTGAAAAAGGACAAAGAAGAGTTGGTTCTGTAACAAGCGGCGAACGAGGAAGCAACGTTACAGTCATGTGTGCGATGAGTGTAGCTGGAAACTTCATACCGCCCATGTTTATTTTTGCCAGGCAGAGAATGACGTGTTTATTAGAAAAAGATGGCCCAGCTGGAGCATTATACACAAACTCTAAAAATGGTTGGATAAACAAAGATTTATTTATCACTTGGCTCAAACATTTTGCAGCATTTGCTAAACCTACCAAAGAGTCACCTGTGTTATTGATTCTCGACAATCACAGTAGTCACATTTCGCTTCAAGCTTTTAATTTTTGCAAAGAACACTACATCACAATGCTTTCCTTTCCTCCACACAGTTCTCACAGAATGCAGCCGCTAGATGTGTCTTTTTATGGGCCGCTGAAAACTGCTTATAGGCATGAATGCACCAGGCACATGAAGACACATTTGATGGCGAAAATAACTCCATACGATGTTGCAGGACTTTTTAATAAAGCATACATACAAGTTGCGAATATAAGTAAAGCAGAATCTGGATTTCGAACCACGGGAATATACCCAATTAACCCAAACGTTTTCACCGATCAAGACTTTTTGGCAGCATCGCTGATGGCACCGGAATCGGAACAAACAACTGAAAACCAAACTTCAAATGTCCAGATTAATGAAGATGTGCGATCTGAAGGTATAAGCATATTTTCAGGACATACATCTCCTCTGCCGGGTCCATCAAACAGGGATCAATGCACTGAATCCGTTCCAGCAGTTATTTGTAACGAAGATCTTTCTGGTGGCCATACAACTCCGGTATCCTTTACTACAATAGCAAAGACACCAACTGTTGCACCACTTTCTAAGCCAAGGCAAAGACAGCGGAGACAACATGCTGCCATACTGACGGCGACTCCTTTGAAAGTTGTTTTAGAGGAGAAAGAAAGGAAAAAAATAGCGAAGCTCAATAAGACAGGAAATAAATCAAATAAAGTTACTAAATCAAAACCAAAAAAAGTTGTTAAAGAGAAGCAAAACAAACCAAAGCATCAAAAATCATATAAAAGAAAATTTTTACAAGAAAGTTCTTCAGAGAGTGAAGATGAAGAGGATCTTTACGATGATGATAGCGACGACGAAATGAATGTGGATGATGATAATTATAATGAGTGTATTATTTGTAAAGAATTCGGTAAAAATAACGAATTATGGTACCGCTGCATTCTCTGTGGTCTGTGGTCTCATGCTATATGTTCAGGATGGGATTCACCAGAAGGATACACTTGTGATTTATGTGAACAAAAATAACATATTAACATTTATAATTTGTCTAACCGCCAATGATTACTAAAGTTGTTTAT
This sequence comes from Sesamia inferens, assembly GCA_037179545.1. Taxonomy (NCBI): domain Eukaryota; kingdom Metazoa; phylum Arthropoda; class Insecta; order Lepidoptera; family Noctuidae; genus Sesamia; species Sesamia inferens. The sequence goes on from CM073923.1 coordinate 23,280,011, forward strand.
CATAATTTAAGTTGATTTGACATTGTTGACTGAAAGTGAATTGAAAAGGCTGATCTTACGTACAAAATAGATAGTTATGCTAATTTATGATTGTAGACTTTACGTTTGTTATATACCTATGGTTTATCTCGTTAACATTTTATTTAATTATGATGTGCCATAGTTGGTATATTCCAAGAAACGTTTGAGCGTCATAACCCCGTACCCCGAGCGGCATTATCCCATGTCAAGGGCAATGCCGCTCAAACATGTTTTTTTGAAAATGCTTTTTTATTAGAAATAGGTCAAAGATATAAGCTTCTGTTGTTAAATTGTTGATTAATCGATAGGCAAAGACTTTATTACGTTTCATAATTTTGATTTATAAAAACTAATTTAAAAAATATACGATCTTTTCCTTAAGTGAACGCCATTTCCCCTTCTTACCCTACATTGTATGAAGAAAATTAATATCTTCGAAAGTGAACTCGACTGTAGGCACCTGTTTAATGAAACGTGCCTTTTTACCCAACTTCACCTCTTAACAAATTGACAAAACATTGTTTGCAGAATAACGAATAGATTGTTAATGTTGCTCTAGGATTAGTTGTAATTAGGTAAGTTAGTGATTCTACGAGAATATAATCTTCATTCTTCCTATCATTAGTGAGTTGAGTTCAATTTGTGATCGTTTCTAAATAAAATACCTACGTGGTTTTAGAAATTAGATTGGTCCTATAATGGGGCGTGTGTATCAAGTTAAGCGAATCGAGGCTTCTCGGCCGCGAACGTTAATGGTAGTCAGAGCCATGGGACTTCGCCAAGCACGCAGGCATTACGCGCAGTGCCGCATTATAATCATAGAGTATCGAAGGTACTTGAAAATAAATTACTCATTATTGTACAAATATAGTATGGAAAATAGAACCAAAACTACATATTATCACAAAAAGTCTTAAAACCTATGCCGTATAAACGATGGGATAAAATCATCAGCTTCGGATAAAAATGTCAGTGTTTTTAAAATTATGCCTTATATTTCCGAGAGGTCATGAAATGAATTGTATGATAAATGAAAATATAAAAAAAAGAAACTAGGATCTAAACTATCTAAAACGAGTTAAAATTTTTGTCTTGAAATTGAACTACTCGTATAATGAAAGAATCTCTGGAAGATGTTTAAGTAGGTATAGTATAGTTAAGGAAAAGCTCACTCGAATTCATAGCTAGCTTATTTAAGAGGGCAAAAACGTAACTTTTCATGAGGAGTTAGCTACCCAAGTTACCGCAAACATACATCTATATATATATATATATATCAATCCATGATATATAAATGTATGCTTGCGGTAACTGAGCTCCAAAATTAATTGGAGCCACATTCCTAAATAGATGGTCACAAAGAATAACATTCAGAACAAGCATTGTCTACAGACGTACGTGATGTCTTCTCAAACGGGGCTTTAACTCAATTTTATTACCCATGATAAAATACTGCTGTTTTAGTTGTTTAATAGCCCATCCCTGGGAAGTTATTAAATTCAGATGTTATTTTCTTGAATAAGAAATTTTTAGTACCAAAAACTGACATTACGTTCTGTTGAATAATTAGATCGTTCTATCTTCTTTACGTTTATCGAAATTAACTTCTGTATTAAAAGGTAAAGGGAAAAATGTTACGATATTTATTGAAGATAGAAAGAAACATTCAAATACGCTAGCGACCGTAGGTGTAAACACAAACGTGGTAAATTTTTATTAATCCAAACTGCTTTAACGCGAACAGAACATAACTCAGCTAACGAAGTCTTTGTGTATCCAAGCGACTTGCAAAGAAAAGAAAGATATTCAATGAAAATAATTGTCAGTCTGCTCCTGGCAGGAGGATAATCTTCACAAGTATCGTAGGGGGTCAGAAAATTATATTATCGATACATATATACCTAAGCGACGGTTGGCATTGCAAGGCTTTTGACCTGAGCGAGTTCAACGATCGCAGCGACGTGGCTAGACCGGCCTGGGCCATGCTAATTACCTGTTATTTCGATTATTTATTATCCATTTGAGTTGAATTATCCATCCTATTATTTTACAAGCAATCATCTCTTTTGCTTCCTAAATACTAGTAGAACAGCCGTGTCGATTGTACAAATTGATCGTTTTATCGAAGTCACATCAGGGTCAAATAAATAACTAAACCATCTTACCCTACTCAAGCATCGGTTACGTGCTCGTGGGTGTCATTATAAACCAGTTCCTTACTGTAGGATACGGTAAACAAACACGCAACTCTTGGCAAAAGCTTACTTAAACTTGCTTTAGATAACGCTACTATTTTGCATGTGATTTTTTATTTTTCCAAATCTTCTAATTAGAATAAAAAATAAGCGAAAAAGTAGCATTGTTTACCTTTGAAATAACCTTCAACTTGAGAGGTATGAAATAAAAAACTCGCCATGCGGTCACACTGCATTTGTACCAAATCATTGAATTCCTTGTCATCGCAGGTATATGCATACCAACGCCAAGTTAGAGCTTAGTGCTATTTTGTAAACAACCAATTGCTAAAAGAAAAATACCACCTGCCGATATTTCTGTAAAAAAATCATCGAGAAAACTCTAGTGTAGTGAATGACTCGACCTAAAAATTCTCACATCACCATTTTCACGATGAGATTTTAATAGAATAAACCGTCTGATGCTAAGTAGAGATTGACACTACCGACATCTCAACCAAGTATTCATGGTGAGAATTCTACAGAACACCGCTACTGATCTTGAAGTCCATGAGATAAGTTAATTATAGTCGATCAGGATTTTTTTTAAAGCTTTGCCCCACCCTTAGAATCTCTCCTGTATCGTGGGTGCGTTTACAAACATATAAACTCATATACACAAACATCTAGACCCGGTACAACTAATTGTAAGTCATACAAATATTTGTTCCATGCGGGAATCGAGCCCGCGACACAACTACGGCAGCGCAACTAATCAACTAGTTTATTAGTAAACAGCAATGTTTTCAATTAGTAAACAGCACACCAAACTGCGGAGTACAGTTACGAATTATATATTCGATATTTGACATTGCAAGACATTATTTTTCCTTTTTTATTATCTGTACGAGTTTATGATCTACAGAAATAAAGATGACGTTCTGCTGTGTGTAGCTGATCGAACACATAAATCAACTCTATCTTATGTACCCATCCGAATTTTCCTGTTTTATAACCCATTTTAATGGCCCAATTAATGTATTCGGGTCCCGAAAACATATTTTTCGTAGATCATACAATCATGTTTTAGGGAAATGAGGTCAATTTCAAAACAATGTTACGTTTTTATGGACCTCTTGAGCTTTACTGATTTCAGAAGTTTACCCCTGACAGATTACAACGTACTTATCGACTGGTCAATATAGCCTTCAAAAGATTTATTTAAAATATTCCCCAAAAAAAATATTTGAACATTCTTGTATTCCTTCTAGCGAAGAGAAGTTGAGTGTATATCATCTCCTCTTCTTATTGTACAAGAAGATCACGAATATATTAGTTACCATAAATGTACTAGGAAATTACTGCTCCTTCAATTGCCTGGACTTTATATGCCCATTAGGGATGCAGGTGCATTTTACTTGAAACATAACGTAATGAAGATCCTTATAACCAATGCAGCATACATCTTCATACTTCTGCCGTCTTTTCTGACAATTTAAGTTCGAAATGACATTTATTTCAATTATATTGGTATATTGAAAATGCTACGCTAATTGCTAATGCTATGCTAATTGGAAGCTACGATACATCTTCTCGTCGTCCAAGATACCACAGTGTCTCAAGACTAAAGTCTTTGACCAGTGTGTGTTGCCAGTGATGACTTACGGAACTGAAACGTGGTCGCTCACAATGGGCCTCATACGAAGGCTCAGAGTCACACAAAGGGCAATGGAAAGAGCTATGCTCGGAGTTTCTCTGCGTGATCGAATCAGAAATGAGGAGTTCCGCAGAAGAACAAAAGTCACCAACATAGCTCTGCGAGTCGCTAAACTTAAGTGGCAGTGGGCAGGACACATTGCTCGTAGAACCGATGGCCGATGGGGCAGTAAGGTTCTGGAGTGGCGGCCACGTACCGGAAGACGCAGCGTAGGGAGGCCCCCAACAAGGTGGACCGATGACCTAGTGAACGTCGCGGGAAGCCGATGGATGCGGGCAGCACATGACCGGTCAGCGTGGAAAACCTTGGGGGAGGCCTTTGTCCAGCAGTGGACATCCATAGGCTGAAGAAGAAGAAGATTGAAAATGAAAAAATATTATTCTTTATCTTTCCAATTTTTTCCGTGTTATTAATAATTTTCTCAAGGAATTAGGGTCACTCGGCTATCGTTCAGCCATAAACAAAACATATACCCCCTTATTCATAAAAACTGCTTAAAGTTAACGAGTGATTACATACATTTTTGACCTTTTAACGTCACTTAACTTAAATCATCCTTTATGAATAAACACCACAGTGTTTAAGGGGTTTATTCATAATCGACTTTTATAGTTAAGTGACCTGCAAGCGTCTAAAATGTTTGTTTAAAAAATCGCTAATCACTAGTTAACCTCAAGCAGCGTTTATGAATAAGGGGGTTTGTTTCTATAATTTCACTTGACGAGCACCTTATTATACGTTTAAATATAGCTATATCTATTACATTTGTAAAGTAACGGTTAAATAATGACAGTCATTGTACATAATTTGACTCCTAAGATATGCCATTTTAGATTTAATTTAATATGTAAGTGGTAAATATGTATATTAGATTACTTTGTATAATATTTATGGTGAAATATCGCAAATATCTATGTTTAAATTGAAATACCGAAAGAGTGACAAACGTTGTTTTACAATTTTTTTACACTTTTAGTATTTTTAATTTTCCACAAACAGTTAATTACACACTGAATAACACACTTAATAAATAAAGAATACACTGTAGTAAACAAAGCAAGTTAAGTTAAAGTTTTTATTAACATAACATGACGCATAGCACAAACAATAATTGTAGATTTAATCTCATAATAGAAGTGTCATTATTGTAATTAACTGCTAAACAATGAAGAAATTTATTCAGAGATATTTATATTCTCAAGAAATAACATCCTTTTCAATTGTAAAATATAGCACCCAAATGGATTTGTGTCATTTCAGACAGTTCATAATGAGTAAATTAATCTGAAGCTGAAATCAATACCTACAATTTCACTAATCCATTATAAGCAATTCATCCTGTAACGCGACAATTTTAATACACCCATTTATCACTCCGTAATGAGCCACTAAACATGAGATGGAGTGCAACACTAATCACGATGTGTCTGATATTCACCGAATCATTTGTTAAAAAATCTCATAATTAATGAAACTCTGTCAATGAACCTCATCGTGAATCCTCTTCATATTATTATTAAGATTTTTTTCTGTTGTTACATAATAACTACAAAATTAAAAATTATCAAGGCTCTGGTTAAGGAAGCTGTGTTTGTGATCACGCTGCATATTTATTCAAATATTCATATTCGTGATTTACAAAGTTAACATGGGAATTTATACGCAATTACGTTAGTTCATTTCGCATGTATAATTTATGATTGCTAAGTATAATTCACCAGAAGCTGAACATAGTTTATACCGGAAAACTCAGAGTTAATTCGTTTGAAATGAGCAACCGACAAATATTTCTTTAAAAATGTTATTATGAAATCGTGAAGCTCGCTCGATGTTCATTATTAAAAAAATAAGGTGGGTGCGAAAGAGATGGAAAGTATTTAATTGTCTCGTAGATAGTCAGAAGAGCCTAAATATAGAAATCCCTTATAAGTACAAAGCGACTGTTTAGGACGCGGTCAGTGTGTCACGATGACGACACCTCCGATCGAGTTTGTCTTACTCTTTTACTCGTATAGATATGCCCACAAAGCTATAAGGCATTAATCAACCTAGAACTGGTAGCCATTCATTATAAACATTCCCATAGCCTATTTGAATGATCTTGTCAGTGTAACCTAAACTTACCATTACGCTATTTTCATTCAATTAATAATGATAGGTCCGATATTTATTCGATATGAACACTTTGACAAAATCGTATTATTATAATTATATTAAGGATCAAGAAACTTTTTTTCTTTGCATTTACTACATTTAAAGTAAGTTTTTCCAAATTTTTTACTATCAACCTGATTAATGGTACTTGCCGAATTTAAAGCATTTCATGGAATAATAACTTACACTCGCATACACACACATCTCTTAACTTAAATCAAACTTATTTCCCAGGGTTAGGACATCATTATCACTCATACGTCTTAAAAGATGCTTGTATATTTATAAAGATGTTCAAGCATCTTTTTAACTGCTACCTGTGGGAGGATTCGTGGGTGAGTGACCGAGACCTTGACCCACACAGACTCACGGTCTAGTCCTCCGCCCTCCAAATATGTCCATTCATTAAACCAGAGACGACGGAGAAAGTTTTAAAATAATGACTTTCTTTAATAATAAGCCTCAAGTTCCACCTGACACGCGCAAGGAAATTTATAAAGCATTTCTTAAAAGAGTTTTTAAGTATAGTTTTTAATTCCCTAGGTATATTCTGTCTTCGATATTTGAAAAATGTTAAAATATTTATTAATGCCTTTATGTTTCATGTGATTTAATTGAATAATGTTAATGTTGAGGGCTACTATTTTTATATTTTTAAATATTTTTATTTCCTAATAAATAAAAATGTAATGTATATGTATAAAAGCTAAAGTAAAGGAAATAACTATTATTATTATTTATGAATATTTATTTTATGATTAACGTTCGCGGTTTTGTAATTAACTCAAGTTATGAGCTTTGTTTTATGATCATCCGCATATTGTGAATAATTTATACGTGGTTCTCTAAGACAAGCTTTTCTCGTGTAGTGTGCGACGATGAATTTACCGTAGTTTCTTCTATTTATTTTATGTTTAAGCATCAAACAGATTTTATGCAAATGTTATGTGTAATCCATTAACATTATTTCAGATAAAGCTTTCAGTGAGATTGAAATAAAATGTAAATAATAAACCTACCTCATATGAATATAGTTGCACCATTTACATCGCATATTGCCAGTATTTTCAATGTTAATTCGACTTTATTCATTCGTATTAAAAAACTGTTTGATATTCAATAAAGAAACATAGGTATTGTACGCAAGGTGGTATAATAAAAGAAAAATAAAAATCCGATCCAAGTCCTCAAGTTCCCATAAGCCCTCTAAATCTACAGTTCTGGAATTATACAAACTGTTTGAATACCAAAAACTGTTAAGTTATGAGTTAATTACATAAATGCGTATGTCATACATAGTTTTTGTGAGCATGTGTGAGACACAATGTAATCATGATGAAGTATACACACACAGGTAATTACTTATAATCACTTGTTCACTGATTCTTAACTATTAGTTCCGCACCTCTCATTCTGATTCATTTTGCAACGGTAAAGTTCTTCCAACAATATATTGCGCTCCGATATTCGTAATTATAAGTTTCTTGATTGATCAATTCATAAATTGTTAAGTCTGTTTTAACTACATATATTGCCTTCTTTGTATCTGAAGAGGCCTTAATTTCAAGTAAGCAAACAGTAAACACACAATTGAATTTAGTTATACAGCCAAAACACATATGGTAAAAATGTAGCTATATTTTTTTTATATAAGTGGGTCTAATCTACAGGCCTAAAATGTAAGGACTTTAAAAAAACCAGGGGATTATTGAGTTTGAGAAACGTCTATTACTTAGGTATTTACTCAAAAGTAGCAATAACCTGCCACCATAAAAAGCGTCGGCATTTTAATACTGGTAAATAAGTATACTTAGCGTCTACTTAAGGAAAAGTAGTAAGTTAAATTTTATAGTTTATTGTGTTCTCATTACAGAATAGAAAATCGCTAGTTCTTGGAAATAGATTTAGTACTGAACTGTAATGTTAGATATTATTAGACTCTTTGCAAAAGAATTTAATAAATGAATAGGCGAGGTATTCAAAACATTCTCAAGTTCTATTTCTGCGTATGTTATTAGTACATCAAATAGCAAACAGAACTCTGCAATATTTGAGAGAAAACTAAAACGGAAGCAATCTACACACATCAAAAGTGTCTAGGGATCAAGCATTTTTATGCGGATTTCTTGAGATTGAGATGTGGCTTTGTAATAAATTTATGATTTTATAAATTTATATGGATCCTTTTTGGTGCATTTCATAATTTGAATCAGGAACTGTGAATCAAATTCGAGTAAAAGATGAAAATCAGCTGTCAATATTTTCCCTATAAAAACATACAACGCATTGAAGACATTATTAGTGCTACTGTTTCCCTACTACTGATTAAAACCAACGTTATTATGGAGCGGCGACGTCATTTAAGCAGGGAAGAAATGCTCAGAGCCGTGGGAATGATAGAAGCTGGTTCCCGGCAACGTACTGTGGCTTTAGCTCTGAATACAAGTCAGAGTGTTATCAGTCGACTTTGGACACGTTACCGAAGCACTGGTACCGTGGCTGAGCGCCATGGAGGACGGTATCGCTGCACCACACGGAGACAAGACCGATACATTCAAATCTTAACTCGAAGAGCTCCAACAATAACCGCCATGATGTTAGCCGTGAGGCTTCATCGCTCTTCAGGGAACTTAATTAGCGACCAAACAGTCAGAAACCGCTTGCATGAAGTGAACCTTCATTCCCGAAGACCGCTACGGGTACCACCTATAGCAATGCACAATCGTAGGATTCGATATCAATGGGCTCTTGAACAGAGAAATTGGGCAGAAGAACAATGGCGTTTCGTGTGCTTTTCTGATGAGTCTCGTTTTGGTATGAGACCGGGTACAAGACGTATACGACACTGGAGAACCCCTGGACGCCAACAGCGATTAAAATCCTGCCAGGAAGTCCATCCTTATAGTGGTGGAACCATCATGGTATGGGCGGGTATTTGGATCGGCGGAAGAACTGAGTTGATTTGGATCAGAGGCAACCTCAACGCTCAAATTTATGCTGAGACGATTGTATCAGACGTCATCGTTCCTCTACAAGTGCAAATCGGTCCCTTATTTCAGTTAATGCATGATAATGCACGACCGCACACCGCAAGAGTTGTAAGATAGACTCTCGCCACAGCTAACATCAATGTCCTGCCCTGGCCTGCTCAGTCGCCAGACTTGAACCCGATTGAGCATGCATGGGATATGCTACAGAGAAGAGCTCTGCCGAATATGGAGTGTATCCAGTCGCAAGAAGACCTTTTTTTGTTGTTGCAACGAACATGGGCGGCCATTTCACAGCGTGATTTGGATGAACTCATTTTGAGTATGCCAAACCGATGTTCTTGTGTTGTTAGTGTTCGCGGTAGAAACACGGATTATTAATTGTTTAAGTTACCCAATAAAATTTTAGAGAAAACTGTTATTTCAGTCTTTTTTTCGAACTTTTGTGTTAGTGGTTCAAATGTCAAATATCCCTTTATTAGGAAAATGGCAAATTTCTTTATTAATGCAAAGGTGACTTGGTTTATCGTTACTGTGACAAACGAAAACACTTTATTTGATGAATCCTTAAAGAAAATTTTAATTAATATCAATCAGGAGAAAAGTTATTGCAAAAATATATGTTGATCCCTAGACACTTTTGATGTGTGTATTTATAAAATATTATTAACGCTCATAATATAGGAGGTAATTAATTAAATATCGCATGATTCTTATAAACAACAGTCTTGCCATTAGGTAGCCTAACATTTTACTTTTTGAGATAGGTATCCTTCAACTGATTTTGGAATTAAAATGCAACTGTAAATCAATACAAAGAAACATTCATTTAATATGTTTAGCCCATGTCGACCAATGCCGGTGTTCCTCAGGGGTCTGTTCTCTCTGCAACTCTGTTCCTGTTGCATATTAACGATCTGCTGACGCCCTGGTCTCTATAGGTATGCAGATGACAGCACAGTTGTGGAGAGATACCTGCCGGAAGCTCGGGCTAGTAAGGAATCAATCCGGTCCGAAAGAGAGGCTATGGTAGAGCGTACGAGTGCTGCACTACAGTCTTCGAATGGGGCGAAACCAATATTGTAGCATTCAATGCCGCCAAAACACAGGCGTGTCGTTTCACCGCCAAAATGAGCCCATTCACCTTGGGTCCTACTTTTCAGAATGTATCCTTGGAGTGTACCGACCGCCTTCAGCTTTTGGGAGTTGAGATTTCTTCAAACCTTAACTTTGGGCGGTTCATTGAGTCCAAGGCCAAGGTGGCTGCCAGAAAACTTGGCGTCATCGCGAAGGTCCGGCGGTACTTCACACCAGGGCAACTTCTAATGTTGTACAAAGCACAGGTCCGCTCGTGTGTGAAGTACTGCAGCCCCATTTGGACTGGTGCTGAGAAATGTCACCTGGCTACTTTGGATTCAGTGGAGAGGCGTGCAAAGAGGCTGATTGGCGACTCAGACTTAACTCGAAACGATCTCCAAAGCCTGGAGCACAGGCGTGGAGTAGCCAGCCTTTCGGTCTTCTATAGGATGCATTCTGGTGAGTGTGCAAGGGAATTGCATGATTTAATTCCCCAATCTCCGTTCCACCATCGGACGACCCGTCGTACGGCGAGTTTCCACCCTTACATTGTTAACACCACTGCGATCCGGACGAAGCGTTTCGCTTCCTCTTTTATACCGCGTACATCGAGGGACTGGAACAATTTGCCAGCGACGGTATTTCCGCCACACTACAATTTGAGTGTATTCAAGGCTAGAGTAAATACGCTCTTAATAAACTAGCACGCTTTACCATCAACGATCGCATCACTGCTTCCCATCAGGCGGGATTGCGGTCAAGTGCTAGTTTATAATTTATATAAAAAAAATATTATAAAAGTTATTCAAGTGAGACTGTCAAAATCAAACTTCAAAAGTACAATTTTGTAGCCACTGCAATCTTTGGTCCATGTCGAGACGTCGGGATTAATACACAATTCATTGTATTGCAAAGAAAAAAAACTTGTCGATCGAGAACAAGAATATAATTGAACATTAGTAGTCAAGTTATCCATGGCAATCAGAGGTTCGTATTTGAATATCATTTGAATTAATGACATAGGTTAACGTATCACTGACAAGATGCTTCAAAAGAAGTCTGGCACCATTGCCTTAATACAACACTTAACAGGTCAATTTGTCTGTAAATGAGAGGTTACGAGTCTCGTTCTTCAACAAACAGGTTTGATTTGATTGTAAAAATCAACAATAGAGTTAGGAAAACCTACTTATACAAAGTAGATTATCCAATAAATGATAAAATAAAATTGTTAAATCTTCATATTTATGTTCTATAAGGGGATGTTTCAGAAATGCATGAAGCCTGGGCCAGCACATTGTACACTTGAAGCTAGGTATAGTTACGCTATAGTTAACTGTTTTTAATGTTAATTTTCTATATTTTGGCTTAGTTTTTATACAGATCCAATTTAACTGGGTCAAGGAGTGCAACACAACTACTAATAAATATGGTGGTCAGCAATAAGCGAAATAAGATTTTGACAGTGACATTTGATTTACGTGTCATGTATCTAAGGCGATTACTACCATATGACTGCGAAAAAAACAAAACATGAATTCCGAACATAGGGCCCATTAAATAAACACAATCAACTCAAATCAACACTCGACACGAACACAACGGGAAAATAGAACTGTCAAAGTCGCCAATCAAACGTCATAACCACCTACCGGTAGCACTTACGGCTACCTTAATAAAGGGTTATCTCACTAAAAAACGTTTCAAATAATTTATTATGTGTTCATGAACCTGAATACTTTTTCACGGCTTTCCATGGTCAATGTCCTATTATACCAAAACCTTTTGATCTGGAGAGAATATAAGAAAAATACCCAACAAAATCGAATTCAAAACTATGATGAACTTGAAAAACAAGCAAATATTTTCTGCATAAGTCATAAGTACCTACTCATCATAACTCATTACTATGCGTCAGTAAGACTGAAAAGAAAAGAATGAGATAACGTTGCCCGTTGTTGTGGTGATACCTGCGCTGCGCAGGCGACGCCACCGTCAACGTGACGCAGTCGGTCCCGTTAGACGACACACTACGCGCTACTCAGCTGCGTTCCTATCCTGCTTTCTATTTTAAATCCTTGCGGCCATGATTAACTTGTCGTCTTTTGTTTATGTAGGTACCTACATAATGTTCTTGCTTTTATATGGATTTGGTCGAGATTGAAGCTACAGATTACCTTAGGTTCATCTAAACACACGTATAGTTCTTCTTTATAACGTCCAGTTGCAAATTACTATAAACTTTATTTGTACGCCACAAGTTATCAAAAACTAATTTTATTAAAATTCAAACCAATATTCCAATTCTTGCGTTAGCAAATTTCCTCACAATTTCTCTAGTGACTTCTAAAAGTGACGAGTAGTTACTAAATAATAGTAGATAACTGATACTTTATTACTGTTGCTCCTTTATATTACATCTAGATTATCAGATAACTAAGCATATCTTTATTAAAGATGTATCAAATCTCAGCAATATATTGATTTTCTGTAAGATTCGCATCATCTGAAACTACCTAGTGTGTAGAATCATGGTCAATAACAAGAACAATTAGAACAACGATAAGTAAGAAATGTTTATCTCCATCTCTCGTAGGTGATTAAGTCAAATTACCTAATATATTCTTGTAATTGCTTTCCACGAGTCTCTACGCAGAGTAAATATTTGGTGAATTTTCATCCACCATCAAACATTCAGATCGTACCTATATGTTTGAATAGTGAAGTCACAGATAGATTACGTTTAGCGACGTATTCGTATATAGGACCTAAAACATAAGATTCCTCGGTATTCAAAGTTTATAATGTGTTCATTATAAACTTTGGTATCTAGATACCTACTTAGGTAGATACTTAGGTAAATATTTGATGTACAGTTTCAAATTACCAGAAACTTTGATTATTAGTCCTGTTAACTATTGTGTTCACAAGTTCCATAATAGCTACGCGCTAATAATCACAATATCGAGTTTGTTCAGGCTCGGCCTTCGGACACAATAACCAATATTAACTCATCCAATGTTTACAGGTCACTCCTGAATATGAAATATTCGGATAATTGAATTACTTCAGGCGTGTAATCCAATCCACAGGGATCATGCGGAATATTTATGTAAGCACATCATGTTAAAAAAATACGCCACTAGAGACCTACTTAATTTACTACGTTAATATACTAAGGATATCTTTCGTCTAGACTAAAATACTTTGGTGCTCAAAACGACGTAGGTAATAATTACATGATCTCATCATGTCCATCCCCAATCGTTCCGTCAAATTCTTGAGAGTATGACTCAAGTAAAGTTTCACTTACCGCTAGACGACATTCTCTTACAGTAGTCGGATGGTACAAAATCGATCAAGGTGATGACAAACACAAGATTTATATACATAGTTACGTCTTGATAACCATAAAAGTGGAATGATCTGATGTGACGCGCGCGAATGGCGGCGGAATGTCGCGAGCAATCTGGAATCAACTCGTCATTACTTCAATCGAGTGTTATCGTAGCCAAAGACTGCTATCTGCGATGATTCGCTCTGCATTCCTCAGTTTATGGTTACGTTCCTTCATCATTACATCTATGATGATCTCCATCTAAGATAAGATGTAAAGAATGCGTGAACGTACTATGATTCAAACATTAAGTTTTGTCATATTGACTTGTCATATTAGGAGGTAGCAATATGACAAAACTTACTGTTTTATTTGTTGTAATATATAAGTTTGAAATTCATTCATCTTTGTTATATACACATATGTATATACGGTACAAAAAAAAAATCAGCAAATCCTAGAATTATTTACCAAACTCAGTAATACCTAAACCAATTCGCCATATTATTGCCCGCTTCTCTTAGCGAGGCTTCGTAGATCTGTATTGTTACAGTGGCCATAACCGAGCAATATGATTGCGGTGAGGAAAGTTAACGTTCCGAGCCATATGAATTACTATTACTACAACAAAACTACTGACTTCCTCCTATTTTAACCCATTTTCCTTACCAAAGATACCATCGGGAGTAGAAATGTAAATAGATATGACGCTAGCCCATTTTGTGATAGTCATAGATATAAATATTTCTTCTTAAATATGTACTTACTAGCTGCGGCCCACAGTTTCACCCGTGCATGAACATAAAAAATTGATAAAAACCTGTTCTGAGGTCTAACGAATGTATACACGAAATTTCATTACAATGGGTTCAGCCGTTTTGGAGGAGTTCGAAGACAAACACTGCGGTAGACAGGTATATACGAAATCGGCCGTAATTAAACATATATATATTTGTTTTATTGGCATACACTGCCTACTGCTGGGAAAAGGCCTGATATGAAAAATGACCTTAATACTTATTTACATAAATAAGTTTTAAGGTGGCATTTCATATCGGTCGGTCTGTGTGAGAATGTTGTTCTCTAAACTGAAATGGATATTGAGGCGGTTTCAAACAACACTTAAATAATAAATTTCAGGTTAATCTTCTAATAAAAAAGAAATTGATGTTCTTCCAAGTCTAAAAACCATACTATTCAAGTGCGGGTCACTAGTTCTAATAAGATGGTAATAGTTAGATAATTTTAGAAATCTAAAAACAAAAAAAAAGTTGGAGGTTGAAACTGAAAATTTGTATCGAAGCTAAAAGTTAATATTCGATATGACCAAAGTAGCGTTTATCAATGGATATGCAGTTTACCAGAACACTTTTCAAGATAGCTCGAAGCGAAATTACTCTCGACAACAATAACTAATGACACTTTCAATATTTAACAATAGTCGACCGTCGGGCGCCAACATTTCTAAGAAGCCGTCGTTTCGCACAGCACTGGCCTCTAATGAGCGTGGCTTTCAAATCCATGGACAGCCAATAAGGACACAATGGAAACATCTCAACGAAAAGTGAAAGAAACAAAGTTATTTGAGATAGAGAAATTCTTTCGATCCACTAGAAAGAACTCCTCTATCTCAAACGCCTTTTCGCCTAATCTTAAGACGCGTACAATTTCCTCTTCATTATTAATAGCAACGAAAAAGCTCAAGCGTGTACTGCCTTACAAGTTTGAAAACATTTGAATATTTCGGCGAGGTGATCACGCAAAGTATTCGCTACACATCACAGCTTCACGTCAACCTTGATACAGTTCAAAGCCCGTCAGTTATGTTCGTTAATTTTTTCGTAAGTTATTAGTAGCATTTATGTGTTCACATGTCAAGGTTTTTTGCTGGTTTTATCAGTACACCTTGCCTCCTAAAGAGCCATGCTAAAATGCTTACAACGCGTCTGTTGAGACAAAACAAACCAGTGATTCATTTTCTTCCCACAGACACGTTAGCGGTCGTGATTTGTTTTTGTATACCTAAAAACTATTAATATTTTATCAAAACGTTTTCATCTTTACGTATTTCTCTGTTAAACGTTAACCAAATCTTAGCTAAATATTCAAGAATTCTGTTTATCCAAGTTTAACACGAGAATGTCAGGGTGTATTTTAAACTTATTTATGTCTTTCCCACTGAACTTCGAATTTCATTCACGGTGATTGTAGGAACATGTTTTTGTAACTATTAGCTTATTACGCTACAAGTTCGCGAACACGAAGGTTTTAGAACAAAAAATCTTCCTGAATCAAATACAATAAGCAGTTAATACTTAATAAGGGTTATTACGTGTAATCTGCTGAGGAAGGTTGACAATGACTTCATGTCAGAACTCTTTGAGCTTAAAGACATTAAAATAAGGAAAATTAGATAAATTAAAATCATCAACTAGGACAATCTAAGGTGGCTAGTCGTGTCAGTGATTAAGGTTATTATTGCGACTGACAATGTGTCGTGACTTCTGTTTCTTCGCAAATGCGGTACGAAATGACGGAAGAACACAAATGCGATCTTCCGTCGTTTCGTACCAACATATTTATTAATATGTTCTCAGTTTGCATCAAGGCATATAAATAGAAAACGCATTCAGTTAAAATATCTTGCCGATCTGTATTTTATTGTATATTTTCATATAAAGGCGTATTTCCTCGTTCCATTACAATAATGATCATATTCCTCATTAAGTAAGCCATTCATAATACTACTTTACACCATAACTGGCAGTTAATTATGAGTAGCTATTATTAATTATTCGACGATTATGTCATTGCAGAGTATTTCTTGAAAATGAACACGAAAACTGTTCTGTGTAGCCGTGACGGACAATTTGTTCCTGCGTTTATGCTATTATTGCTTATCCGTGACCTACAGAACGTGCATTTGAGCCTTGCTCACCAATTATTACAAGCAAACATATTAATAAACGAAAAATCGCCGTACGTGTAATTTTGATCACGCTTTTCCGAGGTAGGCAAGCAAAGATACCTACTCACAGCCTTAGAATAGAACGCGTGTCATGTCATTGTAACGACTGCCGTAATGAAAAACCAATACGTATTGAATAAGCCTTTTTATTTTTTGAGTAAAATCAATTAGATATATCTATTTATATATTTATTACTAACGGCGCCCACAGGTTTACCTGTATAAGTTTCGATCGGGTGGGGATATCGGGGTAAAATACTTGTTAATTATTGAATATTAAACTAGTCGTTTAGGTCAACCGCCTAGCTTTTGGAAATAGTGCTTTCGGCTCGCAAGCAGTTGATCTCAGTTCTGACTTAACCTATTTGCTCGGAGTGATCTGGTTTAATTACTGTGACCGATTCAGTTCACACAATGGTTACAACTCCAACTTAAACTATACTTTATTACATACTTCATTTTCTGCGCATACCACATTAGAAAATTTTAAATTAGTTTTTGCAAGTTTATAGTTTAGAACCTTCGCAAAAAAATATTTCAGCAAACGTTATAAAAAACTGAAAAAATACTGAACAATTGAGCCTAATTGACCAAAAGAAAATATGAACTTTATGAGAATTTAGAGGCTTTACCTCCATTAGCCTAGAGGCTGATAAACGCGAAGTATGTAAATAGAGCTATAGTTCTATTTACATACTTCTCTTCACAAAAGGTTCAGTGGTCAATGAACAACAAATAGAGTCCAATTAGCGTGCGCAGGAGCAACTATGTACAACTGGGATGAGGCCGAGCTCCAAGGTCAACTGCTACAACCTGTTAGTACAAGGGTATTATGCGCATCTTCACAAACATTAATTATTATTCGATCTCAAGTTACAAGTAATAACAGACTGCAGACACACTGTTGATGACAACACCACAATTCCATTATTGTATTTACAAATACCAAAGTTTTATTTCCTTCGTCCCATCAGAACTTATATGTTCTCAAACGGGCAGTAAGTTATCATCATCATCTCAGCGTATAATCCGGTTGCATCCGCGGCTTTCGCGTTGGATCCCAGGGTCCGCTTTCCTACACTCACTCCCGTGATGTGATATTGTTGACACGCATGTCATCTCTTACTACGTCAAGCCAGCACTTCCCCCGGCCCGGCCCGGCCCGGCGGAGGCGCCATGGCAAGACATTTGTTACCGACGTAACATTTTCGTAACGTTTTCGTAAGATGTGACTGTATCAGCGTAGGCGACCCTCCTGCAATTTGTCTGCAATGTCACGGACATGAAGACTGCCACGGATGCGGGAGTTCCTGATGCGGTCTTTCCGCGTAACTCCACACATCCACCGCAGCATATTCATCTTCGTGACACGCAGCTCCTGCTTGTGTCGCTCTAACACAGGCCACGCCTCACTGCCTTACAGGAGAACAGGTCTAATGGTGGTTTTATATCCCGTTGAATTCTAAGAAAAAATTACGTGAAAACCGCGTCGAGTTGAAGTGGCTATTTTTGTTAAGAGCAAAAATTTTACATCATGGCAATACTTAAGCAAAGGCAAGAAAGTTAGTCGTTTAAGTTCTTGGCAGAAAATATGAGACAGCGCGTTTTTTTATCTTTTCTCAAGTACTCCACCAGACAAATTTGTCCTCAAGTTAAAATACAACATTCTGTTTCTCTTATAACATTAATTTTAGAAATAGTTTATATTTTGTGCTTAGCTATAAGGAAATGTGATATGATAACACTCACTATTTACTCATATTTAGTTACAATAATAAACCATTTTACTATCACGTTTTTAACAATTAATAATTTCAGCATGTGACGAACTGAGAAACTAATCTAATTATACTGATTAGTAATAGGTACCTACAGTCTAATTAGCATACGATAGGATTTTCGCACACCCATTCGCAACTCCACACGCACAGTCCTACACACTCACCCACACCATATACTTAACAATGCTTAGATGGTGCTGGCAGATATCCACTTGTGTATGTTTATTTCTCCTGCATTTTTAACTATTATGTAAATTCTTAATTGGCTGTTGTACTAGTTAATAATTTTAGGATATTCCAAAGAGATTTTTAAATGTAATTGACTTTTTTTTTCAAATTAAATTATTTTATCACTAACTAAGCTATAGTGTTGAGACTCGAGATCCTGCCTAAGTTATTGCAGAGATAAGAAATATCAATATTCCTACCTATTCTTATCATGACATGCATGTGTGTCTGTCTAGTATGTTTGCAGTTGGTAGATGCAAACTAAATCCTTGAGAGCAGGCCATGTACTTATATATGAGCAGGCCATTAATCTGAGTATCACTTTAGTGTCTTGAACAGTAAACTCGGTAAACTGATTTATTCTGCCAAGTTAGCGGTTTGTGCGATGACTGATGAGGTTCACAAAGCCTATAAATTATCTACTACAAAAAGTGACCAATCGGCAATCCCCAGAATCTGATCCAATGATTTTTGGGGATAGTAAAGTTATTCTATTTATTATTCTTACCTTATAAACTAGATCAAAGTTAGTAGATACGAATAATATACTATAAACCTTGAACATTTCTATGATTAAAATTTCAAAGACCTGTGGATTTTATGAATAATAAATACATAAATAATTCTTTGGATATGGGAAGGTTTACAAAATACGATGACAAATGTTTCATTGACAATATTAGGTACTGCTATAAAATCGGCCTCTTGATACCTAGTAACATATTAACTACATATGTCGGAAGAAGTAACTATATATAGCACAAAATTGCCCAATTTGCAACATTTTTTACGATATTAGTGGTATTACCGATCTATCTGTAACAAATTATCGATATTCATTTTAATATCTACATACCGGTTTCTTAAACCGCCCATGCCTCAGATAAGTACCTACCTATTTATTTTTTTTAACAAAGTAAGCTCTTAATAATTTTATGATCATACACATAACGATTATCTATCTAAATCTTAATTAAACTTGTCAGCCTTGAACCTTACTATATTCAATAGAGTAGTCTAGGCTGATATAGACTACTCTTGACAATTTTGCTAAAAAGCCACTTCAGCTCTACTCGGATTTCACGTATTACTTTCTTTGAATTCAACGGGACACGGAAACCAATTCAATTGATTACTAATTGATAAAATGTACAGATACAGTCATTCGCTTTGTAGTCTGAACTAGAGGGAGCAATACTAAACGGTAGCAAGTCGTCAATTGCATTCGTCGGAGCTGAGACCGATCAATATTGCTGAGAGCAGCACCGCAGACTAAAAAATTTAGGCGCATGCCAAACCGAGGGGTTTCTAAGTAATAATACTTGTATAATGAGATAAGAGGCGTTCTGTGGTTTTTACATATCTAACCCTAAAAGAAAAAGCCGTGAAGGTAATATGTATGTATGTACCTATCCGTATAATGTACAGTTTGGATACCTATAGGTCAAATGTTAAAAAAGGGTTCTTGGCAAAAAATGTTTGAATATAAATAGTAATTAGCACTATACTCTCCATAGGTAAAATTGAAGACAGATGCATATTATGATTCTTTTGCATTCAAATCATGGTTTTGCTGCTTAATATTTTTTTGAAACTTACGATCTAATATTATATTCAAATGAAGATCAAACGTTTAAGGCAAATGGACAAATAGCTAATTTGCTTGATATGAAACAAAAAAATCTAGTTAAATACTGTGAAATAAACATTAGGTAGTATGTCCTGAATGAATCCGTCGACCCATCATTGTCATTATCGTCGCATTAGGAGAATGAGACCACGGTCAGCGTGTCATCGTGGCGTGCATCCAGTGCACAATGGTGTTGCACTTATTAGCATATATTAGACTTTACAGCCAGGTATATGGCGTTAAGTTACGTAATCTATCATCTTAAGATTGTAAAATGATTTACTCAGTTGTAGTTATGATCTAACTCATTAATTTTATGTTAATTATAGACAGGAAGGGTAGATTAATTATTAAACTATTAAATTCACAGAAAAAATTGTCAAAATGTCAGAAATGCTACACGTCTATCCGAACGGGTAATATACATACAAAGAATAAGTACTTTTGTATGAATCATTTAGGAAAGTGTCGATTTTCAAGCTTTAAAAGCTCTACATTTTCGATACTGATATAGAAATTTGAATCACTCTCTCAGTGGTCCCATGGTGTAATGGTTAGCACTCTGGACTCTGAATCCAGCGATCCGAGTTCAAATCTCGGTGGGACCTAAGCTTTTGCACCTGTCTCCAATTACTTTTCATTGAAAAATATATATTTCTGTCTATTATTGTAAAGATTTATCTATTTAAACTAAACAGAAACAGTTATATTTTCAATAAATGCTTGTAATGTTTTTAAATTAAAAGAAATACCTATTTAGTGAAGACACTATAGCCTAGTAGAATTAAGTGTATCATCGAAAATCGAAAAAGCCAATAATAATGACGCAAAAAAAACAAAAAAAACGTCAATCGAAATTACTTTCCACTTAAAATAACTAACTGTAAATTAATCAGTGTACCAAAAAGTATATATTTAATTACTGGTGGGTAGTTTACTGAGGGACGTAATAATGCTGTTTGGTAAGGTTCAAGGCTCTCATTACCTTCGTTTAAGACGAGCCGCAATTTACAATATGGCGGATGTCGGCAATCCGCTAAATTAAATAACTTAGGTACCTACGTATAATTATGCTGAGCAGCAAAGTTAACCAAACTGTATAACATTACAATTTTAATTAATTATTTAATGTTTCTTGTGAGCCAGTGGAGTTTAGGAAATTTATGAAAACAGCAAAGTTGTTTTTACAGTGTTTGTCCCGAGCTTGAATTGTAGTGGGTCTTTTAAGTTATATTTTACGGAAACTTTACCATATATTTGGTAATATGGGACCGTACATTTTCTATGACAATATGTACATGTTAATAAATAGGTAATGAAACGTAGCATAGTCGCTCACAAGTACACATACTTATCTAATGATTTTCGCAGTCAAATTTCTACAGCAAAACACTTTTCGACAAACACTTACATCATTCTTGTCTTTTTAAATATGTCGAACGTTTTATAATCACAGTCGTTTCCACGGTGTAATTATCCGGTTCAAAAACGGTCGGTCAACATTTTTGGTTCATTGTAATTCTTGGCCCGCTCTTGAAAATGATGAGGTACCTACACAGTCGAAAAATTATTTTTAAAACCTCTTTGAACGTAAACTTGAACTTTTATATACAGAAGTACTTAGCACCCTAACCCTAAATGTATTGGAAATTTTGAGGACCGAGTGTCGCGGTCCCATGGTGTAATGGTTAGCACTTTGGACTTTGAATCCAACGATCCGAGTTCAAATCTCGGTGGGACCTGAGGAGTGCTTCTTTTTATATCGTGGTTTTACTTTTGAAAATCAATAATAGACAAATGTGACTGCATTGGCTGAGTTTCATTAGCCGAAACAACATTCTCAAGCGTTTGGACGTGGTTTTGTAGAAGGATGATTAACGGCACGAAGTGACAGGTGAAGCAAGAGGCGGGGTGCAGATGGATGGCCCACCGCAGGCGGTTCACATGCACGTCGACGTTCCCATCGTTCATCAGCACTGTAATGACCGCGAATTCGCAACATCAAAAATTACTTCCCTCTAAATTTTAGCGGACATTCTACCAAAATAATATCGTAAATAGGTACCTACTTATAGCAATACAATTACAATACACAATAATGTAATAATATAATTATTAGATACTTTAAATAAAATTATAGGTTTCGTTGCATGCATTAGTATAATGTCTATGTTGAATGTGTGTTTTTTCTTACTATTAAAGTGATGACTACCTTTGTTTTAATAACACAACAAAGACAAGACATTAAATAATTCACGATATCAGTTTTTTTTATCAACTATAGAATCCACAAACCTTGTGACTCTGACAATAAATGAGTTGTCAACGAAAAAAAAATATCACGCCGCCGTGGTACAAAAACGGTTCAGGTGGTCGGATGGCTCCTTGCCTATACTTACAGCCATGATTACCATATGTGATAACTATAGTCTGTGTGATAATATTATGGAAATTGTTTCAAGGAAACAAAAAGGATTGGCAATGTTTTTTTTTTATAAGTAAACAAGTGCTTGACCGCAATTCCGTCTGATGGTAAGCAGTGACGCAATCGTTGATGGTAAAGCGCGCTACTTTATTAAGAGCCTATTCAATAAAAAAAAACAGTGATTATGAAAGAAGACGGCAGTTGAGAGAGGTAATTCAATGGTAAACCCAACAACATGACCAACGATGCTGCGCCAGAGGGAGATTGACCTGGAGACCTTCCACTAAACTCCCGACACAACAACTTTTAACGCTTCGTACCCGGCACACATCGTAACACAACTACTCAGACCCGTCTTCCGTACATACATACATAAAACTTTTGTTTTGTTATCGTACAGGATGGTCGTAACGGGAAGAAGAGGTTGGGTTCGATGAGACCGCAGAGCCCACATGTAGTGCTTTAACGATAAATGCTCCAATATAATTGGATAGTTATAACAGCAACTGCAGTGTTGCTGTACGTACAATGTGTTCTACTTTATCATGTGTCTCACAGTTTGGTGAGTTGCACTTTTTCATGAGAAATCCAAATCTGTTGAGAGGCTTGTCCACATTTCAATCTGAGAGCAGTTACTAATAATCATCTACTTAATCTACTGTTACTATAATTATTTGAAATTGTTTCGAATAACTAACTCGCTTTAAGTTTTTTCCTACATAAGTCTAACAGCGGTTTTCCTTTAGACCATAAAATAAGCCGTGATTTTTCACTATGGCATAAATATGGCGTAATGTAAATGAACGTGTGGTAAATGCACCCTGTATCGCTACAAATATTTCTAGAGCTTTGCAGACGGTTTTCACAAGACACAAAAGGAACGCTTTGTGTACGGCGTGTACATATATGTACCTATATACGTAGGTACATTTTGTACATGATAAGTATTTGTTTCGGGTTCTGCGCGTACGAGTGATTTATTATGAAACCTAAACCTTAGTACTTATCCTAGTGTGGAAAATGTGTTGGGAATTTAAACTACGGAAAATGTCTTGTGTGTTTATAGGTGGTATAGGAATATTTTTGGTATAAGTACTGGCCGAAACGCTTGTGTAAGTGTAACTATTTCCCAGCTGGAAATATTTTTGTTAATAAATGGCCATCCTACCTGTGAATAATGTTCATTTGATCTTGATGTTTTCTAAATATATAATTCTATTATAAAGAATTTTTTTGTTTTGTATGTACGGGGCTAACTTCAGAACTTCTTACTTACCTAGCAATCAGATTTGTACAAACAGTATTTATATTTGGAGTTATTTCGTTTAGTTGGTAGCATGATGCTAGAACACTAGGTAAGCAGCTGAGAAAAACTAAAAAGCCGAAGAGAACACCAACAAAGCACGTAGTAGCGCGGACAGGCGATGCTATTCGACTGGAAGAGTATCACTAATTTTATGCGAAATTGCGAGTAGAAGCTAGTTTAAGTAAGCTGCGATATATTTCAGTTAAACTTTTTTTATTTTTTTGGGTTAGTATACAGTGCTCCATGCCTCCCTGAAATCCTTTCAGGCATCCTTTTCTAGAGTTCCTCAATCCTATGTTTTTAATGTCAATTTATTTATTGATTGCTTTCTTTCCCCAGAGCGAGTATCGCTTCGCGGGTGGAGGGTATCCCCGCGCGGGCGTGGGTAGCAGTAGCACCCGTAGCGGCGGCTTGTGCTCAGCAGCACTGGTTGGCGGGGCCTTGTTGGCAGCGGTAGCCGTACTGGCAGTCGCGGCGCTTGCTTTCTACATGGGAGCCCTGAGGCCTGACAATGGGGAGCGTAAGTCATCACCTCATGGATGTTTCAAAGATTTTTGAATCAATTCAAAAGATCTACTACTCGCCGAGTTAACTGTGCACCTCACTGGAATGCAGACCATGTATAAATTTAATTGCAAAACGTCATGAGTAGGAAAACATGACCTAGTATTTATTTATTTATTATGGCACACCAACGACATATTTACAATAATAGTAGTATAAAAAGCAATCACAAGTCTTCAGTTTTGTGTAAATACATCACTTATCGGCATACACAACATTCACAATAAGAGATCTATTATTAACAATTCAATTCAACAAAACATATGTTATATATTACAATTAAACTCAATAAATAAAATTAAATGATATTGAATCATAAATAAAAAATAATATTCATAAATAAAATAAAATCAAATAATATGTATGTTTGAAATTGCAGTTTTGGCACTTATTTGTTTTATTAATTAAAGTGGTCATTTTTTTATTAAAGTGACAGTTGATGTAGGCAGCTGATTACAAGGCAATTTTTTTTATTTTAGATTTAAATATTGGCTGACTATCAAAGAAAATATCGATGCTTTTTTCGATCGAACAAGCTTACGCTTTGTCATCAAAACGACCTTTTATTAACATAAAAAGAATAATTTATATTTTTAACATGATTCTCATTTTTTACAAATGGTAACGTTGGAATGACGTCACAGAGCGAGGTGCACAGTTAACTCGTGCAAGTATTATCATCATATTTAGCTAAACTTAAAACAAATACCGAATCTGATTCTTCTAGATCTATGTAATTTACCCTAGAGAAAAATATAAGTAACACGTCGAATTCTCTTTTGTAACTTTCTCATAAAATGAACGTTACCTACACTTATCTCTGACACGATTTTTCACTTAGCTCCACCGGTGAAATATGAAAGTATGAACATGTTAAAACGGGGATAATTTAAGAATCTCAATGTCATTTAATAGTTTCTCTACTAAAAAACTTAAGTAGCAACCTCGGCAAGTCTGTTCACTTACCTAGGTCGTAACATACATTACTGGGGATTCATTCAAATATAATTTTTGATTTTGAATGTATCCCCATTTATACCTACACATAACAGATACCTAATTACCTACCTACATATGTGTAATTATCAGGCACATCCGTATAAATCATTCCAAACCTCAAGTCAACCTGATGAAAAATGTGGGCTTCACAATCATTACTCATATAGGTAATCATACAGTAACTGTTCGAAAGACTTATTGATTTTCGGCAGTACAGTACCCTATACCAAGCCTGTCGCATGAGTTTTTGTTCAAACTTCGTTGATACAACAACGAATAATTCAACATTGTCAGGACTTACATATGCCCAAAGAACATTAGCCTTCTTTACACGAAGTAGTGAATTGAAACAATGAATAAACTCAGCCATCTGGAAATGAAAAATAGAAAATAATAGGCACATATAAATTGTGGGACACGACCGAGGGAAATGGGTTACTATGTGTAATTTCATGGTAACGCCTCTGCGCTCAATTTGACCTCTATAAAGGAAAAAATCGTGAAAAATCTGTTATGTCAACAATACGTCCAAAAATTTTTGCCTTACCGTGTTCATGTTAATATTATTTATTACATTCACCCCTGAAACTTATTAGTGGGCCCCTTGGAAATACTTTTACAAAATAGAATTAAATGTGGTCTGAAGTTTGGAACCAAATGTCACAGGTCTTGTTCTATTTTCCAGCAATAATATCGTTCGAGGGCACGTTCCGGGTGACGAGAGGGGACGTGTACGGCGGCGTGCCGGGCAGCCCTTCGTACAGGGAGCGTGCGCGGCGCTACAGCGCGGCTCTTCGACAAGTGTACTCCGCACCATCGACACTACGACAGGCCTTCACGGGCGCACTCGTTACCGGCTTCGGAGACCGCAGACTAGACGTACACTTTAGATTATACCTCGACAGAAGAAAAATACCGAGGTAATTCTTTAAACTATTGTCACTGAAACTTTTTCTAATATTTGCTAAACAGCCGGCATTACATAATGATCTTTGTTTTCAGTTCCGTTTCAAACATCGAGGAAACTCTTAAGAATATATTAATTCAAGATTTAAATTCTAAGCACCCAGCTATTGGACAGAGTATAAAAGTAGACACATCTAGCATAATAATAAAAAGAGATCTAGAACACACTTATCATTCAGAATCTTATGTGAAAGAAGCTATGAACGAGAGCATGGCAATGAGCAATCCGAAAGGGTCACCTCCGCCAACAGGAATTGATAAAAATCTCCAGACGAGGGTCGGTGTCGTGCGTAAAACTACAGTAAAACCTAATCAAAAGAAAGATCCAGATGAACCTGATATTGACACAGAAAATATTCCAGTAGTACAAGGATCGTTTCAAATCACTAAGACTGAAGCAGATATAACAGAAAATAAAAAGCTAAGTTCTAGTCCAACACGTCATGACGATAGAGGAAATCATAAACCAACAGCTGTTAAAACTACAACAACGACTAAAGCCCCTCCTACTAGACCCAGTACAAGGACCACAACAACAAAGAGAGTTCCTACAAGCACACCAAAGACCCGACCGTTTACTATAACATCTACTCTCAATGTTAAAACAAGGACGGAACCGACTCCCAAAAAAGGCACCGAGAAGACAACACGAGCTCCAGTTACTATCAGCAGTACCACAACTTCAACGACGTCAATTCCTTCAACCACACCTCATATTAGCACAACCACCAGTAATGTATCCCAAATTCTACTCGACCTACTAACAAATGAAAATCATTACAAAGATTTACCAAAAATCGATACCTTATTTACCGTCCCACATGTTATTGACAACGAACCGTGGCGACCTATAACACAACCATATTATGAACGAACAAGCGAACCTTCCCCGCTTCCTGTAGAAAATACCAGTGATCTGAATGCTGAAGACAGAATGGGAGTAGCAGAAGTCGTAGATGATGTTTCAATATTAGAAAGTTTACTGACCCCAATACCATCAGTAAAACACAGAGATAAAACGACAATCAGACCCACAGGTCTACACAACGTAGATCCAGATTTAGCAGCTGATGTTTACGTACCAAGTCCAATATACACGAGTTTTACGTTACCAACATATGCACCGCCTCTAAAGAACATGGAAACTTTAGGATCTAACTATCCAAAACCGCATCCTATTCCTGTAGATAAAATAAGTGGAGTCGTTGAAGTAGTAGATGAAAAGGACTTTGCTGATGATGACGATGGAAAACCAGTGGAACGTCCTCCCAAAGACAAACAAACAAGTGTCAGCATAAATGTGCTTCAAGCTGATAGCACAGATGACGACACTGAACAAGTTTCTATTGATGGTGCCTCAATATTAAAGAAGCACAACAGTACCACAAGTACAAGCACCACTACTACCACAACTACTACTACTACTACAACCAACAGTAGCCCCACCACCACTAGTAGTACTACAACTAGTACCAGTACCCCAACAACCGCTACCACTAAAGTACCAACAAGTAGCACAGTCTCCACGACCCAAAAGTTAGAAGTTATTAATACAACATATAAAACTGCCGATCAAATACAAAATGAAACAGTAAAAGAAAATTCAACAAGGCGACCTAATAATAAAGTTTCTATTATACCAAGTACAGGTGCACCGCATCTTACTTGGGAATTAGTGAACACTTCGACCATCGACAATGACACGTTTAGTAAAAATTCTCCGGAAAAATATTACAATGACACATTACAAGCAATTATAACGAAGAATGACGATGTTTTTCCTAATACAACTCCTAGGTTTTCTGGAAAGGTTTCAATATTCCGTAATTTAACAAATATTATAAAAAAATATACCCAACAAAATACGCCTACAAAGTCCGAAGACACTAGAAATGACATGGAAGTTGAAGAACGGCATAATCATAACAAAATGACTGGATCTGTTGAGGTAGTGCCTGATGATGAGTTAGAGATAACAACAGCTGGTGTTATTACCTTGTTACCCGCAAAGTCAAATCTTGGTATGAATCGACCACTAAGACCTCGACCTAAAATCAAAATTCAAGAGGCCCAACCAATAAAAGAAAATGTACGTAGTTTTTTTCGTAACGACCCCGAAACACAAAAATTAATAGATGACCTCAGCACTGAAAATTATTACCAAACTCATGAAATTAACCACAGCAATACAGATAGTGCAGACGTCTTACCTGAAACAGAACAACAAGACCAGCTAAAGTTAACAACAGTGCCAGAAATCATTCAAGCAAACGCACCCGGTACTATTCCAACAAGTAGTAGATTTCCAAAATCAAGTGATGACTTAAATTTTTCAAATGAAAGTAACGAGGCATTTAAAGATATGGAAGTTTCTAATACCACTTCTGTCCCGGAAGGAACATACAGAGTATCATATCATGTAACGGGAAGTGTGAGTAGTAAACAAGCAAATAAAACTCAAACCCTTCCTGCATATGAATTGGCTTTAGAACCAGATGTTGTATTAGAAATACCAATCAATCAAACGAATACATTGACTATTGACAAGTTAAAACAACTAGCCAGTCTCGCGACAATATCAGATTCTAATAACAACACTTTATTTCGAGCACCTGGCGGGGTAATTTCAACAAAAGCAATACCATCTAGTTACACATTAAATCAGGCTGGATTTAAAATCCTAACAAAAACATATAACAAGAATCCTCCATCTGAACAAGAAGTAAACAGTTTTGATATACCAGAAAAGTCCTATAATAAGCCACATGGAATCAAACAAAACAAGGAGAAGGAAAACATGAGCAACCTGAATAAAAAAATTATCAAGGAAGGTAAGCTTGTGCGTTGAAGACAACACAAAAATAAGGACAAAATAAATATTAAACACACACACATACTACATATTTTCTTCCTAAATACGTAATTTTTCAGAGGAATGCAACAACGCTACATCGTTTCGTTGTCCTAGCGGGTTGTGTCTCCCGCTAACATCTCGCTGTAACCGCTTGCTTGACTGTCCGGACGGTGAGGACGAACGTTCATGCTCCTGCGCAGACTACCTAATAGCAGATTTCTCACAATCGAAGATCTGTGATGGCGTCGTAGACTGCTGGGACTATTCTGATGAGAATAAATGTGGTATGTGACTTTATATTTTATTGTTGTGATTGCTTCTAATCTGCAAAATCGTAGAACCAATAGAGCCTACTAAGGCCATCACCCTACTGCTACAGTAGGTACCTACATGTTCTGTAGTTTGTACGATTTAGATTTGTAATAAATACGTAGGTATGATATACATTCAAAAGGTATGGTATGATACATAGGTATCAAACAATACTTAGGCTCTGCCCTGACAGGGTCTAATTCAACAGCTTTTAGCTCTAATCTGCAAAATCGTCCAAAGCCATAGCCAAAAGAGCCCACCAATATTTTTGCAGTCAAGCGAATAGTAGTGACAACACTACGTCTTCGAAAATCACCCTTCCTGTCCAATACGTGTTCTATTATCATCATCCCAAATAACCCGATGATTTATTGAACTATCAAAAAACCCGCATTTACCCCAGTCACCAATCTCTATAGCATTTCTCTTTTTGTCTGGCTTAGAAAGAGAGAAATATGAAGATTAAATGTATACTTACCTACCAAGTTATTTTCAGAGTGGTGTAAAGAAGGTCAGTACGTGTGTGCCAATGCCCGGCAGTGCTTAGACATGGCTAAGGTGTGTGACGGCACTCCCGACTGCCCGCTTGGTGATGATGAGAAGAGCTGCGTGGCCCTCGCTGAACAACTAGAGGATAACGAAGTTATTCCATATAACGAAGAAGGTACTAAATCAATACTTTTGAACAATTACAAATCATTTTGCCGGTAAACAACTGATAAGGTACATGTGGTTGCCGACAATCTTGTTCAAGTATCTTCCATACTTACTACTTTATTAATTACTTTAATTAAGTTTTTTTTATCTTACATGTTGACAAAGGATATAAGCTACCACTATACCAAATTTCATTTCTATAATCGGTGCAGTCGTGTCGGAGATTAGCCCACAAAAAGAAAAGCAAAAGTTTGAAAATTTAAATTACTTCTATTTCACTTCTTACATCTAACTGACGCGGTTTTTAAACATTTTATTCGGTTTTCTTATCTATAATTATGACTAGTTCTGTTTTACAAAATAGATTTATCAAGCAAAAATGTATTTGAATAAGTTTTATGTGTCTTGCTAATGACTTATTTAGATACTTCAAGATATGTATGATACTAAACTAATAGCAAAAACCTAGTAAGGTCTCTACCTAAGTTTCTCTACAAGTACTCTTTTGGATCTAACATTGACCACCTAGCAAAAACATTAATTAGATTTTTGAATTAGATTCTTTATTATTCTTAATAGCTAATGTCCTGTTTCAACCTACTAAGTAGCACGCTAAGTAGCATAATGATAGGAACGAACGATGACGAGTGATGATGATTGAAAACCTAGCAAATATATTAACTAGGTTTTAGAATTAGGTACTTTATTATTTTTAATAGCTAATGTCCTATTTCAACCTACTATGTAGCATAATGATAGCAAAAAAACAATTATCTTATTATTTTTTCTGCTATTTCGCCTACAGTTTGGAGATCAATTGACTAATCCTTTATTTGCCAAACGCTCCAAAACGCCCCTCTTATTTCTGGCATTAAAGGTACCAGTTTGGCCACAATCACATCTCTTTTTTGAGCAGGAATGCCTCGAGGAGCTGATGTTTTTTTCATTCAGCTCAACTATACTTTATAGTTTCTAGTAAGGAAGTCCAACGCGGCAAAGTTAGGATACAGTTCATCAAAACTGAAAATTCCATAGTCATTAACATGGGCGTACGCAGGGTAGCGCAGAGGTAGGCAGCTGCCTCACCCAGGAAATCTCGTAGAACATGTATGAACTCCCCTAATTACTACTAAACAATGTAAACAAAGTATAAACGAGGACTCATCTCTAACTATTAAATAAACCACGCAGTAGACACTAACAAAATTTACGGTGTAATTGTCAAAAAACCACGTCCGACTATAGTGCACAAAAAGTACCCACTCTAAAAATTTGACTTGACCAACTCTTTCAAGGGGCCTTGCCTTCCTCTAGGCTTGACTTGAAATGTTGGCAATTTATTTTATTTTTCATGAATGTTATAATTGCATCAACTATGATGAAAGCTTCACGACCAGCGTAACCCCCGTGCCAAACTATGCAAGTAGCTGAGTCAAGAAATTGCTTATTTATGGGTGCAAAAGTAATATTAAGTGTTATATTAAGTTATAATCGACTTATAAAAAAGCTTCTTTATATGCAATTTGGGGCATTATACGAAGCAAAATTACTTTTTATAAATCCAAAAAAAAAAACACTTTATGCATTAATTTTGTATTTTTCGAGAGCTTGATCAGATCACTGATTTATTATTAATTATTATAGGCATTATTTGATAATCACATTCTACACTTCAGTGATATTGTAAATCAAAAACCTAATAAGGTACAATTTCAACATTAAAAACTTAGTAAAAAGCCTAATTTCAAATTCAAAAGTCCAGTAAGTTCAATTCATAAATTCAAAAACCTAGCATGTACCGTATTTTACAGATTTTGTATTTGGAAAAGTTACATACTAGCTTTTTCAATTTGTAATCACCTAGTACGAAGCGCACTTACTAGGTTTTTGCATGTTCATATCTCTAATTCGATTTAAGATAGAAATACTTTTTTATAATTAACATATTATTAATATTTTTCATAATTGTTTTTGATATACCTAGGCGTAGCAAAAAAAAATTGTTTTAGAAAACGTGTTTGAACAAAAATATCCCTTGCTAGGTTTTGGTTTTGGACAGCCATGATTGTCACTAAGCTTAAGTCAATAAAATTGACACAGAAACAATAGACTTAAAATAAAAGCAGGATATATAAAGTTAAACTTTACCAATCGTTTCAGGTTACGTAATGGTGCGTAAGCGTGGTGTTTGGGGCCGACTTTGCGTGGAGAGCTTTGCCGACGTGGTGGAGCAGGCACAAAGCTCTCTGAAACTACCCGACCTCGGCAGAGCAGTGTGCAGAGCTATGACCTTCCAGTAATAAAAATACCTACTTTTTTTCTATAAAAAACAACCGGTCCCGCCCTCGGGTTCTTAGGTAGTTGAAATAAATTGAAAAACAGATCAGCATAGGTCGCCCGGTCCCACGTTGGGCGCCAATTTACTTTGGGGTACTTTTGTCCATAATTTTTATTTATTTTGTTTACTCATTTACTTTCTTTTTAATTTTGTTTCTCTTAGCTGGAAGCAACTGGAATGAATATTCATTTCATAACTTTAATACGTTTTAATTTCCCAGTCGTATTTACTAAGTACCTACCTAAGTATAATCCGCTTTAAGACAAGACCAAGTCAAAAGATAATTTACATTTTGAAAGAAATCTAAAGTTTCTTTGAAGGTATTAACTCCAGTAGGCATGAATAGATTAATAGTATCGTCATCAATCTTTTATCGTCCCACTGCTGGGCACAGGTATCCTCTCATACAGATAAGGATTGAGCGTAATCACCACGCTTGCTCAATGCTGGTTGGCGATTTCAGACTTAAAGTTCAGGTTTCCTCAAAATGTTTTCCTTTTAATCAGTCATTGGTGTTCAAGATACACTTAGAAAGTACATATAACTTAGAAAAGTTACATTGGTACTTGCGTGACCTGGAATCGAACCCGCACACTCATACTTGAGAGGCTGGTGTTTTAACCACCAGGCCACCACGACGAATAGTAGTATAGCATGTTGTTAATCATTCATGTTGTGTTCAGTGACGCGGGCTGGGCACGAGAAGCTCGTGAGGGCCGGAAGTCCAGCGCGGCGGGCTACTGGGAGGTGTGGCACAACGCAGCGGCACGTGCACACGACACGCGCCTTTCCTTTCGCCGTGCGACTTGTGCTATGAAGCGCGCACTTCGCGTCAGATGCACCGGACTCGACTGTGGTATCCGACCACATGCTGATGCTCAACAGCCCAGGTAAAAAAACTCTTTGAATAATTTTAAATTAATATAACAACTACCTTTGATGTTTAGCCAAATATAGGAAGAAGGAAAGCTGACGTTATAATAATTTCCGTTAAACAGATTAGGAGTAATATATTTTGTTTGTTTAAAGAAAATCTTGGCTTCATTGATATTTAAATCCTCGTATCAATCGCTGATTGAAAAATCAAAGAAGTCAGTATACCCTATGTCGCCATTCCAACAACCAACGAACCTACTCGGTAGACCTGTCTGTTATGGCACGTCTCTGATAGGTAAAACGGTACACGGATCTTTTGGTGAGTGACCAAAATCTGAACTAATGCCGCATCTTGTACTTGTTTCAAATAATTTTCACAAATGTTTGCGAACATCGCTCCTGTCAATATAATTCAAGACGCCGAAAGATCCTTGTAGCACTACGTTTGAGTGGTGGGTATGTGTGGCTAGGGACAATACTGACGCGCAAGTACGCCGCGGCAGGGTGGTGGGCGGCGACGGCGCGGCGGCAGGTGCTTGGCCGTGGCAAGCTGCACTCTACCGCGACGGAGACTTCCAGTGCGGCGGGACCCTTGTGCACGCGCAGTGGCTGCTGTCGGCCAGTCATTGTTTCTATCAGTGAGTATGAATACCTACTAATCTGGTTTTCTATGTTACCGAGCTCCAGGCTAATAATGCAGCCAGTAATATTCGAATTGGAGCTGACGAGACTTGGCGTAAATTACGGTTACGCATTTTAAAATATTACTTTGTGTAAATTGTTTCATCACCGCTGCTCTCGGTGAAAGAAAACATCGTGAGGAAACCGGCATGTCCTAGGGCTAAAAAGGCCTGTGTCCCAACAGTGGGAACAATACAGGCTGGTTATGTATGTATGTTAATGTATTTTAAAATCAATCAGCATGGCTATTTGTAGGTTCCTAATGACTCAAACAATTCCAGAAGGTAATTTTTAATATATCCCTTCGTCGACTACGAATACCGATTTAACTTAAAAATCTGAAATGTCCGCGTATGATCGCTAACCACTATTCTAAATCACAGAGCAACAGAAGCACACTGGGTGGCGCGATTAGGCGCATTGAGACGCGGTGCCTGGCCACGAGGTCCGTGGGAGCGAGTATCACGCGTACGACAAGTAGTGCTGCACCCCAAGTACGCGCCACGTGGGTTCCGCAACGACATCGCGCTGTTGCGAGTGGACGCGGTGGCGCTGCACGCACGGCTGCGGCCCGCCTGCCTGCCGCCACCGCGTGCGCAGCCTCCCGCTGGACATCACTGCACTGTGGTTGGATGGGGACAGCTTTACGAGCATGAACGCGTATTCCGTAAGTTTTCATTTTATCTTCTATTTATCTAAGTATCGTATTATATATTCATAATTTTAACCATTGATCTAGTCTAAATTAATTATTTTGTGCATGGTTGTAGGCAGGGAGCGATTTAAAGTCTTTCTTTCTATTCGAATATCCCGTTATCGATAGTCGGTTCTTCCTAAAGAATGTTATTGGTTTTTTTAAATAAGTAATAGCGTCAAGTGTTGTGCATTTGTGAACGCACCTCAGAATACGTGGTGTCGCCTGTACCTATTATGCTTAGTAAGTTAGTCAAGAACGCAACCCTGTTGAGTGGGATCACGAAGCTACGGTCCGGGGAACGAAAGGTTCGAGAAGTACCTAGCGTCGATATCGTGCCCGCCAACCAAAGAGATTAAATAAGTCATATAGATTTAAGTCATCAGTTTATCTAGTCCCTACGAGTTTTAATTAATTATATTTGCTAAATAGTGTAGGTACCTATCTTTAAACTTTAATACTTATGGCAATTGCAACTGAAGTTGGGACTTTCCACACCGCTCTTCGACCGGAACTTCATCTCCATTACGCATAAGAGGAGACAGGTAGAACACCTTTGACCTGGTCTCCAAAAAATATCTTTTGTTTTATTAATTTACAGCGGATACGCTGCAAGAGGTGGAGTTGCCAGTGATATCAACATCAGAATGCCGTCGCCGCACGCGTCTGCTACCGCTGTACCGCGTCACCGACGACATGTTCTGCGCGGGCTACGAGCGCGGTGGACGGGACGCCTGTTTAGGAGACTCTGGGGGACCTCTCATGTGCCAGGTACTTATAACTACTCAAAATTACATAACGTATACTTTAAAAAAGTAAACTAGTTTTCCTAACTATGACAACGACATAACCGGCAACTCTTCATTTAAATGATATTATAAAATCTTTTCTATATACTTACAGGAATCTGACAAATGGTACGTTTATGGTGTAACCAGCAACGGGTACGGCTGCGCACGAGCAAACCGTCCCGGCGTGTATACCAAAGTGTCCAACTATATTGACTGGATCGACGGCGTGCTAGAAACCTACACAATGCCGCACAACGACACCAGCTCGACGGAACAGGAGTCTAGCGAAGACTTCTACGAGGATCTCGAGGCGGCAGAAAACAGACGCGCCAGCAGAGTCGACACGTGCAAGGGGTTCCGATGTCCGCTCGGAGAGTGCTTGCCCGCCACAAGCGTTTGCAACGGATTCCTAGAATGCTCCGATGGCAGCGACGAGTGGCAGTGCAGTAAAGTCTCACCAAATAAGTCCAGCATAGACCCCGATTAAAAGCATTTAAACAGGTTTAATTACTAATAAGCCAGTACTTAGAATGTAGAGTAAATTTCGAAATTCGACTGATATTTTATAAGATGTCTGTAAGTTATAAAATCTCTGTACAAAGAGGAATATTTCAGTAAATGCTATAATTTATAAATTTCATTAATTTCACATAATACGATAGACGATTGCTACGCCATAATTATTACGTAATGTTATTTGGGTTCGTTTGTAAATATAGGTGTAATGTTTGTGCCCAAAATAATTTGTTTACCACTGCACGATTACTGCTAAATTGAATCTATTTATTGAAACACATGGATCGCCTTTTCCGTTTGAATATTTTTTTTTTTTAAATGGACGATGTGGGCCATGTTACGATGAACAAAATAAAAGTGTAACGATATTTTGTCTTGTTTTATTTTTAGTATCATATAAGTAATAATATATATTATTTCTCAAAAGTTTTTTTTGTGGGTATGCCATAACTTATTTCATACATTATCAATATACATAAATGAGGCATCATTGTAAAGATTTTCTGGACAGCTACACTGGAAATTATACAAATTACTCACATTTTCAGTGGTTTTTCATAAATTTACGATTTAAAATAAATGTGTGAATACTTCACACAAGACAAGAAAATCTTAAGATAAAAAGGGAACTTTGGAATATATAATAAAAATCAATGATCTTAAAAATAATTTTAATCTCTCGACAAATAAATTAACAAAATGCGAACTTTCAATACAGTATTATAATCTTCAAAATAAGGATGATAAAATAAATAATAGCAATTCTTATATAATTAGCGATGTCGACAAAATACTAATTATGTTAACCCATTCCTCCCCACTGTCCTATTTTTAGGACACTATATTCAACATTTTTTTTTTCTATGTTAGGGTTATTATTTTTATTGGTTTTGATGAAATTCGTATTTTCACACTATTTTCCCAATAAAATATATTTTTTTCGCTCTTAAAAAAGTTATCGTATTTATAATATACATATTTTTAAATTGAGGAAATTCGTCAGCTTAAAAAGAGTATTATGATTTGATTATAAAAAACCGAAAATAAAAAGTTATCAGCTTCAAAGTCCATCAAATAGATTTTTAGATCTCTACTGAATCTATTATAATTAAAAACTAAAACAAAATATTATTTGGAAGCTTGTGATACTAATTCAAAAAAAGGCGTACTATAAATATGACACTGGGAACATGTCTTTACAAGTAGCCGTGAAAGCGTGTTCGATCCTGTTACGCTCGCTATAAGTTCAAACGTGTCTATTGTTTTGTTTCTTGCAAGTGTTTCGTAAACTTTACTTTAGTCGATAAGTCTTCGTCAAGCACAACACATCTCGTAATATAAAAAATTGTGATTTTTTTATAAGATTGAGGAAAGCAAAGGAGGTAAGCAAAAATATTAGATTTTGTTTCTTATCAAGTGGTTAACGATATATTTGTTTAGTTTGGGATGGTATATGTATATATATATTTATATATATATAATATAATTTTTATACTTACTATATATGTATAATTATTGTTTATAGATCATGGATGCAGTGAGAAGAAAATATAAAAAAGCATTGATGGTGTCTGAAATCACCGAGTATCTTCAAGATATTGAAGATTGTAGTGACGAGGAGTTCAATGACTTGGAAGTTGCGATATTGCCCCCGGATGAAGTGGATGAAATGACTGATATAGAAGAAGGTAATGACGACGATATGGGAGTTCTGCCAGTGTCAGATGTGGCTGGTCAAGTGGAATTTTCATGTACAATTGATAACGTCGAGGAAGATCTTCCTACTCAAACCACATCTCGGACCAACAAGACAGTCATTTGGCGTAAGTGTGAACCTGTATATTCTGAAATTCAGCCGGAATCTAATACTGCTAAACAATGTTTAGAAAATATGATTACGGAATTGGAAGGAAAATCTGCGGTAGAAATATTCGAACACTTGTTATGTGACCAGATTCTAGAATATATAGTGCATGAAACAGTAACCTATGCCAAAAATTATAAAAATGATTTGAACTTCAATCTTACCGTGAATGAGCTAAAAGTATTCATAGGAATTTTGTTTTTCTCTTCGTATCTCCACTTGCCTCAAAGCAAACTATATTGGTGCAGAGATGATGATGTACACATTCCATTTGTTGAACGAGCGATGTCTCGGAATCGTTTTGATAAAATTAAATCATATTTACATTTCAATGACAATTCAAGAATTGATAATAGTGACAAAGCTTTCAAAATTCGCCCATTTATCGATAAAGCTAATAAATCATTCCAAAAGTTTGGTGTTTTTGAATCCAACTTAGCTGTTGATGAAATGATCGTCAAATACTTTGGTCACCATGGTATCAAACAGTTTATAAAAGGTAAACCAGTAAGATTTGGATACAAGCTTTGGGCACTGTGTGGAGTAAGCGGATATTGTTATAACTTTTCGCTTTATACAGGAAAGGATCCTCAAATATCTTGTAATACTGGTGATGGCTTGGGTTCAAGAGTGGTAAAAAAGTTGCTTACAGTATGTACTGATCCTAGTGCACATGTAGTCTACTTCGATAACTTCTTCAGCAGTATGCAATTGTTGATTGACTTGAAATCTGAAGGGTTCAGAGCTACAGGGACAGTCAGAGACAATAGGACTAAGAAATGTCCAATCATGACCAAACAAGAAATGAAGAAGCAAGAACGTGGTTATTCCGATCATCGTTTCGATAAAAATAATGAAATATTATGCGTGAAATGGCATGATAACAATGTAGTATGTCTCTTAACTAATTTTGATACTGTTGAACCTTTTGTAAAAACTAATAGGTACTCAAAGGTAGAAAAGGCCAAAGTTGCTGTGAATCAGCCAAAGCTTATTCATAATTATAATAAAAACATGGGAGGAGTGGATAAACATGATTGGCTTATTTCTAAGTATCCAATCCGCTTTAGAGGTAAAAAATGGTATTGGCCTCTAGTAATCCGTGTTTTGGACATGACTCTAGTCAATGCATGGATTATTTATAACCAGGTAAATAAAGATGAGACCATACCTCTGCTTGATTTCAGAAGAAGGGTATGTTTTTCTTGGATGAAAAAATCGGAAGGCAAAGTAAATAAGCTTACATCAGGTACTTCAGAAGTTCTTTTACAACCTATAAGATTTGACAACTATGGTCACTATATGACCAAGAGGGACAAACAAAGACGTTGCCAAGGACAAGGCTGTAAAAAAAAGCCTTTAACATTTTGTTCTAAATGTGAAAAAACACTCTGCAGTGATTGTTTCATACCTTATCATACAAAATAAGCTTTTATTACATTATTTCTGATACTGTTACTGGTCCTATTTTTAAATAAAGCTGATTTCCATATAATTCTTATCTTTACTTTTTCCTGACCATATGTTCCCACTGTCCTATTTATAGGACATGCTGAGTCAGCGAAACCGTTTTTTTTTAATTTATTTTTTTGCCATATTATTTTTTCTTAACATATTAAGAGCCCTAATACAAGATTTCATCAAAAAAATCCAATATTTTCAATGCTTGGGAAGTAATGGGTTAATACAAATTACGCTGATCATCACATTTTAATTAAGAAATATTTATTTAAAAATAATAATTACATCACAAAATATAATAGAATGTCCGAAGTTAAAAAATAATATGGGTGAGTTTTCCCATAAGATAGACATCGATTTAAAATAATGCAATGATTGATCACAAGGAAGAAATACAAGTAAGAAAATTAGACCTGATGCGTGTCAAGCTTCGGGGTTTAATGATCGCACAATTATTAATAGAGATAGCGAAAGTCGAGAATGCAAACCGTTCTTACTTCTCGTATTCGAGACAGTCACACACCTTACAGCTAACTTAACTAACTCCCGTACCAAGCGGTACTCCAAAGCATGTTCACCTTCTTCACAAAGTCAAAATCTCAAATGTTAGTGTAAGGAACATCTTACATTACACACAAAGGCCAGTAAATACTTGAGTTATAGTTATTTCTACGTCGTATTAGATTTATAATATTTAAATACTACAATCGAGCGCAATGAGCAAAGAAATGAAGACAGTTCTTAAATAAGATGATCGATATAAGACTAAATAGACGCACATGGGACTCGAGAA
Source organism: Sesamia inferens (assembly GCA_037179545.1). Taxonomy (NCBI): domain Eukaryota; kingdom Metazoa; phylum Arthropoda; class Insecta; order Lepidoptera; family Noctuidae; genus Sesamia; species Sesamia inferens. The sequence goes on from CM073923.1 coordinate 23,320,182, forward strand.
CGTCGCACGACTGAAGGTACAAACATAGTTCGTGCTTGTTGGTGGCTGCTTCGAGGCAAGTCATAGTACGTGAACTAATGTTGAACTAGACCGTGCAAAGTATTTAAATTAAGACTCGCCTCGCCTCAAATGGGTAATGATAGCTGGTTAGTGGACTAGGTTTGTTCTCGAGTGTGTGCGAGTGTCTAGCCCGTGCTCTCGACGGGCGTGGTGGTGATGCCGTTCTTCGCCTTGTTCAGCACGGTCTTGAACTGCTCCGGTACTGGATGCTCCGTCTGCATGACAAACATCCCGCTCTTTAATATCATGGACATCGTTACAATATCTACCGCACTAAGAAAAACCTTTTAAATAAAAATTTACGCTTAGTTTTGTTTACACCAAGTTATTATTAGCATTGTGAAGTGAGATAGAGATTGTTTTTATACCTCACGAGTAAACAAAGGTGCAAAACAATGTAAACAAGTCTAAATGAAAGTATTTTAGCATAATGACTACTCCACAAATACTCCTGTCACGGAACAGCATTAAGAGGGAACTCTAGTGGTACTTTCTATATAAAAACGTATTCCGCTGTTTTCGTCGTGGATAGTTTTTAGAACAATTACTTTTTTCTACAATTTTACACCGTCATTATACGTGCCCCTATCATTTGATTTTTTCCGAAACTTAATTAATAAAATAAATACGATACTTCAAAATCGCGAAAAATAATCCATTTTGCCGTGATGTTCAGATGACTATTAGACAAACATGATAAGTTTTTGACAAAAAAGTAAATACAGTGAAACCTGGTTAAGTGGGACCTGGATAAGTGAGAAACCTCTATTATCAAATTACCTCTGTTAATGTTAATGAATTTTAGAACCTGATTAAATGAGATTTGAATTCTAAGACTTTTTCGATGTTTACCTCTATAATTGAGACTGTAGGTCAATTACCTGTATAAGTGAGACAAATTGATGAGGTTTGAACACTGTCTTTTTCGCACTTTACCGGGAGAGGTAGGAAGCAGCGCGACGGCAATAGTTTCTTCAAATACCTGTTTTTTTTTTTTTTTTTTTTTTTTTTTTTTTTTTTTTTTTTTTTTTTTTTTTTTTTTTTTTTTTTTTTTTTATTAAATTATAAACCAGCGCTTGACCGCAATCCCGCCTGATGGTAAGCAGCGACGCAATCGTTGATGGTAAAGCGCACTAGTTTATTAAGAGCCTATTCACTCTAGCCTTGAAGACACTCAAATTGTAGTCCGACGGAAACACCGCCGCCGGCAGATTGTTCCAGTCCCTCGATGTACGCGGTATAAAGGACGAGGCGAAACGCTTCGTCCGGATCGTTGAGGTGTTAACAACATAAGGGTGGAAACTCGCCGTACGACGGGTCGTCCGATGGTGGAACGGAGATGGGGGAATTAAATCGTGCAATTCCCTCGCACACTCCCCAGAATGTATCCTATAGAACACCGAAAGGCTGGCTACTCTACGCCTGTGCTCTAGGCTTTGGAGACCAACTCGAGTTAAATCAGGGTCACCAATCAGCCTCTTCGCACGCCTCTCCACTGAATCCAATCCTGTTTTCCAAATACCTCGGAACTAGAGTCCCCTCTTAATGAGAACGTATTTTGTAAGTTACAGTTTAGAAGGTATTAGTGTAATTGGCTTAATTGAAAAAGCTTGGAAAGTTTACTCACGTAGTCTCCGTTTCCCTGAGGCACGAGCACATTCATTTCAGAGGACTTTGAACTGACGATCTCGACGTCCAGTGACTGCGGGGATAGGTAGATTTGACACCCGTCCGTTTTGTCGATCGACACCGTTGGCACTTTGCCCAGCACCTGAAGAAACACAATTTAACAATACAGCACATCAATTTAAACTTAAATCAAAAATCCAACCATCAATAATAAAATTTAGATTAGAATGTAGTGCTATGTAATACTCGTGTCAATGAGTTGTCAATCAACGTTTAAATTCTTTTTAATTCATAGAGAAGATAAAATTTTTTGAAGGAATTAAACTAAATGCCAATATTATTTCTGGTATCATGACGAAAAAATGTCAATGTCAATATTTCAAATTAGTTTTCGTATTTTGCATATTTAACGTTCCCGTGTGTAAATAATCTTTTCTATGAAATATTATACTTTTAGATGTTGACTTTAATAATAGTATTGGGGGCGGTGATCTCGGCTCTTCATTTGAGAACCCTTATCATGAACGAAGAGGAGCACCGTACGCAACTGCAAATCGATCAGCTGGAGCAGAACGGAGATCACACACGGGATGTAAGCAGTATCTGGAACTACCTCATAGAACGGTACGGCGTACCGATCGCGCACTACTTTGTTAGTTTAATATATTCCGTCTATGTACAACTTACAATCATAAATGTGGTATGTATTGTGTACTCATAACTAAAAATGACCCTTTGGAAATTTTTACGCCGACATTAATCACATTAGTTGCTCTTGCAGACGATATTTGTTCTCAAGTATGTGCCGACGGTGCTTTATTTGTACAACTTTATAAAAGACATGCACGTGACTTCTCGGGAGAGAATAAAACTGAAACAAACCAAGATGGAGGACATTCAACTCCAGGTTAGATGCAGCCTGTATTCTGGATTTGTCTCGTCGGGTCATGAGGAAAGTCAGCGTTTTTATGTTTTTATTGTAAATAGATTCAGATAGTGAACACGAAGCTCTGTGTGCGGGACGCAGAGTTCTTGGAGCGAGCGGAGCAGCGGCGGCGTAACGAGGAGCGGCTACGACGAGTACGCATGCGCGTGCGTGACGTCATCGCCGCCGACGCCGCGGTGCGCCGCGCGCTGGAAAGCGCTGCCGCATGGGATGTCGACCACGACATGCATGTCGGCTGCGCGCCGATCGGGGAAGGTACATACGTTTCACATATTTACAATCCATATAGCCCTAAATTTTACATCGGTCGACTCCATGGTTGCCCGTTTTCTCTTACAACAAAATACTATTGGATTTCTTAGTCCATACATCATTTTCTATTTCAGATTGCGAATTCAGAGTGGGATTATTAAAGGAGTTGAAATGCGAGCCTATGGCGATCCCCGAGAGGCAATCGCAGAAGATGGAGTATCCAGAGCATTCGCGTACCGACCCCAATACGCCAGAAAACAGCGTGTACTCTTCAGTTAGCGAAGGTGACTTGAAACCGGACTGTCGAGTGAAGATCGTGAAAATTACTAACGTTTATAAAGTAGCTTATCTTAAGCATTACATCAAACAAAAGAGACTACGAAGAGCCAATAAACAAGCATTGTTGAAGAAAAAAGTACGTCACTCATCACAGGAATATTTTTTTTATCCATTGTAATAGTGGAATCTCGATTTAACAAGTTTTTTTTCTTCAGACGGAGAGTATAAAAAGTCTATTAGAAGATTGGCAGAAAACACTTAATATGGTGATAAACAGTAAATTAACCATACTGAACATAGACCCGCGTCCAATGGATGTAGCTTCGCAGGATGCTATGGGGGATTACTCCAAGCCTAATGAAATATCTGACACGGACAGTGATTTCAGAAATAGTTGTACAGACATGCGATACGATGATTACAGTTTGAACTGGGCCCAAAATCCTTACAAGCCGTACTCATATAATTATGAGGTTAGTTTACATACCATATCACTAAACCTGTAGGTACTTATAACTTCAACAAACCGAACCGCAACGAATAGCAATTAGGAATAAAAACAAACTCGACAGATTCACCATAGTTTGTGAACATCTTGATAAGAATACGTATCTTTAAGCTTTAATTGCGTTAAAGTAGGTTTGTTTTTATTTTTAGGATGTCCCCGAAGCAAGCAGGGAGTACATTGACACTCAAGACTACGGCGATGTGAAGTATCTCGCTCAGCCGCCTTATCCGTGCGAGCGCGGGAAGGCTTCGAACATGGTGTCCATCGTCGAGGAGACCAACAGTCAGATGGCTATAGAAGAGATCAAGAGCGAAAACGGCGATGACTACGAGTGCCGCGACCTTGTCGTACTATAACATTATTATTTTGTTTTATAACATAAATAACGTCTCAACTAAATTGATTTTTCTATTTACCCATAACGTTTATTGTTTTAGTAGTAAAGTAGTGCACATAAATTAATTATCCCTCCAGTAACACCTCTATCTATACTTAGTCAGGTCATAAATTCTGTCACATGTTTAATATGAAATAATTGAGACAAGTTTATTCATTATGTATCCATTTATATACCAAAATGAACTTAACAAAACAGATTCTTGTGATAATAAAGTCTATTCAAAATTTGCATCTACGATTTTTCCACCGCGCCTTCGATCTGCGCGGCCGGTCGTCTGTCGCAGCACAAACGAGGTCCATGTAAATATCGGCGGCTGCCTTAAATCAGGTGAGGCTTTGAGCAGGCCTTTTGTTGGAATACTCAGTGCCTGTTATTGGACTTCGTATGAGAAACAAGTTTCACAAGGTTCGCGAGGACTATATTTTGATACACAACCGCATTAGTTTATAGACCTTTCTCAAACAAAATAATTTCAGTTAAGCCCCAATAAGAAACTCCCAACCATACCATGAGCGAGGAAGGAAAATGAGCACGTTGGACACGCGGAATACCGTTGCTCAATTGTTCACTACTGTGTGCGTATACTGTTGTTTGTTGTAGCTCTCTTCTACGGTATATTTTCCAATGTAATCCTCCATTACCCCAATACATTTATGAAATTAATATTTAAATTAATATCTCGAAATCAACATTTTAATACCCTGTAAAATATATGTATATGTATAATATATCTTTGAAAAATACCCATTTAATACCGACTTAAGTCGTGGTGGCCTAGTGGTTAAACACCAGCTTCAAAAGTATGAGTACAAGAAGGTACCAATGTAACTTTTATAAGTTATATGTACTTTCTAAGTATATCTTGGACACCAATGACTAATTAAAAGGTGAAGGGAAACATCTTGAGGAAACCTGGACTTTCAAGTCTGAAATCGACAAACCGCATTGAGCAAGCGTGGTGATTACGCTCAATCTTTCTCTGTATGAGAGGAGACGTGTGCCTAGCAGTGGGACGTTAAAAAACGTTGATTATGATGGTGATGAATAGCGACTTGTGCTCTTGATCGTTCTGCCGGGGCCCTAGGTAGATCGAGAGAGATAGCTTGCCCCTTGGCACACAGGTAAGTGAAAGGACATGGGTGGATTTTAGCCAGCAAAAGTCTGCCACAGCTCCGCTCTACACAGAGCGAGGAAGTCATGCTGTTCATTGTTGGAGAATCGTTTCTCACGAAGGCCATTTTCTAAATGAGGGTACAAATAATAATCATTCGAGGGGCTAGGTCCAGGCGCGTGGGTGATTAATTTATTTAAAACCAAAATCTCGTTTAGCAGCCTTGGAAAGATGCGCTGTGTGGACTGGTGCGTTGTCATGTTGTTCTTGCAACACAACGGTGTTGCTTCTTCATTCATTTAATTCCGTCTTTTTACTTTCATGGCTTCCCGTAAATTTCATGAATTGGATGCGTAAGAGGCTGCGTTTATAATTTCAAGTTTTTTGTATACTCAATCAGAATAATACTGTAGTCCTTGGAGAATTGGGAGTCCAGGCAGGGTGTGCCACTGCATGGTCTCTTGCTTACTTTCAGGGTCATAACGAAGAACCCGTATTTCATCTTCAGTAACATTTCGATAGAAAATACTTGATGGAACTACATTACTACACCACAGAACTCTAAAACTTACAATACTCGATTCCCTTTTAAGAGCATTCGCGTAAATGTAATGAAAAATAGTGTCTTAATTCATGTCGCAACCTTCATTTGTGCATCCAAGAGGCAGATACCAGAGCGCCCGAGCCAGTGTCGTCTGCAAACACTCTCTCTTTCAAGTTCACTTGACCACTTTTTAACCGTGTCTGTCTGCCTGTAGCTACCGAATGGATGAAGCAATTTGAATTTAGTTTTGAACCATAAATGTGACTTATATGCGAGAGTTCTTAGAAATGTTTGATGAAAATCGGTTGAGCCGTTCAAAAGGCTTGAGCTGTGTGTCTGGGGGTAAAAGTGGGGAAAATACCCAATGTCAACAACGTTATTTTTTCTTGATACGGAACCTGAATATAGTTTGTTTAGAATAAGCAACTGAATCGATTCCAATCAGTTTTACACCATGTTATATTTTTGAGCAAATACATTTAGAAATTGTTACAGTGTGGTTATCGAGCACACAACAACACAGTTCACGACAGATCAGTGGTACTTAATATGGAATAGGGTATTCGACAAAAAAAAAAAAACTAAAAAGAAAAAATACGTGTCTAGTATTTTTTGGAAATCTGACTGACGCACTAATTAGTTTTTTTTAGTCAAATACCCTATTGTGGAATTTACAAGTAAAGTACAGAATAATATCTAGGTAACTTAACTTATATGACTGTCCAAAGCCTGCTAGGGTGATGGACAATATTATCACAAGTTAATTACAAACTAACAGAAATGATATCAATAAACCCAAGACGACGCCGCGCCTCAGCAGATGAGGGCGGACGAGCGGTGCGTTGACCATATTTTGTTGGAACAACCAGGTAAAATAACAAGCTCATAACTTTGGGATTTTATTGATATCATTTTGAAATTTTGTACAAATATCTTTACTTAAAAATACTGGACACGTGTTTCTGGTTTCGCATACATCAAAATAACGTTATATATATTTTAGATGGGGATGGAAATCCGAATGTCAGCAAATATACCCAAGTTGTATCGCAAATGATTGCACTTTACAAATCTAATAGATAATACATATATTAAGCTTGGGACTGAGCTACTCGCTCTGTTAAGCATTGTTATTAAGCAATATGCGTAATTATAACGTAAATTATTGTAAACATTTTCATTTTTTATGTCTGGACTTGAAAAAAGACGATGATCCCTGAGTTTGTTTAGGCTATTTCTTCTCAGAGGTAGTCAGTTAGGAAATGCCGGCTTCATCTAGTTTAAAAAAAAAAACATGACGTGTAAAAGTGATCAGTGATCCTACTTGCTTAATAAACGATTTCATTTCATTAAATCAAACATATTCAAAAAATCGGTTCAGTCGTTTAAAGTTAATGGGCTAAAATAGTGCTAGTAAACGAATCCCTATAAAGTATAAATGTATCATTTATGACCCATAAAAGAAAGAACACTGAAAAAGAATATTAATGACTTAATCGAGAGTGTTCTTCGCTTCTTTTGGTGGAAAAAATTGGTTCAAAGTCGTTTTAAAGTTATTTCATTAGTTTACCCATAAAAAGCAGAAAATTATTAAGAAACTCCTTGGAGTTTATTTTATTATTTTTTACTTTTTAACGGGAAATTAGGCTTTTGTGTTGAGAGTTCCTTTATTTCTAGTTTCAATTTTTTTGCACCTTAGATACTTATATATTATATTGGTAAACAGCAACCTAGCTAGTCTCTTCGTAAATAGTTTTTGCCTTTTTCCTTATTGGGCAAGGAATTGAATAACAGCGCGGTGTTCGATTTACGTCAACATTGTTACTTTAGCAATTCCAGTTGTCGTTGACTAAGGATAACTAGCAAACTAATAATGACTAAAAGTACATGGATATTTACCTTTACAGCTTTAAGTAATGATACATTCGGTATACTGAACGTACCTCGTACGTGATTATGAAGCAAGACTTTGCTAAACAAGTGCGAGTCGTACTCACGCACAAAAGGTCCGATACCACCACCCCAATTGCGTAACACACTATTTAGTATCAATTGGAATCACTTCGAAACATATAGCTAATCCATTGCTCTATATGTTCGAAAATGTGTCTGCTCAATAACGTAACTAACGCAATGAATATTGTTGAACTGTCAAAATGAAACCCAATGCTACTGATAGTGTGTTCAATCTTCAAAATTGTCTAACTACCATGGGTAATGAATTACAGGGTGTATCTGACATCGTAACGCAAACTTCGCGAGAAGGCTACACCGCATGCCACTAATAAAATTATGATAGTCATTTATATCGTTAAAGAGCGGTTACAGAAATAACAGTGTTTAAAAAAAAGTGTCAGCTCAGCCTTTGAACGTTGCAAGCGTGCCGCCGCGCGTGTTTGTGGGTATGACGTTGACCCCTGATGTGAACTCTATTAAATCAGCTGATAGGATAGTTTTTAGAGTTTTGTTCACATTGCGCTTTTTTGTGTAATTAGCGAATTAATTATTTTTTACTTTAAAATCTTACTGGGTTATAAAAGTATAGCAATTGTGGACAGTTTATAATGAAAAAAAAACAGCTTTTTTTTTAAATCAGGAAAAAACCGACGAAAAATTCCACCTGTGGGGGGTTCAGAATCATGTACCTACAGGATCCATGGTACTCGTTTGTGCGTCGATGTCAGATACACCCTTTACAGCCCGGTGACAGACAGACGGCTATGTAAATAGAAGGCACTGTAAATCGTAGCTTACAGTATTGCACTAAACTTGTTATTAAATCACAGTTGCAGCAGCTTGGGTGTTCATGAAATCACTTACCAATATAAACATTGAGGTTCTCTCATTGCTCGCCTGTACAGTGTGGCTATCATGAGTATTCATTGCGAATACTCGATCATCGATATGGACCGAGGTTGACTCATTGATTGGCCCGGTTCAAGATTGTAAGAATTCTCACCCAATGAGAGCGCCAAACGCGGTCGATGCGTATGATCGAATCTCGTAATAAAAACTCATGGTATGTTCAAGAAATCCTCTAAACCGATATAATATATATTACTATTGTTCCCTTTTCGATAAAAAAAAAATCATAAGGCAATCATGGAGATTGTACTCCCGAATAATGAAAGCTATAGCGATATCCAGACACGTAGCAAAGCCGTTTAATCTCACAATATATTAGATTAAGAGAGTTATGCATATTGTTTTACTACATCAATAAAACTGATTTCTCTTGTGTAATTTATTGATTAGACACTGGCCCCGATTCCCTCGTTCACAAACTAAACTAAATTTAGAAACTAAAAATTTAAAACTAAAAATTTAGACGTAAATTGGTGTATTTTGTGCCATATTTATAATCGCGTCTAAACTGTCTATAGAATATCTTAATTTGACAGGATAACATTAAAATGTTATCTTCTATCCTTTTCTTAAAGAAATAGAAAGAAAAAGATGCACTTAACTTAAAATTAGCCTGCGACGTGGAGGCCCCGGGTTTGATCCCCGGTCAGGTCATGATGGAAAACGATCTTTTCCTGATTGGCCTGGGTCTTGGATGTTTGTCTATATATGTATATATTATAAATATAGTATCGTTGAGTTAGCATCCCATAACACAAGTCTCGAACTTACCTTGGGGCTAGCTCAATCTGTGTGATTTGTCCGTATATATTTATTTTATTTTTATTTATTTAGTTTGTGAACAAGAGAATCAGCGCCATTATCAGACATAATTATTGTGATTTTATTTTGTCAATTCATATTTGATATAACACTTGATCATCATACAACTTAATAAAAACATATCATAACATCACGCCTTGTTTCTTCAAAGGATTGGGCAGAGGGTTTGGCTAATAGCAACACGAAACCTTTATAAAATATGAATTCCGCGGATAACTTCATTGATTACTTCTTAAATAAAAGTGTTCAAGAAAACTGACCTGCATCTGTACAGACTGGCAGTTGACGAACTCGATGCTGGACACAAGGTTGTCGAAGACCACAGCACACTTGGTGCACGAGTCGAGGACGACGCCGTTGACCTTGCCGCGCACCGTCAGCGCAGAGTCGCGACAACGGAACATGTACACAACGTTGTTCATGTCTGCGTTCTCAACAACCAGGTTGGAGTTGCCTTTTTGGTATTCCTGTGTAAGGAAATGTATTGGGTATATTTATTTATCTAACTTTGTGCACTACAGAGGTACAAAGGCGGTCTTAATGCCTCAGGCATTAACTATATCTCAACTAAAGTATGCAGTGAAGATATATGCACATATATCTTCACTGCATACTAATGAAATAAAAAAAAAATTGCAAATGTAATAAAAAAAAGTATCCAAAGGTATGTAATGTATATTCAATCAATACGTAGTTGAGCATAATTATTGCAGCAACATGTTACAAACACAAATACTAGTATACCGTATTGCAAAATCATGTTATACAACTTTTGTTGACTTTTTTTGTTTGGGAAATCATTAAACAACTTCTGAGCAGAGCGGAAAGGGCACTACTAGCCCAATGTCCTACAGTTGCTTGTGCCAAGTGCCACGATAAGCCAACAACCCGCGACCCTGGCACTAGCAGAACTTTTGTTGACAATGACACATGCTTTAGAATAATTTTAAAGGTGACTAATCCACAATTGTTTAATAATAAATTTGTAAATTATGTTGATACAGAAAAATGTGAATTAAAATAACGATTAGATCATCCTTATTATCCTAATGAATCATGTTTTGACTCATGAAATAATTGTGGTTTCGATATTTTATTTACTGTGCAGTTTGTTTTGGAATACTAATCTAGCACTAGCTGCTAGATTTTGTGATATTGACAAATATTACTCTAGTAAGATAAGCCGATAACGGACTAATTTCGTGATAACGCTGGTGGAATACGTACAATGAGCCACTTCTTGCCATCGCGCGCGAAGACCGGCGGCTTGTCGAGCGTGCCGGCGCCGGGCTGCGGCAATTGCTTGGCGGGCGGGCCGCGAGCCGCCGGCGCTGCCTTGAACGGCGCCGGTCCAGTCCTCAGCTGCGGGTTTTTGTGAGTTTGCATGTCTGGGGTCACCTTGCGTAGAGCTACGACGATAAATAAATCATGAATAAACCAAGCTGTCACTTTCACACTATGAGGCAAAGGTCTCGTCTCATACAGAGAATGCATGCTCAAGACAAATTGGCGATTTCCTCATAATGTTGTCCTTTCAAAGATATCCTAAATAATTTCAGAAAGTTCATGTATACAACGTTATTTTTTGTTTTTGCGAAACCTGAAACACGTATCCAGTTTTTTTAAGTTATGAGCTTATCATCTTAGTTGGTTGTTCCAACTCAAATAGGAGCAACGCACCGGTCGCCTCCCGCTCCTGGAGCGCCGCGGCGCGGAGGAGCTGTCTCACTGTTCTCCTTATACATACTATGATCTACCGTCTGTGTTACGGGCTCGGTAACCACATTGCAACAATTTCTGAATGTATTTGGGAAAAATATAACATGGTGTCAAAATAATTGGAATCGATTCAGTTGCTTATTCTGAGCAAACTATATTCAGGTAATTATCGTATAAAGCAAAAATAACGTTGTATAAATGAAAAGAATCACATCGAGGGCCATAACCACTGGACCATAATGACAAGTTGCCTTTCTATTACATCTTTCATTGAAAGTCAGTTTTAGGCAATGAAATAGTTTGATTATTATACTACTGTGTCACATTATGGATACGCACATGATTGTCAAGAAGAAAAGAAATCACATTAGTAATTAAAATATCAAATAATTTTATTAAATAATAAACATGCGTCATAAACACCAGCACGTACTGTTAGTGATGTTCTCGCCCTTGTTGATCTCAGCAAAGAGGGCGCTGCGGTCGTCCAACGACATGTTGGAGAAGTCCGCCTCGGGCAGCAGCGGAGGCGGAGGGGGCATGCCGCCAGGGGGAGGCGGTGGGGGGGCTCCGGCGCCCTTACCTGCACAAATACACAATATCAACACACGCATAGGTCTTATTCCAGGAGTACTAGGCACGGCCGACAGCATGTCTAACTACCAGAAATAATCACATATTCCCAAAATCTACCTTCAGCCTTAATGCTTTAGCCATAAAGTTGAAAATCGAATTAAGATATTTGACAGATTGTAGTAGCATGATATGTAGTCATCTGTACATAGTGGCGGGATATTTAACTAATTTATATTTTTTGGGAAAAAAATATTTAGGTTTTTTAACTCGCTTTGTATTTGTAAGACCTATGATATACGGTATGTTAAGAAAACCCTGTCCGACCCATAAGGATAATAAAGGTTAGGTAAACACATGACCAAATATAATATAAAATTTTACGTAATCATCATAGTACCAATACAAATGAATTTTGAAATAATCTTTTTTCCCGCGAATTAATTCCAACTTCCCCGAAATTTGGTAATTTTTAAAAAAGTGACAACACCGTTATTATTATGAGCGAATAGCGATGCGACCACGTGCCGCGTGCCCTGCCGGCCGCGGAATGGTGCTTATCGCACATTTATTAAGTTACCTCTTTTTGCGAAATAATATTTATTTTTTTAAGGGATTTTTTTTTAAGTTTAGCCCGGTTTTGTATCCATTAGTAGAATCAGTTATCGATACCTAACAACACCTTCACCGGTCGGACAGGGTTTTCTTAACATACTGTATACCTGTGTATCACAAATAAACTATTTGATTTGAGGTTTACGAATTCTGTGGATGCGAGAAAACAGTGTGACATATAATATTGGTATTAGTATCTATTGGTATGCACGAGATAATAATGAAACCATATATGTGCAAAGTAATTACGCCTGCTTCCGTTGCGGAAGATAATATAATCGTATCAAAAATCCACGCTCCCGGTTTGAAATTTCGTATCAAGCCGTCCCAGCAATAAAACTGAGCTCTAGAGAAATGATTAAATTGGTTGTTGAAATAATATCAAAATAATTTATTTTTTTAATTGATTTAGATGCTACCTAACATGTTATGCATATAACTGATTATTGTCATTGGTACTGTATTGTCTATGATTAAAGTTAGTCTTGTCAAAGCAACCAACGTGTTTTCATTAGGTTATGGGCCCAGATATATTTTTTCAAAGTAATTCGTAGTGTTAAACTCATAATTTTCCATAATGTCTACCGCGGGATACATAGTGAATGTACCAAAACTGAAGGGGCGTGAAAATTATGAAGATTGGTCATTCGCAGTGAAAAATTTTCTTGTGCTGGAGGGCATCGATATGGACGCCATATTGCCAACGATCACCGAAGCTGAACAAAGAAAAGCAAAAGCGAAACTAATAATGACCATCGATCCATCATTATACGTTCATATTAAAAATGAAACTACAATTACGTCGGTTTGGAATAAGTTGAAGCAATTATTTGATGACACAGGATTCTCCAGAAGAATAAGTTTATTACGGACATTGATCAACATTCGCCTGGATAATTGCGAAACAATGACAAGTTACGTGTCTCAAATAGTAGAAACAGCTCAGCGATTGAAAAATACGGGTTTCGAAATCAGTGACGAATGGGTTGGGTCTCTGCTATTAGCGGGTCTACCAGATAAATTTTCACCGATGGTGATGGCTCTAGAACATTCCGGATTATCGGTTAGCTCTGACGTCATAAAAACAAAACTTCTCGATATGAGTTTTGATGTTGGCAGCAGTGGAGGAGAATCAGCGCTATGGTCAGGCAAGCCAAAGGTTGGCAGCACTGCACATGTCAAGTCGAAACAAATGTCAATGTCATCATCGAATGAAAAAAAAGGGACAACTTGTAAACAAATTAAATGCTACAACTGTAAGAAAATTGGACACTATAAAAACCAATGCCCAAAGAAAATAAAAGAAGCGAGTGCTTTTAGTGTTGCTTTTTTAAATGGAGATTTCAGCATAGATGATTGGTATATTGACAGTGGAGCGAGTGTGCATATGACGGCGAAGCGGGAGAGTTTATTAGAGATCCGACCAGTACAAGATATAAAAGAAATAGTTGTTGCTAATAAATCATCAATGCCAGTAATGTGTACAGGAGATACACAGATCGTGACGTGTGTGAATGAATCTCAGTTTGACATACCTGTTCGAAATATTTTGTGCATTCCTAACCTTACTACTAATTTGTTATCGGTGAGCAAGTTGATAGCAAACGGAAACAAAGTATTGTTTGGTGAAAATGCTTGTTACATCCGTAATCAACAGAATGTGCTAATAGGAGTAGCAAATTTACAAAATGGAGTGTACAAATTGAATACAGTGAAGTCAGAGAAGGTGCTTGCAGCAGCAACTATTCACACAGTAGACGCAAGGCGATGGCATAGAAGACTAGCGCATATCAACAGTATCGACCTTGAGAAAATGAAAAATGGGGCAGTAGAGGGAATAACTTATACAGAGAAGGCTGACATAACCAAGTCAAACTGTGAAGTATGTTGTGAGGCCAAACAGGCTCGTTTACCATTCTCATCTTCACACAGAAGAAGTGAAACATTATTAGAAGTTGTCCATTCTGACTTATGTGGGCCAATGGAGACAAAATCATTGGGCCATGCTAAGTATTTTTTACTTTTAGTAGATGATGCTAGCAGAATGGCATTTGTATATTTCCTGAAAGAGAAAAATCAAGTTCTTATGTTCTTCAAAGAATTCCAAAATATGGTTGAAAAACGAAACTGGAAACAGAATTAAAAATTTGAGGACAGATAATGGAGGAGAATTCTGCTCACAACAAATGGAAGACTACTTGAAATCAAGGGGTATTATCCATCAAAAGACAAATTCCTACACTCCTGAACAAAATGGCCTATGTGAGAGGTTCAATAGGACAGTGGTCGAACGCGCAAGATGTTTACTCTTTGAGGCAGAACTTAATAAAAGTTTCTGGGCAGAGGCAGTCAATACGGCAGTTTACCTGAAAAACAGGTCGCCGGCTTCTGGTCTAGGTGAAATGACACCATTTCAGAAATGGACAGGAATAAAGCCTGATCTTAGCCATGTGAGGGTTTTTGGCAGTCCTGTAATGGTGCATGTGCCTAAGAATAAGAGACAAAAGTGGGATAAGAAAGCCTTGAAATCCATTCTAGTAGGCTATCCCGACAATATTAAAGGGTATAGATTATACAACCCTGAAACAAAAAAAGTTACTACTAGCCGAGATGTGACTATAATGGAAAAGAATGAAAAAGATTGCAAGATGGCTAAGATTGTAGTACAAGAAAACAATGAAGAGCAGGATCAACCGTCAGAAGAAGAAGAAACAAGTGAGGTTAATGATACCATGTCGAGTGGAGATGATCCTACTTACATAAACAACACATCTAGTTCAGATTTAACATCAGATGACTCATACCATACATTGTGTGGAGAAGAAAATGATTTGAGTGCAGGAATAGAACCCATAACTAGCAAGCGTGTCAGAAAACCAGTTGAGAGGTATGGCATATCTAACCTCTGTGTTGTGGACGAGTTAGGGGCTTGCGATGAAGATCTCACTTATGAGGAGGCAACAAGAGGTCCTGAAAGTGAAATGTGGAAACAGGCAATGAAGGAAGAGTTACATGCCTTTGAAGAAAACCAAGCCTGGGAAATAGTGTCAGATAAGGAAGCAGATAGAGTGGTTAAGTGCAAGTGGGTTTTTAAAAGAAAGTTTGAAAGTGATAACAAAGTGAGATATCGGGCTCGTTTAGTGGCCAAGGGTTTCACCCAACTGGAAGGAGTGGACTTTAGAGAAACAAAGATTCTGTGTTATTCCTGTGTTAAGATTCTCAACGTTAAGGTTGCTATTTGCTTTAAGTGTTAAATTAAAATTTAAAATCACCCATCTTGATGTAAGCACTGCTTTCTTAAACGGCTATCTTGAAGATAAAGTGTATATGCAAGTTCCACCTAATTTAGAATGTAAAAGTAACAGTGTACTTAAGTTAAGACGTGCTATATGGCCTGAAACAATCTGCTAGGCAATGGAATAAAAGAGTCAATGATTGTTTACTAGGCCAGGGTTACAGTAAGTCTAAATTAGAACCTTGCCTGTATAGCAAGAAAGAAAATAAGGAACAAATTCTGATAGCTGTATTTGTTGATGATTTCTTTATATTTTCAAATAACAGGATATTAACAAATGAATTGAAAAGTATTTTGATGTCAACTTTCAAAACTAAAGATTTAGGACAAATTAAGATATGCTTAGGTATGAGGGTAAAATTGTATGAGAATGGATGTATTTCTTTAGATCAGGAGCACTATGTAGAACATATTTTGAATAAATTTAAAATGTCTAATTGTAACCATGTTGATACTCCAATCGAATGTAATCTAAAGTTAGAGAAATCAGAAAAGGTTCATAAGCAGTATCCCTATCAGCAGCTGTTAGGAAGCTTAATGTACTTGTCTGTTCTTACACGTCCAGATATCAGTTATAGTGTCAACTACTTAAGCCAATTTAATAATTGCTACACATCAGTCCATTGGAAAGCTGCAAAAAGAATTGTAAAGTATCTTCCTAAAACTAAATCCTATGGTCTAATGTTTACAAATGATAATAAATATTTAGAAGGTTTTGTGGATGCAGATTGGGCATCAAACATTATTGATAGGAGGTCCTATACTGGTTACTGTTTCAAATTATCTGGTACAGTTATATCTTATGAATGCAGAAAACAACCAACTGTAGCACTGTCCAGTACAGAGGCCGAGTACATGGCAATAAGTGAAGCCTGTAAGGAAGCTATATATTTGAGAAATTTAATATCAGAAATTGTAAATTGTAACTACACAATTGTTATTTATAATGACAACCAAGGTGCCAAGAAATTGGCAGAAAACCCTGTGTGTCATAAGAGGTCAAAACACATAGATGTACGCCACCATTTTGTCAGGGAAGTAGTCGGTAATAACCTTGTAAAGATTGTACATCTTCCAACTACAGAAATGCCTGCTGACTTATTGACAAAAGGTCTGAGTAGAATAAAACACAATGATTTTGTTAAAAAAATTAGGCATTGAAAATATTCTTTAAATATTGTTAATTAATATTCTTTAGTGCTATTATCATAGAATATTTATATATTTTTTGTGAGTTTCAATAGATGGAGGCATACTTGTGGAGATAAGATTATTTTGATAAGTGGAGGTGTTGAAATAATATCAAAATAATTTATTTTTTAATTGATTTAGATGCTACCTAACATGTTATGCATATAACTGATTATTGTCATTGGTACTGTATTGTCTATGATTAAAGTTAGTCTTGTCAAAGCAACCAACGTGTTTTCATTATTGGTAGCAGAAATAGATATTTTTTCAATATACCTATAGGAAATTGGAAAACGTTGCAGCTTAGAAATATAACCCAGTCTTAACACTGCGGGACACTAAACAGAGACACCATTTGTTTAGCCTTTTCCTGGCTTTGTCAGGGTCTGTTTCCAATCTTACCGGTTGCAGCCGAGTACCAGAATTTTAAATGGAGCGACTACCTATCTGACCTACGCAAACCAGTTAATTATTGAGTAATAAAATATATATACCGACAAATCACACAGATTGAGCTAGCCCCAAAGTAAGTTCAAGACTTGTGTTATGGGATACTAACTCAACGATAAGTACTATATTTATAATAGATACATATATAGATAAACATCCAAGATCCAGGCCAATCAGGAAAAGATCGTTTTCCCTCATGACCTGGCCGAGGATCGAACCCGGGGCCTCCACGTCGCAGGTAGGCGTGTTGACCGCTGCGCCACGGAGGACGACTGAACGAACAAAAGCACTGGGAAGTGTCGATGGGCGTTTTTGGGACAGTCTCATGTAATATTCACGTTCAAATTTTGACTACCCGTAACGAATCAACGTGTCAAAGATACACGAATGAGAGTCGGGTCCAACGTCTTAGGTCCGTATTCAAGAACGTCACTCAAAACTCAAGCTTTACTTAAGTCTTGTTTGAAGCCTTTTGATTGGTTGAAACTAGTTTTAAGTAATGCTTGAGTCTTGAGTAACGGTTTGTAATACGGACCTTAGTGATAGTGTTAAAACTCTGTAGTAAAGATTAATACTAGCCACTAAGAACACCATGTACAAATTTTATATTTTGGATTTTGTTTTTTTTTTGGATACTTCCTTACTTGTCAATAAAAACCTTTCAGTAGACTGCGCAATTTTCTGTTATATTTATTATATAAATTTAATTTATATAATAAATATAACAGAAAATTGCGCAGTCTGCAATAATAAATTTAATTTATATAATAAATATAACAGAAAATTGCGCAGTCTACTGAAAGGTTTTTATTGACAAGTAAGGAAGTATCCAAAATATAAAATTTGTACATGGTGTTCTTAGTGGCTAGTATTAATCTTTACTACAGAGTTTTAACACCCCCCCGCAATAAGAACAGCCTATATACAATATTATGGATAAGGTATATAGACATATCAAAGTTAACTGTACACTTCACACTAATACATACTTACAAAAAATAGACACATTGATATACACCGACCTATCACTATCTTTACACAACTACTATACACCTGCAGAATAATAACAACATACACCTAAACCTAAACTAAGCCTAACAACTGTACACATTTACAGTGCTTCAGTCTCGGCAAAGGTTTGGTCAAAATGTCTGCAATCATTTCTGTCGTGGGTTTGTATTGAAGACGTATGCAGTGTTGTGAAAGCGAGTCTCGTATGAAATGGTGTTTAATGTCTATGTGTTTTGTGCGTGAGTGATATGTATTGTTGTGTGCCAGTTTTAAAGAACTTCCAGTGTACTTATTGCTTAGCAACCTTTGCATAAGTGATAATCTTCTGGTTAAGCCGCTATCCGCATATGCTTTTCTCAGCCTGTTTAGTACGTCAAAAGCTGATGTGGCCGGTCGTATAACTGGATATACAGACTCGTCGCAAAGTAGGCATATTTTCGCTCGTGCCTTCTCATCTCGCCTTTTTTGTACTGGATCACTGAGGTTGGGCTGACTTGTAGTAATCTCCCAGAGGTCAAGGTCGACTAAATAGCAATGTATAGAAAACATCCAATTAGAAAAGTTACTGCTACCTCTCAGCTTGTTTATGAGCTGCGATTGTGCCGGTAGTTCTGCCGTTGACGTGGTCTTCGACCGATCACCCGATGGTATATTTTCCATAGCACTTGCTCATAAAATACTTGCAGAATACGTATTTCTTACTGTTTTAACTGTATTCGTTATTCTTAATGGCCCATAACCACTAATTTATATAATAAATATAACAGAAAATTGCGCAGTCTACTGAAAGGTTTTTATTGACAAGTAAGGAAGTGTCCAAAAAAAAACAAAATCCAAAATATAAAATTTGTACATGGTGTTCTTATTGGCTAGTATTAATCTTTACTACAGAGTTTTAACACCCCCCCCGCAATAAGAACACCCTATATACAATATTATGGATAAGGTATATAGACATATCAAAGTTAACTGTACACTTAACACTAATACATACTTACAAAAATAGACACATTGATATACACCGACCTATCACTATCTTTACACAACTACTATACACCTGCAGAATAATAACAACATACACCTAAACCTAAACTAAGCCTAACAACTGTACACATTTACAGTGCTTCAGTCTCGGCAAAGGTTTGGTCAAAATGTCTGCAATCATTTCTGTCGTGGGTTTGTATTGAAGACGTATGCAGTGTTGTGAAAGCGAGTCTCGTATGAAATGGTGTTTAATGTCTATGTGTTTTGTGCGTGAGTGATATGTATTGTTGTGTGCCGGTTTTAAAGAACTTTGGTTGTCTGTATGTATGGTGATGGGATGAGAGACGGCAAAGACTTCGTGTATGAGAGTTTTCAGGTAAATCGCCTCTTTGCAAGCTTCAGCTAGAGCCATGTACTCGGCCTCTGTGGTTGAAAGCGCGACTGTGCGCTGCTTGCGTGCTTCCCATGAGATTGGTGCACCACACATGAAAAAGGTAAATCCAGTAAATGAACGTCGATCAATAATGTTGTTCCCGTAATCGGCATCAACATATCCGACTGGGTATGACTGACCTTTTGAAGTGTACTGAAGCTTTAGATCTTTGGTAGCCTTCAGGTACCGTAGAACCCTCTTAGCGGCCCTCCAGTGTACCCCCCCGTAATGTGCATTGAATTGGGAAAGATACGACACTGAGTGTGAGATGTCAGGTCTTGTACATATAGCAATGTACATTAGCGAGCCGATAAGTTCCTGATAAGGAGCTTCAGTTTCTTCTTCCTTCGAGGGAAGAGTTAGTTTCAGACCAGGTTCTAAAGGAGTTGATATAGTTATTGCATCATTCATCCCAAACTTTGTAATAAGTTTCTCTATGTACTTGGTCTGATCGAGAGTAGTGCAGCCTTTGCTCTGTATGACACGCATACCGAGACAGTCTCTAAGAGGACCAAAATCTTTAATTTTGAACATTTTTTTAAGTTCTTTTTTAAATGTCTCTCTCATGAGATCATTGCTGCTCAAAACAAGGAAATCGTCGACAAACACGGCAACGACTAGTATGTCATTACCATCTCTTTTAATGTAGAGACAGTGTTCGGATGGAACTTGAGTAAGCGACAAAGTGGCAAGTGCTTCGCACACTTTTTTATTCCATTGTCGTGGAGCTTGCTTCAAGCCATATAGTGCTTTTTTCAGTAAACACACTTTCCTTGGATCTTCAGAAAAACCTTCCGGTTGTTCCATATATATTTCCTCATCGAGATCTCCATTTAGAAAAGCAGTTTCTACATCTAGATGATGTACTTGTAGATTGTGATGAACTGCATATGCCAAAAGAAGTCTTACAGAAGAGAGTCTAGCAACTGGTGAAAAAGTTTCTCCGTAGTCTACTCCAGCCACTTGAGTGAAACCTTTTGCTACTAGTCTCGCTTTGTACTTTGTTATTTGTCCACTTGTATCTTTTTTAATTTTATAAACCCATTTGCATTTAGTTGTTTTCCGATCTGACGGTCGGTCGACTAGAACCCATGTTCCGTGATTCATTAAAGAATTGTATTCAGCATTCATTGCTTCTAACCATTTATCCTTTTGTGGATGTTGTGCAACTTCTTTGTAAGTCTCAGGCTCCATATCTGAAGTAAGGTAGATATTACAACCAGCTTCAAATCTATCAGGTTGACGTCTGTCTCGCTGAGGATATCTGCGCTCTGGCGATGGTGATTCTCTAGCTATAGCTTCATTTGGAGGAGGACTGGAAGAAGTTGAGGGTTCATCCAAAGATACTTCCTCTGATGTCGGGGGGGTACAAGAACTTCTACTGACTTTGGAGGATCTGTTGATTCTAAATCTGGTTTTCCAGATTTAGTGTTGGCATATATTTTATCCTCTATGAAGACAACATCTCTTGCAATTATAATCGTTCGAGGATTTTCAGGATTTATAAGGCGGTAACCTTTGCTTTCAGTTGTATAGCCAACAAAGATACAACTTTCTGTTTTGGAATCCAGTTTCTTCCGTTTTTCTTTCGGGATAAGGACATGAGCTTCACATCCGAAGACTCGCAGGTTAGAGAGGTTAACTTTCTTCCTGGTCCATAATTCTTCTGGAATTCTGTTATTTAGGGCTTGGGTGGGCATACGGTTTTTAAGGTAAATTGCCGTATTTACCGCTTCTCCCCAATATGCTAAAGGTAAATTCGAGTCTTTGAGCATGCATCTGGCTTTTTCAATTATAGTCCGATTAGCACGTTCACTAACTCCATTTTGCTGCGGTGTGTATGGTACGGTGGTCTGATGGATGATTCCATTCTCCTTTAAAAAATTAGACAAATCCGTATTTACATACTCGCGACCATTATCTGAACGTAAAACCTTAATTTTTTCGCCAGTTTGGTTTTCAACTAAATATTTAAACTCCACAAACTTACTAAAAACTTCGGCTTTTGATTTCAAAAGATACCCGTAAGTTTTTCGACTGTAGTCGTCGGTAAATGTGAGAAGATATAATGCTCCGCCCCAAGAATGCGTACTCATGGGTCCGCATAAGTCCGAATGGACTAATTCTAGGACTTTACTTGATTTACTTTGAGATTTTGAAAACTTTTTCTTTGACAGTTTGCCCTGTAAACATGGAACACAAGTTTCATTACAGTTCCCGCTAAAATTAACGCCAACTCGTTTATTTTTTTAAATATTCATACTCCTTGCATTGAGGTGACCAAGGCGTCTATGCCACAACATAGCAGTCTCTTTGGTGGTAGAGCAAAGAGCTTGAGAACTCTTTACATCAAGTTTAAACATGCCTCTGTAGTGTGAACCTGAAGCAATGACATTACCTGTCACTTGACAACTGCCACTCAAAGATATGGTAGCCCCTTGTGATGTAAATAAAACATCATACCCCTTATTTACTAATTTACTGACTGATAGTAAATTAGTTGCAAGGTTGGGAACGTATAAAACATCAGAAACTCTATTTACATTGTCAGATATATTAATATTTACAGTACCTCTGCCTTGACTCAGGAGTTGCTCTTTATTAGCAACAGTGATTGGAGTAATATGGGTGGACAAAGTCTCAAACCACTCTTTGTTATTACTCATATGTGTGGTTGCACCAGAGTCTAGGATCCAATCCTCTGAACCTGAAAAAGGGATGTTAGAAAAACAAGATGAAAGTGTAGAGTGGGATGTATAATTTGAAACACTGGAGGGCCGCTAAGAGGGTTCTACGGTACCTGAAGGCTACCAAAGATCTAAAGCTTCAGTACACTTCAAAAGGTCAGTCATACCCAGTCGGATATGTTGATGCCGATTACGGGAACAACATTATTGATCGACGTTCATTTACTGGATTTACCTTTTTCATGTGTGGTGCACCAATCTCATGGGAAGCACGCAAGCAGCGCACAGTCGCGCTTTCAACCACAGAGGCCGAGTACATGGCTCTAGCTGAAGCTTGCAAAGAGGCGATTTACCTGAAAACTCTCATACACGAAGTCTTTGCCGTCTCTCATCCCATCACCATACATACAGACAAACAAAGTTCTTTAAAACTGGCACACAACAATACATATCACTCACGCACAAAACACATAGACATTAAACACCATTTCATACGAGACTCGCTTTCACAACACTGCATACGTCTTCAATACAAACCCACGACAGAAATGATTGCAGACATTTTGACCAAACCTTTGCCGAGACTGAAGCACTGTAAATGTGTACAGTTGTTAGGCTTAGTTTAGGTTTAGGTGTATGTTGTTATTATTCTGCAGGTGTATAGTAGTTGTGTAAAGATAGTGATAGGTCGGTGTATATCAATGTGTCTATTTTTTGTAAGTATGTATTAGTGTTAAGTGTACAGTTAACTTTGATATGTCTATATACCTTATCCATAATATTGTATATAGGGTGTTCTTATTGCGGGGGGGTGTTAAAACTCTGTAGTAAAGATTAATACTAGCCACTAAGAACACCATGTACAAATTTTATATTTTGGATTTTGTTTTTTTTTGGATACTTCCTTACTTGTCAATAAAAACCTTTCAGTAGACTGTGCAATTTTCTGTTATATTTATTATACAAATAAGTGATAGCACTAAGGTCCGTATTACAAATCGTTACTCCGAGGCAAGGAGGGCGGGGAGAGGCCGTATGTATAGATGATCACCCATCCGTGTACCAGCCGCTGCGAGCGTAGCTTAACCTGAACGATCGACCAGTGTGGCTGTTATTACTTAGAAAGACACGATATCAACCAAACTTTTATCTGTCTGTGTGCGTATTTTTCTTCTTTCTGGCTTCGTTTAGTCTCCATAAACGGTTAAGTAGATATGACTAATTAAAATAATAATAAAAAAATACGTTTCGTAAGTACCCCAAAAATATTTCAACGGTCTAGTAAATCTTTTTTAACACAAATCATTTTAAACAAGCGGCCTTACTATATTATTCTATAATACAACCCAAATTTTCACCAAAACTAGGCCCACAATAAAACGGAACGTAATACAAATCACTGCGTATTTAGTAAAAAGGTTTGTTGAATTTAATTCAAGCTTACTGTAAGTAATTTTCACTAAGTAGTGCCGGGTGTTAAGGCGAGATGAAAGGCTGGATTAAAATGTCGCATCAAACTGTGCGAGCGCACCAAAAGGCTTTAAAGAGAGGTTCAAGAGAATTTATTCGGAATTCAAATACGACGCTTATCTTCCAGGCCGATCTTTTTTCACCGAATAAGTAGGCCTCAACCAAGAAGATGTCAAGGGCGTCTTTATCGAGAGATATGATATTAAGGTTAAGGGCTGCGTTAAAGATAAGGTCGTTTCCTGAATAAGGTAAGATTCATGATTTTTCAACTTCCCGTTCGCAAATCATTTGAATAAACGAGGGAGACATTTACGTAAATACGACATTCGAGTGCGTACTACAGAAGTACAGACGTCTCGAGTTTATTACTCGTATCCACGTAATATTAGAAGCATCTCTTCATTTAATCTTTATTTTTATGACCATAACATCGGCTGCCGGCAAAAGTTACCACCCACCAGACAAAGTCTTGCCGCCAAGCGATTCGTTGTGTTCCGGCATGATGTCTGGTGAAGCCGGACGGAGGACGGGTCTGAGCAGTTGTGTTGCGATGTGTGCCGGGTACGATGCGCCAAATGTTGTTGTGTCGGGAGTGTGGTCTTGGAGAGTCTCCAGACCAATCTCCCTCTGGCGCAGCATCGTTGTTCGTGTTGGTCTTGGGTTTTACATTGCATCACCTCGCTCAACTGCCGTTATCCTTCCTATTCCTAAGTTTTTTAAATGAATAGGCTTAATAAACTAGTGCGCTTTACCATCAACGATTGCATCACTGTTTCTCATCAGGCGGGATTTCAGTCAAGCACTAGTTTATAATTATTTTTAAAAAAAGTCCCCAGTACAAATTAATGGTTTCAAAATATCTTTCATATTTTTATTTTATAGGTAAATATTTCTAATGGATGATACAAAAACCGGTAATATTTAATTAATTAGGCCGTCTCCGAGGTATCGTGTTATATGCACCTACACACATACCATACTTTTCATCCAACTATAGTTCTCGAGTACGCATTGTACAGGATGTATCTGACATCGTAACGCAAACTTTGCGAAAAGGCTAGACAGCATGCCATTAACAAAATTATGATAGTCATTTGAACGGTTACAGAATTCACAGTGTTTAAAAAAGTGTCGGCTCGCCCTTTGAACGTTGCAAGCGTGCCGCCGTGCGGGTTTGTAGGTATGATGTGAACTTTATTAAATCAGCTGATAAGATAATTTTTGGAGTTTTGTTTTCATTGGGCTTTTTTGTGTAATTAGCGAATTAATTAATTTTTACTTTAAAATCTTATTGGGTTATAAAAGTATAGTAATAGGGATGTATCCAAGGTATGAAAATCAAAAAAATAATTAGTCCGTCTTATAGATAATAAAAAAAATTAAGAATGTATTTTTTATTTTGTCGAAATTACCAAAAGTTACTGAGATATAGCGTATTAAAGTTATGGAGTGGGGGCTAAGTACGTCACGCCATGGTATATTTTGTACGACGGCGTGACGTCATGCGATATTTCAAATCAATATATCTTTTTAAGTATTTGAATAAAAGAAAAAATAAAAAATACGTGTTCAATATTTTTTAGAAATCTATCTGATGGACGTTAAATTATTTTTTAGGATACAAGCCAATTATGAACGGTCTAAAGTGAAAAAAACTACATATATTTTTTTTTAATCATGAAAAAGCCAACGAGAAATTCCACCACTGAGGGGTTCAGAATCATATACTAGATCCATGGTACTCGTTTGTGCGTCGATGTCAGATACACCCTTTATAGGCTTTTACATACACACAGCCTCCGTGGCGTAGCGGTAGCGAACGCGGCCGCTGCGCAAGGAGGCGCGGTGTCGATCCCCGCGCAGTGCAAATATTTGTATGCCTTAATATGAATATTTGCACTGGTCTGGTCGTGCCTCGGAAAGCACGTTAATCCGTTGGTCCCGGTTGCTATACGAATATCTAGTGGCAGTCGTTACGGGTAGTTGGAGCACTCAAAAGTCCAACAATTGGTCTAACTGCAATGCTTCGATATCTCCTTCGGGTTGTGGAGGTCAGACGGCAGTCGTTTCACGGAAAATATCGAAGTTTAGCCAAAATCAGCAGTTAGACTAGTAAAGCGGACCCCAGACTCCAAACCAGCAAAACCTTCGGATGCGACTGAGATTGATGATGATTGTATAGGTTTTTCTCATAATCAACAGTTAGATTATACTGGTAATGTATAGCTTGATGTGTAGCCTACACTGGTTTTGTGATAATTGAAACATTGAAGCCTGTTTTGAGTTAAGACAACCGTTTGGAAGTTCATTACGGAGCCATTTTTTTAATATTATTTGTCATTGTGGAATATTTTTTTAAAGTATTTGTAACCGAGCTACAAAGCCTTGCCTCGCGACCTAACCAATATGCATGATCATTTGCGCGTACACACGTTCGTCGCGATCATATGTCAGTTTTTATTAGGAAAACTCTCAATGTCGGCGCGATCACGTACGTATTAGGCCGCTGCCTCGAATCCTGCGGGCAGCGGGACGGCGGCGGCGGCGGCAGCGGCGCGGGAGCCGAGCGGGCATCGAAGACCCGTTCTCGAAACTAGCGGGCATCGAAGACCCATTCTCGAAACTAGCGGGCAGATCGCGCGTCACTATAGCCGCGTAGTATTGTGTTCATGATTGTGTCGACGAGATATTTGTTTTTATTTGCGAAAGAAATGTCTGAACAATGGCGGCAACATCTTTTTGATTTAAATTTATTTCTAACGCTCGATCACGGCTCGCTGCCCGCCCGCTGCCCGCAAGATTCGAGCGCGAGAAGTACACCGCTCACTCGCCGCCGCCGCCGCCGCCCCGCTGCCCGCAAGATTCGAGGCAGAGGCCTTAGGGTTCACCGAACCATATATCTTATCATATGAACGCGACGAACTATTTTGGTTAGGACGTGGACATAATCAGTCAAAATAAAAATGGATCCTACTCTTAGTAGTAAAAGATAATTTCCATTTCACGCATGACAGAATATAAATCCAAAATTGA
This sequence comes from Sesamia inferens, assembly GCA_037179545.1. Lineage (NCBI taxonomy): Eukaryota > Metazoa > Arthropoda > Insecta > Lepidoptera > Noctuidae > Sesamia > Sesamia inferens. Next base: position 23,347,059 of record CM073923.1, read on the forward strand.
AAATGTGATTTCAATCAATATTCCTTCCAGAGATTCAGTGACAAAAATCGAAATCAGTAACTAACATTCATTAATAAAGTTAGTGTATGCATGAAACGAAAGTCAGATGAAGTATTGAATGCCCACACTAAAAGACGAATTCAAATATTTTAAGAAAAGTATAACCACTACTATGTGACTGGATTAACTCAAGTCAACATAAGTAAAATAAAAGCTTGTTAAGTAAAACTCACGTTTGTAACCAAAATTTCTGTGCATTAAAATGTCGAACACGAAGTATGTCGTTTAGTTACATATAGTGCAGTCATTGAAGCTAAAAATACGGTCTTACCTCCGAATTTTTTAACTGTGAACCGATTTGTATGAAATTTTGGAATTAGGCTAATCTTACTCTTCAATTCGGTTTACAGTAAAAAAAAATCGGAGCAATAATATTTCAATGACTGCACTAATAGTTGATACATATTTTAAGGCTGAGTTACGCAATGAAACAAGTTTTTTTTTTTTTAATATTTTACTAAAATTTGTAAAGCACTTCGGTTTCCCGAAATGTTTTAACGTGATTCAGTTCATTTATAATGCATATTATTGCAGCGCTCAGGTGTCCAGTATTACGAGCGTGTTTCATAACACCAGCTCAGAATGTCTGTGACATTGGTCGGCTCAACCGCGTATTAAATAATTCACGAGAAGTGCCACACAGCCACACTCGTGTCAAGTTCAACCGGAGAACACCACTGGGCTTAATGAGGGTTTTATTTATGAACAACTCTTTAAATAATAACTTAAAATTACGGCACCATTTCACGGAATGAAGGATTGAATAGAACTGAAAATGGAATTTACGGTACTAATTAGATCTTATAAGTACTCGTAAGTATACTAAAAATATCTTTCTTTGTCTTTGTTGAGAATTTATGTTAATAGGAAATTGATTTCAAGGTTAGTTTCTTAGCCCAGGATTCCGAACGCAATTTATGTATAGAATTTACCGTTTTGTGTTTTGTTTTTTCATGTCTGTTTATACATATATGTATCTGTATACATAAATAAATGAATAAAAAAATAAAGAAATAGATCTCTCGGGGACTATAATATGAAAAGTCTAATAAACCTGTAGAGAGCGAATAAGTCCAAACCGCATAAATTTAAATATCTTTCTGCTAACTCGGTTTATCCCTCAGGGAAGAAAAAGGAAAAATGGTAAAAGGCCGGTAAATTCTTGTGGAATATGAAACTGAATAAATATCATTTCGGAACTCGAATAATCTATTCAAAATATACCATGCCGGTCACGCACTGATCGTCCATCGCGGTAATATTGATTATTGCATTCATTTCTAATTCTAAGCATATTCAAAAACTTTATTGAACTTACCAGACCAGACAAGCCCAGTAGTGTGATACTGCTTGACATAAGCCTGTAGGTCCGCCAGCAGCTGCACCCAGGCGCGGCACCACTCCACGTGCGTCTTGTTTTTCTCCTTCCACTCCTTCAGCACTCGGTTCGTATAGAACTGGCCGGCGTCATTCATCTCCTTGACGTACGGCGCAGGAGTGGGGGTCACGGCCACCCAGCCGAGAGCCGGTATGCTCTCCGAAATGGCCGACAGGTGATTAAACAATGTCGAAGCGCGGTTCTTCTCACGGAACTGCTGGATTGCAGAGATCTGCTCGCTGGTCGGCGCGAGGAGCTGCATCTCTTCGGCCTGGGAGGGCTTGCTCCTTGTTGTAGCCAGTTGGATGTAACGGAGCTGCGCCCTGGTGACAAAATCAACCATGAACAAAGATCTTGAACAAGCAGTTTAGAAATACTAAACATGAACCACAACACTCTTCAGACATACATAAGTATTTATATAAATATTTATTTATATAATAAGTATTTATATACTATCACGTATTTATCAAAAGCAGATCATTAAGCATCTTATTACATTAATAACGTTGACTTTACTTCAGCGAACCTTATTAATGTTCTATGTATTTAATTAAACAGTACAAACAAGTTTTGATGGAGGAATTAATTATGAAATTAGAACACTCCTTACCCTTCGTTCCTCGGAGAGCACCGAAGTACTACATCCTAATTGCTTTACACAGCCGCAATGGGCGTAATCACGATAGATTTCATGTTGACATCCAGACAATGTTCATTGCGTGACGATCTACAAGCCCTTTGTCCAAAGGGATCAATCTAACCACGGAGATCATACCAAATTGATTAAAAAATAACCCATTTTATAAGCCTTGACAGATTTACTTATAACAACTTGAAATAGTTGTCGAGAGGATCCATTTAAAACACCGAACAAGAACAATGTTTCACGACAAAATTATGGTTAGTGTAACCAAATTGCTGCTTGTTACTTTAAGCATACCAGCTTATATATAATAGGATATTGCGTTTCTCTGTTAGGAATAAATGGAGTGTAAGTAATTTCATATAAAGTACGGTAACTCAGCTCGTACTGGAATGTTAATCAAAAAGAGTTGGGGTACCACAATGCGTCGCTTATTATTATGTAGAACTAGGTATGCCCCGCAATTTCACCCGCGTAAGTCCGATCCCATGGGAATATTGGGAAAAAGTGCCGTATGTGTTACCTACCTACGTTACTATCTGTGTACCAAAATATCATGCAGTAAGAAACAAACAATCAGACATCCATACATACAAATGTAGGTACAGACGACAGCAAATCAAGTTACTACAACCTATCAAATTTCTTTAATAGATTTTCAACTTAATCATTAAAGCTCAAAGTTGATTGGGAATATCTGCCAGTTTCAGGTAGCTTGACCTACTGTCGTTCGTACATCCCCTCACACACTTTCGCATTTACAATATTTGTAAGATAAGCTTATTTCTTACTGGAACGCGGCGTTGACCAGGTTGGCGTGAGTAGCCACATCGCCGCCGATCTTCTGCGACAGCTGCAAGTACGTCTGCAGTGGGCCCTGCCAAACAAAAACAAATTCAGTTAAAATATATCTGAGTCTGTACAAAAAATTTGGCTTGTTTAGTCCATAGGTAAATTGTTGATAAAGGTATATGTCTCATCAAAAATTAATTTAACAAAGTTCAGTGACAACGCTGTAACTCCAGCCCCTAGAGTAAAACACCGCCACGTCTAATAACTGTTTCGCCTTCAAATAATTCAGGTTTATTTAATACTAGCAACGCACCGTAGTTTCGACCGCATAAGCACATAAGTGTTGTTACCGTGGGAAATGTAGTTTCATCAATATACCTAAGTAGTACCTTTAAAGAGTAAATCTATTTATATATCCATTTTTTTAAATCGGGTTTCTATACATTAGTATAGGTGAGCTCCTCGGTGATAGGCCACAATATCGGCTGCCGGCAGAAATTATCACCCACCAGACAAAGTCTTGTCGCCAAGCGATTCGTCATGTTCCGGCATGGTGAAGCCGTACGGAGGACGAGTCTGAGCAGTTGTGTTGCGATGTGAGCCGGGTACGATGCGCCAAATGTTCTTGTGACGGGAGGTCGTGGAAGGTCTATCTCCCTCTGGCGCAGCTTCGTTGGTCGTGTTGTTGATTTTAACATTGCATCACCTTTTTTTTTTCCGGGGTGGAAATCCTCATAGGATGTCCGCCGCCCTGGGGTGGGCGACGGGGTCTGTCAGACTTTTACTGACTAAAACCACCCCGGTGTCTCTTCTATCACGAGCGCACGTGGGGCCGCGGGAGTCTAAATTCTTCCACGGCCCCACACCATCGTGCTGGCCCGGTCTGTCCGGGCCTCGTCTCCTGCACGGGGTAGTGGGGTGTTAAACTACACACTAGCACACGCTCTACACACACGCTCGACACTCGGGGTCCATCAATAGGGGGCAGGGATTTCCCCATGTCCCTCGCCCCTGGACCCATTCATGGGGGGCGGAAGAGGGCGTTATCCGCCCTTCCTCGGCGCCCGGTGCGTCTTCTGCGGCCTGGGAAGGGAGTTGAGATCTCCCTCTCCCGTTCCGCAGCTTCCTTCTGCGACATCACGTCTTCGCAGAAGGACACCACCGCGTCCCACGACTCTGCGCTACCGACTATCCTCCGCGCTACTGCCAGCAGCGTCAGGTCGCCTCCTACTTCGTTTGTAAGGACACGGCGCTACACCTCCCAGCCACACACTCGGAGAGCGTGTGCTGCGCCGTGTCCTCCCCGCATTGGACGCAGTGGTGGCACCGAGCGTCCGGCTCCCTGCCTAAGCGACGCAGGTACTTGCCGAAGCAGCCGTGCCCCGACAGTACCTGCGTCACCCTGAACGACAGGGAGCCGTGCCTCCTCCCGAGCCAGTCGTCGAGTACTGGCCGGATCGCCTCGACGGTAGCGAGGCCGGCGGTAGGGCGCATAAGCCTCTGCCGCCAGTCCGCCACCAGGACCTGACGGAGCTCCTCTCGGCGCAGCTCGATCTGCCGCTGCACCGAACTGGAACCCCGTGTGCGCTCTTCCTCGCGCCATCGGTACAATGACGCGAGTACTTTCGCCTCTAGGTCATTGCATCACCTCGCTCAACTGCCGTATTCCTTCCTATTCACTTTAATAAACTAGCACGCTTTACAATCAACGATTGCATCACTGCTTATCATCAGGCAGGATTGCAGTCAAGCGCTAGTTTATAACATAATAGTAGGATAGAAAACTAGAGCTTGCTACAACAAAACCAGTCGTTTTATCATGAAAACTCACTGTATTCTCAACAAAATAGCTTACAACAGAATAATTTCAGAACAGGCGGAGCGTAAAATAAAACAAAAAAGATTAAGAAATAAGTTATTAAACTATTATGCTGAATTTATAAGATGCTTTCATATCATACAAAGCCAAAGAAAATAATTTCATCGAATTCCTTTGAACAATTTGCTCTTATTGAGTTTTCTTCGCAATAAATAGTTAATAATATATGTTTTAGTTCATATTACACAATACAACATAATAAGGTCCACACGTTTAGTATTGTTATTAAGAGTATATTCTATTTACTGTGATAAGTGTCCGATCGAAACCATTAATAAAGAAAAAAAAAAATTGTTGCTCCTCAAAAATACTCACAATAGGTAGTTTGAGTGGATAGACTCTCAATCACTCGAAAACTCGCCACCATAATAAAACAAAATGAATAGCAACGACATTGGCTCTGATGGAATTCATTCATTCATTCAACGTGTCGACAAATCACAGCGCGACAACTGCCGAATGCACATTCAGTTTCGGTCGGAGTTTCGGCGTTCGCCGCCGAAAACGAAACTAAACTGAAAACGAAACTAAACTGAAACCGAACATTCGGTGGGATACGAACTGTGACTTAAGTATATAATGTCCTTTTTGTATCCATTCAGTATAAATAAAATTGATTAATAGCTATAAGCTGAACAAAGTACGTTTTTCTTTCTTATTTACCCAAGGGAAAGGTATTATTAATTGTATTATCATTTGTATGATGTTCTTAGCATTGAAAAACATAAACACTATAGTACTAGACGAATACTTAACTAATAGTATACGAGTATATCAGTGCCTTTTATGCTCAGAAAAATAAGCGTGATAAGCTTCCGTCCTGATTTAATTTATTTTATTTTTTACTGCGTTATTTACATTGCATTCACTCTTCAGATTACTTTCATCATGTTACGGAATACTAAGTAAATGTATTTTCCTCTCAACAGTTTTTATCAACACTGGGTGCCACAATCGTGAAAACATTTTAAAGAAAAATAGACGAAAAAAGTGTAAAAGCGACTTCCATTTTTAAATGAATCACGGATTGGTCAACAATCGGCGTTGACAAACACTCGAACGACTTGGTGTAAGTTAGCATCCCGAGTAAATAAGAGGGTTTGCTCGAAGGCGGCTAGTTGACGGAATGGGGGAAATTGAGCGGTTACTCATATTTCCTGAGAGAGAACCTTTAAGCGCAACGCTATTCGCCCGACCGTCATTAATTGATTTTAGCTCACGTCCAAGACCTTACCGTAGCAGTCCCAAAATTCCAAGGGCCTAGTTTTATGTATGGTGCTTTATACAGTATGTTAAGAAAACCCTGTCCGACCCATAAGGATAATAAAGGTTAGGTAAACACATAACTAAATATAATATAAAATTTTACGTAATCATCATAGTACCAATACAAATGAATTTTGAAATAATCTTTTTTTTCCCGCGAATTAATTCCAACTTCCCCGAAATTTGGTAATTTTTAAAAAAGTGACAACACCGGTATTATTATGAGCGAATAGCGATGCGACCATGTGCCCTGCCGCCCGCCGCCCGCGGAAGGGTGCTTAACGGACATTTATTAAGTTACCTCTTTTTGCGAAATAATATTTATTTTTAGGGGGATTTTTTTTAAGTTTAGCCCGGTTTTGTATCCATTAGTAGAATCAGTTATCGATACCTAACAACACCTTCACGGGTCGGACAGGGTTTTCTTAATATACTGTATATTGCTAAAGGAAATTTTTGTGAGTACTTTTGTTTCATATTCCGTTTTAGACAGTAAAGTCCCTTTACACACAACCGCTTTGCGAAATCTATTAAGATGTCATTTTTCAGAAAAAATGTCAGAGTTAAAAAGCATTTGGGTAAAAGTTTTATACGGTTCGCAAGGTAATATATTAATTTGATATTTTGTCACACAACCTTTAAACTTGTCCCGGTTAAAATTGTATTCAATTTATGAATAAAACATTGGAATGATTTATCGTACTTTCATGTCCACTTTATATTAAGCAGACGGTTTGGCAAAAAACAAACGGACTGCTGGAAACGGGTTTATCGTTCAGTTCAATGTACTTATAAAGCCGTGTATAGATTAACTTATACCATAGTCCTCTTCTTTCTTTATGCCGTGCTTATACCGTACTTACTGTTTTCTTAGTAATGAGTCTATGCAGTCCGGTTTTTTTGCTCGGTGAACCTTACACGGATGAAATCATTAAATCTAAATAGGAATTTAAATGCATGGTCGGTGCACATTAGGATATCCTAAGCTATGATCAATTTATTTTACACGTAAAATTCTTTTTTCAATGAAGCAATTATTGTAATTAGTGATCTTAATTATGTGTCAAACTGAGGGTTAAACACTCTTTTAATAGAACAGGGCCACGCTATTAACGTGACGTGTTTTTTTTTTTAAGTTCAAACGTACTTAGGACCAGAAAAGGCACACCTTCGTTGTTTATATGCTTGACATTTGCGTAGGTATGGATAAACCTGCAGAAGAGTGCCCATCCCCATTCTCAAACAAAAATAATTTGATAGGTCCGACCAGAGCATGAGTATTTTGTCCAAAACATAGCATACCTGTACTATATCTTGATAACCGTTGACACTCATGTTGTCGCTTGCTTCAAAGACCGGTGCTTGATGTAGTGAGAGGTCGGGGACGGGCGACGGCGGCGCCGGAGTGCCCGGCGGAGTAGTCGTGTGTGTGCGCAGTAGCGGCAAGCGCTCTAACCGCGATGTGACGCGCTCCAAGCGCTCTATCAGGCTCTCGAGCTCACACGCTGGGCTTTGGGCAGCTGCTGCAGCGTCGGCTTCGGAACCTAGGAAAAGAAAATAGGAAATGAATCACTAATTAAATGGTTTCAGAAGACTTTAGAAATAATATTAGATACGCTAAAAGATAGCCTCCGTGGCGTAGCGGTAGCGAACGCGGCTGCTGCGCAAGGAGGTGCGGGTTCGATCCCCGGGGATCGAACATTGTATGCATGAATATAAATGTATTTGCACTGGTCTGGTCGTGCCTCGGAAAGCACGTTAAGCCGTTGGTCCCGATTGCCATACGAACATCTAATGGCATTTGTTACGGGTTGTTAGAGCCCTCAAAAATCCAACAATTGGTCTAACTGCATTGTTTCGATATCGCCTTCGGGTTGTGGTGGTCACACGGCAGTCACTTCACGGAAAATATCGAAGTTTAGGCAAAATCAGCAGTTAAGACTGGTAAGCGAACCCCAGACTCCAAAGCTGAAAAAGCTTCGGATGCGACTGGGATTAACGCTGAGATGATGACGATGAGGCTTTAGGCAAAGACAGTGGTTATCTAGTCAATGGGAGATAATATTTCTGACAAAAAAAAACCCCTTATCAATAGTGTAAAGACAACAATATGCAATATATATTATATATATACAATATGCAATATATATTATATACATATTATGTCTACAAACAATCCTACAATAAAATCACTGGCTTTTCAACAGAAACTTGAGTTTACGACACACTAGCGTAGAAACTGTTCATATAAATAGCAACACATTATTTATGTTGTTTTAAAATAATTTCTTTATTTTTTCTTGTAAAATTATCCGGCTGTTTGTCTTCGTCCAGTTTTCTCAGAAATATTAGAAATAGACGAACCATTCCTAATCTAAAACTCATTTTATCTGAAAGGCTGACTTAATAACCAGATTGTTACACTTTATCTAAGAGTAGGCAGTACGTATAGTTTATTTATAATTTCCACATGGATAAAGCCGGGTACATAGTGTTTCATAAAATGTAGAAGCTGCGTTGGGGTTAAAATCTATGGCTTCACGAGATTACACATCACACACCATAACACCTCCCTGTTATGGTGTGACGAATGACAATAAACTTTTTATACGTGTTTTATTATGTGGAGGCTAAAATCTTACCTATTTATATTTTAGCTTTTCTTCCAATCCCAAGTTTATTTTGTTTTGAACCAAGCCCTCTGAATACAAAGCACTTAGTCAACCTTGAAGAACAACAAGCACATCATAAACTCAAAGAAATGGGCCTTCATAATGTGATATTTACGCCGCCCGTGACCTATCCATTTACGATATTCAAATGCTAACTGTAATTGATGATGTTTCCTTAATTTTCAAGTGTTAGATAGATAGATTTTTTTTTATTAAACATTTATATAAAACTTTCTTAAGAACAACCATTTCAATAAAACTTTTCAACATTCCGTTTACATAATTCTATTAAAGTTGCCCTTGAATGACTTTGGAGAAGTTTGAAGTCGTCGGGAACAAGTGGAAAATAGTACCTACTACATGTAAATTACATGAACAACGTTTGTTAGCAGAATTTCAGAGATAAAAGGCAAGGGATCTGTCCCTGTTTCTCCTATTTTTTTTTTTTTTAATATTATAAACTAACGCTTGACCGCAATCCCGCCTGATGGTAAGCAGTGATGCGATCGTTGATGGTAAAGCGCGCTAGTTTATTAAGAGCCTATTCACTCAGAAAAACTGAGCGAATAGGAAGGAAGACGGCAGTTGAGCGAGGTGATGCAATGTTAAACCCAACAACACGACCAACGATGCTGCGCCAAAGGGAGATTGATCTGAAAGCCCTCCACGACCAAACTCCCAACACAACAATATTAGGCGCATCGTACCCGACACACATCGCAACACAACTGCTCATACCCGTCCTCCGTACGGTTTCACCAGACATCATGCCGGAACACGACAAATCGCTTGGCGGCAAGGCTTTGTCTGGTGGATGGTAACTTCTGCCGGCGGCCGATGTTATGTCCTACCACCGAGAGAATTGGCCTACCACCTTTCGAATGTTGGCAAAAATTAAAATTACACGATGTACAGCAGCACCAAAATGGAGCGTCATTAAACATGTATGAAGAAGGAATTTAACGTAAATAAGATGAACTCCTGAGGTAACAGGTGCTCTACGTAAAAATAATTACACAATGTCAAAAATGTGAGGTATCTACATTCCTTTTGCAATAAATAAACGACTAAATGAAAACAACAGTATTATACCTAGAGCTGTATTGAAGGCCTCTTCAGTCATTTGTGATATTTCTCTAATATCCGCTGCATGTTCTCCTTCCGTATCAATTCGCTCAAACATCTTGATGAGATGTTTCATATTTTTCCTTGAATTCTCGTCCATTGTTCCAAAGAACGTAAAACGATTAAGAGAGTAAATCACTAAATAATTGAAAATCTAATAAGTCCACACTTTGATCACTTTGGTTCTGGTCGAACGCTCACTATCGACTGACTCACTAAGATATGATGAAATGATAACGTGTCTTTAGAGAACCGTCATTGTGTAAATTACACCTAGATAAAACGAATGCTTGATAACAAGTAGGATAGCCAGCATACAAATTTTCCAAACGATAGATGCAGTACAATATATAGATATTTTGTAAAGCCAAGGGCTACGAGGTTACGTTTAAGGATAAATTAATTCTCATGCTGTTGACGTTGAAAAATCGTGACAAATGACTAAGGAACTGGGGCTTATGTAACGATGTGAACATGAATTTTTCGGGAAACCTATCTAATATCAGTTTTTGCAAATCATTTACTGAAGTATTACTATTACCAAAGTATGTACTGCTCGTAGACCCACATCAGCACTGAAAGGGTTCAACTAGTGACGTCGAGAGTGATACAAAGCCATCCCTAAATAAAAAATATCTTTTGGCTTTCTAAATCTTCTATCCACAGAGATATTCACTCTGCCATTTAAAGAAAGACCTTTCATTTTAATGATAATAGGTTCAGTCCAAGCAGTACATAGAATGTTCCTTCAAACATTTGCATTTAAATAGGAGCAGTTTTTTTTTTGTTTTTCGATTTTACCCACGTTGAAAAGTATATCGATAAATGATTTGTGAAGAATTTCCAGTTCAAGAAGTTAAAGACATAATTTCAAAATAAAGCCTAACATTATGCCTTTGGTGTTATTATTTTCTAAGCTGAGCTTTTTGGCTACATAAAAAATATTTATGTAGGTTTAGAGACGGTTCAAAAAGCCACATGTTTGCATATTTCATTAAAAAAATGAGCGTGTGACCTTCAAACATCAAACAAACAGTAGGAATAAATTGATTGAGCGGTGGTAAATAAAATTGGAAAATTATTCTTTCAGCCTGTTAGAACAGTAAATGGTTGCGGCGAAAAGCAATCAATACTTATCATGACGTAAGTAAACAAAACCATAAAGATGGCGTTATTCGAAAGCTCAAATATCCTAGTAAACAAGTCCATATATTCTGACTAGACATATTAACTGCCTCAAAACTAACAAGTTATCGGAACGGGGCCAACATGCCAAGTAATAAATGAGAATTTAACAACAGTGTACAATATTAATTACATACCCCACTTAATTTTAATTAGTAACGCCGCATTAAATATTAATTCAAGGATATGCAAAATACCCTATAAGCTATTTAAAAGACCTACTACCAGGAGCACAGAGGTTGAAGGAAAGGTTAAGGTTTAATGTAAATGAGCATAACGTATTTCATAAGTAAAACTGGGTCACATTATCGATCGATGTCTAATATTAGAGCTATAATGTATTTTTTTTTTTTTTTATTATAACCCTGAAGAATTCTTAAGGAAGGATTCAAGCTACGACGACGCGTAGGGGCCCAGCAAAAAAATGTCGTAAGCGAAAACGACGTAGTAGGGTGGACCACGGGATGCGACGGGGTGGGTTGGAAGATTCGGAGGAATAAGAAATTTCACGCCGACGAAATCGAGAGCAGAAGCAACTTACTTGAAAATTAAAACAAACATGTACCTACAGCCGCATCTCTGTCGTATAAGGCTGTGTGTAAGTATTGTGTGGCGTAAGTCTACCTTACACAATGGGGTTTTTAGGGTTCCGTATAAAAAGGAAAAACTGTATTCTCTATTACTAAGACTTCACAATCAGACTGTCTATTACCAGGCTGTATCTCATAAATAGCAAGACAGTTACAAGTTTTACAGATAATGTATTTCTGTTGCCGCTGCAACAAATACAATTTTTTTATAGATAATGTTACAGAAACCTTTATGCGACCAACCAACTAGCACCTGGCCTATTTTTTTAAATAAAACTCTGAGCTTAAGTATAGAGTATTCATAGGTATTACTACTCTTTTAAATAAAACTCTGAGCTTAAGTATAGAGTATTCATAGGTATTACTACTCAGAGATTGAAAATTGCGTAGTTTTTCATACAGACCAGACCCCGTAAAGCAGAAAAAAGTATTTTATCACACGAGATTGTAGTAGGTACACAAACAAGATATCTATAGAGCTTTGCGCGATCCCTTAATGGAACTTTGTAGTCCCCAGAACCTTGGAATTATCAACCCTAAACAAGAAAATATACAGTACCTATGTATCTACATTTATGTATATTTTATGTACCCACGAATAGTACACGAGCAATGATAGAGCTAAAACTTTTCTACGTCATAATAAAAGGAAATTTTCAAATGGAGTTTCAACATGTGAGGCGTGAATAGATTTGCCTTGGTAGTCAAAAAACTAGAGGAGACACAAGACACATATTTTCATACCTAAACATATTTGCAAGTAAAAATACCCAAATATAAAACTAGCTATTACTTAGCAATAAAACCTGAATTTGTAACAATGCTAATATACATATATGAGATGGATGGATTACCTACCTACCGTATGTACCTACCTACGTATAGATTGAAAGAATGGCAAGGGCTTGTGAAAATCAATATAAACACTTTCACACGCCTTTGAGTACCATTTTGTTTTCAATGGCTCACATTTTGTTTCATTGTTTTACGCCTTTTCAGTTGTTGTCATAATCTAAATATTTAAGAATTTAGCAATAGATAATGTCCATATCTAAATGTAATGTAATTAAGTCGTGGTGGCCTAGTGGTTAAAACACCAGCCTCTCAAATATGAGAGCGCGGGTTCGATTCCAGGTCAGGCAAGTACCAATGTAACTTTTCTAAAGTTATATGTATTTTCTAAGTATGTATCTTGGGCACCAATGACTGAAGGTGAAGGAAAACATCTTGAGGAAACCTGGACTTGTAAGTCTAAAATCGCCAACTCGCATTAAGCAAGCGTGGTGATTACGATCAATCCCTCTCTGTATGAGAGGAGACGATAAAAAGATTGATAATGATGATGATGATGATATCTTAATGTATGTCGAACTTAATACAACGGTTATCATAAATAACCCTGTACGTTAATGTGCAGCAGAGCAAAACAATCAACATGAAGAAATGTCTGAATAGATAATACAGATACCCATATATATCTTCACAAATAGCTTGTCATCCGCAACAAAGGCTCATTAACGTTAAATTAAAAATAAAAGACGATGCTTGATGAATTATAATTCGCAACGTTAGGTCGGAGCGGTATGGTTCAAGAACGAATAATAATTATCAAAGTAGGAATTTAACAATTTTATCCTTATAAGCCTTTTATCTTTTAAGGTAGACCTTTCAGCGGGGCAATTACGTAACACGTTATCAATAGGAATCGATTTAATTTTGACAGATAAACGACATTCACTGCGTTATTTACGCCTTGAGATAATTTAGAAATTTGCTTCAATAGAATACAGATTCCGGTGAATAGTGTGTTACTCTATTAAAGTGTTAGTGACAGATGCTAAGTTCTCGTTTGAACCCATCATTGAACATGTAGACCAATACACAAGGACGTTATTGAGGTCGCACCAGTGTTGAAATGCATGAACCGTTGAAATGGTCATGTTTACGGGAACGTTATACATTTAGGTATATCTACACGTAGAACACATAAGTGTAACATAAAAGATGTTCACAGTTCCGAAACTGGTAACAGGAACAAGGCCAATAAATAAAGCAAGGACATTTTCAGGCCAACACTTTTTTCGCAGTTACGTCTGTATTAAATTCATGACAAGTCCTTAGCTTCTGTTCGTTTTTCTGGTTCCGTACCCAAAAGGGCAAAAACGAGGCCCTATAACGAAGAATCCTATGTCAGTCTAACTGTCATCAGGCTGTCTATAAAGCATGATAGGTAGACAGTTGACATTTTGACAAAAAATGTAGAATTTCTGTTGCGGTTATGACAACAGATACTAAAAATAAGTAAAATCCCTGACAACAAATGCAATTTTTAAGATAAACGTTTGAAATTTTCATAAGAGATAGACATATACCATCGCGGACTTTTTTGTAGACCTTTTCAATGTGTACAATATTTCGTACATTATTTTGATAAATCTCGTAGGGTTCAGCCTGCGTTTTACTGCAAACGCGGAAAAATTTAATTATTTACGACATCACATTAGAAACCTCAAAAATAATTTAGTATTTCTCCACAATGTAATGGATGTTATTATACATATAAACCTTCCTCTTTAATCACTATCTATTAAAAAAAAACCCGCAACAAAATCTGTTGCGTAGTTTTAAAGATTTATTTATACATAGGGACATAGGGAAAGAGAAAGTAACTTTGTTTTATAATATATAGTAAAGTCAGTGTAACGAAATATTTAATCAGGTAAGATTAAATTATTAACTTTGTTAAGTACGTTCCAAGCCTTGGAGGTAAATTTATTACATAAGTACCACTTTGTCACAGCTACGTAAGCTTATTCCCAACTGACCTGATAGTTTCTATAATCCACGTCCTAGCAGCGGAATTTAAAAAGGCTTGCAGACTAAAAACTATGTCAAGAATATATTTAATTTAAATTAATATACAAAACGCTGTCATAGAATATCATGACAGTACACTTGTTTATTTTCGTACAAATGCTTCTTGGGCAAGGCCATTCCAAAATCTAAATATAAACTCATCCTAGCGTAACAGATATTTACATAATCAGTACAAACAAAAGAGTTTTCTTATTTACCGTCGCAAAAAAAATGCATTAAAGCAACTTACGTTAAATATAACCTAATACTTGATGAAGAAAAGTACTCAATATTGCCTGTTACTCCATGACCTCATATTCATTAAAACAGTATAGCTTCCGTCTTATTATTTATTCAGAAAAGGTTCCGTCTTATTATTATGCCTATAGCAGTTCTGATAAATAAGAGCCATTCTTATCATTAACGTATAAAGTTTTATACAAGGATTGACTCACTAAATATTTAATGAGCTTTAAAGTTTAGCTGTCACCGGCAGCAAGCAAGACAAGTTTCTTTATTTATCAAGGTACCAATAAAAGTCGAGTTAAACTTCAGTAAACACGTCAATAAACTTATGTGGCAAGTTTAGACAAAAATAACTTTGCTAAATGATTTTATTTATCATTAGGTTTGTACAAACACTTTTACATGTTAATCATAGTTAACATGTAAACGTTAGTCGTCCTCCGTGGCGCAGCGGTCAACGCGCCTGCCTGCGACGTGGAGGCCCCGGGTTCGATCCCCGGCCAGGTCATGATGGAAAACGATCTTTTCCTGATTGGCCTGGGTCTTGGATGTTTATCTATTTATGTATCTATTATAAATATAGTATCGTTGAGTTAGTATCCCATAACACAAGTCTCGAGCTTACTTTGGGGCTAGCTCAATCTGTGTGATTTGTCCGTATATATTTATTTATTTATCATATTTTAGGAACTAGATAACGAATCTGAAATCCCTTTTTAAAGTCCAGACAGAATCAATAGACACATGAATACCATGTATGTCAATGCCTGAGATGATCTTTTGAGAAAAGAACCACACAGATTGAGAAAATCGATCAGTGCACGCATTAGTCAGAAATCGTGCAGTTCAACTCAGAACTGAAGGAGTTTCAACTTGGACCTTTGGGTAGGTCATACTCAAACGGCCAAACCATGAGAAAACTACCGAAAGAATGAGAAAAATAAAAACAAAAAAAAAAGTCTTCATGTTGACAACATTTAAAATAATAAATAAAATAATACTTTACTAAATGTCATTGTATAATAAATAAAATCCATTAATGTCAATGTATATTTACACAAATTAAAACAATAAGTTGACACAGCACAATCCCTAGTCCTAATCCCATTTTACCCGACTGCCGAAGATATGAGGGTAATGTTTTTTGTCCTCAATATAATCTTTAACGGTACAAATTGCTTTCTGGCTCAACTTACTTACGTTTAATGAATGATTCGCATTTATTAAGGCTTATTAAGACCTTGAACGTAACTTAGAAGTATATTATAAAAGCGCATACATTGGCATCTGAAAGATTCACCTATGTATTTTTTAAGCCTTGTTGTAGGTATACAACAGATTTATTCCTAGTATTTATATTATGGATATAACTGTATTTTGTAAACAATAACATACTTTTACGGGTATATACAGGGCGTATCTGACATCGTAACGCAAACTTCGCGAAAAGGCTACACCGCCACTAACAAAATTATGATAGTCACTTATGTCGTTAATGAGCAGTTACAGAAATAAGTGTTTAAAAAAAGTGTCGGCTCGGCCTTTAAACGTTGCAAGCGTGCCGCTGTGCGTGTTTGTAGGTATGACGTTGACCCCTGATGCGAATTCTATTAAATCAGCTGATAGGATAGTTTTTCTAGTATTGTTCATATTGCGTTTTTTTGTGTAATTAACGAATTAACTAATTTTTACTTTAAAATCTTATTGGGTTATAACAATTATGAACGGTCTAAAGCGAAAAAACTGAATATTATTTTTTTTAAACCGACGCAAAATTCCACCACTGGGGGGTGAAAGTATCATGTACTGGATCCATGTTTGTGCGTCGATGTCAGATACACCTTTATAAAAGGTGGGAAATTCACAATGATTACATTCATCTCTTTAAATTTGATTACGATAGTGACTCGGGCTTAATTTTTAAACTGATCGAAGCTCGCTTTTGATTAACAAAGACAGTCTGTGACCTTGAGTGAACCGAGTGTAAAAAGAGCTAAAATGAGAGATTGAAAATATTGACAGCTCATTTCGCCCAACTTAGGTATAGATCCGGGAGATCTTTTTCATTAACGTCAACGCTATGAATCCACTTATTCAAGTATGACTGACGTGAGAAGATTCATAGCAGTGTTCCAGATCACTGTAATGATCCGCTTATGATTAAACTCGTTAATTAACTCATAAAGTTTGTGGAGTCGCGCGACTATGATAAAGAAGCCATTAGTTATTCTTCTTGTTATAAGGTTATACATAATTCCAAGTTATTTATAGCCAAGCACACACGACTGCAGGCGTGTAACGAGATGAGACCGAGACAACAATAATTACTATGCTATATTTATGACGTAACTCATGTAACGAACAATCAGTATTCAGACCCCAATCAGAAACCACAGAGCGTGGCGAAAACCACAGGCACGTAAAATTCTGTGTGTATTGCAAATTCTGATCCGCTATCTAGTCTTAAAATGATTTTGTTTGTATCCCACAGTTTCTACTTTTACGGGGAGAAAACGATTTTCGTAGATCGTTGACTAGTCGAATATTGCAATAGGCGGAAATCGTTCGACTTTTCCGCATGGACGAGAATCAAGATAAATTTTTACGTCGGGACTTAAGATTTGAATTCGATAAGTTTTACATGAAGTAAGGAAAAAAAAAAAAAATTTTATTAATAAACAAGTGCTTGACTGCAATCTCGCCTGATGGTAAGCAGTGATCCAATCGTTGTAAAGCGCACTAGTTTATTAAGAGCCTAGTCACTCTTCACTAAAAAAAAAACTGAGTGAATAGGAAGGAAGACGGCAGTTGAGCGAGGTGATGCAATGTTCACCCCAACAACACGACCAATGATGCTGCGCGAGAGGGAGATTGATCTGGAGATCCTCCACGACCAAACTCCCGACACAACAACATTTGGCGCATCGTATCCGGCACACATCGCAACACAACTACTCAGACCCGTATATTCTAGAAATAGCCACATTCAAATTATTTTGGTTTATATCATGTTTGCCTTTCCTCTGTGCTTGAAGTGGAAGGATATAATATGTATGAAAATCTACGAGTGATATTAATAGACATCAAATTCCATCCACCCATTCATCTATTATGGCTGCCGTTAATAGAACGGTTTGCTTTAGAACAATTAGGTAGTGTAATTAAAGACACGAAACATATATAATATTCTATATGCTTGATTATTGAACTGTACGTTAATATGGTTGATTAATGCCAACGTATAAGTAGATTTCTGTTTGATATATTATTTTGTTACAAAAGGAAGGAAGGATATTATTTTGTTACAAAAGGAAGGAAGGATATATCTATTACAAATAGGCTTATTTTTGTCCTGTAAATAATGATGAAGCTTCTTTTGTCAATAATATTTGCCTATACTAAAACAAGATTATACACATACCAAGTAATTGTGTCAGGAAGTCGTTAGAGGGCATTTATGCACCATCTGGCATGCAACATACGCTTTTGGTTAGCCATGTGTCAATCGTGTACAATTCTAAGTGTAAAACTGCTATTGTATGACCAATAAGAGCTCGCCTGTCCTACTTAACTTCTCTATACTTGCCAGCTTTTAATATTATGTACATCATCGATATTAATCAAGGTAATGCCCAATGTAAACTCAAAATATAATTCGGAGGTGCCTACAGCGTTAAAATGCATTAATTTATGGAAATTTTCCTTTTGATTAAGAGAATCGTAAATGAAAGTGGAGCTTAAGTATTCTTTTGACACCGCTTGGCCAATTATGCCAACGTTAATATGTAATTCCTAAATTTCTCGCTTAGTCAACTTAACACTAATTATAAGTCAAAATACAGTTTGCGAAATTATCAAAACCTGAACTGAATCCAAGTTATCAAGTCATTCCAACATACCGCTAGGATAATGAGTTAGTCAACCTAGTTAGTTAACAGTTATTACTTGACTGGTGTTTCAGACATTAGGTACTGGCAACTAGCAAATTCATTCAAATTCATCATCATCTTAGCGTTAATCCCAGTTCCATCCGAAGCTTTTTTCAGCTTTGGAGTCTGAGGTCCGCTTAGCTGTATAACTGCTGTATTTTGGCTAAACTTCGATATTTTCCGTGAAGCGACTGCCGTCTGACCTCCAAAACCCAAAGGCGATATAGAAGTATTACAGTTAGACCAATTGTTGGACTTTTGAGGGCTCCGACAACCCGTAACAACTGCCATTAGATGTTCGTATTCTTTAGTCACAGGAAATTATTTTTCATTTTTCACATTTTCTACATGATGTACATGTTGATAAGGAAGCGCTTACAGATTAATGACCGCCGCATCCTTCGGTACCAAACTTTAATAATAATGGCGCGAAAAAAGCAAGTCGATACAAGAACGCGCTGTCGCCGATCGGAGGTCAGTAAACCAATATTTTTAAAGGATGTTCTATTCCGTTACCAATTTTATGAGATTTAGTTTGTTTGAAAGTTTCATTTTTTTTATTTTTGTTGCTAGGTTTTTTTCTATATGGTTTAGGATTATTCCTATGAATCAGTATTGTTCGTGTTTTCTTTTATTGTCGTATTGTCAGCACCACTCTGTATGAGAATACGTGGAATTAACAATAACAATAGTGTAACCATATCTAATATACCTACTTATTATGTAGGTAGCCACCCTAAGTTTTACAGTGTTTTTTATTGTTTCATAAGTAATCATCTTTTGACTAGCCTTTTCCCAAATTTTTTTGGGGACGTTGGGGTAGGCTTCCAGTCTAACCGGATTCACTATATCAGTATTTTACATGGAGTAACTCCTCATCTGATCCCCATAACCCAATTACTGGGTAATAAAATAGCCCCTGGTAAGACTGCTGGTGACTTTCGGACTTCTGTCAACGATCTATGTATGAAGCCGGGACCAACGACTTTAATGTGCTTTCCAAACTTCGGAATCCGAAGCACGGAGGGGTCTCGGTATGTACAGATGGTCACTTTTTTCACAATTCTATAACGAAAATATAAAGCCTCATTTTAAAAGTGCAGTACAGAACAAACAGAAATAATTATAAAAAGAGAAAAACTTTTAGAACATTCAGTTACAGAAAGCAAAAAAAGCATTTCTCAAATACTCTCTAGTTATAAATGTAGTTAAAACTTCCACATTTTAAATAAGTCGCAAATACAATGGCGAGGACGTGAAATGTGGAGTGTTGAGACTACTAAAGCATCTCTTCCGAAACACACCGGTGGGTAGGTGAAGGCTGAAAGGAAAGTGGAGACCTCTTAACTTGCTCTACATTCGTAACCACCACCTAACTAAATGACATACCTACTCATATACAATTTTAATGAGCGCATTCCTTTTAAGAGTCAGAGTAGCCCGTGAAGTTAAAACTTTATTTACGTTTTTATTTTGGTCAGTGTCAGATTGCATGATGATTCCAACAAGATTTGCGACCATAACAAATACTGCTGCACAGAATTATTATTTATTTATTCACACATTTACTAACATTACAGTGTACTGTAATGGCAGTGACCTGTAGGTCGCTTAAACTAAAGCGGCAGAAAGGATACATTTAACGACATACATTTTATAATAAAATTTAATAAAAACAATTCTGATAAAATGTAAACAATAAAATAAAAACTATAACAAATAATTTTAAAATTTAAAACAACACTATTCGATAAGGTAATTGCACAAACATCTTCTTCATCTCAGCGTTAATCCTAGTCGTATCCGAAACTTTCAGCTTTTTTGGAGTCTAGGGTCCGCTTTACCAGTCTAACTGCTCATTTTGGCTAACCTTCGATATTTTCGAAGAAAGCGACTGCCGTCTGACCTCCTCAACCCGAAGGCGATATCGAAGCATTGCAGTTAGACCAATTGTTGGACTTTTGATGGCTCCAACAACCCATACCGACTGCCATTAGATGTTCGTATGGCAACCGGGACCAACGGCTTAACGTGCTTTCCGAGGCACGACCAGACCAGTGCAAATATTCATATTCATACATACAAATATTTGCACTGTGCGGGGACAAACCCGCGCCTCCTTGCGCAGCGGCCGCGTTCGCTACCGCTACGCCACGGAGGCTGTCAGTAAATGTTTTGATTATAAGAACATTTATGTTAAGTCTTGCACAAACACCATTTGTTAGAATTAGCAATACAACTCCTAAGTTTGAATTGTTCTCAAATATCACGATTTTATGTAATAGTAATTCAATAGGGTAATATGAACTTGTATTGACGATAAATAAATATTTGTTATTAGATGTGAATCATATTATAGATTAACACACACGACCTAAAACAGATACAAAACTGCAAATTGCAAAAAAAAACTTAAGAAAATTAGAATTTCATGTGCTACCTTTTTATCTGTTCTGTAAGCTACCCTGACGTTTTCGGCTTTATGCTGACTGGACCGGGAACTTACTCGAATTATACCTTGAACTTATTTCTTACAGAGTATCTTGAAATTACAATAGCAATTTTTTCAAGGGCAATTTAGTATGGTATGGCAACGTGAGAAGTTACGAACACTGATGTCATATTGCTTTCCAGCAATATAGTCCGTTCTATATTTACATTACGCTTGGGATAGGTGCCAGCTGGTCAAATCCGCCCGTTTGATTCGGATCAGCAACACTGAGGCTATATACATTATTATCAATAACGCGACTAACTAGCATGTTTTCAAATTTCAGTTAACATAAAACAAAACAAAAAATAAATAGAGGTAGGAAACATACCACTAGATACTTTAGTATCATACTGGTTTCTGTTTCATTCAAAACTTTACGCAAATTCCTTCAAATTACAAAACTGGGTTAATAAGGGCTGCTAAGGTACATTCATAATCAACGAACCTTTATGAAAAACAAAAAGCTTTGACCGCAAATGCTGTGTTCCGTTCAGTAATCCACCTGTTTCAAGTGAAATGGGCATGCATTGCGACCTTTTACATATTTCTGTCTAGATTAGACTTGTTATGCAATTTATTTTTATATGCCTTCACCTTCTCTTCCTAGTGGCATGGAATTCATATATTATCTTGTATTCAGTTTCTATTTATTTACTTCAAACTGAATTGTTATGTACATCAACATACACAGATACTAAAATATAAGTAGCTTATTTCCATAGCAACATAGAGGACAAGGTTCACATTATGTTATCCACTTTATCCTGTATTCTGTGTTTGCAGTGGTATTTCCGATGCGTACCAAATTATAGAATTGAATAGCAGATACCTAACCCACTATGAATTTTCTACATGAGTAGAGCGTTATACAGCGAACAATGGCGACTGGAATCGATTAATGGAGCATGGAGTAACTTCCTGGACAAAATTTGAATAGACTTTTCCTACAAGTCTTTTGATTTTACAAGGATTGGGTAAGCAAACATATTCCCATGACGATTTCGGCCCCGATGACTACTTCTTTTATGACGGTTATGGATTACGAACGTGTGATATTATTTGGTTATGAAGCAATCTTGGTTGTGAAGGCACTTCTGCACAATGTAGTCACTTAGATACGATTTTGGTAATGACATATTATTACTTGTGTAAACACTAATATGTGGGTAATCATATTGGTTATGATTGATGTATCAAACTACAAATTTCCAGTTATAGGTAACAATGAAAAGTTAGCGCATACTGGATGTATATATAGCCGACTTTTTAAATTATGTATTTTTATAAAGGTAAATTGACAACATTAATACCTAATTACGATACTAGTAGGTATCGCCAAAATAGAAGACCATCATAAAGTGGATAGCCAGTTTCGTTCATTTTTATTAAATTCAGAGCGCGGTATAGATTGCCCCAACAAGTACCTAATTAAAATATGAGAACTACCCAAACGTTCCCATGGATATGTATAAAAATAGGCTGTGCGAATACGTAAGACATAAATATTTGCGAAAATTGTGTTGTGTGTACGGACACAGTATCACATATAACCTTATCTTATAGGTCCTACTAGTAGAATACATGGTTCTCTATGAATACTACAGCATATTATTACAGTCAGACCAAAACTATTAAGTTCAATGACATAAGCTGTATAGCCTGACGGCCGACGATAGCGCCATATATTATTAACATTGATAAGCTCACGTAATTTGCCGGAAAACAGACTTACTATAATATTTTATTGTGTGAGCAGTTTGTATAATGAAAATGTTATTTATACACAGTGAATGAACGTGTACAGAACAGCTAAACAGCTTCTTTATCTATTTATTAGGCTAGGTTTAATGGTATGATTAATTGGTTTGGTTTTTAGTTTATCTGTCGCTGGATTAACACCACAGTGATTAATTTGATACAAAAACAAAACAAAAATTTGACGCAACTTACCAGTTACTAGGGGAAAAGATCCGTATAACAACCAATTACAGGCACAGAAATAAACACTTTCAGAGCACTTAACCGTTATTTTTCATGCACTGTTAGTAAAGGCACAATGCGTGTAAACATGCGCGTGCGTTGCCGTACACTGACGGGAGCTGGTAGGATCAACGCGGACGGATGTGTGACGATGATTCAGAAACTAAGCGGGTGTCCGCCAACCGTTCTCTAGAAACTCTACAACGATTGCCGAACTACATGCTCTTGAGAGCGCGAGCGTTTCGACCGAGACAACTATTGCTGTGACTCATTCATAAGGTGACGTGACGTACGGCTCATAAATGATGACAACATAGGATACAAAATTGACAACAGCCGACTGCCGAGCCAATCACTAGGTCACGCCGATACGATGCTCGATATTCGTGCATATTTAATTTCATGTTTGCCGAAGGTTGAACGAAGTGAATTCTATGTCGTTATTTATAAATGCATGCACTGGGAACGTAATTTGTATAGTAACAGCCAAAATATATTATGTTCGTGGACTTAATGAAAAAGAAGAATGACAATGGCAAAGATATAAAAGGAATAAGTACCCAATAAAGAACATGGTTAAACGTTTCTCAGCAAATTGCTCGTTAATAAGCAATAGAAAGTTTAATTAGGCGCACAGTCAACAACACTGTATAATACTTTGCTAATATAAAGCGTATTTATGAAAATAAAACACAATTTTATGGTTAATTATATTAGTATAAAACTGAGATATAACATAAGGTACGATAAGATGCCTATAAGCTTTTATACATGAAAATGTTATATTTTTTTTCATAAATTAAGTAATCTATAAAATATACCAAATATATTTATGATTACTCTGCAAAGTTAATACATATTTAAGTTCCCAATTTCTTAATAACGTTAACTAAACAACAGAAACTTGTTTCCAAAGAACAGTGTTGACGTTGATGTAATGTAATAAAAACTACCTTTTTCTATAATTTTTTACGTCACGGGGCTCCACCCTCGTAGGCCGAAATTATCCCATGGGAATGTAATATTACCGGGATAATAAGTATTCCGTGTGGTAATCTAGGTTATAAACTATCTGTGTGCCAAATTTAATACAACATCGTCCAACCGTATTTGCATGTTTACGTGCTCTTCACTATATCCGGCAACCCGGACAGCTTTTCTTTCGTGGGCTCTCTGATAACTAGCAAAACTGAATTTGGTCTGGAAATTCGGTCGCACCGTGTACATGAGGGCATAAGCATCGTTGTTATTGTTAGCATAGTTCTTGTGTATAATAAATGCCTTCAAACCGATTAATCTCAAAATACGCTGTTACTTTGTGGATTGAAGTATGCCAACTTTTTGGTTTCGAGCGAGCTCCTGCAACCAATCATCGGGTATACCACAAGTTGTAAGGAGCCGCAGTTACAGCGCAGGTATTGCCCGAAACTGAATTTCCTAAACTTACAAATTCTCGAGAAATAAGTAATTGATATTACATAGTAGATGAAATGTAATCCACTCGTCAGAAAAGTTCGTAGATATCGATAGTTATTTCATGTGATATTTATTGTCGTCTACCCTCTAGGGGCGAAATATGTAACATGCCTAAATAGGCCATGTGGGTTTATACATTATTATGTAGCATACATTATAAAAGGTCAACGGCGAGGAACATGTTCTCAAATAAAAGGAAATTCTACTGTCAACGAGAAAACTTTTGGAGTGCGATCCTTAAACCCAAGTACTGAAATTCGCGGTAAACTTGGCGAAAATATTCAATAGAATATCTAGTAACTGTAAAAGTGAACTAATGTTCCTATCTTTCTACGAATTAGAGGTAAGGTATAACGTTAGCTATTCCAGTTTCATTGATCGGTTTATAAGAAATGCATGTGGTAGATTCTTTTATTGTCTACGATGCCAGTATCATTTGAACAATAATAAACTAACGACTACCTTATGAATAAACAGAGTTTGAATAATCATAATTATTGAGACTAATATTAAAGTAAGAGTTAGGAAAACAATATTAGTCTCGTACATTGAAACGTAACGACAATTGTTTCGAACATGTAGTTCTTATCACTCTATACATAACTTTATCAACATAATGCTGTGCATTAATTTTAGTATACAAAAGTCTACTGATTTTAAGTTATCTTTTACTTCTCCTGGTATTCATTACGCTTTCATACGATAATCCGAATTGTTTGGACAGAATTATTATTATATATTATATTAAAATTAATTTTAAAAATGTTATGCCTTTATAATTAATATTATAACATAAGGTGCAATTTTGCATTTTCGTCAAATTTCAGAAGGCTGTTATAAAAGGCATATATAATCAAATTAAATTACGATTCCTGGTATAATTAATAAATAATGTTTTTTTAGTTTATTTAGGTTGACAGTGGTGCTGATTCTCTTGTTCACAAACTAAACTAATTTTAGTATTTTATTTTTTTAAGTGTATCTTCTTCATTCTATTTCATAAAGACTGTCGTCTGTACATTTAATTAGAAAGGGTGTATCTGACATCGACGCACAAACGAGTACCATGGATCGAGTACTTGATTCTGAACCCCCCAGTGGTGGAATTTTTCATCGCCTTTTCATGATTTAAAAAAATATGTATGTAGTTTTTTTTTTTTTTTTTCACTTTAAACCGTTCATAATTGGTAAACTTTTATAACCCAATAAGATTTTAAAGTAAAAATTAATTAATTCGATAATTACACAAAAAAGCACAATGAAACCAAAACTCGAAAAACTATCTTATCGGCTGGTTTAATAGAGCTCACATCAGGGATCAACGTCATACCTACAAACCGGCACGGCGGCACGCTTGCAACGTTCAAAGGGCGAGCCGACACTATTTTTAAGCACTGTGGATTCTGTAACCCTTCATTAACGACATAAATGACTAACATAATTTTATTAGTGGTATGCGGTCTAGCCTTTTCGCGAAGTTTGCGTTACAATGTCAGATACACCCTGTATACAATGTATGCGAAATTAATTGGTGACCCCCGTCATACGTGTTGATTAATTTTTGAAGTATTATAGTGCTGCAAAATGCCACCTGGCAATTATGAACTCAATTAAAAGTCGTAAGAAGAGTCTAATTGACGACCTAGATTTGTTTAAGAACAGTCTCCAAGCCTGGAGTACAGGCGTAGGGTAGCCAGCGTTTCGGTATTCTATAAAATGCATTTTGGAGTGTGCGTGGGAATTACTTAAATAATTGCGTCATCCCCGTCCCATCATCGGACGACCCGTCGTGCAGCGAGTATCCACTCTTACGTTATTGACACCGCTACTATACGGAGGAAGCATATCGTCTGGTCTTTTATACTGCCTACTTCGACTGGAACAATTTGCCTGTGGCGGTCTTCCCGTTTGATTGCAATTTAAGTATTTTCAAGGTTAGAGTTAAAAGGCTCTTAATAAACTAGTGCGCTTGACCATTAATGATTGCATCGCTGCGTACTATTAGGCTGGACAACGGTCAAGCACCAGTTTATAACGGTAAAATAAAAGTGGACAACACTTAGTCACAACAGTATCTTGCTGGTTCATACGTTTCACATGTCTTGAAAAAAGAAAACACGGATCTTATTGTTACATAACATCTCTATAGAATAATACCCTCGCTAGCACGCGATTTCAACCCTTTGAATAAGGTTGCTAGCTGAAAGGCCATGGGACTGTACCAATTAGCGAGAGAGCAAGTCACATTATTTAGTTAATAAAATGACTATTTTTAAATTTAATTAAGTTAATTAGAGTTACCTAATTAGGATTACTACCTACGTATTCTTCAGCTATGCCCCAGCCATTGCACTTCATTTCTGAATCCTGCTAATAAACATTTAAATGAAGAAGATGATTTAGGTATAAGTATAAGGCTAAGACGATTTTTTCTCGAATTTAACCATAAAAAAGTAGGCTAATGGCAAATAAATACGAATTGCGGGAATCCATATAAGTATACATTTTGGTAATAGTATGTATCTATATGTGTATATAGCTTATTTAAGTATTTATTTAAAGAGTGTTAAGAGCTTTTTTTCTTTATATTTTTTTTATCTAAAGCACCTGCCATTTCTCTTCACCACCTGTGGTTGACTGGTAGAGAATACCTAAGGCATTAAGTCCGCCTCTGTACATACAATTTATGTGTGAAAGAATAAATAAATAATTAATTAACAATACAGAAAGAATATTGAATTCTCCTGCAAATACACTAGTTTTGGTTGTGTGTTGTGGACAGTAGACTTTTTATTTGGTACAGGGAGCCCTATATTTGATGACATTCTTCGTTATCGACTCGATAAGGATATTTTGACTTTCTAAAATTACCTACAATTTTCATGAAAATGAATTTATAATCTGTCGCCAGCCACGGGAGCCACGCATTTTAAACATCCCGAATATTAATAGCATCCCTTTCCCAGTGCGGATAACTTATAAATGATGTATAACGCGGTTCATAAAAATAAAAACACCACAGGCAGGTGCATTTGGCCAAAAGCAACATGTTAAAAGTATACTAACTTTTATGTATGTATCTATTTAATTACTGAATCTAATTCTATTTAAGGTTTGATCAGTGTCATTTCCTCAATCATTTTCACGAGTTGTCTATGTTTGTTAGAATGTGGCGAATGGAGGTGAAATGTCAATTTACACAATACCATCCGCCAGCGACGCCGTCGGTATTGGTATCATAAAAGAGTTAACTCATCCATGGCTATTGCCGATAAATTAGTTGGTACCGTAATTGAATGACTGCACGCCTACCAATATCCGCTTATAAGGTTTGTCGTATATAAAACCGAGAAGGGAATTTCTTTATGCGAGAATAGTGAACAAATAATCTGTTTATGACAGCTAGCGACAAGCCGTTACCATAAAAATGTGCTTTAAAAATAAGTCATCGTTGAAGATAAAAATAGTTTTGCTATACAAATTCCTTGCCAGTTGTTTTTACCTCAGTACTAAGCCGTTGGTGGGACGGTGGTTAGTATTAGCGGAATTTCCAACACAATTTATTTATACTACCTATATCTATAATTAATCACACGTCAACACTGGCTATCGCTGAAAACCTGCGCTGAGCTCAGTCTCGTATACTCTCAGCATAATGCTGAGCAATGGCAGTTAAGCGCGAATATGATGCATGTTTATCCCCAACTTGCTTTTTTGTGTTTGTCTTTTTACCCGAATGCTGAAAAAAGAAGGGTGATGTTTTTTAAGCGTTATTTTTGCCGCATATAAACGTTATTTTTTCATTCTTATAAGTCATTATTTATTAATTTAAAGATACCAAGGAAAAAACTCTTACCATAATTATCAATATGTGAAACATATTTCTAATATCTTGAATACCTACCCACTCATTGTAAGAAGCTGAAGTTTGCAGGAAGTAAGATACTTGGGTAGCGGCCAAAACGAATCGATTTTCGCTCATCATTTTGGTCCAAATAACGAGACGGGGGTGCCTTCGTCAGAGGGATGATAATAATTCATGTTTAGTGGTGCGGGAATTGTTTACGACGTATAATTTAATTTAATGTCAGCTTAGAAGTGACCTTTTACGATCACTTGAATTTTGTAAATATATTGAGAAAAGTATTATTTATGAGGCATATTGGAATATGTTGTGCCTGTAGAGATGCAGTAAGAATTTGTATGAGTTGATGTATATCGCAGATGGATTGTAGAATCCGCTGTTTTACAAAACCGCTGCTTAAACAGCTCAATTATGTAAAACAACTGAACAACGTTCAGCTGGATTCTCATTGCGCTACGCTTTACAGTATTGCCATCGATGTTTAGACGTAATGCAAAATGGCTTTATCTGCTGCGTATATAAACGTACTTTCATAAAACTATTCCCTAATGTTAATACTTACTTGGATCGGCAACAACTGGTCCGAGTGGGTCAAAGCGGACACGGTGCTCTACAGCAGCGCGTGCAGCACAAACAAGATCGGAAAAAAATCTGTGTCGCCTTAATGCCAACTCGTCTCGACCCACCGGGGTGGCTGGAGGATCTGGCGGCCCATCATTTCCATCATCAACACCAGATTTGGCTGTACTCGCCTCAAATACTTCATCATCTTCCATATCTGACTCTTGTTTACTACTGGGCCGATTCTCTGATACCCCGTTGCTGCTGTTCGTTGTAGATTTTAATATCCCAGTGGATTTACGACGGCCTCCAGGGCGAACATCCACATTTGTCCGGGCAAGCTCCTTCTCCAGTCGCGCCAATTCTTCTAGGGTAGCGGAACCACGTCGACAATCTACAGAAAATCGCTTAAAATCCAGGCGAGTTTTCTTGTAATCCACAGAATACCTCTTTCTAGTTAAATCTTTTTTAGGAAGCACGACATCTAAAGTATCTACCTCACCAGCATCACTGGTAGAATCACTGTGTTCCTCTTCACTATTTTCCATTTTGATGGGTGCATCAAGGCTGGCTGGTAAGGATATTTCTTGGGCTCCTTCGTTTTCCAACTTCTCATCTGGCTCTACAGACTCTTTGACTATGTGTGACAATTCGTTCTTTTCCGGTGTATTGTTATCGTCGGATGCCGGCAACTTTTCTTTTGTGTCCTTATTATCTGACTCAGAGTTTAAATCCATTTTTTCAGATTTAGATTTGGTTTTACTAATTTTCTTGCCCGGGCGCGCACAACAACTTTTGAACATAATTATTATATAGACTTTTAAAGTATAAATATCTCATTTGCAAATGTAAAACGATAAACTGTGAAGACAATATAACAAATGTAATAGTATATATTTTATAACAGCATTTTGTACCCAAACAATGTGATACAACAACTCGTAGTAGTATTCTTAAGTAAAGATTTTCACTTTGAAGAAATCGCAGGCCATATTAGTGTTACGGCAGGGGTGGCGTACGTAGGGTCGGCAGCCGGCCGAGCGCGCGGCGGCGGGCGACTGACGGCACTGACGCAGGGCGGATGCGCCGCCCGCCCGGCGCATCCTG
The DNA here is from genome assembly GCA_037179545.1 of Sesamia inferens. Lineage (NCBI taxonomy): Eukaryota > Metazoa > Arthropoda > Insecta > Lepidoptera > Noctuidae > Sesamia > Sesamia inferens. Next base: position 23,377,166 of record CM073923.1, read on the forward strand.
CCACCCGCGCCCACTCCCCACGCAGCTTTTGGGGCTTAATAAGGACCCAAAACCAATCCTTGTCGGTGTTAAGTACCCAAAACAATGGATCTACACGGTAAAAATTGCATTTATAGATTTCATTGCATTCCGTTTTTGGCAGAAATATAGCTGGATTCAAAATTTAACTATATTTGGAAAGTCCATTTAATTTTAGGACACCTTAAAAATTAAAGTTAGCTTTTATTTCGGATTTTATAAAGATAGAGCTTCGGGGTTCAAAGCTAACTTTCGAGCGGTGACAATTATGAAGAAATAAAACAATAAAAAAACTGGTGTAGGTTTCACTAGGTGATAATCTAGGAGGTATTTTGGTAAATACCTAATCACTAATTCACTAAAATCTAATTCACTAACGAATAAACGACAGCCAGTATTCAAGTGTTTTGAAAAACGCATTTTATCTTCAAGGTAATTGAAGAGAAGGCTGCTCACCTAACGATTAACATCTGAGATGTATTTGTCTCGGTGGTAGATCTTAGTAGCATATGTATAAATTTATGTAGGGGTAATAGCCTTAGGCACATTATTACATTTGAAATGACAGTACTGACAGTACCGTGTCCCGGCTGTGTTTAACGACTCTCGCTTGGTTGCTGGTGGCTGAGCACTAGCTGAACGCGCCTGCGTCGCGTCACGCAGCTTAAAAACCTCTAAATTGGTCCTTTTTCCACGACAGACAATTACTGAAAATCTTTAACAACATTTCTAGCCCGTTTCGTAGAACTGAAGCAAATAAGCATTATTGATATTGTTACATATTAGCAGTCAATAGCTTGACCACTGCGATAACCGTGCAGTCAAAACTCGTTTGGTTTTTTTTTTTTTTTGTTTTAGAAAAAAAATTAAATTTTCATGTAACGAGCTAAAATATTGTTAAGGTTTGAATGACATGAAACTCCAAATTCAAATTTAGGAACGATTTTTCGACCGTTGTCAAACCCTTCACGCTTCGATATTACAGGAAAATTTCAGTAATTAGTCCAAAATTAGTAACACACAGCCAAAATTATGCTATGGTTGTTAACAGTGTTAACCTTCAATCCAGAAATATCTCGCGAAGTGGAGCTTCAAACATAAACTGTATTACACATAAAATAGCAATTACTTCCGAGCTTTGTTCACGAGTCTCTGACTCTGCTGTTGGATGTTCGGGAAACGTTGCTTGTAATTCAGTAATTGTTATCTATATTATCTGCAGTTTACGATTGACGCCAGATTGTGCGTGGAACTTGTGCAAATATAAAGTTACGAATAAACTTCATATAATGTCTTCAACTTTTCAAGATAATATCGCTCACCTAATAATATATCGGCACATCTACGTTTTTCTTATTTATCAGAAACAAAGATCTTATAAATTGTTTAAATTAATTTATGAGTTCATTTTACGTTTTTTTTTTTTTTACAGATTCATATCTATACTAGTAAACAAACGCAGTATTTAACGGGTTCCAGGTACTAGTAAGTACGTCTAGACACATTTTTTGCAGATGTATTACTAGGTGAGAGATATGTACTTACAGTATTTCAAAAGCATTTAAGAAGTGGATAGTAAAGAACCCCAGGTAGTAAAGTCGTTCCTATACGACGCGCGGTGCTAGAGGAGCATTATGGAAATATGCTTCTTAATTGTCAATGAGAATGGATGATTATTTGGGATTCCGTTGATGAACCCCTTCATTTCGGGATTAATATCAACGCATTTTATATAAAATATACTATATTTTATTTAAAATACCAGAAGATTAGATTAGATAACGATGTCCATCCCAGTTTCGTCTTGAGGAGAGGATCAACTTGGTATAAGGAACCATGTTGTAAATACCTAGGTATAATAATAATTACAACAACAAAAGAAACCTTGTGGGTACGCCACTCAAGCATCGAAATTCGGTCGTAGTTATTTTCTGTAAAAAATTCGAAAGGGGACTTATTGTTAATTGTTAGTGGCCGCGGCGTATGTAGATCGTAATATTACAACTTACTGTAAATCAGTGTCTACTTGAAAAAGGAGATTTTAGATTTTAAAATAATTAAGTACACAATTCATTATCCTTTGATAACTTTTAAGTTTATATAGTTTATACTGTTACGAATGCACCTTATGTCGAGGGCATAAGGTTCAATATCGCGTGACATGCAGTGCGTAACTTTTAAGCCTTATAACTCGAGATCTAGACATTGTCTAGGTGTAATATAAAAACGCATTCCTAGACTTAAGGTGGCCTATCGAATGGTACAAGTTTTATCAATTTTGTCAACTAAGTGACGACATCGAAATTTCTAGAAACCTATTTCCGGGAATTACCGTAGTGTACTTACTGAATGTACTCGAAGTTATGCGCTATTATTATTACGTCTAGACGATTCTGGAATGTTCGATCAGCTGGACTATATATAGCGCCGTGACGCCAGCGCGAGTCAGTCTGCACTTGACTACCGAGACGAAACCAAGCGATACTTAAGAAGCGATCTTTGGGAATACCTACTGCGACAACTGTAACGAGAACTGTGAGTACTACGTGAAGTAACATCTGTAGTGTTATTGTGTGTTTACGACACGGACTTCGTGGACGTAAGTGAAGACTTCGGTGCAACGCCAGCAACATTCTACTTGTCATTGCCTACAATCGACTGTACCTTCGTTGCCAATAAACTTCGTAACCCTTAACCGGCGTTTTAGTACCCCTAGCCCGTAACAATTTGTGTCAGAAGCGGAATGCCGGTCACGCCAAGGGAAGACGAAAGAGTTCGCACGCGACGACAAGCAGCGATGGATTTGGCACGTCAAGAGGAAGAATCATTTGATGTCCCTGTACGCGTAGAAGATGCGGCCGTCGTAACACCGACGAATGTGAGTGCGCTTAGTACCACCACTATTCCCGGAACCAGCGGATGTGATTTATCGGCGTTACTGGCCCAGTTGACGGCTCAAATAAAAGGTATAGCAGTATCCCAGGCAGAACTAAAACAGTCCCAGGCAGAAACCCAGGTACAAATAAAACAAACCCAGGCAAAAATAGATAAATCCCAGGCAGAAACCCAGGCACAAATAAAGGAATCCCAGCAGCTGGTATTAGAATTAAACGAAAAATGTGCCAAACAGGAAAAGAAACGAAAGAACGTAAGGATTATCCAGGTGAACGCTTTGGATGAAGATTGGGATAATCGATCATTGGAAGAGGTACAAAAGGAAGATAGTGACTTGGAAGACAGTAATCGAATGGAAGAAACGTGGCCAGAGGCCCGCTTGGAATGAAATATCAGCGCTTAGTCCAACAGCAAAAAGTTACTGGGCTCAATGGGACAGCCTGGTAATTGATAATGGAGTTATGAAGAGGAAATGGGAATCACCCAGTGGACAGGAGGTCACCTTACAGATAGTTGTCCCCTGCGATAAAGTCGCAACAGTGCTAAAGCAGGTTCACGACGGAGTATCCGGAGGACATCTAGGAGTGAAGAAAACCCTGGAGAAGGTGAGAAAAAGATTCTATTGGGTGCATTGCCGCGAATACGTAGAGGACTGGTGTAGAAAATGGGTAGCCTGCTCCTCAGTAAAGGGACCGCAAACGAGGGCCAGAGGTCGGCTGAAAGTGTACAATGTTGGTGCACCATTGGAAAGAGTTGCTGTCGATATAGCTGGGCCATTCCCTATTACTGAAGAAGGGAATAGGTACAGGGTGGCGCAATAGAACGTGCATATTGCATCATCTTTTTTTGCGGGGTAGAAGGGGCGTGGGCGAGGGGAGACCGATATCGTTGGGTAGCGCGGTTCATGAAGTTTTAGTCACTATGAGTCACTTCGATGGGAAGCGTCGCGCATTTTGCGTGCGCGCATTTTACGAAAACTCTCGTTCGTACGTAGTTGTCAGGCGACTATTTTGTTCTGAGTATGGTGTACGGCAAATTAGGGAGGCTCCTAGTGCTAATTTAATTAAAATCTGGATAAAGCGGTTTGAAGAGACTGGATCGACGTTTAAACCACACGCCAAAGGTCGTCAACGCACATCTAGGACCGAAGACAATATTGAGAGTGTTAAGCAGTCGGTACGAGAAGATCCACAAATGTCTACTCGCAAGAGATCGTCTGTCCTAAACATATCGCGACGAAGTTTGCAACGAATTTTAAACTTGGATCTTAAATTGCATCCATACAAGCTGCAATTAACTCAAGAATTGAAAGACTCTGACTTCATAGCACGGCTCACATTTGCTAATGAAATGCTCAATCGGTTTTCAAATTTTGAAAACATCCTTTTCTCTGATGAGGCACATTTTCATATGAATGGGTTCGTAAACCGCCAAAATTGTCGTTATTGGAATAGTGAGAATCCCAGACTCAAACATCAAAAACCGTTACATAGCCCTAAAGTGACAGTTTGGGCCGCAATCTCTGCCAAAGGAATAATTGGTCCTTATTTTTTTGAAAACGCACGGGGGCAAAACATCACTGTTAATACCGAACGCTATGTTGCGATGTTGGAAGGTTTTTTGGCCCCAGAACTTGAAAATTCAAGAATAAAGAACTCTAGGACTTGGTTCCAACAAGACGGAGCTACCAGTCACACATCAAATGACTCCATGGCGGTTGTGAAGCAGATGTTCCCTGGCAAACTGATTTCGAAAAGAGGTGATATCCCATGGCCTCCGCGCAGTCCAGACTTGACGCCTCCTGACTTTTTTTTGTGGGGATACCTCAAACACAAAGTCTACACCAATAATCCGAGAAACATCAGTCAGCTCAAGGAGAATATTCGTGGTGAAATGGCAGCAATCACACCAGCACTACTTAAGAAAGTTTTCGGTAATTTCCGTTTGCGGTTAGAGGAGTGCCAACGTAGAGAGGGTCATCATTTAGATGATGTTATTTTAAAAAAATAAACTTCAGTTATCACTTAATAATTGCTTAGTTTTATTTTAACTATAGCTTTTGTATTTATTTTTTAATAATTATTTTAAAAATGCACGTTCTATTGCGCCACCCTGTATATCATCGTCATGCAAGACTATTTCAGCAAATGGCCAGAAGCTTTTGCAGTACCCAACCAAGAAGCTCATACTGTCGCCAAAAAGCTAGTTCACGAGGTGTTCTGTCGATTTGGCGTCCCCTTGGAGTTACACTCTGATCAGGGTAGAAATTTCGAGTCTTCACTGTTCCGAGAGGTTTGCCAACTACTCGGGATACATAAGACTCGTACAACACCATATCACCCTCAGTCAGATGGAATGGTCGAAAGATTCAACCAGACGCTAGAGAATCATTTGGCCAAAGTAGTGGAAGAACACCAGAGGGATTGGGACCAATACATCCCACTCTTCTTAATGTCATACCGCTCTGCAACACATGATAGCACAAATTGTACACCGGCGAAAGTCAACTTCGGCCGAGAAATTAGACTACCCATAGATGCACTAACCGGAACACCACCCGATACCCCTATCCTAGCCGTCGACTATGTGGCCGACCTACGACGTAAACTAGATGGAATACATGAGCTAGTGAGAGAGAATGGTCTGAAAACCAGCGAGAAAATGAAGATCCGATACGACCGCAAAGCTAACGTGCCCGGACTTGAAGAGGGAACTTTGGTATGGTTACACAATCCCATAAGGAGAAAAGGAAAGAGTCCGAAATTCCAAGCCAAATGGGAGGGTCCGTACACGATAGTTACGAGGATAAACGATGTCACCTACCGGATAAAGAAAGGACCTAGAGGGAAGCTGAAGATCGTACACGTAGACCGCCTAGCTCGCTATTATGGTTCAAATCATGCTCGGGACGAGCACGACTAAGAAGGGGGCAATGTTACGAATGCACCTTATGTCGAGGGCATAAGGTTCAATATCGCGTGACATGCAGTGCGTAACTTTTAAGCCTTATAACTCGAGATCTAGACATTGTATAGGTGTAATATAAAAAACGCATTCCTAGACTTAAGGTGGCCTATCGAATGGTACAGGTTTTATCAATTTTGTCAACTAAGTGACAACATCGAAATTTCTAGAAACCCGTTTCCGGGAATTACCGTAGGTACCTACTGAATGTACTCGAAGTTATGCGCTATTATTATTACGTCTAGACGATTCTGGAATGTTCGATCAGCTGGCCTATATATAGCGCCGTGACGCCGGCGCCGAGTCAGTCTGCACTTGACTACCGAGACGAAAACAGCGATACTTAAGAAGCGATCTTTGAGAATACCTACTGCGACAACTGTAACGAGAACTGTGAGTACTACGTGAAGTAACATCTGTAGTGTTATTGTGTGTTTACGACACGGACTTCGTGGACGTAAGTGAAGACTTCGGTGCAACGCCAGCAACATTCTACTTGTCATTGCCTACAATCGACTGTACCTTCGTTGCCAATAAACTTCGTAACCCTTAACCGGCGTTTTAGTACCCCTAGCCCGTAACAATACTATCAATCTCTACTATCATTCGGTTCAAAATCCTGATGTTAAATTTAAAGTACAGCAATGAGACACTTGACATTATCAAAGGGTCAGTAAGTCAGTAAGATAAAGCTAGTAGCTCATTGATGCAGAAGGGATGCAGTACGTTAAAAACAATGCAGATGTTGGTGGATATAATAATTATAATATTCAGGATGTTTATTCAGAATGTTTATAATATTCTATCAAAATAGTTTGACAGTGAAATTCGGCAATGTGATTCCTAAAAACCAACTTTAGGTATGTTCCACATTTTCTCAAACTTAGGTCCGTATTACAGAACCTCACTCAAAACTCAAGCTCTACTTAAGTCTCGTTTCAAGCATTTTGATTGGTTGAAACTAGTTTTAAGTAATGCTTAAACAGAGATCAATGCTTGAGTTTCCTTCTGGAATACGGACGTAAGATCTATACTTACACATTACTTACTACGAAGTCATAGGTACTATGAATTATTCCTATCACTGTCGCAATAATGTAATACTACGAGTGCAAGATAAAGACGAGAAAGTGTCTAAGGCAAAGCAAATTATAATATTATGATATAATATTTTTATTAGATTCTCAATCGCTGACCCAAATAAATGAATCACATTGTTTCCACAAATGTATCAAATCAGAAAAACTGAAATAATTTTAAGAGCAGGCAGTAATAAAACATAGACAGAACATAGAACATTTTATAAAGTTAAACTTGTTGATTTAATATTTTAGATAAACACCTAAGATTACAAAAAATATTTTCCTTGATGTAAAATATAATAAGAAGATATTTTTTATTTTTATTTTATTTTTTTGACGTGACAACGTCTATTAAATTGGTACGGCGTGGAGTCATTCTCGAAAACACCGTAACGGCCGAATCTGACGCCACACGGAGTCCACGCCTACTTTACCCCCACCCCTAGAGCGCCCGAAGGCATACTCGGAAACATAGGCATAGACGTTGTCACGTTCAAATATCGGCAGTAGACGGAGTTCTACAGACAACCAATTTTTTTTTTTTATCAGGGATGAAAAAAAATAAATAAAATAAAAATAAAAAATACATGTCGCGACATGTATGAACTTCCCTGAATCCCCTGACTCCTGCTACGTGTACTCTATCGTCAATTATTTTTTAACTTGTTAGTTTGTTACGCACTGCGCACACGACACGTTCATAGGTTATTTGATTCCAGTTCAGGCAAGTACCAATATAACTTTTCTAAGTTGTATGTACATTCTAAATACATACAACTTTATGCACAAGGAAAAACATTGCACAATTAAGATGATGCAGAGACAAAACATGGTAGGTGCAATGATATAAAAGAGAAGTTAACAGGAGAAACACAAAAAAAAATATAATAAACACCAATGACTGATTACAAGGTGAAGGTAAAAATCTTGAGGAAACCTGGAATTTAAGTCTGAAATCGCCAACCCGCATTGAGCAAGCGTGGTGATTACGCTCAATCCTTCTGTGTATGAGACCTGTGCCCAGCTGTGGGACGATAAAAAGGTTGTTGATGATGATGAATGTTTTGATAGTCCTTAAATAAAAAATCTCTCTCGTACCACCACTTCTGACCCTGCCTCCGCCTCCGGTTCCGGCTCTGATAAACCAAATTTAAAAACTCCGACTCCGGTTCCGGTTCCGATATAACTACCTCCGTTACATCCCTATTTTAAATGATTGGCTTTTCTTTATTGAGTGGATGCTGATCTACACCAAATTATGGTTAAACAATAAAATAAATTGTTCTTATTGTAAATAGGATATCGTAATCACTTTTACGCAGTAAAAAATGAACTAGTTAAACACTTTGTATTATTATTTAATTACCCCTGAAAAGTAATGCCAATAGAACTCAGAGGTCAAAGCCTGTTTTCAAGGCCGAAGAGAATTTTGGTCCTATCCATGTCCAAACATACAAAAATTAGTAAACCTGCAGAATAACTCTGTAACACAGTGGACCATCAGGAATAGCTTTCATTTTTGCTAGATTTTCTTTTACGCTGGTAAACTTGTATAAAATTTCAAATGAAATAGATAGAATGAATAGATTCAGATTATAGTTAATATGTCTTTTGCAAACGCAAGCATTCATGAATAATTAGATAGCTAACTCAGAATACAAAGACTAAAGATAAATGTTCTAATAATAAAAACATTTACTGACAGCCTTCGTGGTGTAGCGGTAGCGAACGCGGCCGTTGCGCAAGGAGGCGCGGGTTCGATCCCCGCACAGTGCAAATATTTGTATGCATGAATATGAATATTTACACTTTTCTGCTGCAGCTCTGCAGCACGTGAAGCCGTTGGTCCCGGTTGCCATACGAACATCTAGTGGCAGTCGTTACGGGTTGTTGGAGCCCTCAAAAGTCTAACAATTGGTCTAACTGCAATGCTTAGATATCGCCTTCGGGTTGTGGAGGTCAGACGACAGTCGCTTCACGGAAAATATCGAAGTTTAGCCAAAATCAGCAGTTAGACTGGTAAAGCAGACCCCAGACTCCAAAGCTGAAAAAGCTTCTTATGCGATTGGGATTACTGACATGATGATGAAGAATAAAACATTTACTGGTTTCTAATAAGGCTTATCACATAAATAATGGTAAATAATATTCCAAGTCATAACAGTTATTAGTTTATTTGATTTATGACAACTTGTAAACAATTTCAAATAATTATAGGAATGAGTCACCCAAGATAAGCCTTACGTCAATAGGTAGTGTAAAGAGTTAAAACAGTAATAATATAACATATAAATACTATTTATTCATCATCTCCCTGCCCTTAGCCAATGTGACTTGGGGCTGGTGCAACACTTTATCTCTTTTCAATCTCCACTGTCAATTGTCACACTATCATCTGCTTCCTTCTTTTGCATGCCATTTATGACACACAATCTATATATTTTTTCTTTGGCCTTCATCTCCCTCTCTATCCATCAATCATCATTGAAATCAGCTGATGACATCCACTCAGTCTTTTCCTTTAAGTTGGCTATTTAACTTTATTTAAGTGGGCTATAAATTTAAATATTACTTAGAAATAAACAAATTGCAGAAAGTCCATAGTCAAAGTTACCTATGTTCTATCTCAAACCGGTGAGTATCTGAGCCAACTATTAAATCAGAATAATAATGCTTAACCAGTTATTAAAATATCACAACAACAATGAGTATCTTATCCATAATTAGTTTAAATACAAAGTATTTTCTAAACATATACCGCCTTATTCATAAACGCTGCTTAAAGTTAACTAGTGATTAGCGATTCTTTCACCATACGTTTTTGACCTTTTAACGTCACTTAACTTAAATCATCCTTTATGAATAAACAGCATAGTGTTTAAGGGGTTTATCCATAAGCGATGATTAAAGTTAAATAACGTTAAAAGGTCAAAAATGTATGTTTAAAGAATCGCTAATCACTAGTTAACTTTAAGCAGCTTTTATGAATAAGGGGGATTGAGTGAAGAAGTAATTAGTAACAATTAAGACAGCTACAGTCAAAATCTGTTGTAACGACATCAAAGGAACCACTCATATTTAGGTCGTAAAAACCAATAGTTGTAATAACCAATGACAGGTATTTTCTACTCTGGCTCGTTTCATTTTCAAAAAATTCTTGCCATTACCAATTTCAATTTTCTCCCTTTCTTTCCAAATGGTTGAAATTGTCGAGTGAGATACACCATATTCTTTTGCCAGATCTCTTGTCCTTTCTCTAACTTTGAAATAATACGCGATTTTTCTTCAATATTTTTTTTTTCTTACAACATGGTACAATTTTCACAGTTAATTCAACAATATATTTTTGTGCATCTTGTGTACAGATAAGTAACAAACTGACTTAAGAGATATGACGAAGCGGGCATACATGTGCTTTGTTTCTAAGAATTGCAAAACACCCCAAACATTGTTTACTTTTACTATAATAGCCATTGACCATTATAATGGCCAGATGTAGAAACTGTTACAGATGTGAAAAATTAATGTGGTCACTTAATGCGGTATATCGTAGTAAACAATGTCGTAAAAACCAATGTTTTTGATAAGGTGGTATATAGCAATCAGCCAGGACCTTTGATTTTGGTCAATTTAGCCAGTATGTTGTTGTAAACAATGTCGCCATAAACGGTTTTGAATGTACTGTCAAATTAATAGCTAGTCATTTATTGATAATATTGAGATTACACATACTTGGCAAAATATGTGTACTATGGTATACTCTGCCTAACAATAATTACTTACCAGTAATATTTCTGTGTCTTCTCATCTTATTACATACAGTAAGTATCAAAACTAAGATGAGAATGTAACTAAGAATTTGTATGAAAATATTGTAATTGACTAGTGATTGATTAAATGATCTATTATTTTGATGTGAATAATTTCATCATACATGATTTTGATGAGGTTCTACATCAGCAATATAAAAGTGTCAGTAAGTCAGTATAATAGATTTTAGAAACACGATTTTTTTTTTATTCTCTTTTTGTGCGCCCGTTACTGAATTACTTATCAAATTATCATCATAATATTATTCTGTGACTGTGACAAAGTACCTACTGTTAGCTGAATTAAAACATAGTTTATTTTAGCCAGTGTTGACGTCAATCACCCTTTACTAATTAAGTCGTGTACTTTCAAGAATATATTATAGAAGGTTCCGCTCGAGAATACACGTATTATCTATTATTTTTATAAGCTAGCGTTGTATTGTAATAATGAATAATGACTTGGAGAAGCTTCTACTAGGCGTGTAACGAATGGTACAGAAAGCAACACAACTATCTAATTAGAATTGTTTATGTACTCACTATCGTTATCTCGTTCAGTAGACTCACTGCCGATATGGTTGTATGACTTGTAATTCACTTATTGTTTACGTATATATTAATATAAAATTCAGTCTTTTTAGGTTATTTGTCAGATAAATGGCCTACAACAAAGTCGGCTTAGAATCGCTAGATCACACGAACAAAATATAGGCGTACTCCACAGATTATAAACCTTTGACCTATAGATGCTAAGTGTGATTCCGGCTTAATTCTGCTTTGAAAAATGTGCCAAATGGTGGAAAGTTTAATAAAGATAAATTATTTCGTATTCTATCACAATTTATTCGATATTGGGCGTGATGTCCTTGTTGGGAAGTCTTTAAAGTGAGCTCTTTTTTAGTATTATTTTGCGCACAGATTTCATGCAATCGTACCAAATATTTATCTGCAAGTAAGGGACCGTAGCTTTATAAGAGCTTGGGGCATATAAGACTCACACACTAAGTGTGAGTATGTCGGAAGAAAATCTTTGTAGTATTGTACAGACGACAGCACATCAAGCTACTACAATCTGTCAAATTTCTTCATTAGATTGTCATCTTTACTGCCAAGGCATTAAGGCTCAATGTTGATTGGGAATACTTGACAGTTGTGGGCAAGAAAATTATACCTAAACTGGAATGTGAACTTGCATAATTCTCTTATTTAAAACAAGACTCTATCGCAAGGGCAATAAGGTCTATCGGAAATAAAACCTTATTTGAAGAGAAAACGGTCCGAGGGAGAAAGCGTCCCAGTAGAACTCTGTCTCTTTCTAAGTGTTATCCGTATTTATTTTTCGTAATTTTGTTTGAAATCAACAATTTTGATAAGAAAAAGATGGTGAAAAAGAGTGCCATAATTGGTTGCAATAGTGAGTCATGTGGTTTTTATTAGGTATTTACAATGATATTAAATTTTGTTTTCTTGTAGACAATTTATTTATTTTAATGTAAAATAATAAAGCTTAATAAAATTACAAAGTTAAAATTAAAAAGTTCGCATGCATACTTACCTAAATATTCATAAAAAAAAACTCAGGTAATATAAGTAAAAAAAATATTATGCGCACATTCCTTATAAATTCCATTATAATAGTTACCCTACACAACAACGAGGGCTACTCTGAAGCTACCTATCTAATTCGGACCGCGTTTTGATCAATAGTGCACATTCCAGTATAGGTATAAGTTCCTTGATGTTGGGTGCTTGACCACAGTATAAAAATTATATAGTAGGTCGACGCCTTTGATCTCGTGTAAAATGCCGACATCGTCTATAGAGTCTCACAGACAGTACCGCCCGCATCGACCAGGGTTGTCACAAATAAACAATATTTATGAAATTATTTATTTATTGTAGATCAACATCGATAGCTGTATTATTATTTCATTAATTTGCTATTTTTACTATGGGAACAACTCGAGACTGATTTAAGTTATTTAGATAGCATTTTCGTAACCAGCACCCCAATCCACATCGGGATTAACACCCATATCATATAGTAAATATGTACTTACATTTAAATTGGCGTCCGCCTTCTTGGATTTCAAAAAGGCTAGCTTTTTCGCAATAAACACGCCAATTATATTTACTTAAAATTGACACCCATATTAAATTATAAAAAAATGACGTCTTCCATCTCGAAATTCAGCCATGATAAATAGTGAAAAAGTCCACCATCTTGACACGGAACATACACTTTCACATTTATATTATTAGTAGGATTTCAAAACACATGCTCTGTGCGATAACCTATTAATTAATTATTTTTTTTAGCGTGCGCCGGTCGGTCATTTTATTATCGTTATCAACGGGGCACGACATTACAAATAAAATTATTTATGCACTCTACAATAATAAAACAGATTTATTTACCTCTCTTCTGTGCGTGGAAGCTGATGTAACCGCAATTCTTTATTTATATGAGATGAAGATTTGCAATCACTCACAGCACACGTCGTATGCGGTATGCACCATTTTAAATAAACAAATAAAAAAACAAACACGCGTTAGCCCTTAATGATATATCCCGAACTACGAACATCGTTTTGTTCGCAGTTCGGGTTCGCCCCGACAATACCATCGTCTTCGACGTCGATGATAAGGCTGAATGCCTTGCCTCCTGTCTAGAAGCCCAGTGCACCCCAGCCTCCTACCAGAGACCAAGCCCATCTGCTTGAGGTCGACGCTGAAGTCGAACGTAGAACCTCCCTCCCCTCATAAAAGACCGACCTACCGACCTCGCCGCCGAGGTCCACAGCGACGCATTCAACGTAGTAGTCCCTTCCCCCGTCCCTTGTCCGATGAAGGCCAGCCCGCGCCGCAGCTAAATATAAATTCCCAACTATGACCTCTGAGTTTGTTTCGGACGTTTCTTCTCAGAGCTAGTACTAGGAAACGCCGCGGTCATCAAACCGAATTAAAATAAAACTCCGATCCAGCCGTTCTCTCCAGCGACGCCCTAAACTGAGGTCTGTACCTCACACGGGGTGCCCTTAGCGTGTAGTCGCTTAGTTTTTAGTTGCCCTGGCTGGAGGCTTTAAATTCATTTAAGGCAACCACAGGAATCCTGTGGTTGCCTTAAATGACAGGATAGTCCGGTTAAGTAGTCACGACCTCTCAAGGTCAACTACGCGATGCCATTAAAAAAAAAAGTTCGGAAGCCGCTTACCCTCGTCTCGCCTCTCACACCCCGCACGATTGCTCTGTCTAGACGTCTTCGTTGGACGACTGTATGATTTTTAAACTGTGGTTTGACCTACTGTCGTCCATACATACCAATTCCATAGGGCATGACACAGAGCAAAGAGTATAGTAAATATATAGTTACACAGAGTGAGAGTACTATAATATACAGGGTGTCAGGGAAACGCTTCCGAAAACGAAGACAGGTGATAAGGCTAGTGATTCTCGATACGATACCATCAAAAAATGAGGATTATTTTTTACAATTTTTCTTAAGCATTTTTCGTACACTATGCTGTGGGAACAGTTAAATGAGTTAAATGAAACCATTATTTGCGATTAAACATTTTTTTTTTCTTTACAACTCTAACAAGTAATGTATTCGTAAATAAATAATCAGCTGACAGCTGACGCTCGCGCATAGACTCGAGTTCAAAGACCGCGTGCGGTCACCGACATCGCGACGCGCGACGGGCGATGCGCCGGCTGACTTAGTGCGGCGGGGCCATGTGATCGGACTATCTTCCTAAACTACTAACCTTCACTCGATCGCTTGAAGCAAATGTCTTTTCAGTTCACTTCTACCTAGTTGTGGGATATCTGCTTACGGGTTCCATTCGTGCAAGGATCGTAATGATTTTCCCCTTGAACAGGGTTACAATTTTATTTTGATCTGAACGTTCAAATTTACAAATCAGAAAAATCCAGTTTACTTTGCTTAACCTTGAGGCCCATATCGAAGGTACTTAGATACCTACAGCCGGCAGTGTGGCTGTAAGGCCATAAAAATCCTTTGTAAAGCGCCGCTAAAATAAAGAAAAATAAACATTACAGAGGCGTCAACAGTTTTAATTGATTGATCGTGAATTTAATAACAGTTTTGTATTATGTCGATAATCGATAGTAAATGAAATAAAGCAAAAGATCGCTGACATCAGCTGTAATTGACTAAAAATTTTTCATCGCATGTGAATCAATTGAATTTGAACTTTATAATAATGTAATTAAAGTCACACGATGCGTGCTCGTTTATTGCAAGAACTGGATCCTTCATTTAGTAAGTAAACCTAATCAATTTAAAGTGAATAATTAAATTAATTGAATCTAAGAAACCAGTTAAATCTTATTTAAAAGTTAGAAAATGAAAACAGTTTGTAATAAAGCATAAGTACAATTTCCTAACAATTAAAATGAATTGATTTCTGATCTCGTAATTATTCTTTCGTTCACGCGGGGATGTCCCCAATGCGTTTGTCGACGTCCGCGCGGGCTTGTTTGACCTTCATAGTACTTCTTTAGTAAATAATTAATCAGTTCATTCCCGACTCGGTTCGTGACCGGTTACGTTTTTAATCGATTATTTAATTATTGTTTTGTTAGTTTTAAATTTGTGTTTAGTTATTAGGTATTGTTACGTTTTTAGTGCTGTTTTATTCTTTTTAGTTATAACTTTTTGTTGTTTTAGACAATGCCTGAGGCATACGTGTACAGTGCTCGTGAATACGGCAACATGTTGATGTGTTTAGGAGAAGAATTCTAGGACCAGTGTTTCTACCGCAGCGTCTCAATGGATCAGGATATCTTAATTTTATAAATGGACATTTAAATGATATGCTAGACAATGTGTCTGTGGCTGAATTTCATCGAGCATGGTTCCAGCACGATGGAAGCATGCTCGTTACGCGTCCCGTCCGCGAGCGTCTCACTGAGCTTTTTAATGACTGCTGGATCGGAAGGCTGGGGCCGCACGCCTGGCCGTTCACCCGACTTAACGCCATTGGACTTCTTTTTATGGGGGTATGTGAAAGAAAGAGTGTTTGATCGGGAATGTGACAGTGCTGATGAAATGCGGGGCAGAATAGTGAGTGTTTTTAATAAACTACGTGAAGAATGTGTTGAGGAATACTGATGCCTCGTGTTCACGGATCGACACAGCGACGGGCCCGGCTTTGTATTGAAATGAATGGAACTCAGTTCGAGCCAAACCTCATAAGGTCGCAAAGGATTTAGACAGGTACGTAAAATGCCTCTGTCAGCTTTTTACAATGGACTACAATTGCGATTTTGAAAGTGATGTTTGTAAATTGCGTATAAATCGGCTCTTTTCGGCGGCGGATAAGCGCGGACGCGGTAGTGCGACGTCACCTTGCGTGTCAGTGACCTCACGTTTCGTAAGCTATCCAATGCTTGTTTACGAAATATGAAGTCTTGAAAATAATCAATTTAAAGCGAAAGGTTATTGGTATCCGTTTGCATTTAGGTTGTATATAATCTACGTTCTGGCTTCGGAAGCGTTCTCCTTACACCCTGTATAAGGGCATGACGTATTTTGCTTTTTTATTAGATAGGTAATTAGAGAATGTGATTGATTGATTTCTTTAGAGCCATAATTTTGTTACCATAAATACCACGCGTTTTCCCAATATGCAGAAGTGTAGCCGGACCGATGAATATTTTTGCGAACCCCACACTTCTGGCCATAGGCCTAGGCCGCACTACGATTTTTTTCAGCTAGCGATTAACCGCTACAACCGCGAAACCGCTTGAGAGTGCACATACCACGATTAAAAATCGCGAAACGACTCGCAGTCTGAAGATGGGTTTCAATGTAGCAGTATGTGAATGTTGCTCTGATACTAAGAAATAGAAAAAGAAGACGTAAACTAAAATTTCCTAAATATAAATATGTCTGGTGAAGCCGTACGGAGGACGGGTCTGAGCAGTTGTGTTGCGATGTGCGCCGGGTGCGATGCGCCTAATGTTGTTGTGTTGGGGGTTTGGTCGTGGAGGATCTTCAGATCAATCTCCCTTTGGCGCAGCATCGTTGGTCGTGTTGTTGGGTTTAACATTGCATCGCCTCGCTCAACTGCCGTCTTCCTTCCTATTCGCTCAGTTTTTCAAAGGCTCTTAATAAACTAGCGCGCTTTACCATCAACGATCGCATCACTGCTTACCATCAGGCTGGATTGCGGTCAAGCGCTAGTTTATAATCAATAAAAAAAAAAAAAATTGGACCCATCCACTTACTGGGCGTAGATTTGAGAAAGGTAGTATCAAAGCTTAAGAGACCATCCTGATATTTTTTTTTTTAATTACTATAGGATGTCAGTACTTAGCTTCATTTCGACCTTAAGAGTTCGACAGCATTTTCAGTTCTTAAATATTTATATACATTATATAATCTTGAAATAAATAAACACTAATAAAATAAACTTCAATTTTTTTTTCTCTCAGCCTCCAATAGTGTCATCCAACTATTTACTACGTGTTGAAACAATTCCTCCCAAAGTTTATTTTTGATATTTCTATCGCTATATTGTCGCAAAGTAGTGTCGTATAAAGCTGGTCTTTTCTGTACTCTCACGATGATATTTTGAGATAAACTTTCATATTCTGTTTCGTTTAAAACATACTCCGACTCGGTTGATGACATGTTTGCTCTGTTCTGCAAGACGGTCTATCGAATTAGTATTATACCCTTTGTATCGAATACTGACCAAAGAGTATGACTGAAAAACCGCCCGCGGTTAACGCAAGTGCGTGCGCGTCAGCTAATTTCTATAGATTATAAATTTTGGCGCGGTTTTTACCCGCGAGGATTTTGTAGCAAATCACGATTTTAAAATCAGTCGCGGGAAAAAACCGCAAGTGCGGCCGCTTGCATTAGTGTTCTAGGGGCACAAATTCATGCGATTAAAAACCGCAGCGGTTTAACCGAAGTGCGGCCTAGGCCATAGATGGAGATTAAATGCTTATCTTGCTCATAGAGCAAGTAATCTTATTATACTCTGAAGTAATCACTACATGATACCCCTCTATCTCTTTGCAATAGAGAAAGTCCTTGAGGATTTCCAACCAAAAAAATTGGTTGTCTGTAGAACTCCGTCTACTGAAGATATTTGAACGTGACAACGTCTATTCGTTCTATGGGTGGGGGTAAAGTAGGCGTGGACTCCGTGTGGCGTCAGATTCTGCCGTTACGGTGTTTTCGAGAATGACTCCACGCCGTACCAATTTAATAGACGTTGTCACGTCAAAAGGCACAAGTCATTAATTGCTCTGTGGCACAAGTGAGTAGTCAGCAAAAAAAGTTTGAGTTGAGATTTCGAAAACAAAAGTCTACTTTTGTTTTCAAAATCTCAATAATGTCGAATATTTGCAAATTCGTAGTTTCTGCAAAGATTTGGGTACCCGCAATAATCAATGCGGATGTTCCTGCGGATGCGGATATCATACAAGATGCGACAAGAAATAGCATGTAATTACAGAACAACACTTCACTGTTCTCTTAGTTTCTACAGTCTTATTATAAAATGCCAAAAGTACATTGTCGAAACGTACCTACCTACCAGTGCACATATTATATACATATGCATTTCACCAGTTATTAATTTATGCCCCATGTAATAGGAGGCGACCTTATTACCCTCATCTGGACACAAATCCAGATATCACCAGCTCTTATAACAGAGCAAAAGTTGTACTGCACTGCTTTTTACAGCAGTCAACTCTACTACTCAGCAGGCTACTAATGATAAAATTGTAAAAGTTGATAAAGTTAACAATATTGTTATTTATCTCAAGTAGTGGTTGACAAGGCATGTTAATTTGAAAACGATATTTTCAAATTGTTGCAATTCGAGAGACTAAGGAGCTTTCTCCCAAAAATGGCGAGGGTCGTAGAGAATCCATTTTTAGCACTTCGAATAAAACGAATGATTATAAAAGTAAGTTATTTATTAATATTTAGCTTCACCCAACATAAATATTATAGATTTAAGCTTGTTTATAAACCAAATATATAAAAAAAAAAGTAAAAAAGGGGTGTTTATTTATGTAGCTACATTCAAAGACACAAACCATCGGCCAATGTTTGTGCCAACCTACACAGAATTTAATTAACAGTTCACCAAATCAGTGTTGTGCCAACACAACGGTTTGTGTAAAATAATGTACTTTATTTTTAGGTTACTTTAAACTTTTAATATATAAATATAAATGCAACACATAAATACCACATGACAACAAAAGAACACTTACACTTATGAAATTACGGAATTATGCGATGCTATTCCTAGTTTCTAATTTATGTTTTCAAATGTCCTCTAAACCGCGGACGGAGTGCAAGAAAACTACGTCTATATAATCTTAAGTTACATTTATAGCGTTCATTTTCTTAAGTTTATGTATGTGGGTTAAAAAATAAAATAGCCATAATTGGCTACCTCACAATTTTTGGGATAAAGATGATCTACTTATTAAAAATATTGCTTTCCATTGATTGAAAGTTATAAGTATTGATATTGGAATCAATACGTACGAACATTCAATAATGACATAGTACTTGGCCTTGTACCACATCCGCTCAGAGAGGAACCTGTCTCAGCAGGGGAACATTAAGACTGATAATGAATACAATAATTAAAGTCTGCTTAAGACAGCAGAGCAGAGCTGCTCAAGACCTCCCAATTAAATATTTATATAATTAAATAATTTAGGCTTTTCTTAAAATACTTCATTTTTTTTTTAAATTATAAACTAGTGCTTGACCGCAATCCCGCCTGTGATGGTAAGCAGTGATGCAATCGTTGATGGTAAGCCGCGCTAGTAATTAAGGGCCTATTCGCTCAAAAAAAACTGAGCGAATAGAAAGAAAGACTGCCGTTGAGATAAACGCAAAAACACGATAAACGATACTGTGCCAGAGGGAGATTGATCTAGAGACCCTCCACGGCCAAACTCCCGACACAACAACATTTAGCGCATCGTACCCGGCACACATCGCAACACAACTGCTCAGACTAGTCCTCTGTACGGCTTCACCAAATATCATGCCGTCGGAACACGACTATTCGCTTGACGGCAAGACTTTATCTGATGGGTGGTAATTTTTGCCGCAGCCGACGTAATGGCCTACCACCAAGAAATTCAAATTAAAATATGTAAAATCAATTAAGTAATTTTATGCATATCTACACAGTAGGTATGTGTAATTTAACCATTTCAATTCATAAATATTTGCTAAAATGAAGCACAGTAACTAAATTATTTTCATAATAACGTTAGCATTTAGTTTAAAAAAATAATTGCGCAATATACACTACAAGCGCGGAGAGGTCTCTAAACCTAGCACTAACATAGCTCATTCGATTTTAGTCACCTTATCAGCGAGATAACCTTTATTTCGCTGATAAGGTATAAACTAGTTATTTACCCTTTTATCTATTCAGAAACTAGTTTATTCACATAACTTATCATTGCAGTTTAAATTGCGTATCTAACAATAACTCTGAAGCATTCGTTAATTATATTCTTTTAATATGTATTAAAACATACTTTACAGTTAACGAACAATACAATATAGACCTCTATACTAACTAGGAAATTGAATAGGGATGTTTTTAGGGTAAAAAATAAAATGATTCTACTTAGTCCGTCATTCAGATATAGAAAAATATCGGATACGTATATTTTGTTTTATCAAATCAATAAAAATTTACAAATATAAAAGGCATCAAAGATGGGAGTGGTGGCTGGTGACGTCACTGCTCGCTAAAAAGTGTAGCGTGCAGTGACGTCACACGAGTTTTCAACGCATTGTGTCGTCTTCATTTTTTGTTTATATGAAAAAAGAAAAAATACGTATTTAGTATTTTTTGGAAATCTGACTAACGAACTAATTCGTTTTTTTTTTTTTTGTCAACTACCCTATTGCGATAATAAAGAGAAGTGTCAATCGACGATATTTAATTAAAATTCACGTGAACGTTTACAGTTATTTTACCTCCGAAATCAGAAACTCAATAGCAGCCGTAAGGTAATAAAAATAAAGATATAATTTTGACAGATTTGTCAGCAGCAGCAACCTTATTGAGACATAAAGGTTCACTATGATTTTAACAGTGAAGCAAAGATGAAATTACTCGTGAGAGTACACACGATAACGTTCGATATACATTCAACATTCATATTAAAAAATGTTTTATGTCTTGGTGGCTTAATTTTCTGAAAGGACCATGATTTCTCTTGTGTTCTAAAACAGTTGTATCGTGAAATTAAAATATTTTTCATATTATTTATATATCACAATAAATTTTCTTCCACCAACAGCAATCAAATTAATAACCTAATATCACGTCCCTTCAACCTATCTCTAGCTAAAAGGTGATCAAAATGCACTATATTTTGTAATAAATACGCAATTTGTACAATATGTTACTGTATCTCTCTTCAAAACTTAACTTAACTTATAAAAGGTACCACTTCCAGTTTTCATATCATACAGGGTCAAATTCGTAAAATTCAAGAGAATTTCTAGTGCCGAATAATATGTATCAGAGCCATGAGCGAAGCAGAATTTTCAGTTTGACATTGTGTTATTAACATTACAATTAAGCTTTTTTTTTTTTTTTTTGAGAAATTTAAATCAGTCTGCATGTACGTAGTCCTTAATATTTCTTCACCAACAATGAGACTTCAAAATACAATAACATTGAGAAATAAATAAATACAAGAAAAATTATAATATCTATTGATACTGCATAGCTGTGATGGGCATCAATATCACAAAAAGATTTTCTTTTGTGGATACAATACCAAGTGTATCTACTTGGAATATTAGTTTAGAGCAGTGGTTCCTAACCTGGGGGTAATTACACCCGCAGGTGTATATGGCGATTCTAGGGGGGTAACACGGGATGGAACGAAATAGTATTAAAATAGCAATAAACAAAATAATAGATTAATTATGAGATGCGCGTTGAGTGAAACCGAACCAAATATTGTCAAAGTTGCGAATGCAAAGCAATTTCAACCTTCACATTATATATACGATTATATTACTTTACTAGTTACCTAAACGTGCAATTTCTTACATAATAAACATATTTTAGTTCGAATTTGTGTGGTTTTAATTATTTTAAATTAGCTAGGGGTTAAATCATGGGCGTGCCCAGCTTCTGGGCTAGGGCTATTTTTAGAGTGAGTAATATTTGTGCGTTATAGTCGGACACGTTTTTTTGGCAATTACACCGTATATTTTGTCAGTGTAAAAGTTAGAGATAAGCCCTTATTTATACTTTTTAGTAATTATGGGAGTTCATACGTGATCCGCGAGATTTCCAAGGGCGTACCGAGTACCCCACTCGGTACGCCCTTGGGTAAAATCAATTCCCATACTTGTTCACAGGGGTAGTGACATTAAAAAGGTTAAGAACCACTGGTTTAGAGAATCAGTTTTATTTTTGAGTTACTTTGAAAGACTTCATTGGTATTTTCTCAACTCTTACGTTTGGTAGTAAGAATAGCAATACCGATCGAACTCTTGCAAAAAAGAATCAAACATTATTAATTTTATTGTGTTTACATAAATGAAAACTGATCACGTCGAGTTAATTTGACCCTGTATTCTAGATAATATTTTCACTGTGAATGTAATGAAGATAACTAGGCACTAACTGGATTTCATTTACGAATGGCAAGGGGTGACAATACAAAACATGTACAATAAGTCTTTACGGTCTTTGAATTACCAACAATCCTTTGGTTTAAGCTTTTACTTCCGAAGTTAAGGAATGCAACACTATTAAAAAAAATACAAACATGAAGACAATAAAACATCCATCCAATTGTGACATCCTGCATGCTTAAATTGCATGTTTGACAAATAAAGTTATCTTTATCTTTAAAAATCTAAACAAATATTTAACTTTTTTATAAAAATTTGTAATATGGAAACATATAAACAAATTTTTGTATTTGACTAGTATAAGGACAAACCTGAAATTGGAAACGATAATTTAAGATTTTTTTTTTTTTTTTTTTTGGGACAAACCCGCCACACTTTTCCCAACCACTGCAACTCCTGAAAGCCAGAATCAACAGTGGCGACCGCCAGAAAAACGCCGAGCAATGAAGCTCGACGAGTCCCGGAGAAACGATTCAACTGTCTTGGGTCCCGCAACGAAATTAATCAGAAAAGAATAGCGGAGGAGTAAGAAAAAAGATATTTTTTCCACTTCCCTCCATAACAAGCAGGAGACAGAACAGAACTAGGCCAAACGGCACAAAGGGACATTATTGCAACTGGGAGAAGCCCAGATTGCCAAACACCACGGAATAAAATTTGATTAAGTTAATGGGTCCTAAGTAGGTATTAGCTGTTACAATTGATTCCAATAATAGGTATGGCAAAAGCGCCTGAACGCACGGAAATTGGTTCTAGTTTCTACAAGGTCCGTATAATAAACGACTCCGGATGTAACTTGTACACTATCCAACATAATATTGCGTTCATTCTGCCAAAGAACACACTCCCACAAGATGTGATGTGCGGACTGTTCAAATTCACAGTTCGATGTAGAACACTGACACAAAGGGGAAGGAACAAGTTTAAAAGAATACAGTTTACTTTTAAAGTTGCCATGACCTGTGAGAAATTGGGCAACGCAGTGGTCAACCACCAGCCATGTCTTAGCCAGCCGATCACCAACGGATGGAAAGAACAGATGGAGGTGCCGGCCCTTGATGGAATTATCCCACCTACTTTGCCATTCGGATAAGAGGTCCTCCCAGACTTCAGTCTGAGGTTTAAATAATCTAGAGATTTTATTAAAGTCGCGTTGTGTAACAAAATTAGTGTCCATGGCCTCCCCCCTCGCGGAGTAGTACATTGAAGCACGTCGCTGTACCTCAAGGTCGACTGGAAGTACACCTGCCAGTACCGGTAAGGCTTCAGTACTGACCGTTCTATACGCCTTGCATAAAAATATCAATGCCAAACGTTGGCTTTGAAGCAGTTTACGTCGTGCCGCTCCTATGCTGGCCCTATCGGCCCAAACAGGTGCACCGTAGCACATACATCCTAAGTAGGTAGCTCTATATATAGTTTTTAAAGTTAGGAATGATAGACCCCAAGTTGCTTTGGATATTCTAGTCAGGGCATAAAAGTTCTTTTTAGCTTTTTCACCAACTATTTTTATATGTTCGATAAATGAAAAATTCCTTTCTAAGATCATACCAAGGTAGCATACGGATTGCTGTTTTTTAATGGGAACGTTGTTAAATTTAATAGTAGGCAATGATTTAAGATTACCTTTTAGTAGAAGTTGATAGGTTTTATGTGGCGCAAATGCTAGGCGGTTACGATCACCCCACTGAGATATTAAATTTAGGCAAGTATTGGCCAAGTTCTCAAGTCCAGCTCGGGTACTTGACTGAATGAGCAGTAGGCCATCGTCCGCGTAACCAGTAAGTGAACAGCCGCAAGGAAGCGGGATCGCGAGGAAGTCATCAAAACCCAAATTCCATAAATAAGGACCGACAACTGAACCCTGAGGACATCCCATGGTTAGCGTTTTAGTACTAGAAAAATGACCGAGCTTAAGTACCGCGGAACCGTTTATAAAGTAAGAGTAAACGAGATTATATATGTTTCTATAGCAACCGCGGGTTTTTAATTTTAACAACAGCATAGGCCACCAGGCGTTATCAAAAGCCCCAGAAATATCCAGGAAGATCCCAATTACGTACTTGTTTTCAGATTGGTTAACGGTTCTTCTGACAGAAAGCGCCGCGTCGACTGTAGATTTACCTATGGTGAAGCCATATTGATTATTATGGAATTTTGGACCGTTCGGTAGTAAACGTGGAACGATGAGGCGCTCAAGAAGTTTACCCAAAGATGGTAGAAGAGTGATAGGACGATATGACTTCGGATCATCCGGTGGTTTGTCACCACACTTTGGTATTATTCGTAAGAAACCGCGTCGCCATTTACGAGGAAAAACGCCTTCAGCAATGCATCGGTTATATACAGTTAAGATGGCATCACCCGCTGTTTTACACGCTTCTTTAATCATCCTATTAGATATTTTATCTTCACCTGATGATTTGTTGACCGGTAGTTTTCTAACAATATTTATAAATTCGTCATTAGATGGTACGTCTGACATTGGTGATTCAGGTGGCACAGGAGCCCACGCTCGAATCTGTTGGTGGTAGTCGCTATCGTTAGCCGGTGAATCATCAGGGATAAGTGTATTTATTAGCACTTCTGTTGTTTCCTCTATGCCCGTGGTATGCCTATCATTGACTTTAATGTTTTGAACGTATGCAAGGTCGACCGATCTGTTAGCTTTAAATTCGTGATATAAGGGAGACCACGGACCCTCCCTGTCAAGCTTATCAACAATTTTTCGCAACAAATTACCCTTAGATTTTTCCACCGATGCTTTGTAGCGTGACTTGGCAACTCTAAAAGCATTCAAAGCGAACGTAAGAAGATCTCCAGTAATCTTTCGGCTCTTGAGTTTATTTAACTGTTTACGCGCTCTGCGATATCTTTTACGCTGTTCAACTAAGTAATCACTCCACCAGTCACATCTACGAATATTGGTCATAGATCCGCGACCAATGGCAATGTCAGCACAGTAGGTAAAGGTTTCTGACATAATGTCAGCACTTTCTTCGGCTGACAGCCCGTCCCGAGTGAATTCTTTGGCGTGACACGCAAAAAGCGAGCCGAAAAATTCCCAGTTCGCGCCTTTACATCTATATCTGAAATTACCGGGAATATGAGACGGACCCTGAATATAACCAGGAACAAATTCGTACACGATCAGGCGATGATCACTACAAGACGCGTCCGGTAGGACACGCCACCTATCCAAACGTACGTCGGCACTTGAAAGTGTGACGTCAATACAAGATTCGCCCATTTGGCTGCAGAAAGTAGGTGGTGCATCAGGGGTATTATGAATCGATAGGTTCATCTCAGCAATGAAATCCTCAACAGCGCAGCGTCGTTCGGTATCGGTGGCCCGAACCTTGCCATACCACAGAGACGATGACGCGTTGACATCCGCGCCAACGATAACTTTGCAGCCCGCGAGTGACCGCAAGACATGACGGAGATTATGTATATGAGGAGTAACAGGATCTGAATATTGAAAGTAACAGCTTACAACGAATACTTTAAAAGAAGCTGATGATACTTCGGCAACCGCACAGTGTGGCGTCATGAGGTCACGTAAAGACGTTACCGTAAAGTTAGAAGACCGCGCAATATAAATTCCGGCTCGTGCCCTGCAATCCAGTTGAACTACCCTGTGACGTAAACGTGAGTTTTGATATTGTTCTTGAATGAGTACAAGGTCTAAGTTGTAGTCAATAATTAATTTATCTAACTCTGATGTCGCCACCTTATCGTTGTGAAGGTTTAATTGCCCTATTTTTAACCTATCCATCTTAATTAGTAATTAGTATGTAGGATAAGTTGTTCGAGTTTTAATTTATAGGTACCGCACTGGTCCGACCCGCATCTATGATCATAGGGTTTTTTAAATCGTTTACACGCCGCGCAAACCGGGGTAAAATTCGAATCGCCCTTATGCGGGCAAACATTGGTTTCGTGAGCCTCGGAACAGACAGCGCAGGTTGGTGATTTATTAGCGCAATGCTTTTTAACATGACCGAATTGTTGACAATACGCGCAACGAACTACCTCGATATCATCAACAAAACGGCAAGTGGCCCAGTCAATAAATAATTTATCCTTGGTAGTCACAAGATGTTTACGTACCGCAGGTTCAATTTCTATGCCTATCCATTTCCGACCGGTATCGGTAGAACGCCTACGGACTATTTTTGTGGATTTAATAAAATCGTCTTCTTTTATTGGCAACTCATTTTTAATGTTTTGGCGGTATATAGCTTGCAAAAAATTTTTGTCTTCCATTGAGGCGGGAATGTCCTTAACTAATAGACGGGGGCGGCGACCCTTTGGTTTTTCTAAGCGGAGACCGGCAGACTTTATAGCGTCTACCGATTCTAATCTTTTTAATTGGTTTTGATTAGCCACCCGTAGTACAACTCCCGATTTGGCGGTTTTTTTAATACCGACTATTTGAAACCCATCGTCACTCGGTCTAATCGCTTTCATAAGAGCTTGTTTAGTGGCGGACGATGACGCATAGTCAGCTGATCGCTCCTGGGTCGGATAGGCGACGACACAAGGCAGAGGCACTCTAGATTCAATAGCCGGGGCCACTTTAGGCAACCGCAGTTTCAAAGAATCTGCGTACGACACTTTATTGTCCTCATTAACGGTTTTAACGCCGGATTTTAATTTGATTATTTCTAATTCGCGCTCGGTATTAGCAAGCTTTGTTTCGTTACACGAAGATTTTAAAGCTAACAAAGACACGATACTTGTAACTCGTTGAGTCATATCCATAATAGATGATTTATTAGCGACATTTATACGAGAACCGTTATCGTTAACCAGTTCGTTTATTTTGGACAGGTACACAGACGCCTCCGAAACCAAATCGTAATAACTATCACTGTTACTATTGGACATATTTAATGTAGGCGAGGACTGTTCTGGAGAATTAGGAGCTATTTGTAAGCGCTTCGACCTATCATCTACTAATTTGTCGGTCGGAGACATTTCACAAAATAGACGCTTAGCCGTCTGCGTTGGCGGGGACCTAAGTGTTTTATTATTTCTACGAAAAATATCTCCACCACGATCAGGCGGGTCATCATTGTAAGTCGACATAAGTAATTAATAAACAAGAAAACAAATCTAACTTAACGAAAAGAAAATAAAACTAGTGAGAAGAGAAGAAAAAAAAAAATTACGTTACCCTCACAAAAAAGAAAATAAATGTACTCACCGAGATTGATTGATTTACAGTAATTACAAAACAAACACTAAAAATAAACTTACGATACCAAAACTAGACACAAATTGAACAATCCTAGAAAGAAACACACCAGCCGGAACTAATCGGAACACGATATTCGTAAATATAAACGGAGCGTATTAACTTCACACCACACGGCGCGGGGGCGCGAAGAGAAGTGAATTTAAGATTATAAGATTCTTGCAATAATAAGTACAACATCTATCAAGACAAAATATGGCATAATATCATGGAAAGATATCATTTAATAATTGGACCAATGTCCTAGTAATATTTATGTGAATATTGCAAAAGCTTTCGCAATTATATTTGCAAAATGCAGTCATTTTCGTATATATTTTCGCACATAGCTAAAGCTAGACATTTATATTTTTCAAATCCCATTATTCTAATCTATAAAATGTGTACCAATCCGTTGTATAATGTTACAAAATTACAGGAGTTAAGAGGTGCTTTAAGTACTGTACTACATAATTTTAATTGATTCTGACCTTTTGAACGCCAATGTCGGCTACACTCGACAAGCCCTGTGCGCCACGGTCGTCTGTACTCGACAGAAAACAAATTCAAAAGTCGTGAAAGATCTAATTAAGGGCCTTAGTCTCATTTAGTAGCGTAAAATGGTCACTTTAGGAAGCTAATTTCTAATTAACGGCTTGGTTTTGAGATTTGAAAAAAATATATCTTGTCTATTGATTCATTTACAACATTTACTAAAGATGATTTTTTCGTAGGATTTTGCCTGTTGCCTTAAAAAAATATTTACCAAAACGCTATTTTTGGCTAATATTCGTTATTACTTCTAAACGGCATTGATGTGTGGAAATATTTTTACACTGAAAAATTCGTGGTTAGAAGTACTACAGATATGCAAGAGCGTATTTAAATCCATCAACATTTGCCAAGAAAATATCCTTATTTTGAAACATAGGTTTAGAGGTGCTCTGCGCGGGCGCGGGCGGCAGTCGTGCGTTAGCATTCAGACGGGAGGGTTGTGTCGCTTGCTGCTCTGCTCCGGCTATCGCCGACTACGCGTGGTTGTCTGTGTGAGTGCAAATATTTACGAGCGAATCGTGTCAGTGTACGTTCATAGATTAGCTCGCAAATGAGAATTGAAGATGCGTCTGGTGGCGTAAGTATCTATCTACCTATACTCTTGTATTTATACCTACATATTACTGTATTTTTCTTTATAATTACTATTAGCTTTTGTAACCATTTTTCTTTTACAATTGAAGTTAAACAATTACGAATTGTTCCAGGAAATCTAGAAAGAAATCTTTAGACTTGAAAGGCAATAATCCGACTAACTACATCCGCTGATAATATAGAAGACTCTATTCAGGTAAGTAAACACTCGCACTTAGATTATAATTTATAGGTTTGTAAGGAGATTTAAAAATAAAAATCTTATTTAGAAATTTACGTAACTTTAAAATGTGATTTTTTGTTTATGGTGATATAAACCAAAAATTAGGACTCAATTAAAGGTTTTGGTGTAAAAACAGTTTTACAAAAAGTTTTGAGTTGATAGGACTTTTAGTTTTTGCGATATTAGCAAAAATGTGTAATAAAAACTCTTACTTGGATTATTTTAAATGATTCTTCCTGTAAATATTTTATTTCTATATGTAATTGTTTAAAGTAGCCGAAGCCGATGGACGCGGGCTGGCTGGCTTGGAATGTCACAGTTATCAGTAAATTTTTTTGACGTCCTCCGTGGCGCAGCGGTCAACACGCCTGCCTGCGACGTGGAGGCCGCGGGTTCGATTCCCGGCCAGGTCATGATGGAAAACGATCTTTTCCTGATTGGCCTGGGTCTTGGATGTTTATCTATATATGTATCTATTATAAATATAGTATCGTTGAGTTAGTATCCCATAACACAAGTCTCGAACTTACTTTGGGGCTAGCTCAATCTGTGTGATTTGTCCGTATATACATATACAGTATGTTAAGAAAACCCTGTCCGACCCGTAAGGATAATAAAGGTTAAGTAAACACATGACCAAATATGATATAAAATTTTACGTAATCATCATAGTACCAATACAAATGAATTTTGAAATAACTTCCCCGAAATTTGGTAATTTTAAAAAAAGTGACAACACCGGTATTATTATGAGCGAATAGCGACAGCGATGTGACCACGTGCCGCGTGCCCTGCCGCCCGCCGCCCGCGGAAGGGTGCTTAACGCATATTTATTAAGTTACCTCTTTTTGCGAAATAATATTTATTTTTTTAGGGGGATTTTTTTTTAAGTTAGCCTGGTTTTGTATGCATTAGTAGAATCAGTTATCGATACCTAACAACACCTTCACGGGTCGGACAGGGTTTTCTTAACATACTGTTTTTCACAAATAATATTGTAATAACATTTTTCGACTTACAGAAAAGAAGAGAAAGAAACCAATCGACAGAACTTAAAAGTTTAATTTGCTTTTTAGGTCGAACACTAACGCAGTTGATTCTAGGTCAGACATCCATACAGAATGTCGTCAAGAAAATGATAATATTATATATCTCTATGTGCATAAAAAAACGACGCAAGTTCCATCATCATCATTCAGGTAAAATTATGCCTGCATGTCCTACAACCTATATTTTTAGTTTACAAATATATCATATACCTGTAAAATTATTTTTTTGTTAATTCTTAATTAATTTTTCTTGATAAATTCTTAATTCCTTGACAAAAATCTCTAACAGTGTTGCCAGGGTTAATTAAAATGTATGTTATATCTTTTTTTAGCTCAAAATATCACCAAAACCTCAACAAATCTCAAGCTTGTTTCATCGAAGGGCGACGCATAATTAATATTGCTTACTTTTATTCAGAACTAAAGAAAATTGCCAAGCACGGAGAATTATAGACTGTGGTTTAGGATCTGTGGATATTGTTGGAGAACGACAAGTGGGACTACATTCCCTATTTATTTTTAAATGCCGTATGTGTATGGAAACATTTTGCACATCCTACAGAAATCAATATCAGCTGTGCAGTTGTAGGAACAATAGAAATAGACTGTGGCCATTCTCAACTGCAAGAAATTTCTGCAGCTTTAGATATGCCTATAATCTCGCATGTTATTTATTGGATCGAAGAATTAAAATTTACAGATTTTAAAATAACTCGTGTTTTATTTGAAACCTCATTACGACGAAGTACATTCAATCCGACGTCACTGACACAGTATAAATAGGGTACTATCTCTTTATGGAAAACGGCCGAAACTACGCGCTTTGTAATCTCAAGGCATCTATATAAAGCACGGTTAGCGCAGCGGTTAAGCTATTGACTGCTGCGCTGCGTGTCGCGGGTTCGATTCCCGCGCGGAACAAATATTCAGAACATGTCCTACAAGTAGTTGTTCCGGGTCTGGCGGTTTGTATCTGTGAATTTATATGTTTAAAAATGCACCCACGATAAAAGTAATATAATAGTGTGGTTCAATGTTTTTTTTTTTTAATAAAAATAACACAAAGTGCCTAGTGCGCGTTTGTTTTACGTTAACGCGATGAACTCGTTTATGTTATTCGCATTAGTAATTAATTCAAGGACACTGCAAAGACATGATACTCATATACTGAAAAGTAGTGAAAAAAAAAAATCAAATATGTTGAATCGATAGATATTACCATCTACCATTATTTTTTATGTTAATGTTATGATATATTATAATGTGTGGGTACTTGTTTTACAAATGTCTGTCAGTCTGCGATCGGCCATTAAACTGTATAACGAGCACTCCTTGATTTTATTTAAACATTGATCAAGAATACTAAAAATATATTATAGTACGATATTACCATTTATCAATGCAAAATATACATTTATCGTCTTGCATCCATACCCCCGTCTGAAATCGTAGGCACAAATCGCGACCTACACGCGCCTTGTCTGCATCTCTGGATATTCTTTGATTGTCGTTTTAGTTTAGCGCGCCACCGCGCGCATTTTACGAATTCGGGAGTACGGCGTTTAGCTCCGCCCACATGCACAAGGTCATTGAGGCTACTATACCCGTTAATATTATAAAATAAATTTTAACATACTAATGGCCCATTTTTGTGCTAGAAGTATCGATAAAAAATTGAATAATAATGGTTATCGATATAAAATTGGAATCCCTACATTTTACGTAGTTATTTATATCAATTTTCGCGCTTGGTGTACAGGGCACGGAGATGCCGTTTCGGCGTGGCGTTTAAAAGGTTAATAATGACATTATGTATTTGATTATGGGTTTTAGATTAAATAATTTTTATTTTTATGTAATACATACTATTGCTTGGGTCCCATATAATGCTTGTTGCAGAGTATAAAAATAACTCTATATAAGATACAGGGATTATTATAAATTATTTGCATTTACCTCGGATTATTACTATGTATACTTAGTGTGGTACAACATTCAAGTACGCCAGTATACGTAAAGGGCATTAATTTAGCAAGATTTCCTATTCGCTATGTGTATACCTACATAATATATGCTATATAACCTACACGGCGATTAGGTTATCATATTAATTGAAACCACATATTCTACACTTCGCATTTTAAACCTACGAATACCTTTTATAGGTTTCGCTTTAGTGTCTAACAATATTAAACTTTATTTGTGATTATTTGGTAACAAAGTTTTTGTTGAATTATTGAAACTTTCAGCCCGCACCATCACTGTGCCTTATAATAAAGGGCTATTATTTCGTACCCGTTTTCTATTTTTAGTAAAATAAAATTATATATTTTTTTATTGTAAGTGAATGATAACGAATTTTATTTAATGTTATACCTAATCGCCGCTCTGTATAATATGAAAGTATGTTAAATATAATATGTATATAAATTGTTGCATTTTAATAAATAAACCTAAAACTAGATGAAGGTTTCGTTGTTTTCCTTTGAATAAGGTTAACCAAGCTCTTCTGTTTGCTCTTTTTTTAGTATTTCTGTATATTAAGGTTTATTTTTTTCATGATAACTCTCCAATTGGTGCATTCTGGAGCCACAGGTCGTGGATGAAGTTGTACAAGTCATCACTGACTGCCACCTGTAACAAAAATTTGTTTGCTAATGCCACAGAGTTGGTGCATGGTCGTTGATGATGGATGGATCTTCCCACACAGAAATATTTTAGCAACTATAGCAGCACCAAATATATTAGGCATTTTATGAGGAGGTAGTAGTCTACCTAGTAAACATATTTATATATAGTAAGTAGTAAACATATTTTCCTATGGTTATCCTTTGTTTTAATTATAGTTACTAGCTACTTGTAATACTAACACACTTGTCACACTAAAGTGATTCACTTTAGTGTGAAATAATTTTTTTTTTGTTTAATATTAACTTTTTAATAAAAATAAATACAGTATGTTAAGAAAACCCTGTCCGACCCATAAGGATAATAAAGGTTAGGTAAACACATGACCAAAAATAATATAAAATTTTACGTACTCATCATAGTACCAATACAAATGAATTTTGAAATAATCTTTTTTTCCCGCGAATTAATTCCAATTTCCCCGAAATTTGGTAATTTTTAAAAAGTGACAACACCGGTATTATTATGAGCGAATAGCGATGCGACCATGTGCCGCGTGTCCTGCCGCCCGCCCCCCGCTGGCAGCAGGCGAAGGGTGGTCAACGCACATTTATTAAGTTACCTCCTTTTGCGAAATAATATTTATTTTTTTTAGGGGATTTTTTTTTTTAAGTTTAGCCCGGTTTTGTATGCATTAGTAGAATCAGTTATCGATACCTAACAACACCTTCACGGGTCGGACAGGGTTTTCTTAACATACCGTATATACGGACAAATCATACAGATTGAGCTAGCCCCAAAGTAAGTTCGAGACTTGTGTTATGGGATACTAACTCAACGATACCATATTTTATAATAGATACATATATAGATAAACATCCAAGACCCAGGCCAATCAGGAAAAGATCGTTTTCCATCATGACCTGGCCGGGGATCGAACCCGGTGCCTCCACGTCGCAGGCAGGCGTGTCTAACTCTATAAGAATAAACAGTTACTAGCTGCTTGTAATACTAAGAAAATATGGATCACTTTAGTGTGAAATACAAGTTTTTTTTTTTTAATATTATACCCTTTTTACAAACCCTGAGACCACTATGTCATAATTCGCTTTGAGTGGTCATCCTTTGTTTTAATCATTGCACTATTTTTATATCAATATTACTATATTACTAATTTTATAAGAATAAACAGTTACTAACTGCTTGTTATACAAAAAAATATGGATAATTTTAATGTGAAATAAGTTTTTTTTTTAATATTACCCTTTAACCACTATGTCAGAAATGGCGTGGAGTGGTCATTCTTTGTTGTAATCATAGTACTATTTTTATATCAATATTACTAACTCTATAAGAATAAACAGTTACTAGGACCTAGCTGCTTTTAATACTAACAAAATATGAATCACTTTAGTGAGAAATAAAAGTTTTTTTTAAATATTACCCTTTTAATAAACCCTTTAATCACCATGTCATAATTCACGTGAAGTAAGCACATCTAGCATCAACAACATTTAAGTACATTTATGCATAATGTTGTAAAACATAGTTATCGATAAACAAAAACGATATTGAAATATGTAAATAAAACTGTTAAGAACAAATAAAATAATTAAATTAACTTTAATGTTTCTTTAAATAAAATAAATAGATAGCAACACATTATTATTATTATGATCTACGTAGCTGTCGTCTTGATGTAGGATAAATAAACAAACTTGGAAAACAAGAGTGATTTACAGGTTCATTATCACTATCCTTTGAACTGCTAATACAAATATTTTGTTCGATTGCTGCAATATAGGTATTGAGTAGTTCTTGGCCGATGTATAACATCATCTACAACTTTTCGACACACTAACTTAGAACTTATAAAGATAAATCTATAACTGTTCAGGCACCTCACACTTTATGGTTAATTTATTTGGTTAACTGTTATGTTCAGTATCTATGTATTTATTTATGTATGTATATGTATGTATTGCTGTGTATAAGAGGAGACCTGTGCCCAGCAGTGGGACGATAAAAGGCTTCATAATGTATGTATTTGTGTATCTACTTTAGTATATTGTATTAATATTATTTGCACCAACGACAGTCCCATTTGTGGTTCGGGAGAATCTGTCCATTCTTTGGTTACCTGGAAGAGATCGCATTAGCGATAAGGCCGCCCATTGTTTGTTTTATGTTGAATGTATTTTGTTCCATGTTTGATTGGTGTACAATAAAGAATCCTTACTAATATTATAAATCGGAAAGTGAGTTTGTTTGTTCCGCTTTCACGCCGTAACTACTGAACCGATTGGTTTAAAAGTTTGCAGACGTAAAGTTAGAAGTCCCGATTATTTAATCCGAACTTCTAACTTTACGTCTACCCTATTATTACCCTATTATTTAATAGGGTACTATTTATTCCGGAAAAAATGATATTCCCGAAGGAAAATTAAAAAGCGCGATATAACCGAATTCCACGCGGGCGAAAAGCTGGTATATAAATAAATAAATAATAAAGAGACACGAAAGATGGTAAGCGAATTCAACAAATATTTTCCATGTTTTAAATGATTTTTGTTGTAATATTCTTACAACACGAAATATTATGGCGATGGCGGTTATAGGGTCAAAAAATAATATTAGAGAAATGTGAGTAAAGTGTTCATTATAGTAAATATCGCTGTAGGTACTTGAATTCATACCAACGCATATGCTATAAATTATAATTTAACTAGACAAACGCTTATCGCGATTACTATTAATTTTATTGTACTATAGACTGACTAATAATTCTATTTGGTCGAAAACAACGGTTCAAAATAAAATGATAACCTTAACTTGTAATTTAAAAGATAAGGAAAAGATAGATAGTGGTATTCCTGCATATTACGTACCTTGTAGGGGGTGGGGTTCAAATTCCTCTTGATATCTTGTCTGAGAGTTCTCAGTGAGGACTGTACGCGCTCTCGAACCTCATGTAGCGGTTTCGGCATTGTGTGAATGATACAATCCTTCCAATATACCTACAATGAATAGAAATGGATTTTTTTATTGGAAAGAATAATAAATACATAAATAAATACATACGGACAAATCACACAGATTGAGCTAGCTCCAAAGTAAGTTCGAGACTTGTGTTATGGGATACTAACTCAACGATACTTTATTTATAATAGATACACATATAGATAAACATCCAAGACCCACGCCAATAAGGAAAAGATCGTTTTCCTTTAGTCATTATACCCAGTAGTAATTACATGGTACTACCATAGTAACATATTTTAAACACAGTTTAATTATAATACGCCAGAAGTAATTTGTATTAGGAAAATATACGAAATCACCTTGTATAGATGTTCAACTTTGCTTGGGATAACATACGCTCTCTTCGACTCCTGGAAGGGATGTCTACAGAGCACCTTCTGTCCGACTTCGGGCGCCGGCTCTGAGGAACGCTGTAGAAGATCAACCAGAGCGTGGCCATCAGCACCGAATAGTCTGTATGCCTGAAATTATTGTGATAACGATTTCATGACATTATACAATAGGTAATTAATTAGAGCAAGTTATCTTTAATCTGATATGGTTCCATGATTTTGCAAGAAAATTGTTGGTTAATCTTGATAAAATTCTTATTGTGTCATAGTTAGACTTGACAAAACGATATACTATTCCTAACATATTTTCTCTACAGATCTGATGAAGGAAATATAGTACATTCTACCATATAAATTATTTCTGTTATATGATCCCTTTTCTCCCTCATTTTGATACTTGGTTTGTCACGTTTGGTACCAAACCAAGTATCAAAATGCACTGAATTTATCGGAGATTTTGCCAGAGTAGTTTACATTCATGAATATCATTATTTTTTTCCAAAAAATTGCTTTGTTAAAATGGCACGCTTGGACGTGAAGACCGCTCGTAGATATATCTAATATGCCAGAAGGCTAAGAGTAGGTTTATGGGGCTCCTAAGAGCAGAGCAAATGAATAATATTCAAAATTTATGAAAAAGAAAAAAAAAATTGGTTGTCTGTAGAACTCCGTCTACTGCCGATATTTGAACGTGACAACGTCTATTACATGTTTACACATCGGGCGCTCTAGGGGTGGGGGTAAAGTAGGCGTGGACTCCGTGTGGCGTCAGATTCGGCCGTTACGGTGTTTTCGAGAATGACTCCACGCCGTACCAATTTAATAGACGTTGTCACGTCAAAAATAAACTTCATGTTAAGCTTTATTGGTTAGTTTCTATTTATCGTCATCATCATCATCAACCTCCTTATACAGAGAGGTTCTCTATTATTCATTGAATATTTTTTAAACTTTGCAATTTGTCATGAGTTTTAAATTAAATCAGCATCTTTATATTATCACCTCTTACTTTCAGTAAACTTATAGTTTTATCAGGAATATCCCAAATTCATGACATAATATGTATGTTACTTAACAGAGACAGAATTTCTGTTTAGAGGAATGAGGTTTGTAAAACAATGTTATCTATATTGTATTACTATTTCTAACATCCATGACTCTTTATTAAATGGAAGGTAGGTAAATAATGCAGTCAGTGAAAAATCAATAAAGCTGACAAAGTATTCGTAATTCACAAGACCTTGTGGCGTTCAATGATACTGTAAGCTATTTCTATCTTTTTATATTCATGAGAATCGTATATTTTTCTCCTTGATAACACGCATCGGTTCAGGGCCGTACGTTATACGATATTCCGTTTCTTATATACACTTAACTATGTAATCTCATCGTGATACAAATCACAGTTTTATCGATATTAGGCTGGTCGCTAATATGTTGTACTGAACTAGATACTCTACGATAAAATAGGTTGTCGAGACGAGTACTGTGATTAATTTTAATGGACACAACACAAGTTAAAGTTTAACGCAGTCAGTTATTGATGCTAACGTCACATATGAGTCAAGATAGCGTTTGTTTTCATTTACAGTTTGCAAACAAACTAAACAACAAGTTTGTACTCATTATCGCTTCAATAAACATTAAACAGGAATATTACTTTTTCATTTAGATAACACAATGACCTCGTCTGCTGAAATCGTTCCATTAATTAATACGTAGTGCTATCGACCTACCTCTTTGTGACCGGGTATAGTTACTTTCCCAACATCTTGACTTAGCTTAATGCGAGGCTGTCCGTTTATCTCCGTTAATTTGTAAACGCATCCCAAAGCTGGTTGGCGTTGACATGTTACTGTAAAAATGATAAAGGAATATTTTAATTCAGTATGGCAGGACATCAAACCAATTTTAACAAATAGCTATTTCTATGTAGAATATTATTCTTGAATCATAGCAGTTATGTGGCCAGTAAATAGTAACGCAGCTCAGGACAATGCAACATAATGAATAAATGGTACATATCCGGAAATTACTGTCATTGTGATATGGTATGAAATAATAGACTCGGTACAGTGGGCCTAGTATGAGTTTTCATTACGAAACTCGTTCGTTGATATCGAGCGCGTTTGACTCAGCGATTGGCCCGCTTCAAGGTCGTAAAAACTCTCAACCAATGAGAGCGCCAAACGCGCTCGATATCTGCGATCGAGTTTCGTATTCAAAACTCATACTAGGCCTACTGTACATTGACAAACAAGCGAGAAGATCTTAGCATTCTGTGATTACATTATTTACAAATATATGTAATTTATAATACCTAAATGCGTTCCGATCCCGAAACAGTCGATTTTGTGTCCTTGTTCGTTCAAACTTAGTATTGTTTCCTCATTAATGTCATTGGAGGCAACAATGGTTAATTTAGAGAACCAGGGCAGTTTGAAACTCTCGGCGATGCTATCAAAGGTCTCCCGTGCTAGTACAGACAAATAAGCCAGATCGCCGCTGTCGATACGGATACCGACGGCTCTGTACGCGCAGTCGTTTAGTGCTAAGGCCACGGCACAGAAGTTTAGCAGTCCACTCCTGTTAAGAAACATTATTTCAATACTACTAATTAAAAAAAAAAGCATGACAAAAATATCTACAGTTATTATCAGTTATAACAAGGCATGCTAATTTCAAATATCTCTGCTACACAAATACGTCTTTAATACAGACCTACATTTGTGATATGTACTATAACGTCTTGTGGATGTGTTTAAGGTAATGCTGTATGAGGTCATTTGCGATTACGTAGGCGTACAATCAACTGGGTGTCTACTACATTTGTCCACTACGTTCGTTGAAAAGATAAATAAATATAAAAATATAAACGAAATGTTCAATAAAGTTCTTACTATGTTTATAACAAGGTGCATGATGGTAGCTTTACATGCAATACCGGCTTGGATACTGTGAATGTGTGCATATCCCTATACAATGCAACTGTGCCCAATGACTAACACTGCCCCTAATCTTGTATATAGGGCACGACAATACGTCACACTGAAGCAAATATAAAATTCTCGTAGGACGTGTTCTCATTTATTTACATTCGGTTGTACATGAAGCGCCGTCCATATACGCTTCACTGAAAAAGCGAAACAAAACATAAAATAGTATCTACGGCCATGATTGTTAAGTAGTCCCAGCGGATAATCCCGGTGGATAATGTGTTGTTAGAGTGTGCTTGCATGTCATTTCTCCCAGTGTTATGAGTCTTTCATGCCCCCCTAACAATGAGTTATGTCAAATGAAATTGCAATAACTGGACATAGCCAGTACACAGAACAAATCTAAGTAAGAAAAAATAACTTCACAAAACTTAAAATACAAATGAAAATGCAAAACAATAATACAAGTTTATCAGACACCAAATGTCAATGAGTTGTCTATTTGCATCTTTACCTCAGTGTGCGTTCGACCGTGCTATATCCATATGTACTATGTATAGTCGGTGATTTGAGTACTCTAGTACCATTGGTTCCACAGTTGCTATTGTAGCCAGAATGCCCATTCATATTATGCTGCCTGTGTCGTGACGGTAAGCCTTGAAAATTATACCTCTTGACATCGTACGTATCCACTAGAGCCAAGAAACCCGACGGGAATGCTAGGGCATACGATATGAGGGCAGCTAGTTCCCCGTCGCTCGCTTCCTCCGGGGATATATCTATGATGGCGGACACTCGCTTGCGCCACTCTAATGACAGTTCGAGCAGGTTGCACTGGCTCTGTGTCTCTGCGTGCGGTATCATGACCGAATGCAAGTCTTCCAACGTGCTGAATGACGTCACAAATGAATGTGCATGAGTCCCTCGCACTGGTATATTAAACATTTTCCCAGCCAACACATTGCTTGTTCCATCGAATCCACCTGAAACAAAAACATTTGCTGTATGCTCTAAAAAGTCAAATCGTAGATTACGTGTGTGGTAGGTAAGCTATCTATAATATTAAGGACGAGTAAGACAATTCGTGCAAGCATCGAAAACACCTATCAACCACAAATCAAGTAGGTAGCAGAAGCCAATTTAAAACTTTGGTAGCAGTCTGTGCGTGAGTACCAAGCAGGTGAGATATTCAAGGGCAAGGTTCGCGAAACTTGCCTGATTAAACCTATTAACGAAAAGTATATTCGCTATTGGGGCTTCTTATGAGTCAATGGCGCGGCAGGGTGTTTTATATTGCACAAGTTTGAATAGATACCGCGAGCTTGGTACCTGGCACGGGGTTCACTAGCCGCCAGCCTGAGCTGCGCAAATACGCTAATACAATCAATACCTCCCATAAAGACAAGCTAATTTGCGCCACTATACAAGACCGTATTTACATTATGTGGACACATAGGAAGTCTTTTGTCATCAGAAAATTAATATCCTGCTAGCCTACTGCTACAATGCAAAAATAATTAATCAATCTAACCAATGTAAGCATATTTCGATGCTGACAATCCACCGTCAGGGCCTTGGGCTCGTCGTAAACCAAATTCAAGTAAAGAAACATTTTTCCCGGCGACCATTCTGTATCGTGCAGCGTTTGTTGCCATCAAACTGTAAAATGAAATAAATATTACTACAAACAAGATATCAAACCTCTGTTATTTTAATTCAAAATTAATAGATACTTAGCTCATAAACTTTTTTTTTTAAATACCCCGTATACTTCCAGTTGATCTAGACATTATTTGACAATGGCACCGATTTTTAAGTTAAGTGTATCTTTTTCTTTCTATTTTATTAAGAAAAGGATAAAACATAACATTTTAGTTAAATCCTGTCAAATTAAGATATTCCATAGACAGTTTAGACGCGATTATAAACATAGCGAACAAACAGACGACAATTTACGTCAATAATTTGACAGGTCTAAACTAACATTTTATCTTCTGTCCTTTTCTTAATGAAATAAAAAAAAAAAAAGATGCACTGAACTTAAGTTTAATTTAGTTTGTGACCAAGATTAGTTGTGTTAGTGTTATTTAGTTTAGTTGAGGGTAGATTTATAAAAGCAAACTAACAACAACAATAACAGTACAAGTTTCGTAACTAGCTCTGTAGATTTATTGCGAGTTTTAGAAAATTAAAGATGGCTGAATTTACTCGTCGGGATATTCGTGTCATAATGTCATATAATTTCAAGCGGAGCTTGACTAAGCAACAATGTTTTGAAGAAATGAGTGCCGCATTGGGACAAACGTGTCCTTCCTTAAGGATATTCCTTAATGGTTTATTGAGTTTAATCGCGGCAAATTTAGCTTGGAGGACGATGCGAGGCCGGTACCCTAATTATATAACACACTATTAATATCAGTTGGAATCATTTCGAAGCATATTGCTAATCCATTACTCCGTGTGTTCGAAAATATGTCTGCTCAACAACCTAAATAACACAATGAATGTTGTTGAACTGTCAAAATCAAACCCATTGCTCCTGATAGTGTGTTACGTAATTACCGTACTAGTAGGACTAGAAATATTTTTTTTGCCTTGCATTGCCTCAAATGCGAAATCTACTGCAAGAAGACATGTGACATATCGACAAATCGAGGAAAACCTGAATTTAAATGCACCAACTGTTCATTGAATTCTTCACGGACATCTAAAAGTTAGGATACTTTGTTCACTTTGGGTACCTACTACATTCGATGGCTGACGAGTTAAGGGAACAGCGTATGAATTGGTTTCATGAGATGTTAAAAAAAATTGACGGCGGCAAATCTAAGTACGCCAATTCAATCACTACATGTGATGAAACTTAGCTTTACTGTTTTGATGTACCAACTAAATGTTTCAAGATGAAGATGCGCCAACGTTAAAAAATAAGAATGGTGACAATTGTCAACCTTCGTGCTGTTACTGCAAGTACCTACACGGAAAAATGCTTGCCTCCAGTTTTAGAAGCGACTTTGCACTTTTCCTTATGCAAAAAAGCATTAAAAGGGTGCAAATTTTCTAATGACGAAAAGCTTATAGGCAAATTTGAAAAGATAAGTGGTAGTGTTTCAGATGGTTTCTGGAGCGACATATTTAGTACATGGTTCGACCGTATGAAAACATGTATGAGTGAGTGCTAATGAGCATTACTTCGAAAAAAAAAGTACAAAAAAATTTAAGTCGACCTACGTAGGTGGTACCTGTCCTGTATCGTGGCATTGTAGGTATTTCTTTATTATCTTTGGTGAAGGTTAATTAAAGTTTCGTCACAAGACTTTTCTGCCGATTAAACAATGGCAACGTCCTTCATCGTGAAACCATTCTTTGTCGACAGTAGGAGTATAAGAAGGTTTTATTGATTGTTAGTACAAAGTATGGATTTAATTTTTAAACATGCATGATACTATGTCCACACGAGTAGTACTAACAGGCTACATAACGAGGTTATACTGTAGTTAAGTAAGGTAAGTACGCAAACAGGGTGACAGGTACCCCATTGTCAAACTAATGAAATACGACTTGCAATTTTCTGAAGCAGTCATGCATGATCCGATTCCTATCTGATAAGTGTTATACGTAG
This sequence comes from Sesamia inferens, assembly GCA_037179545.1. Taxonomy (NCBI): domain Eukaryota; kingdom Metazoa; phylum Arthropoda; class Insecta; order Lepidoptera; family Noctuidae; genus Sesamia; species Sesamia inferens. The sequence goes on from CM073923.1 coordinate 23,419,855, forward strand.
TATCGAACAACAAACACTCATATCGGAACACATACAGGAAAGCCTTGATAAGTATGATTTAACCGATTATGCAAAATATTAAGGGTGCATGCTTCAGTTGACACGTGTATAACACGAGCCTGAGTAAACCCTCTGGTAGAATAGTGGTGTTAACTGGGGTAACAATGATTTTCACTTTGGCATTTCAACAATATTCATTGCCATTATTTACGTTGATGAGCAGATAATTTTTTCGAACATATGATGCAATAGATTTATAATATTCTTCAAAATAGTGTTACGGAATTGTGTGCACCTGATGACGTTGAGTAAAAAAATTGAATTTGAACAAAAATATCAAAAGATACCAACCTACAACAGAGGTAACCGAGAGGCGATATCTGCGGCGTAAACAGCAGTTTCCGTCGTAGATATCTACGGAGAAATGATACCTAAAATATTCCTAACTCGAGTGGTAGAGATGCACCACGGCGCCATCACCTTCCGCCTGACACAGATTCTCGCCGGACACGGTTGTTTCGGGAGGTTCCTGTTCCGGATAAGGCGGGATGAAACGCCAGGGTATCATCACTGTTTGGATCTGAGGACACAGTGGAGCATACGATGGAGGTCTGCCCGGCTTGGGTAGAGCAACGCCGTGTCCTCGTAGCGGCGATCTCTCGCGTCCGACCCTGGTCCAGGCCATTCTCCGGAGCGAGTGTACATGGCAGGCCGTCATCTCCTGTGAAGCAGTGATGCTGGCAAAGGAGGAGGCGGAGCGCGTGAGGCAGCGGGAATCCCAGCGCCCTCACGCCACTAGTTGCCGCAGGAGACACCCTGGTCGGGAGACAACATCGACTCCCGGCCACCGTAGGCGCCGGCTTGCGGGCGGTGAGCAGTGGGCAGCTCGCCGCCCGGTAAGTAACCAGGCCCGAGTCGATAACGCGCTGTGTTTCACGCGTGCCACAAAGAGATGTCAGCACATCGTGACGGGGTCCAACGGGAGCGATCATTTGAAGATTTCCCATCCCAAACAAAAAAAAAAAGCTAGAGAAGAGCTTAATTGAATAAATTCCCAATACCTTGAGTTTGAAAGAAACATCTTTATTTCATCTTCTAAGCAAATAAAGTCTTTTTAAATAACTTCATCTGTTTCCCCATACTTACCTACAAATGGCACGATCACAATCAAAGGTATGTAGGTACCTAGATATTTGAAACTGTTGAAAATTGCTGACAAATAAATGACCTCTGTCATTTGATGATTTCCTATCCTAAACAAAACAAAAGGGTATTCCTAACTCTTACGTAGTTTCTTTATGCATAAAAAATATTAACCTACATATACCGATATAAAATAAATAGTAAAATGTTCCGTAGCATTATAGTTACGCATAAGTAATTAATTTTGTCAATATTGCAATACTTGATATCAAGTGACTTACCTTGCAAAGTTGACGAGAGTTAACAAAGTGGTTTCCAGCAACTGCGCTACAATTAAAGGTCCTTCAACTCTCAATAAGGGCACCCTGCAAGACACACAATGTCATAAAACAACGATAATGGTAAACAGCTATGTCATCTTTATTATTAGTAGCTAGGTATCTATTTATAGGTCAATATTCAAACTGGCTAATTCGAAACTTCAAATTGATCAAATTTTACGCTCCCATTAAAACAGTAGGTATGTATACAGTATGTTAAGAAAACCCTGTCCGACCCGTGAAGGTGTTGTTAGGTATCGATAACTGGTTCTACTATTGGATACAAAACCGAGCTAATCATCATCATCATCATCATTTCAGCCGAAAGACGTCCACTGCTGGACATAGGCCTCCCCCAAGGTTCTCCACGACGACCGGTCCTGCGCCTCCCGCATCCAGCGGCTTCCCGCGACCTTCACCAGGTCGTCGGTCCACCTTGTCGGGGGCCTACCCACGCTACGTCTTCCGGTGCGTGGTCGCCACTCGAGAACCCGTCGGCCCCATCGGGCATCGGTCCTACGGGCAATGTGTCCAGCCCATTGCCACTTCAGTGTTGCAATTCTTCGGGCTATGTCGGTTACTCTCGTTCTTCTGCGGATCTCCTCATTCCTGATTCGATCGCGCAGTGAAACCCCAAGCATAGAACACTGAAGATATCCCGGACGTCAGCCTGCAGGAGATTCGATTGGCTCTGAAACAGCTTAAAAACAACAAGGCGCCAGGCGATGACGGAATAACGGCAGAGCTACTGAAGGCGGGTGGTGAACCGATCCTTAGGGCCCTTCAGAAGTTATTTAATTCCGTCATAGATAAGGGAAAAACGCCACAGGCATGGCACAGAAGTGTGGTGGTACTCTTTTTCAAAAAGGGTGACAACACCCTTTTGAAAAACTACAGACCCATCTCACTTCTGAGTCATGTCTATAAGTTGTTTTCAAGAGTCCTCACAAATCGTCTCGCCTGCAGGTTTGATGACTTCCAGCCGCCCGAACAAGCCGGTTTCCGAAAAGGCTACAGCACAGTAGACCACATACATACGCTGCGGCAGGTTATACAGAAGGCCGAGGAGTATAACCTACCCCTTTGCTTGGCGTTTGTGGACTACGAAAAAGCCTTTGATTCGATCGAGACCTGGGCTGTACTGCAGTCTCTCCAGCGGTGCCAAGTAGACTATCGATATATTGAAGCGCTGAAGGGTTTGTACGAAAGGGCCACCATGTCGGTCCGAATACAGGACCAGACCTCGAAACCAATACCTCTGCAGCGTGGTGTCAGACAGGGAGATGTTATCTCTCCGAAACTGTTCACCGCTGCATTGGAGGATGTCTTCAAGGTTCTGGACTGGAAAGGACTGGGCATCAACATCAATGGCGAGTACATGACACACCTTCGGTTTGCTGATGATATCGTAGTCATGGCTGAGACCGCGGAGGACCTGAGTACAATGCTCGAAGACCTCAGTAGGGCCTCCAAGCGAGTCGGTCTTAAAATGAACATGGGCAAGACGAACCGAGCTAAACTTAAAAAAAATCCCCCTAAAAAAATAAATATTATTTAGCAAAAAGAGGTAACTTAATAAATGAGCGTTAAGCACCCTTCCGCGGGCGGCGGGCGGCAGGGCACGCGGCACGTGGTCGCATCGCTATTCGCTCATAATATCGGTGTTGTCACTTTTTTTTAAATTATCAAATTTCGGGGAAGTTGGAATTAATTCGCGGGAAAAAAAGATTATTTCAAAATTCATTTGTATTGGTACTATGATGATTACGTAAAATTTTATATTATATTTGGTCATGTGTTTACCTAACCTTTATTATCCTTATGGGTCGGACAGGGTTTTCTTAACATTTATTGTATACGTGAGCATGCGAACGTATAAAGTAAGGTTTTTTTTATGTTGTTCTAGTGTATATCATGTTGAGAGACAAGAAAGACAAATGGGCACAAATAATGAAGTGATGTATACAGGGTGTCAGGGAAACGCTTCCGAAAACGAAGACAGGTGATAAGGCTAGTGATTCTCGATACGATACCATCAAAAAATGAGGATTTTTTTTAACAATTTTACTTAAGCATTTTTCGTACACTATGCTGTGGGAACAGTTAAATGAGTTAAATAAAACCATTATTTGCGATTAAACATTTTTTTTTTCTTTATAACTCTAACAAGCAATGCATTCGTAAATAATATCAGCTGACTTTCGCGCATTTCGAGTTCAAAGACCGCGTGCGGTCACCGACATCGCGACAGTTTCACGGCTGAAACCGAAGCGCGTGTCGCGCGACGTGCGATGCGCCGGCTGACTATTTTATTTATTTATTCTTTATTGTACACCAATCTTCCTAAACTACTAACCTTCACTCGATCGCTTGAAGCAAATGTCTTTTCAGTTCAATTCTACCTAGTTGTGGGATATCTGCTTACGGCATCGGCGGCATCCATTCGTGCAAGGATCGTAATGATTTTCCCCTTTAACAGGGTTACAATTTTATTTTGATCTGAATGTTCAAATTTACAAATCAGAAAAATCCAGTTTACTTTACTTAACCTTGAGGCCCATATCGAAGGTACTTAGATACCTACAGTGTCGTGGCTGTAAGGCCATAAAAATCCTTTGTAAAGCGCCGCTAAAATAAAGAAAAAAATTGGCTGTCTGTAGAACTCCGTCTACTGCCGATATTTGAATGTGATAACGTCTATTACATGGTAATTTTTTCTGGGTGCAATGAAATTATTTAAAATAAAGTAATGTATAACATTTATACTTTAAACATAAAAACAAACAAAAAAACAAAAAAAAAACAAACAAAAAAACAAAAAAAAAACAAACAAAAAAACGAACAACAAAAAACATTAAAAAACACAAATAAAACATTAAAAAAAATTAAAAAGGATAAAAAACGTCCGTTGCCGTCAGGAATCGATCCGCGGCACCTCTTGAGTGAGTCGATACTAATCCGAGCGTTTCACCACTCGGCTATCAATGCTTTAATCATGTATGCGAAAAACTGCTACTAATTGTTTACAACCGTGCTTTTAGGTAAATAATATTGCACTCTAAAGCTACAAGGCTAAGGTTAGTTTTAGTAGGCGTGGACTCCGTGTAGCGTCAGATTCGGCCGTTACGCAGTTTTCGCGAAGGACTCCCAGCATACCGATTTAATAGACGTTATCACGTCAAAAATAAACATTACAGAGGCGTCAACAGTTTTAAATTGATGGACATGTCGTGAATTTAATAACAGTTTTGTATTATGTCGATAATCGATAGTAAATGAAATAAAGTAAAAGATCGCTGACATCAGCTGTAATTGACTAAAAAATTTTCATCGCATGTACAGTTTTTGAATTTGAACTTTATAACAATGTAATTAAAGTCACACGATGCGTGCTCGTTTATTGCAAGAACTGGATCCTTCATTTAGTAAGTAAACCTAATCAATTTAAAGTGAATAATTAAATTAATTGAATCTAAGAAACCAGTTAAATCTTATTTAAAAGTTAGAAAATGAAAACAGTTTGTAATAAAGCATAAGTACAATTTCCTAACAATTAAAATGAATTGATTTCTGATCTCGTAATTATTCTTTTAGCATTTTCGCCTCTGTAAACACACCGCTTTGACCGCGGGACTCCCCCAAAGCGTTTGATCTTCATAGTACCTCTTTAGTTAATAATAGTGTTTCTTGCGACTCGGTTCGTGAGCTTGTGCGTTACGTTTTTAACAAATTATTTAATTATTGTTTTGTTAGTTTTAAATTTGTGTTTAGTTATTAGGTCTTGTTACGTTTTTAGTGCTGTTTTATTCTTTTTAGTTATAACTTTTTGTTGTTTTAAACAATGCCTGAGGCATACGTGTACAGTGCTCGTGAATATGGTCCGTCAACGTATGGGCTGGTATTTTTAATGGACGAATTCTAGGACCAGTGTTTCTACCGCCGCGCCTCAATGGATCAGCATATCTTAATTTTATAAATGGACATTTAACTGATATGCTAGACAATGTGTCTGTGGCTGAATTTCTTCGAGCATGGTTCCAGCACGATGGCACTCCACCGCATGTTACGCGTCCCGTCCGCGAGCGTCTCACTGAGCTTTTTAATGACTGCTGGATCGGAAGGCCGTTGGACTTCTTTTTATGGGGGTATGTGAAAGAAAGAGTGTTTGATCGGGAATGTGACAGTGCTGATGAAATGCGGGGCAGAATAGTGAGTGTTTTTAATAAACTACGTGAAGAATGTGTTCACGGATCGACACAGCGACGGGCCCGGCTTTGTATTGAAATGAATGGAACTCAGTTCGAGCCAAACCTCATAAGGTCGCAAAGGATTTAGACAGGTACGTAAAATGCCTCTGTCAGCTTTTTACAATGGACTACAATTGCGATTTTGAAAGTGATGTTTGTAAATTGCGTATAAATCGGCTCTTTTCGGCGGCGGCTCTTTTAAGCGCGGGCGCGGTAGTGCGACGTCGCCTTGCGTGTCAGTGACCTCACGTTTCGTACGCTATCCAATGCTTGTTTACGAAATATGAAGTCTTGAAAATAATCAATTTAAAGCGAAAGGTTATTGGTATCCGTTTGCATTTAGGTTGTATATAATCTACGTTCTGGCTTCGGAAGCGTTCTCCTTACACCCTGTATATGTGTATACATATAATTTTAAGAAATTAGCTGGCTTAAAATTAGAGATGTACGCAAAGGACAGAAATAAATGGAAAGCCTTAGAGAAAATCTTTGTCGTAGGACAATCAATTAGTTTTTAGCAGACTTCTTCTTTATGTTGTTATATGTTTAACTTTTATATTTAAGATAATTGTTTTTTTAAATAAAGATTTATTTTAATTATTACTAGCGACCTGCCTCGGCTTCGCATGGGTGCAATGCTGATACTAAATACACTAAAGAAAAACTGTTAACGTTTTATAAAAAACCACCGCGAACGCCGCGCCGTGTACCGCCGCAAACGCGACACCCTGCAATTTTTAAATCTAGGTAACATAGAAAAAAAGAAAATGAATTTGTTTTATTGCTAAAGTATTGGGTTCAAGGTTGATTTGGAATTAATTTATGGCGTGACTGGGTGTTTGTCCATTACTTTCGGAGAATTTGCATTTTGAGGGAAAATGACCTTATTTATTTACATGGAATGTTTCCTGATTTTCCTGATAATTGGATTTGTTGGAACATAAAATAACATAATCAGCCTATAATATTCACACTGTTGGGACACGGGCCTCTCTGTGAGAGGGAATGGGTCGTAATCTATCGCGCTGGCCAGGTGCGGGTTGGTAGATGTGACATGTCTTCGAAGTTTTTAGCCCTAGGACATGCCGGTTTCCTCACGATGTTTTCCTTCACCATTTAGAGAGCAGTGGTGATGAAATAATTTACACAAAGTAATGCGACTGATGGGGTTCTAACCTACGACCTACAACTTATAAGTCGCGGCCGACACCTTAGGGCCACCGCTGCTCTCTACGGTAGGTGTAACTCATAGTAATTGTCAAGTACCTAACGAAAAAGCGTCTTACCTCCATGTGATATTGCCTTCCTATTGTTTTCATAGTTTTCGAAAGTGCTGGGGTCTAAATTAATATCCAAGGCTAGATTATTTCTAATCCCTACTAATATTATAAATGCGAAAGTAACTCTCTCTGTCTGTTACGCTATCACGTCTAAACCACTGAACTGATTTTATTGAAATTTGCTACAAAGATAGAGTTGATCTTGAGAAATAATATAGGATAGTTTTGATTCCGGACTTTTAAAGAGTTCTCTTGGAAACGCGATATAACCGAACTCCACGCGGGCGAAGCCGCGGGCGGAAAGCTAGTAGTAAATAGAAGAGTGTGTACAATTTATGTTCTTTAATTTATATGATATACATAATAAAGAGCAACCTATTCTATTCTATTTGATGGACAAGCAGGCACAATATTACTTTGTGACATGAATTAATTGAAAATTCAGTTATAAAAATAAGTTAGTAGCGTCTTTCTTTTTTCTATCCGAAGAATCCAATTTAATTCCAACCACAATAGCATCCTTAATTTTGATGTTTCACATGATAATATTGTTTAGTAGTCGTGGTGGCCTAGTGGTTAAAACACCAGCCTCTCAAGTATGAGTGTGTGGGTTCGATTCCAGGTCAGGCAAGTACCAATGCAACTTTTCTAAAGTTATATGTTCTTTCTAAGTATATCTTGGACACCAATGACTGAAGGTGAAGGAAAACATCTTGAGGAAACCTGGACTTTAAGTCTGAAATCGCCAAACCACATTGAACAAGCATGGTGATTACGTTCAATCCTTATCTGTATCAGAGGAGACCTGTGCCCAGCAGTGGGACCATAAAAAGGTTGATGACATGATAATATTGTTTAAATTGATTTTTACTAAACAATAAGGCAAGAATTTATTACCCTAAGGGGGATGAAATATGAGTATTTATAGTGATGAAATGAATAAAGATTTCAGGTATCCACCCAAAATCTTCATTCATCATCATCGAAAGCCAGATTATTCAGTCAAACAGTAAACAGTAATTATTATAAAATTGGTTTACATTAATTTATCAAATAAATATTTATTTATATCAAATGTTTGTGATTTGTTCAAAATAAAATCTTATATTTGCCAGATATACCTACCACCTGGAATCTGGTCATATAGAAAAAATAATTATACCATATTGTTGCTGGATATTTACAAAACATAACTTTAATAAATTCTAGACAGTATTTCAGTTTGAACAAGACAAGTGTCAGTGTATAATGTGTGTAGTGACTCAAATTTAGTTCAGTTTGAATATTTAGCTATTAGTCTGATGGGATTAGAGCAAGAGACTGGCAAGTCTATTGCTTGCATCAGAATGAGCAGAAAAAACAAATAAATAAAAAAAAAAGATTATTGATTGTGTGTAAAATGATTGTTCACATACCTTGGGAATACTACAGAACCTTCTTCAATAGCGCTTAATCTAATATCCTTGCAAGTTAAGTCTTTCAAATATACAAAGAATTCTGGTTCAATGTTGTCTGGTAAGGTCTGCTTCAAATAAGTAATATCTGAAAATAAGAGCTGCTGAATATTTTCGATAATTAACCTTTTCTGTTAAGATTAAATAAAAACTACATACCACTGTCAGAATAATGAAAGTTATCTAAAAACTTCAGACATTCTTCAAGGCCAGCAAATATGGTGAATTCCCCTTGGAAAGGATTTGTGCGAAAAAATAGATCAAACACAGCAACATCATTAACTTTTCCAGATTTCCAGTAAGCATATGCCATTGTTATTTGATAGAGATCTGCAGACAATATACATGTTTATATGTTATGAAATATAAAGTAAACCTTTAAACCTAATTTAAAAGCGAAAATTATTAATACTTACAGATATTTTTAGATAACTTTTTAACTATTTATTTTTAGAAAGAAAATTACTTTATCTTAAAAACACAATAGGCAGCTTCCTGCCATCCTGTTGTTTTATGGTGATGACAGATGGAAAAATAAATAAATATCTAAATGCATACATACCATAGTTAGGTCATTTAATTTAAGTCAATTTTGTATCCAGAATTAAGAGAACTTGTATTAGATTCTCAGCAACCACAAGGCTTTTGCAATAGATTGAAAATTACCTTGTAGTTATAGATTTTAATTAATTATTATTGACACTGAATCTAAAATTTATAAAAATCTCTACACGACATTCTAATTATTAAGGTAAGTTCTAAAGTACACTTGACATTTAAAATTCGCTCCAAAATATATTATATTTCACTCACCAGTCAACAAAGGTTGCACAATACCATTTTGTCGAGCCATTTTTCTCTTCATATTTAATTCTTCACCAGACATTTTCGTTGCAAGTGATGAAGTTGGTACAGAAATTATTAGAAACGTGAGCTATATATGGTATCTGTTGAACGACTAAAATAAGTAATTTCATCGTGATCGCAGTTATCAGCGCGCCAAACAAATTTTGACGGATAATCTACGCATGCGCATATGATTCCTATTGACTGTAAAGTTTAAAGGTCATTTCTGAAGGTCGACTTATTGTTTATAAAATGCAACATTGAATAATTTCGGTATTAGGTATGTTATTATACCACACCTCGAGTATTTTTTCCAAACACTTATAAAAATAAAATATTATTAAATTACAATCCATGAATCCACTTGCAGCTAAATAAATGATGAGATTTTTTCCTTTTTAAAACTAGGCCTTTTGACATGGTTAGTGATGGTGAAAGGCTAGTGGTTAATCAGGATTATTTGTATTCTGTGTTAATCACTAAATGGTGATTTACTAGTTGATAGTTCTCAATATGAAATAGAGAAATGACAAAGATTTTATTCACTTCTTTCATTCTTTTATGGCTTCGCACGGTTTGTGCATTTAGCCAATGTCATGTAATGAATTATTCATGTCGAAAAAGACGGCCGTGTGACTCGTCTTACGATGGCGGTTTGAGACCATGTCATGATGTGGTCACTATGCTGCGATATTTTACTGTTCTTTATGAATTATTTACTGAATGCACTTTTTACTACATAAATCACGCACTTTTATTTAGTAACCAACACTATAAATAATTTTAAAAGTCCAATGAAAAATGAGCGTGACACTCAGCTTGACTTTCCCGCCAAAACCCACGTCAATCTCCATTTTATTCACTTTAGAGCAGTTTTAAAACTTATGTTTTTTTTTATTATTAATAATTATAAACTAGCGCTTAACCACAATCCCGCCTAATTGTACGCAGTGATGCGATCGTTGATCGATGATGCAAAACGCGCTAGTTTATTAAGAGTCTATTCACTCAGAAAAACTGAGCGAATAGGTAGGAAGACGGCAGTTGAGCGAGATGATACAATGTTAAACCCAACAACACGACCAACGATCCTGCGCCAAAGGGAGATTGATCTGAAGACCCTCCACGACCAAACCCCCAACACAACAACATTTGGCGCATCGTACCCGGCACACAACGCAATACAACTGCTCAGACCCGTCCTCCGTACGGCTTCACCAGACATCATGCCGGAACACGACAAACCGTTATGTTAACGTTAACATAACGTTGTTTAAGTACTTTGACACACGAACTCAACAGCTATTAATTTTTTTTAAAACAAAATCATTTACCAAATAACATTGTAACTTCGCACGCAGCAATTTTCTTTTTGGGTAAATATAACAAATTAATAAAACCGTCGCATTAAGTTTGGACGCGGTATGAATCGGCTTTTTTACCAGTTTCTATTTTAGATCCATGGCTATTGAATTTGCATAAAACCACTACAAAAAGAAAATTCGGTATGTGGACCTTATTTTAATTTTCTTTAACGTTTTCTGTACAGTAAGTGTATACCTGGCTTTACCGTACGGGCAACTAGACTATAATAGCATCGACATAATATACTAATGGACATGCCTTAGAGATGAGAATTGTGGCACTCCGAAAGAAAGAGAGAAAACTTTGTTTCGTCTATCTTTACCTCTCAAAATCATCAATGGAAAGCATAGGCCATTTCTCTCACTCTTTTCAAACCAAAAAAATACTGCAGATTATACGCGTAAGGCATGTCCATTAGTATATGTCTATGATGTGAAGTGAATCGCGATTGAACAACTGTCACAGATAAGCGAATAAGTATCATAACTGACATGAGATGTCAGTGGATAGATTGAATTGAAGGAAGATTCAAAATTTGAAATTCTAAAATTTTTGGATCCAAAATATTGTTTATTATTTGAAAATATAGTATAAGAATAGTTACTTTTCTTTTACTAATCTCAAGCACTAATAAAAGACAGAAAGTTACGAGTAAAAAGTATGTATTGCTAAGATGCCTAAAATTACTATTTTATTTTATTTGAGCAGACTCTTTTTGGAGAGGAGTTCTTCCAATCTCGCCCCCCTTATCATTTCTTCATAGTTTATAATCGGTGGAGGGTCCTAGCGGACGACTTTTTTCGGGATGTTTCTTATCGTGGTGGATTAGTAAACCCTTTCTAGTCACGTAATCTTCTGGGCAGTTTGTGCACTTGAAAGGTTTTTCTCCCGTGTGTTGATACATGTGGTACTGAAAATAAAAGAAGTGTCTATTTTCACTAATTATTCCTATTATTACTCTAATAATTAACTAAAGCCAGAAAAAATATGGCAGGAAGTAATAGTGTGTAGCAGCCAGTACCTTAATCAGTTTTTTAAAAATATCAATATTATTATTATTTTTGCATATTTACTGAGTACTTTAAAGTTGCCACTGCAACATTTATGAAGAAATTACTGTAAAAGTTTAAATGTTCCAACTGATAATACCACCAGTAATACATTTTTTTTTTTATTGGAAATCATCAAATGACCTCTCCCATTCTTGGCAGAGTGGAAGGGCGTGTCAGACTTTCAAGTTCCATCCCTTGCCTGTACACCAGGGCAAAGTTATATCTTTCAAACAACCAGCAGCCCTGGCAGGGTGCAACTGTAATACATACTTACATTGAAATTGTCCTTCATTACAAAACTATGCTCACATAAATGGCATTTATACTTCATTACACCATTTACTGTAGTAAGGTTATTATGTGATGTATTGGTAACTTTAGGCTTAGGTGCAATCGGTCGAAGTGTTGGAGGGCTAGCAGGGGTAGGGTTTAATCTCTTATAACCATTGTCCTTTTTCTCATCGGGATGCATTCGATTTCTATGAGAGTAACAATTTCCAGAGCTTGCAAAAGACTTGTCGCAGAATGGACATTTGTAAGGTTTTGCCCCGGTGTGTTGGTTCATGTGGAACTGAAACAAAATAGTACAATCAGTACCAAAATTTTGTCATAAACTACCTAAATCTGCCCGTTCCCCAACTATGTCAGGGTTGTCTGGGTAATACAATACCCCTTGGTAAGACTGGTTGTCAGACTTTCAAGCTTTAGTTGACACAACAACTAAAGTAGAAGTTTCAAACTGTCATTCTAGGATCTTTGACAGTTTCATAAATGATAGTGTGAAACTACTTTCATGTTTAACCTGTTAACTTAAATGTAGAAGATCAAAATTGTCATGCAATGGGTAATATCGTTACTTGTTTATGATTAATGTCATTATTTATTTGTTAATTATGATTTAATATGAAAACTGAAAGTTGTCTTTGAAATAATTATATTACAGTTTACCACTTACTTTTAAGTCCTGATTTCTTTTGAAAGTCTTCATACAGATCTCACATGAGTAAGGTCTGTCACTACTGTGAGTGACACTGTGTGTCTTTAAACCTCCCCATGTGTTGTATGATCGACAACATACCTTGCAGGTATATGACTTGCTTGTTGGTAAATGTACTGACAAATGAGCAACATAAGTTCTTTCAGTTCTAAACCTGTAAACATACAATTTGGCATTTTAGAAGCTCAGCTAAGTCCAGCCATGTTGAAGAATGTTTCAAAAATAAAGGCCAAACTGTGAGACTTTTAACAAAATGATGACAGTAGGGAGATAGTCAATCAACTCTGGATACAAATTTATATAATTAGGTACTAAAACTCACATTCTTCCACACAATTGACATACACCATTTGTTCTATGCTTCTTCAGATGAGATATTAAATCATACTTATAAAAAAATCTTTCTGAACATGTGTGGCAGTTATAGTGTTTCTCATCCTTAGATTCCTTAGTTTCAGGAATATGGATCCAGGTATGATTTTTTAAAGCCAAATCTGTACAAAAGCTGCGGTCACATGAATTACACTGAAAAGGTTTCAGTTTTTGTTTATCTTCTTCACTACTTTCATATTCTGGCGATTTTGTGGCATCCTCTTCCTTTTCTTCATCTTCAGAATCTGAGTGTGTGTCTCCCTTCTTGATTAATTTTATGGTCACATTTTCTGTATCTAAGCCATGTAAATAAGTAACGTCATCCATTGAATGATTATGTTCGTATGGGGGCGAGAGGGTAACTTCGGAATTTTGAAGCACCATCATGGGATCTACACTCACTTCCATTTCAGTATATTTATCATTTTCGTAATTTTCTTCAGTTTCATGCTTTTCTTCGTTTTTTACTAAAGATATCATACACTTGTTTGGAATAATCTGATCCATCATAAAACTACGTTGGAGTAGTACTTCCTGAGCCTTTCGCGCTGTATCTATAAAATCACACACTGATTGTAACTTAGTACAGCATTGTATACAAATGTTTTTGGGCAACGTGTCATCTTCGTCCACCTGTAAATATTAATATTATGTTAGTGTTAAGTATTAATTCTAAACATAACGTGGGTTGAGTAGATACTTTACCTCAATTAACAAATATTTGTTGAGTTTGTTTTGTAGAAGCATTGCTTCAGCTTCCTGACTAAATATCATTATGGTAACATCTTGCTCTTCAGCACAAAGGCGACAACATCGGTCAAAACTATCTTCAAATTTTGGTGTTTGCGTCATGACTAAATAATGACGAGCATAACTTTCGTGGCACTCTTTCTACTTATTCCTCAGAATTTGATGCACTGTAATGATTTTTCCCGACGTAACCATCCAGCGACTGCTATAATAGCGCATGCGCGTTGAAAGATAGCGATACCCGATGCTCAGCATTGGATACTTCGTTGCTATTGATATTTTTCCAAAAAAGTATACTTAGTGCATGTTCCATGTGCGGGTACTGCGCAAACTCGAATCTGTTTTGCCTATAGTATACGGTTACGAGATGATATAACTATTACGTAGAAAAATAGTAAGTATGTTCATAGATTTGGCTTATGAAGAATAGCATTGGCTAATTAGTTGCTTGACATCAGGGAAAATTTATTATTCTATTTTGATTTGGTATTGACGACAGCAGGTTAAGCTACCCGAAACTGTCAAATATTCCCTATCAACCTTGAGCCTTAATGCTTTAGCGATAACATTGAAAATCTAATAAAAATCTGACAGATATTAGGTTGATGTGCCGTCGTCAGTACATATTGTTTACCAACCCATTTTAGAGCAACCTAAGTATTTTGAACACTGCAGACAGCTGAGCTGCAGCTCATATTCAGATAAGATACAAGTCCTCTATTGACCTAACTATAGTGTAGTTGGCTAATGGCTAGCTCTCATTAAGGAATTTCACGATTCCCTGTAATTGAGCTGTGGAAGTCAGACAGGCAGTTGATACGAATCAGCTCCATGCGGTAAGACTGGAAGCCGACCCCAACTAAGTAGTTGGCAAAAGGCTAAGAAGATGATCAGTAAATGTTGCTAACTGTACGTACGTTCCACATGAACTCTCGAAATGGGGCTTAACATAAAACTTTAATTTGGCTAACTTTGCCTTTTATTCTAGCAGATTTTATTCTCCTACTGTACAGAGGTGCATGAACGCATATACTAGTGGATATCGTAACCGTGAATAATGTAATTTTGTTACCCAAATCTGGAAAAAATTGAATTTACACAGTTACATTAGGTACATACATACAATCAAAATACTTAGGTATGTACTTATATATCCAAGAACAATGACAGGTTATTATAGATACAATTGTTACGACGGTTCCAAAAATATGATAGCGATATCTCAATATAAAAACAATTAATAAATTTAAGTAATGGCGATCCATTTATCATTCCGTCGGAATGCAAAAGCTTTTCTCATTATGTTGCGACTCTTGGTTCGGCACACTTCTCACATGTAGGTAGGTACCTAAGGTATTCTGATTGAACTCATATATTATCATGGGTAGGCGGATAATATATGAATTATTGCTCCTAAAACTTACAATTACTAAGTAATTCATGTAAGTTCGGTAAGTAGAAAGTTACATAGTTCACATGCGCGCCAAACAAACGTGTTGGATGTGTCTGATGATGACTACTCCACTGTATTCGGGCTATTGGCAAGTCAAATAAAAATTGTTTAGTCCTTTGGCACTCTTGCCATTTTTATCAGAGTTAAAAATGGAAGATAAGGTAACGACCTACTTAGAAGTATGTTTTTTTCTTATTACTAAATGAAAGATTGGCCCCAAAAAGATTAATGAGGTGATGACTGTAGAGTCCGGAATAAAATTATAAGAAATAATGTTTTTATACGATATAAAATATTTTACTTTTGTAGCATAACAAATCTAAAAAAAAAAAATTAACGAGTTAGAAGTAGTTTGGAAAAAACATTTTTGTATTTTATTGTACTGTGATATGCAATAAAACAATAAAAAAGAAAAGAAATATGAAAAACAGTAATAATAATTGCTAAGCAAAAATATCTCTTTTGAAGTCACGATGACTTTTAGCGCCATCTAAAGCAGTACACCGAAACTATTAGTATTCGAAGTCACGTATATTTTCCTATTGACAATAGATGGTGTTACTACAAAATGGGATATTAAACTTTGTTATATATTTTAAAAATGCCACTGCAGCTGTGAACTTATTGTAGCCAATAAAACCTAGGAGTATTTATATCAATATTATAAGTCCTGGTTCATAATTTACTTATGAACCAGGACTAATTCATTTTTATACGTTTTTATTACTTAGTAGACATTATCCCTGTTTTTTTTTTTCTTAGAATAATTGTAGTTCTCACATTAAATAAAAAATTTAATGTGATTTAATGTTTAAATTAAATAGATCTGTAATATATCAAAATATCTTGTTATCGCATTGGGTCTTAATAACCTGTAATGTTAACAGAGAAAGGATTAATACATGAATAAATACATTCTCACAATAAGAAATACCAGTATAATTATAAGTATATAAAAATATAAGTACCTACCTATGTATATTAAGAATTATTTTGAGCTTTTAATTTCTTGACCAATATCCAAATGGATTCGCCTTGAAAACAATATGCTTCTTTCAATTTGCTTTCTTTATTTTCCATTTTTATCAGTACCTACCTTTAATAATTAATTAATTGGTCTTCGTGATAAATGCGATTCAGTTGACACAAATAGTAAAATATAAATAATGCAATGTTACTGGAATTCAGTACCAGCATAGATTTATTTCGAATTTGCGTGCAAATTATATGTGAAAATTAAGAACATAATATAATTTGTAATATAATTTGTAAAGTGTAGAATAACTACAGCTACGATAAAAAAATGCATGTAATGAAGTTGAAGAATCAGGAGGTGCTAAATATCATGTATAAAAAGTTGTAGATGTAGTACATAATTTCTATGCAGTTTCTCCCCGACCTGAGATTTATCTCAGTTATTCAGATGATGGTGAAGGAGACAGTGATAGTGCGTACCAATCCTTGTACTGCGATACAGTCCCTTGATGTCATGTCGCCTATTCAAAAACGATGTAGTTTTATTGTAATGGTGACTAATATAATATCAGTATCTTGTCAATAAGTAATTAACAATGTTTCAATCATTAAAAAGGCATTTCAATGCCATATTGCCATCCGACAACATCGTAGATAGAATAACAAACTTGAAGACCATTAGCATGGTCAGATTAAACGTACTTAAACTTAGATATTGGTGTTGTTTTATCTTGCAAGGATAAAACAGGTGAATGTTCATTTGTCTTAATATAAATAAACCTTTTAGACGGATTTGAGCGCTCCCGTCACAATGGTTATTCCTAGGCTCCTGCCTAGCACAGTATTTTATGGTGAGCCAAGGAGATAGTGGGTAAGCGGGGTGAGGGGGAATCATTCTCGAAGCGAAGACCGGTCTGTGCACCATACATACTATGCGCAGCGCGGGTGGCGCGGCGGGTGCGCGTGGGCAGGGAGACTTGGCGGTGCGGGCGGGGCGCGCGTCAGTCGCGTAGCGAACGCTATATTGCAATAACGT
This sequence comes from Sesamia inferens, assembly GCA_037179545.1. Taxonomy (NCBI): domain Eukaryota; kingdom Metazoa; phylum Arthropoda; class Insecta; order Lepidoptera; family Noctuidae; genus Sesamia; species Sesamia inferens. Next base: position 23,437,145 of record CM073923.1, read on the forward strand.
CGGGTGGCGTCGCGCCAGCCCGTCGCGTGCTAGTGTTGTGTCACAGCGGTGGGCCAGGTCGGTTTCGAGATTTCTTCGTTCCGACGTAAATCATGGCTCTCAACTCGGACGCTGAACAGAAATCGAACCTGGTCCTCCGCGTGGACCAGGATTCTGACTCGGTTCTACAGTCATTGTTCGACACAGTGCTTAAGCCGGACTCGAAACGACCGCTACAGGTGCCTCTCCGAATGCGACAGCTTCCAAAGTCGTTCTTTAACCCGCCGTCAACCGGTTCCAAGTCGCCATCTGTGTCTCACTCGCGAGAAAACTCGGCTGACTCGGCGTTCGGATCGTCGTCCGCGACTGGCGCCTCACCGGTGTCGCACTCTCGGGCACATTCGTCACCCGCAAGCTTGCAACAAACTTATGCCGCTGGACAACAAAATCAACAACCTCCGCTACATCACCAGCACACAAAACAGAGATCCTATGACGTCGGGACACATCTTCAAGATGATCTTGGCCCACTCCCGCCTGGTTGGGAACAAGCTCGTACGCCAGAAGGACAGATATATTATCTTAAGTAAGTTTTATCAGAATATTTTTAATTATATTCTTAGACCGTAACGTGATGCTAGTTCGTAATTAGCTGATAAACATAACCATCCATATACACAATGAATGAAAACTACGTACAATATTGATCTCAACAAAAAGCTGTTTCTCCAACTTAAATAGATAGTTATCTATGTACTATTAAAAGCAAAGTTGAACATTTATCATACTGCCAAAAATGGAAAATATTATCAAAGGAACAATCCTTACTACGAACAATATGACATGTATAATGTAGATAAGTAGGTAGTAGATACAGGTACTTACAGATCTACCTGCTAGTGAATCAGAAAATATGGTTTGCGATATATTTCGGCAATCAATCGTTCTCTAGTTTAATGTTTTGTACGTAATAAGTACAACTGACTTATTTTTTATGTATTGATTGATGTTTTCATTATAAAGGGCTATTTAAAAGAAACTAATGAATAAATAAGACTGTCAGATACTTTAACTGGGATAGGGGATCTGGCAACTTCTGTTATTTACCGCCCAAACCGATATTACGTTGGTTTGTCATATTAACTTCACTGAAGCTGAAACCTTCGACTTATAAAGGCTATTCGACTTTGTATGGTTTCAGTTCATGTGCATCGCGTAATGGGAAAGCACGGTCGGTAATAATAGCACCTGCAAATAAAACCTGAAATTTAAGAAAACGTTTAGATTTTATGTCACACTCTTTCAATCTGCTTTTTATGCATAGGTAGGTACTGCATTTATTAATTACTGAAGAAATTAGAGCTTCAATTATGTTACAAATAATTAGCACATTTTACTCCCATTGAGATTGTTTCGTACTATCTTCACCGACATTCACTTACCTTACTCAAAAAAAAAAAAAAAAAATGTAAAAATATAATCATTATTAAAACCGAACCAGATTTGCTATTCGACTTCGAGATTACTTGTACTTAACTAGATAAAACTAAGAAAAATAAGTACACAGTTATTAAAGTGAACTCTTCTTATTGACTTCACGTTGTCGTCATATGTTATCTTATCGCGTGGTACCTGCCATCAGTACACGATAAAAACTGATAAGACCAACTTAATGATTATAATGTACACCTCCGTATTATATATTCTGTGAATCATCAGTTCTTCTAACCTTTGTAAACGGTAATTTACCGTTTTTGTAGATCCGTTTACTCTGACTTGTAGTCCTTTTTACATGCTTTTTATTAGCTTCACTTGTATATTTGCTTGCTTGCTTGCTTGTTTGTTTGTTTGTTTGTTTGTCCGACTCTAACTCTTTGGACTACGAGTGAGCGGCTCATTCCTGTAAAATGCCCCACCGTTTTCAATACGTTCGTTCGTTCGTTTAATTTTTAAAAAAATAATATCGAACTAAAAGTTGAAAATAAATATAGTTTAAAAAACTAAAAAAACAACAAACTAAAAAGTTAAAAATAATTTAAAAAAAAGCGTGAGGCGCTTAATATACAGAAATTAAGGCACAAAGGAGGGGCTTTGTGCCTTAATTTCTGTTTTTTTTTTTAATTATTTTTAACTTTTTAGTTTGATATTTTTTAAAAGCATGCTTTTTTAGTTTTTTAAACTATATTTATTTTTGAAGAAAAGTATGATTGACTGACAAACTTTATGTTTATACATATATTATTTTAACACGGCAATACATGCGTAACCTATCCTAAATGAAATAGTAACCAACGTTTTGATCCACAAGCAGATTAATCAGTATTACTGGGGACTACCTATTTCATACGTAGAACCCTGACCAGCACTTACATGCGAAAACTTATTATTTCGAAAGTCAACATGAGTTTTAAGAAGACAACAGTTTATAATGGAAGCCACATAAAAAAATATATTGAAACAAGTGTAGCCATTAAAATATACATACAATCGAGTCCCAGAAGTATTCAAGTAACGCTAATTAACTTACTTTTTATTTTACTTTCAAATAGGCTTTAAACGTAATTACAAAATTAGGGATATTTCAATATCCAACCCTGTCGACCGACAAGCTTTCTTTCTCTAGTAAAAACAAACTAATAAATAACTACCCAGAATTCTGAACTAGACATAGATGAAGGCAGGATTTCGAAACGGAAACTACTTACTGCAAATTATAATTATTTACATCTCTAAGCAGTTGATGAAGAAATTCAATGCGGGTAGTGGACTATTTGAGCATTACCTGGATAACGTTTTGAAAACTTCGAGTACCGTGTTTATATTTTTTATGCCTTTAAATCTCAGTGCATAAAGGTAAGTACATAACGTAGGTACCTACCTGGATGATCTACGGACCCTTAGTTCAAAAGGTGCAGCCAATACTTTCTGTTAAGATCTAACTGTGAACACTTAGGTGAAGTGATTCTAAAGTGTCCAACCCTTACATTATGTGGAATGAATGCTAGCACTTCATTTTAGTTTACAACGAGCAGTACCTAAGTAAAAAAAAGTTTGAAAAAAAAAATATCTTGATTGGGAAAATGAATAAAATATCAATCGATTCGTAACCTAAAGTTAATCGATGACATGAACCATGAAAAGGCAACCTATATGTCTTAAAATGTCATACTCATAAAAGTAGGTATGGCCTTTCGTTTTCTCACGGGTTACAAGATTCGTAGTAATCTATAGGTAATTGAATTGGGTCGACTATCGCACACGCTTCACTCGTCAATATGATGAAGCCTTGCTTCACGTTTGAAGTCGGTTGAGTGATTTGAAATAATTGTATCGATAGGTAATCGGTAATAGCTAGTCTGGCGCCGTAGCCATTATTGTCACGTTATGTTTTCAGTTGCGCAAACTGCTCTCAATAATTCATAATCTAAAATCTATTGATGATTTAATATCAATATTGTTTTATATCTATTACAAAATATGAAACATCAAAGGTAATAAAAATAAATTCAGTCAGAGACTGACCTAGTACGCATATCGTTGAACAAGAGTAATTTTTCAGAGATTCAGGTTCAGATGACTAAAACTTTCAAAAAAGTACCTACTTATTTTATAATCCCTAAACGTTTCCATCGTTTCTCCGATCTAATATTGATACCAAGTAACGAATTTATTCTCCTAAATACCTATTTTCTGATAACTTCGCACGCCTTTCCACTGAATCCAAAGTAGCCAGGTGGCATTTTGCAGCACCAGCCCAAATGTGGCTGCAGTACTCCACACACGAACGGATCTTTGTTTTGTATAACATTGGAAGCTGTCCTGGTGTGAAGTAGTACCTAAGACCTTTGCGATAACGCCAAGTTTCCTGGCAGCCACATTAGCCTTGGACCCAGTGAACCGCTCAAAGTTAAGGTTCGAGGAAATCTCAACTCCCAAAAGCCGAAGGCTGTTGGTGCAATCCAAGGACACATTCCGAAAAGTAGGAGCCAGGTGAATAGACACGCTTGTGTTTTGGCGGCATTGAATGCTACAAGGTTGGCTTTGCCCCAATCAGAGACAGTCTGTAGTGCAACATCAAGATCATTTATGATCATCATAAATCGTGAATAAGGCTAATGGTCCAGATGGTATACCAGCGATTGTTCTAAAGGCATGTGCGCCGAGTTTTCTCCTGTACTGACGCGCTTGTATCGCCTCTCACTTAGGACTGGTATAGTGCCCAAGTCCCAAGTCCAACTTGCCAACGTACAGGCCGTCCCTAAAAAGGGTAGTCGTGCCGATCCTACCAACTATCGGCCGATTTCAATAACCTCCATATTCTGAAAGATCATGGAGCGTGTATTGAACTCGCGCCTCTTGGCTTAACTGGAAGGTAACGATCTCCTCAGTGACCGACAGTACGGGTTTCGCCGCAATGGGTCAACTGGGGATCTACTAGTGTTTGCCACTCACTTGTGGGAAGCGATTGTTGTCTCCATTGATGTCTCGAAGGCCTTCGACCGGGTATGGCACGGTGGCCTTTTGAGTAAGCTTCCAGTGTAAGGCATTTCCGCTGGCCTCACTGGCTGGTTAAAAGATTTCCTGACTGAACGGTCCCTCCGGGTTATTGTCGACGGATGCTCATCGGAGCCCATGTCGACTAATGCCGGTGTTTCTCAGGGGTCTGTTCTCTGCAACTCTGTTCCTGCTGCATATTAAGATTTGCTGATGCCGCTGATGCCCGGTATCTACGGGTATGCAGATGACAGCACAGTAGTGGAGAGATACTTGCCGGATGCTCGGGCTAGTCAGGAATCAATCCGGTCCGAAAGAGAGGCTATGCGTACGAATGTTGCATCATCTATGATTTATGCTCATTTTGTTTATTACAGAATGAGTTTTTAACCAAGAAAGAGCAAAACCCCTCCTGCATAGTTTTCAGTTTTGGTCTAACCAGAAATCTTTTTTAAAGTCCGTTTGGCACAAGTTTTGTAAGACTTTTCAGTCTTATTACAAAACGAATTCTAATCGAACTGTATTAGGACTACAGTAATTACGGGTTTTAATACATTCATCTGTCATCAATAATCCCGATTTTTTGCCTTTATTAGGCCTTCCTGTGTAAATAACTAAAACTGTTATTTGTTAGAAAATATATAGATCCCAGTTTTGGTTCATTGGGTATTTTTTAGTGAGTCCATGTCACTATTTAGGCAGTTAACCTACTCCCAGGTTTCCACTATGCTATTCGGCGTTAGTCACTACGCAGTGCGTGGAAGTTAGCCAACGCGACATCAAAGCTTTTGTCACCTCATAAATAAACACTACCTGTTGTACTACATGTTCTAACTAAGTAAATATACTTCTATGTTCTAATTTGACAAAATACTTACTGCATGAAAATATCATCAATAGGCTTAAAAAATGTGTAAATTTTGAAAATATCGTGCGGTCATGTCGTATTTGTAAGTATAGAAATCGGATATTGCTACTTTTATTATCTACCGTTATGAATACTAATATTATCTTACACTGTTGCTAGGAAAATAAATACATCATAAGATTTATATGTATTCAGTTTAACTCGGTTCGTTAGAGCGCGTTAGGACTGCCAACACGGAAGGCCTGCATGTTAGTTACATCTACAACGACGCACTTCATAAGCTCCCTTAAAATATTGATATTTCGAATATCAAAGGTATTAATTTAGACGGGCGGGCGTTTGGCTCTGCTCTCGCCGCCGCCGCTGCAGGAGCATACCGCGATGGACCATTGCAAGCGGTGCGTCTCTTCCGTGTCGGTAAATAGACGTGCGCGTCGTTTCTTAATTGCGAGCTGGGGCCGATGCTTTATAAGCTCCATAACGTCCGTCGACGTGCGTCTCGACTGCGAAATGTTTGCTTTAATTATTATTGGAATGGAGGGTAATTCGCTGTGGTTTTGTTCGGCTAGACTTGGCGATGTTCCGAAACGGGTAGCGATGCAAATTGCCTTGGCTAACGCCCAACGCGGCGCTATCAGGACCAGTAGCTTCATCACGGCACACCTTCCTCCTGACTCTTGACCTGAACATCTTACCTGCTTAGGTCACCCATAACTTGTTAACCTACCTTTTCTATTTGTCCTGCACGGCTCAGAATCGTTAGTGATTACTATAGGATCCAGAGCTTATCCATGACTGCATCTTAACTGATACTAGTTTGGTAAGTAGTAGATTCGTATCTGTACCTAATTCTAACAGCTTAATTGTTTTTGGGAACCTGATCGATCACAGTATCTAGGTAATGTAGGTATTTTCATTTCTCATCTTCATTTCTGATCTGGATTTACCTAAATTTATAAGTTCCCGCAATTTCCCCAAGTAACTATTGATCAACAGGTATTTACAGATAGTCAGGTACATACACAACGCCAACGGGCAAATTGACCGGTCTTCAACCAATATTTCCTTTTAAATGTCGTCCTTTGAATGCCTAATAAGAGAAACTCCTTGCGCTGAATACAAAGAATAAAATAGTAGTAACGAAAAAAATACATCCAAAGTTCATTCAACTGTTTTAGTAACCTGGGTTGTTGTTATCGGATTCTTAAATGAAACATGGTTAATTGTCAAATTAAATAAATATAAAAAATATGTACGTAGGTAATTGAAATCATAGCTCACAATCACTACTCATAAGCTAATCAAGAAGTTGCAATACGGTTTTAATCTAATAAGTTATAATCATTGAACAGGTAGGTACCTACCTACATAGGTACCTACCTACATATGTTTTATAGTTTTATATCCATTCTCATCAAAGAATGAAAACAAACCATTGAGTTTATCAACTACTTGTTGTCCTGTACAGGTTGTAAACGTCAACTGAGGCAAACATATACGATTCTTTGTCTTGGCCGTGCGATGTCACCTAGGTATATTTATAGTATGATTTTTAATCGGGACAAACTACGTGTGTAATCGATTGAAACAAGCAATACTAATCCAAATCGTAAGTCTGATCACCTCAGATGCGTAAAAAACGTATAGGTACCTATATAACTACGTAAGTCCGTAGGTATATTATATGTATAAGTATATAACACATACAAAAAAAAAAACTTAACAATAATTATATGCGCAACGTTGATATATTATCCTATGTATAAATAATAAATATACATAGGCATGGCGAAAGGAATAACCTTTTAGGCGTCTTTGGCAAGGCCGTTGTTGTCTGCGTAAACAAGCCTAGCGGGTTCGGCGCTCGATAATTAAATTATTTGAGACTTGTATGTATAAATAGGTTTTTATTTAATCTGTCGTTTTGGTCACTATTTTAAATACCTATTTTATTTAGGTAACTGTTTTAATTGCATTGAGAGTTCACATTTCTTGCCGAGCATTGCGTTATCTGCGTTCACGCCGTATTATTTTGTTTATTTATAAACAGCTAGGTACTAAACGTCTACAAGTCATTAATTAATAACATCTATAATGTGTTGCGCCATAGATGATGTTCGAAATGTTTACCTGGCGTGCACTGCAGTAAAATTAACTAACTAGGTAATTAGATAAAACTTCACGATCGTTTCCCAGAAGAGTATGGTGGAGTAGTCACATGCGCAACAAGTGGGCTTATCGCACTGGTGTATTCACAGCGATAACATTAAAATACAGCTCACTATCGCCTTCTAAGAAGTCGCCCGTCGCGTTGCGTCGTCGCGTCGTGGTCGCCGGCGGAGCTGCGCCCGCGCACCGATCCGACGCACCGAACGACGCGACAGGTAGCTCTAACGGCACTCGCCTGAGAATACAATTTTCGTTTTAGAACAAAGTATAATATGCCGTTAATATACTTTCTCTTGTCATTAAAACTAGCATTGATTAACATAGAGAAATCTATTCTCGGATATGAATTACAAAACATATTAACTAATTGCTATTATTTAATAGTAATTTGTGAAATTACCCTAATTATACTAACTTAATTATTTTAAGTAACTAAATAATGAACAATGTTTAAAAAATGTCATAAACGGCTAAATAGGTATCAGCAACATGCTTGAACTGTCTTAATCATCACTTGGCCTAAAATCAATTCTTACATTACTGTAACCGTTGAATGATGTGAATTACAGGTGTTAATGTAATGTTGATAGGGTTAATGTTAAGAAAATAAAAAGAAAAGTTTGTGGCGGATCTTTACTTCCTAAGATATTGCGTAGCGTAGCGTTGTTAACTGATCACTACGCCTAATATTATATTTTTGTAAGCAATTTTCATAAAATCAGAACATGAATTTATCAAACTAATGATCTAATCTCTTATAAGACATGTTACATTTCCCGATGCCTATGTGACCATGTTATTTCCATGTGTGTACGTCGGTAGCGTTAAGTATTGTGCTATAGAATACTTCTTTAGCAATATGGACCCTAAGATTGCGTCACAGAGCTGGTTATTCCTTGCAGCATAATAGCAACAAGGTACTCACTCAGTTTCCACGCTCTGATTACTGGATGTTGGCTCTAGACAGCGTCTTTATCGGCACCGATCAGAAACTGAGCTCAACGGCAGTGTTTTGAGAAATCGATTCAGCGCTAGTGCTAAATTCTGGTAACACGGCATCTAATTAAACTTTATCTGCGCAGTAGGATGAATTTGACGTTTCATTAATAGTACCTACCTAAATCTTTTGTCATATTTATGACTTTCCAGATTAGTAGAAAATACCACATGAACACAAGAGAAAAAGGAAATTATAATAAATAGAAAAAAAAATTATAAAAAAAAATCAAGTGGTTTACCTAAAGCATTATCGATTCTGGATAAGTACTTGGTTCATAATAATTCTCGAAGGGTGACGTCATTGTAACTTTAACGTCAAACATTTGAATATTCAAATTCTTAAGTGTTTCCCTTAAAGTGCATCTAATTTAGAGTAGTAACATACATGTGCACACAGCACGGGTTAGTCGGCGACCGCCGTAATTCCTTCAAGGGCAGATCTTTGTTCGTGTTGCACTGCATTATCAAGCCTGACACAGTTGGCTCTCATCGTCTTGTGTCATCGGTATTAATGTGCTTCCAATAATACTTGCCATGGTCAACAAAGCTGCTTGTTGCGATAAATGAGACAGAGTATTCATGAGACCACACCGGGCGGGCCACCGGGCTATGTTGTGGAAAGTTCTGTCGTGACCTATCAAAGCATTTTTGTTTTCTACGCTGATAAAGCAGGTACAAACATGAAATTTATATGGTGTACATAATAAAGCGTATTCTATTCTATTCGATTCTATTCTAAAGTGATAATATGCGCGCATGCATTATTTCAATTGTGCTTATCATGATTGCATAATTGTTTTAATTAGGTATTAAGGGTTAAAAATAAATGACGAGGAAATTATAATATGTCGAGGTATTTAGACGTAATTAATTAGTCACGCGTTAGATAGGTTCTCCTTGTATATTACTAGTACTGTTTATTATTAACTATTATATTAAGTTGTTGCGTTCCTACTCCAGTGTTTTTTTTTTTTTTTGCTTGTCTGTGTTATCTTCCTTGGGGTTGACGCATAGTGTTATCCTTTGCCTTTCTTCTCTGTCATTCGTCTCGTTATAATGCACATCCTTTTTACCTGACTCTTCAGACAACATTCATGATCTTTGCTTCACTTTACTACGTCCATTCCATTTATCATCATGTCTATTTATCATACTCTTAGTGATATACATATATTTATATTCATTCGTTTAATTTTCATCCCTTTTCAACCAAGACAGCAATACGGCAATCCCCTACCTATCCAAACGGTTCTGAAGCCACTTCTAATCTTCCTACTGTACGCCCATTCCTAACTTTAGCCTTCTCTTTTTTTATTTTATTAATAGGTTAAGACTACAAAATAAGTTAAAGGTGTTAGGTAAGAAATTTCATTTCTCAATACAATAGTCAGAAATCGTCACATAAAAAATTATCACTTCACACATTCACCTCTGTGCACAGACCAATTTATTTAGAACTACATAAATTAACACTTCTATTAATTTTGAAAACCATGTTTAGTAAGTACTTTGTTTCCTTTTGGAAACTCCTTCAATGACAAATTCGAGAGTTGATGTAAATGATTTATTTACACATTTAGAGTTGATCTTTGCAATAGTTGAAACGAATTTAGAAAAAATATGTATTGAATTCGCTTCTAATTAATTTTTGTTTGAGAGTAGACAAATTATTTATAAACATACGTATAGGTAATCCTTGCAACAGTTGAGACACAAGGAACAATTCAAAATACATATTAAATTTCTACATACTTAATGTTGTAATAATGATACTTTTAACAAACATTAGCTCATCACATCTTCTGTTCTGTTAAATATCGTATATGTGAGAGAGCGGACAGTATCGCCATGCTTAATTGTAGGATCAAAAGGGGTCAAGTGTGTATATTGACAAGCGCCTTAGGGCCAACGTCATGCCCAAGAAGGCCCGACTCGTCACGTCAGCGTTTCATTACAAATAATTCGCTAATAGCGTTTTAATTAATGTATGTGTAATAAATTGTAGTCTACACAAAATGTGACACTATCCTTGTTACTTTGGAAAGTCTACATGACATCTCGTTCGACACTTTATTGAACAGTTTTATAAGTTTCATATTTGGTAGATATTTGAAGGTAGAAACGTTTCTGTCTGGATTATCTGTTCGTCTCGTATTGTACTGTAAATCTCCATCAACGTACACTTTTCTGAACGCTGGCGATAAAGAAATAGTGAAATCAATAAACAAATACTATAAGATACCGTACCACATATGTAGGACACCGATATAATATTTATATCTAAGTATAGTTTTATTTTCTGCTATCGTATGTTGTTCTATTATTATTCTTTGTTATATTACCTAATAAGTAACCAACCAATGGTAACTCTGACCATTCTTTTTATAAGAATAATAAGTACCTTAAGCTATCTACCACATTTTTTATCGTCTTTTTTATCTCTGTAGGTACACATTGTGCACTTACCCTTGTTCACATACTAATTTTTTTCTAGTTAATTATGAAAAGGAAGAAGATAAAATATTACTTAAGTCCTGTCATATTAACATATTCCATAGACAGTTTAGACTAATAAAACTTTGACAGGACTAAGGACTAAAGTAATGTTTATCTTCCGTCCTTTTCTTAATGAAATTAATAGAATAAGATACACTGTAACGGTCGACTGTAACACAAATTTGGTTTACTTTGTTCACGAGGGATTATTGGATGTATTATTTTTAAATATAAAATAGTTTCAACTGTTTATTTATCGCAACATTTTACCTGAATTAATTTAGTTACATTTGGTTTATTAAACTAGATAAATAATATGAGCACAATGTACGCACTAAATAACCTTTATGTCACACTACGTTCAATTATTTCACTTATTCAGTATGTAAGGTAGTGTATTTTTTTCCTTCTGAAGTCTTTAACTGTGTGATTTCCAAGAACCTAAAAGTTGATTATAACATAATATATGAAAAGTCGTGGTGGCCTAGTGGTTAAAACATCAGCCTTTCAAGTATGAGGGCGCGGGTTCGATTCTAGATCAGGCAAATACCAATGTAACTTTTCTAAAGTTAAATGTACTTTCTAAGTATATTTTGGACACCAATGACTGAAGGTGAAGGAAAACATCTTGAGGAAACCTGGACTTTATAAATCTGAAATCGCCAATCCGCATTGAGCAAGTGTGGTGATTACGCTCAATCCTTCTCTGTATGAGAGGAGACCTGTGCCCAGCAGTGGGACGATAAAAAGGTTGTTGGTGATATGGAATTAACGGGCTTATAAAATATAAGTTCGGGAGTAATAAGCGCCAAGATTCTATTTTGCTAAAAAATATCATATTCGTAAAGCACTTCTTACTCTTTCCGCACTTTTTTTTTAAAATTACATCTATATGAATACAACTGAAATAGTAATTATATTTAATTCAAAAAATTCAAAATAGAGTTTATGTTAGCACTTTAGCTCTTATTTACCTACATGCAAGAGCCTCTACGTGTCTCAAGTCACAACACATTCGGTGGAGTAGTTGATGACACGTTCGGGAATTAGGGTGGGAGATGATTTAATATTTATGATAGGAGTCAATGTCTTCAATTCCCATTGTAGTAGCGGGTTTGTTTTGCTCCTGCTATTACTCATACGATGTCGCAGCGCGGTACGACTCAGTTACTGGCCGTTTGCTACCTTATGCGCCTTTATTGAATACTGATAAGTTTACTCATACCACACCGTGAGTTATTGTTTTCATATGGCAATACTTTAGCCAAGGCCGAGTTCGTTATACGTGTGTATTGGACAGATTTGATTATGCGCTTAACGGGCGATAGCAATGTTTATGAAGTAGGTAATTCAGATTAGGATTTCATTTCATGATTTTTCTATACCCGACTAAATACATCGAAACAATTTAAGTACCAAATGTTGTAATTATGTATTTAAGTACCTACATGTTTATTACCTATATGCTCTTAACGAAATCTTTATCTAATTTATTATTTATTATAGCTAGTTTGAAAATTGTTGTGATCACTATCGAGACAGACAGCACTACGAGTTAAATATCTTAGAACTATTCTTGCAGATGCGAGATGTTTCCATTAACTACTTTTTTAAATTTTATACTCACTAAGAGCAAGACAAGATACTGTCTTAGCAAAAAAATATTACGTTCGTTAGAGAATGATAATAATTTACCTGTTATAAAACCGCTTCAGAACACGAGCCACCTTTCCAACTGTTGATTCAATGAACAATCATGGGGATAGTATTGTTATTGCTATGGTATCAATCGGCCCACAGATCGGCCGCAGCGTATGTTGGTATCTATCAACAAACGCAACCAGCTGCCATCCATCCTCTTGAGGTGTTCTTTTGGTACCTTTTAACTACACCCACGTAACCTATTCCTTACCTTACGATATATCTTTCTAGTTTCTAAGAACGTTCAACAGTTCACCGTTGCGTAATGTCCAGGAGTGGACTACTTTATCGCCGTCGCTTGTTTAAAGTGGTAAATCTCAACGTGATAACTTAGGTACGTTAAGTGAGCTTGGAATGAGGTGTCATTCCAGCTAATGCACTAATGCGATTGACACTATTGAGAGCTCTCTCTAAGCTACTTCCACTCCATTTTTCACGGTGGGATTTTTACAGTATCGATCGGCTGGCAAGGGTTAGGTACGTCTTACAGCAGTCGGATGCAGTATGAAGCAATAAACCAATCGGTAAACAAGTTTAGTCACTACCGTTGGTTCTACGCCATCCCTGTCCAATCATTACTCAGTGCCCCATCAGACACACTTTAAGAAAGGTCCACGTTCTGCCAGGCGCTGGACACGCAGAAAAGACGTAAGACGCAGACGGGGTGCGGACATTTGTCTCTACCGCGTCCCTTTCATACAAAATGTATAGAAGTATCGCGACGCAAAACACACAGAAGAGACGGGGCGCGGGCGCAACGCTTTTGTATCAGCTATGTCCGCAACGCGTCCTAGTCTTACGTCTTCCGCCTGACCTGCGCCCTAAGGAACGTGCTAGACTGAAAAAGTAATTATAGCAGGCTTGCCTAGGTGCACAATTTATCAAAACTGCCGTTTCTGTCTGTAGCGTCCAAAATTAGGAAAACCGCTCTCGATACTGATAAACCAGACATATGCCAAACCGTATGTTGAAGTTGTAGTGCTTGGTTGGTATTATAGGTGCGTGTTGCGCAGAGCTAAGTGAGTGTCGACGCCGGCATCGCGGCGGCGGCGCCTCGTACCCGTCGTGTTTACGTCTAATTTAGGCGCGAGCGCCGCGACGTCGCCCCCGCGCCTCCCGCTCGCTGTCCATTGAACACGCCGCCGGTACGCGCGCGGTTATTTCGGCATGCCGAACGCGGCACTGCGACGCCACGGAATATCCTCACATCGCTACTTTCTTGTGGTGCCGAAGTAGGTTACGCAATAATATTGATTTATCTGCATTTAAAGGTTCGATAACCCTTGTCTCACATAGAATCAGCATTTTAGAACAATAATGATGCTCTGCTACAGCTAAACATTTTTTATTGAGTCCAATGAAACCTCTAAACTAAAAAACTACATGAACGAATTGGGTATGGTTTTCAGCGAGATCAGTTTACTTAAAATTGGTTCCAATTCTAGAGCAAGTATAGAGCTTTCCCAATATTAGCTGAAAATTATTTGGATTAGAAACACGTAAATTGTAATGTTTTTTTATTATGTATACAATTGATCACTGGCTTCGTTGAAGGAAAACATTGTGGGGAAACCCACACACTCATAATAAACTAAGAAACGTGTTGTTGGTAATGGCGCCGACTGCCTTATTCACTAACTAAATTTAAGTTCAATGCATCTCTTTCTTTCTATTTCATTAAGAAAAAGAAACAACACAAAATATTAGGTGAGTCCTGTCAAATTAAGATACTTCATAGACATTTTAGACATGATTAAAAAATGGCGCCTAAACATACATCAGTTTACGTTTAACATTGACTAATTTGACAGAAATAAATTAATATCTTTCTTCTCTTCTTTTCTTTATGGAATAGAAAGATGCTCCGAACCTAGATTTATTGTCCATGTCCTAAAAACTGTTACAGGTAGTCATCTGGCACGAGGTGCAAAAGTGATGAATAAGTCAGTGTACCAAAACATTAAACTATAACTTGATTCATACAGTTAGTAGATACCGATTTTACTTATGAGAAAACAAACTTTCAGGGACATAGAAAAGGAACTAAACGTGATTTTAGGATTCAAATTGTAAGGCTAGTCAGATGTATTTATATATATATATACATATGTCACACTTTAATGTATACACATTGAAGCATTTAATTTTAAAGACGGTAACAATGATATAGGTAAACGACAGCACATCAAGCTGCCACAATCTATCAGATTACTTTATTTCATTTCCAACTTTGTGTACTTATAAAACATTAAGGTTCAAAGTTGATTGGAAATTTCTAACAGTTTCGGGTATGTTGACCTGCTGTCCTCCGTACATAACCGAAATTGAACGTTTGCAGCGAGGGTTTCCATTATTTTATTTTTGCCTGCCGAGAAAAAGATTATCAAAATCAATATTAAAAAATCAAACAAGTGTAGTCGACGTATAAAATGAATGAACATTAATATCAACACAAAATGCGTACAAAGAAACGCAGACTTCAAAAATCTTATTTCAAATTTAATTTAATCTGTTAAAAGTGGCTGCATCGCCGTTTTTCACCTCGGAGAGTTAACGAGCCCATGTCCTGTGATGTTACCGCGCCTTGGAGGCTGCGGTGCGATCCGACTTCTCGGAATCGCTTCGAGCCCTCCCCGACACCCCTCACCCCTCGTAATCGCCTTTCCTGTCAGGAGACGCTTAGTTGTTTATGGTACCTGAGAGGGCAGCCAGTCACAATATCGATAGGTACCTGTCGAAAGGTGTAACTTACCTATATATATATTTATTTTTCCTATGGGCACGTCATACGTCACGTCTTTCCACTCCATAAAGCAATAGTTGACTTTTTCATTCCATTCAGTAATAGGATTTTGCACGCAGGTTTTATTATACTTACATTACTTGGAGGTATATTACAATAACTATATTAAAATAAAATTTTGCTAGAAATCTGGCATTTTAGACGCCTTGAATAAGATATTTTCCATTTTTCTAAAATATGTATGTACTACATATTACTTTTGCTTTGAAAGTTAAGAAATATTTTGAAATATTTTCAAAAAGTTATCGATAGTATTTGCATCGTCACTAGCCAGTGTCAGTTCAACTTGAGCTGTTTTTATTTTCTTTTTGTACACCTGAGTTGTTAGTAACAAAGGCATTGATTTTTTCTCTCGACTCCGCCCTGGCCTTTGAGTGCCTCGCCGCATTTCTTGGTACCGGCGCCGATCATTGAGTAATCTTCGATAGCCGGTCGATAGCGCTCTTTGCGGTGGACCATGCTGTTCCACATTCAAGCAGGCCATATATTATCAAAAAAGTAACTGTAGGTATTATAGAGGCCGCCCGTAGAGCGAATTTTAGTGTAGGTAAATTGAAATTAGTACAACTAAGTTTCATTTGTCACAGACAAGAGCGAATATTGAACTTCTCGGCCTACTGCGTTTTACTGCTACATTGATAACAATACTCATATACTATATACGACCATGTAACTATAGTAAACAATGACAATAACAATAATCATATCGGTATTAATCAAGTAAGTAGATACTATTTAGTGAACCACACACGTGAATGATCCCAAACTACCCTAGGCTGATAAAAATGTTCGTCTTTCGTAATTATACTTATTATTGTTAGTGTTAAGATTGGCTTCCCTACAATAACCTATCCTACTTGAATAAAAGCTTTCATACGATATGAAATGAACAACCTAACGTTAAATCTTTTTCAAACAAATAAATAACTAGGTACCCACTTGACTAGAAAGGTGAATAGCAATAATATGGTGAACCAGCTTTCACTTGTTTATGTAGGTAGATGATTGACAGATGTTGCTAACCCTACTCAGAACCTAGTTCTACTATTCGTATCTATGTAGTGATCCCTTTACTATGGCTTGTAACCGAAAAAGTAGTTTATAGCATAGTGCCAGACACTTGATGTCCCAATTCCAGAACGATTTACAAAATAGCACATGGTATTTTAACTACAGGTAGAATACAAATGTCCTATGTAGCATGCCGGGGCGCCTCAGGGGTTCATTCATTCGTACTGTTAACTAATAATACAATTTCATAAAACGACCTTGATTTGTCAAACAATCGAATCTGGGACGAATGTTATGTAAATCAGCACTTAGTGTAATATAGTGACATTTTACATCTCGGGGGCGAGGTGTCTGCGTTCCCTTCTCTCCTTTGGCATTTCGCAACTCAAGCATGCGCTTTGTTGCAAATGTTCGGCTGTCCTACATTTTGATTTTAAATCTGCTTTATCACTTAAAACTATCTATCTAGTTTTTGAACTCTCAATAAGTTTTATTGTGAGTCAGGTATCAAAAAATGTTAATCCTCCTCTGAATTTGATTGCCATTATGTTTAAACGCAGGTAGGTGTTCTAAAACTTGTAAAGCAATATTAAAACTGGTCATGTAAATCTAATCGGACAACTTTACGGAAATTATCATGTTTGGCCCGCTAGACGTTAGGTAGGTATGTATGTATATACATATATGGTTTGACATTTACAAAATTATTTATTGAGAGAACTTGCGGCAACATTACATACATTACACAAAAAGTGTTACAATAAGATTAAAGCCATCTAAACGAATGAATTGCATCTACCTGTTGGTTGGCTTTATCCTGTGGCATCAATGACGTAGCTATAGCGCAGGAGGGTTCAAGGACCGCTAAGTCATTTAGTAGCCAGGTACAAGCTACTTGCCCGAGGCGGTCGGCCGCCGCCGACATACTCGCTCAACTCTGGTTGCGTGTGGGAAATCGTCCTTCGTCCTGTCACCAACGACCGTCTGAAGCGACATAGTGTGACCAAGATAAATTAGCAAATTGGTCCTTAACGTTTAAATTTCAAATATTTAAATCTATAAAAAAAAAAAAAAAACGAAATCCCTTGTTTCCGTTCGCAGTAAAAAGATACAAAAGGTTTCTTTGAAAATGGTTATATAGATGTGACTAGGTTTTGGGACATCAAGTGCTATGGAGAAGGCAAGAATCATTACTAATAAGATGTGCAACGTTTTTGGAATGCTGGCCGTCGATAATAACATTATGGTAAGGCATGGTAATGTGCAATCGACAGCAAAAAATGCAGTAATACGAATCACATCTCGAGCCGATTGATGAGGTAATGTGACGATGGGAAGATGGACGGAAATGATGAGTCGCGAGTGAGACGCTGCACTGGTTGGAGGGAGTGAACGGGATGCAGATATAAACACGGTCAGGTCTAAAGTCCGCGACCGGCGACCGCCGAGTAGTGCAGGACAGTAGCCTCGAAGTTGCAGCGACGCGAACTAGACTGAGCTGTATTCCAGCAAATATACCTGTAGTTATTGTGGAAACAACTAGCTCATACCTACATATATATTGAGTTCATAACATCTAGAAAAAGAAAGGGCTATTAAGAAACATTTGTTAAAATTGGAACAAAAGCAATAGATTTAGGGAACAAGGCGGTAGATTCACCGACATCAACAAAACCACCCAATGAACCTAAATCAAAGTTTTATAGGTATTGCTAACAGTATGGTTTTATGCGTTTACGTAAAACCCATCATTAGCGCGATACATTAGCTAATGTAAAAAGGGTGTCCTGTCCACCGTGTTAACTGTCTAGTTCCTGCCTATATCCAGTTCCGGTGCAGCAGCAGCGAGCGAATGTCGACCGCGACCATTAGAGCTTCCTGTGCGTCCATCAGTGAATGGGCGCACTATCCGCGACATGGCTCGTTCGCCATATGAATGGGTAGTGCGTACTGCACAATGAATTATTCGTGCCAGTCCGGCTTCCGTTGGCGCCGGACACATGCTCCGTGTTCTGCCTTTTTCGCTGATTAACGTCTAATTATAGGGTACAGCTCTCCACCACATGACTCCTAGTGACTCAGTCCGACTTAATAACTGCACAATGCCGTTCGGGACTTATTAGTAGCTGCGTTGAGTTTAGGAGTGTTATGGATTTAGCTCAGTGGGTGTTAATGACTGCTCAATGGATAATAAGCATTAATTTACAAATGACTGATATGCGAGTGTGGGGTACTGTCACTGATTGTGTCATGTTGATTATGAAATAATTATATACCTACTTATGTTTCACGTTCAATTTTGTTTATCAAAGATGCCTCGCCTTGGGTACTACTTCAATGTCTACCTGAAAAGCATATTTCTTTTTCCAGAAACATTCGAATGGAGCCCATATTAATTACGGTTCGTTCGATGTTTTATAACGTATTTCACCCTACAACATTTTTTCCATTAGTCTTGTTTAAGGTTTCATAACAGTCTCCTTAATATATCATACTAATTAAAACCCCACCGCCCAGTAACTACAGATAATGATCCTTCTTTTTGAGCTATTCTGGACCATGTGATTGACGTAGTTTGCTGCACAGATTCATTCCCTTTACACGTTTCTAAAAATGACTTTTAGGAGCAATTTCACGAAATAATTACTTAAAAATAACTTCATTGTAGCTACTATTTTCTCTATGTACCTTCACCAATTTACGTTATGTGTCCTATGTTCCTGTTGTGTGGCCTATGGACATAATATATAAGATCTAAATAAAACACCAACTGGTCTACATGGGTATGTAAACGGTGGGTACCGTTTGCAAGAAATTGATAAAATTGGTGTTATCCCTGCCTTGGAAAGGATATTAAACCGTTTCGGCTGTCTTTCTTAGTTCACAGTCGACAGTCGTTACAGGTAATCAGAAGTCCGAAAATCTGAAAACCAGTTTTACCAAGAGCTATTGTATTACCTGGTAACTAGGTTGTGGAGGTCAGATAGGCAGTCGCTCATCTGATATTCAGTTGCATCCGGTTAGGATGGAAGCGGATAACACAGGTTAACCAGAAAGATGTCCTTTTAATTTCTTCTGCAGCCGCAACGGAATGCACGCATTCTACCGAAGAGATCGCCGCTATTAGTTCTATGGTCAAAAATAAACGTTTCTTCTTTTATTTATCACTTATGAACACATATATAAAAAGACAAGAAAAAACAGAACTGAAAAAAGGCACAGAGGTGATGCTTATTTCATAAGAAATCTCTTCCAACTTACCTGCAATAGTACAATAGATACAGCAATGCAATGCAAAGCAGTGTAGACAGCGTATGTAAAAAGTAAAGGACACAAAATAAGACATAAAATTAAACACAGAATTGTTTTTAATTTTTTATGAAACAGTAATAAGTCGAGTTTTTCATGATTTTTAACAGACATCTCTGAATAAAGACTTTCGTTTTTGTAGGCTTTTGTTTGGGTAACTGTCAAAAATTACAAACTACTTTTTCCCAAGAGGATAAAAAGCCATTTTTTCCTCGCTTTGTACGCTACAATGACAGTAATTTTGAGCAAAAAGAGTGAAAACCAAATCGATAAAATAAATACCTAAATATATAGGCTGTATAACTATCGACTTCTTATTTAATTTCTGGGAATTGTGTGGATATTTAAAGGAGACATAATGTGTTAAGCCGTCGACCCGGATGCTGTCTCAATAGCGGCCCCTAACTAACTGACTCAACTCAAGTCGGAGCCAGGTCACGACGCTGCTATCCTTGTTGCACGCACGCATATAATGCAGTTCCTCCTATTTTACATGTTTCGATACAAATTAAAATAAATAGGTACAAAAAAGCAACTGTTCGATTCATCCATCAGTGACTAACTTTACTTCAATTTGACCTGTTGAAAGAGATAACTTTGAGTGTTTGCCGAAAACACATCTTTGCAATTATTATGCGGGCCCGCTTAAAGGAATGATAAATGATTTTTGTGTTCACAATATTCTCAGATAAGGCGAACGTTGTATTATCTCTTTACTTTCTAAAGCTAGATGAAAAAACACGTTATTAACCTCTGGCAGCGAGAGGCAGGCCACCGCGCGGCAAGGCCGACTGGTCCGGTTGCCGCCGCGCCCAGCTTGCGCCCGAACCGCAAACCGTGCGTGAGTGCGTACGCACCGACACATGTCTATTAGTACATAAACGCCTTCGCACATTTATTATGCGGATAACATAATAAATCACGCACCAATAACCGATTTCGTCAAGACTGACGAAAAAGTAACGCAAAAACTACTTAAATTGCTCTACCAAAGACATTGACATTCGATATAAATATTGCAACAACACGGTCTCGTCTATTTTACTATTACTTCTTCGTGTCGATAGCATGGTAGTGATTTTGTTAGTCCAAAACTTTACATTCTATTTTCTAATAAGAAATCATGTATGTTATTTTATCTTCTAAATTCCTGATAATCTACATTCAGCAGGTCATGTTTAACCGGATCGACATTTTGCATTTTAGATAAGTGGTTTCTGTCGCCAAAATTGTTTATCCATACAGCACATAGTAGAATATACTGCGGTGGTGTAACTGGCGCCATTGGAATATCTAGCCTTGCCAAAGAGACCGTTTGACTAACACATTCTCAAAACAAACCTTCCCAGAATTGCGATTGGTGTCATCAAAAATAAAAGTTCAAAGAAAGTTGTAACGAGATTGTGATAATTCATTATATCGCCTAAGGAAAATACGTTTTGGCTGGAACAGTAGATCCCATAATAAAATCATCGGCCGGAAGTCGATGCGTCACTAGTGCGTTTTCGTCCACTTCTGTTAGTGTGAGTATCATGTGCGCTCTACAGTGTGGGTAGTATGCGGCGTAGACACTATTATATTATCTCTGCTGATTGTTAAGAGTTTGCGAAGAGACATCAAACTTCGCAGGAAATAAAAGAGTTTTGGATTCGAGTTAAAAACAAAGTAAATCTAAATTAACTGTTATTTAGTCGTCTTCATTTGTGTGATGCAGTGGTTATACGTTGCTCTAACGCTTGTATAGTGTTACTGATTATTCGTGTGTGCGTTTATTTACGTACGCGAGCGCCGACTCGTCCGAGATTCAAATTTAGAATGCCGTCTCCGCCATGTTGTTCTCAGTGAAAAACCTACGATCCATCGTTTGGTAGCCGTGAATCTGTCGCAAGATAACGTGGCAAATCCTTTTTGGTTTACCAAGTATAGCTTTATTTCCGAAATATAAAATTTATCTATTAATAAGATAATCTTTTGATATGAATTTCCTTAGCTTTCATTACCTACCTATTTATGAACAATTTTGAATAGAGACAATAATGTATTGGTTTATGTTTGTAGGTACCTATTGCTGTCTACAATTATGTTATCTTAAGGACGTCTGAAAATTCAGTTAACGTAAATAAATGTTGTTGGTTAGTAAATCGTAAGTGTATTCATGTGAATGAATGAGTCACGCTCAGAATTGGTTTAGTTCAGTTATTCGCCAGATTGTTGCGAAGTAACCGTTTAGATCTGTAGAATCATGAATATGTCCCTTTGTCTTGCTTTTTCATGAAACTACTATAAATTGTAATTACCCATTAGTTTTAGATACTTTTGAGGTATTATTTCTGTTATACATATGTACTTATGATTGTTATTATTCTAATAATCTATTTTGCGAAAATTGACACACGTGTAGGCACTTATTTATCTACCTTGAACTTGCGCCTGTATAAATTAGCTTGCTTACATTATTAACTGAATTTGTCTTTGCATCACTAAGTAGTGGTACTTAGCAACAATAGCCACGACACCAATCAAACAAAAGTTGTAGTGAAACTGGTTTCATGTGTAATGCATAACGCACGTGTCTGGTGACAACAACAATATTCACATTAATGGCGCAGTTTTATTTACACAGTGATCAGTGACACTAGAACAATGTTTGCCAACAGGCGCTTTGTTGACGAAACGACACACTTCGGTTAACGGTACACATATGTACATACGTACCTACTATTTCTGCTACCATCTATTGCATTACCACTACAAAGAAACCATTTGCATGTCAATATTGTGCCGATATTCCACGATTTCCACACGAGGTGCTGATTGTTGCACTTCGGCCGTTTTCTCAATTTGATAGAGAAGGATATTTAGCTCCCATTTATTTATTTATTCAAATCGTACCTAGTCAACGTTGTTGTTGAGGTAAATAGGTTTTAACCCCATTCACTCTACAAGTCTATGCTCGGTACGGAGAGTAAATACTTAATACTTAAATTTATTTTTCGTTGCCTTGTCTCAAAATTTGTCTTTCGTGTTTAAGAAGACGTTGTTTCCGGATTGCGCTCAACGTAAATGCCTTATTTGGTTTTTGACCTTAGGTATCATTTGTAATAGAGAAAGACCCGTTTAAATCCGATTAGCAGGAGGTTGCAAACAGAAGCAAGGGTATATAGAAAAAGAAAATAGTTATGAAACTGTTCTTGCCTTAAGTTAAGATTGAACACATAGGTACTGGTGGTAGATGAGCAACTAACCACTAGAATCTAGATACATACCTACTTTTAAGTCTTATTTGTATCATAAGGCATTGATCACGTGTCATAGATACAATGGGTAACAAGCAAAGCAAAGAAAAGCAAAGGTATGTAGAAAAAGAAAATAGTTATGGAACTGTTCTTGACGTAAGTTAAGATTGAACACATATGTACTGGTGGTAGATGAGCAACCAACCACTAGAATCTAGGTACATATCTACTTTTAAGTCTTATTTGTATCATAAGGCATTGATCACGTGTCATAGATACAATGGGTAACAAGCAAAGCAAAGAAAAGCAAAGGTATGTAGAAAAAGAAAATAGTTATGGAACTGTTCTTGACGTAAGTTAAGATTGAACACATATGTACTGGTGGTAGATGAGCAACCAACCACTAGAATCTAGGTACCTACATAACTACTTTTAAGTCTTATTTGTCATCATCATCATCATCATCATTTCAGCCGAAAGACGTCCACTGCTGGACATAGGCCTCCCCCAAGGTTCCCCACGACGACCGGTCCTGCGCCTCCCGCATCCAGCGGTTTCCCGCGACCTTCACCAGGTCGTCGGTCCACCTTGTCGGGGGCCTACCCACGCTACGTCTTCCGGTGCGTGGTCGCCACTCGAGAACCCGTCGGCCCCATCGGGCATCGGTCCTACGGGCAATGTGTCCAGCCCATTGCCACTTCAGTGTTGCAATTCTTCGGGCTATGTCGGTTACTCTCGTTCTTCTGCGGATCTCCTCATTCCTGATTCGATCGCGCAGTGAAACCCCAAGCATAGCCCTCTCCATTGCCCTTTGAGCGACTTTGAGCCTTCTTATAAGGCCCATTGTTAGCGACCACGTCTCAATTCCATAAGTCATCACTGGCAACACACACTGGTCGAAGACTTTTGTGTTGAGACACTGCGGTATTTCGGACGAGAAGATTCTACGTAGCTTCCCGAAAGCAGCCCAGCCGAGTTGGATTCGACGATTGACCTCTTTCTCGAAGTTGGACCTTCCTAACTGGATAGTTTGTCCCAGGTACACGTAGCTGTCAACAACTTCGAGAACAGAGTCTCCAATCTTTATAGGAGTCGGTACAACATGGGCATTAGACATGACTTTCGTCTTGCCCATGTTCATTTTAAGACCGACTCGCTTGGAGGCCCTACTGAGGTCTTCGAGCATTGTACTCAGGTCCTCCGCGGTCTCAGCCATGACTACGATATCATCAGCAAACCGAAGGTGTGTCATGTACTCGCCATTGATGTTGATGCCCAGTCCTTTCCAGTCCAGAACCTTGAAGACATCCTCCAATGCAGCGGTGAACAGTTTCGGAGAGATAACATCTCCCTGTCTGACACCACGCTGCAGAGGTATTGGTTTCGAGGTCTGGTCCTGTATTCGGACTGACATGGTGGCGTTTTCGTACAAACCCTTCAGCGCTTCAATATATCGATAGTCTACTTGGCACCGCTGGAGAGACTGCAGTACAGCCCAGGTCTCGATCGAATCAAAGGCTTTTTCGTAGTCCACAAACGCCAAGCAAAGGGGTAGGTTATACTCCTCGGCCTTCTGTATAACCTGCCGCAGCGTATGTATGTGGTCTACTGTGCTGTAGCCTTTTCGGAAACCGGCTTGTTCGGGCGGCTGGAAGTCGTCAAACCTGCAGGCGAGACGATTTGTGAGGACTCTTGAAAACAACTTATAGACATGACTCAGAAGTGAGATGGGTCTGTAGTTTTTCAAAAGGGTGTTGTCACCCTTTTTGAAAAAGAGTACCACCACACTTCTGTGCCATGCCTGTGGCGTTTTTCCCTTATCTATGACGGAATTAAATAACTTCTGAAGGGCCCTAAGGATCGGTTCACCACCCGCCTTCAGTCTTATTTGTATCATAAGGCATTGATCACGTGTCATAGATACAATGGGTAACAAGCAAAGCAAAGAAAAGCAACGGTATGTAGAAAAAGAAAATAGTTATGGAACTGTTCTTGCCGTAAGTTAAGATTGAACAGATATGTACTGGTAGTAGATGAGCAACCAACCACTAGAATCTAGGTACATACCTACTTTTAAGTCTTATTTGTATCACAAGGCATTGATCACGTGTCATAGATACAATGGGTAATAAGCAAAGCAAAGAAAAGCAACGGTATGTAGAAAAAGAAAATAGTTATGGAACTGTTCTTGCCGTAAGTTAAGATTGAACACATATGTACTGGTGGTAGATGAGCAACCAACTACTAGAATCTAGGTACATACCTACTTTTAAGTCTTATTTGTATCATAAGGCATTAATCACGTGTCATAGATACAATGGGTAACAATCATTACTTAATTAGTTCATAAACCAAGGACGACGCTCTGTCCACAAGCGAAACCAAAATGTCGTCTTTGCTAAAACATGTGTCTAGGTATATAGAAGACAAGCGTCTTCTTCGGTTTGATACAGTTAACACCGGAATCATTTATGTGCATTAGTTACCTTAAGCATATTATGTGGCCTTCAGTTTATAATTTATTTACGTATATACGGCATATTAATGCCTAATTACTTTTCAATCAGATAATAAAAGTTTTCAGGTTAAAGGATAAAACACAGTGTAGGTACTAATAAATGGTATATAACATCGTTCTATATTACATATTGTAACCGCACATGAACTTGATTATGTAATCAATCCAGGAATAAATAAAGCTGATTCGTTTCGAGGTTACTCGGTTTGTGCCTCGTGTTGTTGTGTATCGTGGCGTCTATTGTGTGGTGTTGTGTGCAAGTGGAGAAGTGAGAAAATTGCGCATCAGACGAGGATGTACGTCCGATATGACGCGTATCCGGTGCAACCAGAGCGTCTTACACTCGCCGCCCAGTCCCAACATGCACTACAGATGGTGCTTGTGGAGATTCGAGATTCAGTGTTTGGATTGGAATATCGTCTAGATTTAAATGGTTTCAATTGTAACTGATGCGGGCTATAATTACGTTTATGACGTCATCTCCCGATTTAATTCTAATCGATGTTTTGTACAAAACAATGGAAATAATTTTGAATTACATATGTATTACCTACGTGTATGGTAGCAGTAGTAGGTAACTAGTTTAGTAAGTAAGAACTTTAGTTTATTTCTTTGTCTTGATCTTACGATACTATGCACGAGATAACTCCATGTATTGTAAAATGATTTACTTTGCTTTCTTTACCTATAAATATTACTTATTACATATACATAGGTATAGGTAACTGCATGCAATATCATAATACAAAATACTTTGTTACCGCTTAATTTCTTAAAGAGATTGTTGAGTTTGCACCTAAAGTCCTTAGGTACCTACTTGATGACAAAGAGTAAAAACATCTAATGTATTATCACAGCGTAGTCCTTGTCATATATCGGCATCTATACGTAGGTCTGATAATGTATTGGCATCTGAATGAGATTTTGCGAGCTGCTACGCAACCATCATAGTTATTTTAATGTTTATGTTACGTCGACGGACGCGATGCCAACTTTATTTTCCGTTTAATTGAAACACGAGGCATTTCACAGAATCTGTCATATTGTGCTCGCGAATCTGTTTACGATACATAGGTACTTTGTTTGCAATATGAGGTTCATATAGAATAGGGTAGTTGACTATAAGAAACAAATTAGTCTGTTAGTTAGATTTCCAAAAAATACTAGACACATATTTTTTCTTTTTTCATATAAACAAAAAATGAAGACGACACAGTGCGTTGAAAACTCGTGTGACGTCACTGCACGCTATACTTTTTAGCGAGGTATGAAGTCACCAGCCTCCACTCCTGATCTTTGACGCCTTTTATATTTGTAAATTGTTATTGATTTTATAAAACAAAAAATACGTATCCAATATTTTTCTATAATCTGAATGACGGAGTAAATAGATTTTTTTTTTTTACTCACGAAACATCCCTATTGAGTGGAATAAACAATTTAGGTATTGTAAGTCTCAAATTTGTACACGTCCACACTGATAATTACTTATATTGTCAAACGGGAGAGTATTCCTAAAATATCATTCTTGGCTGGTTAAAATAATTCTCAAGATTTAGGGTAATACTTAACCTCTCTTAGGATTGTAATCGGTAACGTTGAAAACATTTTGTCATTGCAAGTGCTCTATGATCGGGTACTTGGGTAAGTTACTAACACTGGTTTAAACAACTTGGTATTATGATCTCGATAATATTCGATTTAGACATTAGGCCGACAGGCATTAGCGGCGCAGACACCAACACCGGGTGTGTTGTGCAACAGTGGAAGGCCTTCGCACGAGAGAAATGGCGGCTGTTTCTTAACACTCCTTGTCATATGGCGATTGTTCGCTAGCAACTATTATGCATTTAGATTCTAATTTGGCGAGGCTTTGTGTGTATGACATGTCTGCAGCATGGGAGCTGGTTGCGTTATTAAAGCAAATAGGGTAGTAGGTACCTTGCCTTAGAGTTGTCTCCCATGAGATCATGTTTATTCTTAAATCGAGGTACTAATACTACTTAAGACACCTTCGAGGAAAGCAAGCATCTCATTGGATGCTCAAAGTTCGCAGTAACAACAACACAAGCCAAACGGTATGAAATAAATGGTTTCATAAATTTATTATACAATGCTGTTTTGTCTACTCCTGGAACACATCGAACTTCGTTGTTACGCAGCAAATAAAACAGCAATGTAGATAAAAATGGCAGTAAACCACCTGGCTCGGGGATGATGCAGATGATAACATTATAACGGTGACATAACGGTTCAGCACAGGTTATACTTTCTCTTCACTGATTCATAATTTCATCTGCGCGGAGGATACAGTCGAAGCGTAGGTAAAACACTTTCTCATTTCAGCTTTGCTTCTTTCGTTACGTATGAAATCAGCACTTCCCTTGTTTGCAACCGTATAAATAAAAATATTTATTGATAGTATTTTGAATTTTTAGATTTTTTCAAACTACATTTCCAATTCACTCTAAAGATGACTAATGCTAATCAGGTATCCATATGTGTTGCCAAATCCAGTCATCTGCCTTCTGAGAACGATCGATTACGTGTTTGCGTTTGCAGATTGTGAGCAAAATAATGTGAATGTGTACAAACAAACACGGTGAGTGCGGGTGGCGAGTCGTATGTTAGATATAACAGTTTGGTCGGTGTTATGCAATTCGAGTCATCCTCTCTCCCGCCCCTCGTCGCCCCTTCACCTCCCCCCACCCCGCGCAGGCGCAGGCTTCACTGTAATTACACACTTGCCCGCACACCCCGTCACCCGCGCCGCTGTTCACCTGAAGTGGCGTGATGTGCCTACATCACACATTTCGTCCATATTGCAAACCACAATTATGTTCCATTAAACCTGATTATTGTTGTCAGACAAATAAATTTAAATTTTTCCTATGTTTTTGTAATTCTTAAGTACATTGTTATTGTATTTTTCAGTTAAATAACTATCTCGGATAATGTTGCAGTCACCTATTTCAAATAGATTGATTAGAAACACTGTCACAAGTCCTGCGGCATAGATCAGGAAGTTATCTCCATTAGCACAAATTAAGATACAATATAGCGTATATTGTATTTTAATTTCTGTTTAAGATTAAACTTAATGTTGCAAATACATTATCAAAATAATGGAACCTGTTAAAGTGATTATGGCGAATAATAAGGAAGAACCAGTTGGAACTGATTAATTCTTAAGTAAGTCAACTTGTAGCAGACCTGTGATTGGTGCACATGAACTGGCCTCAAGCAACGCAAACTGACCACCTTGCCGACTTGGTTACATGTGTGACCTAAAGATATCAATCTTTGATGTGGCGCAGCTGCATTTCTTAGGCGATGAATCATTAGTTCTATCTAGTCCAATTTAGGTAGACAAGCGGCCACTCTCTTCTACCTCAACTTACAATTTCTAAATAGCATTTCTAATTATATCTCTATCAAAATATTCTACACGAGGCGATCGCAAACAATGGCTTCATATATACCTAGTTAGGCATAGGAACTCATATATTATTGCCCATTGAAGTAAAATAAACCATGGCTTACGTAATCGCTTGTCAAGTAAACTGTGACAACAATTATTGCAGCCTTTCTATATAGAACAAACTCCATCACGTTATGAACCTCTAGGTATATATCCATATCATATCACATGCATTGATATAGGAT
Organism: Sesamia inferens; assembly: GCA_037179545.1. NCBI lineage: Eukaryota > Metazoa > Arthropoda > Insecta > Lepidoptera > Noctuidae > Sesamia > Sesamia inferens. Next base: position 23,466,394 of record CM073923.1, read on the forward strand.
CATTGTGCGACTCACCAACGATATAGTTTTCTTTTCTGATATATTTCTGAATCATTCGATTGTTATAACTTCTCCTTCAATACAGTAAGACTAGTCTTAAGCATTATAGTCAAACAACCAACATAAAAAAATTATGACTCTTTTAATTGGAAACCACTTTATACACCAGACTTTTATGACCCACGTAATTATGAGACCAGCAGGACAAGAATAGCAGGTAGTACTTATTGCATCTTAAAGTTATGTAAATATATTAAGACGATCGAGTTTAGACAAGTACTCCGTGTGTATTCCAGTTCAGCTGACGTATTTCCTAAAGGTTACACACAGTTCGGAAGTAATGAGGATTTAAACGCGGTTGATAAGTAGCGGTGCAGGTGCGCCTACGCTGTGCCACTTACAGGTGCCTGGCGTGACATAGCTAACAGCTGATAGTGTGCCCAAGTTCATTACCGTGCCGTGCAAATCGATTTGGTCGTGGTAATGCCCCCATCCGCTTTCCAATGAACTAAGTTGTTAGCATGGTAAAATACGATTTCAAGTGCGGTATAAACCTAATGACAAAAATAATAAGCAAAACGGTGCATAATATAGCAGTTGAATATGATCGCAGGCGCATCCACGAATGTGATAGTGCCTACTTTCAGTGTAAAGAAGGTAAAAGAGTAATTCATCACGATGGTGGCTATTCACTGGGTCGCATTCGCATACTCCGTGTCCGGTTTTGTCTACAAATTGGTCACATGGACCGCTAAGTGGGAAGGTTTGGCTCACACGGTGCCGATGTTGCTAACGGGTTTATCATGAATACTTTACTATTAACAAGTAATGTCTTAGTTCGAAAAATACCATTCCTATCCAATTACAGAGATTTGTTGTAAACGTATTCTATCCTTAATTTTTACGGTGTTTATGTTTATTTCCAGTCATATAACGAAGACGACGACATGGGACGATCCACGCAAGACCCTGGCGGCACAGTCGGTGGCCGGCAGCGTGCAACACCAGAGCACAGACGCACTACTCACACAGGCCGCCCCGCCCCAAAACATACCCAACCCACCAGCACCAGGTGCATATCTGTTAATCTCAATAAACTGTACTTACTAACACAATCGTAGTACCTTTGTCTAAAAATTTTGAGATGAAGGTAAGGACTGTTTTGTTACAAAAATGCAATCTAAACTAATACTAACATCTAGATGAACAACTACACGTCGTAATCAGAATGGGTTTCGGAGTGAGGGTTCTAAACTTTTTGAATAATTGCTAACTACTATCACAGTTCTAAGAACAATATTTGTATGGAAGCTAGAAAAACGTGCCTAAATTCTCTCGTGTTTTATTTATGTTGGCAATCAAAGTAATTTCTTATAAGGATTAAAATGATTCTGAAGGTTAGAGTGATCATTCCGCATAATTCCGATCTTTTACAGAGTATTTTATGACCATTGACTTCTATATTGGCGTCGTCAACACAGTTCCTGAGAAATATACAGTAATTAAATACGTAGGTACTCGTCATTGAATACTGTTATTTGTGCAAAAGATATAAGGGAATTCATTCATACCGACCAACTGTTTTGGAAACTTATGTTTTAATAATAATTTATTGAACTAAAAGATATCTATATACGTCGAACTTCTGTTGTATGAGTGTGCATTCGACAGTTGCTGACACCAGAAAAAACTTCAAACGGTCACTCATGTAATGTTTCAGACCAGCATCCTAATTGCGTAAATTTGGTGAAGCCGTACGGAGGACGGGTCTGAGCAGTTGTGTTGCGATGTGTGCCGGGTACGATGCGCCAAATGTTGTTGTGTTGGGAGTTTAGTCGTGGAGGGTCTTCAGATCAATCTCCCTTTGGCGCAACATCGTTGGTCGTGTGGGTTTAACATTGCATCACCTCGCTCAACTGCCGTCTTATGCTCTTTCTTATGCTCGAAACGTGTATCTGCTCAACTACATAAACAACGCAATGAATGTTGTTGAACTGTTAGCATGAAATCCATTATTACTGATAGTGTATTAAGCAATTACCCCCCTGATCGGTGTATTCAGAATATTTGCTCTATCTGAAAATGGCAACAGACGAGAAGCTGTTAATTCATTTTACTACCACTGACAAACTGAAGTGCTGATCAGACGCCAGAGTCATGAAATCTTGTGGCATAAGTAGAAACACTGCATAGACAAGTGAAAAGCCAAATTGTGCTGACCTAACGTAGTGACCTTGTAATTGACCAATTAAAAGTGTCCAATTTTGATACTAATTTAACTTTTTTTTTAAGATCACAATAGTTAAATATGTGTGTCGGTAGGTAAGTATTGAAGAACACGATTATAATAAAAATAAATCCATTGAACAGGAAAAGAACAAGCAATTCAGCTCAATTTCCTGTGAATTAAATATGTTCTAGTCAACATTTTAATTAATAAATAATACTTTATCTAATTACATTACAAGTGAGCTCTAGAATTGCCTCAGTCCTGTAATTAAGTCTTATATTTGTACCCATATCGTGCCATAGCTTTGAATGACGTCCATGGTATTTCCATAACAGAAAATATATTAACAAAATACTAATGTGTTTAAGGATAATAACAATTGTTTGAACCTAATGGCGTAAATCTGAAACTGTTTCGTTTTTGGTTAAAGATGTAATCAAGGTTCCTAGTCCATGTTTTGTTTATGAGAAAGGTAAGGAAAATAGCTAAGCGATAAATTTTTATGGCTTTTTATCCTGATATTGTACTTTTAGATAAAGTGGAAGTGGTGTGCAATTAGATTTGTAACATTTCGATCAATTGTTGTGACAGTCGTCAGTATTCATGTTTGGAACTAAAATTCATGTTGACCGTTTACAAATCTTTTACTGTCGGATTAATTATTAGACACACGGAGTAGGTTTTTTTAGATTACTGCTATTAATAATAGTTACTTTTTAGAATATACAGATTCTGTGAGTGTTATTGTCTTTAACTCTGGATATAGTTTGCACGTGATCTAATTGGCCACAGTGGCAAGTTTAAAATTATCATGGAACTAAAATAAAAACAAGTAAATAACCCGGATTCTAAAACTGATTTTATGACGGGAATTAACGCGTTGTTTCCGTCGGTCGATGCGAGACGAGCGTTGAAAGGTGTTCGGAAAATACATCGGTGTCCCGGCGCCCGCGCAGCCCGCCGGCGGCCATGGCGCCCGCGCCTTTCAGCGCCTTGCGACACATCCGCCTTACTCTACGCAGACTAATACAGCACACCTAACCAAACTTCGCATCTCTTTGTCTTATCATAAGAAATAACAGGTTTCGCTTGTATTTTCAATATTATTTTGTCTTCCTTTGTGTCATGCACACGACTTACCCATTTGTACTGGGGTGTATTTGTACGTGCTTACCTTTATGAGTTAATATTTAAGACTATAATAGTTTTGTTGGTACGTGACCTATTCACGTGTCAGATCACGTCCTGTAGAGCTGCGCCAGCGCCACCTCGGCGGCCAGGCGCCAGTCATCGCGGCAAGTGACACTATTACATCTAAGTTTATCTTCGCCACACTACAAACACCTATGTAGATCAGGTGACAATACAAATAATTGTGTTTCCACAGCGCGTTCCTCCTTAATCTCATGTCGCGATAACATACCACTACCCATACAACTGAATATCTTTCTTATAACGCATCTTTTGGCCAAAGAAGTTGTTTTGAAGATACCTTTTAAAATCTTGGGTTTATTAGCTTTGAAAACAGTCCACCCTTTCTGTAAAAATCAAATCGTGAATAGTTAAGTGAAGTAAGCTTAGCAACTTAGTTGTCAATTCCTAGCATTAGTAGGAATGACAGTATGATTGTAACTGTGTCGCACTGGAGTAATCTAACATTGTTAACCGCATTAATTCTGGGCTGTGTATAAACAATGAAGTGTTCAAGTAGCAATAATAATTGTTCATCCTGTTTCGTAGTTTAATCTTACTGTGGGTAAAAGTACAAGTCGGCGGTAGAGGCAGTCATAACGTAATCCTAACGTAATATCGTGGTTAGTCGCCGAGCCGCGCCGCGCTGTGTCGACTGTTGAGTAATGATGATTGTAAATAATGTGTAATTACACTGTACGGACCGCACAAAGGCAACATAGATAATAAAGAAATTATCTATTATATATTGCAACTATGATTCTATTTTTGTTTATGGCAACGGTGCCGATGTCGACAATTCTGCCAAGCAACTATGATAAAGCGTATTGTTTTTATGGGCGGTCATCAGAACTTATTTGACTTGCATATAAATGATGTAGGTAAATATTTAAGAAATAATTAGAGATTCTTTATGAAATAAGCTTAAAAACCACTAAACTACTAAAGTTTTAAGGGAAAAACTCATATCATTTAATTTAATCTGCTAACCTTAGGTACCAACTACTGCTGATGAGTCAAAAAGTAGTATATTTGTAAATAATTTAATTGAATTTGTCAAAAGATCTAGGAAAAGAAAAAGTGAAACACATAAAATTTGGATGTAATGATACAATTAGGATAGGGCAACTTTAATAGCGGTGATATTGACGATTAATTAGTCGCCCGTGTATCTGTGAATTGTTTATGAATGATCGCTTGTTTGTTGCACTGCGCGTACACTAAGCGTGAGTGCGCGCGCCTCCGCGGCACTGCTCCGCGCGTGTGCCGTGATTCATTTTTGGAAGCGAGTGCCAAGAGTTAGGCAGCTCGCACTCGTCTGGCGCCGTCGTTTCTTGGAACGAGCTCTAGTCGACCTTCCCGTTGTCCACCTGATTCTCAATCACGTGTGCGTACGTCTTAGTTCATAATGTGCTGGCTTGCAACTAGTCGCTGTTGAGAGAATCATTAGTTGTTTTCCTATAAATGACAAGTGTAACGTTTCAAAGGTACTGATTACGTACGTTTGATTGATTTCAGCAGCGAAGAGTACAAGTAGTAACACACCGACGGATCCACTAGGGCCCCTGCCGGAGGGTTGGGAGCAGGCCGCGACGGCGGAAGGAGAAATCTACTTTATAAATCATGCAGCTCGCACCACATCCTGGTTCGATCCAAGGATACGTAAGTATACAACATGTACAGTGAATGTCAGCAACGCATAATTATCTCGCACGATTGTATAATTATACTTGTTTGAGTAATAAGACTTACATCACGAAGGCAGAGCGTGCTGATCCCGCAATACTATAGGAAGTGTTGTGCGAGTGTGTGTTGATGATGTTTGTTTGTGTTTACAGCGCAGCACTTGCAGCGCACGCCGGCGGCAGGAGGCACGGGGCCGGACGGCGGCTGGGCCAACGCCTCACTACAGGCTTGCCAGCAGAAGCTGCGGCTACAGTCACTGCAGCTGGAGAGAGAGCGCCTTAAGCAACGCCAGCAGGAAATCAGACTCCAGGTACTAATACGAAAAATAAGACAGTCATGTTAGCTGCTTTCAATTCACAAATTACTTTCGTATAGAAAGCCCCGTTCAGATTCTGATTCCCAAAAGCAACTGAATTTTGTATGCAACTGAATTTACTGGTACTAATACGAAAAATAAGACAGTCATGTTAGCTGATTTCAATTCACAAATTACTTTCGTATAGAAAGCCCCGTTCAGATTCTGATTCCCAAAAGTAACTGAATTTTGTATGCAACTGAATTTTGTATGCAACTCTATTTGTTCTTTCTTCAGTTTAAAATAATATTGAGGTTAGGTTAGGTAGTCTTTCAACATAATAATATATTGGATTGAGAACCTGTTTATCATGTCCGCTTTTTGTGGGGTAGGTTATCATAATGTACTCATTTACATACGACAGTTGATTCTATTTCCTGAATATGATGACTTCCGTATGTGCGGAAGAGCTAGTAAATACATATTGTCTTTACTCTTTGCGACACTTCGAAAAATCAGATTACCCATTATGCAAGGGACGAAACTGCCCAAAGATCAATACATGTAAGTACATATGTATCTATAGGTATGCCAAATCAGTCCATTTAAATATCTTCAGTTGGTCTTGACACGAGTAGTCCAAAAATATTGTATAAGTATGGCTATGGCAACATAAAATTGATGAAACGCAACAACTAACCTTTTTTTTATTAGCCATTAAGGTATGGCTGATACTATCACAAGCTTTAGTAAGTAATCTACACATGCAATATAAAGTGGGAGCTGAAATTTTGTATATTTTTTTGAGAATGAAGTTTGATGGAGTGAAGGTGGTCAGTGGTAGAAAGACCGGGACGAAATCCGGCCTGTTCGTGGGGCTGATGTTTGTTCCGGTTCTTCCGTTCTCGATTACTTTGTTGTAGGTACATACAATATACAGAGTGGTGCTGGGAATACGACAATAAATGAAAACACGAACAATGCTGGTTTATAGGAATAATCCTAAACCATAGAACAAAAACCTAGCATCAAAAATAAAAAAAAATAAAATTTCAAACAAACTAAATCGCATAAAATTACAAACGAAATACAACATCCTTTAAAAATATTGTTTCACTGACCTCCGATCGGTGACAGCGCGATCCTGTATCGACTTGCTTTTTTCGCGCCATTATTATCAAAGTTTGGTAACGCAGGATGCGGCGGTCATTACCCTCCCTGTAAGCGCTTCCTTATCAACATGTACATCATGTAGAATGAAAAAATGAAAAATAATTTCCTGTGACTAAACTAATGGACATATTTATATGATTTTTTATGGATAGGCTGAGAATTTGTTGAGGTACACGATGTTTAATTTATTGTCGTATTGTCAGCACCACTCTGTATATTGTCATACTTGTTTATATCGTGACACTTTTGTATTAAAAATTTCATTGTAACTAAATGTTTGTACTCTATATCATTACTGATGTTGCCCTTAATTCTGCTTGATTTTTCGTTTTAATGAGTTTTGTTAAATAGCCTCAACACTTCTGCTTAGCTGGCTGTGAGATGCTTGTATCTAGTTTAAATAGATATGTGGCAAATCGGCATGGTTGGCCAAATCCGAAACTATAGGTAATGGGGAAAATTTTGCACTGATTTTGACAAAAATACTAAATAATCTTTTTGATCTAAAAAAAAAAAAAATAAACTTAAGTATTAATTTTGAAAAAAATAAACACGGCCTGTGTTATTTCACCGACTTCCAATGGTGCCATTAGTAAAGATTAAATTCGCGGAAGTAAAGGATAGGGAGAGTTTTTGCACTGTGGTTATTTGGTTGTTAACATAGGTTTTAATGTAGTAAATTATATTTTCATCACATTGTTAAATGTTGATAGTTAATCTTAAAAATAACCACTTTTGCTCAAAAACAGTCCGGGCTCCTCTACTGAGTCACTGTAGTCTACTTAATAAGAAACGAAGATAAGCACAAATATGGTTTAAAATACCTACTCCATTATCCGGATTTTGATTCGAGAACGAATTTCGAAACACAACTTTTCCCTACATAGGTAAATCAAAATGCAGGGAGATTTAGACTTCCAGGCCTAACAAATATACAACTCCAATTGGTTCTCGTTTGCTTCCGTCCTTCAACCGATTAATAATGTACCTTTTTCCGTATTCCAGCAAGAGCTAATAATGGCGCGGCAGTCGTCGTCAATAGTCTCGTCTTTAGCGAGCAGTACAGGCGTCGCCAGCACAGACTTGCCTCTGGATCCGTTCTTGTCGGGATTATCGGACCACCAGCGGCAGGAGTCTGCTGACAGCGGACTCGGGATGGGAGTCCCGCACTCCTACTCCATGCCACACACTCCTGAGGGCTTCCTCGCCGGCATGGACGACCGTATGGATTGCACCAGCGAGGCCGGCGCCAACATTGACTCCACCGACATCACGCTAGCCGACAACCTCGACTCTACTGACGACTTGGTACCTTCTTTACAGGTATTTTTACCTGTTTTTTTTAGCTTATTCTAACACCTAAATATAACAGCAGCTAACTGATTAAGGCTTAGTAAGCGTAGTATGCGATTCACTACGACTACGGTACAGGCGGCGTCGTAAGGGTCTCTGTGTGGCTACCATGCGTTTTCATTACGAGACTCGATCAAATGCGTCGACTACGTTTGGCGCTCTCATTGGTTGAGAGTTCTTACAACCTGGAAGCGGGTCAATCAATGAGTTAAACGCGATCGATATCGACGATCGAGTCTTCTTAATGAAAACTCATGCTAGCCACACCGATCGATTACGACGTAGTCAGTCCTTCTATGTTACCCAGACTACGCTGCCGTAATGTAAAAATAACAACGATGGCTCTTATGACTCACAATCATGTTATTAAAACGTTAAAAACAGTGTCATTAGAAGAAATTCTCGATCGATGCGAGAGAATGTATATAAAGTTATTTTTTCTTTATACGAAACCTGAATATATTTTTTTCAGAATGAGTAACTAAATCTATTCCAATCATTTTTACACCATGTTATATTTTTTCCCAAATATATTTAGAAATTGTTGCAGTGTGATTACCGAGCGTGCCATGCAGCTTACGGTAGATCATAGTACTGCATGCCCCCGCCCAACAGCTGACGCCATAGTTCAACGCACCACGGAACGTTGGTGTGAACTGTGAACATGGTTTCCATGATATCTTTTTGAAATTTTGTATATAGATTCTTTGCTTAAAAATGCCGGACATGTGATTCGGGTTTCGAATAAACAAAAAATAATGTTGTATAGAAGTGTAGTGCTTTATTTACGGTTGCTATAACGTGTGAAATATGGACGTTTCAGTTAAACGAGTTCACAAACGACATACTCCTGGACGACGTGCAATCGCTCATAAACTCGACTCCGAGTAAGCCCGACAACGTGCTGACGTGGCTGTAGGCGGCGAGGACACAGATTGGGTGCCGCTCGTGCGCACCATGCTTACAAACTTTCAAATTAGGTATTATATGTTTAATGTAGCGTACTTACCGCTTGAATGACGTCGACCGCTATAACAGTGTCGAAGACAAAACGGTAACTATGGTGTAAATTTCACTATGAAAATGACAATTGTAGCATAACATGTGTAATGACTGATGTGGGATTTTGTGTGCTTATGATTAAGGATAGTTAGATACTTCAGAATCTGTACGTTGGCTTCCATGAGAGCAGGTAGACCGATGCGGAATCATGAACTTGTTGGAATCGTTTTCAGTTCAATTGTAATTTTGAAAGTTGTCCGCATCGGTTAATCGGTTCCCCACTGTATCTGCTCGCTTTTATGCAGAATTAGTTTTATCTCTGTCTCTGCATTTATTCGAATGAGATAGGAATACAAAATTGTGTGAGTTAAATAAGTGTTTCTACTTCGTTATGGTGATACTTGTATGGAATCTTGTATGTCTGACTTTACAACATACTCATCGCAATTGTTGACTTGGACTTCTAAGTATTGTAAATTAGTGCCTTTCATCCATAGTTAGCACAGAAACGCTAAAGTAACATAAGGTAATAGTAATAATCTTAGTCTTTCGATGTGAGCAATACGGATGGTGCTCAGATTCTAAAACGTTTCACTCAGTTCAGAGATGAGCTACGAAAACCAAGCCAAGTATCGCGAATCATTAGAGCAAGACTATCACGAATGGCTAGTCATTGACGTTAGGTGCGGGTGTGTGCGTGTACAGTAAGGACGCCGGCACGTCATGGAGCGCGGTGGCTGCAAGCCTTCTTTCGTAGCAGAAAGTAGTTGCGTTGCAACGCAATCATTCGTGAACTAGGTTTCCCATATTCTTTTCATAGAGACTATCGGAAATCGTATTCTATAAATCGACAAACAAACACTATTTTATGATATATTTTAAAATTAAGATTGTGATAACATCTTGATGTAACAGTGCCTTATTGTGCCTTGATAAAAATTATTTATTGTTGTAATAATTTAGATAATGTTGAGATATTTTTACAATTTTCTATTGTCGAATTATTGATGTAATAGTGATTTGACAGAAAATAAACTACTTATGTACTTGTAGAACGTTATTTGTCAACTTACACCGTCCTTGTGAATTTTCGAGATTATGAATAGACGTTAAGTTTTAATAGTTAATCATGAAGTAGGTAATAATGTTGGCAACTATTATGTTTACTTATTATACATAGTTGGGTTGTAAGTAAACAATGTGACGACCTAAGCAATATTCATGTGTATGGGTGCAGCTAGCTAGCTAATTTTAGGGAGTAATTGGAGCTCGAAATTTTGCCTCTAAGTGCCTTACTCAGAACATTGTTATTGTCTGATATTATTATGGATTTATCAAAATGATAAACTTGTTAACTGCTTCAAAGCGGACTCTTAATATTGGTGCCAACAAAATGTAAAATGTATTTTCGATAACTACCTACTGTTATGTAATTAGTATTATTTCATTATGTTTAGTAATCAATTCATCAAATCATCATTCATTTTATTATATACAATTCAAAATATTTCTAAATTTTGTAAGCCCACCTAGTCTTTAGATTTTTGTATGAGTGTATTGAATTCAGCTAGCTTGATTGAATAATATGATAATGGAATTAGGCCTTTAATATCAAATGCTACATTGAAAACTTTGCCATATTAGTAAAAGTACTATTATTCTTATAAGACTTTAATGTAATTTTCAGTTATGACGCATAGCAATAAATAGCATCTGTGTAACTATTGTAATTAGACGTAACGGTGCTGGGTTGATGATACATATAATTTTGTATTCTGTAGATCCATTTGTTGTATACTTTATATTTGTATTTGTCGTGTATTAATTGTAAGAGTCCGTAAGTTTGGATGCTTTTCATATTGTTCAGTTGATTATTCTTCACTCGCGTCCCCGCGTTGTGTTCAGTCGGTGGGGGAGGGTGACAGCGGTCGAACACAGTCATCCGGTCGTTCCCAGTGCCGCCCGCGCGACACGTCGACACACATTCCAAGTTACAGTAGCACGAGCACGAGCCCTGCCACTCGCTACAGGATAATATTCAGAACAATATCTCAAGTGTAAACTGTAATCAATTATTTCTAAGTATAGCCTTTATGAAAAACATATCTTTTCAGTCTGATAACAGATGCAAGTTTTCTATGTAGTGTATGTAACTACGTGTATCAATGTTATAACAATGAAATTACGTGTCAAAGTTATTAATTTACTATAATTTCATTGTAAATAATTCGATATTCTTATAATGAATTAAATAAATATTTGTTTTAATACCTATTATATATTTCACTTCCCATGGTTCTAACACTACACGACGGAATATTACAATTCAGTTCTGGGTGTTTGTATCTGTTGAAAAAAAAAAGAAAAGTCTGAGCAACGTTTATATTATTTATTTTTTAACGATAACAAGGAACGCAAACATGCCTCCGTTTAAAATAAAAATATTATGTACAATATACACATATGTTTACCATGCTCGCGCCAACACCCCCTCACTGTCGTGCCACCTGTCAAAATGTAATAAAGTAGGGTTTTGTACAATGTTAGTAGGTATGTTGTATAATAAATCAACTGGCAGGGGATTAGACGAGACAAATAGAAAGAAAGGTGACAAGTTCAAGCACAGAAAAAGCCATGGAAACATATCAACATGCTGTTTTAAAAGATCGATGCCTGATATATCAAGCATCGATTTTTTCATTGTTTTAACGTGAATGTATACGTCTTTAAAATTGCTTCCTTGCAATCCAATTCGGTGTTGCAGCTTCATATCATTACTAGCTAAAGAATCAAATAATTTACTACGTCCTATGTACTATTAACTAAAGTATATAGGTACATCACGCAGAATGGAGCGGGAACCGCCGTCGTTTGGAGTTTTTCTGCGTTTTGAGACTTCTATAATTATTATAACATTTAATTCGGAGAAGTTACGATGTTCATTCTTGTTTCAAATGTTAGCTCTTGAAAAAAAGCTATCGATTATAGTTAAAACATTAGTGATCGTGACTATAATCACTTACACAGTGTTAAAAAAAAAATATTAACACAAACTTAATGTTAACCTAAACACGTTTAAAGCCAGATCGAAATACAAAGATCATTTACGCTTGGGAAGGGCTTCTCAAAGTAAGCGAAAGGTACCAACAAAATAACATATGACCGAGGTTTTATATAAAAATATCATCTATTACGGCCGTCTCTATGACGCAGCCGCACCCCATTTTTTCAGTGTTGCTTCAGCCGTTTTAAGATACTCTAAATAACAGCTATAGGAAAGGAGAAGGAAGTAAAAAGTAGATAGGTAGTAAATATTCTAACATGCATTATGTGTTAATTTAACAATAAATTATCCAAACTTATAGGTATGTTTGAATACACTATTATATACCGTGATTGAATCTGATTCTGTTGCATACCGATTTTAGATTATGAATAGAATAAAGTATTTTATATAGGCATGTAGTGTTGGTTTAGAACTGTATGTGGTAAAGATTTAGCTCAAGCTATTTTGACAAGTTATCTTACACCGTTTCTTGTACTTTATTGGCTATTGAAAGACATCATTTAACTCCAGTTTAATTTTATTTTATTCGATTCGCAACTAAACGTGTAGGGTAATTGCGTAACACACTGTCAGTAGCAATGGGTTTCATTGTGACAGCTCAACAACATTCATTGCGTTATTTACGTTTTTGAGCAGACATATTTTCTAACATATGAAGCAATAGATTGGCAATTTGCTTCGAAATGATTCCAACTAATAGTACCTAATGTCGCCTTACGCAATTAGGGTACTGGACTACTACAGTTCGGTTGACGAGAGAATAGAATGCGTTCTAGACACCTGTCGTTTTCATACAAACGAATATGTGTTTTGCGAATTTGACGTTTATTAGCTGCTAGAGTTGTTGCACTGACTACCGCCAGGAACGCATTCTCTCGACGGCCGTACTGTATGTGCAACGACTAGATCTACTTTGGTTGTTTAGTGTATCTAAAAGGTTATAGGACTAAACCATTACCAAACTAAAAAACTTTAACTATTATAAATGTCATCGAATCATCGATTAATTTCTATGAGCGAAGTTACAAACTACCTCTTTCTTCAAGGTAATCAAGTGATTTGATTGGCTCTTGTTTTTTTTTTATTCAAATCATAGATTCAGAGAATCACAACGTAGAATGCTACAGTCCGTTCATAGTTATTTTACAATAGCAACAAAAAAAGTAGCAAAGTTTTAATAGTGATTCAAAACAGCGGTAAAATAATTGAAAGGAGTGAGGAACTGCATAAAAACTGTTGGCGCCCGACGGGGCAATTAAATAAGAAATTGGTCCAGAAATTTTATTTACAAAACAAGATGACGGCGTTATTTTCGATTTTGACCACACCCTTAAAGAACCTGGTAGCGTTTTACATGCAGAATTTTGACTATCTGTCACCCATTCAGAAATCTTTAGATATAATAGCCATTCTACTTTTACATAGCAGTGGTTTTAAATAAAAATGAGTAGTCGATTCTTACAGCAGGATTCTTAAAGCGAGCGTCTTGCGGCAGCTCATGGTTAGCGATCAGCTCCTTGTAGTACTCAGCTGACAGCTTCGGTGTGCGGGGGCGTGCCGGATCTGTGATGTTCACGTGGTAGAAGCCGAAACGCTCACTGGAACATTATAATACATATATTTTATGACCGAAAAGCAAAAGTATTCATCACTATGACCTAACACTTTAATATGTTAGGGCTTACGACATAAACAAGACAATATTCAAAAAATGGGAAACGATCTATCTAAGTGCGGCTGATGAAAGAAAGCGTTCTTAACACCTGTCTGTTTCATACAAACGAATACGATTTGCAAATTTGATCTTTATTAGTTACTAGAATTGTCGCACTGACACATGAGAGAATGTGTTGTTAGCATATGCCAACAACACATTCTCTCAGCGGCTGACTGTAGAGAAATAATAAATGAAATAACTTACGAGAATCCAGCCCTCCATTCGAAGTTGTCCATGAGAGTCCACGCCGTGTAGCCGAGGACATTGACACCATCGTCGTAAATTACGTTCAGGATTTCGCTGAGGTAATCCTATAATTTTCGTAATATAGGAATATCTACATACATACTAGGTAAGTCATAGTTTACAGAATATAATAGATCGATAGAAGTTGTTTTTGGACTATCTCTTTTAGATTATGTTAAGGAAAAATTCTTTTTTTTTTTCACAGGCAACATAATATGCCTTTTTCCCCAAAGGAGTAGGCAGAGAAGTTCTATATTAGAGTAGCTATAATATACATAGTTCATATTTAATAAGAAATTTGCCATCGACTGGGCACAAATTAAACAACCAAAATCTAGATTATTAGGAATAAACAAGCAGATATATAAATGGAGTTTCATTACTTACATTAAAATAGCTGATGCGACCATAATCGAGTAAAGTACCGCGGTCAGAAAATCCGTTCTCTGTGATGTAAATCGGTGGGTCATTGTATGAGCTCTTGCACCAACGCAGCATGTTTGCGAAGCCCGTTGGTACCACCTAATAGTAATATAAAGATATGTAAGTGGTATTTGCTGTATCTATATGAAATAATATGTTTGACACAGGAACGTAAACCGGCCTTTTGGACACACATGTAAGTTCGGCTTCAAAAACAAGCATTTGAACACATTTTTTTTGCGTCTTTTAAAACTTAATGGATAAAATATTTACTCTGAGCCATTCCGAAGCAGAATCGCCACCAACTTCCAAGCTAGTAACTGCTCCGATATCCTTCAACCATGAAGGAGACTTGGCAATAGGATCGACCCCAGCTGCAGTGATCAAATGCGTCGTGTAGTGGTTGATGCCCAGAAAGTCTGATGAACCCCTGATCCTCTGGATCCAGTACTCGTCGAACTGCTCAAGACGTGATTTGGAAAGACCTTCAGCTGCGCTTTGGCGGGCTACATTCTCTATCATCACTGCGGGGTATCCACCCTCTGCAGTGAAAATTGGGTGCGCGAACCAACCGAACTAAACAGAGAAAAAATGATAAGTTGCCATCGTAACAAACATCTATGTTTAAAACGCACTGCTTTAACTCCTTACTTTGAATTGATTGGCCACTTCAGCGAGCGCCACTTGCTCTTCATTTTGCGGGTCACTGGGTTCATACCAGATAGAATTGATGGAGATCATGATCCTACCATTTTGGGATGGACGGTATTTCTCGTTGTACAAGTGGTAGGATTCAGCATGGGACTTCAATAGGGTGTCACTGCACAAGTAGTTACCAACACCGTGGCTGTCGATCGCTGGCGCTTTCTTTTCGTCACCATAAGCATCTTCGCAGATCTCATAGGGTTCGTTGAATGTGATCCAAGACTTAATTTTGTTTCCGAACTCTTTGAAGCACAAGTCAGAGTAATCCCGGAAGTAATCAATCATCTTAGGGTTTGCCCAACCTCCGAGGTCTTGGAGAGTTTGGGGTAAGTCCCAGTGGAACAGGGTGACCTGCAAGCAAGCTTATGTACATATGTTTTATCGTAAACTAGGTATTTAATTTGTGAGTATAATCAGTCAGAACTATCTGTGTTATTCATAAAAAACTCGTTAATCACTCATTAGCAACTATTTAGCTAACCATTTAGTTAGCGCTAAATCAATGCTTAACTTTTCTTTATTCATAAAAGCTAGTTAGCAGATGATTAGTAGCGATACGAAGTAGAGGTGAAACTATGCGTTCGGCACAGATTATAATCAAAATAGTTGACTAAAAATTGGAATTTTTAAAAAAAACTTGTCAAAACTGCGATTTTTTATCTGTCGTGTTTGGCAGAAAAATGTCAGAAATTTGATCGGATAATTTGAATATAAATAAAATGATTTATTACAATTAAATAATTGTATTTGTGATGATAGTAGTGAAAGTAATAAACTCCAATAATATTATAGTAAACAGAAAAAGGTATTTATCTCTGTATTTATATGTAATTACTAATCTTAAACTGACGAAATTAATGTTAAAGCAGTAGACGATAGTAACTGTGTATTTTCCTGCTCTTTATGCTTGTAAACATCCATTTGATATTTAAGAAATTTAAGTGGGTTCTTGTGTATATATTACATTACTTCCTACTGCTTTTGTACTGCTTTTTACAGTATTATTATACTTGTTTACAGGCACACGTTTTATTGCTGTATACGAAGCCACTATTAGCACCTAGCGGCAATATTATTCTACCTCGCAATGACGGCGAAGGAGAAGACCATGCTGAGTGAAAAAGATGAGGAATGAGGGTCGCGTGAGTCAAGAATGGCTCTCATGCTTATGGAAGAAAACAATGAATTATTTTTATAACAAAAATGTAAACAGTTTTATTGCGTATCAAAATAAAATATTTCTAAAAAAATGTTTTATTATTTGTGTCTTGCTGCCCCAAAATGACTTTTTTTAGTCCTGTGCCTTAGATATAACATAAGATAACACAAGGAAACATAGGGCAGCATCTAAAATCACTGTCTTTTTTATTAAGTACTGCTTTTATAAACCAGTGCCTGACCGCAATCCTGCCTCATAGCAAGCAGTGATGCAGTCGTTGATGGTAAAGCGCGCTAGTTTATTAAGAGCCTATTCACTTAAAAAAAACTGAGTGAATAAAAAGAAAGACGGCAATTGAGCGAGGTGATGCAATGTTAAACCCAACAACACGACCAACGATGCTGCGCAAGAGGGAGATTGATCTGGAGACCCTCCAGGACCAAACTCCCGACACAACAACATTTGGCGCATCGTACTCGGCACATTTTGCAACACAACTGCTCAGACCCGTCCTCCGTACGGCTTCACCAGACATGATGCCGGAACACGAGGAATCGCTTGGCGGCAAGACTTTGTCTGGTGGGTGGTAACTTCTGCCGGCAGCCGATGTTATAGCCTAGTATCGAGTAAAGCTTGTAAGTCAAAAAAGTTTCAAAGCTAATACCTATAACTTTACTACGTCGCTTTGGAAATTCAAAAAGGTTTTCAACATCCATATTTCCGCACTATTCGATATTATAAACAAAATAACTTCGAAGCATAATGATCATATTAAATCAATCAGCTGATTCAAATAAAATCCGCCATATTGTTGCCTCTAACCATCCTCTTAACAGGGGTCCGGTGATGTTTAATTTTGACAGCTACTAATCAATTGCTTAGCATCCTCTTAGCGTTAAACAGCTTTTATGAATAAGAATTTTGCTAATCAATTGCTTAGCAAATGGTTAAAGTTTTATGAATAAGACTGATTATGTTTAATTCAAACTCTTCAGTTAAAATAAAGTCACTAGTCACTACCATCTGGCTTAAGTCCAAAAATATTACACTGTTAAAGATTTTTGTTTTTCTATATTATTATTTATTTTCTATATTGTTAGTTTTTTTTTACGTCAAACTCAGCTTGTACAGAGGACAGCACATTAAGCTACTACAATCTGTCAGATATCCTTATTAGATTTTCAGCTTTATCTCTAAAACATTAAGGCTCAAGGTGGATTGGGAATATCTGACAGTTAGGGGTAGCTTACCTGCTGTCTTCCGTACTTAATAATCAAACTTTTGAATTCGGACAGTTTGATTTTTGTGTGAATGAAATTAGAAGAGTTTAACACGCAGAAGATAACCGCTTTTCACTAAACTTACAAGTGGTTCGATGTTTTTCTCGGCCAGAGCATCAAGGAGGTCGTTGTAGTAGCGAATACCGTCAGGGTTGATTTCATCAATACGGCCTGTGGGCAGGATGCGGGCCCAAGAAAGGGAGAACCTATAGAAGTCCACTCCGAGGTAAACCAGCTCCTCCACATCCTCCTGGTAACGGTAGTAAGACTCGCAGGCAATGTCCCCATTGGTACCGTCAATGATCATCTCAGGACGGGAGTGTGACAAGCGGTCCCAAACATTTTCAGATTTGCCTAAAAATATTAAGAACGTTTGAAATTGGTAGTTTGCATGTTCGAGTACGAGACTTTTGGTGATATTTTTTCCATGTACTTATTTCTTTTTATTTTTTATTAATATTATATATTTTATGGTATCTAGTTGTAACGTGCGTTTTGTTTGTGCGGATTAAAAATATTACTTTCTCTTTCTTTCTTTCAATTGGTTTTAAGTTATACTAGGTGCGCCCCGCGGTATCACTCGCATAAGTCTTGATCCCGTAGAAATATCGGAATAAAACTATTAATCTTCTAATCCAGGTCATTTGTTTATATAGGAGCCCAGTTTTATTAATATCGGTTTAGAAATTTAATGCAAACAAGCAAACATATAAAAATATTTCTTTTTCTCTTTTTATCCATACTAATATTATAAATGCGAAAGTAACTCTGTCTGTCTGTCTGTCTGTCTGTTACGGTTTCCCGCTTAAACCTCTCGACCAATTTTGATGAAATTTGGCACAGACAATCCTTAGAACCTGAGAAGCCGTACGGAGGACGAGTCTGGGCAGTTGTGTTGCGATGTGTGCCGGGTACGATGCGCCTAATGTTGTTGTGTTGGGAGTTTGGTCGTGGAGGGTCTTCAGATCAATCTACCTTTGGCGCAGCATCGTTGGTCGTGTTGTTGGGTTTAACATTGCATCACCTCGCTCAAGTGCCTTCTTCCTTCCTATTCGCTCAGTTTTTCTGTGTGAATAGGCTCTTAATAAACTAGCGCGCTTTACCATCAACGATTGCATTACTGCTTACCATCAGGCGGGATTGCGGTCAAGCGCTTGTTTATTATTATTAAAAAAAAAAAGCGCGATATTACCGAATTCCACGCGGGCGAAGCCGTGGGCGCAGAGCTAGTATTTACATAAATACTAATTATGTTACTTTAGATTTACTAGACTAGTATACTGCAGGTATGTAGAAATGGCTAGGTTCTATATAGTACAGTAGGAATCAGAGTAAAGTAAATCATCGTAAATTGTTGTAAAATATACACTTATTATATTTTACAACTAACATTTTACGATGATTGACTTATCTTAAGTTCTGAAATAGGTCATTGACCTATTCCACCTCGAGATTGGGCCATTAACTGTAAGGATGTAATTTTACTTATTCTGCCACTGTCTTCAACTGTGGTTTTAAAACCTATTAACAAATGAGCAGATAAAGTTCTATTTGTTTTACAAATGCCCATCTATTATTTTTCATTTTAGTAATTTTATCTCATCTCATATTTGTGTGTGATAAAAGTTGATCGAGTACCTATCTGTCGAGATAGATATTATCGTAATTCCTCTTCAAGATAAGACTGTCACAACTATGATATTATGTAGGTATAATATTTTGATTATATCATCAGTCCATCTTATTCTACAAGTGTTAGTTTCCAGCTTAATGGTATTTATTTTGCGATTTGTTGCCAAGAACCCTTGTTGGTTACGGTAAAGTTTGAAGGTGTTTGCTACCTACTGAAAGTAAGGACATATGAGGCACTTTTTAACTGCCATTGGGCTTTGGTCGTCATGCAATAACAAATCATATGCTGAGGTTGTTAGGGTGTCTCCTTCAAGGGATTGCAACTGTTATCGTGTTCCGGACATAGAGCCGGAAACAATATATGTGAACCTAAAAACTTCCTAAAATAAAAATGAAATTTGTCCGAAGACTTACCACTGACGTTCCACGCTCCCTCGATTTGGTGGGCAGCTGTCGCCACGCCAAACGTAAACCCTTCAGGGAATTTAGTGTATGCGATACTCCTGTAACATTTTTTATTTGAAATTATGTATAATCCGCTTATAAGGTTCCGTAAGCTGTTGGGATACAAGCATCCTCTAGGGTAGCGAGAGAGACCGTAACCCGCAGTGCAGGTCCAATGATACCCCAACATAGATGTTAGATGTCTTTGAATGCTTGATTCTATACATATATAAACAGTGATATCATTATCACTGTTTCTACGGCATGGTAAAACGGTGAAGACTTGTGGTCCCTTAAGTGGTAGCCAGAGGTTATAGGTTGGAATATTTGAGTAATGCCTACATCGAGATTTCGTCCTTTTAATAGAGTCTAATACTATTGGGTATGAATCCCAACTTAGTGCTGTTACTGAGAAATTCTTGAAGTAAACCCCAAATCCACATTGTAAGACCTAGAAATCAAACCCATTCCTTCAACAAGATTATGAAAATACTGAAATTCTAATAAAACCTTAATTAAAACTCCAATTAACGTACACCACACGCACACACAAACACACACACACACACGCACACACACACACACACGCGCCAACAGACATACACACAACACTCACAACATACTCACTACACAACATAGTTTAAGTTTTATAAAGATTGAATTCACTTCAATGTAGTTAGTTAACAATTAAACTTAACACGTGATATGCACGTACCATACGCTAGCTCACTACGAGGCGGCGAGAGCCTGGTGATCTGTATTTCCTGAAAGCTACTTCAGACACCAGCTCTCACAAAGGACTTTTAAATATTTAAACTGTTAGCTTTAAGTAAAATTGTAACTATATTTGTGGAGAAATAAATAAATTTATTATTATTATTATTCTCCTCATGATCAGCAGCCGTGGTTGTAACTTTTGACAAAGAGGCAGTCGTTTGAATTACTCAATTTATATATGATTTTTCGACGCAGTTACTGTAGAAATTAATAAAAATATAACTCCAACCTACCAATACTTTTTTTTTATAAATTACTAGCGACCCGCCTCGGCTTCGCACGGGTGCATGTATTAGACATACAAACCTTCCTCTTGATACAATCTATTTAAAAAAAATCGTATCAAAATCCGTTGCGTAGTTTTAAAGATTTAAGCATAGGTACATAGGGATATAGGGACAGAGAAAGCGACTTTGTTTTATAGGTACTACATAGCGGTCGCACGCAGCTCCGCCCGCATGGATGTCGGTTACCGCTGCAAAACGCCTACCCAGGGAAGACACGGTCAGAAAAATGATTCCCAAGTCAAGCCACAGACACCGACACTAACATCGACGACGCAGTCATTATCCGCAGGCTGCATAGATTTTCTTTATGAGTATGTTAAAGTTGTTAATGATGAAAATATTAAAATGTAATTAATACAAAGTTTTCACTTCTGCCAGTCCCGGAGTGCAACCCGTTGTTTTAGGATAGATAACTAAAGCGATTATTGTAGAGCTTCTCTATAAACAACATTTGACGTAAAATTATTTTCAGGTAACAAAATATACTGATGATCGGGAGCCCCGACAAGTGGTAGGGTAACGTAAAGTAGGGAATGCAATCTCGTTCTCGCGGGAGAGCCGAGATTAATCTCGGGGGAAAAAGGGCGAGATTTCGTGAGATTACGATAATGAACCGCTATTATCGTGTCTTTCTGAGACACGCAAGAGTATTTCATTGCAAGAAGAACTTCAGGCAACATTGACTGCTGCGTTTAAAGAACCTAGAGACAGAAGACTACCTACGAATTCTCTGGAGGGATTAATAAAAAAGGAAATGAATTTATACGAGTCCGGGGGATCAAAAGGCGAACTTTTACAGTTCGTGGATAATTGCCTAAGATCTGTGGTTCCAACTAGCGTTGAATCCGAAAGGGCCTTTTCAGCGGCTGGTTATCTGGCCAACAAAATAAGAAGCCGTTTAGCAGACGATTCTTTGGACATATTGTGCTTCTTACGGAGCTACTTTCAAAATAATCCGTAATAATAGCTTGTGATTTGAACTGAACAAATCTTTCATTTGATTGGTATATTTTGTTAATTAATCTATAATTTCTAATAGTCTGACTTATTGGTATATTTTTTTAATTAATCTGTAATATGTAATGGATCTCATGAGTAGGTATATATAATTTTATTTAATTGATGATAATATCTCAGTTTAGTAGTCAGCTTCAACTCAACTTAGATGATAAGTTTTTTTTTTTACTTCTCGTTGTTTTGTTTATTTTAAGAGATTAGTTTTAATACTAAAATATTTTTTGTTTGTTATTAGAAGAGATTAGAGAAGACTGTTGTTTCATTTTGTATTTATAATTTGATAGATACGTACGTCAAAGTTTATTTGTTAAAAGTTTATTAAAAAATTAAAATTTCAGACATACGTCAAACAATGTTCGACGAAAAAATAAAAATAAATGTTTATCTTACAATGCCTTTTTTATTTTTCTAATTGCTATAATATAGTCATTATTTGAAAAAAAACCACACAAAACTACCAATCTCGCGAGATCTCGAAATTGACGAGATCTCGCGGTATTGTATACATGAGATATCGTTGGAGCCCCAATCTCGCGAGATTTGCATTCCCTAACGTAAGGTTGCCCATGCGTAAAACATTGTTTTCATAAATCAATTCCTACTAATTTGAATGTTAGGCCCTAGGATTTGTGTGTAAATTTTACCCTTTTGAAGGGTATAGGCAGATCAGTAAGAATCATGGGTATTCGTGGTATATGAGCTAATTTAGCAGTTGCAGGGCCGGTGATAATCTTCGCTACTATTAAATTATCTTTTAGATCCTTTATAAGAAGTCTCGTGCCATTACACATGTTGGGAGGGCTTAAATTTCTAAAAAGCATTAACGGCGTGCCATCTTTTAACGACAGTTCATGAGATGGTAGCCCAGCGGTGTTTAGAGAATTTAAAAATTCCTGGGGGTAGTGCACTGCATCCCTTGGTAACGCTCACAGCGCAACGGACCGTGCAGCAGAAATCGTAATATTTTAATTTCGCCATAAATTCAAAACCGAACGTCGAATTTTAATCATTTACATGCCAAATATAATCTACATAAACTGTACTCAGTGATGAAATAATTTATTTTGATAAGGATTAATAGCATGAGTAAAACAAATAGGTTTAAACATAGTCCAAAAAATTCAAGATTTTTAAATAAAAAATTGGTTGTTGTACCTCACTCGACATACATAGGTACTCGTACAATGTTTCGCTAACTTTTTTCGTACATATTTATAAGAGCTACAATTTATTAGGACATTTTATGGTTCTATCTTTTATAGTTTAGGCAGCGTACGCAAAATAAGTAACTTTTCTGGTTGATTTTTTTACACCTTGTGTTCAAAAAACACTAATATCTTACGGAACCCTATTTGTTTCCAAAATAAAATTTAGCCTATGTTACTTAGTGATAACGTAGCTTTCCAATGAAAAAAGAATTATTAAAATCGGTCCAGTAGTTTTTAAGATTATTTGTTACATACAAAGATATAAATCTATCCTCCTTATAATATTAGTGTAGATGTAGATAAGCTAGCGCTTGACCGCAATCCCGCCTGATGGTTAGCAGTGACGCAATCGACGGTGGTAAAGCGCACTAGTTTATTAAGAGCCTATTCACTCTAGTCTTGAAGACATTCAAATTGTAGTCAGACGGAAACACCGCCGCTGGCAAATTGTTCCAGTCCTTCGATGTACGCGGTATGAAAGAGGAGGCCAAACGCTTCGTCCGAATCGTAGTGGTGTTAACGACGTAAGTGTGGAACGGAGATGGGGGAACTAAATCATGCAATACGCACACTCACCAAAATGAATCCTATAGAACATCGAGAGGCTGGCTACTCTACGCCTGTGCCGTAGGCTTTGGAGACCGATTTGAATTAAATCTGGGTCGAATATCAGCCTCTTCGCACGCCTCTCCACCGAATTCAAAGTGGCCAGGTGACATTCTGCAGCACCAGCCCTGTATGTGGCTGCAGTACTCCACACACGAATAAATCTATGCTTTGTACAGCATTAGAAGCTACCCTGGTGTGAAGTACCGCCGGACCTTTGCGATAACGCCAAGCGTCCTGGTAGCCACCTTGGCCTTGGACCCAATGAACCGCCCAAAGTTAAGGTTTGAGGAAATCTCAACTCCCAAAAGCTGAAGGCGGTCGGTACACTCCAAGAATTCATTTCGAAAAGTAGGAGCCAAGGTGAACGGCGTGAAAAGACACACCTGTGTTTTGGCGGCATTGAATGCTACAAGATTGGCACTACCCCATTCGGAGACTACCTGTAGTGCAACATTCGTACGCTCTACCATAGCCTCTCTTTCGGACCAGATTGATTCCCTACTAGCCTGAGCATCCGGCAGGTACCTCTCTACGACTGTGCTGTCATCTGCATACCCATGGACACCAGGCATCAGCAGATCGTTAATGTGCAGCAGGAACAGAGTTGCAGAGAGAACAGACCCCTGAGAAACACCGGCATTAGTCGACATGGGCTCAGATGAGCATCCGTCGACAACAACTCGGAGGGACCGTTCAGTCAGGAAGTCTTTTACACAGCCAGTCAAGCCAGGGGAAATGCAGTACGCTGGAAGCTTCCTCAGAAGGCCAGCGTACCATACCCGGTCGAAGGCCTTCGAGACATCAAGGGAGACAGCAATCGCTGCCCCATTCTTCTCGATGGCCTCGCTCCACAAGTGAGTGGCATACACTAGTAGGTCCCCAGTTGACCGATTGCGGCGAAACTCGTATTGTCGGTCACTGAGAGATCGTTACCTTCTAAGTATGTCAAGAGGCGCGACTTCAACACGCTCCATAATTTTGCAAATTATTTATTGAATTATCGAAATCGGCCGATAGTTGGTAGGATCGGCACGACTATCCTTTTTGGGTACGGGCTGGACGTTGGCAAGCTTCCAGGACTTGGGCACTATACCAGTCCTTGGTCACTAGGCCAGGCCATACAAGCGTGTCAATACAGGAGACAACTCGGGCGCACATGTCTTAAGAACAATCGTTGGTATACAATCTGGACCACAAGCCTTATTCACGTCCAGACGACACAGTAGGTACTCTCAGAACTTTCCTGTTCCTAATGCGAACCTCGGGCACTGAAGTTCCGCAATGAGGCAAATTAGGTGGAGTAGCATTGCCAGTGTCAAGACGCGAATAGGGTAGTTGACGAAAAAAAACTAATTAGTCCGTCAGTCAGATTTCCAAAAAATACTAGACACGTATTTTTTCTTTTTCCATATAAACAAAAAATGAACACGACACAGTGCGTTGAAAACTCGTGTGACGTCACGTTTATATTTGTAATTTTTTATTGATTTGATAAAACAAAATATACGTATCCAATATTTTTCTATAATCCTAATGACGGACTAAATAGAATATTTTTTTTTACCCTGGAAACATCCCTATTACGGACAAAGAGAACAGCTTTCTCTCTCGCCGCATGAGCCAGTGCTCCATCAGGCCTGACCAGCGGAGGCAGTGTGGGCCGACAGAAGTTCGCCTCGATCGATTTTGGCAAGGGACCAAAAAGATCTGCTACCGGATGGCTGCGCAGATAACTTGTTGCCAATATGGGTAACACGGTCGAAGTGAGCCTTCTTAAGCGCCTTTTTGAAGGACTTGGCAGCACGGTTAAAGGCTGTCTTCTTTGAGCTTAGATCCGGAGCTCCGCGGTCACGAGCGTCAACCCAGGTGAGAAATGCCGTGTGCTTACGCTTTCAGCTTGGACACAATCGGCATTGAACCATGGGCGAGCTGAGCCACCAACGGTCACGTCGCTGAAGGGGATAAAATACTCCATAGCTTGACGCACCACATCGGTTATAGCGTCCGCACAATTTGATGGACTGTCAAAAGAGAAGCAGACCTGCTGCCAAGGATAAGACGCAAAGAAGTGGCGCATCTCATCCCAATCTGCTGACTTGTATCGCCACATTCGCCGTTCACCACGAGAGTGACAATCTGAGGGGGAGAAGGACGATACAGACTTCACCAGACAGTGGTCTCAAGTTCCCTACAGTGAGGAAACTGTTACAACACATCTGTCCGGATCAGTGGTCAGTGGTCGCTTGCTCTACCAGCTGGGAAAGGCCCATTGAAAGCGCAAAGTATCGCGCTTCTCTCCCAGCGTGGTCGGTCCTCTGGTCCGAGAAAAGCCAGTCCTGGTGGCAGGCGTTGAAGTCCCCCAGAGCGACGAACTGTGCATCAGGGTGTCGGTGCAGCGCATTGTCAGCAGCCTCACTGAGGTGGTCAAATAATCGAGTGTAAATATAATCCCGCCGGCTACAGTATGGCTATGGGTAACAAGGAACAAGGAAAACAACATAGAAATTCCGTCTGAGTGTACATTATAAAGTCAGCTAAACTGTTCTTCAATGATTTGGAAGTAATGGTATGAATAAAGGCTTATGTGATTGCGACCTAACAAGGACAATAGACTCCGAATACAGCTGAAAAGGAAACTAACCCTTTCTAATCCGATTATTACCTATAGTTGAGGGGAGGATAAACATGGGGATCCCCCTGAGGACACGGTGGAGCATACGGTGGAGGTCTGCCCGGTTTGGGTACAGCCGCCGCAGGAGACGCCCTGGTCGGGAGAAAACATCGAACTCTCAGCCACCGTAAGCACGGGCTTGCGGGCGGCGAGAAGTGGGTAGCTTGCCGCCCGGTAAGTACCAGGCCCGGGTCAACAGCGCGTTATGTTACACGCGCGCCTCAAAGAGATGTCAGCACATCGTGACGAGATCAACGAAGACCGATGCCTCCTGGGTCAGGGTTGCGGGCTAGTTAAAAAAGAAACCGTGGCCCTGGCGCCAGGCAAGTGAGGGAACACGTGTGGGTCTTAGTCAGTAACAGTCTGACACGCCCTTTCGCTACACCCAGAGCTGCAGAGGTCATTAGAAGATTTCGCATCCAGAACAAAAAAAAAGGGGATGATAAACATCAATCTCATCATCATCTGCGTTGAGGTTTTTTCCCAACTGTGTTGAGGTCTGCTTCCAGTCTTACCGGATTTAGCTGAATAAAAGTTTTTGAGATGTTTCTTGATGTTAAATAAAGTGATTACATAGCATGAGATAAAACAGAAACAGTGGTTTCCTTACAGCGTATCTTATTTCGTTTCACGCCACTATTGCCTTAGTTACCTAATCTAATGTTATTGAGTACCTACAATATCTGAGGGCTAAGGATAGAATTGATAGACAACCGGATAAGATTACCTATCTGTAGGTGCAACAACAGATCAGCCAAAAGCAAAGTTAAATAGTAGTAACTAGGTAGGTACCTATATATGTTTAAGGTTCTTAATTAATTAATCTATTAGATGTCTATACACGAAGTTCAACATTACTATTTACTACAGGGTATAAGGTAGGCCTTTAGATTAGGTGAAGGGACGATCTTCGCACGGGCACTGGTAGAAACTAGATCAGAGTTGCCCAGAATCGATTTTCAATAGTGTGCAATAGAAGAGGCCTAATATCTAGCGACTACTGTATACTGAGGATAATTCACTGCAGCCGTTTTCACCCAGTTGTACGACATTACTGAAAAGCGACAGAGTGCCTTAGTGTCCTGCAGAGTCCACAATCAGTCGTTTGGCCTAGGGTAGGTGGTATGGATCTTACAAACATGTGGTTCCCACAGGACGGCGCCACTTGCCATACAGCACGGGAAACATTAAATTTATTGAAAGAAAAGTTCGAGGGCTTCGTCTTGTCTTGTAATGTAATGTCATTGAATATTCTTTAAAATGTAATAAAAATTGTGGTAATATCACTTAAACAGATTATTTTATTTCATTTCAATGTTCGAGCGCTCAATGAAAAACCTTGTAGGTATAAGCGATAACGAAAGTTGCATGTGTCAATGACTTCAACGTTGAACGTTGAAAATACGTCACTAGATAGTGACGTATTATTGGTAACCCCTGCATCTACCGTCATGCGATTGAATCATATTTCATTGAAATCAGCGGATTTTATTTCGAAACCTGTGGCATTTTGCTTGTATGAAAGCTGATTCGAAATCAGATTCGGCATAACAACGGTGTTCTATCACACTGTTTTGTGGAAAAATTGTTTATTTATTTAAATAGAACGGCATAAGCCAATTATACTATTTAAACACAAACTACACTAAACATTAATAAAAGGAAGAGAAACATATAACAAACAATACTATAAAAACATTAAACGGACATTTTAAACATACACTTATTTGATTCAGTCATGCATTCTTCTCACAAAACTTCAAACACTCTGACAGTATCGTCTTCCATTCATCCACAAAAATATCGAGATCAGTGTTTGAGTTCAGGAGAGCGTTAATAGCTGCTAATGTTCGAGGAATAGGCGACATGGAGTGAGCAATAGTTCGGCTGGTCGGAACAGCCAATAGCCGATGTTTTCTGCCACGACAGTAATTGTCAGGGACAAACACATTGCAGATCTCATTGTGCAGATCAGGATCATCCGTAATCCCTCTGAGTATTTCAAAGACTACAATCATGCGAACGTCGTACTTCAAGTGAGTTTAAATTTAAGCATCCCAGCAAAAAATTGCTGGGATATAAGTAGGGATAAAACCAGTATATAAACAAATGTATAAAAATAATATAATAAAATACGTTATGATATGGCAATTAAGTTAGTCGTTGGAAAGTGAACCCCAGACCCGAAGTAGTACAAGTAACAGTGGATTGTATAAGTTTGCATGATTTCTACTTTAATGTTCACCATCGAGTAAATATCGAATGCTTGTAAATTCATGGTCAATCGATTAATATTCAAGAGGTGCAACACGGTCATCAATTAAGTGGAGTGCGAATCGATTAGAACCTTGAAGTATGTTATTGACCTTCGAGATAAAAAACCTAGATAGATTGGCGATTTATATATAGGAATATAGGTATTCAATCAGGTGTTATAACTTTTAGCAGTATAAATAAACAGACTTACGAGTGGCACAGCGCCAGAAGCCCCATAACGGTCCAAGTAGTCATTGCCATTGTTCCGTGTATCGCCGTCGACCTCCTCCGACAAACTGCTGTGTGGCGACACTCACCAAAACCAGGTTGGCTTGACAACTAGTCAAGTGCCGCGAGAATCTTTGTCGGTAAGATAATTCAAGTGTCGATATTCTGCAGATTGTTCATCGGGTGTGGTACACACAAGGGATTAACGCGTTTGTTCATATCTAAGTTTCCGTAGTAAACAACCTGAGTAGGAATATCTCTCACATCACATAGAAACTGACACTTGCTGTAAACTGAAGAAAATGAACCTTGTATTGTTAGTAACAAGAACCATATTGACATGGGGTAGGTACGTCGTTTTGGTGTAAGTTACTCTTTTTTTTTATAATTTATAAACTAGTTCTTGACCGCAATCCCGCCCGATGGTAAGCAGTGATGCAATCGTTGATGGTAAAGCGCGCTAGTTTATTAAGAGCCTATTCACTGTAGCCTTGAAGACTCATTATAGACTTCAATTGTAGTCCAACGGACACACCGCCGTAACTACATTATTCCATTAATTATACGTAAAAGTTTTTATGCGCGTCAAAATCACCTTATGACACCGAAAAGTGACGTTACTAATTGCACCAGATAACACTGACTTTGTTTAATTAATTATTAGTAATCATTTGTTTTGATGGTTCGCGAAAGAAACGTATGTCTGAAATGCACCAGTACATAATGGTTATAGGGCACATATAAATTGTGTAAACCGTGGTAAATATTGACGTCTTTCATTAAGAAGGTTCTAAAGCTAACTGTTCTCTTAACAAGCGAGTTTATGGCTTTACAGCTGCATAATAAAAATGTTTGCGTAATGTTTTTTTTTTTGTACGGGTCGGGGATTGTTCTCTTGTAGTTGGCAGTTTTCCTTTTGCCATGTTAGGTATTTGGGCTAGCGCGTGGTATACATTATACATACAGTTATGTATGAACGTCACTATTGTTAGGCCTGAAATTTGCCAATGTACCGATCCATGCATACCTAATTGTCTATCTATGTAAAGTAGATATTTTATGTCGACATTGAATTTTAAAGTTAGTACCTAATTGGTTTAATTTATATGGCCTTCTTCAATGACATGCCTTCTATTACTTTCAATGTCTTAAAACGAACCAGACTATTGCTTTCACTGATGAGTAAGTATATGAATCATACTTACTAAAAGCACTATCTATTATCTCTTACTACTTAAGGAATAATTTTTTATTACAAATATGGTTACTAAGAATAGTCGAGCAAGTTAAAATCTATATATTTGAGACATCATTCCTTTTTTATTCATCCGAAATTTGACTCCACTAGGCCCAGTTGAAATTTATAGAATTTTATTTAGATTTACAGAACTTATAGGCTTAGGGTGGATTCTCAATACATTCATGAGTTCCCGTGTATCTTACTTTAAGGTAATGGTAATGGAAACACCGTAATATAAAATAAACAAACTTAAAAAAAATAAAGTTCACTTAGCAACAATTAGCATATATGCATATTTTATTACCAAATAACAGTAATAAAATTGGCAGGAACTCGCATAGACTTATTTATATTTATTTACCTATATCATTATAATGTTTCATAGGTAAGTAGTTTTTAGTATGTGAGGTCTAACATTACATCTTAGAATATTTCAAAGGGAGATTAAACTCACGAATATAAACAGAAACCGATGTGGTCCTATAGACTAAGTTTTTCATGAGTATTATGACCCTTGGAATGAATTTAGACGATTTTTGCTAGACTTCACAATTCTAGGCTTCATCGAGGAGTCCCTGCATAACGCACAGGTAGTCAATGGAGGTCGCCAGCGAGTGTGTGAGCAGGATACCGCGCGTCAGCACCTCACGCACCTTCCAAACGTCGGGCGCGCTGCACGGCCGGAATGCTGAGGACATCGCCCTCTTCGCTATCGCTGTCGGCATGAACCGCCAAGGTTGGTCCAGCCACCAGCTGTGAGAGTAAGCACAGATATCATTCGATTAAAAAGCTGCTTTTGGTTTATTTATTATACAATACAACGTCATTTTTTGTTTGCTGCCATGATCGAAGAATTGATGCCATTTAACTAGATCAATTAATTTATTGGAGCATAGAACTATTTTTTTTGTGTCATTACTTCATTAGGCAATTATCACACTACCATGGATCACGCTCCAAGTTGCTTGTCAACGCACCTAAGCCCGTACTTCAGGGAGTACAGATCTGCATCATCAGGTGAATATTTTACTCCGAAGGCGAATATCCAAGGCGGCTCTGACCCATTTCATTCAAAGTTGTGATTTAATGAACGAAGATCAAAACACGCATTCACGCATGCATGCATCATGCATTGTATGTACGGACGATCGCAGGTCAATCTACCCGAAACTGTCAAAAATTCCCGATCAACCTTGAGCCTTGATTTTTTGTTTATACGAAACCCGAAACACGCGTCCAGTATTTTTAAGTAAAGAAACTATGTACAAAATTTCAAAAAGATATCATGAAAACCACAAAGTTATGAGTTTGTTATCCTACTTGGCTGTCCCAACAAAAATATGGCCCACGCTTCGAGAGGGCGGGCGAGCCGGGTCTATTGACCTGTGGCGTTAGCTGAGCGCGGGCATGCGCACGCGTAAACTGTGTGGCGCGCTCAGTAATCACACTGCAATAATTTCTAAATGTATTTGAGAAAAAATATAACATGGTGTAAAAATTTATTTATTTATTTATTTATTTAGAAACAAACAATTATAGCACTATTACAGAGCATTCCAATTCAGTGCTATAAGTAAGATAAATTATACAAAGAGAGAAAAAAAAAAAAAACAAATATACAGTATGTTAAGAAAACCCTGTCCGACCCATAAGGGTAATAAAGGTTAGGTAAACACAAGACCAAATATAATATAAAATTTTACGTAATCATCATAGTACTAGGTAATACAAATGAATTTTGAAATAATCTTTTTTTCCCGCGAATTAATTCCAATTTCCCCGAAATTTGGTAATTTTTAAAAAGTGACAACACCGGTATTATTATGAGTGAATAGCGATGCGACCACGTGCCGCGTGCCCTGCCGCCCGGCCCCCGCGGGAGGCAGGCGAAGGGTGGTTAACGCACGTTTATTAAGTTACCTCTTTTTGCGAAATAATATTTATTTTTTTAGGGGGATTTTTTTTTTTTTAGTTTAGCCCGGTTTTGTATGCATTAGTAGAATCAGTTATCGATACCTAACAACACCTTCACGGGTCGGACAGGGTTTTCTTAACATACTGTATTATCATTATACACAAATTTCCTATAAGTCTATACCTACACACATCAAAAGTGTCTAGGGATCAACATATATTTTTGCAATAACTTTTCTCCTGATTGATATTAATTAAAATTTTCTTTAAGGATTCATCAAATAAAGTGTTTTCGTTTGTCACAGTAACGATAAACCAAGTCACCTTTGCATTAATAAAGAAATTTGCCATTTTCCTAATAAAGGGATATTTGACATTAGAACCACTAACACAAAAGTTCGAAAAAAAGACTGAAATAACAGTTTTCTCTAAAATTTTATTGGGTAACTTAAACAATTAATAATCCGTGTTTCTACCGCGAACACTAACAACTCAAGAACATCGGTTTGGCATACTCAAAATGAGTTCATCCAAATCACGCTGTGGAATGGCCGCCCATGTTCGTTGCAACAACAAAAAAAGGTCTTCTTGCGACTGGATACCCTCCATATTCGGCAGAGCTCTTCTCTGTAGCATATCCCATGCATGCTCAATCGGGTTCAAGTCTGGCGATTGAGCAGGCCAGGGCAGGACATTGATGTTAGCTGCGGCGAGAGTCTGTCTTACAACTCTTGCGGTGTGCGGTGGTGCATTATCATGCATTAACTGAAATAAGGGACTGATTTGCACTTGTAGAGGAACGATGACGTCTGATACAATCGTCTCAGCATAAATTTGAGCTTTGAGGTTGCCTCTGATCCAAATCAACTCAGTTCTTCCGCCGATCCAAATACCCGCCCATACCATGATGGTTCCACCACTATAAGGATGGACTTCCTGGCAGGATTTTAATCGCTGTTGGCGTCCAGGGGTTCTCCAGTGTCGAATACGTCTTGTATCCGGTCTCATACCAAAACGAGACTCATCAGAAAAGCACACGAAACGCCATTGTTCTTCTGCCCAATTTCTGTGTTCAAGAGCCCATTGATATCGAATCCTACGATTGTGCATTGCTATAGGTGGTACCCGTAGCGGTCTTCGGGAATGAAGGTTCACTTCATGCAAGCGGTTTCTGACTGTTTGGTCGCTAATTAAGTTCCCTGAAGAGTGATGAAGCCTCACGGCTAACATCATGGCGGTTATTGTTGGAGCTCTTCGAGTTAAGATTTGAATGTATCGGTCTTGTCTCCGTGTGGTGCAGCGATACCGTCCTCCATGGCGCTCAGCCACGGTACCAGTGCTTCGGTAACGTGTCCAAAGTCGACTGATAACACTCTGACTTGTATTCAGAGCTAAAGCCACAGTACGTTGCCGGGAACCAGCTTCTATCATTCCCACGGCTCTGAGCATTTCTTCCCTGCTTAAATGACGTCGCCGCTCCATAATAACGTTGGTTTTAATCAGTAGTAGGGAAACAGTAGCACTAATAATGTCTTCAATGCGTTGTATGTTTTTATAGGGAAAATATTGACAGCTGATTTTCATCTTTTACTCGAATTTGATTCACAGTTCCTGATTCAAATTATGAAATGCACCAAAAAGGATCCATATAAATTTATAAAATCATAAATTTATTACAAAGCCACATCTCAATCTCAAGAAATTCGCATAAAAATGCTTGATCCCTTTGACACTTTTGATGTGTGTAGTTCCATTAGGTTCTGTGCTGCTTGTAAGAGCTTAGGAAGCTTTTGGCCAAACAAGTCTTCCGTACGCGCAATCACATTAGTCAGACGTACGGCTCGAGACATAGGGGCAAACTTTAGTAGGTTAGTCCTAGCCGTGGGGACATCTAAAAGGCTGGGGCGACGACGTGCACTTACGTACCCGCTCGGCGCGCGCAGGCGTAACTCTTCAAGTACCTCTGGATGTTGAAGCACCCCTAATAATATAGAGACAACATACTTCACCAGCGCGACGTCTCTTCTCACAGCCAGCTTGGTGTACCCGACCATGCCTAATATAAACAAGCTTGGGTACATCAAGGGATAAAAAGGATAAACTCCGTACTGTTTGAGATATAAGAATCTTAGGAATTTATTTTGAATCTTTTCCAACATGAGGCTATACTCAGCCTCATGAGGATTCCAAATAATAGAACTTGTTTCTAGATGGCTCCTAACAAGTGCATTATATAGGACTTTAAGTGCAGCTGTATCACTAAAATCCTTACACTGCCTCAAGATGAATCCCAGATTTCTAAAACCCCTGCCACACACCTCCAAAATGTGCTTGCGGAACGTTAACTCTGTGACCATCTGCACGCCCAAGTCTCGCACCTGAGTGACGCGCGGCAGTACTTCGGCGTCTGTCCGATAGTCATGTTGTAAGGGTGCCTGAGCGCGGCTGTAGGTCATTACACAACACTTATCAACATTAAAATGTAAGTTATTGGCTTTACTCCAGATCACAACGCTATTAATATCAGACTGTAGCTGATCGCAGTCTGTGGCATCTTTAATTGATAGAAATAACTTTAGATCATCCGCGAACAGCAGGCATTTCGCATTCGTCACTACTGTAGGGAGATCATTAATCATTAAAATAAATTCCAATGGCCCGATATTACTTCCCTGACTTACTCCGGAAAATGTATAATACGGGCTTGACTCGTGTCCTGCAAATTCCACATACTGTCGGCGCTCGCCAAGGTAGCTAGCAAAAACTTTAACAAGTGCGGTGTAAATCCTAAAGCCAATAGTTTGCGTAAAAGTATATCATTATCAACAGTATCAAAAGCTTTCCGGAAGTCAAAGTAGGCGACGTCTACTTGACCTCCGGCATTGATGATGGGCGACAAGTAGTTCACAAAAGACAGCAAGTTACCATCCGTACTCCGGCCAGACCGGAACCCGTGTTGAACGTCCGTCAATTGCGAACTCACTTGCGTACCTATAAATGGTCTTATGTAAAGCTGATTCAAATACCTTAGCGAACGCAGACAGCACCGCGATGGGGCGGTATCCACTCACGTCCGTACCTCCTTTGGGGACGGGGATTACACGAGTTATTTTCCAAGCGTCCGGATAATGACCTTCCCGCAAACACAAGTTAAAGATGTGCAACAAGGGCTCCTCAAAAACCATACGACAATCTCTGACAAAGTAAGGTGGTATGCCGTCGGGGCCTACTGAGCGCTTGGGCTTGAGGGCCAGCAGCGCCGCGCGCATGTCTCCCGCACTGAGACGGCCGACATGCACGCGCGCCGCGCCCGCCGCCCGCCGGCGCGCTCCGCCGCCTTCAGGTCCAGCGCTGGACGCGTCTCGCTATAGACGGAATGAAAGTATGAAGCGAAACAATCGGCACATTCATCATCTTTCAGTACTATACCGTTGTTAGTAATCTTAGGTTTATTTCGTCTAGACTGTTTCATTCTAACATAACTCCAAAATGATTTCGGATCTTTCTTCAGGTTTCGTTGAAGTTTGTTTTGGTAGGTCTCATACGTTAAGGCTATCTTTGTTTTTACTTGTGCGCGATAACGAGAAAATGAATCATAGTCGGTACTTAAAATACTTACTTTTAAATTTTTAATTTATTACGTAAAAATACTGCCACGTACAGACGACAGCACCGATGCGCTGTCGCAGCATTTAATGTATGTGGCAGTATTTTAAAGGCCTGAGGGTCGATTTTTAGATAGGTAAGTATGGAGGAATGTTTGTGGTTCCAAAGATCTTATCGTAGAAAACATATCATACAGTCAAACTATCATATTTATTCTTAAGATATAAAATAACCGACGATTTGTTTTACAAGAAATAAATAATTTAATAATTAATATTTAATATAATAATTTTTTGTAAAACAAAAAGGAATTAAAAAAATTAAAAGTAGTGTGAACTGTTTTAAGCTGAAATACTCACCTCAGGAAAAGACTTTCATACGTAAAGTAGGTGATAGCGACGACGAACATTGGATAGATGAGAGGTAGCACGACGAGAAGGCATAGGATGAGCGTTCCGATGAGCTTGAGGAAGGTGGGGAATGGGGCGCCGTATCGCCAGAGGGAGCGCACGTCCAACAAGAACTCCCGGGCCAGAACACGCACGCGACCCAGCCTCGACGCTGAGCGTAGCTGCTGGAGACACCAGTTACTAAATTGACTCGTGGTGGTTCTAAGAAAACCATTTATAGTTCTAACGTACGCATTCATAAACAATCCGAATGGAAAGGAAACCATTATGACGGTGCCTTTTATCTAACGCCAAATTTATTTCACGCAAATAGGGATGTTTCCAGGGGAAAATAAAATGATTCTATTTAGTCCGTCATTCAGATTATAGAAAAATATTGTATACGTATATTTCGTTTTATCAAATCAATAAAAATTGACAAATATAAAAGGCATCAAAGATCAGGAGTGGTGGCTGGTGTCGTCTTTGCTCGCTAAAAAGGGTAGCGTGCAGTGACGTCACACGAGTTTTCAACGCACTGTGTCGTCTTAAATGAAAAAGAAAAAATACGTGTCTAGTATTTTTTGGAACGGACTAATTAGTTTTTTTAGTCAACTACCCTATTATAAAGGTATATGATAAAAATAATTAATGATTCTTGGTATAAATGGCTAAGCTATGCACTAAGTACTACACTACTCTAATCATTTCCTGATTTCATGCCTAAAATTGTAAACTAAAATCAAGATTTATGTAAAGGAAATTAGCATTATGCAGAAGAGGTATATATAATCAGCCTATAATATTTCCCACTCCTGGGACACAGGCCCAGGTCTCGGTGAGAGAAAGTGGGCCGTAATCGCACGCAGGCCCAGTACAGGTTACAGATGTCACCAGTCTTCGAAGTTTTGCCTCCAGGACATGCCTGTTTCCTCACGATGTCCAAAAGAGGCACAGAAAACCCAAATTCTAACTCATAAAGCATGTAGCAATATAATCAAAGTCGTGATCAAATGTCCACCTCACGGTTCATATAAACGCTACTTCTTCCACCCAACTTGACACAATAGACACTGAACACAAGACTTGGAGTAGCATAAACCTCTCCAAGGAGCCGGTCGGTCTCCGTCTGAGCATCGTTTCTTGTATCTATTTTATTTCTATGTCCTACCATCCATCTATCTATGTCTATCTACTAGAGACTGATCTTACTTCAACCATAAAAACTTTATTTGATCTGCGATATGGTTTCATGCTAATTTTCTTGACATTAAATTATTTGTACAAGCAGCATTTTTGCGTAGATATTATTTTCTGTTGATTTGGAATTGTCCATGGCTTTTTTTAGTGCTTGTAATTTTTTATTTCATAGTGGAGGCCACGGCAATTTTTTTATATAAATTGTCCTAATTTGACAGACAGTGGACACCAATATTGACGTTTCAGTTTTCAATTGACAAAACGTTTTCTTTTGAAGAAGTAATTATATGACTAGCGGGTATTTCTATAGAAACTTTTCACAAAAAACTCTTTCCTTCTTTTTGAAGAAGCCGATGGCTGTTGAGGTTGTATTCCAGTCTTAGGCGACGTGGCTGAGGATTAGTATTTTATATGAAAGATTATACCCATCTGACCCCCACAACCCAGGTATTGGTTAATACGATGTCCTTTGGTAAGACTATCAGTCTTTCAGGCTTCTGATGATCATATCGTCTGACGGTCGGTCCGTTATGACCTACGTCTCCCTTTTGACTTCCCTTACAATCATTGTTTTATATTCGTATAATGTAATGGTCTGGGTTAAATCTATAGTAATATATAAAGCTGAAGAGTTTGTTTGTTTGTTTGAACGCACTAATCTAAGGAATTACGGGTTCGAATTGAAAAATTCTTTTTGCTTTGGATATAGCCCAGTCGGGTTAGCATTTAACCCTGCAAAAATTCCCAGGCGCATTTTTATTGTTGGAATCTTTGGGGGGGGTCATTGGGAGTCTAAATTCAAAATGGCGACCAAATTCCAACGGAGCGTCAGCCGCCATTTTGAATTTAAGCCAAAACGGTTTTTGCTTAATAACTTCGCCATTTTCAACTTTTCGACAAAAGTTTAAAGAGCAAAGTTGTTGCAAATTTAATTATCTACAATTTATTTCTGGCAAATTTTTTCGTATAAACGATATTTTTAAAGTTAAGTGGTAAAATAGTGAAAAACTATTAACATCGAATTATCTCATTAAATATTAACTTTTGGACAAAAATGTTCTGCAACAAAGTTGTAGAGAATTGAATTTCCAAGAAATTTGGTCCTTACAACTTTTTCCGTAAAATCGATATTTAAGGTGCTACGCTTGCGGTAAAGGCAAAGAGACCCGTAAAAATGTTATTTCGCGAACTCGTTTCCGCACCACCTTAGGGGTAGAGTTCCGGGCGCGTTTTTTTTTACGTGGTAAAAAAAAAAAAAAAAAAAAAAAAAAAAAAAAAAAAAAAAAAAAACAGCCGTTTCAAGTCAAAGGGACGCTACAGGCTCATTCTTGTTCGTTGCCTACCTGCCGATGACGTCAGCGTCTAGGGTACGCGGTTCGCTTTTGTCCCGCTTTTTACGGGTCTCTTTGCCTTTACCGCAAGCGTAGCACCTTAAATATCGATTTTACGGAAAAAGTTGTAAGGACCAAATTTCTTGGAAATTCAATTCTCTACAACTTTGTTGCAGAACATTTTTGTCCAAAAGTTAATATTTAATGAGATAATTCGATGTTAATAGTTTTTCACTATTTTACCGCTTAACTTTAAAAATATCGTTTATACGAAAAAATTTGCCAGAAATAAATTGTAGATAATTAAATTTGCAACAACTTTGCTCTTTAAACTTTTGTCGAAAAGTTGAAAATGGCGAAGTTATTAAGCAAAAACCGTTTTGGCTTAAATTCAAAATGGCGGCTGACGCTCCGTTGGAATTTGGTCGCCATTTTGAATTTAGACTCCCAATGACCCCCCCCAAAGATTCCAATAATAAAAATGCGCCTGGGAATTTTTGCAGGGTTCGGCCCTTTTTTTGTCTAACCCGACTGGGCTAATAGCCCATTAATCTAAGAAGGCTTTAGGCTATATAAGATCACGTTGCAACCAATAGGAACGGAGCATAACTAACTCCACGCGAACGAAGTCGCTGGCGGCCGCTAGTTTTTTATATACCTGTAGGTTTAATTTGTAATTATGTATTTAGTTTTTTATTTCTCTCTACTTTTAATTTATTCATCATTTGTAGTTTTAATTAATAATAATATTAATGTTAATTTATTTAGGGTGCTCTTTAAACAGGCTTCTTTTAAATATCATTATTCGCCCCCAAATATGTATGTTGCCTTATAAATTACCAAGTCAGCCACAATTAACGAGCATCTAAATAATACTATCTAAGTCACTACTTGTCTTCTATGTAAACCACTCTAAATATAACTCGGCATAATGTTTATTTTTTAGCATCTAAATTTGTAGCATGCATTCTAGCAGTAAACTTCTAAAATAATAATAATAATAATAATTTTATTTTCCGAAAGTACAAAGACGTTACAAGAAAGAGTTACATATATTTTGGTAAGGTAAAATGTACAGAGGCAAATAAATTTAAGACTAACGACTCCCAAACTGAGACATGCTCGTATCTTGGGTAGTCGGCGGTCAGCCGTTTTAAATGTCAATATATGTATATGAAATAATAAATGTATACATATCACCGCCTTTTTTATTTTATTTGTAGTTTACAATTTAGAAATAAAAATAGCAGTTCTGCATAATTCAGACACTAATCTTTTTCATTTTGCTATTTCTATAAGTTTCTCAGTTTCGTCGTAACTCAACAACATCAACCAATTATTTAATTTATCTTTGAGATTATACTTATTTAGTTTGTATAGTGAGATCGTCTTGTTAATTTTATTGTAGAGCCTAGAACTTAATGCGTTGTATTGACGCTGTGCGAAAGCTGTTTTACATTGCACAGAGGGGCAGACAAGAGCACCACTTCGCTTATTTAAACTTTCCTTTTTTAAGGGAAGTAGTGAATGTCTTCGGAGTATCGTGCGGAGAATAAACAGCTGTCGCACCGTCAAAACCTTGGCCTCCTTGTATAGTTCAGAGGTAGAATAATATCGTGGCTTACCATGTATAAATACTAATAAATGACATCAAAAAATGTATGTACTTATTTAGCTTCTAACTTGTTAACTCAGTACGTTTAAAATGTAACTCATCCATTAGTAATTGATCGTCAACATTTTGCTAAAAAATGTCATCAAATAGTTGGTATATCGGCCACTAAATATTACCAGAAGCTATTGAGGAGAGACAAAATAAAAGACTTTATTTAAAAAAAATCAGGACAGAATAATTGAACTTGAACTTACCACCTTTCTGCACTCATAGTCGTTCTGGTGGTCATAAAAAAACTAACCTAATAACATTTCTGCCCTCACAGTAGTTCTGGGTGGTCATAAAAAATACTAACCTAACCTGACCACCTTTCTGTCTCACAGTCGTTCTGGGTGGTCATAAAAAAAAACTAACCTAACCATCTTTTTGCCCTCACAGTTGTTCTGGGTGGTTATATAAAAAAAAAAAACTATCCTAACCACCTTTCTGCCCTCACAATCGCTCTAGGTGGTCATAAAAACTAACCTAACCACCTTTCTGCCCTCACAGTCGTTCTGGGTGGTCAAAAAAAAAACCAACCTAACTACCTTTCTGCCCTCACAGTCGTTCTGGGAGGTCATAAAAATAACTAACTTGAACCTAACCATCTTTTTGCCCTCACAGTTGTTCTGGGTGGTTATAAAAAAAAACTAACCTAACCACCTTTCTGCCCTCACAATCGCCCTGGGTGGTCATAAAAACTAACCTAACCACCTTTCTGCCCTCAGTCGTTCTGGGTGGTAAAAAAAAAAAACTAATCTAACCACCTTTCTGCCGTCACAGTCGTTCTGGGTGGTCATAAAAATAACTAACTTGAACCTAACCACCTTTCTGCCCTCATAGTTGTTCTGGGTGGTCATAACAAAAACTAACTTGGACCTAACCACATAAAATGAAATACTTATATACGTGAACAACTCAACTCGTCGTCACATGAATCGAATGGTGCTCTCTGATTGGTGCAAATGACCGGTCGCATCGCGTACTCACGCCAAATAATGCAGTGACTATTTTCACGATAAAAGAACATGATAATGTAATGATCTGGGTTAAATCTATACTAATATATAAAGCTGAAGAGTTTGTTTGTTTGTTTGAATGCCCTAATCTCAGGAACTACGGGTCCGAATTGAAATTTTTTTACATGCTAAGTTATAATAAACGATGCTTTCTGTGGAAGCTTGAATTATATTTTTTTGAGGACATTGCGTTGAAGCTGTAAAACGTAAAATGGTGACGAAATGTAAAATCCGTGGGCGAGTTAGTAAATTTGGTGGCAATGTATGAATAAGAAGGACAAGTCACAATAATTGTTGATCTTTACTTGACGCTTTCTATAGAATATTTAGTGGGCGTTGTAAAAAAGACGAATTAGTTTATTAGAGGCTATATCATTTTCCCGTTACTTAGTTATAAAATTAGAAGTTTAATCACGTGTCCAATAAATAATTTTGTGGGTTGATTTATAATTTCCCATTTATTTAAAGTATTTTAATGATATATTAAATAATGTTATTATTTTTTAATCTAAGGTGTATATATTGTGTTGTGATGCCAATAAAAGCTTTTTTCTTTTTTTGACATTGCCAAAAATCCACGAATGACAGCCTAATGGCTAAACGTGCCGAGCCAAGAGGGGGTCTTGGTATAAAATAATGGTCAGGCAGCCACGAACCAACCACTGCAAACTGTAGGTTAGATTAATCAATCGACACGTGCAACTGTTATATTATTAAACAGACATAGGTACTAAGCCCCCTTGTACAAACGACAGCACATCAAGCTACTACAATCTGTCAGATTTCTTTATTAGATTCTCAACTTTATATGTAAAGTATTAAGGCTCAACGTTGATTGGGAACATCTGACAGTTTGGGGTAGTTTGACCTGCTGTCATCCGTACATAGAGAATCGACATGAAGTGTGTTTAGGTATGCCATGAGACGCTGGTAAAGTTCATCTTAATACTTACTGATTACGGTGAACGACAGCATGACATTTCATAAACGGTGAGATTAGTCATCATCATGGAATCTTTTTTTTTTAGACATTAAAACTCACATACACAAACAGGCAGGCCCGGAACAACTACTTGTGGGCCATATAAATATTTGTTTCGTGCTGGAGTCGAACCCGCGACACGCAACGCTGCAGTCGATCGCTCAGCCACTGCACCAACCGTGTCGTTTCAGAGCGCAAAAGATTACAAAACAAGCTGTTGTGCAAATTCTACAACAGTAGAATTTAAGGCTATAAAAGTATATTCTTATTACACGTGGAAACATCCTTTCTGCCAAGCCCTGATAGAAAGTTTTTATTAATGAGGCCTGGTTTTTTCAATAGTCAGATGATATCTTTTGTTTTATAATTATAAATTATTCACTCAAAAAAACGGAGAAAATAGGAAGGAAGACGACAGTTAATCGAGGTGATGCAATGTTACACCCAACAACACAACCAACGATACTGCGCCAGAAGGAGATGGATCTGGAGACCTTCCACGACCAAACTACCGACACAACAACATTTGGCGCATCGTACCCGGCACACATCGCAACAGAACTGCTCAGTCCCGTCCTGAAATCATGAACACGACGAATCGCTTGGCGGCAAGACTTTTGTCTGGTGGGTGGTAACTTCTGCCAGCAGCCGATGTTATGGCCTACCAAAGTATCAATATGGCTGGTTGTCATATTTATTACCTATTCCGAATATAAGTCATCTATTGAAATTCAGTCCTAAGCCGTCATTGTTACATCCTTTAGCACTATTTCGCAATCATTGACAAGTTGGTCGTCTAAATCACAATAAAAGAGTAGGTACTTATAACAATATAATATGCATGACTAGAAATGACAGTCAATGATGCTATTTCTATTTTGAATAGCCTTGTGCGTCACTCGATCGATAGTTTTTTTTTATTTAAGCAGTGAAGTAATCGTCGATGGTAACGCGCGCTATTTTATTAAGAGCCTATTCAATCAAAAAAAAACTGAGGGAATAGGAAGGAAGACAGTTAAGCGAGGTGATGCAATGTTAAACCCAACAACACGACCAACGATACTGCGCCAGAGGGAGATTGATCTAGAGACCCTCCACGACCAACTCCCAACACAACAACATTTGGCCACAATTTGGCGCATCGTACCCGGCACACATCGCAACACAACTGCTCAGACCCGTACTCCGTATCTATGGCTTCACCAGATATCATGCTCGGAATACGACAAATCGTTTGATGACAAGATTTTGGTCTGGTGGGTGGTAACTTGTGCCGGCGGCCGATGTTATGGCCTATCACCGAGTACAGTTATGAAGAGTGTGTATGTAGTAGATCAATTCATCGAACTTGTCACTGTGAAATTTTTAATAAATTGATCGGCTATTGGCGCCGATTGTCTTTTTTACAAACTAAACAAATTTTTAGTTAATTGCATCTTTTTCTTTCTATTTCATTAAGAAAATGATAGAAGATAACATTTTAGTTTAATCTTGTCAATTTAAGATACCTACCCCATAGTCCATAGACAGTTGAGACGCTATTATAAACATGGCGACCAAAATTGATCTAAACTAACATTTTATCTTCTGTCCTTTTCTTAATGAAATATAAAGAAAAAGATGCTCTGAATTTAAATTCAATTTAGTTTATGTACAAGGGAATCGGGGCCAATGTGTACTAATCTGACCAGCAACCTAATTGCGTGTGCACCAGTGCCACGATTTCGTTATTAATCAACCCGTAACCCTGACCCAGAACCATCAGTCATCGTGGACCCTGTCACGATGTGCTGTGCATCTCTTTGAGATGCGCGTGCAACACAACGCGCCGTCGACCCGGCCATGGCCTAGACCAGGGCCGGACGCGAGAGATCGCCGTCGGTCGCCCCTACAAGGACACGGCGGTGCTCTACTCAAGCTGGACAGACTTCCACCGTAGGCTCCACCGTGTCCTCAGGACGATCCCCACAGTGGTGACACCCTAGCTTTTCCTCCCATAGTGTTCATCCCCTTTTTTTTTTTAACGAGTGGAAATGCCTTTACGCACCATACCCGCCGCTAGCTAGGCGGCGGACGTGTGTGGGACTCGCCCGGCCGGAGCCGGGAATACCCACTAAAACCACTCGGTTACCCTCGGGCCCTACGTTGAGAGTGACACGGGATCGGCCCGAAGGCCTAATCGCCGTGCCACTCTCAGGGCTTACCGGCCTTGTTAAGGCCGGTTTCCGCGCCAAAGGGGGATTACCCGGTAACCGGAGTAATCAACAGACGTGGTGACCGGTGCAATGCGCGTGCGGGGGCTACCCACACGCGCGCCTCCGAGCGCCGCAACGAGGTCGCGGCGCTCGTTTCGCCAGGCCGGGCCCTCCACCAGGGTGTGCTCGGCCGTGTCGTCGAGGGAGTCGCAGTGGTGACACCGCGGCGACTCCTCCCGACCTCCCTGCGCAGGTAGTGACCAAAGCAGCCATGCCTGGTCTGTACCTGCACCAAGCGGAAGGTGAGGCTGCCATGCCGGCGCCCAACCCATCCCTCCAACACCGGACAAACCGCTCCAATCGTCCGGTGCCCATAGTGTTCATCCCTAGCATTAGTTGGACTGTTGGAGTGACAGTTCACTCCACGCTTCCTTCACATAAGTTTTCACGGTGAAATGGTTACACCATCGTTTTGCA
This sequence comes from Sesamia inferens, assembly GCA_037179545.1. Lineage (NCBI taxonomy): Eukaryota > Metazoa > Arthropoda > Insecta > Lepidoptera > Noctuidae > Sesamia > Sesamia inferens. Next base: position 23,511,057 of record CM073923.1, read on the forward strand.
GAAGGCTGAAAAAGTATAATTGTGACAAGTGTAGTGCCAGTCCATGTTTCATTTGTTAATTAAATGAAGAATAGTCTAGCACTAGAGCGGACACAAACTAAGTCTGCGCTCGCTCGTGTTTGAAATGAACTTCAAGACTAAATCCCTGCTAGCACTTCACTACATAGCATAAAACAAAATCGCTTTCTCTGTCCCTATATCCGTATGTATGCTTTAAAACTACGCAACGGATTTTGATGCATTTTTTTAATAGATGGTGATTGAAGATGAAGGTTTATATGCATTATAATATCCATTAAATAGCATACTGTTATTTTTGTGGTTACAAATGCGTATGTCGTAAATAATATTTTTTTTTCGCTTACATTGCAAACTCAGGCTGAACTCTACGAGATTTATCATAATAAAGTACATAAAGTATTTTACACATTGAAAAGGACTACAGAAAATTTCGCGATGGTATACGTCAATTACTATTTACGACAAATAATGGCTAATTTGCGAAGAAATTTTAACCAGTACAGCATTGATCATCATCCAATTAAATACATTAAATACATTGTTGATTTAATATAGATCTATATAGCCCTTTAAAGCATATGATTTAAATTAATATTTTCGAAGATATTACAGATTTCAAAATTGCGGGGCGTAACGCGTTTGCGGCGGTACCGATCAGGCAGGGCGGCGGTAGCAGCGGGCCGTTAAGTTTTTCTGTAGTGTATTTAGTATCAGCATTGCACCCGTGCGAAGCTGGGGCGGGTTGCCAGTATAATATATTCGAAATCATACGGCACACTTTCTTGATATTTGTGATTTATGATGGCTGCACACGATTATTTCCGATTTTGATAGCGCGGACTCTAGACCTTGTGTCACATAATTAACACAATTCGGGTGCTTTTACGAACAATAATTATTATAAAATAGTCTAAAGTCGCAATACCATAGTAGTGAGGCTGATAAGTGTGACCTATAAATAGAAGATAATGATGAACTATAAATAAAAAGTATCTGCGTCACTTCTCTTCTAGTGCTCGGTGCACAGTGTGCCTTCATATTGAGCGATAATTGAGGTCGATTGAGTCACTTGCTCTTACGAATAATGTCCGGCGCTGATATTAAGAGGCTTCTTGTTATAAAACAATACAAAGTATGACGGCTGTAGATTTTCTAGAAAGAAGTAGAGACAAAAAAGTTGAATTCATTCTTTCTTCTGAAAAACTTATCTCCAAGCAATTATTATGTTTCTATATTCATTGTACTTTGTTTCAAATGGAATTAAAAAGAAAACGGGCCTCATTTAATTTGAACTAAGGTAACATCATGTCTAATTCAAAAGTTCGCTATTCCTATGAATATTTCGGCATCCAGGTTATCAGAGGTAGTAGCGAAGGATTCGGAGTCATTGCCCATACATATTATCAGGAAGAATCGCAGAGTTGCATCTACTTCATACAACTCTAGCACCCGCATGAGCGATGTATATACCTTACCACCGAGTTTTAGACCGTCTTACAATTTACCCAACAAACCGACAGATTCTTTCGGGTACAATGGGCCTTCTGGCTAATTGAAATATCAATGAGGAGTATCTCCTTAGTACCGCGGGACCCGTTCTTGCATCTATTTTGGGAGACGGACATGATGAGTTGGTTTATAAATTTTTGGCCCTCAAAATGCATGTAAGAACTTTATAAAATGTCGCGTCGGAGTGATCGGTCTATAATTTTTGAGATCCGCGGTACATGCTTTATGGCAGCAGGTGGGTTATTATTGTAGTTAACTGGGGCAGCATCCCTGAGTCTAAGGCTGACTGGAATAGGGATATCAAGGGGCATACGATCTTTGGAACCACTTTATCCAGAAGTTGTGCATCCCGGCCGGACCTGGGAATTTCAAAATAGGAAACAGTGGCTTGCACCGCCAAGCAGGTACAACTGATTATGGTCGTGTTGCTCTGTCACTTTTCGACATATCCCAACAACTGCATATTATAGGTCTTAGCAGCCCTTGAAGCAATTGGACATGTGCGAGTTTAGAGCATAATTTTTTTTTATACATTAGCAAACGTGGTCAACGTGGTCTAAATTTAGGCGGAAAGGAGCGGTACTCACGGAAAACATCCTCCAAAACGCTCCTCAATCTTATATTGCAAAGGGAACTCACGGATATAGAATTATCATTCTTTCTTCAACGTGCTAGGATCGCAATGAAACAATGGGCAGATTATTATGTTTCACCGTGACCTATGATGAAGCAGGAGTAACCTGGATATCTTGTGATTTGTTAAAGTATAACGGCATTCAGTGTGTGTTTACGCTGGATGATCCGCACCTGATCCGACAGTCGTTTCGCCGACACGTTGACAGATGTTTCACCAAACTCAGTCAAGTTACTTCCCCCCTCTGTAGTCGGAAGGCCTCGAGGTCTTACGCCGTCCGACGGCCGGCGACTTCTCCGTCGACGAAGGGCGGTGGTAACGTGGGCGGTGAGAAATACTCGTCACTCGATCTCGATCCAGGGACCCCAGTCTGCTATTTTTAATAAATCTGTCATTCCAACACGATTCCATCGTCATTGTGCTTAAAAGTTCGTAATCTGCTAAATTCATAATAATCGATCTATCGGATCAATTATCGCAGTCGTCTCGTAATGGAACGTAGATAGAATGACATTGCCGCATTGGCATTATTACAAAACTCGTTAGTGGAAATGATTTTTTAATAACTACTACTCAATTTGAACATTTATTAATATGGAGGGGAATATCAGTGATTGACCACTGGAAAGTTATAATGATGCCATTTTGTTAGTAGATTACGAAACTTGTCAAAATTGATCTTTATGAGTATACTGACCGACCATCCTGACACTATTGTAATACCAGACTAGGGCCCCAGCTGCTGCGTTCAGTGTTGTCACTGCACTCACAGCGAGGCTGGGTATCGGCGGCGTCGAAGCGGTGCTGAGCGACGAGTTCAGAGGTGCTGAGAATGCACGTAATGGGGCTGATCTTATCAACATTTCATATTATTTATTTTGTTCTGGTTTGCCGGAGGTAACAAGACAGATATCGTCCCCAGTTCGGAATCTTGTGGTTTATTCCTTGTCCATTCTATTACTTCGAAATTATCTTGGTTTTATGTTTATTATTTTGGCGTTGTCTGTAAGATTTCATAATAGGTAGGTACACTAAGTAAGGAAAACTGCTTTTAAATATTGTATCGGATAATTATTTAAATATGGCGTGTTGACGGTGTTGCCATATTATTATTGGAATTATTGTTACGAGTGCAAAGAAATTCTATATCCTATACGAGAAAACATTATTTCTATCAACGAACGAGAGAACGAAGAGACGAATGACTAAGAGTCACAAACTAATTTAAGTTAAGTGCACCTTTTTCTTTCGATTTCATTAGGAAAAGGACAGAACATAAAATGTCAGTTTAGACCTGTCAAATTGGTGCGCTCCTGACGTAAACTAGCGTATTTTTAGTCGTCATGTTTTTAATCGCGTCTAAACTGTCTATAGAATATCTTAATTTGACAGGATTTTATCGAAATTTTATCTTCTATCCTTTTCTTATTGCATTAAAAAGAAAAAGATGCACTAAACTTAAATTTAGTTTAGTTTGTGAACAACAGAATCGGTGCTATGAAAGTAAAGAGGAAGTCATTTTCAAACAAGATAGTGTCATGCGGACCGTTTGTAGTATCATCATCATTATCAACCTTTTTATCGTCTCACTGCTGGGCACAGGTCTCCTCTCATACAGTTTGTAGTATGCGTCAGTTCAAACAAAATGTACAGACGATAGCACATCAAGCTACTACCATCTATCAAATTTCTTTATTAGATTTTTAACTTTGTGGCTCAAGCATTAATACCTTAATTCATAAACGTTGCTTAAAGTTAACTAGTGATTAGCGATTGTTTAGTCATATATTTTTACGTTTAACCATCATCATCATCAGCCTCTACTCGTCCACTCCTGTACATAGGCCTCTTTCATGGCACGCCAGCCGCTACCAGTCACCTTTCACCTTTCTTTGATGTCGTCGCTCCATCTCGCCCAAGGGCCAACCATCACTTAACTTTAATTATCGTTTACTAGCTTTCCGCCCGCGGTTTCGCCCGCGTGGAGTTAGGTTATATCGCGCTTTTTAGATTTCCCTCGTGTTTACGCCAGTTTATCGGCGAGTCCGATTTTTAGTTAGTCGAGTGATAGATAATTAGTATTGTCTATGGCGACGCGCGGCCGCCATTGTTATAGACACAACGTGTTTAGACCCCGCCGCGTACGGGGCCGTTGCTTGAACCTCTTGACGAATAATCTCTCGCACGCGTGGCGTGTTTCGGACGAGTGAATTTCGGGAAAATACCACCGGCGCGTTTTGTATAGTTTGTCGCGATTGTTGCCCGTGTTTAGAAGTATTTACTTGAACTATAAAACGTAACAGTGCGTCTGTACATTGAGTTGAAAGAGAATCGGAAACGTGGTTTCATTGGCGATTTTTGTCGGGCGTGATTGACACTGCTAAATAACTTCTTACGTTGGTGAGCCTTGGTGCCCTAATAAGGGAACTTTGGAGTGTCGACTTATGGGACGGTCAGTGAACTGAAGACTTCGGACGTCATTGTAAGGTCGGCGCGCGCGTCGACCTCGCCGGGACTTCACTTCGCGACGGAGCACACTGAGTCCCAGGTAAGTCCCGTAGATTTACTAGAGTGTGATCGGAGATTAATTTACTTGTGGTGTAGGCCGACCTTGTTTGTTGAATAAGCCGTGACAAATGCGCGGTAGATGTACGTGCTTTACTGGGGCGCCTACATCGTTTGGTAGCAGAGAGCGTGGTTTCTAATTACTAATTTGATTAATTAGAGTATCATTCCAGTATTTTGGTAGCCTTCAGAGGCTAATTTGCAAAAATTTGATTTTTTATTTGTTGTTGTCGGTACTTGTAAAATTATATCCCTGACCACCTTTATCATTGTGTGGATCCGACATTTTACAAAGTAAGAAATGTGAAAGCAATTGTAGGTAGATTGTTTTTATTTTTGGTTCATTTATTTCCGTTCAGAGGAACGGAGTTGGCAAAGGCATGATACGCCATACAGCCAGTTATGTTTACGAGTAATGTTTTGTTATTGTTGACTCGATTATCTTGAGCTACGGATAAATAATTACGAGTTATTTTTATGACTAATGTTTTGTTATTGTTTTAGTCAACTCGTGTATTGTACGAACCAGATAGTTCGTGTTTGAATGTTTTGATTTAGCTCGTAATTCGTAGTCGTAATTTGTTGATTTAGCTCGTAATTCATAGTCGTAATTTTGTTGATTTATTACATAATTCACAGTAATAATTTTATTCTGTTTGTTTGTTGATTTATTGTGTAATTGGTAGTAATAATTTTGTTTTGCTAATAAGTTTTGATCTGTAGTACAGTCAATATGTCGAAAAAAAAGCCGTGAGCTCCGAAAAATGACAAACCGGAATTTGACTTGATGAATCGTTAGAGGGGCGAGTAATAAACTTAATGTTAGATTTCCGAAGTCCCTCCTCCTGCTGTTTTTGAGAAAATCCAAAAATATTTTGAAATTGATTTATCTCAGCAACTATAAGGGCTAGCGACCTTTTTTTTTTTTAAACTGTTAAGGACACTTAGGACTACATTTTCTTTCATTGAAGTGACATCGTCCGACTTAAACTGCAAAAGCTAGATGGCGCTAAAGTTTGAAAAAATTGGTTTTTTGCCATTTTCATTATGAAATAACAATTTTTTTACAATAATGTAAATGAGAAAGTTGTTTGTCACAAAATTAGCTACAACTTTTGTTTAAAACATTTTTTCGTAAAACTCACCGTTTCCGAGCTGAAGCTTGTTGAAGTGTACAAATCGTACATTATGTGCCTTGCTGTAGGGTGTTTGTCACACAATTCATGGATAGATCAATGAATTGAAATGTTTACATAATTTTCAATTTTTAATAATTTTTAATTTTTTTTTTTTTTTTTTTTTTTTTTTTTTTTTTTTTTTTTTTTTTTTTTGTACGCTTCTTAGAGCATCTGGCAGATGTTAGAAACCGGTCCATTGTCCAAACTATGCCCACGTATTCGGTGAAAGTGACAAAAGAACCGTTGTTCTGCTCACTGCACTTCTTCACCTATATAGCTCGGAAACGGTAAGTTTTACGAAAAAATGTTTTAAACAAAAGTTGTAGCTAATTTTGTGACAAACAACTTTCTCATTTACATTATTGTAAAAAAATTGTTATTTCATAATGAAAATGGCAAAAAACCAATTTTTTCAAACTTTAGCGCCATCTAGCTTTTGCAGTTTAAGTCGGACGATGTCACTTCAATGAAAGAAAATGTAGTCCTAAGTGTCCTTAACAGTTTAAAAAAAAAAAAGGTCGCTAGCCCTTATAGTTGCTGAGATAAATCAATTTCAAAATATTTTTGGATTTTCTCAAAAACAGCAGGAGGAGGGACTTCGGAAATCTAACATTAAGTTTATTACTCGCCCCTCTAACGATTCATCAAGTCAAATTCCGGTTTGTCATTTTTCGGAGCTCAAATTGCAGATTGACTGTACTACTGTGTCGCACTTAAGTTAGGCCGTTTGCACACTGATATTTTGTATGTATACTTTGTAATATTTTTTATTTGTACATGTTAGTGTTTTGTTGTAACGGTTGCCCTTAGCTTTGGTCCCCACACGGTCCCGCGGAATTTATCGAGTTATTTACGCTTGTTTTTGTTGCTTTCCGCGCGTTCTTTAATTGAATTTAATTTGTTAATTTGAATTAAAGGCTTTTATTTGAAATGGCTCCCAATCCGCTTACTAAGACCAAAGCAGAAGTTCAAGCCGCATTGCGTTGGCTCGCGGGTGCGGCTGCCCTGATTGCTCGGCCGGATCGGGTTCAGGCATTGTTGACCAGTTACGAAGGGTTGCCTGCGCGCATGCAAGGGTTGGAGCGACACGTTGTCGACTTCCATGCGTACGTTTTGGAACACCCTCCAGCGGATGAAGCCGTAGTGGAGACCTTTACAAGGGATGTCGACTAGGCGTACGAACTGGCCAACCAAATTACGGAGTCGGCAGAAGGGCTCCTGGCTGCCCGTAGGGGAGAGCCGACTTTGAGCGGGTAGGTTAAACCGACCCCGCCGGTTTTGTTAGGGAGACTGCCCACATTGGAGATTCCCCACTTTGACGGGGACCTCACGGCTTGGATGGGCTTCATCAACCTGTTCGACAGCTTGGTGGACTCCAGGGAAGATTTGTCCCCCAGCCAGAAACTGGCTTATTTGCGCTCCGCCCTCCGCGGAGAAGCCAGTGCAGTGGTCCAGCACCTGATAGTCAGCGATGCTAACTACCAGGTTGCGCGGCAGTTGTTGCTGGACCGCTACCAAAACGTCCGCTTGCTAGCGGACACCCATGTGGCCGCCATTTTGGCCTTACCGAAGGCAACGCGGGTTTCCTCACTAAGGAAGGATTTGGTCAACCCGCTCTTGACCGCTATCCACTCGTTGCGCCGGCTGGATTTGCCGGTCGACCAGTGGTCTTTTCTGCTTCTGCACATCGTCCTAACGAAATTGCCCGCAGACGTAAAGGGTCGATTTGAGCAACGGTACGGGGGCAATAGCGCCTCGTACCTCCCCCCCTTCTCGGATTTGCTTCGTTTTTTGGAGGACGAGTGCAGAGTACTGGACCAGCTGACCGACCCCACACCGGGAACGAGCACAGGTCGTCCGGTGGCGGCGAGGGGACAACCCCGCCGCCCGACCAAACAATACTCGGCTGTCCGAAAGGACTCCCCCCCCGCACCAGGTAAACGGCGTTGGTATTGCCGGGGGGACGGACACGATGTGCGTGCTTGCGAGAAGTTCGGGGGCCTCCGGACTGCAGGTCGAAGAGCCCTCGCCAAGCAACGCGCCTGGTGTTACATGTGCCTGGGGGACCACCTCCAGTCAGTGTGCCGCCAGGCTAAGGCTTGTCCACATTGCGGCGGGGGACATCACGCTCTCCTGTGCTTGAACCGCAATGGTGGTGGGTCCGAAAGGGGCCCAAGTCCCCCGCGCACGGGCGGGGGCCGCGGGGGCCCCACGGGCGGGGGTCCCCCGCAGGATGTAGCGGTGGCCGTCGGGGGCTCGGGGAGGCGGGCGGTACGCTACTCCCCCCCCTTGATGGAATACCCTCGATTGGGGCGTTATGTTCCCCCGTATGCGGCCCACGGTTATTGCCCCACACCTCGGAGTAGAGTTGGAAGGAGTCCCTACATTGCGGAGTGGGACCCTCTCGCCTACTGTCGGCGATCCCCTCCGATCTTGTCGACTCAGTTCAACCGGGGTCCAGGGGGGCAATCACCCCCCTCGGATTTTCATTAATGCCACTGTCGGGCGCAACCCCCCCCACCGGAGTTTGTGCTGTTGCCAACAGCCTCCGTGCGTGTTTGGGGCCCCAAAGGTGATTTTGTCACAGTGCGTGCCCTCTTGGATTCAGGGGCCCAGGGTTGCATAATTTCTACTTGGCTCGTCCGACAGTTGGGCTTAAATATTGTACCGCATAGGGAATCGGTACGGGGCGTTGGAGACCTGCGGATTTCGGATCCGATCGGTCGGGTTTCGTTCTCCTTCTCCCCCCACTCCTCCTCAACGCCGAAAATCGATACTTCGGCGATTGTTTTTGAAACGGTGGTCGGGCCGCTTCCGCAAGTGCGAGCCCCACACGCCGCCATTAAATTGTCGGCTGTATTGGCTCTGGCTGATCCTCACTTCCACCGACCTGGCCCGATCCATTTATTGATCGGTGTGAATGTTTTAGGTCGTTTGCTGCGTGGAAGTAAACGAGTTTTGCAGGCAGCCGGTTTTATAGCCATATCCACCTCTTTGGGTCATGTAGTGATGGGATCGTTTAGGGACGGCCCAGACCCCCCTTCGGCAGACAGCGACCTCGCTGTTGGTTCTGCCTTGTCAGACATCCTCCAACGATTTTGGGAGGTGGAGGAGCCTCCGACCGCAAAACAAGTGGACCCGTTGGACGAGGAGTGCGAATTGTTCTATCAGAACAATACTGGTCGCCTCCGCTCGGGTCGCTTGATCACTCGCTTGCCTTTTTTGTCAGTTCGCCCCCTCTTAGGCAGCTCCCGGCCGCTGGTCGAAAAAAGGTTGTTGTCTATGGAGCGCCAAATGGCGAGGGACCCCGCATTAAAGCAGAAGTACATGGACTTCATGCGGGAGTATGAGGAACTGGGGCACATGTCGCTTTCGCAGCTAGATTGGCGAAATGAAGAACATTATTTTCTTCCCCACCACGCGGTTTTGAAGACCTCCAACGGGAAGATACGTGTGGTCTTTGATGGCTCAGCCCCCACGTCAACCGGAGTATCGTTGAACCAGTGTTTGCACGCCGGACCGAAGTTGCATCACGATGTGAGTGACGTTTTGACCAACTTCCGTCGACATGCTGTCGTTTTTGTGACCGACATTCGCATGATGTTCCGGCAGACTGTGATTCACCCGGAAGACAGGAGATACCAGCTTGTGCTTTGGCGAGAGGATCCCAGGGATCCAATGCTGGACTACGATCGAGTCCTTTTGTGGCGATCCGTTCGTTGTGGGAGCTCGCAGAGCGCGAACGGCTGCGCTACCCCCGCGCGTCTGTCCTCATTAAGGAGGATCTGTACGTCGATGACGTTTGTACAGGCGCCTCGAGTGTACGAGAGGCCCTGGTCTTGCGAGATGAGTTGATCGCTCTCCTAGGAGCTGGTGGCTACGAGTTGAGGAAATGGGTGTCCAACTCGCCCGAACTCTTGGCAGATGTACCCAAGGACCACCAGCAGGAGCCTCATATCTTTGAAAACCCTGATACTCCAGACATGCTGTCTGTTTTGGGAGTACAGTACAAACCAGTCCAAGATTTGTTTACCTACAGATTGGAGCTTCCGAGCCCAAAGGTCTGGACTAAACGCACAGTGCTGTCCACTGTAGCTCGCACCTTTGATCCGAATGGTTGGCTTAGTCCTGTAGTGTTCGCGATGAAGTGTTTCCTACAGGAACTATGGGCAGCGGAAGTGACCTGGGATGAGCCCCTCTCCGGCGGCTTGCTCCGAGACTGGGTGCGGTTTGTCTCATCCCTCCCGGAAGTCAACCGTGTTTGTATCCCTAGGCACATATTGCCTGAGGGACGGTTTTCCGCTAGCCTACACGGCTTTTGTGACACGTCCGAAAGCGGATACGCGGCAGCCGTGTACATTCGAACGGTGGACGCACGAGGTGTTGTCGCTGTTCATCTGGTTACGGCTAAGAGTAAGGTTGCCCCACTTCGGACCCGATGGACCATACCGAAGTTGGAGTTGTCTGGCGCCACTCTATTAGCCCGATTGCTTAACCACGTCGTCGACACCTTGGGTGCTAGTATCGACTTTAGGTCGATCTTTGCATGGTCTGACAGCCAAGTCGTCCTTTGTTGGCTGAAAAGTTCAGTCCATACCCTCGAGGTATTCGTGGCCAACCGGGTGTCTCAAATTCAGACATCGAAAGCCCAGTTGATTTGGCGCCACGTGCCTGGCGAATTGAACCCCGCAGACTGCGCTTCCCGCGGCTGCGAGGCGCCCGAACTTGTGAATCACCAGCTGTGGTGGGGTCCACCATGGTTGTTACAGCTGGAGGGTTCTTGGCCTCATACCCCCGCAGTGGTCGGGGCATCTACGCCAGGGGTGCATGTTCACGCCACCGAGACTGTAGCGGCTCCAGATCCGGAGTTTTTGCTTGACCGCTACAGTTCTTTGGATAAATTGCTCGGCGTCACCGCCTGGATACGGCGTTTCATCCACAACTGTCGTAACCCTCGTGGCAAATTTGAGTCTCCGGTCCTCTCACCGCAAGAGCGCAATGACGCTCTGTTATATTGGGTGCGGATAGTTCAAGAGAGTGAATTTGCATCGGAGTTGAAAACCCTCCGGCAACGCACATCCAATCTGAAGGGACCCTTAGGGCGCTTGAATCCCTTCTTGGATGATCAGGGTTTGATGCGTGTCGGAGGTCGGCTTAGAAATGCTAAGCTCCCCTATGGGGCTCGTCATCCATTGTTGCTCCCCAAGAACGGCCCCTTGGTGAAGTTGTTGATCGCAGACCGCCATGTGAAAAATGCACATGCCGGATACAACGCTCTTACTGCGATCCTCCAACGGGAATTTTGGATTTTGTCTGCGCGGAGAGTGATCCGATATGTTATCTTTCGTTGTCTCCCGTGTTACCGCTTGAAGGCGGACATCGTGCAGCCCCAAATGGGGGATTTGCCTGCCGATCGAGTCACCGAATCGATGCCCTTTGCTGGAGTTGGTACGGATTTTGCGGGACCATTTACTGTAAAAGCTTCGCGTCTCCGTAACGCTAAGACCGAGAAGGCTTACTTGTGCGTTTTTGTGTGTTTAGCTACTAAAGCGGTCCACCTCGAGGTGGTTAGTGCTCTCACAACAGAGGCGTTCGTCGCTGCTCTTGGCAGATTTGTTTCGCGTTACTTTTGAGGAGCTCGCGACCGTATTTTGTAAGGTTGAGGCGGTCCTCAACTCGCGTCCGTTATGCCCTTTGTCATCCGACGCGAATGATTTGGAGGCCCTCACGCCGGGCCATTTCTTGATAGGTAGACCACTTAACGCCCTGCCTGAATATCCTTATTTGGACATTAACTCCGGACGGCTCTCGCGATTTGAATTGCTTCAACAGCTTACGCAGAGTTTTTGGCGCCGTTGGCATCTGGAGTATTTGCACATTTTACAACAGCGCGTTAAGTGGTCAGACAAGACGAACCCACCAAGAGTCGGAGACCTCGTTTTGTTAAAGGACCCAAACCTGCCACCCCTCCGATGGCGTCGTGGACGCATTGTTAAATTGTATCCGGGGTCGGATGGTGTTCCCAGGTTTGCCGAGGTCCTGGTGGGGGACTCTGTCTTAAAGCGCGCGATCGCCACACTCTCTCGCCTGCCCTTAGATTGAGTTGTCGGACCGTTTGTTACTGTCCGGGGCGGGGGGATGTTTACGCCAGTTTATCGGCGAGTCCGATTTTTAGTTAGTCGAGTGATAGATAATTAGTATTGTCTATGGCGACGCGCGGCCGCCATTGTTATAGACACAACGTGTTTAGACCCCGCCGCGTACGGGGCCGTTGCTTGAACCTCTTGACGAATAATCTCTCGCACGCGTGGCGTGTTTCGGACGAGTGAATTTCGGGAAAATACCACCGGCGCGTTTTGTATAGTTTGTCGCGATTGTTGCCCGTGTTTAGAAGTATTTACTTGAACTATAAAACGTAACAGTGCGTCTGTACATTGAGTTGAAAGAGAATCGGAAACGTGGTTTCATTGGCGATCTTTGTCGGGCGTGATTGACACTGCTAAATAACTTCTTACGTTGGTGAGCCTTGGTGCCCTAATAAGGGAACTTTGGAGTGTCGACTTATGGGACGGTCAGTGAACTGAAGACTTCGGACGTCATGGTAAGGTCGGCGCGCGCGTCGACCTCGCCGGGACTTCACTTCGCGACGGAGCACACTGAGTCCCAGGTAAGTCCCGTAGATTTACTAGAGTGTGATCGGAGATTAATTTACTTGTGGTGTAGGCCGACCTTGTTTGTTGAATAAGCCGTGACAAATGCGCGGTAGATGTACGTGCTTTACTGGGGCGCCTACACCTCGGGAATATGAAAGGTTTCCGGGATAAAAAGTACCTTATTATGTAATCCATTTTGTCGTCCTCCGTGGCGCAGCGGTCAACCGAAATCGAACCCGGGGCCTCCACATCACAGGCAGGCGCCTGTGACGTGGAGGCCCCGGGTTCGATCCCCGGCCAGGTCATGACGGAAAACGGTCTTTTCCTGATTAGTCTGGATTTTGGATGGTTTATCTATATATGTATCTATTATAAATATACATAGTATCGTTGAGATAGTATCCCATAACACTAGTCTCGAACTTACTTTGGGGCTAGCTCAATTTGTGTGATTTGTCCGTATATATTTATTTATTTATTAATCCACCAACCTTTACGTCTGCATAATTTCAAAGCAATCGGTTCAACAGTTACGGCGTGAAAGTGGAACAAACAAACTCACTTTCCAATTTATAATATTAGTAAGGATGAATAAACCCCTAAGGCCCCTAGGTTGATTAGAAATATTTGACAGTTTCGGGTAGCTTGACCTGCTGTCGTCCGTAGGAAGCAGAAGAAATGCAGCTCATTGCAAATATCCTTCATATTTGCAACGAGCTGCGATTCAGCGCTGCCGGCCTCAATGTGCATTAATTAGCCTTTAAAATATATCTTGAGTCCGTGTCTATAATGTTATTTATTAATGTTTTCCTTATAACAACCAGTAAAGAGACTATCTAACAAATTACTTGTTAATAAGATATTTTATACAAATAATCAAGTCATCCACATCACAAAAATATTTACATATTTGTGTTATTCATAAAAAACTCGTTAATCACTCATTAGCAACTATTTAGCTAACCATTTAGTTAGCTCTTAATCAATGCTTAACTTTTCTTTATTCATAAAAGCTAGTTAGCAGATGATTAGTAGCGATACGAAGTAGAGGTGCGGTAGAGGTGAAACTATGCGTACGGCACAGATTATAATCAAAATAGTTGACTAAAATATAATTTTTTTAGAAAAAACTTGTCAAAACTATGATTTTTTATCTGTCGTGTTTGGCAGAAAAATGTCAGAAATTTCATCGGATAATTTGAATATAAATAAAATGATTTATTACAATTAAATAATTGTATTTGTGATGATAGTAGTGAAAGTAATAAACTCCAATAATATTATAGTAAACAGAAAAAGGTATTTATCTCTGTATTTATATGTAATTACTAATATAAACTGATGAAATTAATGTTAAAGCAGTAGCCGATAGTAACTGTGTATTTTCCTGCTCTTTTTATGCTTCTAAACATCCATTTGCTATTTAAGAAATTGAAGTGGGTTCTTGTGTATATATTACATTACTTCCTACCGCTCTTGTACTGCTTTTTACAGTATTATTATACTTGTTCACAGGCACACGTTTTATAGCTATAAACGAAGCCACTATTATCACCTAGCGGCAATATTATTCAACCTCGCAATGACGGCGAAGGAGAAGACCATGCTGAGAGAAAAATATGAGGAATGAGGATCGCGTGAGTCATGAATGGCTCTCATGCTTATGGAAGAAAAGTATTGGAAAACAAAAACAATGAATTATGTTTAGAACAAAAATGTAAACAAGTTTATTGCGTATCAAAATAAAATATTTCTAAAAAAATGTTTTTTTTTTGTGTATTGCTGCCACAACATGACTTCTTTTAGTCCTGTGCCTAAGATATGACATAAGATAACACAAGGAAACATAGGCCAGCATCTAAAATTAGCACTATCTTTTTTATTACTGCTTTTATAAACCAGTGCCTGACCGCAATCCCGCCTCATGGCAACCAGTGATGCAATCGTTGATGGTAAAGTGCGCTAGTTTATTAAGAGCCTATTCACTTAAAAAAAACTGAGTTAATAAAATGAAAGACGGCAGTTGAGCGAGGTGATGCAATGTTAAACCCAACATCACGACCAACGATGCTGCGCAAGAGGGAGATTGATCTGGAGACCCTCCAGGACCAAACTCCCGACACAACAACATTTGGCGCATCGTACCCGGCACACTTTGCAACACAAATACTCAGACCCGTCCTCCGTACGGCTTCACCAGACATCATGCCGGTACACGACGAATCGCTTGGCGGCAAGACTTTGTCTGGTGGCTGGTAACTTCTGCCGGGAGCCGATGTTATAGCCTACTACCGAGTAAAGCTTGTAAGTCAAAAAAGTTTCAAAGCTAATATAACTTTACTACGTCGTTTTGTAAATTCAAAAATAGTTTTTCAACATCCATATTTACACACTATTCGATATTATAAACAAAATAACTTCGAAAAATAATGATCATATTAAATCAATCAGCTGATTCAAATAAAATCCGCCATATTGTTGCCTCTAACCATCCTCTTAACAGCGGTCCGGTGATGTTTAATTTTGACAGCTACTAATCAATTGCTTAGCATCGTCTTAGCGTTAAACAGCTTTTATGAATAAGAATTTTGCTAATCAGTTGCTTAGCAATTGATTAAAGTTTTATGAATAAGACTGTTTATTTATAATTCAATCAGAATGTAAACACTATCTGTGTTATTCATAAAAAACTCGTTAATCACTCATTAGCAACTATTTAGCTAACCATTTAGTTAGCTCTAAATCAATGCTTAACTTTTCTTTATTCATAAAAGCTAGTTAGCAGATGATTAGTAGCGATACGAAGTAGAGGTGAAACTATGCGTTCGGCACAGATTATAATCAAAATAGTTGACTAAAAATTGGAATTTTTAGAAAAAACTTGTCAAAACTGCGATTTTTTATCTGTCGTGTTTGGCAGAAAAATGTCAGAAATTTGATCGGATAATTTGAATATAAATAAAATGATTTATTACAATTAAATAATTGTATTTGTGATGATAGTAGTGAAAGTAATAAACTCCAATAATATTATAGTAAACAGAAAAAGGTATTTATCTCTGTATTTATATGTAATTACTAATCTTAAACTGACGAAATTAATGTTAAAGCAGTAGCCGATAGTAACTGTGTATTTTCCTGCTCTTTATGCTTGTAAACATCCGTTTGATATTATACATTACTTCCTACTGCTTTTGTACTGCTTTTTACAGTATTATTATACTTGTTTACAGGCACACGTTTTATTGCTGTATACGAAGCCACTATTAGCACCTAGCGGCAATATTATTCTACCTCGCAATGACGGCGAAGGAGAAGACCATGCTGAGTGAAAAATATGAGGAATGAGGGTCGCGTGAGTCAAGAATGGCTCTCGTGCTTATGGAAGAAAACAATGAATTATTTTTATAACAAAAATGTAAACAGTTTTATTGCGTATCAAAATAAAATATTTCTAAAAAAATGTTTTATTATTTGTGTCTTGCTGCCCCAAAATGACTTTTTTTAGTCCTGTGCCTTAGATATGACATAAGATAACACAAGGAAACATAGGGCAGCATCTAAAATCACTGTCTTTTTTATTAAGTACTGCTTTTATAAACCAGTGCCTGACCGCAATCCTGCCTCATGGCAAGCAGTGATGCAATCGTTGATGGTAAAGCGCGCTAGTTTATTTAGAGCCTATTCACTTAAAAAAAACTGAGTGAATAAAAAGAAAGACGGCAATTGAGCGAGGTGATGCAATGTTAAACCCAACAACACGACCAACGATGCTGCGCAAGAGGGAGATTGATCTGGAGACCCTCCAGGACCAAACTCCCGACACAACAACATTTGGCGCATCGTACTCGGCACATTTTGCAACACAACTGCTCAGACCCGTCCTCCGTACGGCTTCACCAGACATGATGCCGGAACACGAGGAATCGCTTGGCGGCAAGACTTTGTGTGGTGGGTGGTAACTTCTGCCGGCAGCCGATGTTATAGCCTAGTATCGAGTAAAGCTTGTAAGTCAAAAAAGTTTCAAAGCTAATACCTATAACTTTACTACGTCGCTTTGGAAATTCAAAAAGGTTTTCAACATCCATATTTCCGCACTATTCGATATTATAAACAAAATAACTTCGAAGCATTATGATCATATTAAATCAATCAGCTGATTCAAATAAAATCCGCCATATTGTTGCCTCTAACCATCCTCTTAACAGGGGTCCGGTGATGTTTAATTTTGACAGCTACTAATCAATTGCTTAGCATCCTCTTAGCGTTAAACAGCTTTTATGAATAAGAATTTTGCTAATCAGTTGCTTAGCAAATGGTTAAAGTTTTATGAATAAGACTGTATATAAGTAGTGATAACATAATATACTGTAAGTATTTGTTTGGTTTGTATGTCTTCTACCTTATATTAGGTATAGCAGCCCGTCCCAGCTTTGCACGGATGTTTTTTTAACCAATATTAATAAAGACAATGAAACTAATATTACTACTTATTTTAATTAACATATAAAGTCATCATCATCATCATCTCAGCGTTAATACCAGTCGTATCCGAAGTTTTTTCAGCTTCGGAGTCTGGGGCCCGCTTTACCAGTCTAACTGCTGATTTTGGGTAAACTTCGATATTTTCCGTGAAGCGACTGCCGTCAGGCCACCACAACACGAAAGTGAATTAAGATAATTGTTGGACTTTTGAGAGCCCCAACAACCCGTAACGACTGCTATTAGATGTTCGTATGACAACCGGGACCAACGGCTTAACGTTCTTTCCGAGGCACGACCAGACCAGTGCAAATGCAAATGGTCTGAGCAGTTGTGTTGCGACCTGTGCCGGGTACGATGCGCCTAATGTTGTTGTGTTGGGAGTTTGGTCGTGGAGGGTCTTCAGATCAATCTCCCTTTGGCGCAGCATCGTTGGGTTTAACATTGCATCACCTCGCTCAACTGCCGTCTTCTCCTATTCGCTAGTTTTTCTGAGTGAATAGGCTCTTAATAAACTAGCGCGCTTTACCATCAACGATCGCATCACTGCTTACCATCAGGCGGGATTACGGTCAAGCGCTAGTTTAAAATTATTAAAAAAAAAAATTACGGGTAAAAATTAAAGTAAACAAAATTACGTCGTTTCCCAACTATATTTAAGTCAGCTTCCAGTCTGACCGGATGCAACTGAATACTTACTACTTTTCACAATGAAATGTGTAAAATAAAAACTTTTTTACAAAAAGAAACAACCGACTTCCTAAAACCACTACAAAGTGAAAAATAACTAATTTCGGAAGTCGGTGTCAAAAACGAATATACAAAAACACGCTCGATATGGACGATCGAGTTTCGTATTGAAAACTCATACTAGGCCCACTGGTGAAGCCGTACGGGGGACGGGTCTGAGCAGTTGTGTTGCGATGTGTGCCGGGTACGATGCGCCAAATGATGTTGTGTCGGGAGTTTGGTCGTGGAGGGTAGCGGCATCCGAAGCACGGTGCTCCGCTGGCCGACTGCAGGTAGTTGGGGGCCCAAGTAGTGTGCCAGCTACATACGAAAGCCTGCCCCGCCAATTGCGAAAAATCCCAGGGTGGCCCCATCGTGCCGGTTGGCGACCGGACGAGAGGACCCGATGGCGATCCCTGGGGGGGTTCGGGCGTCCCCGCAGTCTCCAGATCAATCTCTCGCTGGCCCAGCATCGTTAGTCGCATTGTTGGGTTTAACATCGCATCACCTCACTCAACCGCCGTCTTACTTCCGATTCACTCAATTATTAATATGAAAAGTTCCAAAAAGAAAAGTAGGTGTACATAGCGGGCGCACGGCCACTTATTCAAAGTGCACCTCTCTATCATTCGAGGTCTGCACTCCAATCTCATTGCAGTACATCACCACCTTGAGACTGAGTAGATGGGGCTCATCTACTTTTCTTGACAGAGACCCAGATCAGATGTCCGGCTGATGCGGCATACCTCAGCTACCCGGGATACGCATTGGAGCATCATTTCCTGCAGCGTGCCGGGGTCTGTGTGTATATCGCAATGACATCTGTTGCCGACGCCTCCGTTACCTCGAAGACCCTCACTTCTCGTACCTATGGTTGTATGTTGGTTGACACTGGTGTGGACAAAATTTTTTACACTTGTGTCTACCGATCGCACAGCGATGATCAGGAGACAACTCGATTATTTGATCACCTCAGTGAGGCTGCTGACAATGCGCTGCACCGACACCCTGACGCACAGTTTGTCGCTCTGGGGGACTTCAACGTCTGCCAACAGGACTGGCTTTTCCTGTACCAGAGAACCGACCACGCTGGGAGAGAGGTGCGAAACTTCGCGCTTTCAATGGGCCTTTCCCAGCTGGTAGAGCAAGCGACTAGGGTGCCTGATGTAGTTGGTCATACTGCCAACTGTCTGGACCTTCTGCTGACCACGGATCCGGACAGATGTCTTGTAATAGGTTCTTCACCGTTGGGAACTTCAGACCGCTGTTGGTGAAGTCTGTATCGTCCTTCTCCCCACCAGATCACGACTCTCGTGGTGAACGGCGAATGTGGCGATACAGGTCAGCAGATTGGGATGAGATGCGCCACTTTCTTGCGTCTTATCCTTGGCTACTGCCAAGGATAAGACGCAAGAAACGCTTCTCTTCTGACAATCCGTAAAGCTATGCGGACGCTATAACCGATGTGGTGCGTCAAGCTATGGAGTATTTTATCCCCTTCAATGACGTGCCCGTCGGTGGCTCGGCTCGCCCATGATTCAATGCCGATTGTGTCCAAGCTGAACAGCGTAAGCACACGGCATTTCTCACCTGGGTTGACGCTCGTGACCACAGAGCTCCGGATCTAAGCTCAAAGAAGAGAGCCTTTAACCGTGCCGCCAAGTCCTACAAAAAGGCGCTTAAGAAGGCTGGCTTCGACCGCATTACCCATATTGGCAACAAGTTATCTGCGCAGCCATCCGGTAGCAGATCTTTTTGGTCCCTTGCCAAATCGGTCGAGGTGAACTTCTGTCGGCCCACACTGCCTCCGTTGGTTAGGCCTGATGGAGCACTGGCTCATACGGTGAGAGAGAAAGCAGGTCTCTTTGCAACTCTCTTTGCCCATAATTCGCGTCTTGATACTGGCAGTGCTACTCCACAAAATTTACCTCATTACGGAACTTCAATGCCTGAGGTTCGCATTAGGAACAAGAAGGTTCTGAGAGTACTGTGTCGCCTGGACGTGAATAAGGCTAGTGGTCCGGATGGTATACCAGCGATTGTTCTTAAAGCGCGCCTGTATCGCCTCTCATTTTGAACTGGTATAGTGCCCAAGTCCTGGAAGCTTGCCAACGTGCAGACCGTGGTCAAAAAGGGTAGTCGTGCGGATCGTACCAACTATCGGTCGATTTCGATCACCTCCATACTTTGCAAAATTATGCAGTGTGTCTTGAACTTGCGTCTCTTGGCATACTTGGAAGGTAACGATCTCCTTAGTGACCGACAGTACGGGTTTCGCCGCAATCGGTCAATTGGGGACCTACTAGTGTATGCCACTCATTTGTGAGGCGAGGCCCTCGAGAGAAATGGGGAAGCGATTGCTGTCTCCCTTGATGTCTCCAAGGCCTTCGACCGGGTATGGTACGCTGGCCTTTTGAGTAAGCTTCCAGAGTACGACATTTCCCCTAGCCTTACTGGCTGGGTAAAAGACTTCCTGACTGAACGGTCCCTCCGAGTTGTGGTCGACGGATGCTCATCTGAGCCCATGTCGACGCCGGTGTTCCTCAGGGGTCTGTTCTCTCTGCAACTCTCGGATGCTCGACCTAGCAGGGAATCAATTCGGTCCGAACGAGAGGCTATGGTAGAGCGAACGAGTGTTGCACTACAGGCAGTCTCCGAATGCGGCAATGCCAATCTTGTAGCATTCAATGCCGCCAAAACACAGGCGTGTCTTTTCACCCCAAAAAGGAGCGCGTTCACCTTGGATCCAACTTTTCGAAATGTATCCTTGGAATGTACGGACCGCCTTCAGCTTTTGGGAGTTGAGATTTCCTCGAACCTAAACTTTGGGCGGTTCATTGAGTCCAAGGCCCAGGTGGCTGCCAGGAAACTTGACGTTATCGCAAAGGTCCGACAGTACTTCACACCAGGGCAGCTTCTAACATTGTACAAAGCACAGGTTCGTTCGTGTGTGGAGTACTGCAGCCACATACAGGTCTGGTGCTGTAAAATGTCACCTGGCCACTTTGGATTCGGTGGAGATGCGTGCGAAGAGGCTGATAGGCGACCCAGATTTAATTCAAAACGGTCTCCAAAGCCTATGGCACAGGTGTAGAGTAGCCAGCCTTTCGGTGTTCTGTAGGATGCATTTTGGGGAGTGTGCGAGGCAATTACATGATTTAATTGGACGACCCGTCGTACGGCGAGTTTCCACCCTTACGTTGTTAACACCACTACGATCCGGATGAAGCGTTTCGCCTCCTCCTTTATACCGCGTACATCGAGAGACTGGAATAATTTGCCAGCGCCGGTGTTTCCGTCGGAGTACAATTTGAGTGTCTTCAAGGCTAGAGTGAATAGGCTCTTAATAAACTAGTGCGCTTTACCATCAACGATTGCGTCACTGCTTACCATCAGGCGGGATTGAGGCCAAGTGCTAATTTATAAAAAAAGGTTACCAGTGTAAAAAATACAAGCAGCATAAAACTCATGCAGGATCATCGGAGCCCATGTCGACTAATGTGTTCCTCAAGGTTCGCTTTGCAACTCTGTTCCTGCTGCATATTAACGATCTGCTGATGCTCGATATCTGTGGGTATGCAGATGACAGCACAGTTGTGGAGAGATACCTGCCGGATTGATTCCCTACTAGCCCGAGCATCCGGGCTAGTAGGGAAACAATTCGGTCCGAAAACTAGGCTTTGGTAGAGCGTACGAATGTTGCACTACAGGCAGTCTCCGATTGGGGCGAAGCCAATCTTATGACATTCAACACCGCCAAAATACAAGCGTGTCTATTCACCGATATCAACATTATTTTTTTATTTAGATAGAAAAAAAATAATAAAAGTTCACTAAAAATTCTTTCAATGCTACGAATATTTAAACGGAGCATTTTTAAGTCAGAAATACCTAGTTGAGTTAATAAAGTTTACACTTAAGTTTTAATTCGCAATTTTAAGGTAATCCATGTCAATGATAACATTCTCAATAATATATATAGTAGAAATAGCAAAATAATTTGATTAATTACAGAGTTTAACAAAAAGGTTCATCTTATTGGGCACCCTCATTACGTAACACACTATTATGATTCAACTGAGAATCGTTGTAGTACCCCACTGTACTTAAAATAAAATAATGAAAAATTTAAAAGGGCAAACTTAAAAGGCAAATCTTAAAATAGAATGGAAATTCATGCGCGTATCAATATGACAATCTGCCTAGTTGGGATCGTTGGACCGAACGGACCAATGGGCGGTCCAAACGATCCGAACTAGTCGCAAACATTTGACAAAAACCGCCGATTAGGGGGCTGGTTTTATAACTTGGTTTTACTGACATACTCACACAGTCTGTTTTTAATTATTTTAGATATCTGCAAACCAACAGTAATCTTATTAGAATGACAATAAAAATCACTGTGATTAGGACATTCATTCTTTACCCCCAATACCTAAAATTATAATATAAATATTTAGGAACCTAACTACAAAACTTTCTATAAAAATATTATTTGTAGTCATACGCTATGGTAATGCTTTTTTTCTTAAACCTAGCACGCTACACCGACATGATATTAATAATTCATGAAGAAAACAAAAGTACGATAATTATTAGAAAATTAGTAATAATGATTTCATTTGTTGTCTTAGAGACAGCCGGACATAGAGTATAATAAAAGATAAAAGAGATAATTATTTTATTAAATATATTATTCTAAATATATATACTTACAGTTTTGACCATAAGTCCCTAAGCAATCTCACAATGTAATAGCTTGATGTTTAATTAAACTTACGTCCTTCTAGCTTCAAGGAAATATAATTATAGATACACATGTATCATTGTCGTCAAGAAGCAAGTGTAGTTCATAATTTCAACGTTATGATGTTAGTATTTGAGGCAAAATGACTTGGCGGTTAGGCGCGCGCAAATAGATACGTGAGTCAGTGAGCCGTGAGTTCAAATCTCCCACACTACATAGATTTTTTGTAAGTTTTTTCTAGATTGGACACGGCGGTAGGCCATAACATTGGCTGTCGGCACAAGTTACCACCCACCAGACAAAGTCTTGCCGCCAAGCGATTCGCCGTGTTCCGGTATGATGTCTGGTGAAGCCGTACAGGGGACAGGAGCAGCTGTGTTACGATGTGTGCCGGGTACGATGTGCCAAATGTTGTTGTGTCGGAAGTTTGATCGTGGAGGATAAAATACAAATATTATTGTGGTTATAAAAAAAGAAATTAAGTAATATCAAATAACAAATTAAGTAGTATCTGTTGAAAGTAATCTCAACTCCTTTGTGAGAATACTGGCCGAATCATGAATTGCGTGTTTTTAAATAGTGAATGTCAAAATAACTAGAAGGTTTGTACTGCGTCAAATTGACGTAGTTCACTATAAACCATATTGTCGTAAAGATGTCTAAATTGTAACAATTATTTCTAGTAATATATATGAACAAAGGATGGCATGTAATAAAGGGGTTTGAGTCCTAATTTTCATCTTTCATTTGTGAGCCCTGCAAGAGACCTGTAAGGTTCAACAGGTTATGGGCCCAGAACGCAGGAACGCGAAGAAAGTAATACGGTTGTAAGATGGAACAATTGAAGATCGAATAAATGAAGGGCGCACAAATGAAGGGCGCACAAATGAAGGGCGAACAAATGAAAGTGATTCAGAGAATGAAGAAATAAGTGAACAAATAAATGAGTGTAGGGAACAAAACACAAGGATACAGTTGGACAACCAAAGGGAAACCAGTATTGGGAGAAATTTTGGAGATAGAGTTGAAGTAGAAGTTGAAATAAAGAGAGAAATGAGATTGATAATGAAGCTGATACAGAGGAGGTGATAACTGAAAATGTGGCAAATATAGATGAAGCTAGTGAAGATATTGAGAATTTAGAAGATGTAAATGCGGAAATAGTAGATGATGATCTATTTTTTAGATGCGAGTCAAGAGATTATTGAAGAGAGAGTTAATGAGTGTGAAGAAGAATCTAGTGTACCCAGGAGGGATCCTTATAGAGAGAGGAAGGTTCCTAGTAGATTTAATGAGTTTGTTGGAAGTTATAGATAGGGCATTTGTTGGAAGTTATAGATAGGGAGTTTGTTGGAAGTTATAGATAGGGAGTTTGTTGAAGTTATAGATAGGGAGTTTGTTGAAGTTATAGATAGGGAGTTTGTTGAAGTTATAGATAGGGAGTTTGTTGAAGTTATAGATAGGGAGTTTGTTGAAGTTATAGATAGGGAATTTGTTGAAGTTATAGATAGGGAGTTTGTTGAACTTATAGATAGGGAGTTTGTTGATAAATGGGGTGTTTTATAATAGTTGAAGTGATAGATGGGGTGTTTTTATAATAGAGTTGAAGTTATAGATAGGGAATTTGTGGAAGTTATAGATAAGGAATGGTTAGAAGCAATAGAGGAGGAAAAGTGTTCGTTATAGAAGAATGGGACATGGGAATTAGTAGACGAAAAAGAAGCTTACGGAAGAAAATTACTGACTAGTAAGTTAGGTTGGTTTAAGGGGGTGCACTTAAGTTTTGTGATAATCAAAGTTTTTTATTAGGGGAGGAGAAACACTGCGTTAGCACAGTGGAAGCGTGAGCATAATAATATTGGAATAGGTTTGTGAAACATTTGAATAGGTTTGTGAACTCTTTTTTATGCGTTTTTGACTCCTCTCTTTATAATCATTTTTGGTTTATAGGTACGATTTATGGGATTATGTATATGGTTTTTAGATTTATGTGGTTGTGTATGATTTGTAGTTTTTCTTTGTTAAGGTTGGTAGAGTGTTTAGTTTTTGTCTTATTGTTGTGAGGTTTAGGGTTAGTTTTGTGTTTGGGTTTGGTTGTTTAGAAAGTTTTTGAGAAAATGGTGTGTGGTCCAAAGTGTTAAAAACAAATTTTACAGTAAGGCTTTCGAGAATGTAGTTAAGATGTTTAAAGTTGTTCTGGATGTTTTCTCTCCAAAGGGTTGAGATTAAGGGGGTGTGTTGGAAGTAAGCTCAACTCCTTTGTGAGAATACTGGCCGAATCATGGATTGCGTATTTTTAAATAGTGAATGTCAAAATAACTAGAAGGTTTGTACTGCGTCAAATTGACGTAGTTCACTATAAACCATATTGTCGTAAAGATGTCTAAATTGTAACAATTATTTCTAGTAATATATATGAACAAAGGATGGCATATAATAAAGGGGTTTGAGTCCTAAATTTTATCTTTCATTTGTGAGCCCTGCAAGAGACCTGTAAGGTTCAACAGTATCATCTATATCTAAAGTTGTGAAGGCAATGGCAATGCACTGACTATAAGACACTAAAGATGGTGTATCTTGCACTTTACCAGTCTGTCATCAATTATTGTGATAACTAAAGTGATAAACTGGTTGCTTATGGTAGATTATTTCGGTACAGAAGAACTTATTTCTAAATTAATCTAGGCACATAATACAACATCCCACGCACAATGGTCCACTGAAGGGACTGAGTGCGGAAACCAAACCAATAACATAGAACATACAACATCCCATACAAACACTTCCGTCCTTATGCACTACACTACACTAAAATACACCAAATCACACCACACCACACCACATCACACTATTCCACACCATACCACTCTACATGAAAATAGTTTTACACACTATGAAATGTACTCATTTCCTATTGAGGTTTTCTGTGTCAACAAAGTTATTTTTATTTATTTATTTCATTAAGATTCGAACGAACTCAGACTTCGTTGCTCGTGTTTCCATCGCTTAGCCCAAACAGTTAACAGCACATATTACGTTTACGTAATTTTAGCAATGCAATGGTAAGAAAAAAGAGTCACCACTGTGAAGCGATTGCTGTCTCCCTTGATTTCTCGAAGGCCTCCGACCGGGTATGGCACGCTAGCCTTTTGAGTAAGCTTCCAGCTTACGGCATTTCCTCTAGCCTGACTGGCTGGGTAAAAGACGGTGACTGAACGGTCCCTCCGAGTTGTTGTTGACGGATGCTCATCTGAGCCCATATCGACTAATGCCGGTGTTCTTCAGGGGTCTGTTCTCTCCGCAACTCTGTTTCTGCTGCATATTAACGATCTAATGATGCCCGGTATCTATGGGTATGCAGATGACAGCAGAGTTGTGAAGAGACACCTGCCGGATGCTCAGGCTAGTAGGGAATCAATCCGGTCCGAAAGAGAGGCCATGGTAGAGCGAACGAGTGTTGCACTTCAGGCAGTCTCCGAATGGGGCAATGCTAATCTTGTAGAATTCAATGCCGCCAAAACGCAGGCGTGTTTTTTCACCGCCAAAAGGAGCCCGTTCACCTTGGCTCCTACTTTTCGGAATGTATCCTTGGAGTGTACCGACCGCCTTCAGCTTTTGGGTGTTGAGATTTCCTCGAACCTAAACTTTGGGCGGTTGATTGAGTCCAAGGCCAAGGTGGCTGCCAGAAAACTTGGCGTTATCGCAAAGGTCCGGCAGTACTTCACACCAGGGCAGCTTCTAGTGTTGTACAAAGCACAGGTCCGTTCGTGTGTGGAGTACTGCAGCCACATTTGGGCTGGTACTTCTAAGTGACCCCGGGCCACTTTCGATTTGGTGGAGAAGCGTGTGAAGAGGCTGATTGGTGACCTTGATTTAAGTCGAGACGGTCTCCAAAGCCTAGGGTACAGGCGTAGAGTAGCCAGCCTTTCGGTGTTCTATAGGATGCATTTTGGGGAGTGTGCGAGGGAATTGTATGATTTAATTCCCTCATCTCCGTTCCATCATCGGAAGACCCGTGGTACGGCGAGTTTCGATCCGGACAAAGCGTTTCGCCTCCTCTTTAATTCCGCGTACATCGAGGGACTGGAACAATTTGCCAGCGGCGGTATTTCAGTCGGACTACAATTTGAGTGTCTTCAAGGCTAGAGTGAATAGGCTCTTATTAAACTAGTACGCTTTACCATCAACGATTGCGTCACTGCTTATCATCAGGCGGGATTGCGGTCAAGGGCTAGTTTATAATTTATAAAAAAAAGAACAAAAAAGGTACTGAATGTTGAAACATCTCTCATACATGCACACGCCTTGGCTGCGGGCTCGCATATTTCATAGCAATGTAGTCCTTAGAATGCTACTGGATTTTCGAGCATTTACTGTAGAAAGGCAGTAGAACTTTGAACTTATACTAAATAACCCTTATCTTAATGTAAAGACTTACTGAATAATAGATAAGTAAAGGTTATGTTGTGTCGATAAAGTTAAAAAAGGTTACAGTAGTGTTTGTATTGTTGACGTATTTAGACGTTTTTCAACATGTTTGTGTACTTATTGGGCATTATAATACTTCTGTGTGTTCTTCACATTATTCTCAACTACAATGAACGTGCTAGATTGGTCAGGAAGATACCTGGACCTAAAGATGACTTTATTGTTGGCAATGGATGGACTGTTATACGATCCCCGGGTAAATTTTGAAAATAAAGTTCAAATGAACTTCACAAAGTGATTAATTTACTGTAGAAATAAATTTATTTTTAACATGAATTACGGACGACAGCAGGTCGGCGACCCCAAACTGCCAAATAATCCCAATCAACCTTGAATCTTCATACTTTAGACATAAAGTTGAAAATCTAATAAAGAAATCTGACAGATCGCAGTAGCTTGATGTGCTGTCGTATGTATTTACAACTAATTAATAAATGATTCTTTGTAGATTTTGTCATAAAATATGCAAATAGGATCGGTTGTTAAATAGTTGTATGCTATGTTAAAAACAGAAATGGTGTCTTAAATCGAGAGCTTACACTTAAACTATGTGAATGACATTAAAATTTAACTATTTTGATTCACAGTTGAGCTAATGGAATTCGAGAGATCACTAAGCGAAACTTTTGACGGAATCTTTAGAGTATGGATATGCGAAATGGGTGCTGTTTTCATATACAATCCCGAAGATATTGAGGTAAAATAAGTCAAACTTTGACTAACTACACTAACTATGCCTATTAAAACTATTCTATTTATGTACAACTGTTTGACATTATATTTGAAACTGCAACAACAACACTACCTATCAGTTGATACACTATCCTATCTTTTTTTTTTTTTTAATGGGACAAAACCCGCCACACTTTTCCCAACCACTGCAACTCCTGAAAGCCAGAATCAACAGTGGCGACCGCCAGAAAAACGCCGAGCAATGAAGCTCGACGAGTCCCGGAGAAACGATTCAACTGTCTTGGGTCCCGCAACGAAATTAATCAGAAAAGAATAGCGGAGGAGTAAGAAAAAAGATATTTTTTTTTCCACTTCCCTCCATAACAAGCAGGAGACAGAACAGAACTAGGCCAATCGGCACAAAGGGACATTATTGCAACTGGGAGAAGCCCAGATTGCCAAACACCACGGAATAAAATTTGATTAAGTTAATGGGTCCTAAGTAGGTATTAGCTGTTACAATTGATTCCAATAATAGGTATGGCAAAAGCGCCCGAACGCACGGAAATTGGTTCTAGTTTCTACAAGGTCCGTATAATAAACGACTCCGGATGTAACTTGTACACTATCCAACATAATATTGCGTTCATTCTGCCAAAGAACACACTCCCACAAGGTGTGATGTGCGGACTGTTCAAATTCACAGTTCGATGTAGAACACTGACACAAAGGCGAAGGAACAAGTTTAAAAGAATAGAGTTTACTTTTAAAGTTGCCATGACCTGTGAGAAATTGGGCAACGCAGTGGTCACAATCCTATCAGTTGGAATCATTTTGAAGTTTAATCCTATTCCATTGCTCCCGCTTAAATAATTCTATGCACGTTGTTGAACTGTCAAAACAAAACCCATTGCTACTGGATAATGTGTTGCGCAATTACCCTGCTGTTTGGCACTATATTTGAATTTCGCTTGGAATTTATAGTTCTTTTTATTTGTGTTTAAATTTTATGCGAAGATATTTAACACAATGTAAATTGCTTTATGATTAAATGAAATGAAAAGAAACTGGTCTACGATGAAAATAGTATGAAATATTCATGTAACAAAAAAAATAAAAATAAATTACAGGTAATCATGTCAGGTATGAAGTATGGAGAAAAAAGTTTTGTCTATACGTTTTTGAGGCCCTGGCTACGAGATGGATTACTCGTCAGTAACGGTATGCTCATTTAATAAAAATATGTATAGGTAGTTATTTACTCACATTACACTCAAACTTCTGATGATACTGCACCTCCTATAACTTCTTTAACTAATTTTGTTTCTTTTAGGTGCAAAATGGCAAGATCGCAGGAAAATCCTTACGCCTGCTTTTCATTTCAACATATTGAAACAGTTTTTTGAAATAATCGAGGAAAATAGCCATAGATTCCTCGATAGCTTAGAGGAAACCGCTGGAACACCCATTGATATTACACCTGTACTCTCGGAATTTACTCTCAACTCTATTTGTGGTATGGTTTCCTAACGTGCAATTAAATCAGATTCATCAATTCTAATCATTTATTTATTTGCAAACTAAATAAATCATTTATTTATTTGCAAACTAAATAAATAATTTATTTTTTATAAACATCAAATAAATAAATTATTTGAATTGATGTTACATGTGGGTAATTAATTGGAACAATGAAAGTTAGTTCTTCATGTTCGACCTTTACATGGGCATGCAAATCATAGGTAATCAATAAAATATTAGATATGATTATGATTTGCATGTCCATGTGTGATATGTATTATAATAATTCCATTTTATAAATTAATATCAATTAATTTGAAATACAACAAATAAAAAAATAAATCAAATGTCACTGGATTATACAACGTTATTTTTGGTTTATGCGAAACCTGAATATAGTTTGTTCAGAATAAGCAACTGAATCGATTCCAATCATTTTTACACCATGTTTTATTTTTTCACAAATACATTTAGAAGTTGTTGCTGAGCGGGCTACGCAGTTTACGCTCGTGCATGCCCGCGCTCAGCTGATGCCACAGGTCAATGTCCCGGCTCGCCCGCCTGAACGATACATGGACCATGGTTTTGTTGGGACAACCAAGTAGGATAACAAGGTCATAACTTAGTGGTTTTTCATGATATCTTTTTGAAATTTTGTACAAGGATTCTTTACTTAAAAATACTGGACACGTGTTGGTTTCGCAAAAACAAAAAATAATGTTGTATAATAATAGTATATTAATAAGGTACTTGAATGTTACATCTCTTTAAATTATATCTTTTGGATTGGATTGAATTGAATTTCATATTTTAGAAACAGCAATGGGGACTCAAATGAGAGATGACAACTCGGCAGCAAAATCCTACAAGAAGGCCATATACGATATGGGTGGGGTTTTAATAAATAGATTTATGAGGGTATATCTGTACCCCGATTTTATTTATAAGTGGACACCATTAGGAAGACGAGAAAATAAATATTTGAAAGTGGTTCACAGCTTTACTGAGAATGTAATAAAGCAAAGAAGAGAATACAGAGAAAAAAATGAATTAAATCATAATGAAGGAACTCAAGCAGATGAAAACGACACATACTTGTTTAAGAAAAAGAAGAAAACTGCAATGCTAGATTTACTCCTATCTGCTGAAAAAGAGGGCCTTATTGATGGAGTTGGCATTCAAGAGGAAGTGGACACATTCATGTTTGAAGTTAGTCACTACTGATGTACAGCCAATGGATTCTGTCAAAATCTCAAAGTGTAAATTTTGTTTGACTCCACGGTTAGCGCAGTGGTTAAGCTATTGACTGCTGCGCAGCGCGTCGCGCGTTTTATTCCCGCAAGGAACAAATATTTGTATGACCTACAAGTAGTTGTTCCGGGTTTAGCTGTTTATGTATGTGAGTTTAAATGTTAGTAAACGGACCCACGATACAGGAGAAATTCCAAGTGTGGGGCAACTTTTTTTTTTAAAAAAAAAAAGAAAAGTCAAAAGAAAAGTGAAGTGAGCTAGGCGTGTCTTTCCATCTGAAGACACTGATGACTGATGGGATTGATACTGATGACATTGATGACTGATGGGATTTATACTGATGAGTCACTTTAACCTCGACTTTTTTTTTGTTCCTGGGTGGAAAATGCTCATGCATGTTCGCCGCTCTGGGGTGGGCGACGGTTTACGACGGTCGGTGTCTCTTTTGTCACGCGCGGGGCCGTGGGTGTCCATGATTCTGCCACTCACACGCCCACACTCTCGTGCTGGCCCGGTCTGTCCGGTCATCGTCTCCTGCACGGGGTAGTGAGGTGTTAAACTACCCCGTGCATCGCCTCAGGGGCGCGGACCGAAACTCGCGCGCGCCTCCGCATCGAGGTCCATCGAATAGGGGGCGGGGACTTCCCCATGTTCCTCAACCCTGGACCCATTCATGGGGGCTGGAAAAGGGCGTTGTCCGCCCATACCCTGCGCCCGGTGCGGCTTCTGCGGCCCGGGAAGGAAGTTGAGATCTCCCTCTCCCGTTCCGCAGCTTCTTTCTGCAACATCACATCCTCGCAGAAGGACACTACCGCGTCCCACGAATCTGGGCTACCGCGCCACTATCCTCCGCACTACTGCCGGTAGCATCAGGTCGCCTCCTACTTCATCTGTGAGTCTGTGAGGACACGGTGCTGCGCCGTGTCTGCCTTGCAATGAACGCAGTGTCTATGCGACGCAGGTACTTGCAGAATCAGCCGTGCCCCGACAGTACCTGCGTCGCCCTGATTGACAGGGAGCCGTGCCGTCGTTCGAGGCAGTCATCGAGTACTGGCTGGATCGCCTCGATGGTAGTGAGATCGGTGGAAGGGCGCAAAAGCCTTTACCGCCAGTCCGCCACTAGGACCTGATGGAGCTCCTCTCGGCGCAGCTCGACCTGCCGCTGCACTGGACTGGAGCCCCGTGCCCGCTCTTCCTCGCGCCATCGGTACAATGACGTGCGTACTTTTGCCTCTAGGTCCCAGGGCGGAGATCCGGCCAGGACACAAGGCGCCTCGTAGGAAATCGGGTGATACCTGCGGACGACCCTAACGGCCATCCCCCTCTGTGGTTTGCGCAGAATGGCGAGAGTTCCGGCCGTCAGGTCCATCGGCCACACAGGGGCCTCATACAGGGCCATGGACCGCACGATTCCGCCTACAGGCGGCTGTACGTGGCAACTTTGATAGCGCACCCGCTGCATCCATCTGCTTGGGCGCCAGTCGCCGGAAGTGAGGCCCGAATTCCCATCGGAAGTCGAGCACTAGTCCTAGATATTTCATGGTGGACTCGATAGCTATCCGGGTCCCGACCCTAACCTCGCCTCACCTAATTTTTCACTTTGAGAATTTTGCAGAATAGATTGCCAGTATCGCCATTTTATGTGTATTCAGTACCTACATTTTATTAATTCTCATATAATTTTCAGGGACATGACACAACTGCAAGTGGATTAACATTTTGTTTTATGTTGCTTGCCAATCATAAAGAAATTCAGGTAAGTTCCCTATCCATTCACTCTCCCAGGGTAAATTAATCTATTGTATGGAGTGACGTGTTTTTTTAAACTGGTTAGAATTAGAGTAGGCTTTTACCCAAGCATGAATTTATTTAGATCAGGTTTAAACCACCTGAATAATTATTTATCAGTTCTTTATAAAAAATTACAGCTTAAGTTGTCACTTTTGCATTAAGAACTTTGACTTAACCTCAATAAATACAGAGTTTTGGCGGGAAAGTCAAACTGAGTGTCACGCTCATTTTTCATTGGACTTTTAAAATTATTTATAGTGTTGTTTACTAAACAAAGCGCGTGATTTATGTAGTAAAAGTGCATTTAGTCAATAATTTATAAAGAACATTGAAATATTGTAGCATAGTGGCCACATCATGACTTTACCCCAAACCCCTCCTAGTCGGCTCACGCGGGAAACGAAAGGAGATAGGAGGATAAGTTTAGGTAACAAAAGAAAACAAGAATAACGAAGAAATGGCTCAAAGGTCTTAGCAACCAAGCCAAAAACTCCTATAAAAAAAAAAAACGAGTGTGCTTATGACCACACGACTGAAGTGAAACTTCTTTTGCACCATCTGTATGTATATATATATATATATATATATATATATATATATATATATATATATATGTGTACAATATATACATGTATACACATATACATATATTAATTTTCTATAAATATTTAAATTTATTTCATGCTTTCATTTATAAATTAATATTTAAGCATAGACCTCCAATTTAAAAAAAAAAAAAAGAAAAAAAGTGGATTCCCTCGGGGCCAAAAGGTCGGGCTCTTCCTCCTGAATCAGGGGACCCCAAACTCGGGTAGTCCACGACCTCTGGTTCCCGAGATAATCCACGGGGGGGTGAGGTAATCAATGAGGGGGGTCGGGGGGTGTTCGCAGCGTCATGTTCTCGAAGAAATTCATAGTTCTTAATCAATCAAGGTACTTAGCTTAATAATTGAGCTTATGAGGCTCGAAAGCAATTTGTACTTTGTGTCCAATTATCGTATTGTGACGATATCTTAAAGCTTCTATACTTTCAATTATATCAGAAATGTTCAGCAAAAATATATAAAACAATATAAAGGCCAGAACAGAACGAAATTTATAAATTTATTTGTGCTCTTAGGTAATCAATTGTTAACAAATCTTAAAAAGATCCAAAAAATTTATATTGCCTTCGGCGAGATGCGAACTCACAACTTCATACTCGACTCAATTGTTAACAAATCTTAAAAAGATCCAAAAAATATATATTGCCTTCGGCGAGATGCGAACTCACAACTTCATACTCGACAGGTCATGCAATATTTACATGAGCCAACTCCTTGTTTGTATTACAGACGAAATAGGACTATACTCTGCTTCCGTTCGCCTTCATCATTTTTTTTCCTATAATTTTTCGTAACGCTTTCGCTAGTTTACTCCCCAAGTCAAGCGTGCCTAAAGAAGTTTCACTTCAAAAACCTCAATAAAGTTCGAAATACAAACACTGACTTAAAGGAATGGAACTAAAGTTAGATCTCGTTTTGTAAGGGGTTTAATGTTTTACTCATGACTAACAAAAATACCTTATAAAAAGAAGGAATTATTGATCCAAAGAACTGAAAATTAAAAAATATAGCGTCAAAGTTAATAACAAAACATGTTTTAGGATAAAATCGCAGAGGAGCTAAAAGAAATATATGGTGATTCGGACCGACCTATTAAGATGGAAGATTTATCGAGGATGAAGTATTTAGAATGCTGTATCAAAGAATCCTTGCGGATGTACCCTCCAGTACATTTCATAAGTCGCAAAATAACCGAAGACACTGTATTGAGTATGTACCATTGCATTTAGGTATACTGAAAGATGTCTACATATTATGCCTTAAGTACCTACTTCTGACTTCCCTAATCCAAAAACAATTAAACTCCAGGCCATCGAGCCGCGGGCTTCGTGGCTGTGAGCTGCCCATTGCTCGCCGCCAGGTAAGCACCAGGCCCGGGTCAACGGCGCGTGGTATCCACGCACGCCTCACTGAGATTCAGTACACAGTGACGGGGTCCAGAAGGACCGATGCCTACCAGGGCGGCGGGTTGTTCAAAAGAGATACCGTAGCGCACAGGCAAGTGTAGGAACACTGCTGGCGTTTAGTCGGTAAAAGTCTGACAAGCCCTTACGCTCCGTCCAGAGCGGGAGAGGTCTTTGCTGATTTCTCAAAATGAAATGTCAAATTAGATTAGCTAGTAAAACTTCACAGGCTTGACGGGTATCGTATCGTATCATGTATGCCCAATAAAACAAATAATAATATTAACATTCTAAACTTTTCCCACTATGCAACAGCTGTATAAGGCCGCTGGTGCTTGTACTTAACTGAAATTATGGGAATGGAAAACCAAACTGTGGAGTTTCGCTAGAAAATTTAATTGTGTAAATATCTTTTCAGGTAACTATAAAGTTCCGGCTGGCGTTTTATGTCACATCCTTATTATAAGCCTGCACTATCGTCCCGATTTGTTCAAGAATCCGAAACAGTTTGATCCGGACCGGTTTCTGCCCGAAAACAGTGTGGATCGACATCCCTACGCGTATGTACCCTTCAGTGCCGGCCCCAGGAACTGTATAGGTAACTATGCCATTCAATAATTTTATTCGTCCAGATTAAGCACGATTAGTGGAGGACAAGCGATCAGATGTTTTATGCATTTAGCAAAGCCAAGCTAGTTCAACCTATCTATTCCGTAAAAAGGTTGATGTGACCCATCTATAGTGCCAAACCACGTCATCAAGTAAAATAAAAACTCACTATAAGCTCACCTTACCTAAGTTCTCACGGTGAGTATTTTATAGATTAAACGGCAGATCTAAGTTGCATATTAAGAGGTGACTCTAGTGCCGAGAAATTTGAAAAATAGGTGTTTGAAGAAACTGTTGCCGTCGCGCCGCTTCCAACCTCTCCCCTTAAAGTGCGAAAGGGACAGTTGCAGCTCAGGCTGATTTTACCTAAAAAAACGTTGTCCAAAAGACGTTTCGTATTCTGTTGTTTTCTTTTTCAAAACATGACAGATCTCAATTATTTATATATCAAAATTTAGAAAAAAGTATACCTATGCTTGTATTATTTTCTTTTTTGTCAAAAACTTATAACATTTGTGTATAGATCTATATTATGTATAGATATATATAGGGTGATATAGATCTATATTAAATCAACAATGTATTTAAGGTATTAAATTGGATAAGGATTAATGCTGTATTGGTTAAAATCGCTTCAAAATTAGCCGGTATTTGTCGTAAAAAGTAAATGACAAAAAAAATATATTGTGGGATATCTATAAGATAGACATATACCATCGTGGACTTTTTTGTAGACCTTTTCAATGTGTACAATATTTAGTACATTATTTTGATAAATCTCGTAGGGTTCATGGAAAAAATGTAATTATTTACGACATCACATTAGAAACCTCAAAAATAATAGTACATACTTCTCCAAAATTTCATGGATGTTATTATACACATAAGCCTTTTTTTTTGTTTAATACTTATATACTAGTGCTTGACTACGATCCGCCTGATGGTAAGCAGTGATGCAATCGTTGATGGTAAAGCGCGCTAGTTTATTTAGCCTATCCACTAAAAAAACTTAGTGAATAGGAAGGGAGACGGCAGTTGAGCGAGGTGATGCAATGTTAAACTCAACAACACGACCAACGATGCTGCGCCACAGGGAGATTGATCTGGAGATCCTCCACGACCAAACTCCCGACACAACATCATTTGGCGCATCATAACCGGCACACATCGCAGCACAACTGCTCAGACCCGTCCTCCGTATGGCTTCACCAGACATCATTCCGGAACACGAAGAATTCTTCACTCTATCTTTTTATCACTCTATCTAACTATTAAAAAAACCGTATCAAAATCCGTTGCGTAGTTTTAGATTTAATCATACAAAGGGAAATAAGGAAAGTGAATGTGATTTTGTTTTATAATATGTAAGTAGTGAAGTTTTGGAAAAATACAAATGACAGGGGCACGTATAATAAAGATGTAAAATTGTAAAAAAAATGCCCTTAAAGCGTTATCTACGAATAAAACAGCGGAATACGTTTGTATAGAGAAATCGCCTCTAGGGTTAGAGTCCCCTCTTAACTGACAAAAGCGTGCACTGACTGCGATAACAGAGGTCCTCTCAACCTGTGTGGTCTCATTTCAGACATGACACATTATCTGATCAAGGATTATGTCTGGACTATGAAGGACACAGGAATAAGTCGTGGTGGCCTAGTGGTCAAAACATCAGCCTCTCAAGTATGAGTGCGCGGGTTCGATTCCAAGTCAGGCAAGTACCAATGTAACTTTTCTAAAGTTATATGTACTTTCTAAGTATATCTTGGACACCAATGACTGAAGGTGAAGGAAAACACCTTGAGGAAATCTGGACTAAGTCTGAAATCGCCTACCCGCATTGAGCAAGCGTGGTGATTACGCTCAATCCTTCTCTGTATGAGAGGAGACCTGTGCCCAGCAGTGGGACGATAAAAAGGTTGATGACAAATGAAGGACACATTGTGAGTTCGTTTCAGCCTTTTTAATGAGCGTAGTCAGACAGATAATCTTATATAATTTTTAAAATATTATTAATGTGTATACGTGAAATCTATTTACAGATATAAAACTATTTAGGAAATATGATAACGATGATGTCTGATGACTCTGGCAGGAGTATTCTCACTAAGGGTCTACTGACATTAGAAGATCTGAAATTATGATAAGCTTTTTATACTACTTTCAGGTCAAAAATTTGCTATGATCGAAATGAAGATAGCTGTCGCGAACGTGTTGCGAAAGTTCGAGTTGGCCCCCGTCACTCGCCCCTCCGATATCAGATTTACTGCTGATCTCGTGCTTCGGAATGATGGGCCAGTGCTTGTCAACTTCATAAAGCGAAAAAAATAGGAACAAATAAGTACCTACCTGCTGCATGCTTGCCAGATACTTTTTAGACACCTATCTTTTTTTTCTTCGTAAAGTTGAATAATGAAATTTTGTTTTTAATTAAAGGTTTTTAAGTTGCGTAGTTGTTTTTATTTCTTCTTGAATATAGTGTCCCTGTGTCCGCCATCATCATGATCATCATTTCAGCCGAAAGACGTCCAAGGAACTCCACGACGACCGGTCCTACGCCTCCCGCATCCAGCGGTTTCCTGCGACCTTCACCAGGTTGTCGGAGGCCTACCCACGCTGCGTCTTCCGGTGCGTGGTCGCCACTCGAGAACCCGTCGGCCCCATCGGGCATCGGTCCTACGGGCAATGTGTCCAGCTCAATGCCACTTTAGTGTTGCAATCTTCGGGCTATGTCGTTTACTCTCTCTTCTGTCCGTATATAGAAAGGTGTTTACAAAAATTTTAATGCTTGTATTTATAAACTTGAAACTTAGCACGAATATTTATCTAAGTAAATTATGAAGATTGATTTGATAACAGTTTTTGATTTTCTAAAATATCGTCTAACAAGGAATTAGGGAGTTTTAAATCTTGGATTTAAGAATTTAAGTGCACGGTCAGATTTTTACCTTTATACTTTGAATCAAATTTAAAGAACAATGTGTATCAGGAGTTTTTGAAAATCTGCTTCTGACAGGCTGAGAAGGGGTACCTAGTCAATTTTACAGGCGAGGATTTTGTTGCGTGGCTGTGTCGGTGAAAAGTGGGGATACAGTTTACATGAAAAATCTAATTATGAACTTGGCAAAAATACCTACTCGCCTAAGCAAATAACAAAGTTAAGAAAAGAGACAGAGTAAAAGTAAATATATTAAAAAAAATAAAAATACGTACTTTTTCCGCACATATCGTTAGATACAAAGGCGGGTTTAATGGTCTTTATGGGCTAGGTTTCATCTCTTTAGCTTGTTGCCATGGAAAATTTCCTTGTTTTACGCGGTCGAAGTTTTGGGTTGAGTCTAACATATAGATAAATGAAAGTCTCATCTCGAGATGAAACCCAGTTGATCAATTCTGTAAAAATCGCATCATAAGTTAGCTCTTTTCATATCAAATCAAATCAAATCAAAAGTCATTTATTCAAATTAGGCTGAGAATCCGCACTTTTTGAACGTCAATATTACATAAGACAGTCCCCCAAAACGACAACCCATCGACACTTCCTAGTGCTTTCTCTGGGAAGAAGAAGTGGCGGAAGAAACTCCCCAGAAGCACAGCTGTCTGTTCATTAAAAAAAAACACATTACTTTATTACCATAATAGATATACCTGTAGTACGGCAACTCTGATTCTTCAAGGTTGTATTTGAGAGCAAGTTGTTCATTAATTATCCGGGCTACAAGGTTGTGTCTATGCAAGTACAAGTACAAGTACGTTAGCTGACAAGAATATCCTTAGATAATGTGTCTGATTGATTCCTCCGGTCGGTGACAAGCCCGACAGATATCAAAGGTGCCATCTTTCACAATCAATTTCCAGTAATTGTTCGTCATCATAACTTTATCCATAATTGCACATACAAAACCTTTAGTTTCCTCAAATAGGTCACCGAAATGCAGCCAGGTTACGGACGCTGGTAAATTTACATCGGCCCATTAACGGCCCCGGAAAACCGACCGTGTATCTCCTTACTCTGCCATACCTCCATGTGATCATTGTGTCAAGTACTACTGGTTTGCGCCACTTCTCTTTAGCCAAGGAGAGCGGAGTGAGGCCCTTGTCAACCGCGACCACATCTCGATGCATTCCCACATTGGTTTTTAGAAAATATTTCCTGAGGCTGCGTAACTCGCAATTGCGGAGGGTCTTAGTGCAAGTCTTATTATTAGAATCTATTTTTTCTATTCCTGTTTTATGTCTAAAAATAGTGCGAATTATTCGAATATTATGTAACAACTATACGCAGCGTCTCTAGTGAATAAGTACCTACTGTGACAATGAATGTCTATACAAAAACCAATTTTTTATTAGTTGAATAATAACTAAATGACGGTAATAATAATTAGAGGCTATATTATAAAAGACTCGTTCTCATTGTATAATTTTTCACAACCTCTGCAAATGATGGTGCTTGGAACGGTACCAGAGGAAAATAAACCAGATTGAACTAACTAGGAAGGCCGAGACTGAGTTGCTGTGACTACTCAGGGCAGGGTAACAATTGAACGTAGTCTATGTTTGTTGTTTTCAGTTTATAAACCTATCTAATAATAAACATATATATAATTGGTATCATTTATTTACAATATTGTTCATTGGACATAAGACCTTCTTTTTTAAAAAAAAACGTGTGCAAAATTAGTACCTACCTATGATTGTTTATGCATGCAAACACATTATTTCTGGAAAATATTTATAGCGTACCTATGTGTTTACATTTGTATCTTTGAAAGTTATCAGTTGTGTCCATTTTGTTTATAATCATACTCCCGTTTGGACGCTTTTTAACAAATATGTTAGTTTACCTTTTAGTTTTCGGAATATTTTTGTGTGTTTTACATTTATTGCTTAATTACAATGAACGTGCTAGATTGATTAAGAAGCTCCCAGGGCCACCGGATGACTTTATTATAGGAAATGCACTTCGGATTATCCGTTCTCCAGGGCCTCAATTCTGTAACTTTGTCTTAAGCAACATGCCATAGATATTTTATCGACACACTATAGGAATTATTTTGCGACTGTTGCAAATAGGGCATTCTACAACAACTTCAATAACGTTTCTGTAGTGTGTCTATAGTATCTCTATATTGTATCAGCACAATCATTTTCAGTGTTGCTAACAAAAAACCTACCATGCGATTATAGAGGTGCGCCAAAGCTACTACTTACTAAAATCTTTTTTTAACAATAAAATCTTTATATTAAATGATTGTTTTAATAATTTAAGACCGTTTTATTATCAAAAACATTAAATTTAACTAAAAACGTGCCTTTACTTAAAAAAGAAAAAGATTTTTATCACAACAATTTTGTTATTGACATTCTAAAACCATAATTGGCTTAAAGGTCTAGTAACCGAGCCAGAATCTTACAATAAAAAAGAAAACTTAAACAAACAAAACTTTGAGCGGCTGTTTTGGTTTCAAAAGCGTTTTCTTGTTAGAATTCTAGATTAATAGACTCAACTTTCTTTATTTTTAATGGGAAGTAAAATAAGAACCGAATCAAGTTCTTCCAATAGTTTTATCACAGACAGATAAGAGCCCGCCGCCATCGCTCAATTCCGAGGGCACTTTAGCAAATTTTTGGATTCCTAATTTCATTCAACATTGCGAAAAGGTAAGTAAGAATTTATAGTAACATAAGTTTGGTGAAGTGTGTTACAATAACTTTTGAGTTATGATATGAACTTACACATACATAACTTCATTTTAGGATCGACAATATCATGGGAAGTGTGAGCGTTAACCAACTCTCGGCTCTCATGGATTTTTTAGAGTCCAACCGAGAGTTGGCTCTTGGCTATTGCAACAGGAGCAAAGAAGGTCGCAGTGAGGCTAGGCGGCTTTGGGAGGAATGCTCTATTGTACTCAACAGCGTCTCTGCAAACTGTGTGCAAAAACGCCAGATCAATGGAGACTGGTAAGAATAAGATACCTACTTACTCTTGTTTATGTATATTTTTAAATGCCCTTTACTTACATTATTCTTTTTCTACCTTTTTCAGTACTACAATGAGTACAAATCTAAAGTTCTAAAAAAAATTAAAATGGAGAAGGCTGAAATGTCAGCTACAGGTGGGTGCATAATAATAATTTTATGTAATTATCACTCCATTAATAATTATCATTAAGTTCTACCTTAATAGTTATTTACAACTGTGTAGTTTTCAATGGTAAATAATTTGGCTTTTAGGAGGGGGACCTTCAAGCTTGAAAAAGCTTTCACCAATACAGGAGAGGCTGTACAATATACTTGGACGCGACATAGGGGAGCCCTTACCAGGGGTCCGCCATAATCCTCTCATCACGTCACAGTCTGTGAGTTTTATAACTTAAATTTGAGAAATTGAATAATCGTATCGGTAAGAGATATGTAATGGTTTTGCTGGGCACTGGGCATAGTTAATGCTGGGTACCCAGCAGTACAGACAACATACTTTGATGTCAGCCTTTCACTTACTTTCCCTTGATTTTAATTCAAAAACATATACCGCATTGGATTAATATCATTATTTAAGGTCAATGAGTTGGAAGACATACAAATAAGACACTATTTTTTTTAAACTTTACAGCAAAGCAGTCAAGCTTCAGTGGGGGTGGTGCAGATTCCTCTAGCTGTGAGTTTTCCTTTTCATATTTATTAGAAGAATATAATAGTTTAACAGGGCATTTTTTTTCAATCTGACTTTTCTTCCCCTTATTTAAACCAAGAATAAAATACCTTTTCTATGTATTACCTATATTCCATTTTTCATTTTTCTAGCCTAGAAAATAAATTTCTTTTAAAACACTTAAATTTTAAAAAAATATATGTAAACACTTATATACTGTTAGTTTGAAATTGATTGTGCTAATGAGTGCACAATTTATATTAATAATATTATACAATACCTACTCAATAAAATTGAAAATATTTAAGTAGTTTATTATGATTAATATTAATAAAGATAATAATGTCATTCGTGCAATATATACATATATATTATAAAAATAAAATTTAGTATACCACTATATAAATACCTTAAAAGCATATAATACAGTTCTTTAATGATACTATTTTAATTATTATTTATATTGTTTTTCCTTAACAAGAGCTTCTTCATCCTCTCTCCTATTAAATAATATAGTACTTTGCTGTGCCCAACAGAGTCCATATAATTGATTCTATATTTTATTACACCAACTATTGTGTACACATCATGGAATGCAATACATGATTAAATATTGAAACTTATTATTTTTTGCTATATAGTAATAGCTACCCATATGAATAATATTTGTATTTTCATTACACAGGAAAACAGTCAAATTATAGAAGAGGTGGTGCAAATGGTGTGTTTTATTTTATATTAAAATTATCTTTTGTTAATTTTATTTGAAATGGGTACTAACAATTTTTCCTTTTACAGCTAGATGATAATACAGATATTGCACACAACACTGATGCAGTGCTGGAGTTGCCAATATCTGAGCCTGAGCTGCAACTGTCAGGAGTAGAACCCACCACAAGCCAGGAGGCTGACAGGGTGCTAGAACCTAGCACACCTACTTCTGCACTGCGGCAGCCTTTGCCAGCTCTACGGCGACGTCGACGCCGCGCTCAGAGAAGTCATTTGGAAGTTAACAGAAGTGGTGGGTATTAATCTTATTTCTGTTTAATTATTTGCCTGCCCCATATTTTGTTGCTATAAAGTTTTAAATTTATCTAAAAGAATATGTTACTACGCAAGAGGCATCTGCAAGGCTGGAGGCTATGGAGCGTTTAAGCACAGAGGCAACAAGGGAGCATGCCCAAGCCACTAATAGACTGGCAGCTGCATTAGAGGCAATAGCAGAGAGACTAAGAGAGCCAATAACCATTGTCCTTCAAAACTCCCCACAAACTGTATGTATTATATAATTTGTATTAACTTGTAACTCTGTAAAAATGGTTATAGTCATCAGAATCAATAAGGCACTGAACAGCTTTTCAGCGTGCCTTCTGATTTTGTTGATAATCACTATGAAATTACTTAAATTTTACAGTGATGGTTATGTCACATTATTTTATTTGTAAGAAGGGAAGCCTGGGGTGTTAAACCTAAGCATATACCTTATATCCAGTAGTGGCAGCCTTTTGGCTGATAAATAAAATATAAATTACAAAACACAACTTTAAATTGTAAAACTCTTTTAATTTTGTCAATTAAATTGGGTTTTCTCTCCACAGCCTTGAAATGAGCGACTGCTGAATCGCCCGGCCTCTTTGCAGCTCTGGGTTGACACGGTGGTGCCCCGGATTCTCCATGCTTCTTGTCTGATCTACAACCTGTGATTAATTAATAAATAAGACTAATTAGATTTCTTAGAATGATAGTGTGATTATAGATACTTACAATTATATACTTTTAATGTGTAACTTAGAAGAATAATT
Source organism: Sesamia inferens (assembly GCA_037179545.1). NCBI lineage: Eukaryota > Metazoa > Arthropoda > Insecta > Lepidoptera > Noctuidae > Sesamia > Sesamia inferens. Next base: position 23,554,369 of record CM073923.1, read on the forward strand.
TTACCAATGATACATGCTGTTGGTTATCACTACCAACAGCACGTGCATCATTGTTTAGTATTAGTCTTCTAAATTATACGTTTAGAGATGTGATATTTTTTTTTAACTTTGTTGATTTTTGTTTGAAATTTTATTGTTAGTTTTATAAAAAATATACCAAATTTATTTTTTTATTTAGACAAGTTGTTAATTGTGAACTGTATTTAAAATAGATAATATTAGAATCATCTTGTCTTCTCAGTTACACATTCACAGATTTGATATATGTATATCTTTTTTAACTTTGTTGATTTTTGATATAAGTTTTATTGTTAGTGTTTATAAAAATATACCAATTTTATTTTTTTATTTAGATAGGTAGTGAATTGTTAACTGTATTTATAATATATAACATTGGAATCATCTTGTTTTTTAATTTCTTTATTTTAAAAATGTAAGACTTGCCTGATATTGTAGCTGATGCTCCATTTCTTCTTCCTCGCTTGTCAGCAATGTGACTGGTAGCCTGCAGCGGTTAGCAATGTTGTGTAGCATGCAACATGCATTTATTATTTTCCCAGCAGTGGTGGGGTCATGGCTCTTGCTGCTAACAAACATCTGAAAACGGATATCAGTTATTATTATTTATCTAGACATACATCATCATATCACCTCATACATACCTTCTCTAAGAAGCTGGTTTAGGCTGTAGTAGCATGTCTGGGACTCGACAAATAAATGTTATTTAAATGTATGGATGTTAATTATAGGTATTTTATATAAAATATCAAACCTAAATCGAGCCTTCAAAACTCCTATGCAACGTTCTACTGTGTTGCGTGTTGACACATGAACTTTGTAATAATTGTGTTCAGCAGTCCCCTCCCTTGTATCCAAAATAGGTGTCATCATAGTCGGCCGTAAAGGATAACCGCTATCACCTAAAATTGATATATAGTTGATTACTACTCCTATAGATTGTTGTTATTATTTATTTAGATCTGTGATCTTATAATAAATAGTATGTAATTGATACCTAACAAAAACACTTCCTCCCAGCGCTTGACAGCTCATTTAGATGCCGACACAGTGGGTGTGTTTGCCACACCATAGAATCATGTGCTGAACCCGGGCTGCTTGCATCAACACACAATATATTTAGTTTTGCATCACAAATCTGTAATAAAGTTTATTATACTTAACTTAATATGCTAACTTAGAATTTGTAGAATTTTGTGACAACAAATTATTGATACATGATTGTGTCTAAAAATAAATATCAACTTACAATCATGACATTCAGAGTATGGTAGCCTTTTCGGTTATAATATCGCTCTTCATGAAGTACTGGCCTCAATCAAGCAACATGTGTCCCATCAATACAACCCAGTACACCCGGGAAACCAAAATATGAGTAAAATCTGTAAATAATAACATAAACAAACAAAATTAACAACTTTTATCTCAAAACTATGAATTATTGATGTTAAAAATAACACTCACTTTGCCTTGATTGCATTTTTTTCTTGGGGATTCATTGGCCAAACTATGTATTTGTTTTTGGTAAATTTGGTTCATTGCATCAGTTGCTTGTTTCACAGCTCTTGACACTGTAGTCTGCGAGACATTATGTAATGCGCTTTGGCCAACCAGTGTTTGGTATGACCCACCCTGTGGCATATAAGTTCAGCGCAATAAGTACCTGAAATGTTTAGACGTTTTAAATTTAATTTGTGAGTAAAAACTTTGGCTATTAATAACTGTGATAGTTTAATTTAATCACTCATAATTATAATTTATCGTCAAACCTTTAATTCAGCAGGGATTCCACTTCACCGTCGTTGTCTCGGGAGGAGGGAATGGGCTCGTTAATTAGCTCCCTTACTTGCTCCATGCCAAGTCGAAACGTTTTTATAAACTCTGTCTCGGGAAGTTCACTAAAAGCATTTACTTGCAGTCTCATGAGTGCCCGAGATTTGCGGCGCTGGCGCAAAAACAAACGTTGACGGGCAGCATTATAAGCCAGAGTCAAGATATGCATAAGCCACCGCAAATTAGGCAAAGAAGGCCTCATTATGTAGAAAACTTATGTCCACTTTAATAACATTACAACTTAAAACGCGCGCACACACGGACACTTCACTTTATATCAAAAAAATAAACAAATATGAAGCAAATCATAGGCAAAAAGGGTGTCGTTGTTCGATAACGGCTCTATAGCCAAAACACTATTCAAAAACGATAGAGACAACTGTCAAATACGCTTAAATTTTTTACAGAATACGGTAACTTTAGCTATCACAATGACATAGACACATTATAAGGATACAGATTACCCATTATTACTATGGCGTTTCAATAACAGTTGTGTGGCAAGTCTATGGTCATAAATAAGTTATAGAATGTCAAATGTCGGTGACTATCCTACTGAGACACTACAGACACAGTATTGACAAGTTGTTTAGTTTACAGAATTGGGGCCCAGGTGAGGCTTCAAATGACCATTCAAAATTGTACTACAGCATTTAGTTATATTTTTTTTATTGTCTATTTTTTTAAATTTAATTTACATGTACAGCACTGTATTAACACAATAACTTAAAAATATATTTCTACAGCCAATGCTAATCCTATGTAGTACCTACCAAGCTGCCTACATTTTTATTTTAACTTTAAAGGTAAATTAAATTTTGATTAAAAAAACACAGAGACTTAATGTGACTTCAAAAAGTTTTTAGTTAGGATTTAGTTGAGTTAATCTTTCAAAGTTTAATTATTTTAATATATCGTTTGATTCCAGTCGAACTAATGAAATTAGGAAGGGATAACGCTAAGAAATGGAATGGAATATACAGAGTGTGGGCGTGGCCTTTCGGCGCAGTAGTCATCTACAATCCGGAAGACATCGAGGTTGGTATATATACATATAAATAACAAATAATCCCTGCGCCATAATTTTATTACACACTGGTTCAGATTCTCTTGTTCACAAACTAAACTAACTTTAAGTTAAGTGCATTTTTTTCTTTCCATGTCATTAAGAAAAGGATAGAAGATGACATTTTAATTTAGTCCTGTCAAATTATCATTCTCCATAGAAAGTTTAGGCGCGATTATAAACATGGCGACCAAAATATAGGCGCGGACATTATTTTCTTTCCTTTACCCGCGCCTACGGTGGCCGGGAGTTCGATGTTGTCTCCAGACCAAGGCGACTCCTGTGGCGGCTAGACGCGTGAGGGCGCTGGGATTCCCGCCGCCTCACGCGCTCCGCCTCCTCCTTTGCCAGCATCAATGCTTCACAAAAGGAGGAGACGGCCTTCCATGCATTCTCGCTCCGAACCATGGCGTGGACCAGAGTCGGACGCGACAGATCGCCGCCGATCGCCGCCTCGAGGACACGGCGTTGCTCCACCCAAGCCGGGCAGACCTCCACCGTATGCTCCACCATGTCCTCAGGGCGATCCACACAGTGGTGACACCCTGGCGTTTCCTCCCGCCTTATATGGAACAGGAACCTCCCGAAACAGCCGTGTCCGACGAGGACCTGAGTCATGCGGAAGGTGAGGGCGTTGTGGCGCTTCTCTAGCCACTCCTCAAAGAGGGGACTTACCGCTGCTATTTTGGCGTGCCCATGGTGTAAGTCCCTTTAGTCGCCTCTTACGACACCCCCGGGAGGGTATGGGAAGGTAGGTGCCTACTATTCTGAGCTCAGTACCACACGGGTCCTTACATACGCTCAATATCCTGCTGTCTTTAGCGCGCTTTAGCTTTTTCGGGTAAAAGTAAACAAAATTGCTCACAATAGTCACATTCGCAATAATAAAATACTTTACAATGTAAGCAAATGTATTGTACGACGCTGCCATTGTAAAAATCATCAATGACAATATATTAAAATAATATAATATTTAATCAGTAATTGTTTATTTCATTGTATATCTATGTAAATAGATATCTGGAAAAATTAAAAAATAAAAGTGCGAAATACCATAAAAATACAAATCAATACAAACCCCTTTACTACAAAACGAGATCTAACTTTTCCAAACTTAACCTTTGAGTCAGTGGTCAGTTTACGTCAGGAGCGCGCAAATTTGACAGGTCTAAACTGACATTTTATTTTCTGTCCTTTTCTTAATGGAATAGAAAGAAAAAGATGTACTGAACTTAAATTTAATTTAGTTTGTGACTAAGGGAGTCGGGGCCTATATTTGTATTGATTCTCTTTGATCTAATTTCGAACTTTATTAAGGTTAATCCAAAGTTCTTAATACAAAAGTGCCAATTTAGTATCGAACTAAGTTGTCATTTTATATAAAGAACTGCATTTCTATAATGATTAGGTGCATACTTCAACTAGATCCTGTTTGTACCCTATTTAAATAAAATCCATGTGTTGTAATATGGGGGAAAGGCTCTAGCCACAAAAACTTAAACACTGGAAGTGGAACTGTTAGTGTTTAGCTTTTAATTCGCGTTTCACGTACATAGAAGTTTAGCCGAAACAACTGAAAACCGCGCTTAAATTTGTTATACATAGTAAGGTCACTGTCTAAACATATTGGACCAGCACAATCACAAATCCCTTTGTCATCAATGTAATAACTTGAACTTACCTTGCGAACAATTATGGACTGGCTTTTCACTAATCTTCTGACGCTTAATATAAGACTAAAGTAATTCAGTTAAAACCGCCAAATTCACCCAAACCGACAATGAACTCGGATAAAATAATAGCGCATACCTGTCATGACTCATCTACATGCATCTGCAAATGCCTCGACATGGTATCTAATATCAAATATATATATATGTCGGAGATCGTCGATTAATTTTAATAGAAGTTGCTGATTTGATTTACGTAGTAGAGGGGCGAACGCTTGTGACGTCATTTTGTGATGGCGGCACATGGACAGAGTCGCTTTGGAAAGAGAGGTTCGTCGAACGGTGACTTTGCATCGAGACGCGGACCAAGGCACATCTCCGAACCGAAACTGTCGGTTTGCCTATTCAAATTGTTATTATGAAGATTGGAGGGTATATCTACACGTCGTGCTTCAATTCAAAACTCACCTACGAAATGGAACCTGTACCACCACACCAAGATGATGTCGACCCTACCGCTCTGCCGTCGCTGTCCCCGTCATCAGAAGTTGGATAAAGAACTACACTGCTCAAAATCTCGTTATAAATCCAGGAACAGAATAATGTGAGGCTGAAAGTGAACGTGACGTTACGAGGTGCGCTTGCTGGCGCAGAGATCGGTCCGCGCAAGGTGCGTAGCAGGCGTGTACGTGCGGCTGGACGCGGCGCTGTCACGACAGTGCTGACTGATCCTTGGCGCGCGACAGTGCTGGCTGATCCTTGGCACGGGACAGTGCTAGCTGATGATTGGCGCGCAAGGTGCGCTTGCAGAGCGCGCAAGGTGTGCTTGCGGAGCGCGCAAGGTGCGCTTGCGGAGCGCTCTGCTAGCTGCGTGGTGAATCACATCAATGGCGTGTGGCGCTGCTGGAGCTGCGTGCGGCGCAGCCGGAGCTGCGTGCGCTTTGTGGAACGCCCAAGGTTACAAGACAACATCTACTCTGCAGGCGATGAGAAGGTTTCAAGATACCCAAAACGTTTGTGGTAACGTAAAGGGGTTTTATGAGAGCTCAGAGATGTCTGGTGTGCGGCGGTTGACGGCTGCCAAGTGGCAGGTGTTTGCGAGAAATTGCCACAATCCGGTGAGTCGTACTATTTTTATTTTGATTCCGTGGCCGAATGTTCTCTTGTCAAGCAATCTGTAATTTCTTTGGTGTATGTATACACGCGCCGGTATATATACAGTGTATAAGGTTGTGCCAGTGTATTGTGTACTGAACCATTTCTTTGCGACATGATAATAAGAGTTATTTTTGCAAATATTATTTCTAGTACTACCCGATTATTTTTTGTGATAATGGGCTGAGAAATTTTAAATCAGGGTTTTAAAATTATGATGTCTGATTTGTCTTTATTTCGAAACTAAAGTTCACTGTGGCCTGTAGTTACAAGCTCACTTGAGCTGCTGATAGCATGTGTGGCTAGACTATTAAATCTTCTCAAGAGAACAAGCTGTAACGAACATAGAAATGAGTGCTATTTACGAAAAATGTAAATTTGATAGAAATGACCTAAAGTAATGAAATTTAATATTGGTGAGTTATTTGATGGCGATAATGGGGATCGTTACCTATTGAAATCGTTGATTGGAAACAGAACTTATAAGTACCCCACGATCGCATAGGTATGAAAGATTTTTCCAAGTAATATCTGCTGAGTTAGATTTTCATAATGTAGAAGATGGTGAGGAGGGTGCCTCCGCCAGCAAATGGAACACGTATCATGGCTATGTGGTCGCGCTGCACGCACTAGTCTGTAGTCGTAACTGCAATCCAGTGAGGGGTTGTTCAGAGCGCGATGGGCAACTAGTGGTGTGGCGGGGACACTAGTAGGTGTGGTCGCGCTGCACGCACTAGTCTGTAGTCGTAACTGCAACCCAGTGAGTGGTTGTTCAGAGCGCGATGGGCAACTAGTGGTGTGGCGGGGACACTAGTAGGTATGGTCGCACTGCATGCACTAGTCTGTAGTCGTAACTGCAACCCAGTGAGGGGTTGTTCAGGGGGCGATGGGCAGCTAGTGATGTGGCGGGGACCTAGTTAGATATGGTCGCACTGCATGCACTAGTCTGCTGTCGTGACTGAAACTCGGTGAGGAGTTGGTCAGGGCACGATGGGCAGATAGTGGTGTGGTGGGGACCAGGGTCTCGGAGGAGACTATTAGTTGTACGGTCATGTGTTGACCTGGGAGTCGTGGACTCTAGAGTTGGTCGTATCACAAGAGGTGATGACGATATGGGTGTCAACTATGAGTTGTCACTAGCTACTGTGGTAGCGAACCATGGTGTGTTTTCTTATTGAAGATTATGATTTTGATTTGATAATTATGAGGCTTGGAGGAACCTTTTGTATTTTCTTTTTGGAATTTGATAATTATGAGGCTTGAAGGAAGCTTTTGCGTTTAAGTTGTTAAAATGATTAAGTTGGTTTGGTTTTCTAATAGTCATAGTAATTAAACGTGACGTGTGACTGTCAGGTTGGCCGAGTTGGTTTTCTGTGCCTTTTTTTAATTTGTTACAGACATGCACGAGGACGTGCAACGGGAAATATCGAAGTTTCGCCGGAATCGGCGGTTGGCCTGGTGAACCGGATGCTGGACTCCGGGGCTGAGGGAGCTTCGGATGCGACTGGGATTGGCGCTGGGATGATGATGATGATGAAGATGATGCACGAGGACGTGCAACTAGTCAGGCTGGCCGTGTCGGAGATCGTCGATTAATTTTAATAGAAGTTGCTGATTTGATTTACGTAGTAGAGGGGCGAACGCTTGTGACGTCATTTTGTGATGGCGGCACATGGACAGAGTCGCTTTGGAAAGAGAGGTTCGTCGAACGGTGACTTTGCATCGAGACGCGGACCAAGGCACATCTCCGAACCGAAACTGTCGGTTTGCCTATTCAAATTGTTATTATGAAGATTGGAGGGTATATCTACACGTCGTGCTTCAATTCAAAACTCACCTACGAAATGGAACCTGTACCACCACACCAAGATGATGTCGACCCTACCGCTCTGCCGTCGCTGTCCCCGACATATATATATTTTTTTTTAATATTTCTAAATTAGCGCTTGACCGCAATCCCTGCTTGATAGTAAGCAGTGATGCGATCGTTGATAGTAAAGCGCGCTAGTTTATTAAGAGCCTATTCACTCAGAAAAACTGAGTGAATAGGAAGGAAGACGGCAGTTGAGCGAGGTGATGCAATGTTAAACCCAACAATACGACCAACGATGCTGCGCCAAAGGGAGATTGATCTGAAGACCCTCCACGACCAAACTCCCAACACAACAACATTTGGCGCATCGTACCCGTCACACATCGCAACACAACTGCTCAGACCCGTCCTCCGTACGGCTTCACCAGACATCATGCCGGAACACGACAAATCGTTTAGCGGCAAGGCTATGTCTGGTGGGTGGTAACTTCTGCCGGCGGCCGATGTTATGGCCTACCACCTGTAAATATCTGGGTATTTATATCGTCGAGAAGCTAGATTGGCGCACGCACACGGATACTCTCTGCTCCTGGCTTCGAAAACTAATATACAGTATGTTAAGAAAACCCTGTCCGACCCGTGAAGGTGTTGTTAGGTATCGATAACTGATTCTACTAATGCATACAAAACCGGGCTAAATTAAAAAAAAGTCCACCTAAAAAAATAAATATTATTTCGCAAAAAGAGGTAACTTAATAAATCTGCGTTATCCACCCTTCCGCGAACGGCGGCGGAGGCGGCGGAGGCGGCGGGCGGCAGGGCACGCAGCACGTGGCCGCATCGCTATTCGCTCATAATAATACCGGTGTCGTCACTTTTTAAAAAATACCAAATTTCGAGGAAGTTGGAATTAATTCGCGAGAAAAAAAGATTATTTCAAAATTCATTTGTATTGGTACTATGATGATTACGTAAAATTTTATATTATATTTGGTCATGTGTTTACCTAACCTTTATTATCCTTGTGGGTCGGACAGGGTTTTCTTAACATACTGTATTTATTTAAGGAGCTCAGATATGCGGCTGACATCGAAACAGCAATATTAATATATCGATCATTATGCGAGTCAATGATTACGTACTGTATCTCAGTATGGGGCGGTACCTTCAAAACAGTGATGCTTGGGGTGGAACGAGCTCAGCGGGCTGTTCTCAGAGTTATTTATTTCCGTAAAAGGGACTAACCCACAGCTCAGCTGTACTCAGATGCCCAAGTGCTGACAGTGAGAAAATTATATATCCTCCGATCAGTCTTGCGTCAACATTCCACGATGCCACTAGATGGCAAGCTAAGTAATCGACGACTTGGTTTTCCTGTCTGTGAATCTGTGCAATGTCGTACTGCACTTGCGCGACGACACTTTCGTGCCCAAAGCGCACTAATGTACTTATAATAAAATAAATAAAAAACTTTTAATTTATAAACTTACCTTACATAAAGTCAAACGGACTCTGAAATCATGGCTACTGCCACTGAACTTTGACGAAACAGAGAAAGTTATCATATCTATTTCTTGAGATTATAATAAACCCTTCTGGTAAATAACTGCTACACACACATATACACACATAAACACGAACACACACACACACGCACTCCCAAATACTCAATACAGACTTCTTTTAACCGCTTTAGTTTAGTTTACTTTTGTTACCTAAATTCATTTATTTTTTGTTAATCTGTTTACATAGAATTTTGTAAAATTTCCTATTGGGAGAGGGCACTGGCTCCTGTAACACAGGTATATCACCTAGCACAGGAGTCAGGGACTTCACACTTATTTGTACCAATTTTTGTGTAATAAAGATTAAAATTATTAAAAAAAAAAATACTTACATTATAATAGACTTTCTGGCATTATTTTTGCTTTATAAAAAAAATATTTGAATTAAGAATTAGGAATTTGTTCTTGAATGTGTCTAGGAAGTTTTTATAACAAAATATGTATATTGGCATCTAAACGTACATATTTTCTTGAGCCTGGTTGTCCGAACAACAATGAAAGGCAACCTGAGTTTGATGCCAGTAACAACCTACATAATAGATCAGGTAACTACTACACAAACAGTACACTTCTTAAAAACATTTTAGTAATGAAAGTGCATTAATTATTTAATTTTTATTTTCAGTTAGTCATGTCCAGTATGAAATACAGTGAAAAAAGTGTGATCTATTCAATTGTAAAACCTTGGCTGCAAGACGGATTGTTACTTAGTAATGGTATAGTGTCATTATTACTACTAATATTTCCATCTTTAGTGATCTTCTTCGCTTGTTCTTTTCTTATTCTTAGTCCATCCATAATACTGGTTGGGTTCATATGGGGCTACATTTATTGTGGCATCAGAGCGATATTCAAACCCTTAAGTCGCCGGCTTTATAAATAAACTAATATGTTTTAAGTACATTACATTACACTTTATTTAATCACTTACGCTGCATTTACGAGTAATGTACCTAATATTTATACCTACACTTTTACGACAGTTCAACGCCGGCAGTGTGTTGAAAAATTTTATCTCTAGTTAATTACAACACAAACAGAAACTATTATCAAAGAACGCAAAACCACGCCGCGCCGCTGCAGGCGCGGGCCGGACAGCAGAGCGTTAAAAATATTTTTCTAGAGAACCAGGTAACATAACAAGCTCATGACTGATTTTTCATGATACCTTTTTGAAACTTTGTATATAAAAATACTGGACACGTGTTTTGTGTTTCGCGTACACAAAAAATAACGTATAAAAATTTATTCAAGGGGCCTTCTAACAAAAGCAAGTATGTAAGTACAAGTCATTAAAACATAAAAAACATCCGTAAATTTAATGAATACAGAATGCAAAAATATTTATTAACGTTAGGTAATGTTGGTAATATGTTATGCCAGCACCTTTTATTAGAATGAATAATAGCGAATTTATGTTTCCGTAAAATAATCGTTTGTTGTTTCAGGTACAAAATGGCAAGAGAGGAGAAAGATCTTGACGCCTGCTTTTCATTTCAACATCCTCCGGCAATTCTGTATTATCTTAGAAGAAAACGCACAACGTCTTTTGAAAAGACTGAGAGAAACGGCAGGGCAACCCATTGATATTGTACCCATCCTATCAGAATATACGCTTAACTCTATTTGTGGTAGGTAGAAGATATTGTTTCAACTCGAGTATTGTATAGTCTACCTGCAAACATAGAACAGTATAATCAAAGTTCAAATAGAATAAAAATGGTCCCCAAAATTTGACAGCGATCAAAAGACTGGCATTGCTGCATTGATGGCAGTGCTGATTATTTGACCCAAAAATAGGTCAGCCCCCTGACCACATGAAGAGTTGACCAACCGTTTATCTATGTCCCGAAAATTTCGATAAGCACTCTGCCCCTACGTCCCTAAAGTTTGAACAGTTTTCTTAAGAATAATTGTAAATAATTAGTAAATATATTTCTAGAAACTGCAATGGGCACCCAACTAACTGAAGACACCTCGGGTACAAGCAAGTCCTACAAGAAAGCGATTTATGAACTCGGATATGGGTTTTACCATAGATTTATCAAAATTTACTTATATCCTGATATCATATTCAATGCGACATCATTAGGACGGAACCAAAGCAGAAATATAAAAATAGTACAAAGCTTTACAGAAAAGGTAATAGAACAAAGAAGGGCGTTCGTTAACCAATACGGATTTAACTTATTTGACAATACTACTGATAAAGATGAAGTTAATATATACAAGAAGAAGAGGACGGCAATGTTGGACCTTCTTTTGTCTGCTGAGAAGGAAGGACTCATAGACAAGGCAGGAATCCAGGAAGAGGTTGACACTTTTATGTTTGAAGTAAGTATTCAATCACGCACTGCTCATATCCAAAATAATATCCATGTCAGCACTTATAGACAAGTCGTGATAATGATAGCGAATATTGTAGGCACTTGATATACATATGTAAAGAAAACCTTGTCCTATTCGTGAAGGTATTGTTAAGTATCGATAACTGATTCTACTAAAGCCTATAAAACCGGCCTAAACTTTTAAAAAATCCCCCTAAAAAAAAATTACTTCACAAAAAGAGGTAACTTAATACATGTCCGGTAGGCACGTGGTCGCATCGCTTAATATTAGCGTCAAAAATGGTATTGTTACTTTTCAAAATTCATTAGTATTGCTACTATGATTAATATGTAAAATTTCGTATTTTATTTGGTCATGTGTTTACCTAACCTTTATTATTCTTTTGGGTCGGACGGGGTTTTCTTTACATATTGTATAAGTCTAGATGGCGACAAAGGATCATTTCGGACATTGACTGTACGCGGACTGTAATATTATATATTCACTGTTAATTAATCGTAATTTATTGGGACTTTCAGGGACATGACACTACATCATCCGCAATGACCTTCCTCTTTATGTTGCTCGCAAATCATAAGGATGTACAAGTAAGTAACTAATAGAATTTAATAAGCACATTAACTTTACTCGGTGGTAGGCCATAACATCGACCGCCGGCAGAAGTTACCACCCACCAGACAAAGTTTTGCCGCCAAGCGATTCGTCGTGTTCCGGTATGATGTCTGGTGAAGCCATACGGAGGGCGGGTCTGAGCAGTTGTGTTGCGGTGTGTGCCGAGTACGATTCGCCAAATATTGTTGTGTTGGGAGTTTGGTCGTGGATGGTCTTCAGATCAATTTCTCTCTGGCGCAGCATCGTTGGTCGTGTTGTTGGGTTTAACATTGCATCACATCGCTCAACTACCGTCTTCCTACCTATGCGCTCAGATTTTCCGAATGAATAGGCTCTCAATAAATTAGCGCGCTTTACCATCAACGATCGCATCACTGCTTACCATCAGGCGGGATTGCGGTCAAGCGCTAGTTTATTAAGAGCCTATTCACTCAGAAAAACTGAGCGAATAGAAAGGAAGACGGCAGTTGAACGAGGTGATGCAATGTCGCATCCTGCAGGCAAACACCAACCACTGCCGGGCTGCTCAGGACCTGCTGGTGCAGTCAATGGCCGAGTGGTTGGTGGATGTGGCAGTGGTGGCCGAGCCGTACTATACTCCCAGCAATTGGCTGGGGGACAGTGACGGCTCGGTGGCAATCGTGGCGCGGTCTTCCTCGGACTCCCCTCCCCTCTCGCTCTTAGAGAGGGGACCGGGATACGTGGCCGCCGCGTGGGGAGGGTTGGCCCTTGTGGGGGTCTACTTCTCCCCAAACCGCCCTCTCCAGGACTTCGAGGATTTCCTCGGGGTCCTGACGGCGTTCATCGGGAGGACGGCGCCACGACAGGTCTCCGTGCTGGGAGACCTGAATGCCAAGTCGGTGGTCTGGGGGCCACCGACGCTCGCGGACGAGCAGTCGAATTGTGGGCGGCCACGTCTGGTCTCTCCCTCTTGAATAGGGGGAGCGTCCAGACGTGCGTGCGGCGGCAGGGCGGGTCCATTGTGGACCTCACCTTTGCCACGCCCGCACTGGCCGCCCGCATTCGAAATTGGAGGGTGGAACTGGGGGAGACGATCTCGGATCACCACTACGTGCGATTCGAGATCTCCCCCCAGAATCCACGGGGGCGCCGCAGCACCCCCTCATTGTCGGGCCGTTCCCCGTTTCCAAGGTGGGCTCTGACCCACCTGGATCGGGAGGCGGCACGGGAGGCCGCGTTCGTCCAGGACTGGCTTTGGCCAGGTCCCGGCGTGGACGTCCTGGACGTGGACGCGGCGGCGGCCCGACTGAGGGGGTCATTGACCGAGGTGTGCAACGCCAGCATGCCTCGGTCGAGACGTCCACCTCCCCGACGTGCCGTGTACTGGTGGTCGGAGGAGTTGGCGGAGCTGCGGGCCTCCTGCGTGGCGGCACGGCGGGCCTACACCCGCTACCCTACCCGCGTCGGCGACGTCGACGGGATCTGGCTGAAGAGGACCGCCTCTACGCCAGATACGTGGAGGCGAGGGCGGTCTTCAAGTCGGCCATCGGCGCCGCCAAGGACGCGGCGAGGGCTGAGCTGCTGGAGGGTCTCGACAACGACCCATTCGGGAGGCCATATAAGGCGGCGCGGAACAAACTGCGTCGCATTGGTCCCCCGGTTGCCGAGACCCTCGAACCAGCGCTCCTGGATGGGGTGGTGCGGTCCCTGTTTCCGCGCAGGGATCCACACTTCACCCCACCAGCGATGGGCCCGCCAAGAGCAGCGGCTCTACCGGAGGAGGAAGCTCCTCCTCCTCCGGTTTCAGAGGAGGAATTTGGCGCGGCGACTATTCGTATCCGCGCCAAAAAGACGGCTCCCGGCCTGGACGGCGTTCCTGCTCGGGTGGTGGCCATCGCGGCCACGGAGATGGAGGGAAGGTTTCGGGACCTCTTCGACGCGTGCTTCGCGTCGAGGAGGTTCCCGAAACCTTGGCGGGAAGGCCAACTGTGCCTCCTCCGGAAGGAAGGGCGGCCGGCAAACCCCCCCTCGGCTTACCGGCCCATCGTCTTGCTTGACGAGGCCGGTAAGATGTTCGAGGGGATTATCGCCGCCCGCCTGAAGCGCCATCTGCGGGACGTGGGACCGGACCTGTCGGACGCCCAGTTCGGTTTTCGAGCTGGGCGTTCGACAATGGACGCCCTGGCCCGTCTAAAGGGCCAGGTGACAGAGGCGGTAGGAATGGGGGATGGAGTGTTGGCTGTGTCATTCGACATTGCCAACGCCTTCAACTCCATCCCCCACTCCACCATCCTGGAGGCGCTCCGGTTCCACGGTGTGCCCCTGTACTTGCGGGGCCTCCTGGCCAGCTACTTGGAGGACCGTGCCGTCCTCCTCGTGGACGGGGCTGGCCAGGTCCAGCGGTATGGCGTGGAAACCGGCGTTCCACAGGGGTCCGTTCTAGGGCCTCTTCTGTGGAACGTCGGTTATGACTGGCTCCTGCGGGGAACCCTCCTACGAGGCACGAGTGTCATCTTCTACGCGGATGACACTCTCCACACTTCCCGCGGGAGCACCTTCCGGGAGGCGGCCAGTTTGGCATCGGCGGGCGGATCCTTAGTGGCGGGGAGGATCCGCCGCCTGGGCTTGAGGGTGGCGCTGCACAAAACGGAGGCCGTGTTCTTTCACGGCCCCCGGCAGCGCCCCCCACCCGACGCCCACATATTTGTGGAGGGAGTGAGGGTCGGGGTTGAGGCCCAGATGAAGTATCTGGGCCTCATTGTGGACAGCAGGCTGCGCTTCGGCCCGCATTTCAGCGGGCTGTCGACGCGCCTGCTGAAGGCTGCGAACGCCCTCTCATGGCTCATGCCGAACATGGGAGGGCCCAGCACGCGGTGCCAGCGTTTATACGCCGGCATACTGCGGAGCATGGCCCTTTACGGGGCTCCAATTTGGGCGGACTCCCTCCACAGGAGGGAGAACCTCACCGCCCTTCGGGCTCCCCAAAGGGCCACCGCCCAGCGGACAGCGCGGGCCTACCGTACGGTAGGCTTCGCTTCGGCATGCGCTCTGGCGAGCACCCCGCCTTGGGAGCTCGAGGCCTGGGTGCTCGCCAGAGTGTACGAGTGGACGGCGGGGCGCAGGGCGCTGGGCGAGCGTCCGGCCCCGGAGTTGAGGGAGGCCGTCCGCCGGGAGGCGAGGGACGCCATCGTCCAACATTGGACGCGCGACCTCGCCTCCGCGGTGTTCGGCCGTCGCACCCTCGACGCCATCGGGCCGGTCCTGAAGGACTGGCTCGACAGGCGTCACGGGTTCCTCTCCTTCTGTCTGGTGCAGGTACTCTCCGGTCACGGCTGCTTCGGCAGGTACCTGCACCGGATAGGACGAGAGGAAACGCCGTCGTGCCACGGTTGCGGCGCGGCGGAGGACACGGCGGACCACACCCTCGCGGCGTGCCCGTCGTGGGCCGTGCCGCGCCGCGATCTTGTCGCGGCGGTAGGAGGGGACCTCTCGCTGCCCGCAGTCGTCAGAGCGATGGTGGGGAGCGAGGGGGCCTGGGCGGCGATGGCCTCCTTCTGCGAGGTCGTGATGTCGCAGAAGGAGGCCGCGGAGCGCGAGCGGGAGGAGGATCCCCTCGCTCCGGCGCTCCGCAGGCGGCGTAGGGGCAGGAGAAGGCGGGATTTCGCCCGCTTTCTCCCGCCCTGAGGTGAGCGGCGGGCGTGAGGCACGGGGGTGCCCGCGCCCGCCTTGCACCGCTCACCACGCGGGAGCCACGGCCCCTCTTTAAGAGGGGCAAATGAGGGCCCGCCTCAATTGGCGGGGTTCGCCGGCGGGGGAGAGGTAGCTCAGGCTCTGCTAGTTCCCACTCCCCCGCCACTATGGCGATGCCGGAGTTGCGCTGGGGTTTTTAGTGGGTATACCGGGAGGCTCTCTCCCGGGGAGTCCCACATACCCCACCCGTCCCCGACGGGTGGGGATGCGTAATTGTCATTTTCCCCAGCGAGAACAAAAAAAAAAAAAAAAAGGTGATGCAATGTTAAACCCAACAACACGACCAACGATGCTGGGCCAAAGGGAGATTGATCTGAAGACCCTCCACGACCAAACTCCCAACACAACAACATTTGGCGCATCGTTCCCGGCACACATCGCAACACAACTGCTCAGACCCGTCCTCCGTACGGCTTCACCAGACATCATGCCGGAACACGACAAATCGCTTGGCGGCAAGACTTTGTCTGGTGGGTGGTAACTTCTGCCGGCGGCCGATGTTATGGCCTACCACCGAGAAAATTGCATTAAGTCCGTCTTTGTTCATTTCTTAGTGTGGAAATAATCATCTACCTACCTTTTTCCCAACTACGTTGAGGGTCCACTTCCGGTCTAACCTAACCGGAAGTGGACTCTTAACGTGCTTTACGAAGTACGGAGAGGTCTCGGTATTGTTACGCAATTACCCAACAGATAGATCGATCTGGACATCTGTAATTATTTAAGCACGATCCCTTCCTTGTGTGAAAGTATTAATAAATAAATCTGAAGGCGTCCCCCATTGAAGCAACCACGCGTTTGGGTTTGAACAAAATGAACGCGGTTATCGCACACTCGCGAGACGATTGCGTTGATTATAATGCGGCCTTATGTATCGTCCTATTAGAAGGCGACTGTGCGTTCATCGTAGATTCACGATTGCCGTTTCATGGTTGCTCGCTCGAATCGTCAAACAAATAGATATGTACATTCTTCGTCAGCATATAGAGGCCCACTGCTGGACAAAGTCCTCCCCAAGGCTTTCCACGATGACCGGTCTTGTGCAGCCCGCATCCATCGGCTTTCCGCGACCTTCACCAGGTCATCGGTCCACCTTTTAGGGGACCTACCTACGCTGCGTCTACCGGTACATGGCTGCCACTCCAGAACCTTACTACCACATCGGCCATCGGCCACTTAATTTTAGCGACTCGAAGAGCTATGTCGGTGACTTTGGTTCTTCTGCGGATCTCCTCATTTCTAATTCGATCGTGCAGAGGAACTCCGAGCATAGCTCTTTCCATCGCCTTTGTGTAACTTACTGTGATGGGTATCTAACTCTTTAAAATTATTTTGTGTTCTTATTTACAGGATAAAATTGTAACTGAACTGAAAGATGTGTTTGGTGATTCTAATCGTTTGGTTCGCATGGATGATCTGCCTAAGATGAAGTACATAGAACGTTGCATAAAGGAATCCCTGCGACTCTTTCCGCCCGTGCATTTCATTAGTCGGAAATTGAACGAAACTACAGTATTAAGTAAGTGTTATTATTTTTAGAGCCCGGAAATTACGGGGCTTATATACCTAAAGTTGGAGAAAATGTCTTGTTATACACCATCTGGTGGTATTTTTGGAATTATTTATTAATAAAACCTATGTTTTATTTATGTGATGTATGAATATGGATATGAACTTCCGTACACGTAGTTATGATGTCATAACTACGTGTACGTATCGTAGTTATCGTATCGTAAGTTCATATCCATATTTTTCTTTCGTCAAATCAAGTTTCGGTATTTAAGCGCCGGATTATCCGAGTATGCCTGGCTTGAAGAGTCCAAGAGTACTAATTTAGTACCTACTTTCGGAGTCAACAGCATGACCCAGCCGCACAATGAGCCCTGAGCCATGGCTGAAGTGTTGGTTGAGGCTCTTCGCTATGAGGTCATTAATCGTGTTATTATTTCTGTGTTTCGTATACTCGGTATTCATATTTAATATATGGGTCCAGTTAATTGAGAGGACAATGACATTCTTTCTTAATGCTCACAAAGGTGCAGGTGTACATACACCATAAAACTCCTGCTAGTGGAACATGGTCTGTCTAAAATTTTGAAAAATTGATTCGATTTCTTTAATTTTTAGGTAATTACACAATACCACCCGATACACTATGCCATATCCCTATTTACGACCTACACCATCGTGAGGACTTGTTCGAAAATCCGGAGGAGTTCAACCCCGACAGGTTCCTGCCAGAAAACTGCGCGAAAAGACATCCTTATGCGTATATTCCCTTCAGTGCTGGGCCCAGAAACTGCATTGGTAATATTTTCTTTCAAATCAGCACCTCAATTGAGTAACACAATATCAATTGGAATAATTTGGAAGCGTATTGCTAATCCATTGCTCCATGTGTTCGAAAAAAGTATCTCCTCAACAACTTGAATAACGAAATGAATGCTGTTTAACTGTCGAAATGAAACCCATATGATAGGTGGATGATAGTGCGTTACGAAATCATCCTGCTGATTGTTATAGATATTATTTTTTTCTTACATTTAATACACAACTCCGAGTTTGATTCAGTGTTCTTCATAATGTTAAATAAAAAACACTAAATATAAGTCATTTACTTAGTTTTAAAATATTTTTAGTTGTGTACAAATATAAATGTAGATTCTTGATTGGTTTCAGAACCCAATATTCTCAAGTTAGTTTTATATTGTTTTAGAGATTTCACTACATATAAAATGAAATAAAAATGCCTATATTTTCCAGGTCAGAAGTTCGCGTTGCTAGAAATGAAGATAACGGTAGCAGAAGTATTGCGTGAATTCGAACTTAAGCCAGTGACAAAACCATGTGATATTCAGATTCCAGCGGATCTCGTGTTAAGGAACAACGGACCCGTTCGCGTTAACTTTGTTAAAAGACAACATTAGTTTTAATAATATCTACACACTATTATTAATATAAAATTAAGCAGATATGATAATATATGTTCTAACAAAGTAACCGAAAAAAATGTGCTGAACGGAGCAGCAGCACACTCATTTCAGTACGTTGGTACAGTGTGAGTGCGATGGGGCGCAATCTAAAGCATAGAGAAGAAAAAGATGGCTAGGGTTTGTCGTTTGCCCTTAAATGGAAACAGCGTATAAAAACTTGACAAGTTTGCCAAAGAATAACAAAAATGCAGATAGGAAATATAACAGAGTTAACGGTAATTGGTAATTTCGTAGGTGGTAGTAGGTGCTCAATTAGGTGCATATTTTTTTTTTTTATTATCAGTTTTACAATTCAATCAAGTATTATAAAACTTTAATGTTTGTCATTGAAGTTTTGTAATACATGATTAAAGTATTTAATATTTTGTGACTGTGTTAAAGGAAACCCAATGCAATAAAAGAAACAATTATAAACCATATTAATTAGTGAAATTAATACGGCTAAATCAATATTTACTATATTTTAAATCCTATTTTAATTTTTCAAATGTAAATCATTATGCCAAGATTCTGTATATATTTCTATATAGGTAAATATATGTATATTTATCTATGTGAACCTTTACTTTAAGCTTACTTTAGAGTTAGGCTAATTGGTGTGAGCGTAGGAAATATTTATTTATATTATTATATAGGTGCTTCATGTTCATTTCGACTCACACTTTCCCATTTAATAATTTTATGTCATTTAACTCTATTACTTAGCAACGCAAAATAAACACGTATCACGTACACGTATATATTTTATCAATGTTTTACTTAACTGTTACAATAAGATGTTCATAAATTGTAACTAAGGATACAGGCGCGAAAATAAAGAAACAGAACTATAATTGTAGGTATTAAAGTCACCATCATCATTATCGCTTCTGTGCAACTAATCTATGTCTAACTAGTTTTCCGCCCGCATGGAATTTTGTTATATCGCGCTTTTTAGATTTGCCTCGGGAATATCAAATTTTTCCGGGATAAAAAGTATCCTATTATTCAATCCGGACTTCTAACTTTACGTCTACAAAGATTCAAAGCAATCGTTTTATTATTTATGGCGTGAAAGTGGAACAAACAAACAAACAAACTCACTTTCCCATTTAATATTAGTAAGGAAGTAAGGATAAGGATGCGTTCGCGTCTTTATCACACTCGCAAGAAATCCAAAAAAATTTCTAAATATTTTGGAATACTTTCTTATGATATGTGATTGTGTGACTTTGTTGGCTTTTCTAATATAATTCGCGTATTTAAGCATTACACAAACAGGGAGTTTAAATGCGGAAAAGGTTTTCTTAGCCACCAGGATACACGCGCGTATGGCACGAGAGTGACTAAACCAAGAGATTTGAATTACAATCTTTTGTACGCTTCATGTTCAATGCACTAGTAACTTATCTACCTTAGTTTAATATTATATCAATGCACACTATACTAATTTTAAATAATATTGTAAATTACGAAAATATTTTTGTTTGATTTATCACGCCCAATCCAATAACGCCAATAATTGTAATATTGCTATTCAAAGAAAAGAAAGATAGAAAAAAACATTCCCTGTCGTAATTAATTTTCCTTTCCTTTAAAGTTTACTTTCGAGCTTGTTACGCAATATGCAATCTCATGCTCTTTAATAGTTAGGTACCTACACCCATTCTTTCAAGAAAATAGTGCCTCGCGGAATTCGTAAGTTTGTGCTATTTATTGTATTAGTAGTTTATTTGTAGTTATTTAATACGACAAACATTGATGACACACTTTAAAAATAATTTCCCACGCTCCACTTCGATTTTCTTTTTCTCATATTTAACACATTTCTTCGATGTTTTGTCTAAATAGAATTGAAAATTAATAAAAATTTCAATAAACAATTAGTCACAAAACAAATCGATGACAGCCGATGACATTCGATGTACTATGATATAGTGTTGCCCTACTTTAGAAATTTTAGTTCCACAAACATTTATTTCACGACTTTATAGATATTGTAGTTCATACAAATATTTTTTTCGTGCGGGGATCGACTCGTCTTAGTTTTTGTTCAGGGCCTTACTCTCATTTAGTAGCGTAAAATGGTCACTTTAGGCAGCTAATTTCTAATTAACGGCTTGGTTTTAAGATTTGAAAAAAATATATCTTGTCTATTGATTCATGTACAACATTTACTAAAGATGATTTTTTCGTAGGACTTTGCCTTTTTCCTTAAAAAAATATTTACCAAAACGCTATTTTTGGCTAATATTCGTTATTACTTCTAAACGGCATTGATGTGTGGAAATATTTTTACACTGAAAAATTCGTAGTTAGAAGTAATACAGATATGCCACAGCATATTTAAATCCATCAACATTTGCCAAGAAAATATCCTTATTTTGAAAAACAGGTTTAGAGGTGCTCTGCGCGGGCGCGGGCGGCAGTCATGCGTTAGCATTCAGACGGGAGGGTTGTGTCGCTCGCTGCTCTGCTCCGGCTATCGCCGACTACGCGTGTTTGTCTGTGTGAGTGCAAATATTTACGAGCAAATCGTGTCAGTGTACGTTCATAGATTAGCTCGCAAATGAGAATTGAAGATGCGTCTGGTGGCGTAAGTATCTATCTACCTATACTCTTGTATTTATAACTATATATTACTGTATTTTTCTTTGTGATTACTATTAGCTTTTGCAACCATTTTTCTTTTACAATTGAAGTTAAATATTTACGAATTGTTCCAGGAAATCTAGAAAGAAATCATTAGACCTGAAAGGCAATAATCCGACTACATCCGCTGATAATATAGAAGACTCTATTCAGGTAAGTAAACACTCGCACTTAGATTATAATTTATAGGTTTGTAATTGCCTATATACGTTATAGCAACCAATAGTTTGATAGTTTATATCGACATTTGCATAAAAGTTTACATAAGTAATTTGTAAGGAAATTTAAAAATAAAAATCTTATTAGAAATTTACGTAACTTGAAAATGTGATTTTTTGTTTATGGTGATATAAACCAAAAATTAGGGCTCAATTAAGGGTTTTGGTGTAAAAACAGTTTTACAAAAAGTTTAGAGTTGAGGACTTTTAGTTTTCGAGATATTAGCAAAAATGTGTAATAAAAACTCTTACTTAACTTCGATTATTTTAAATGTTTCTTCCTGTAAATATTTTATTTGTATAAGTAATAGTTTAAAGTAGCCGAAGCCAATGGACGCGGGCTGGCGGGCTTGGAATGTCACAGTTATCAGTAAATTTTTTTGACGTCCTCCGTGGCGCAGCGGTTAACATGCCTGCCTGCGACGTGGAGGGCCCGGGTTCGATTCCCGGCCAGGTCATGATGGAAAACGATCTTTTCCTGATTGGCCTGGGTCTTGGATGTTTATCTATATATGTATCTATTATAAATATAGTATCGTTGAGTTAGTATCCCGTAACACAAGTCTCGAACTTACTTTGGGGCTAGCTCAATCAGTGTGATTTGTCCGTATATATTTATTTATTTATTTTCTGTTTTTCACAAATATATTATTATAATAACATGTAACATATTGTAGTAACATTTTTCGACTTACAGATAGAAATATATATACCTCTTCGCTCTATACTTGCGGTCTGACTTTTTGCCTTCCATGTTATAATTACACAATACGGCATTTTAAACCATAGCTCCGTCTTAGTAGTTTGAAGAATACTAAACACGGTGAATGAATGTTTCGGTCGAGTTGAGCTTCCCATAAATGTATCGTAACTGTGTCGTGCTTGTCACGTTCCAACCTTATTTTATCTAGTCCGTGATTTACACTGTGGCATTTGTACATGTCCTCTTACAAATTACACCAAAAAGGTCGACTATTAATCACACGAGGATCGCGGAAGTCATGGCGCGCGTCCCAGCGACCCTGACCCCCGCAGCGAGGGTTCCGACCCTCACTCCCGCAGCGAGGGTTCTCATTCTTCACCCCGGAACACATCTGCAGGTCCAACGGTCAACGTCCGTGGGAACCATAAGGAGTCATCTAGCACGTGACTGAGTTGGCGCGCGTTATACGTTAACCAATCATACGCCGTGGCCTGCCTCGATCAACGAATCAGCATCAAGAACGCACACAACACCGCGTGGACATCGCAGGACGGAAGCTGATTCGTTATTGGTTACCCCACTATCATTTAGAGATAGTTAGTATAGAGATAGTTAGTATTTAAGTGAGTGCATAGCTTGTAAGACACATTATTATCATATTCTGCATCATTGTACAACATCATTATTATATCCATTCCTTGATCACACTCTTGTATCGCGTCATTGTACACGTCAAATACATTGTACTCTTTTACATTCGTGCAATACACAAAGTTCGATTTATCTGAGTTTTAATTACGCGACACGACCTACGCGCTACAACACCAATCTGAAAGTACGCTCTGGCACCCAATCGACAGAATTTAATAGTTTAATTTGCTTTTTAGGTCGAACACCAACGCAGGTGATTCCAGGCCAGACATCCATACAGAATGTCGTCAAGAAAATAATAATATTATATCTCTATGTGCACAAAAAACGACGCAAGTTTCATCATCATCATTCAGGTAAAATTATGCCTGCATGTCCTTAACCTATATTTTTAGTTTACAAATATATCATATACCTATAAATTCCTTCTAAATTCCCTGTATTTTGACAAGTTTCGACATTTGTTTGGCGCCGAGATGAGACTGCAACTGGATTTTGAACGTTTTAAATTACGAGATTCGAGGCCCTGATCAGACTCATTTGTGGACATACTTGAAAAAGTCGATAATATTTCAACAAGATCACAAAAGTTGAAGGAATATCCGATTCATGTAAAAAAAGTCGTACTTCGAAATTTTTTCTTGACTTAAAATAACCATATATTATTACTACATACTTAATTTTGCAATAGAACTAATTGGACGCTATATATACGGGTATTGGTCATCTAGTGTACGCACCCTCTAGTCTTTCTATTAATTCCTTGACAAAAATCTCTAACAATGTTGCCAGGGTTAATGAAAATGAACATACATTTTCATTAACCCTGGCAACATTGTTAGAGATTTTTGTCAATATCTTTTTTAGCTCAAAATATCACCAAAACCTCAACAAATCTCAAGCTTTGGCGACGCATAGTTAACATAGCTTACTTTTATTCAGAACTAAAGAAAATTGCTAAGCACGGAGAATTATAGACTGTGGTTTAGAATCTGTGGATATTGTTGGAGAACGACAAGTGGGACTACATTCCCTATTTATTTTTAAATGCCGTATGTGTATGGTAACATTTTGCATATCCTACAGACATCTTTTGGGAGTGTGCTCTTTGGCAGAATGAACGCAATATTATGTTGGATAGTGTACAAGTTACATCCGGAGTCATTTATTATAAGGACCTTGTAGAAACTAGAACCAATTTCCGTGCGTTCAGGCGCTTTTGCCATACCTATTATTGGAATCAATTGTAACAGCTAATACCTACTTAGGACCCATTAACTTAATCAAATTTTATTCCGTGGTGTTTGGCAATCTTTTTTTTTTTTTTTTTTTTATTAATATATAAACTAGCGCTTGACCGCAATCCCGCCTGATGGTAAGCAGTGACGCAATCGTTGATGGTAAAGCGCACTAGTTTATTAAGAGCCTATTCACTCTAGCCTTGAAGACACTCAAATTGTAGTCCGACGGAAACACCGCCGCCGGCAGATTGTTCCAGTCCCTCGATGTACGCGGTATAAAGGACGAGGCGAAACGCTTCGTCCGGATCGTAGAGGTGTTAACAACATAAGGGTGGAAACTCGCCGTACGACGGGTCGTCCGATGGTGGAACGGGGATGGGGGAATTAAATCGTGCAATTCCCTCGCACACTCCCCAGAATGTATCCTATAGAACACCGAAAGGCTGGCTACTCTACGCCTGTGCTCTAGGCTTTGGAGACCTTTCTTCCAGTTGCAATAATGTCCCTTTGTGCCGATTGGCCTAGTTCTGTTCTGTCTCCTGCTTGTTATGGAGGGAAGTGGAAAAATATCTTTTTTCTTACTCCTCCGCTATTCTTTTCTGATTAATTTCGTTGCGGTACCCAAGACAGTTGAATCGCTTCTCCGGGACTCGTCGAGCTTCATTGCTCGGCGTTTTTCTGGCGGTCTCCACTGTTGATTCTGGCTTTCAGGAGTTGCAGTGGGTGGGAAAAGTGTGGCGGGTTTTGTCCCAAAAAAAAAATATCCTACAGAAATCAATATCAGCTGTGCAGTTGTAGGAACAATAGAAATAGACTGTGGCCATTCTCAACTGCAAGAACTTTCTGCAGCTTTAGACTTGCCTATAATCTCGCATGTAATTTATTGGATCGAAGAATTAAAATTTACAGATTTTAAAATAACTCGTGTTTTATTTGAAACCTCATTACGACGGAGTACATTCAATCCGACGTCACTGACACAGTATAAATAAGGTACTATGTTTTCACGGAAAACCGCCGAAACTACGCGCTTTGTAATATCATGGCATCTATATAAAGCACGGTTAGCGCAGTGGTTAAGCTATTGACTGCTGCGCTGCGTGTCACGGGTTCGATTCCCGCGCGAAATAAATATTCAGAACATGTCCTACAAGTAGTTGTTCCGGGTCTGGCTGTTTGTGTCTGTGAATTTATATGTTTGTAAACGCACCCACGATAAGAGTAATTCCTAGTGTGAGGCAACGTTTTTTTTTTAAATAAAAATAGCACAAAGTGCCTAGTGCGAGTTTGCTTTACTTTAGTAATACTACTAGTAATTAATTCAAGGACACTGCAAAGACATGATGCCGTTACGGTCTTACTATAGATACTCATATACTGAAAAGTAGTGAAAAAAAAATCCAAATATGTTGAATTGATAGATATTATCATCTACCATTAATTTTTATATTAATGTTATGATATATTATAATGTGTGGGTACTTGTTTTACAAATGTCTGTCAGTCTGCGATCGGCCATTAAACTGTGTAACGAGCATTCCTTGATTTTATTCAAAGATTGATCAAGAATACTACAAATATATTATCGTACGATATTACCATTTATCAATACAAAATATACATTTATCGGTCTTGCATCCATACCCCCGTCTGAAATCGTAGGCACAAATCGCGACCTACACGCGGCTTGTCTGCATCTCTGGATATTCTTTGATTGTCGTTTTAGTTTAGCGCGCCACCGCGCGCATTAGACGAATTTGGGAGTACGGCGTTTAGCTCCGCCCACCTGCACAAGGTCATTGAGCATACTATACACCTTAAAATCCCCAGTTATTGATGTTGTTTTTGGCAAAAATCAGTATCTATTAGTTTATCTAAAATAATAGATACTGTCTAAGTAGGTAGATTACGTTCTTAATTTAGACTTACTGATGTTATATTATGTTGTTTTTAGCGAGTAATGACGAGTATCCAGTATCTATTATTTTATATATAATAATAGATACCGACTGAGTAGGTAAACAACATTATTATTTCAGAGTAAAAGATAACGATGTTTATTTAAAACTAAAGGCGGAAGTCCGCCTTTCTTATTTTTTAATTTAATTACTAAATTAAAATCGTGCCGTTTTTAAGTATATAAATAAAATTAAAGTATAAACGGGAACTTATACATGATCATTTGCGTCTATTTGCCCTACACACTACACTATAAATATCTCTCTATTCTATAGTTTCTAAGACAAAATAGCCGGGGATGATTCGACCTTAAAAATCTGACTTGCCTCCCCTTTGACCAGAAGAATGTGTACGCCCATTGCTCTGCGGTAACGATTGAGACATACATGCTGTAAAACAAAGGCTATAATGTTCCCACACCTGGGACACAGACCTCCTCTCGGTGAAAGGAATTGCGCCATAATCTACGCTGGTAGTTGTCACATGTCTTCGAAGTTTTCGAAACTAAAATAATGACATTTAGTCAAAGAACCAACAAACCGAAAGTAATTAGGGGGAGATGGGGTACATTGATACAAGGGGCACATACATACAGTCAATATTCATCGAAAACAAAACACGTTACAAGAGCCATTCGCCACCGATAAGAAGGTATATAATAAAGCCTACACGCACACTAGCGCAGACCAATGTTCAATCGATGATTAGCGACTGGCACGTATAAAACTATTTCTGATGTTCGCAACAAAATTTTCATAGTTTTCTTTCGGATGTAATTCTTCTAATTTATTTAGTGTTACCTGTGTTATATTAAGACATTTGGTAAGTACATATCTGTCATCATATTAAATAGACTTAAATATTTTGATTATTTATCGCTTTAATTTTTATAAAATGTTGATTTCGATTGTAGTAGGCAGGGGCAGATAGATGCAAGTGCTCTTGGGGCACACTCGTACCCCGATATTTTTTTAAATATATGTGTATGTGAGACGTAGGTAATATATTTTACTTTCTTTATAGAAAAATGGTTTGAAGATTTAAACGCAAGATGAATAGAAGTTCCATCAATGAAATTTCCGTGGCTTCTGCGATATCTGACATGTTGGAAGGAAAATTATCAATAACGAAAGCAGCGAATAAATATAATTTAAAATAATTATTAAATAAAGGTCAGAAAAATCAATAAAACTTGTTTAATTTGTAGAAATATTTTGTATGTATGTGGGGGTACATTGATACAAATTTCATTTTTTAGTAAATGGGCTCTAATACGTTTTATAATTAAATCTATCGGTTAATTTGTAAGTAACAAGTTAACTGAACACATATTGAATATATTATAGTTATTAAATTGGATGTAACTATCATTAGATCGTCTTTTATTGGGTCTAAGTAAAAATCGTATCAAGGTGCCCCACCACCCCCTATAAAGTATAGTAAGGCAGCAATCTCTGAAAGCGACAATACATAGTTTCTGGGCCTATACATATATAGTTGCCTGACTTGGACACATCATATAGACGCTTTGTCTAATAAGCTTAGTAAATTTACGTAAGCTCTGTAGAAATTGTCTAAAACGGTTAACCGCATTACAGTACAAATAGCTAATAACGCTTAGGTGTATTTGACATCTAGCACAAATAAGCTTAGTAAATTTACGCAAGCTCTGTACAAATTGTCTAAAACGGTTAACCGCATTACAGTACAAATAGCTAATAACGCTTAGGTATTTGACATCTAGCACTAAATTTGATGAATTCGGTGATTCAATGCCTAAGTACGGATTTCTTTGATTGATTTACCAGGGAAACTCCGCTGACAAAGATACTTTTAAAACTTAGAAGAAATTAAATTTATAGAAAAAATAAAACAAAATTGATTGATTGATTTCAAAAAGTCAGTGATACAGACTAATTGCAATACAAACTCATAATGCTACAATTTAGGAGCAAACCATTGTCTTGTTGCCGGGAATTATGATGTCTTTTCTGTTATTCGCGACGCGTCACGCGAGATCACTTTCATCAAGAAAAAGACACCTAACTATATAAAAGAATGACTTTCTTTCAGTTTTAATCCCTCGTTATAGTATTCATATATCTATATCTATAATTCTCGCCAAGTTCCATAAAGAATAGAGGTAAACAAACCAAATTAGGGTTATCACAACTCAGGTTTTACAAATCTCCTGTTATTTACATGATTACCGACTTTTACATGCTAACTATTTATTAACAATTCCAATTGCTGCATATTTCAATAGAATGACTTAAATAACATGCATAATAACTTGGTATTTCGAAAAACCCTTAAAAATTCAAAATTAATTTTACGTGATAGCCCTACAAAAAAAGAAAGATGGATGAAATCCAGGTATTAAACACATTTTGTGGAATTCAACCAATGATTAAAGTTTTGACAAATGCTTCACATTTGCCAATACAATTTCCGTATTTTAATTAGGTACTTTCAAATCAACTGCATAACATATGCATTGTATATGTATCAAAAAATTTAACCTATTAGGAAATTAGCTTACATGTGTGTCATATTTCATTCAAATCGTTTAAGCTCTCTATGCAAATCATAAATATGTAAACAAATAAACTGTTTACATTAGTAGCAAGTAGATTTATTACTTTTATGAAAATCATTTGTCTAGAAAAGGTTGTTAACATCTG
Organism: Sesamia inferens; assembly: GCA_037179545.1. Classification (NCBI taxonomy): domain Eukaryota; kingdom Metazoa; phylum Arthropoda; class Insecta; order Lepidoptera; family Noctuidae; genus Sesamia; species Sesamia inferens. The sequence continues at coordinate 23,583,241 of CM073923.1, forward strand.
TCTTTTAGGCGTAAACTACTCGTTGCCTAGCAACGGTTTGTTTACCTCTATTCTTTATCGAATTTGGCCGACATATATGTATAAAGCTATTAATGAAATACGTATATACGACGAGGGACAAGCTTAGGTAACCAAATCAAGTAAACCTGAGCAAATCCGAAACATTGATTTGATAAAATGCGGGTTTTCAATGTTATGCGTGTAGAGACTATCCAACAGAGATAGTATGTAGTGGGAGAATTTAGACTCCCGCGGCCCCACGCGCGCTCGTGATAGAAGACACACCGGGGTGGTTTTAGTCAGTAAAAGTCTGACATACCCCGTCGCCCACCCCAGGGCGGCGGGCATCCTATGAGGATTTCCACCCCGGCAAAAAAAAAAAAAAAAAAAAAAGGGCACATGACGTAAAACGACAAATTTAGGTAGACGTTGACCTTTCAAATATTTTATCAGACTCCTATTGTATTGTTAAGCCACTGCTGTACATTACTGTGTTGTCTTGTGTCGTGGCTTGGGATTAACTAAACAAAAGAATCATCTATATACAGTATGTTAAGAAAACCCTGTCCGACCCGTGAAGGTGTTGTTAGGTATCGATAACTGATTCTACTAATGGATACAAAACCGGGCTAAACTAAAAAAAATCTCCCTAAAAAAATAAATATTATTTCGCAAAAAGAGGTAACTTAATAAATGTGCGCTAAGCACCATTCCGCGGGCGGCGGGCGGCAGGGCATGCGGCACGTGGTCGCATCGCTCTTCGCTCATAATAATATCGGTGTTGTCACTTTTTTAAAAATTACCAAATTTCGGGGAAGTTGGAATTAATTCGCGGGAAAAAAAGATTATTTCAAAATTCATTTGTATTGGTACTATGATGATTTCGTAAAATTTTATATTATATTTGGTCATGTGTTTACCTAACCTTTATTATCCTTATGGGTCGGACAGGGTTTTCTTAACTTACTGTATACAGAGTGGTGCTGACAATAAGACAATAAATTAAAAATCATGTACCTCAACACATTCTCAGTCTACCCAAAAAAAATCATATAAATATGTCCATTAGTTTAGTCACATCACCGGAAATTATTTTTCAATTTTCACATTTTCTACATGAAGTACATGTTGATAAGGAAGCGCTTCAGGTTAATGACCGCCGCATCCTGCGGTACCAAACTTTAACAATAATGGCGCGAAAAAAGCAAGTCGATACAGAATCGCGCTGTAGCCGATCGGAGGTCAGTGAACCAATATTTTTAAAGGATGTTCTATTCTGCTTGCAATTTTGTGCGATTCAGTTTGTTTGAAATTTTCATTTTTTTATTTTTGATGCTAGGTTTTTTTCAATGGTTTAGGATTATTCCTATAAAACAGCATTGTTCGTGTTTTCATTTACTGCTGTACTGTCAGCAGTAATTTTATAACTCAAGAACGTACTCACCAAACCAAATGTTTACTTTGTTTTGACTAATTAGTAGATGGTTTATGTGAAGTTAGCACAAAATCGGGTGATCGGTTCTTCATTTATCACATTTTTTGTAACAAACGAATTCAATAAATGGTCGATCATCATCTCATCATATCATCTATATATATAAAAATCAATGCCACTTTCTTTGTAATTTTATAACTCAAGAACGACCTAAACAACCGAACCTATCCAAACCAAATGTTTAGGCTTTGTTTTTACTAATTAGTAGTTAGTTTATGTGAAGCTAGCACAAAATCGGCTAAGCGGTTCTTCATTTATCTCATTTTTTTATAACTAATGAATTCAATAAATGATGGATCATCATCTCATCTACATATGTAAAGTATGACCTGTGCCTGTGTTGCCATGAAATTACCTATTTGTGTTATTTTTTAAAGGGGTATTTTTCTTTTTAGTTTACCCAGTTTATGTACGCATTAGTAGAATCAGCTAACGATACCGAACAATACCTTCACGGGTCGGACAGGGTTTTCTTTACATATTGTATATAAAAATCAATGCCACTCTCTTTGTAATTTTATAACTCAAGTACTCAATGAACTGTGAACAATCAACTTAGGAACTCGATGAACTCAGGAATTCAATGAACGGTGGTTCATCATGTCTTCTATATAGGTATGTTTTTCTTTTTTAATAATTATAAACTAGCGCTTGACCGCAATCCCGCCTGATGGTAAGCAGTGATGCGATCGTTGATGGTAAAGCGCGCTAGTTTATTAAGAGCCTATTCACTCAGAAAAACTGAACGAATAGGAAGGAAGACGGCAGCTGAGCGAGGTGATACAATGTTAAACCCAACAACACGACCAACGATGCTGCGCCAAAGGGAGATTCATCTGAAGACCCTCCACGACCAAACTCCCAACACAACAACATTAGGCGCATCGTACCCGGGACACATCGCAACACAACTGCTCAGACCCGTCCTCCGTACGGCTTCACCCGACATCATGCCGGAATACTACAAATCGCTTGGCGGCAAGACTTTGTCTGGTGGGTGGTTCTTCTTCTGCCGGCGGCCGATGTTATGGCCTACCACCGAGAAATGTATGTATGTATACATATAGAACTAAGTATATATAACTTCTATGTATATAAAAATCAATGCCACCTCCTTTGCAATTTTATAATCCACCAAAACTGTGTAATTGCACTAGACTGGCAGTGAAAAACTTATTGCCAAATTTAATTGAAGCTACGATTTTAACTGGTAAATTAAAAGGAGAAGTTTGTTTGATACCGCGAATCCCTATGATCCCAATTCATATGCCATTTGAGTTTGAACGATTACAATATCCTGTGCGTTTATCAATTGCTATATCCATCTATAAAACCCAAGGGCAACGGCATGTTACGTGGGTCACAAATGTCTTGCCGTGGCGCCTCCGCCGAGCCGGAACAAGCGGGGTAAACCAAAGAAGTGCTGGCTTGACGTTGTAAGAGATTACATGCGTGCCAATAATCTCACACCACAGGATGCTAAAGATCGCGCGAAATGGAGGGAATTGAGCAAGAAAGCGGACCCCGGGCTCCAATGCGAAATCCGCGGATGCAACCGGGATAAACGCTAAGATGATGATGATGATGATGATTGATGAGTAAGGGTAGTTGATTTGAGTATAGATACCTATATAAATTCGGTTTAAAGAATTTTATTTCCCATTAAAGCAATCGTCACTTATATGAGCACAATAAGACACAAAATAAAAAATATGTACAGATCATATCATCCATACTAATATTATAAATGCGAAAGTACCTCTGTCTGTCTGTCTGTCTCTCTGTCCGGCTTTCACGCCAAAAGTACTGAACCGTTTGTAATGAAATTTGGTACACAGATATTCTAGAGCCCAAGAAAGCACATAGGCTATATAACATCTCGCTATGACCAACAGGAGCAAAAAATGTTGCGAAAACGGGAGTGAACACGGTCATACATATTGCTCCCATTCAAAATCAAAATCAAAAGTCATTTATTCAGATTAGGCTGAGAATCAGCACTTTTTGAACGTCAATATTACATAAGACAGTCCCCCAAAACGCCCACCCATCGACACTTCCTAGTGCTTTCGCTGGGAAGAAGAAGTGGCGGAACAAACTCCCCAGCAGCACAGCTGTCTGTTCATTTTTTTAAAAAAACACATGTCTTTATACAATTCTATGTATAGTGATGAACACGATAAAATACAACAACAATGAAATTATTTACCATATGCCAGCTACCACGCCAAAATACCAGCAAAGCAAAACAATATATTTATATTTAAATGAAAATGTAATTAACTAAAACTTGTTACTTAACTAAGAAGCCCCAGGCATAAAGGGCGTGACAGCTTACATATTTATGTAATGTAAAAAAGTAAATTATATGATTATATTTTAACAGGCGCTTATTATATATCAATTGAGCTCCTGTAAACTGAAGTCCACGCGGACGGAGTCGCGGGCAACAGCTAGTTGTCAATAAGTTAGTTTACAATATTTTAAATATTCGTATACAGCTTTTAGCGGTGAATATATCCAAAATTTATCTATAATACCTACAAGCCAATAGCCAATAATATATCGCCCAAGCTCGACAATTAATGTATTTGTCTTTATCTCTATATTATTCAGTATTCCGGTAACGAGTGTAGACGTTCACAATATGTTTTGGTACTTATTTCTAACCGCAGGTTTTCTGTGTTTCTTACACATTTTCTTTAACTATAATGAAAGAGCTAGGAAAATTAGAAAAATCCCTGGACCGGAGGATTCCTTCATTTTCGGAAATGGTCCAGCATTATTGCGCTCGTCAGGTATTGTTAAATATTATTTATTAAACTTTGTGTGAAAAAGTGGAAAAGTATTAGAAAATAGAAACAAAGCCAGATAACAAACTGCTTGCTTTGCTTTTTTGATTATGTGTAGTAAAAAATATATTTCTGTAAGTAAACTTTTTAATTTTCTCTTTTTTTTCGATAGGAACGATTATTAATATGTTAAATTTTTTTAGTTGAGATAATGAAATTGGCTAGAAACTTAGCTAAAGAAAATTTTGGAATCTATAGACTGTGGGTATATCCATTAGCGGCCGTGAATATTTACAATCCTGATGATATAGAGGTATACAGATAGTGCGATATTTTTTTTTATTTCAAATGATTTGATATTTGTACAAATGTTTTTAACCATTCTTTATTATTGCAGACAATTGTATCAAATATGAAATACAATGAGAAAAGTCAAATATACAGGGTGTTAAAGCCTTGGCTTAGAGATGGACTTCTTGTGAGCAAGGGTTAGTGTTACATGTAGATAATTTTTTGGATATTTATCAGGTTTCTGTTATAATAAAATGTACTCACATTTATGATTGTTTTAAGGTTCAAAATGGCAAGAAAGAAGAAAAATTCTGACGCCCACTTTCCATTTCAACATTTTGCGTCAATTTTGTCAAGTTATTGTAGATAATAGTGAGCGCTTTGTAAAGAGCCTCAAAGAGGTCTCCGGCCGGCCTGTAAACGTAGTACCTATTATCTCAGAATTTACTCTCCACTCTATATCTGGTAAGTTCACATTACCTACTACGAAGTTCAAGCGTCTTCCGAAACTTTTTCATTGCCACTAGAGGTTGAGGACACAAGAAAAACATTTAATTTTTTTTTTAATAGTAGGTATTTAACTGTGTAAACAAAACCGGCATTATTCACAAATCTAAGGCTGAGATATATATAAACCAACTTTGGTTTGATGCAAGTAAGGAAGAATTTCAAGAGTTTAGCACACAAGCGGTTAAATCGGGACCCTAGGCTCCCTTTTACACAGACAGTTGAAATTTTCATAGATGATGTTTGTCTGCTGTTATAACAACAGATACTAAACCATTTTTTGTATAGAAATGGTATATAACCCTTCGTGTGTATGTACGCATCGCACTTGGCCCGTTTTTTACAAACATTAAGTACACTACGGCGTAACGATATCAAACAAAATTCTTCAATAGAAATTGTTTGCCTCATTCTCATTGTGACTTTTCGTTTCAGAGACCGCAATGGGGACCAAGTTAAGTGATTATAATAAATCAGAAATAAATGCATACAAAGATGCTATATATCATTTAGGAGAAGTCTTTTACCAAAGATTTATAAAAATATTTTATTTCTTTGATTTCTTATTTAATCTAACGCCTCTGAGCAGAAGACAGGACGGTTATCTAAAAATAGTGCATGGCTTCACAAAGAAGGTAATTGCGGAAAGAACAGAATACATAGACAAATATGGAATAAATATGTCTGAGGCGACTGTAGCGGATGATGACAACTATATGTACAAGAAGAAAAAGACGGCCATGTTAGATTTATTATTAACAGCCAAGAAAGAAGGACTGATCGATGACATTGGTGTTCAAGAAGAGGTGGATACATTCATGTTTGAAGTATGTGCCATCGACCGATAATATTGTACAGTTTACTAAACATCACAGTTATAAAATAAACATATTTGTTTTGATTCCAGGGACATGACACCACAGCCTCGGGTTTGACGTTTTGCTTTATGCTTCTGGCTCATCACAAGGACGTACAGGTTACTCAGCCTTTTAAATGACTTTATTCTTTTTATGACTAGTCGGTGCAAAATAGAGATGATAAGATACGAATAAGGTTACACAGGAGGACCCAGTACGAATTCCTATGAAATTCTAAAACCAAATACTCATTCTGCAATGGTATTCGAAAGTTTGACAAGACTTTTGAGATAAATGGATTACAAATGAACACACATAAACAACAACTAGGTACATGAACTAAAAAGTCCCGTAACTTATTTGTAGAACGTTTAACCTATTACATAATACAAAACGAAATCTAACTGTAGTTCTACCCTAAACCTTTGAGTCAGCATTTGTATTTCGAGCTTTATTTATATTTAGGCAAAGTTCTTAATACGAAAGTGACTTGTTTAGCACTGAATTAAGTCGTCATTTTTAAATAAAGAACTACGTTTCTATAACGGCTATGTTCATAATTCAATAACTATCTAGGTGGTTTAAACTTTTTTTTTCCTGAGGTGGAAATTCTCAATGGATGTCCGCTGCCCGGGGGGAGGGGGGAACGGGGTCTGTCAGACTCTTACTGACTAAAACCACCCAGTGTCTCTTCTATCACGAGCGCGCGTGGGGCGCGGGAGTCTAAATTCTCCCACGGCCCCACACCCTCGTGCTGGCCCGGTCTGTTCGGGCCTCGTCTTCTGCACGGGGTAGTGGGGCTTTAAACTACCCCGTGCATCGCCTCAGAGGCGCCCGCCGACATTCGCGCGCGCCTCCGCCTTGGGGTCCATTGAATAGGGGGCGGGGACTTCCCCATGTTCCTCGCCCCTGGACCCATTCATGGGGGGCGGAAGAGGGCGTTATTCGCCCTTCCTCGGCGCCCGGTGCGTCTTCTGCGGCCCGGGAAGGGAGTTGAGATCTCTCTCTCCCGTTCCGCAGCTTCCTTCTGCGACATCACGTCTTCGCAGAAGGACACCACCGCGTCCCACGACTCTGCGCTACCGACCATCCTCCGCGCTACTGGCGGCAGCGTCAGGTCGCCTCCTCCTTCGTTTGTGAGGACACGGCGCTGCTCCTCCCAAGCCACACACTCGGAGAGCGTGTGCTGCGCCGTGTCCTCCCCGTATTGGACGCAGTGGTGGCACCGAGCGTCCGGCTCCCAGCCTAAGCGAAGCAGGTACTTGCCGAAGCAGTCATGCTCCGACAGTACCCTGAACGACAGGGAGCCGTGCCTTCTCCCGAGCCAGTCGTCGAGTACTGACCGGATCGCCTCGACGTTAGCGAGGCCGGCGGTAGGGCGCATAAGCCTTTGCCGCCAGTCCACCACCAGGACCTGACGGAGTTCCTCTCTCCGGGCCTGGAGCCCCATGTCCGCTCTTCCTCGCGCCATCAGTACAATGACGCGAGTACTTTCGCCTCTAGGTCCCAGGGCGGGGAGCAGGGACTTACAACAGTAAGTACCCTGGCCCCTGCTGTTATGTAAGTAATGTACATTGCTGTTATTAATTAACCACGGGCCACTCTTGACAGCGTACGACAGATTTGATGACACCAGTCCGTATTTCCTACCTATTTATAACATGAAAATGTCACTCTAGCCATTACCGTCTGCTTATTTATTTATTTATATTTATTAGAGCCACCAGTTATTGTTACAACACTTAAATGTACAGTTGATAATTATAAGTTCTTAGCTAGTTGCACAACATACTAAGGCAGCTACAGCGTACATACACGTAGCTTTTATACTGAATTAACAATATATCTCCTAATCACATTTCATCATTGACTCTCGTATGTAGATATGACTAAAATTAATATTTATTTTTACATAGGAAAAGATTTTTGCGGAAATTAAGGAAATCTTCGGTGATTCAAAGCGTTCTATCACTATGGAAGATTTAGCCAAAATGAAATACTTAGAACGCTGCATTAAGGAGTCACTGCGGCTGTACCCTCCGGTGCACTTCATCAGTCGAAGCTTGAACGAAGAGATTACACTGAGTAAGTATGACAGTAATGACAGCCTTCGTGGTGTAGCGATAGCGAACGCGGCCGCTGCGCAAGGAGGCGCGGTTTCGATCCCCGCGCAGTGCAAATATTTTGCATGCGTGAATATGAATAATTGCACTGGTCTGGTCGTGCCTCGGAAAAGCACGTTCAGCCGTTGGTCCCGGCTGCCATATGAACATCTAATGGCAGTCGTTACGGGTTGTTGGAGTCCTGAAAAGTCCAAGAATTGGTCTAACTACAATGCTTTGATATCGCCTTCGGACGACAAAATCAGTAGTTACACTGGTAATGCGGACCACAGATCCAAAGCTGAAAAAGCTTCGGATGCGACAGGGTTTAACGCTGAGATGACGATGATGGAAGTAAGAAAGTATCGAGTGAAGAATTCCTTAATACTTAAGTAAATATCATATTAGTAAACGTCGATATCCTCTGCGAACCATTGCCAAGTGTTCTTGTATGCTTATTGCGGGCGATCAACAGTAGCAGCATTAGTGGAGTTCTGCTGTTTATGTCTATCTACTATATCTCATATAATACCCATCTAATATATCTAATCGGCTAACATGTCAAGATATATCGTAAAATTACGATAAATTAACCAAATAATCTTTTTCCAAACATGTTATTTATGGCACTAGTAGTCAGCAAAGAGATAAGTCACTATATGCGACGGCCCTGGTTACTTATCTACTTTGGTGACCTTTATTAGACAAATATTATTCATTTTATTCCTTTACTACATACAAATCACATCTTTATATATGGTTTGAAAAACATTTAATAATAGCCCCGGTATGGAAAACGGTAGTGGAAAACATATCTTTTTTCTTACTCCTCCGCTATTCTTTTCTGATTAATTTCGTTGCGGGACCCAAGACAGTTGAATCGTTTCTCCAGGACTCGTCGAGCTTCATTGCTCGGCGTTTTTCTGGCGGTCTCCACTGTTAATTCTGGCTTTCAGGAGTAGCAGTGGAAAATGAAAATGGGAAAATGTGTGGCGGGTTTGTCCCATAAAAAAAAAATTGAAATGATGGTTAGGGTTCCTGGGGGAGTTTCTACATTAAAGTATATGTGCCGATTCAATAAACAGGTATTACTTTTTGTATTAAGCCCTTTATCCAGTTGCCTAATGACAGCCTGCTAAGATGATGGTCCTAGTTCATTAACGTCACGATTATCAACACTATAACTGCTGTGTATCCACCACCCACATGTCGACAACCTCACAAGGTTTAAGGTCAAGATAATTAATTTACTTATCTTTCACGACGTACTCGTCATGCCGGACCGATTTATCAACAATAATTATACGATGCTCTATTCGATCACCATGTCAGGCTTATTGGAAACAATAGTCTCGTCAGTGATTTTAAATGGAAGGATCCCAATGCATCGTGATATTCCCATTTTTGAGAACTGAGTCGGCGCATATTTGTAAAATTGTTTTTCCAATTCTGCAAGACTGTATATACAGTGCTATTTTTAAACAAATCTTATAATTACCTTTATTGCCCTCTGAGCAACAGATCGCGAGATATTTGCGAAAAACTGATTTTCGTGACCTATTGACCTTCATAACTTTTTTAGCCGGCACGATATCAATGTCGATTTTTCACATCTTCATTACAATGTCATAATAAAGGTGTATACAAAAATTCAGCTCACTAGGAATTTTTCCGCGATTGGGCTTTAAAATTGCTAAAATGACTGGACTAAATCGAGAATACCCAGAAATAATATGTCGGAATAATTTCGCCATAATATTGTCTGAATATAAATTTTGTACATAATCGCAAAGACATGATCTTTGGCTGAGCACCGAATCATGACTATGATGCAGACGCCGAGAGATCTTCATAGGTCGAAGTTCTTTACTCTGTCATATCTCCCTTCGGTAATTATTATCAAATATTGTGTACAAAAATATGTTTTACGCCAGTTCTCGTTATCTAAAAGAGAGCGGGGTGAGGCCCCTGTCCATTGAGACCACATCTCATATACATATAATATGTACCTATACTTACGCGGTCGGCTTCTAGGAAATATTCCCTGAGACTACCTGTCTCGCCTTTGAGCAAAATTTTAGCATTTAAGAAGACATAACTTTTGCATTTTCACGGGTTTGTGTTATGTCAGCACTGACGGCTTGGTTGACTGGTTGGGTGATGCCTAATTTTTTTATTTATTATTTATATCAAGCTTTTTGTGTCTTACCGGAGGACAGACTTTGATTATTCCATCCCGGCTAGAAAGTTTTGCCACATCCGAACGTTTTGCCAAAACATCGGCTGCCGGCAGAAGTTACCGCCCCTAGGCAAAGTCTTGCCGCCAAGTATTTTCCGACATGATCTCTGGTGAAGCCGTATGGAGGACGGGTCTGAGCAGTTGTGTGACGATGTGTGCTTTGTACGATGCACCAAATGTTCTTGTGTCGGGAGTTTGGTCGTGGAGGGTCTCCAGATCAATCTTCGTCTGGCACATCGTGTTTTCGGTTTCATTGCATCACCTCGCTCAACTGCCGTCTTCCTTCCTATTCACTCAGTTTTTGAGTTAATTGGCTTAATAAACTAACGCGCTTTACCATCAACGATTGCATCACTGCTTCCCATCAGGCTGGATGGCAGTGAGGCACTAGTTATTAATTATTGAAAAAAAAACAATTTGCATCGCCACCGCTCTGATTGTGTCATACTGAGGTTCCTACTTTTCATTTTTTTTATCTCATTTTTCAATAATTACTTACTTTATGGATTATTTACTGGATGTCGTGGTGGCCCAGTGGCTAAAACACCAGCCTCTCAAGTATAAGTGCGCGGGTTCGATTCCAGGTCAGGCAAGTACCAATGTAACTTTTCTAAAGTTATATGTACTTTCTAAGTATATCTTGGATACCTACCAATGACTGAAGATGAAGAAAAACATCTTGAGGAAACCTGGACTTTTAGTCTGAAATCGCCAACCCGCATTGAGCAACCGTGGTGATTACGCTCAATCCTTCTCTGTATGAGAGGAGACCTGTGCCCAGCAGTGGGACGGTAAAAAGGTTGATGATGATGACTTAATTTATGTTCTAGGTAATTACTCAATCCCGGCAGGGACCTTTTGCCACATCAATATCTACGATCTGCATCACCACCCTGACGTGTTCAAGAACCCCGAGGAGTTTGACCCTGACAGGTTCCTGCCTGAAAACAGCGCGGGAAGACATCCTTATGCCTACATACCGTTCAGTGCTGGGCCTAGGAACTGCATAGGTAAATGATAAATCTATTGAAAGGAAACCCATATGACTCTCCTTTCTCAATCATAACTATTATACAAAAAAAAGACAAAAGATTCGAATAATCGAACTATAAAAAGCCGCTAAGAAAATTTACATTACACAGGTCAAAAATTCGCCATGATGGAGATGAAGGCAGTCGTAGCGGAGGTGTTGAGGGAATTCACGCTGGAGCCAGTCACTCATCCCGAAGATATTCGGATTATCGCCGATATTGTGCTGAGACATGAAGGGCCTGTCGAAGTTACTTTTGTTAAAAGACAAGTCTAACGTTATTATTGTGTAGAATATGTATAATATTATGAGAAAATTACGAATGTATTGTATATTTGAAGCGAAGTTGAAGCTGTGTATTGTTGTTTTTTTTTAAGTAATTTTAGCTAGATTCACCCGAAAAATATTTTTAGGTGTTGTCACTGTCTCAATGCATGTGCCAGCATTACACAAAAACTACCGGACAAAGTTTTTTGTTTGTAGTTCAATTTTTTCCTAGATATTCACTATTTGGTTTATAAACGATGAAAAAGTCAAAAATGTATGGTTAAACGGTTAACAATAGTTCAATTCAGTTGTGTGGGTAAAACTTGTACATATAAAGTGACTCTGTGTGCGTGACAAGAGAATACAAATACCTACAGTTATTAAAGGGTTATATGCGGGTTTAAAAAAAAACAGTTATTTCGTAATTTATCGAACAATATTCTGAATTACTACTTGAAAAATCAAATGATGAATTTTCGGACCCGCTGCTCTCACCAAGATCAATTATGAATTCACACATCCACATCCTTTCATCAATTTGCCTTAAACGTTCATTTATGAGTTTCATTATTTTCGTCACATATTGGTCGACATTATATATTGACAATATATTTTTTTGAAATTCCCCATAATTTTTCTGTGAGGTTTAAGAAGAACTCTTATGCCAACGTGATTCTTTTCCTTCAGCCAATATATTAGTAATTGTTCTCTCTGATACGCCCACTGCCATTGCTGTTGCTTTTCCGTACGCTATTTAAATGTTCACTTAATTTCGATATTAAAATTAGACTTGCACTGCAACTCACTTACTAGTTCCAATATATCTCTCGTGTCTCATCATCGTCATCCCAGTCGCATCCGAAGCTTTTCAACTTTGGGGTCTAGGGTCCGCTTTACCAGTTTAACCGCTGATTTTGGCTAAACTTCGATATTTTCCGTGAAGCGACTGCTGTCTGGCCTTCCCAACTCGAAGGCGATATCGAAGCATTGCAGTTAGACCAATTCTTGAACTTTTGAAGGCTCCAACAACCCGTAAGGACTGCAACTAGATGTTCGTATGGCAACCGGGATCAACGGCTTAACGTGCTTTCCGAGGCCCGATCAGACCAATGCAAATATTCATATTCATGCATACAAGTATTTTCATGCATGAATATGAATCGAACCCGCGCCTCCTTGCGCAGCGGCCGCGATCGCTACCGCTACGCCACAGAGGCTGTTAAAAATATATCTACCGCGTCTATTTTCAGAAATTCGTATATCTTAACAATGGCTTCACGAGTCTAAAACAATAATAAACATAAACGTCAACAAGGATATATTTTTCGATTCTTTTTTGTTTTTAATAAGTATTAATTACATCTAAATTTAAAATTAAATAAGACGTAGAAAAAGCGATAGGAACATGTCTTGCGTACTCTGTGCCGCGTCACTGCCACACGAATGATAGTTGTATATATTACAAGCCTACGCACACATAGGGCCGCGCGCACAACTGAGTTCAACTATCTGTAACCATTACTGAACTTTAGGTAGCGTTTATGAATAAAGGTATAAGTCTGGAATTATTTGCTATGAAGAGCAATATTGATATTTATTAGTTTAGTTTTACTGACGATAAAACAAGTGCTGATTCCCAGCCGAAATTGAATAAATGACTTGATTTAGATGTTGATTTTAATAGATTTAGGTACCGCAAATCATAAAAAGCTTAGCCTTATAATCTTTTTATGATTTACTGCTTAAGAATCGTAATAATATATATTTATTTAATATATAATTATAAATGCGAAAGTTGGTGAGAATGGTTTAATGATATCGAGCGCGTTTGACTCATCGATGGGCCCGCTTCAAGGCTGTAAAGACTGTCAACCAATGAGAGCGCCAAACGCGCTCGAAATTGACGATAGAGTCTCGTAAGGAAAACTCATACTAGGCCTACTGGTCTCAAAACTGTATCGGAAAACATCGTGGGAGAAGCGGCCTAGAGGCGGGGAAATGTCCTAGAGGCAAAACTTCGAAGACGTGTGGCTTCTACCAACTCGCAATGGGCTCGCGTGGTATATTACGGCTCACTCCCGTCTCACTGAGAGGAGTCCTGTGTCCCACTCGTGGGAACATAATGTTCATCAGCGTCCGGAGGAGTCCTGTATCCCAGGAGGGGCCTGGGTTACAGGACTCCTCCAGACGCAGATTATACCAGCGACCAGTAAATACATAATATCTTATCCGATAGTACAATCAACAACAATTTAGTTTTATTAACAAAATAAAAAAAAAATCCAAAACAATCCCTTCGTAATAATCTCATCAATTATTTGTTTCCCATGTCCGTATTATTTTTGGCATAGCGCCAGACAGGTCATAGAGTAAACACCAATTTAACTTAACTTCTAGTGTTAGTAGGTTACAGACCAAAATCCTTACTAATATTATAAATGGGAAAGTGAGTTTGTTTGTTTGTTCCACTTGCACGCCGTAACTATTGAACCGATTGCTTTGAAATGTTGGCAGACGTAAAGTTAGAAGTCTGGATTAAATAATAGGGTACTTTTTACCCCGGAAAAATTGTATACTCCCGAGGGAAAACTAAAAAGCGCAATATAACCAAACTCCACGCGGGCGAAGCCGAGGGCGGAAATCTAGTATACAATAAAATGAAAATACAGTGTAGAGCTGTTTCCACCTAGCCACGTCGTACAATCCCAACATTCCCAACGATCTGCGAACACACTGAAAATATTGTTGTAATTTGCCCCAAGGAGTTCGACCTAGGTAGGTTCCTGAGGAGATCGTGGGAAGACATCCTTATGTGTGTGTGATGGGCAAAATGGAAATCTTGGCATCAATAACTGTGTTGAAAGAAACGTACAGACGACAGCACATCTAATACAATCTGCAGATTTCTTTATTACATTTTCAACTTTTAGTCATCATCATCATTATCATCAGTCTCTACTCGTCCACTGCTGGATACAGGCCTCTTCCATGCACGCCAACAAGCTCGATCCTGAGCAGTTCTCCGCCAGCCACCTTTGCCAGTCAACTTTTAGTATAAAGCATTAAGGTTGAGCCTTAATGCTTTATACTTTTGATTGAGAAGTTTTGACTGTTTCGGCTAGGTTGACCTACTGTCTAATATGTTCATATATTATGGAAGCTGTCAATCTTCCGTGATCATAGTTGTAAACACGGAATTGAAGACAAAAAACCTCTATGGAAGAAATTGGATCATATCCATCCTAATGTTATAAATGCGAAAGTGTCTCTGTCTGTCTGTCTGTCCGGCTTTCACGCCAAAACTACCGAACCGTTTGTAATGAAATTTGGTACACAGATAGTCTAGAACCTGAGAAAGGACAAAGGCTATATAACATCCCGCTATAACCAATAGGAGCAGAGCAGTAACAAAAAATGTTGCGAAAACGGGAGCTTACGCGGACGTACTACATATTGCTCCCATTATTTTAGCAGGCGCTTATTATTATTATTTTTTTAATAATTATAAACTAGTACTTGACTGCAATCCCGCCTGATGGTAAGCAGTGATGCGATCGTTGATGGTAAACCGCGCTAGTTTATTAAGAGCCTATTCACTCGGAAAAACTGAGCGAATAGGAAGGAAGACGGCAGTTGAGCGAGGTGATGCAATGTTAAACCCAACAACACGACCAACGATGCTGCGCCAAAGGGAGATTGATCTAAGACCCTCCACGACCAAAATCCCAACACAACAACATTAGGCACATCGTACCCGGCACACATCGCAACACAACTGCTCAGACCCGTCCTCCGTACGGCTTTACCAGACATCATTCCGGAACACGACAAATCGCTTGGCGGCAAAGCTTTGTCTGGTGGGTGGTAACTTCTGCCAGCGGCCGATGTTATGGCCTACCATCGAGAAATTATTTTTGAGAGATTTTATATCAACTGAGCTCTTTTTAATTTACGGGAACCACCGCGCGCTGTAAACTCAAGTCCACGCGGACGGAGTCGCGGCCACCAGCTAGTAGGTCATAAATGTGCTATGATGGAGATGAAGGTAGCCATGGGGAAACTGTCGAGGGAGTTCGTGCTGGCCAGTCGCACACCCCTAAAACATTTAGTTTATCACCGATCTAGTCCTGAGAAACGACAGACCCATCGAAGTGACTTTTGTAAAAATGCAACAATAAAATCTTATAAATGAAATAATGAAGTTTTGTATTAATAACACGGACCAATTTTATTTATATCATTCAAAAAGACTTGACTGATTGACAAGGCTATTTCAACTCGCTTTTTTCAAAACTAATCACGTAGCATCGCGTAGTACCCATCACTACCACTGCTACGGAGCTAAACTAAGGGCTGATTTTTCAACTCTCAGATAAAAGGTTCAATAACTATCTAACGAATAAAGTTATTTGACTGTTTATTAGATGAATAAATGCTCACCGGTTTTTTCAACTGTTATTATAAATACAATATACACCCTAATTTAGATAGTAGGTACATTGTTGTTTGTTAGTTTTTGAAATCATTTTGAATTAAGTAAATTACTTTGTCAAATCCCTTAACAGAATAAATGTTTTTTCAGTAAACTGGTTTACATGTTATCTACTATGGTTGCTATAAGCGTACTGCGTGTGTAAGCGCTACGAGTATAATATAAAAGCTGAAGAATTTGCTTTTGTTTATTTCACACATTCAGTGCCACCGACTCGCCAGGAGGATCCACGTAAACTATCCGGGTGAGTGGTACTGAATGTGTTCAACTCGTTAACTTTTGGAAGTACCGATCAAATTTTACTGAAAGATGCACTGAATCTGAAATTACTTTGTCTACAAGGGAATTGGAGCTAGTCTTGGGTAGCTTAATTTGCTGGCGATACATAGAATTAATATATGGAGTTGGTCAATGCATTACAAATGCCTATTGATACAATGGGCAGATGAAAACATAAAACTGCTTCATAGTTGGGCAATAATAATATAAATCTAAAACACAAATAGGTAGGTACTGTACTGATATAATCAATAAAAATTCTTACTTAAATAGAGAACATAAAAGGTTCATTAAAGTGACATGAAAGTCATTCAAATAAAAGCTCTGTCAAAGTAAACCACCTGTCGCAATTATTTAAAGACCTAATTGATATTGTCTGTATATACAAGCAGCAGCAGTGTTATTTTAATCTAAAACCTATAGGTACTAACGTATTGTTGTAGTAAATACGTAGGTATAGATGCATTATTATTTTAAGCTATGGCCAGACACGAAATCATTGAAACAACAAGCTTACTAGGAACTCTATGTACCTACTTATATTCTCGTTGTGTAAGTTCATTTCATATTTTCCATCGTCATTATCTACCTAGTACTTGGAAATATATTCTTTTTCGTTCTTCACAAAATGCTTTGTTGTATCCGTTGACTCTGATAAAGTTTTAACGGGAACAGCCCTGAACTCTTTTTAAATCATAACCCTCGCAATATTCGCATATTTTCGTCGTCCATACCCCAATGTTTGAAGACTATAATCTTCAACCAGTGCGTCCTACCCGTCATGACTTACGGAGCCGAGACATGGACACTAACGGTCAGGCTATTCCATAAGTTTAAAGCCGCTCAGTGAGTAATGAAGCGGGCTATGATGGGCGTCTCTCTGAAGGACCGCATCAGAAATGAGGTGATCCGACAGAGGACCAGAGTCACCGACATAGCTGAGAGGATTAGCAAGCTGAAGTGGCAATGGGCTGGTCACATATGCCGCGGGACCGACAACCGTTGGGGCAAACGAGTCCTCGAGTAGAGACCGGGTCTCGGCAAACGTAGCGTAGAACGCCCTTGGGCGAGATGGAGCGACGACATCAAAAAGGTGGCTGGTAGTGGCTGGCGGAGAACTGTTTGGGATCGAGCTTGTTGGCGTGACATGGAGGAGGCCTATGTCCAGCACTGGACGAGTAGAGGCTGATGATGACGATGATGACGAACCCTCGCAATCCTCAGAGGTACGAAAAATGAATAAGCAGTTAAAGTATTGTTACGGGCTAGGGGTACTAAAATACCGGTTAAGGGTTACGAAGTTTATTGGCAACGAAGGTACAGTCGATTGTAGGCAATGACAAGTAGAATGTTGCTGACGTTGCACCGAAGTCTTCACTTACGTCCGCGAAGTCCGTGTTGTAAACACACAATAACACTACAGATGTTTCTTTACGAAGTACTCAATGTTCTCGTTACAGTTGTCGCAGTAGGTATTCTCAAAGATCGCTTCTTAAGTATCGCTGTTTTCGTCTCGGTAGTCAAGTGCAGACTGACTCGGCGCCGGCGTCACGGCGCTATATATAGTCCAGCTGATCGAACATTCCAGAGTCGTCTAGACGTAATAATAATAGCGCATAACTTCGAGTACATTCGGTAAGTACCTACGGTAATTCCCGGAAACGGGCTTCTAGAAATTTCGATGTCGTCACTTAGTTGACAAAATTGATGAAACCTGTACCATTCGATAGGCCACCTTAAATCTAGAAATGCGTTTTTATATTGCATCTATACGATGTCTAGATCTAGAGTTAAAGGGCTTAAAAGTTACGCACTGCATGTCACGCGATATTGAACCTTATGCCCTCGACATAAGGTGCATTCGTAACATTGCCCCCTTCTTAGTCGTGCTCGTCCCGAGCATGATTTGATCCGTAATAGCGAGCTAGGCGGTCTACGTGTACGATCTTCAGCTTCCCTCTAGACCCTTTCTTTATGCGGTAGGTGACATCGTTTATCCTGGTTACTATCGTGTACGGACCCTCCCATTTGGGTTGGAACTTCGGACTCTTTCCTTTTCTCCTAATGGGATTATGTAACCATACCAAAGTTCCCTCTTCAAACCCAGGCACGTTAGCTTTGCGGTCGTATCGGATCTTCATTCTCTCGCTGGTTTTCAGACCATTCTCTCTCACTAGCTCATGTATTCCATCTAGTTTACGTCGTAGGTCGGCCACATAGTCGACGGCTAGGATAGGGGTATCGGGGGGTGTTCCGGTTAGTGCATCTATGGGTAATCTAATTTCTCGGCCGAAGTTGACTTTCGCCGGTGTACAATTTGTACTATCATGTGTTGCAGAGCGGTATGACATTAAGAAGAGTGGAATGTATTGGTCCCAATCCCTCTGATGTTCTTCCACTACTTTGGCCAAATGATTCTCTAGCGTCTGGTTGAATCTTTCGACCATTCCATCTGACTGAGGGTGATATGGTGTTGTACGAGTCTTATGTATCCCGAGTAGTTGGCAAACCTCTTGAAAAAGTGAAGACTCGAAGTTTCTACCCTGGTCAGAGTGCAACTCCAAGGGGACGCCAAATCGACAGAACACCTCGTGAACTAGCTTTTTGGCGACGGTATGAGCTTCTTGGTTGGGTACTGCAAAAGCTTCTGGCCATTTGCTGAAATAGTCTTGCATGACGATGATATACCTATTCCCTTCTTCAGTAATAGGGAACGGCCCAGCTATATCGACAGCAACTCTTTCCCATGGTGCACCAACATTATACACTTTCAGCCGACCTCTGGCCCTCGTTTGCGGTCCCTTTACTGAGGAGCAGGCTACACATTTCCTACACCAGTCCTCTACGTCTTCGCGGCAATGCACCCAATAGAACCTTTTTCTCACCTTCTCCAGAGTTTTCTTTACTCCTAGATGTCCTCCGGATACTCCGTCGTGCACCTGTCTTAGCACCGACGCGACCTTCTCACAGGGGACAACTATCTGTAAGGCGACCTCCTGTCCACTAGGTGATTCCCATTTCCTCTTCAGAACTCCATTATCAATTATCAGGCTGTCCCATTGAGCCCAGTAACTTTTTGCTGTTGGGCTAAGCGCTGATATTTCACTCCAAGGGGGCCGCTGGCCACTTTTCTTCCATTCGATTACTGTCTTCAAGTCACTATCTTCCTTTTGTGCGTCTTCCAATGATCGATTATCCCAGTCTTCATCCAAATCGTTCACCTGGATAATCCTTACGTTCTCTTTCTTTTCCTGTTTGGCACAATGTCGGCAAGATTCTTCGCAAGGCCGTCTAGATAAAGCATCAGCATTATTGTGTGACTTGCCTTTTCGATGTTCTGTGACAAAGTTAAATTCCTGCAGCTGCTCTATCCACCTTGCTACTTGTCCTTCTGGGTCTTTGAACTGAAGCAACCACTGTAAGGCAGCGTGATCGGTGCGAAGTGTAAACTGTCTCCCAATCAAATATTTCTTGAAGTGTTGTAAGGTCTTAACAACGGCTAGAAGTTCTCGGCGGGTAACACAGTAATTTCTTTCTGGCTTGGAAAGGCATTTGCTGAAATATGCGATAACGACATGCCTATCTCCTTGTGTTTGAGAGAGAACTCCTCCAATACCAACATTGCTGGCATCTGTGTCTATCAAAAATCGGCCTTCCCTACTAGGGTAACCTAATACAGGAGCCTCACACAAGTGAGTTTTCAGTACCGCAAATGCCTGTTCGCAGTCAGAGTTCCATTCAAATTGACACTTTTCCTCTGTTAAACGATGCAACGGTTTCGCTAACTCGGAGAAGTTCTTCACAAACCGACGGTAATATGCACACAGACCCAAGAAAGAGCGTACCTCAGTTTTGTTACGAGGGGTAGGCCACTTCGACACGGCTTTTATTTTTTCAGGGTCTGTTCGAATTCCTTGCGCCGAAATAATGTGTCCTAAGTATCCAACCTCTTTCTGGAATAGTGTACACTTACTAGGACTGAGTTTTAAATTCGCTTCACGCAGTTTTTGGAACACTTTCTCCAAATTGCGTAGGTGCTCTTCGAAGCTTCGTCCCATAATGATGATGTCATCCAAATAGACCAGGCATGCATCACCAAGCAACCCCACCAAAATGCGCTCCATTAAGCGCTCGAATGTGGCTGGAGCATTGCACAGTCCAAAAGGCATGACATTGAATTGCCAGAGACCGTTCCCAGGACCAGTGGAGAAAGCGGTCTTTTCTTTATCCTGCTGACAGATTTCCACCTGCCAGTATCCACTTTTGAGGTCAACTGTGGAGAACCATTTCATGCCACTTAGCAAGTCCAAAGTGTCATCTATACGTGGCAGAGGATAACTGTCCTTTTTCGTGGCATCATTCAACATCCTGTAGTCAACGCAAAACCTTGTACTGCCATCCTTTTTCTTGACTAGGACAACTGGAGATGACCAAGGGCTGGTAGATGCTTCGATAATTCGGTTTTTTTCCATATCTCTTAACATTTCCGTGACTTCCTGTTCTCTTGCAAAGGGTATACGACGTGGTCTCTGTCTTATCGGCTGTGTATCCCCCGTATCTATATGGTGTTTGACTAGCCCGGTTCTTCCCACGTCACCATCGGTCTTCGAGAAGATGTCATGGAAGTTATGCAACAGTTCCTTAACTTTGTGACTTTCGAACTTGTTTAAATTGCCCTTACAATTTTCGAGTAGTGTCGATACATGTTCCTGCCACTTCTTATCAGGTTCCTTTTCGTGCACCTCTGTTTTTTCAAAAAGTCCAGTCCTATTATACAATCATCTGTAATATTCGCTACTAAAATAGGGTGCGTGAATGTCTTATCACCCATTTTCAAGGTCACATTCGTTTCACCAAGGACGAGCACTGGTTGGCCGGTGGCGGTTTGTAATCGGCATTGTGAAGACCCTTTTTTCCATGCTATGGTCCGAGGAAATAGCTCCGGTCGTGCAATAGTTCTTGATGCACCAGTATCCAATGTGAAACTGCATGACTTACCATTCAATTCTCCTTCTATAATAAGACTGTTTCCGTCACCCACTTGTGATACTGTTATAATGGGGGCTTCACGTCGACCAGCCAGTACTCGCCCCACAGCCCTGGCTGTTCCTAGTTTAAATCCTCTGCTTCCACCTGTGTCCCAGAAGTACTTCTTCCCTTAGACTTCCTGGGACAATTAATCCGAATATGCCCCTTTTCGCCGCACTCATAGCAGGTTGGTCCTTGTCGGGTTTTTATTGGTGCGGTTACCTCACGGATACGATGATGTTGTCGGCCATCTTGGCGTACAGCTTCCACCTCTAAAGCGTGTGTCAAGGCTGCCTTTAGAGTCTGGTGGTGACCCAGACGAACTGCAGCCCTGACTTCTGCATCTCGAATCCCATCAGTAAAGGCTTGCACAGTAGTAGCGTCAATTAATGCTGGTGTTGATGCATACGCCCTTCGAACAATGCGTCCTATTTCCGTAGCCCATTGTTGCAAACCTTCACTGCTCTTTTGTGTCCGGTCGCGGAGTTGAGCCCTGAAGACATGTTCGAGGTGTTTCTCCCCGTATCTAGACTCTAACGCTTCCAGCAAACAGGCTAGGGTATTGCAATCGCCGGAAATATTTTCGAGGATTTGTACCGCATCACCACGCAGAGCAAGCGTAAGAGCGGTTACCGCTTGATCGTCGTCCCAGTTGTTGCCTTTGGCGACCTTCTCAAACTGTAGACGGAAGGCCACCCATGACGTTGTTCCGTCAAAATGAGGTACTTTGAACGTCGGCGAAGCACTGGGTACAGGTATCACACCTTTAATACCTCCTTTCTGCACCGTTTTATGGAGAAACTGTATTTCTTTCTCGCACTCCATGATGGTACTGTCTAGTTTCCCCATCCGTGCATCTTGTTTGTCTATACGCATGTCTTGCTGGTCCATACGGGCATCCTGTTGCGCTGTTTTTATTTTAAGCTCATTAACCTCTTCTTTGGTTTCTTTCCACTTTTCATTAAGTTCTAATACTAATTGCTGGGATTTTACCTGAGATTCTGCTATACTTGTAATGATTTGTGCCTGGGTTTCTGCCTGGGATTGTTTTATTTCTGCCTGGGATTCTGCTATACCTTTTATTTGCACCTGGGTTTCTGCCTGGGATTCTGCTATGCTCAGCCTTATTTGCGCCTGGGTTTCTGCCTGGGATTCTGCTATGCTCAGCCTTATTTGCGCCTGGGTTTCTGCCTGGGATTCTGCTATGCTCAGCCTTATTTGCGCCGTCAAGTGAGCCATTAATGCCGATAAATCGCATCCGCTGGTTCCGGGAATAGTGGTGGTACTAGGCGCACTCACATTCGTCGGTGTTACGACGGCCGCATCTTCTATGGGTGTAGGGACACTAAGCAATTCTTCCTCTTGACGCGCCAGATCCATCGCTGCTTGTCGTCGCGTGCGAACTCTTTCGTCTTCCCTTGGCGTGACCGGCATTCCGCTTCTGACACCAATTGTTACGGGCTAGGGGTACTAAAATACCGGTTAAGGGTTACGAAGTTTATTGGCAACGAAGGTACAGTCGATTGTAGGCAATGACAAGTAGAATGTTGCTGACGTTGCACCGAAGTCTTCACTTACGTCCGCGAAGTCCGTGTTGTAAACACACAATAACACTACAGATGTTTCTTTACGAAGTACTCAATGTTCTCGTTACAGTTGTCGCAGTAGGTATTCTCAAAGATCGCTTCTTAAGTATCGCTGTTTTCGTCTCGGTAGTCAAGTGCAGACTGACTCGGCGCCGGCGTCACGGCGCTATATATAGTCCAGCTGATCGAACATTCCAGAGTCGTCTAGACGTAATAATAATAGCGCATAACTTCGAGTACATTCGGTAAGTACCTACGGTAATTCCCGGAAACGGGCTTCTAGAAATTTCGATGTCGTCACTTAGTTGACAAAATTGATGAAACCTGTACCATTCGATAGGCCACCTTAAATCTAGAAATGCGTTTTTATATTGCATCTATACGATGTCTAGATCTAGAGTTAAAGGGCTTAAAAGTTACGCACTGCATGTCACGCGATATTGAACCTTATGCCCTCGACATAAGGTGCATTCGTAACAGTATTGAGAAAAGTAATAAAAAAGTAAACAATATGATATAATAACAAATGAGACATTGGAAAGATAGCAATCTCTACTTTGTAATTGTTACGGTTTATAGTGTAAACTAAATATAATGCGACAAGTTACCTTCTATTACTAATTTGGCAATCCCAGATGTAGTATTATTTATAAACGGCAGACCGAAGGAGGATGGCTCAGTGCGTCGCGAGCGGAATTGTCGGCCATTTCTCACAAAATTCTGCTCAGTTCGCGCGACTCCCTGCGCGTACACATCTCCCGCGATTGTTTCGCAACTCTGGTATGCGGTACTTGAATAATAGTGGCTTTGAGGAATTCGTGATGGAATATGATAACGGTTTTGAGGTGATTACTTTTATTTTTTTTTACATTTCAACGTTCTATTCAAATATCTAATTGTCGTCTATTCATTCATCACAAAAGTGTATGTGGTTATGAGCACTAAATATGATTGCACATTAAAACTAGACTAATGTTGTAAGTAGAAAAACCCCCAAACGTAGATAATCGAAATGCTTACTACCAACTGCACTTAGCACAACCTATATTAAAAGTAAGGCTCGTGAAAGTTGCGACTAACAAAAGCGATGGATAACAAATTAATTATGTATCTGTATGACCAATAAAATTATACTAGGTAATTGGAATATGAATTCATGAATACACCCTATCGATTCTGAATATTCTTAGTCTTACCGTGAAAAAATGACTTGAGCTGTTAATAGTGTCAATCAATAGCATTAGTTAGAACGACAACTCACTACAGTGTGGTACTGCTACTACCTACTCAGATGCTGAGGCATTGGAAATATGTAACCATCACGCCGTACCTACTAAGTATTTTAAAAATGAGACAGACAAATATTATCTAGGGTTTACCGATGTTTGTCTACTGATTGTATGGATTATCTACTTATGAAATAATTAAGTGATATCTGAAACATGAAATATCAACTTATTATTTAGATACTTTGGAAATGTATGAATAGTTGCTTAAAATGTACAGACGACAGCACATCAAGTTACTACAATCTGTCAAATTTCCTTATTAGATTTTCCACTTAATCTCTAAAGCATTAAGGCTCAAGGTTCATTGGGAATATCTGACAGTTTAGGGTAGCTTGACCTGCTGTCGTCCGTACATTATAAAGTTGTTCTATTTTTTGTTATGAGATGTATGAGTGTGTTATGATTTGTAGTAAATCTTTATTAGGTAGGTACATAAAGGGTGTATCTGACATCGACGCACAAACGAGTACCATGGATCCAGTACATGATTCTGGTGGTGGCATTTTCGTCGGCTTTTTCGTGATTTAAAAAAAAATATGTACACATGTAGTTTTTTTTCACTTTAGACCGTTCATAATTGCTATACTTTTATAACCCAATAAGATTTTAAGGTAAAAATTGATTAATTCGCTAATTACACAAAAAAACGCAATGAAAACATCACTCGAAAAACTATCTTATCAGCTGATTTAATAGAGTTGACATCAGGGATCAACGTCATACCTACAAACCCGCACGGCGGCACCCTTGCAACGTTCAAAGGCCGAGCCGACACTTTTTTTAAACGTTGTTATTTCTGTAACCGTTCATTTACGACTTAAATGACTATCTTAATTTTATTAGTGGCAAGCGATCTAGCCTTTTCGCGAAGTTTGCGTTACGATGTCAGATACACCCTGTATTATATAAAATTCTCGTTTCCTTATTAACTAAAATTCACCGAAACGGCTTGATGATTTTATGAATTTTGTTTTTTTTTTCTTGTTATGGTCTGAAAATAGGTCCTAAACTAAAGATTGACATTGCTTTTTTTTATTTATTCCCGGGTCAGTTATTGTTCTAAATTTACTTAATTATAATATTTACATGCTGTTTATTAGTATGTTAGCTTGAAAACGGTGAGAATGATTTGGCTATCGTTTGATTGTGTTCAAAATGTTCATAGGTTGTTATGGCAAGAAAAATTGAAAATCCTGGATTGTTTTTAAATTTAAATGTTTCGGCGTTTCTTATCAGAATAGTCAGATAGCATACATCAACCTCATCTAGCTTATTTTTTATTATATTTTATATGCGACGAGTACCTAAATGTCATTCCGCTTCATTTACTGTATGTAGGTATATAGGTAGTAAGTAGGTACCTGCCTACTACTTCTTTCTAAAAACATCTGGCCTTTATTTAGAAGGACTAGCCAGAAGTCAAAGTAATATTCGTTACAACTGAACCCTTTACCGTTGACCGAGCGATAATCAAAACCTCGGATCTCTAGAAGGTATATTTAAAAAAAAAATAGTTTAGTTTCAAATAATAAGACCCATACGAACAGACACACAAAAGAACATTCCCAAGCGCAGATTACAACTTCACACGACAGAATTATGTCCGCCACAGCATGCCGAATATAAGGGCGATCCACTCTATTAGCGATTATCGCGAGGACTGAGTTAAAGCTGATCCGAACTCTGCGCACCAGAAATGCGCACGGCTTGCGCATCGTGTCGCGAAAGCAGTCAGCTTATACGTGGAGGCGCGCCTCCGCGTATAAGCTTGAAGCACTGTAGTAGCGGAACAGCCTCAACACCACCTTAAACTCATAATTGAACAGAGGTTGCACGCGTAGAAGAATGTAAGGTCTAAAGAGCGTTATTTTTACGAGTACCTCTCTCGAACAATGCACAAACCTACGAGCTATCATATTTCCTCTGACTGCAACGCCCTCTACTCCCGCTCAATATTCTCATCGTCTTCTAGATCAGCGGTAGGTACCTATACGAACAAATTATTTTACATGCCCCCTAACGCATGGCTTGATGCATTATTTATACCTACACACAGGGGACACACTATACAGAAGACTAGCTCCAAATACAATGAATTTGCACTCTTCACAGGTGCCCATCAGTTTCCTAAGACGGCAGACCGCAGACCAAGTTGTCAACATAGCTTAAAGTATTGACGCATGCTCCATCCACATAGCAACCAACATGCTGGCTGCCAAACACAACCATCAGGACGGTCACATAGAGGTTGAAAAGTTCAGGAGAGGTCAACCCTTCTCTCTCACCCCGCACTTCAACGGATATGTCAATAATGTCGTAATCTGTAATGTTCACACATTACCCCCACCCGTCTGACGGAATTGATCTGGTCAAAATTTCACGTTCGACAGTGAAACCTAAAACTACTAGTGCGCCGAGAAGATGCAAGTCCATTATTCACTAGCATTTTATTTCCATAAATTTCATGGCACCATTGGCATCATATACCTATTTACCTACCTAAATGCGCATGCTACAAGAACGCTACGAACAGCTACGGATTTTCTAGAACTTTGTAGCTACCATGAGTTTTCATTACGAGACTCGATCGTCGATATCGAGCGCTTTCGACTCATCGATTGGCCCGTTTCAAGGTTGTAAGAACTCTCAACCAATGAGAGCGCCAAACGCGCTCCATATCGACGATCGAGTCTCATAATGAAAACTCATACTAGGCCTACAGAGTATCACTAACCAGAAGTCATGCGTAGCTATCCGCAAGACCGCAACGATCCGACAGGCTATCATATAGAAAATGATATATTTTGATAATAGCAGACAGAAGAATAGCGGTATCGTCTATTTGATTTAGGCTGCACTTTTCAATCGACAGGTTATTCATTAAATAAAATAGAGCAGAACTGTAAAAAAAAGTGTAGTAGTAGTGTAGGTACTTACTTAAGTGTTGTAAAAATCAAACCTTAGTACCTAAACTGATTTTTTTTCGGTTTTTAGATTTGTGACTAGCGTTTTGAGGACCCCTTTAGTCTTACGATAAAATTCAAGTTGATATTCGATACGACATCGAACGTATTTTATTGTGAGTGTTGCCACTATCGCATTGATCGTTTGACTCGTCGCTATAGAGTTGTAAGCTGATTACTTATTAGATGGTTGTCGTGTACCTACGTTCGAACAATCTATTTCAAGCATCGATCATTTCTAAGTGATGGATGATTTCAAGATAGGTATAATAGGATTACGAACATTTTATATTACGTCTAGATATCGATACAAATACGGTTTCTAATTAAAATAGCAGATTACTTTTTTATCAATTACCTTCGTGATAGTTCAACGAATTGGCAAGTATTTGAATCCGCTGAAATCATAGTTGTAGTTACTTATTATAATTGTATTCGATAACGTTATTAAACTTTTACCACCTTTCAAATATCTTAATTAATTTGTTTAGCAGTTTGTTGATGTTTTAACGTATTTTTTTGTAAATCTTAAAAGACTTATTTACATTTAACATAATTATGGGTTATCCCTACTGCGTATCTCTTTGTACATACATAAATGTTATGATATAACGTCATTCAGGTGCTACTATCGCCACGAATTATTTAAGTTAACGTAACGCGTCAGCATTCATGTAAACACTGAATGTAAACAAGTACCTAGATAGACGAGAGGTGCGCTGGGCGGGGAACCGTCAGTTGGCGCCTGCGCCTCGGAAGCGGATATAAGCACGCCGTCGCGGCTGACCCGCTACCAGCCGCCGTAGAGTACGTCCGAGTTGGGACTTCACAAGTCTTGTCACGCAGCTCGCCGAAATGAGCACCCGTCAGCTGTGCCGGCTCGCGACCGCAAACCCCCTCGTTAAACCCAAGCACTCGATATGCACCTGCTATCGCCACTATAGTCAAGTGAGACCAAACTATGTTATAGCAAATCGTGAAGTGAGTGTCCTTTACTTGTGTTGTATTTCCGCGTTGACAGAGGGAAGCTTCGTGTCTGTCTCTGTTTGTGGAATTATGCGATAAAGTAACCAAAAGTAACTCTTAGCTAAAATTATTATATTGTTTCTTTCAGAAATGGCGCAATTCCGCACCCCACTTCTATTCAGTCCAGTCCCTGGACCTGAGGTATGCATGCAATACTTATTATTCTTAATCAATGCAGAAACAATGTCATAACACACACGTTTATTGGAAATAAATTGCTGGTAATAACCCACATCGACTCCTATTGATCTATATTAAACGGACCGGCGCCGGTCGTCCAATTCAACCCTGACATTTGAAACTGAAAAACACTTCTACTGAGTAGATACTTACAATGTGTCTATAGCGTCTGCTACGGATAAATAATTAGCTTTTCCACATTCATTATAAAATATTATGTCAGACGAAACGCGACTTGTGACCTTTGATAATGCAGTACTATACAGAAAATCAATAGACATGAAAATCCTTCTTGATAAATCTGCAAAAGATTTAACTGATTTCTCATTTTATCATGTCTGGTGATGACGTAACTTTACACACTACATTTTCAGCAAGGTCAAGTAACACTGATAAGGTATTCACATTTGTATTTGTTCACTTTCCATGGCAGCAGCAAAATCAGAGAATACTCGTTCGTGCATAACATCGACCCCGTAGCGTGAGTACATTAGACATCTGCCTCTCTGCGAGTGTATTGCATGGACATTTAAATGAGTTTGTAGTACGTAATAGCTACAAGTTCCCAATTTTGTTCTTGGCTATTTTTGTGGCAATTATCAATTTTTTTTTAGTACATTTTTTTGTCTTATTTTCTAGACCGTTTTATTGGATTTTTTATTTGGTTTTGCTTCTTAGTTTGATAACGCTTTAATGTTGATAATGGTCACCCATGGAATTACAATCCGTAGAGTGCAACATGTTGTTCGGATACTTTGAGGATCAGCGCATTAACCAACTGTTATCTAAGCAGACACTGCAATCTGCCAAATTACTGTGTAAATTGCGGTTTTTTGGCAAATATACCAGGGTTGTTACGGAGCTACGACTCCGACTCCGTTAAGTCGGAACTTCCGATTATTATCATACCTTCGGTTCTGATACTTTTAAATCGGAGGTTTTAATCGGAGGTTATTAAATATAGGTACAATAGCGGCGGCGGCCTGCCGACTGTTATGAAAAGCAGGGTAATTGCGTAACGCATTATCAGTAGCAATGGGTTTCATTTTGACAGTTCAACAACATTCATTACGTTATTTATGTTGTTGATCACACACATTTATCGAACATATGGAGCAATGGACTAGCAATAAGGTGATTCCAATTGATAGTAATAGTGCGTTACGCGATTGGAGTGCAGGTTCATACATATCACGTGGGGAATTCTCTGACTCCTGCTACGTGCACTCTATCGTGCATTTTTCGCTAGTTTTGGAGTCAACACATTTGATTCAATTTGTTCCAAAGCTTTTGTTCATTTAATGTCATATAATATGCTACTTTGGGTTTTAATTATTTTCATTTAATTTCTTGTTCATTTAGAAATATGCCAATTTTCTTTTCACTGTATGTGTTTAATTTTACAATAAAAAAATTAAATTAAAAAATTGAATGAATAATGTTTTTTGTATTTAAATAAAAAATCTCTCTCCTACTACCACTTCTGACCCTGCCGCCGCCTCCGGTTCTGACTCCGATAAATCAAATTTAAAAACTCCGACCTCCGTTTCATCCCTAAAATAACCATAGAGATAACCCTATATCTATACAGATATTGTGGGTTTTTCTCAACATTTCGTTAATATATTCTTCTGAATGTTTATGGCATTTGTTTTGGCTATCAAACTAGCGATGCTTGCGTCGTAGTAGTTACCAAATGTTTGCAGCAGTTGCTTATTTTTCTTACCATTCTCTTGTCTAAATATAACCACGTCAGGTGACATGGTAAACAGCTTTGTCACGGAGTTTGGTGTGCTCGTCGGAGACACACCCGCGGACCTACGTAATCACGTTTCTGATATTAATAGTTTGCGACGCGTGACGTCACACGGGGGCGTTGGTGTTACTTACCAGTAACACAATATTTGTTCAATATGTTATAGGTAATTACTCTATTAGAAGTGTCGCGCTAATGTCATACTCGTGAACAAGCGTGTCTATTACAGCGCCACACACTTCATTTATTTTACAAGCTGTGACAATAATTGATCGCTTCTTATATCATCGGATCTACCAAATTCTAGTCCTACTACCAGTTAGCAACAAATAGGTATGAGTAGCGTGATGCTCATGTACCTACTCGTAGTGATGCCTCACTTAGGTATACCTATACAATCAATAACCAAAGTCAAATCTTATCAACCTATTCTTTTTTTTAGAAAAAATCATTAACCTTATACTAATTAGCTGCGTATTTACTAGCCTGAGTTTATTCTATACTGTCTTAGTTACACAAAATGGTATAAAAAGAAATCGTTGTTTTTCTGCAGGGTTCGCGAAGGACCGCACAAGAATTCCGATGATGTTCTTTTTGATATGTTCAAAAATGAAGACACAGGCCTACTACCCGTTGGAAAGTTTTTGGCCGTAAGTTTTGTCATACGTGTTTCATGTTTTAAACGATTACTTTATGTACGCGGCACTAACATGATATCTGTGGTTCCCTACTTCCAGGCCTTGAGGACCACCGGCATTAGGAAAAATGATTCTCGTGTAAAAGAAGTGATGCACAATTTATACAAAGTTCACAAAGAATCCAATTTTGAAGGCGGTTCACCAGAAACACTGAAACTAGACAGGAAGACTTTCAAAGAAGTTATTGCGCCCAACATCGTTCTGATAACGAGGGCGTTCCGCAGTCAATTTGTGATTCCAGACTTTCAAGACTTTATCAAAGACGTAGAAGAAATGTACTGGGCTGCTAAAAGTAACTCAGATGGTAAAGTGGCTAGCTACATACCACAGCTCGCTAAGGCTAGCTCAGACAACTGGGGAGTGAGCATTTGTACAATTGATGGTCAGCGATTTTCTATCGGTAAGACTCAATAACCTAACCATGTTATTTGATTGCTTATGTGCGACGGACATAGTATGGTAACCATGTTCTCTTTATGCAGGTGACGTGACGGTCCCATTTACTCTGCAGTCGTGCAGCAAACCTCTGACATACGCAATGGCACTTGACACTTTGGGGCCCGACGTGGTACACAAATATGTTGGCACAGAGCCCAGCGGCCGCAACTTCAATGAACTCGTTCTAGACTATAACAGTACGTAATAACAACGCCTACAGCAGTGATACTATTTGTTTGACGCACCGAACGTGCGTAGACAATTAATAATAACATTTGCCAACGTCACTCTCAGCGAATCGTAAATAATATTTTGTCGAAATATATTTTTACAGTGAAGCCGCACAACCCTATGATAAATGCAGGAGCAATATTAGTATGCTCATTACTGAAGACCTTGGACAAGCCCGAGATGACACTTGCTGAAAAGTTTGATTATGTCATGTCATTCTTCAGCCGACTCGCTGGCAACGAAGGACTGGGCTTTAATAATGCAGTATTTTTATCTGAACGCGAGGCCGCCGATAGAAACTATGCACTTGGCTTCTACATGAGAGAACATAAATGTTACCCAGAAAAAACTAATTTTCGCGAATGTATGGATTTCTATTTCCAGGTATGAATTGTTTCCTCTCATATTTGTACTAGCTTCGCCCGCCTGGATGTCTGAAACTATCCCACGGGAATACGCTTCAGACGGTCAGAGCCACCCTTCAAATTTTGTCTTGGAAAATAAATAATCGATATACTATTACTATGGCATAGTATTATAATATATTCTAATAATAGTAATTATTCGACAAAAACGTTTAAGTGATTTCACTAAGCCAGGGGTTGATTTTTAATAACTCTAAAACTCTGGTGCTGTTTCCCGCGACTACCCAAGTTATGGTCTATCTATATGTCAACTGCCAAATTTCATCCAAGTCCATTAAGCCGTTTAAGCGTGAAAGCGAGACAATTTTTTAGATTTACTTTCTCATTACTAAAGCATGGAGGAGACTTAGGTAGGCATTTGGGCTTTAAGTTTCTATATCAATGAATTGAGATTTTGAACGGTATTTTAAAGGGTACATAATTTTGGTAAAACTATGTTACAAATTGTTCTTTGCTTTCAGTCCTAGGTATAAATACTTACTGAGTTTCGAGTAAATCTGACAGCGCGCTAAAATTCTGCCTGTTTGGCGGAATATTGGAATTTTTAAAACCCCAACGCTCTTTATAATATAAATTATGCAGTTTGAAACATTATTTCTTGGTGGATTCCTATTCCCCACGAAATACACAATCTACAAATTTCATATCTCTAGTACCAGCAGTTTATGCCAGTCAGGTCTTGATTTGTTAAATTTTGTTTATATATATTGGAAATAGTCTAATGTACCTACATCTTTTCCTTACAGTGTTGCTCAATGGAAGCTAACTGCGACATTATGTCAATCATGGCTGCTACACTAGCCAATGGAGGCATTTGTCCTATCACAGATGAAAAAGTTCTTCGGCCAGACTCAGTGCGTAACGTGCTTTCTTTGATGCACAGCTGCGGCATGTACGACTACTCCGGACAGTTTGCGTTTAAAGTGGGACTTCCTGCAAAGTCAGGAGTTTCAGGCGCCATGCTCATAGTTGTTCCTAATGTTATGGGCATCTGTACGTGGTCCCCGCCCTTGGACCCCCTAGGAAACAGCTGCCGAGGATTGCAATT
Organism: Sesamia inferens; assembly: GCA_037179545.1. NCBI lineage: Eukaryota > Metazoa > Arthropoda > Insecta > Lepidoptera > Noctuidae > Sesamia > Sesamia inferens. The sequence continues at coordinate 23,616,260 of CM073923.1, forward strand.
TTGTGATGTAATATAAATACAAGTATTTTCTTTCTTTTAAATATGTATTTACTCAGAAAGATTTAATCGTTAACCTTTATTAATATTCTTTCAGGACCTGATCAATAGGTTCAACTTCCACAAGTACGACAACATAAGATACGCGAGTCACAAGAAAGATCCTCGTCGGTACAAGTTTGAGTCTACGGGTCTTAACATCGTCAATCTCTTGTTTTCTGCCGCGAGTGGAGATCTCAGCGCACTGAGAAGGTACAAATTAATACCTTTTAAGGATACTTTTACTTATTTGACTGGGGAAACATTTTTGACAAAGATATTATTGTTTAACAGCCAAAGGTCTGACCCGAAACTACCCATTCCGGTGAACTCTATCAAATAGATTGCCTTTGATAAGTACTAAACAAATACAAGTACCTGCTTATCTAGTGTACTCAGTATTCATTATTATGCTTATTGTTCTGCTTAATGGGTCTATTAGTACCTACGTACCTAACTCGAGTGCTGTTCTATGGGCAGGTAATGCTTAGCGAGGTAGCTCACAACACGGCACTAGTGTAAACATAATATCATCATTAGGCAGACGACGCAAAAGTATCTAGTCTTTTACAATGTGACTTTCCTTACAATTTCAAACATTTTGTTAAATTGACATAATATTCTCATTTCTCAGGCACCATCTCTCTGGTATGGACATGACTCTGTCTGACTATGACGGTCGCACCGCGCTGCATCTGGCGGCTGCAGAGGGTCACCTTTCTTGCGTTGACTTCCTCCTGGCTCAGTGCGGAGTCCCGCACGACCCTCGCGATCGCTGGGGCAGCCGCCCGCTCAACGAAGCTGAGACTTTCGGTCACGCTGCCGTTGTACAGTACCTGAAGGACTGGGAGGCCTCACATCCTACTGATCAACCTGCAGACGCGGCACCTTCTTCTGTCGACGACATACTAGAAGTTAAGCCAGACGCTAACGACGCTGTTAAAGACCCAAGCATCCAGGAGATTGTGTCGAGGAATGGTGACAAAGTGCAGTAGAATCTAAACGGCTGGCATGACGTAATGAGATGATCTCGTGACTACTCAGGTGTCACAAAATTATTTTTGAATGCGACTCTCCATCGTGTGGCGTTTTTATGCTACGTAGAAACGTGGTAGTATATGTATTTACCTACTCAAATATATCGAAAAGGATGCTAATGAACATTAATGTATGAAGTAGATATGTTCCACACGATGCCGAGTTTAATCATACCCAAGTTGTGTACCTACTTGTTTCGGTGTGATCTCGGGTTATATGAGTGTACACTACATGTAGATATCAATCTATTAATATTAAGTAGAAAAGAAAACAATGCATTTCATGTTTGGACAGCTTATATCGTGAATATTTGTTAGATGACACTACATATTCACATAAATACCCTAATACCTGGCTTTTTGTATTTTATATCAATATTTTACAAAAAAAAAAAAATACATTACTGAAGAGAATTTACTTATATATGAATAGGTGAACGTATTGTTGAAGATATCGATACTGCGTTTAGCATTATGAGGTATTGAAGCGCTGAGCTCAAAGGTGTGATATTAAATTTACTTAAATGCACAAGGAAACATCTTGGTAGAGAGTCAATATGAGGGAGAGATGCTTAGAGAAATAAACTGAAGTTTATTGAGATTTTAAAAAAAGAAGCTTTATAAAGGTATTATTTACTACAATACAATAGTATTGTAAACAAAGTACTTATATCCATACTTAGGTAATTCTGAAGATTTAATCAATGGTATTGATCAAGTAAGTATTGTGTAGCTACTGGTTTTAGATAATATTTGACATTTATAGGGGTTATACCTTATTATTAACTACAGTATCTCAGTGTTAATCTCTCTATTCATAGGTAATCTTTAGGCATCTGATTCTTGAAAACAATCCTCCTAAATATTGTATTTTTAACATTCCACTTATAAAAAAGACAAAGTAACTTACTGTTCCATGATCAACTATAATAAAAGTATGCATTGTATGAAAATATATTACAATGTCTATTTAAAATAAAAAAAAATCACAAGGGAATGTTAAAAATGTTATAATTACTAATATTATATATATAAGTAATTACTTACAATTCTGACAATAAATAGATGCTATTCTATACCATTATTGATGTTGTCCAAATGTTTGTCAATTAAATAAATTGTTGACTTAAATCTTGTATTATTATTGGTGTGTTAAATAAAGTGTGTTGAATGTTGAATTCTCACCCACTCAACTCTCTCTAGTGCAGTCAACACAGGTGATCAACGGATGAACGTTAACTATTCATCAATTACCAATTCAATGTGTTGAGTTCAGGAAGTATGCATCAATAAATTATGACCAGGTTTCAGTACAGCTATAAATACCAACCCACACTGGGCCTGCTTGATAGATTAGGGCCCATTCCCTCCCTTTCCTCTCACTCTAAGAGGCCTGTATTCCCAGAAGTTGGAATATAATAGACTGACTACGCCATGGCTATAAATGTGTGGCAGTAGATGTATTATACTGAAATCTATTCCTGGGCTTTCTTGGAAAGGTATTCTTGGGGGACTTTACAACAAAAAGAAAATACAGATAATAGTAAAAGACAAAACATGAGGAAAGACAAAGATTGTTTACTTGTTTGTAAACTCATAAGTCATAATGTAAAATACAATTTACTTAGAGGATGTTAAAATCTAACAACAGTTTTTAAATAACATTATTTATTTATTTTACATCTACTTACTAAAAATTAAATACTAAATAACATTACTTATCACTTACAGGGGAAGGTCTAATGGGAGTAGATATTATACCAAGGAGCTTGCAGTCTGCTTCTAGCAGAGTGAGATCTGTGCTGGACCCAAGAAACCGGGAAGACAATTCTAAGTCTTTGATCTGTATCCTTACTCTGGCACCCCTCACATACTCATCCCCACGAACAGTAGGCCTGGTGCAAACACAGTGGAACTTCCATCCAAAGTCAATATACAGGTCGTCTTCAACCACATGGAATATTTTTCCGATTACCACTTTGTTGGTAGGGTCGCCAAGCTGAAATTAACAAACAATAGGTAAAGCTTTAACTACATATGAAAAAGTTTCATCAATAATTGCTTTTAGAAATTATGATCTATGGTCCTTTTAAACGTAGCAAATCCAAAAGACATCTGCTAGGGATTATTGTAAGCTTAATGGTAATACTAAAAGATCAACTTACATCCATAAATTTAGAATTCCGCAGTAATGAAGCAAATGTAAAGTTTTGTTCTTTGTCCTCAGTGTCTAAAATCTGTGATTGTTTATCAAAGGCTTTAGCGAAACCACTGACTTTAACAGCAGCCGTACCAGTAGTAACATTGCCGGTTTCCTCTTTAATTGTACCAGTAGGGCTACAAAGTTTTCGTGTACTAATCACAATAGTGCTTCTCCTTATTTCTCTTGATAGTATTGCTGTATTAAACATAATACCGCCAAGGTTTTGAACAGTTTTATGTAAATACGACATTGGTTTGAATCCTTTGTTAGTGTTTATAGTTACTAGTTTATTTCACTATTTTATTTTACAAAATAAAATAACCTAAAATTGCAACTGTCAATTTCTAGTAGTACTGGTACTACTTTTGAACGGAAAAGGCAAAGGCATAGTACGCTATACAGCCTAGTCTTTAGTAACTTTTTTCTTGAGTAAGTTTATATCCTAACTTATCCTAATTTATCCTACCTTATCCCAGCTCAACTGAATTTTAAGTTAAATTCAGTTAAGCTCACAGGTTCGACGACTTCCAGCCTCCCGAACAAGCAGGCTTCCGAAAAGGCTGTAGCACACTAGACCACATACATAGACTGCGGCAAGTTATACAGAAGTCCGACGAGTATAACAAACACTATGCTTGGCGTTTGTGGACTATGAGAAGGCCTTCGATTCGATCGAGCCCTGGGAGGTGCTACAGTCCAGCGGTGCCAAATTGACCATCGATACATTGAGGTGATAAAGTGTTTGTACAAAAACGCCACCATGTCAGTCCGTCTCCAGGATCAAGACTCGAAACCGATGCAACTGCAGCGTGGAGTGAGACAAGGAGATGTCATATCTCCTAAATTGTTCACTGCTGCGTTGGAAGATGTCTTCAAGCTCCTGGACTGGAAAGGACTTGGCATCAACATCAATGGCGAGCACATCACTAATCTCCGTTTTGCAGATGATATCGTGGTCATGGCTGAGACCCTGGAAGACTTGGGCAAAATGCTCAATGACCTCAGCAGAGCTTCCCAACAAGTGGGTCTAAAGATGAACACGGATAAGACGATGATCATGTCGAACTCTCATGTCGCACCCACTCCAATTCTAGTTGGTTGCTCTGCACTCGAAGTTGTTGACGAGTATATATACCTGGGACAAACAGTCCAACTAGGTAGCTAGGTAACTTCGAGAAAGAGGTGTCTCGTCGAAACCAGCTCGGCTGGGCAGCGTTCGGGAAGCTAGGCTACATCTTCTCGTCGTCCAAGATACCACAGTGTCTCAAGACTAAAGTCTTTGACCAGTGTGTGTTGCCAGTGATGACTTACGAAACTGATACATGGTTGCTCACAATGGGCCTCATACGAAGGCTCAGAGTCACACAAAGGGCAATGTAAAGAGCAATGCTCGGAGTTTCCCTGCGTGATCGAATCAGAAATGAGGAGATCCGCAGAAGAACCAGAGTCACCGACATAGCTCTGCGAGTCGCTAAAATTAAGTGGCAGTGGGCAGGCACATTGCTCGTAGAACCGATGCCCGATGAGGCAGTAAGGTTCTGGAGTGGCGGCCACATACTGGAAGACGCAGCGTAGGGAGGCCCCCAACAAGGTGGACCGATGACCTGGTGAAGGTTGCGGGAAGCCGATGGATGCGGGCAGCACAGGTCCGGTCAGCGTGGAAAGCCTTGGGGGACGCCTTTGTCCGGCAGTGGACATCTATAGGCTGAAGAAGAAGAAGATTCACAGATTCACTGAATGCACTTTTTCCTACATAAATCACGCGTTTTTATTTAGTAAACGACACTATAAATAATTTAAAAGTCCAATGAAAAATGAGCGTGGCACTCATCTCATCCCAAAACTCCCTGTCAATTTTGATATTTTGACAGTAAAGTTCTTTTTTTATCATGTTATATTCAAAAGACGTAATAGGGTATTTTAGTCTAGATAAGAAAAAAATTAAAAGTGTATTACAATGATTGTTTAGAGGAAAAGCAATCGGAAAATGTTAGTTTCACTTCATATGGTACATAATTTTATTTTTTATTGCAGTTTAAAGTTTTTAGGTTTTTTTATCTGTTTTTAAACACTACGAAATGTTGCCGCCATGATAATGACGTCTATAAGGTAGTAAACAAAAGTGTCAGCTGTCAATGTCAACTTGGTACTACAAACGTATATACTGACTTAATTTCATTTTACATTCTTAAAGAATAACTATAATAATTCAACATCATGGAAGTGGGTTACGTTAAAGGTGACACCACAAATTTACCAAGAATAGACTCTCTGATGGTCGGTAAATTTTTTGCTGTAAATCCCGACTTCTGTTCCGCTGAGTTACGGAATGTGAAAACATCCATGTAAGTTATATGAACCTTTTATATATCTTTGTTACATTAAAAAATCTATTTTATTGTGATAAAAGGTTTAAATTTCGTACATTGTTTTCAGATCCGGAAGGGAGACTTATGGCGATGACGCTATAGGTTACGTACAGCTGAAGAGGGAACAAAATGTTTGCACTGTAAAATGTACAGTTTGCCCCGAACACAAAGTACGAAGTAAGCCGTATGCAGCTACACTCGTAGTGGATGAACAGGAAGAAGTGGTGATAAGTGTTAAATGTCATGATTGTCCTGCATCAGCAGGTGGTTGTAAACATGGAGTTGCGTTTTTGATGTGGTTGCACCGCCGAAGTGAAGACCCTTCCTGCACATCTGTAGAATGTTATTGGAAAAAGTCCAATCTTGCGAAAGTTGGAACATCAATTAAAATATTAAGTGCAAGAGAAATGGCAAAACGGAAACCAAAAGTATTTGCACCAGACAGCGGGTTGATGAATGAGTTTGTTAAAGAATGTAAGATAAGAAAAATAGATAATTGTCAGTTCATTAAGCATGAACCTGACTATTGTGATACAGATACGAATCTATCATTACATAAAATGATGATGACATACAACGATGAGAATTGTGATAGATTTCTGTCAAAAATCTTAAAAGAATGCAGTAATACAAATATAAAACATGCAGAAAGAGCTACTAGAGGTCAGAATACCAGTAACTTGTGGCATGAACTCAGATATGGAAGGATAACAGCTTCTAGGTGTTATGAAGTTAGTCGTTGTAAAACAACTGATGGAACCTTGGTTGCTGTAATTCTCGGTGCAAAGACTCCAGAAACATCGGCTATAATTAGAGGAAGAAAATTAGAAGATCATGTGAGAAAAGTTGTTGAGAATAAATTGGGAATAAAAATTCAAATGTGTGGTTTGTACATATCAGAGACATTCCCAATGATAGCTGCATCACCAGATGGAAGATATCAAAATACAACATTCGAAATCAAGTGCCCTGTTAGTGCCAAAACGTCAGAAAATTATATTGACAAGGAAGGCAGAATAAAAGAAAAGTATTTTGCCCAGGTGCAAATACAAATGTATTGTGCTCACACCACTGAAAGTTATTTTTGTGTCGCCAATAGTGACTTTACAAAAAACAATGAAGTTACACTTCTTAAAGTTGAATTTGACCAACAGTATGTTATGAGTCTTTTAGACAGTGTTGTTGCTTTTTGGAAAAATAATATTTTTTCAGTTTTGTCCAAAAGTATAACAACAAATTCTATATAAAATAAAATGATTATAAATTTAAATATCTTTTTCATTCATAATCTTTCAAATTTATATAATTGAAACACAATAGATTTTCTGTTTTTATTTTGAGATAGGCAGACTTTCAATCTCCACTCTCAGAGTAATTTATTCCATGTGCCAAATTAAAAACAGTATTTTTTAGAAGTTCTAGAATATCATAAAATTTCAGTAGTTTTCAGAAAAAGCTCTAAAAGGTCCAATTGCATTGAATTGCATACCTAGTTGCATCATAAGCACAATTTTTTTTCATCAGGCTAGCATGCAATAAAATATTATCATTATCAGAGCATTTTCCTGTTATCATCATTTATTTATTGTCCGCCAACAACCTGACCTCATTCCTTCTTGGGTAAAATTACATAATACATACAAAGTAAATTAAATAATACAATATTATATTTTTGCAACTATTTATTTAATTAAAGAATCTTGTAGATTAATTAATGCACATGCTGTTTTAATACATAAATCCAAAATGCCAATTAAATTAGTATTTACAACTGTATGCATTTTTAAAATGCTAAATTCACGCAGTCTTCTAATTACTCTTTCAATATGGATTCTAAGACTGGCAATTTGCTTGGTCTGCTTTACTTCTTTTTTAGATAATTTCATCCCGGTATGAACACTTGGTGGCCTTAGTAGGAAAAATCCTTTTTGAGACAAGAATGATTCAACATTTTTAAAACCTCTATCAGCTAAAATATATGAACCTGGATTCAAGCTTTCCAAAAACAAACTTTCTTCTAACAGGCTTACATCACTAATTCTTCCTGCATAGCCATTTGACACAAAGTTTACGAGTCCATCAGGAGTACATGAGACAAGGTATTTAATGGTATTTGTTTTCTTATATTCTGACCAGGTCAATGCTTGATGAATAGCCTTTGAAGGTTTTTGGATTTCTATTTCCAAGCAATCAATGATACATGTCACCTGGTTATATCTGTGTCGAAAAGCTATAGGTAAATTTTTTTTTATTGATGTACTTGAAAATTGTTTGACAAATGGTGAAAGGACTTTAACAATACCTGGCATGTTGTTATTAAATATATTACTCGCTTGAGTCACAGATAAATCAAAATCATCTGATAATTCTGAGAAAGTCCTATTTAACTTAATTTTCATTAAACATAATAAAATATTTGGCACAGTGATATCTGTATGCTTTTTAATTAAATCAATGATAAAATATAGATGCTTATTAATACCTATGTAAAGTTTAGGCTTATCAATTATTTTACTTAATGTACTTTGCAAATTTATTTTTTGAAGTTTTTTATGTTCATCTTGTAAGCTGCTGTCTGAAGTAGTTTTGGACATGCTTGTTTTAGATGGAGAATAGTCTTGTTCAACTGTTGACCCAGCTACTGATGGTGTACATGATGTATCACTGTCACAGTCTTCTTCTATAAAACTTAATTTTCTTGAAGCAGGTGGCCGAGATGTCGATGGTTTTATAATGTTTTTAGCCAAAGATTTTAAAGGTGATGTAGCAATTGAGACATTTAATTTAATTGGCGAAGTTATTTTATCTCTACTTTGTACATTGGTTTGAACCTGTCTACTTCTGATATGTGCCCTTTGGCAAACCTGAATTGCTTTATGTTTCTGGCTCGGCACTACTTGAATGGCTTTGTGTTCCTGCATTTGGTTAATTTGAGTCGCTTTGTGTTCCTGTTTTTTGAGAACTTGAGAGGGTCCACCCATTTCTGTTTGCAAACCTGAAATAAATGCAATATATTTTTTATTAACAAGAGAACATAAATTAATCTGTGATCCATATCTATTATTTATATGTATAAGAAAATGTTGTGAATGTTTGTGCCATTAATATTCACTACAGATCTTCTTTTATAAATATAATTTACTGTTAATTTTAGTATGTGTACACAATGATTTTTTAAACAATAACAAAGTATAATAATAAACAGTTACCTTCTGCATAAGATGACACTTCATTATTCTCTGCTTCTTTATAATCATGATAAGAATCCTGAGGTAATTCTACTCTTTGCCTTTTAGCTTCAGTAGGATGTGATTCTTCTAAAATCTTATGTTTTCTATTCCAAGCAAATCTGGAGGGTATGCAATTAGGTTTCATTTTAATCCTTTTTACTGAACCCATTATTTTATACTTTACATAGTTTTCCATGTCATGTTCCAACTGAAACGTGAGAAAAATAAGTTATTAGCATCTTTCATCATCATATTCATAGATTTTATAACCTCTAAATATTATCCACATTTCCCAAAGTATTGATTCTTGAAGTAGTTAACCTATCATTAAAGAGTATATTTCATTAGATAGGTAATGTTAATACAGTTACTTACATTAAAGTGATCTTCACAAAAGTATAAACGAGATTTATTTGATAACAGTCCGGGATCTCGTATCGCAACTTTTAACCAAGTGTTTCTCATATTTATATCCACTGGTACCTGAATCCACAATTTGTCTGGTGTTTTTACACTAGTGTTCTGACATTCAGAAACAACACACCAACGATACGGAGCATAATTACTCATTATTATTTTTTTAAATAAATAAAAGTGTATTACTGACAGCTGTAGTTTGTTTACTGCCGTAAAGACGTCATGACCAGAGAACAATCATGGCGTCCGCTGTGTGCCGCGTTTTCGCGAAATACGCGCGAAATTTGAAATTATGATAAAATAATTAATTTTTAATCGTACATAACGTGAGAAAAAAAAATATCTTTAATTTTTTAGAGGTATATTAGGACTAAAGAATTTATTTAAGATATATTTCAAAAATGCATGTAATACCCTATTAACATTGTCACCAGTCAGTCTTATATCAAATTCTCGTCCAAAATCAAATTAAGCAAAATTAAGTTAAGCAAAGAATGTGGCAATAACGTCCTCAGTGCAGGCACAGTCGTAGGGGAAATCCCCAAAGAGCATTTTATATAAAAACATTAAAAACCGACCAAGGACGAAATGCTAATGAAAATATAGGTATAAAATGTTGGTCTATCTTAAAAATCTATGTCCAGCCGTAGTTGTTTTTCGGCTGAAATGATGATGATGATTGGTTGAACTAATTTAAGTTTCTCAGTGGTAGGCCATAACATCGGCGGCCGGCAGAAGTTACCACCCACCAGACAAAGCCTTGCCGCCAAGCGATTTGTCGTGTTTCGGCATGATGTCTGGTGAAGCCGTACGGAGAACGGGTCTGAGCAGTTGTGTTGCGATGTGTGCCGGGTACAATGCGCCTAATTTTCTTGTGTTGGGAGTTTGGTCGTGGAGGGTCTTCAGATCAATCTCCCTTTGGTGCAGCATTGTTGGTCGTGTTGTTGGGTTTAACATTGCATCACCTCACTCAACTGCCGTCTTCCTTCCTATTCGCTCGGTTTTTCTGAGTGAATAGGCTCTTAATAAACTAGCGCGCTTTACCATCAACGATCGCATCACTGCTTACCACCAGGCGGGATTGCGGTCAAGCGCTAGTTTATAATTATTAAAAAAAAAAAAAGTTCTGTGTAAAGTTTTATGTGAAATAAAACAAATTGCCTTTTATTAAACAGATTTTTTCTAAACAAGCTGCATTGGTGCTATAGTATACTGTCAAAACTCTAGAATCGTCATAAAATTTAATTGCCTTAAACAATCATCAAGTGTTTAGGGGTCATAATATCATCCTAATTAGAAGCTTGCTTATCTATAGAAACACATAACATACATTTTGGTGTCATCTTTACGGAGTCTCTGCCGCATAATTGTTTCCTTTTGCACGATTTTATGATTCTTGGCACAAAAGGGACTTTTTAATTTTGAACAGAATTGGACTGTACAGTTAACTCAGTTAACTCATAACTCAACACTTTGCCTGCAAGCTTTGCTAAGAAGCATAAAACCGTCCTAATGGTTTGGAATTCAAGAAATTGTAGCATAAGAGGAAACGATTATGTGAATGCTCTTGCTAAGGATGTTGTTACATGCCGCGACGTTGACCTCAATCATTTTAAATGTCAGGACTACAATTTGCCGAGCCTGCCAAAAAGAACTTGCTAATCTCCTGGCAGGTGCTGTATGAATAATCAAGCAAGTGGAAAGGTGCTTTTTATTACGCAATATAGCCTAATATTACACCGAAGACATGGTTATACCCAATAAAAAATCTCAGAATCAAGTACTTTGGAGCACATATTTTTTAACTACTCCCACCCAGCCCCTGTTTTTTCTAGCCATCTTCCTAAATTAAAAATCCCTGTGCCAACTAAATTTCCGACCCAAGTAACACATTTTTCTGCAAATATCTTTGGGGCTGTTATGCATTTTATTGTGTAATCGGCTATGTATTGTACGTACAAAATGTTATATAATTAAATTGTCGATATCGGCACTATTGCCATTAAGAAAAATAAAATAGATTTTTTTTTACAAATTAAACGCTTCTATTGGCTTGTGAATGTGAACAGATTTGATTTAAGTATTATAGCTCTTGTTAGTTACTTTTCTAGGAGAACGATTCTAAAGTCTCCGTATCTCCGTCACCTAATCTATTAATCGACTAAAACTGAACTAAAATACTTCTGCCTGATATTTGCACAACTTAAAAATATGGACATTGCCATTTGACAAGTAAATGTCAAAAAAATTACACACGACACACGGTTTTTTGATAATGTTGAGCGATCGCCTAAAAAGTTGAGGGATATATTAAATTAAATTGTATAATGACTGAAGATCAAGATGCGAAAGATTCACAGTCAGATTCGGGCAGTAAAACATTTATTAATAAGAACAAGGACAAGAAAACAAAAACCCAACGGCCGCTGACTAAAGTGACTTTGCTTATACTTATTGGAAATTGTTGTCTGTAAATAAAATATCGTTTACCACAACGGAAATTAAATGAGGTTATAATTGTTGCAGATAATTCTTCGGCGGTTACCGCCTAGTATGACTGAGGAAGCATTCTTGGAGCAGGTCTCGCCAATACCTGACCATGACCACTTTTATTTTGCCAAACCAGACCCTTCGCTTGGCAATAACCTATATTCCAGAGCTTACATTAACTTTGTTAATGTTGACGATATTTATCTATTTAGAGATAAATTTGATGGATATGTATTTCTTGATGAAAAAGGTAACAAGCTTTATATTTGAGCTGAGCAATGGTGAATTTAAATAACTATTAAAGGATTGAATCAGTTGTTTATTGTTAGGTGGTTAGGTGAGTGGACAGATATATGTTATTTCCTATACATATATCTGTCTTAAGCTATTTTGTAAAATAAAAATTAAGTTGCCATTGTATTTATGTGTACAAATTCATTCTTTACTGAATACACAATTTATTCTTAATGTGATTTAATCCGTTGGCTGACAGTACTATCTCACTGATTGCAGCTACTGAGATACTAAATTTTTCATACATTGCCACAGACATAGTGTCATTAAAACCATTTAATATGACAAGACGAATATAAGTGTAAACATCATAAGGTGTTCTGCCTATAATATTTTTATTTATGATAGTATGGAAAATCGGTTATCATGTGGCATACTGATTTTATGCAAGTATAAACTCTGTGACACTCATACCATTGTACTTTTAGCTACCCAAACACCTGTTATCATTACTGTCCGCCAACATGTTAATTTTGTTCAGTTTCTCTTTTATAAACAAAAAATATGTGCCTATGATAAATGGGTACTTAACCGAACTGAGGACACTAAATACACACAATGCCATTTAACCATCTGGATTGGCAAAAAAAAAAAAAATTCATGGCACTGCTTGTCAAACCTCATACTGTAGCTGAAGTCAATGGACAGTTACCACCTTAAACAATTTAGTTCTTATAGTTAAATAATATGAAAAATGACTAGCTTATCAGTAGTAAATGGGCCATTAAGCCACAGCTACATTATAATATTGTGGGTAGGCATGACAGTATTCTACCAGGAACAAACACAATCTTGCTGTAAATCACACTCGTCTCCACAGAGTAGGCAACTCGTTCATGGGTCAATGTTTTACAACAAGCTTCCCATGGACATTCTAAACTTACCCATTAACGATTTAAAAAGTATATAAAGGCCAAACTTTGCAAAAAGGGGTATTATAAAATCACAGATTATTTAGAAGACAAAAAAGCTTGGGACTGAGCTGTTCGCTCTGTTAAGCATTGTTATTAAGCAATATGCATAATTATAAGGTAAATTTTTGTAAACATTTTCATTTTTAATGTGTGGACTTGAAAAAAGACGATGATCCCTGAGTTTGTTTCGGCTATTTCTTCTCAGAGGTAGTCAGTTAGGAAATGCCAGCTTCATCTAGTTAAAAAAAAAAAAAAAACGATGTGTAAAAGTGATCGGTGATCCTACTTGCTTAATAAACGATTTCATTTCTTATGTTATAAGCCTTGAGGAGGTAACCTCATGCCATTAATTGGGCACAAACTCAGAGCCAGTTGCTACCAAGATTATTCATAACTATGATATTCCTAGTCTTGGAACAGGTCTTTCAGTGAAGGGGAGTGCACCATAATCTACAATGACGGCCCAAAATGGTTTGTTAGATGTCACTAGTCTTTGAAGCTTTGCCTCTAGGACGTCCCAGTTTTCCATGATATCACACACACATACTTAATCTCAAGCCTATTGTCCAGGAGTATATCCAGAATACAATCTGCCACAATTATTGTACTTACCACAATGTAATACCAGATTTGCTCAGCAGTTTTCTTTTTAATTTTTATCTATTTATTCAATTAAGTAATTTGTGAACATTTTTATCTGGCAGGAGTAGAGTATGTAGGGATAGTGGAATATGCACCCTTCCAGAGGATTCCAAAAAAGAAGAAGAAAAAGGATCCTAAGTGTGGCACCATTGAAAGTGACCCAATCTTTCAAGATTTTGTTGAAAGTCTCAAAAAGGATCCAGAGACTGAAAATCAACCTAAACTTGAGTATTCTTATCCTGTTAATGATTGTGAGTATTTTGTTTTTATAATTTTGTAATATATTAAAAATGATCACTTCTTTTTTTTAAATATTTATTTGGAACAGTATATCTATAAAAGAGTTATTAAAAATAAATGACCATGAACAGACTTTCTAAACCAGCGATCTAAAACCAAGACATTATTTTGCACTATTTATTACTATTTTTTTTTTTTTTTTTATGCTACCAATTATGATTTAATTTTAAGAAACATGAAAGGGAACACTTCCAATATTATTTATTATCATCTTTGAAAGAATATGTTATCTGTGTTATTGACATATATACCTTTTCTGTTACACATTTTGAACTAACTAACATGTGTTTACAATGCCTGATGATCCATAATCAACAACACTGAAGCATGCACACAATAATTTTGGTAATTTTAATTTTTTATAGCTAATGACAAAAAAGTGCAATCAACTCCTTTGCTAGAATACCTTGCTGCCCGCAAACAAGATAAGCGGGGTAGAGATGAGCGACGTAGGAGAGAAAATGACAAGAGGAAAATGAGAATAGAGAGGAAAACCAAAGAAAATCCTATAAAGGTAATAAAAACTATTTTACACCGGTAATCTGTTAAATGTCATAATCAGATCTCTGTGTCCTTTCAAACCTTGGTACAGCAGGGTTTACAGCTTCCTAAGCTTTAGATGTTCGTTACTCCCAAGTCTTTCATGAGGAGTCCAAGAGGCCTGAGACACCCACTGAGAAATAGTAAGCAACCAAGTCATTGCTGGCTTTTCTTGAGCTGGCTTCTCAAGGTGCATAGAATAATCATTTTCTTTATCTGTGACAAAATACATGTAGAGACGTGGAGACGCTTGCCTGTTTACCTACCTATTACTCCAAGACTCCAACTTACTATAATGGCTGAGAAAATTTGGATAGAAATAGGCATAGACCCCCTTATTCATAAACGCTGCTTAAAGTTAACTAGTAATTAGCAATTGTTTAAACGTACATTTTAGACATTTGCACATCACTTAACTTTAATCATTGTTTGTGAATAAACTCCTTAAACACTGTGGTGTTTATATATTCCTCTAGCGACCTGGTGATATATTAGAAGACGAGAATTGTAATGACAATACAGATTCTTTTATAATAAATATAATAATCACAGTTTTTGGTATGGAGAGCAAAGAATATATCATAAAAGCAAAATGAAATGCGGTGTTGCTAAATCAGAATTGAAAAGTCATGGTTCTGACGAGTTTATAAGTACAGATTCAGACTATCCCTCTTATTCATAAACGCTGCTTAAAGTTAACTAGTGGTTAGCGATTGTTTAAACGTACATTTTAGACGTTTGCACGTCACTTAACTTTAATCATTGTTTATGAATAAACTCCTTAAACACTGTGGTGTTTATTCATAAAGGGTGATTAAAGTTGAGTAATGTTAAAAGGTCAAAAATTTTTAGTTAAAGAATCGCTAATCACTAGTTAACTTTAAGCAGCGTTTATGAATAAGAGGGATAGTCTATAATGCAGATTAACAAATGGGGTATTGTAAATCCAGGTACATAAGGGAGTTTGTCTAGGTTGCTAATTAATCCACTGGTGATAACTAGGACTGAAGTCAATAACGATAGACTTCATTTACTTACAAGTATTTCTAATGTAGAAATGTAATATTCAATTGTGTTTGAGAATAATGATGAAATTTATTGATTCTAATTTTTCCCTACATTTTATTTTATTCATTATTCCTCTAGCGACCTGGTGATATATCAGAAGACGAGAATTGTAATGACAATACAGATTACTATGATAATAAATATAATAATCACAGTTTTTGGTATGGAGAGCAAAGAATATATCATAAAAGCAAAATGAAATGCGGTGTTGCTAAATCAGAATTGAAAAGTCATGGTTCTGACGAGTTTATAAGTACAGATTCAGACTGGGATAGTCACTTCCCTGCTTTGTCTACGAAAACCCACAACACATTCACATTAACTTCTGGTAAAGTTTGTCATAAAAAAGAAACACAAGAAGGAAGTCAGAAAAGTGGGGGTGACACTTGTTCTAAGGTTCCTAGTATTAAATTTAAAAAAATTGTAGTTAATGTTGTTATAATGTCGATATAATCACAGTATGTTTAAGGTCCACTGTAGCTTGTATTGTCATCATAAGTTTAGTCCCGCATTATTATTAATGAAGCAAGGCATTAATAATATTGTGATAGTTAAACAATATTATTAGGTATGATCATCATAATCAGTTTTATACAAAATTAGGATGGTTGGAAGTCCTAATAATATTATAGCAATAGTGCTCACTTTGCATTGTTCACATTACCAGGCTGGAGTCTTTGTCTTTGGTGAATGCGCCAAGGTAGTCTAACTTGGCGCTTTCACCTTCTTTTTGCAAAAAAAATTACGTGATTATAATCAACACTACTCTCGTAAGTTGAGATTGGTATCAAATGTCATGATATTATGAGTTTGGCTAACTACTTAACCTATCCCCCTTACTGGCCCTTCCCCCTCTTATATAGGGTTAAAAATAACTGTCAATATGTGGGTGTGCATACAGCTCTACTCTACCCTTAGGCTCCAGCTAACCTTTCGAGTTCTTATAATGATGCCAATGGAGTCTATGAAATGAATTGATATAATTAATCAGTATTTAACTTGTAATAAGAAGATTCATAGTAATTAAAGGTTTCATAAATTCCAGGAGGAAGAAACAGGAGATGGCGAAGTAAAAAAAATTAAGCCCAGAGACTGGGAAAAAGAAAAAGTAATTGATGCAAGAGATGACCAGATGAAGTCAGATAGTAAAGATGGATCTGTTTTCGAATCTAAATCATATAGAGATCAGCGGAAGGCTGGAATTAATGTTTTAAGTGACAAAAAGAAAAAACTTGATACTGACAAAAGAGATTCAGCAAGAGATGACGATCAAGGTGATGATTCTGACAAGGGATATAAAAAAGACAAGCGCGACAAGTTCAAAGAGTCGCCCCGTGAGCAGAAGAGTAAAAAATATAGTGATACTAGAAAGGAGAGAATCAAACAGAATGAATTTGGAAAGTCAGACAAACAATCGGCTATCAATAAAATCATGTCCTCAGACGGCAAAAAGTCGATGAACCACGACGATATCAAACCATTCACTCAACAGCCGCACGTTAAGACTGATGACTTGACTAAACTCATTGAGGGTATGGATAAGAAAGTTAAGCTAAATGATAGCAGTAAAGATTCTATCGACGAAACTATCACTAAGTCTGTGGGTGTGTCCAAGATGAGGAGGAACAGTCTGGATTCTGGGGAACTGCCTGTCAAGGATGACTTGGTTTTGAAAAGGCAAAACTCCCTTGATGACAGAAGCAAATCGACAGACCGAGAAGGTTCAGAGGAGAAAGAGAAAAGTGAAAGTGGAGATCGTCGCACGGAAAGGAGAATTAGGAATAAGGTAAGAATGATAATTGAAATAAATTGCTTCTGTGTGTCTTGATAATTAATACTTATACTGCTAATGAATGTAATTTTTTGTCCAGGATCGTCCGAGCCTCGTAATCTATCAGCCAGGCATGGGAAAATTTAGTAAACAGCGACTCGCGAAGGAAAAGGATACACCGCCGCAAACGAAATCGATTAACGATAGTGAAAAGAAAGACACCTGAAATTAATGTCAAATTACCCTAATCTTGGACAACATTCAACGGAATTATCCTAAAGCTGGCATTCTAAACATGTCCTGGCAGACTCAGTAGATGAGGACATCTGAATGTGCCAACTGAAGGAACCACTGTTCGTGTTTACTCAGTTGTTGTTTTTATTGATTTGTTTAGTTTACATACATTTCGATTGAGTTGAAAATGTTTTAACATTACAAAAAAATCAACATAGCACTTAATGCAACATATTTTTAGCTTGTGACGATTTAATTCAGTTTGTTAATTTCATTTAAATATAATTAATTTTTGAAATGGGGTTTCTGGATTTTCTTTTTCTTTGTGGTAAAGTAAACAAATTAGTTATTAGTAACAATTTTATTACTTATCACAGTGAAGTTTACCTAACAGGTTACATATATACGAATTGTTTACAAAAATAGTAAATTATTTGTATGATTATAATGTTTAATAAGCAATTAATTGATTCTTTGGCAAAATAACAAGATACACCTAAACATATACTAAGGCTATTTATAATGGGTATCCCTAAGTACTGAAGGTACTTATGGAGACCTGTTATTTTATAGTATAGTATTATAGTGTTTACCTGTATATTTTTTTTTTACTAGATAGCCTCCTTTTAACAGTGACAAAGAATTTGTGGAAATCACGAAATGAGTGCAACCTGATTTATTGATTTTACTTGTTAGCACCTTTACTAGGGTTGAAAGTAATAACTGATCTATTTGAACAACTTTTATTCAAAGCCCGTCTTCTGTGTCCAAAAAACCATACTAACAGTTGATAATAAATGCGAATGAAACTTTCTTTGTCAGTTGCCTTTGTATGTTTTCATGCCTGAATGGATCTTTGAAGAAGAAAATTTGGCAAGGAGAATGCATCATGGCCACACGGCACATTTTGACCACGGGATAATTTCCAACATCCACGCGTGCGAAGGCAAGAGTTAATTTTTATCTAATTACATAAAAATAACTTTTGCTTTACAACGCAACTAGTTTAATTATATAATAATTAGCTTTATAATTCAACACATTACAATACAGCATATAAATATGGAATATCTGATACTAATTTTAAAATTCAGAGTTGGTTGAATAGTAAAAGTTTACTATTGTAAGTAACAGAATTAGAATGAACAGTTTGAAAGGTTGGAAATGTTAGCTATAGTGTAATATATTTTACTCTACAGCTAAGTCATGAGTTTTTGCACAGAAAATATTCCAACTCACTTCTAATGTTACTACTCGCGCGACTTATATATGCACTTCGCTCTGTGACATCATCCGGACGGTACCGTTTGCAAAAAATAAGAATAATGTTAAAAAAATATAAATTACATTTTTTTATGTTAATACAAGATCCTTTTGTTGATAAAGCGTCATAATACTAGGTGATTTTACTCATGCCGTTTTGCAATTAAATTGATACATATGGACTGAAATATAATGTTGGTGAAACCAACAGGCTTCACTAACGCGCCGCAAATGTAAAAAAAAACAAACTTAATAAAAAAAAAACAAGCAAAAACTCCACAGAAACAGTAATAACAACAGGGGATTTAAACTGTATTTAGACAATTGTAACCAAGATGCTATCGCTACGAAGCGCTTACGGCGAACGCGGGGAAGCAGGAGAATGGTCGCATTCCAGCGAGGTGCACACTTAACTCGCGCGAGTAGTAGGTAGCTAGTGAATGTGTGTTTTTGATGTTGGATGTGAAAGGTATCATAACACTTAAACTTTTGCATGAGAAATTAATTTGAATTTGTTGTTAACAATACTATTTTATACCTTATTTTAATTTTGCCAAAAATATAATTATTGTTCTTTGTAGCATATTTTTTTTTAGTATATTTTATAGTAGGATAAAAGTGTGAACTCTGTTTACAAGTTCGGGGTATGTACGAATATGAACCTTATTAGCTTTGCCATAACAAACATCAACACAAAAATATCACTAACATAATTTAAAGACCCCGTTCTGGAAGATTATTCATTTTCTATAAAGAAATTCTAAATCTTCAACGATTCATCGAGGTTTCAGACAATGAAAATATCTACGTAAAATTGAAGTACCTACTACAAATTAAGGAAGTTTTCCTTTTTGTATTTATTATCGACTTCGTAAACGCCTTCCCATTTCTGATATTAACTACACTAAGGCCGCGGCCTCGAATCTTGCGGGCAGTGGGGCGGCGGCGGCAGCGGCGCGGGAGCCGGGCGGGCATCGAAGACCCGTTCTCGAAACTAGCGGGCAGATCGCGCGTCTCTATAGCCGCGTAGTGTTGTGTTCACTATTGTGTCGACAAGATATTTGTTTTTATTCGCGAATGAAATGTCTGAACAATGGCGGCAACATCTTTTTGATTCAAATTTATTCCTAACGCTCGATCACCGCTTGACTTAAAGTACACAGCTTGCTGCCCGCCACCGCCCCGCTGCCGCGCCGCTGTTTTGGAGAACCGGTCCGTTTGATTTTACGCCCGCTCACGCGCCGCCGTCGCCGCCGCCCCGCTGCCCGAAAGTTTCGAGGCAGAGGCCTAAGGATCAGACTATCTAGAATAGAAATAGACCTTGTCGTTTTCTGATGATACGAGGTCGAACATAATGTACCTACTATACAAAATTTACCTTATTTTATTACTTCAACCAAATGCTTACATAACAATTTCTTCGCTTAAACATATATGAGTCGTTCACAAAATTTTGCAACTGAATAAACAAACGATTGGTTTGAACGGCACAATATTAAAACTAGTCAGCCTTTTAAGCCTTGAAGGAATTCTTACATGTTTCAAAACAATAAATATAGATAATGTAACTACAATTTTGATAAAAATGGACTGTTGACAAATAATTATTTGTTTGTCTTAGATAATGGCCCCGATTTCCTTGTTTACAAACTAAATTAAATTTAAGTTATGTACATCTTTTTCTTTAAATTTTATTAAGAAAAGGATAGAAGATAACATTTTAGTTTAATCCTGTCAAATTAAGATGTTCCGGCGGGAAAGTCAAGCTGAGTGTCACGCTCATTTTTCATCGGCCTTTTAAAATGATTTATAGTGTTGTTTACTAAATAAAAGTGCGTGAGTTATGTAGTAAAAAGTGCATTCAGTAAATAATTCATAAAGAACAGTGAAATATCGCAGCATAGTGGCCACATCATGACTTTGTCTCAAACCTCCATCGTAAAACTAATCACGCCGTCTTTTTCGACATGAACAATTCATTACGTGACATTGGCTAAATGCACAAACCGTGCGAAGCCATAAAAGAAAGAAAGATGTTCCATAGACAGTTTAGATGCAATTTTAAACATGGCTACCAAAAATACATCAATTTAGGTCAGGCGCGGACTAATTTGACAGCTCTAAACTAACATTTTATCTTCTGTAATTTTCTTAATGAAATAGAAAGCAAAAGATAAATAATAATAATAAATAAATATATACGGACAAAGCACACAGATTGAGCTAGCCCCAAAATAAGTTCGAGATTTGTGTTATGGGATACTAACTCAACGATACTATATTTATAATAGATACATATATAGATAAACAACCAAGACCCAGGCCAATCAGGAAAAGATCGTTTTCCATCATGACCTGGCCGGGGATCGGACCCGGGGCTCTGCGTCGCAGGCAGGCGTGTTGACCGCTGCGCCACTGAGGACGTCTAAAGATGCACTAAACTTAAATTTATATGTAGTTTGTGAACAAGAGAGAAACTGCAGAGCTACGGCATCAGAGGTAATATTTTAAAACTACTCACATCATATCTTTCTAATAGAATGCAATGTACAGAGATTACAAGAATATGTAAAAAAACAAAAATTGAAAAGAGTTTCTTTTCTCATCCTAGATTAGTAAAGTTTGGTGTCCCACAGGGTAGCGTCCTTGGGCCACTGCTTTTTTTAATCTATATAAATGATCTGCCAAATGTGACACGACATCAAATGGTGATGTTTGCGGATGACTCTACTGCCATTGTCAAATGTATTAATCGCAATATTTATCAAGATGACATAAATAGTACCGCCAATATCTACTTTTCATACCTACGTACCTATGTAAACGGGCACCTGGTACTACATCATTTATAAGGACAATGTTCGTTCGTTGCCCACACAGACAATTTACAAATCATTTGTTACAGGAATGTTAGAAAAATTAAAGTTAGGCTAAGCTGGTGCGTACGTTTTAAGATTACAAATGCCCGTTACTCTTGGCACAACGATTGTCATTCTTGTTTGTATTCCGTACTTATCTTACGCTAGGTTTTAATTTCAAATATATATATAATATATATATTCCTATCATAATTGTTAATTCAAAAGTGCAAAAAAATTCTTTGGTATGATTAGCCGATCGAATCTCACTTTGAAAAATTGGGTGAATTGAGTTTAAAGTGAGATGTTAATACTTTAGAATTACTTTGGAATCACATCTCACACCACGCTCACTTCACCTAAGTATTCACTATGAGATGGTTGCACAATCACATTACAGTACCCTGAATATTCACCATCTATAAATTGAGCGCATTGTAATCGTCAAATCTCAATCATAACGACATATCTCGACATTTCACATTTCTTATCAAACTCCTGTGAGCTTGTCATATGTATTGCGTTGCGCACTGAAAATGATTACCACATTATATGGCATGTTATAGGCAAGAATATAAATAGGTGATGTAGTTTAGACTATGCGACGTCGCTGAGAAGGACTGCGGTGGCGTTTTTGTCGGAGTCTGGCGGGGTTGCCTGTTTGATCTTCTCGGCCGTGGTCTTAGTCTGCGCCACATTGTGGCGGTGCATCACCCACAGCAGCAGGATGAAGCCGACCAGAAAGCCCGCCAGTCCGCCGCCTATCGTCAGCCACGTCCGTCGTGACGTCTTTATGCTTTGCACCTGGAAAATTTACCTACATTAAGTAATTCGCCAAACTATATTAAATAAATAAGTCTTAAAACATAGAAGTTAGACCATACCTGTAAGTATTCTGCCTTACATCTGTGGAAAGTGGCGTTGTGATTTGCTCTGTCTTCTGGTAATGGACAATTTTCGAACTCTGCAAAATTGAAAATACTTTATAATAATTGTATCTAATTGCATTTATTTCCGTGTCTTTATACAACATTATTTTTTGTTTATGCGAAACCCGGAACCCTTCCAGTATTTTCAAGTAAAGAATCTATGTACGAAATTTCAAAAAGATATACCTAATGAAAAACCACAAAGTTATGAGCTTGCTATTCTACTTGGTTGTCCCAAAAAAAATTATGGTCAAAGGTCCACTCGTGCGGGCGAGCGCGGGGCGTTAACCTCTAGCGTCAGGCTGTTGAACATCAATTTTGAAAACAGGTTATAAAGAAAAATAGTTGAATAAATGGTGATGGGGTGCACACTATCTGAGATTATGAATTCCTAAACCTTTAACTATAGATGAAATATAATTTTACGTAACAGACAATAGGAGTGAACATAATATTAGATACAAACCTCTTGTATTAAGTCTAGAGTAGTCTTCTAACTGGAAGAACACTCGCTTCTCTTGGAACCACAACACAATAGATCTAAGACTGCAGAGTTTCATGTCGCCGATAGATTCCGTTAAATCGACTTTCACGAGGTTGCACATGACCGCGAATTGGTCTGTTTTGAGAGAAGTCAGCGGGTTGTGCGAAATGTTGTAGAACTGCAACTGAGGTAGGTAACCCAAGTCGGGTAGTTCTTTTATTTTGCAGTCGGAAAGGTCTAAGAGTTCCAAAGGCGCTTTAATTGGTTTGGCTAGATCGAGTGAGTTGAGGGTCTTATGGAGTATAGGATTTCCCCTCAGATATAATTTTCGTAATGAAGGTAGTTGGAATATTGAGGTGGGCAGTTCTAGGATGACGTTGTTGGAAAGGTCGAGGGTCTGCAAGTCCGTGAAAGCGGTGAGCGCGTCCTCGTCGATGAGGTAGATGTGGTTGTCTGCAAGATATAGGTACTTGATGCTCGTGTAGCTAGACAGTGTGTCGGCGTGCAGCTCCTGCAGCTTGTTGTCGCTGAAGTCCAGAATCTGGAAATAGGTAATGACGAACAGATTGTTAAGTAGGTAAGTTTTTTTTAAATTCTAGTTTTATTTATTCGTGCCTTTTTAAGCGGGTTGACAGCCTCCGTGGCGTAACGATAAAGAACGCGGCTGTTACACAAGGAGGCGCGGGTTCGATCCCCACGCAGTGCAAATCTTTGTATGCATGAATATGAATACTTGCACTGGTATGTAGGCCTAGTATGAGTTTTCATTACGAAATTCGATCACCGATATCGAACGCGTTTGACTCGTCAATGGGCCCGCTTCAAGGTTTTAAGAACTACCAATGAGAGCGCCAAACGCACTCGATATCGACGATCGAGTCTCGTAATGAAAACTCATACTAGGCATACTGGTCGTGCCTCGGAAAGCACGTTAAGCCGTTGGTCCCGGTTGCCATACGAACATCTAGTGGCAGTCGTTACGGGTTGTTGAGCCCTCAAAAGTCCAACAATTGGTCTAACTGCAATGCTTCGATATCGCCTTCGGGTTGTGGAGGTCAGACGGCAGTCGCTTCACGGAAAATGTCGAAGTTTCGCCAAAATCAGCAATTAGACTGGTAAAGCGGAACCCAGACTCCAAAGCTGAAAAATCTTTGGATGCGACTAGGATTAACGCTGAGATGATGATGATTTTAAGCGGGCGAGATTACTTTAATTTATTTGGAAACTTTTTGTGTTTGTGAGTTTTCTTTTATCCGACCACGGTGCAGCAAAGACGTTAGTTATGCTTTTACGAGTACCTTTGTCCTCACAGATGTTGGCTCTATTATAGGTACCTACCTCAAGTATGGGCTGGATGGAGGCATCAAGTCTCTATCGACTCGTCTGGGTAGTGTGTATGTTATTTACTAAGGACTAAGATTCGTTTTTATACAATCAAGATGGCGGATTTTAGACGACCATTCGTAAATTTCGAAAAAAAAAACAAATCTATAGATAAGTTGGTGCCGAGATCGTGTGGTTTCAAAATAAAGTGCTTGAAGAAGTTAATAAGATGACTCTAAAACATAACACACTAACCGGTTCACTTTTCAATCGGTTAATCTGATGTAGTTGATGGCACAAAATCTTAAGATTGAAATAATATTACTTGTAAGTTAAATCTTGGAAATTGAGCTTGTTTTGAACTTTTTTGTTGCAGTTAGGATTCTTGTTTCGAAAAATAGTTAGCTTTAGTTACTAGTACCTATATTAGGTAGATACGCATCGCATGGAGAATGATTGTAGACCCACCTCAATGCCGCTCCTCAGTTTCGGTATCTTGCTCAGGCGCCGACCTGCGCAGTGCGCGCCGTACATCTCGTACGCGTATTCATACGTGCAGTGTGTCGGCTGCGCACCCATCGCCTCGATCTCCGTCATCTCTTTACTTTGTGTGCTCCACACACATAGCAG
Source organism: Sesamia inferens (assembly GCA_037179545.1). NCBI lineage: Eukaryota > Metazoa > Arthropoda > Insecta > Lepidoptera > Noctuidae > Sesamia > Sesamia inferens. Next base: position 23,641,292 of record CM073923.1, read on the forward strand.
AGCCATCGCAAGTAATGTCTCGTATAGTCTGAAACATGCAAACGATTCACTTTTATTTCTTAAAATTCTTTTCAATACATTTTATTAGAGGACAAAGGCTTAATTTGGCATAAATGTACATTCTACTACGTAACTAGTCAGTTATGCTAACGGCAAACAGTCAGACAAAGCCAGGGTGATAGGACTTTAAGCAATGCTTAAATGCTTAGGCTAAACTTAATGTTATAGGCTATAGCATCATGTGTACATATTATCTTCTTTACACTTCTACCTACTCCCTGCAGGCATTTCATGCGTGATGTTATGGAAGTCAGAGGCCTTGGACTAACCTGAATGGTCATAGGTTCATAAATGCGATTCTCATAATTTGAATACGTATATTACAGAACTCATAAATTCAAACAAAAGGAATACCCACTATAAATAAACATGATTAAATTCAGTTAAAACAAAGGCAGCCTCACAAGTTATTGACATCAATATCTATTATATAGGTATTCTTGTTATCGGGTAACAGTATAAATCATCGATAAGTTAATAAATAGCCTGTTGTGGATTAAGTTCAATGAAAGGCGAGTAGAAGTAATTGTCATTTATTCATACCAAACCCTAGCTTAAGTAATATTATGTGGCATTACAGTTGTTGTTACACTAAAGGAATATTATTATAATTAACCAATGAGAGAACAGTAATTTCTTCGTCTTCATTTCGGCAGTCACAAGATCTACGCGCAACCATCTCTTTCCCACGCGTAAGCTTCGCATAGCGCTGCCTGCACGCACAGTATAAAAATGTTCGTCTGAGGCCAGCGTTGCCAACTCTACGTCTTTTTACGTAGATCTACGTATTTTAGGTCTTTCCTGAAAACCTACGACTTTCAGTCCCAGAATCTACGTACTTTTAGTCAATTTGTAAAAGTATGCAAAGTAACTAAACTGATGCAAAAATTATATTGTCGCACTGTCTTTCACACTGTTACGGGGGCGCTAGTGTCTTTGTACTTGACTGTATGGGCTCTAAACCTTTGCGTTTCCTTTAAAGGAAAGGAAGTTGTTGTCATTCAAAGAGCTTCCGGTCTCTTTTTTTTCTATTATTATTATCCAGTGGTTTTAACCAAATACTGGTATAACAGTTATTATTTGAACATGTCTTCTCAGAAATTTAATATAGTTTATCACAAAAAACAACATGAAATTGACAGTGACAGTTGGCGGAAACATTTATCATATATCTATATGATATATCTATTTTTGATAACGAAGAGCGCTTCCTCTTGGCACATATATTTTAATTAGGTACATAAAAAGAGGATTAAGGATAAGGAGAGGATCATCAGTGCCTGTAATGATTTCAGTCGATCAATGTAATGAAAAATGACATCAGAAACAGACTTACTACTGACACGCTAACAGACTTACTTTTCTGTCCAAAAGTGACCTGAAAAGAAACATTGAGCCTACTCACAAACACATAGAATATTTTAACAAAAATATGTATAAATTGTCGTGGTAACCCAGTGGTTAAAACACTACCCTCTCAAGTATGAGTGTGCGGGTTCGATTCCAGGTCAGGCAAGTACCAATGTAACTTTTCTTAGTTATATGTACTTTCTAAGTATATCACCAATGACTGATAACAAGGTGAAGGTATATTAAAATACTTGTTTTATTTAATTTCACCTACCCAAACTTCTTCATTTTACCTTGAAAAAAAAAAATACGTAGATCTACGAACTTTTAGTAAGTCATTTTTACTAAATCTACGTACTTTTCTCAACAGGTCTACGCCTTTTTCAAAATCAGAGTTGGCAACACTGTCTGAGGCACTCACGCTCAGTACGCCCTGTGTAGCGATGTCGGTATGTTGTCTCACGCGTTACACTGCATTTAGATGTTTATATGGATGCCCACATCACTCCCCGCTAAGTAAAACGGACCACGGGCTTCACGATTCTGCCAGATCGGGTGGTAATCGGCTGGCTAGTTGCCTTGTTGTGATTGTCACCTTTGTCTTCGCCAGGGTGGTCATTGTACATGTAGGCCGGTTTTAATCTGTCCAGCGACACAACTGATGTTCGTAGCGGCAGCTTGATCTTGTAGTATTTGTCATAGCGCTTGATAACTTCATATGGTCCCTCGTACGGCGGTGTTAGCGGCAAACGTACTGCATCGTTCCGCACGAAAACATGTGTGCACGTTGCGAGGTCCGAATGTATGAAAGGCTTATTATGACCGCTACCCGATCGTGGCGCGCTTCTTATCGATGCCATTGTTTCCATAAGACGGCGTACATAGTCGCATTCATTGATATCTGTTCTTGTTGACACAATAAAGTCCGATGGCAGTCGTAGTGTTGTCCCATATGTCAACATTGCCGGGCTCAAATTGTTGTCGCGCAGAGCTGTTCGTAATCCAAGAAGCACAGTGGGTAAGTCTTCTGTCCATTGAGTGGTAGTGCCACGAGCCATTAACGCTGACTTTAACGTTCGATGCCATCTCTCAATCTGGCCATTTGACTGGGGATGATATGCCGTGGTGCGTATCCGCGTGATACCAAGTTTCTTCATAAGTGATCCAAAAAGTTGGGATTCAAACTGCCGACCTTGATCCGTTGATATACGCAGAGGGCATCCGAATCTTGTTATCCAGTTATCATGAAGGGCTTGAGCGACTTTCTCAGCGGTTATGTCCAGTAGGGGAACAGCTTCTGGCCACTTAGTACAACGGTCGATGATGGTCAGGCAGTACCGATAGTCATTTGATATTCGCAGCGGTCCGATGATATCTATGTGTATATGTTCAAAGCGTTCTGACGGCGGGAACTGACTCAGCGGAGTTACGACGTGGCGATGAACTTTTGCTCGCTGGCAGTTGAGGCACGCTTTCGTCCAGTTGCTGACATCTTTGTTCATATTGGGCCAGAAAAATTTTGAGCATGTTTGTTTACGTGTTGTTCTGATCCCAGGATGGCATAAATCATGTTGCAGTTTAAATGCATCAAAACGATATGTGCTCGGTAAGTATGGTCGGGGTGTTCCAGTAGAAGCTTCGCACGTAATTGGTCGGTTTATTCCAGGCATTGTGACGTCAGTGAACTTCAAATTAGTTTGACTTCTAAGTCGTTTCAATACTGGATCGTTTGCTTGTTCTCTCGCTAATTTATCATAGTCGATGACGGTAGGACATTGTATGTCTTCTATACGTGACAGCGCGTCGGCTACGTTGTTCTCTTCGCCTTGCACGTATTTAATGCTAGTGCAAAACTGGCTGATGAAGTGCAACTGTCGTTCACGACGAGGTGTATCGCTGTTACTCGCTGGGCGTGACAAAGCGTAGGCGAGAGGCTTGTGATCCGTGTACACCGTTACGTTACCTCCTTCGATAAGGGTACGAAACTGCTTTACAGCTGCATAGACCGCCAAGAGTTCGCGGTCATATACACTATAACGACGCTGCGTTTCACTCATCGTCTTGGAATAATATGCAAGAGGTTTCCATTCATTGTTGATTTTCTGTTGTAAAACAGCGCCAAGGCTGTAATCTGATGCATCAGTCATTATGGCGAGAGGGCTGCCGGGTACTGGATGTGTGAGCTCAGTAGCTTTTAAAATGCTTTGGCGGCAATTTTCAAAAGCTGTATCTGCTGCCGTATTCCATTCAATCAACGTCTTGTCATTGCGCTTCCGATTATGTAAAAACTTGTTCAATTCATGCTGTGATTCGGCTTGACGGGGTAAGCAGCTACGGTAGAAGTTAAGCATGCCTAGGAAGCGTCGTAACTCGGCTACTGTTTTTGGCTTCGGGTAATTTACAATGACTTCTGTTCGTTCTTCTGTAGGCTTGATGCCACTCGCTGATACCTCGTAGCCCAAGAAATTGATTTTGTTCTTCGCAAACTCACATTTTTCTACTTTTAACATGACGCCATACTCTTTTAGTCGATCGAGTACTTGACGTAAGAGTAGCTTATGTTCTTCTTCGTCGTGTGAGTAGAGTAAAATATCGTCGATGTAACAAAAACAGTTGTCGATGCCCCGTAGTACTTGATGCATAAACCTCTGGAATGTTTGACTTGCGTTGCGTAACCCAAACGGCATGCATTTGAACTCAAACAAGCCAAACGGTGTCGTGATTGCTGTTTTCTGTGCGTCTTCTTCACTAATTGGTACCCAATAGTATGCCATCTTTAGATCTAATTTTGAAAAAATCTTCATGTCTCTCAATTGGTAGGTGAAGTCTTGAATACGGGGAATCGGGTACCGGTCGGGTTGCGTGACAGCGTTTAGTCTGCGATAGTCACCGCAAACTCGTAGTCCACCGTCCTTCTTTTTGACAACATGTAGTGGACTCGCCCAGGGACTCTTCGAAGGCCTGCAGATGCCCATATCCATCATGTGTTCAAATTCTTGCTTTGCAGCCTTGTACTTGTCGGGCGGTAGTGGGCGGGGTCGGGCAAAGAGCGGGGGGCTTGACGTTTGTATGTGATGCACGACGTCGTGTTTTGCTGGTTCCTTCAGGGATCCAGGTCGCAGTACTTCTGGATATTGTTTTAAGATGTCATAGTAAACTTGATCGGAGCTAATGACGTGTATAGTTTCTCCGCCAGTTGTTATCTTGAGCGCGTCGATTGATAAGTCAGTAACTTTGTCGATAAGTTTCTTCCTGTGCAGGTCTACCAGTAGTTTGAAGTGACGTAGAAAGTCTGCTCCCAGGATTGATGTTTTCACGTCGGCTACGATGAATTTCCAAAGAAAACTGCGACGGAGACCAAGGTTGAGCCTGAGAGTTTTCTCACCGTAGGTGTTGATGGGTGTATTATTTGCGGCATACAAACGATAGGCGCTTGCAGTCGTATTTTTCCTTTTGTATGCGGCGGCCAACACTGAAATATCTGCGCCTGTGTCTACGAGGAAACGCTCTCTGGTGTCGCGGTCGAAGACGCAAAGGCGGTTGGTGGTACAAGGAACATCGACGTCCGCCGCCGTCGATGTCGAAGCTAGTTTAACGTCTGGTTCTTTCTCCTGCAACACGGTGACTCGCAGCGCATCGCCTTGTCACCAAAACGAAAATGATATCGACACTGCCATGTCGGATCGCCAGGCTTGAGTGAGCTCTTGTTGTCTTGGCGACGTCGTGATCGTGACCGCGAGAATGATCGAAACGGGCGTCTGCGGCGCTGCATTGATCGTCCACGTAGCTCAGCCACTTCCAACAATAATTTCTCCATTTGCTTGCTCAGTACGTCTAATTGAGCGGACATCACTGGGCTCTGCGGGTTTGTAGTCATCGCAGCAATCACTGCCGGTTCTGAGTACTCAGACATCTTGTCAGCCATCGCGGCGAGGGTATCCAAAGATGACTCGGTGTTTACCGAAAGCACAACGCGCATTTGTGCGGGTAGGTGGTTGAGCCATTCAATCTTTAGGCCTTCTTCTGTTATCATGCCGGTCCCTAGTTCTCACATCGTCCGTAGCAGTTGCGTAGGTTTCTGGTCACCCAACTCCAGGCCACTGATTAATTTTTGAAAATTTTTCACGTCCGACTTGTCGTACACGGTGAGTAGACGTCTCTTCACAGCATCATATTTGTCGGTTGGCGGTGGATTGTACAAGATATCTGTGATGTGTTGCAAATCAGTAGTTTGTAGCTGCTGCAGGACGTAACGAAATTTTTGATCGTCTGAAGTCTTCAAGGGATCCACAACGGCTTCAAATTGAATAAACCATGCTCGTGGTATTTCTCGCCAAAACGGTAGCAGCCTTGACTGGACGGAGACAGCACTCACGTCGTGTTCGGGTTTTATTGAGCTTGACTCGCCTAAGGGTTCTTCCATTTTATGCAGAGACATTTTCTTATCGGAGGTCACCAGTTGTTGTGGATTAAGTTCAATGAAAGGCGAGTAGAAGTAATTGTCATTTATTCATACCAAACCCTAGCTTAAGTAATATTATGTGGCATTACAGTTGTTGTTACACTAAAGGAATATTATTATAATTGACCAATGAGAGAACAGTAATTTCTTCGTCTTCATTTCGGCAGTCACAAGATCTACGCGCAACCATCTCTTTCCCACGCGTAAGCTTCGCATAGCGCTGCCTGCACGCACAGTATAAAAATGTTCGTCTGAGGCACTCACGCTCAGTACGCCCTGTGTAGCGATGTCGGTATGTTGTCTCACGCGTTACACTGCATTTAGATGTTTATGTGGATGCCCACAAGCCTATAAATCGCAATAAACAGCTCCTTATTCGATTCATCATTCCTATATTACGAAGAAATCGATGTACATATGCAAAAAGCCAATTCTAGTATTTATCATCATTACAGGAAAAGTCACGTGCCGTAAAATTAATTTTGTTTATGTATGTAAGCGAAGCGTTGGAATGCCTAGTTGCCATATAGGTTAATCTGCTCAGGATACACTGAGTGCAGCAGCTTCTGCCTTATTTGACATGAGTCTAGGGCAGTGTAGCTATCTACTGCCAGGCTGGGTTGGGTAGTCTCCAATTACACTCATACAAACTGCGAATGAGTATGCAAGTTATTCATTACTGTAAAAGGCGGGTAGACACTTCTCTAATACCATTTCATGATTTGGTAATGGCACATTAAATAACTTGACCGTAATAATACATGAGAGAGGCCATCGTTCTGTCTCTTTTTCGCGTCCGTTTCCCCTCCTAGTCGCGTACTATAATACCCTTCTCTGTCTTTCTTCCCACCACCACTGGCTGTTGCAAACATCGGTTTGCTTTTGGATTTACCTCATTGACGTCGTTGTTCCTGTCCTGACAACATCGAAGAAAAGTAAGGTACAATATTATTTTATCATAAACTCTGATTAAGGGTGTTGTCGTTCGTTTTTAGTAATATTGAATATATTACGAATAGTTACCCTCCTTTTTAACTTTTGTTGCGTAAAGTTATTTTAATATTTAAAGTATTTCAGCTCACGAATTATAATAATGAGTGATCAATCGTGTCTAACCGAACCAAAATATGAGCACTCATGATAAAAGTAAAGATAGTAACGTGCAATCCGTGCGTAACCGTTTTCGTCGTCGTACAAGCAAAAAGTAAGAAACGTAGTCAAAGCTACCGTAAATTAGAGAAGTTAATATATGAGGTAGCCGATCTTAAAAAAGAAGAAAATTGTGTATTGTGCTAGTAAACTTGATCGCGGGTCATTATGTGAACATGTTTAAATGATATTGTGAGCCGCCCACTATACCGTGATGATGTATCTATGATGATATGAAGTGGATAATTCTTAATTAGGCCCGGAAATTTCATTGGCAATAGATACAAAGAGAAAAGATCCTGATATCTTAAAACACCCAGTGCCTATAAAGAAATTTTTAAAAAGATTCAACGTTTATATGATCCCGATTGTAAAAATGTTAGATATTCGAAGTTCAAAAAAATTATAGACTTACCCCCGGTTTTACGGAACTAGAAACTAATGATGAGTTGAAATGTTGATGAAACGCATCGCCCTCTCTAAATAATACGGAAAAAGCTTTGGGGTCGTTATCTTTCGCACTTATTAAGCAAAAAGAACAGCTAATTTGAATCCTGAAGCGATTAGTGAAAAAAAAAATACGGATATTTTTGTAAACGACAGGTACTCTAGAATTTCTAGCGATGCTTTACAAATGATTTGCGGGCACCGCGCTAAATGTATTCAGCAGCGAAGGGAAACTACTTTGGCCAGTGTCAAAGATCCCCTGCACAAGAGTATAATGCGAAAACTTTCACCATCTTGTCAGTCTTTTTGGAGCTGAACAACTTACTTCTACATTAGAAAAAGTTGGTGGTGTGAATAAAGTTTTCTGACCTCCTGACAAAGATCGCGTTTTGCACCGTAGACCGATCCAAGCACATCGATGCCGCCGATCTAATGATGATTCAAATACCATACGCAAAACCTTTCCCTCATCCCAACCGGATAGGAGAGGCAATTCACGCAGATTCTGACTCAAAGAGTTAGTTTCGCGCCGGTCAGCTACGGTTTCTCTACGACCGGTGGGAAGAAAATGGGTCTATCCGATTATATATTAAAAATAATATATGGCTACTGACTTCCGTTTATACGAAAGCTCAAAACTCTAAACCTGTACGTCGACACTGCCTTTTCGGCTGATCAATATTTTCAGAATCCCAGATTTTCTTCAACCAAACGATTGGATGGTGAAAATAGACCTATCCCAAGCATATATTCACCCAGTAACAGAGGCTTACAGGAGAAGAATCTCTTGTGAGCCTCTGTAACTGGGTGGTAATTGTCCTTGGTAAACAAGCCTTAAGAATAAGGTTTGTTTAACTGCCTTCCTTCGGACTCAGTTCAGCGCCGAAAACATTTGCCTCATTGAGCAATTGGATTGCTCAGAATTTATTTAGACGACTACCTGTTAGCCAATCAAAACTACGATACACTAGTGAGCCACGCCAAAACTACAGTAGACATCCTACAATATTTAGGATGGATGATAAATTACAAAAAATCCTACAATCAAGCAAGTATCTGGGTATATTATGGGATCCGTGGAAGAACACAAAAACACAGCAATAAAAAAGTACCTGAAAATGGAAACAAAGAACGATCGTTTAATCAACAAACAAAAAGCATGTCTAATGTAATTACAAACCATCATAGGAATAATGAACTTTGCAAGCTTTGTTGTACGGACGATAGCAGGTCAAGCTGCCCGAAACTGTCAGAAATTACCAATCAACCTTGACCCTTAATACTTTAGAAATAAAGTTGAAAATCTATTAAAGAAATCTGACAGATTGTAGGAGCTTGATGTGATGTCGTCTGTACCTCGGGGAAGGATAAATTTTCGTCAACTTCAAAAGCTAAGCATCAGCATGTTACACCTGAAACTAATTACAAAGTATTCGCTACCCGAGGCAGCTCAGAGGGACCTACAATGGTGGCAAAATTACCTCGAGACCCCCTCTCCTATCCATGTCTCACATCCAATACACTAAATTGTCACCGATTCATCAGACAGCTGCTGGGATGCTTACATAAACAACACCCTAAGTGACACTTGGAAAAAAGAAGAACGACTTATTCACTGCAACCAGAAAGATATGCTTGCGATCCTAAAAACGATTCATTATTGTGGTCAGAGTCTATACAAAGCCTGCCTACATATTCAGTGCGACAGCAAAACCGCAGTATCGTATCTGAGGAATGAAGGCGATACAAAATCACGAGCACTTATAGACCTGACCTACCAGATATTGCAGGTCATAGATTACTACCAGATTCACTTCACGATTTACCATATTCCAGGCGTATACAACGTCGAAGCGGACAGACTGCAGAGACTACCAGAGTGACACTTACTCCCCCGAGAAACGCTCTTAATGTTTACCCAATGGGGTACCCCGGTGATAGACATGGTCTCGTCTTGGCGAGCCCACGTAGTCCCCAGATACTGCACTCTGAATCATCGGGATCAGCAAGCCGAATTTCAAGATGCTTTCAAGATGCTTTCAGCCGGATCTGGGACTACCCATCGTTCCGCCACCATTCTTGATACCCAAAGTGCTAATCCATCTGAACAAATGTCGCGGAATATTTCTGATAGTCGCCACCAAATGGGATCAAGTCTTTTGGAGACCAGACCTGAGGACCCCTGGACGATCAGGAACCTATGTAAAGTGCTGGTAGACACCTTGAACAACTAACTCCCTTTCAAGACCAGACGTTGGAGGTTTGGAGATGTGGGGGTTGAACGAAAAACTGAGTGACTGGACGACCCAACAAAAGAATGTTCTTATGAAAAGCTGGCGTCCGTCTACTATAAGACCATATAAACCAGCCTGGGCTCGTTGGATAAAATGGGCTACACTGAATCATATTTCTGTAAGCGAGCCAACCAGTTTGGCGCTCGCTAGATTTTTATCTGATCTTTATCAAAATGATGGGCTCTGTTACAACACTAAACTTGTGAATAAAGCCGTAGTATCAACTTTATGTCAGAGTCATCAAAACAGCTGAGTCGACATCCTTTGGTCAAGCGCATATTAAAGTCTATAGCACTAGCTAGTCCAAAACCCTCAAAGACTCCAGTTTGAGATGTAAACAATATTTTATCTGTATTATGTCAACAGAATCCTGATATAGATAAAATTTATGAGGTATCAAAACAGTATAGCATGCCTCTTATTGCTGTGTTTTGGTCGTAGGGTCCATGACCTAACCCTCTTGAGTATCACTTCTAATAATTCTATTCTCTCGGTGGTAGGCCTCACCATCGGCCGCCGGCGTAGTTACCACCCACCAGACAAAGTCATGCCGCCAAGCGATTCGTCGTGTTCCGGCATGATGTATGGTGAAGCCGTTTGGAGGGCGGGTCTGAGCAGTTGTGTTGCGATGTATGCCGGGTACGATGCGCCGAGTGTTGTCGTGTCGGGAGTTTGGTCGTGGAGGGTAGCGGGATCCGAAGCACGGTGCTCCGCTGGCCGACCGCAGGTAGTTGGGGGCCCAAGTAGTGTGCCAGCCACATACGAAAGGCTGCCCCGCCAACTGCGAAAAATCCCAGGGTGGCCCCATCGTGCCGGTTGGCGACCGGACGAGAGGACCCGATGGCGATCCCTGGGGGGGTTCGGGCGTCCCCGCAGTCTCCAGATCAATCTCCCTCTGGCCCGGCATCGTTGGTCGCATTGATGGGATTAACATTGCATCACCTCACTCAACTGCCGTCTTCCTTCCTATTCACTCATTTTTTTTTTTTAAATGAAAAGGTCCAAAAAGAAAAGTAGGTGTGTACAGCGGGCGCACGTCCTCTCTTTCAAAGTGCACCTCTCTAATATTCGAGGTCTGCACTCCAATCTCATTGCAGTACATCACCACCTTGAGACTGAGAAGCCCCATCTACTTTTCTTGACGGAGACCCAGATCAGATGTCCGTCTGATGCGGCATACCTCAGCTACCCGGGATACGCATTGGAACACCATTTCCTGCAGCGTGCTGGGGTCTGTGTGTATGTCCGCAATGACATTTGTTGCCGGCGCCTCCGTCACCTCGAAGACCCTCATTTCTCTTCCCTATGGCTGTTGGTTGACACTGGTGTGGACAAAATTGTTTACACTTGTGTCTACCGATCGCACAGCGGTGATCAGGAGACAACTCGTTTATTTGACCACCTCAGTGAGGCTGCTGACAATGCACTGCAGCGGCACCCTGACGCACACTTCGTCGCTCTGGGGGATTTCAATGCCTGCCATCAGGACTGGCTTTTCCCGTACCAGAAGACCGACCACGCTGGGAGAGAAGCGCGACACTTCGCGCTTTCAATGGGCCTTTCCCAGCTGGTAAAGCAAGCGACTAGGGTGCCTGATGTAGTCGGACATACTGCCAATTGTCTGGACCTTCTGCTGACCACTGATCCGGACAGGTGTGTTGTAACAGTTTCCTCACCGTTGGGAACTTCAGACCACTGTCTGGTGAAGTCTGTGTCGACCTTCTCCCCACCAGATCACGACTCTCGTGGTGAACGGCGAATGTGGCGATACAGGTCAGCAGACTGGGATGAGATGCGCCATTTCTTTGCGTCTTATCCTTGGCAGCAGGTCTGCTTCTCTTCTAGCAATCCGTCGAGCTGTGCGGATGCTATAACCGATGTGGTGCGTCAAGCTATGGAATATTTTATTCCCTATAATGACGTGCCCGTCGGTGGCTCGGCTCGCCCATGGTTCAATGCCGATTGTGCCCAAGCTGAACAGCGTAAGCACACAGCATTTCTCACCTGGGTTGACGCTCGTGACCGCGGAGCTCCGGATCTAAGCTCAAAGAAGAGAGCCTTTAACCGTGCTGCCAAGTCCTACAAAAAGGCGCTAAAGAAGGCTCGCTTTGACCGTATTACCCATATTGGCAACAAGTTATCTGCGCAGCCTTCCGGTAGCAGATCTTTTTGGTCCCTTGCCAAATCGGTCGAGGCGAACTTCTGTCGGCCCTCACTGCCTCCGCTGGTTAGGCCTGATGGAACACTGGCTCATACGGCGAGAGAGAAAGCAGGTCTCTTTGCATCTCTCTTTGCCCATAATTCGCGTCTTGATACTGGCAGTGCTACTCCACCTATTTTACCCCACTGCGGTACTTCAATGCCTGAGGTTCGCATTCGGAACAAGGAGGTTCTGAGAGCACTGTGTCGTCTGGACGTGAATAAGGCTAGTGGTCCGGATGGTATACCAGCGATTGTTCTAAAAGCATGTGCGCCCGAGTTGTCTCCTGTATTGACACGCTTGTATCGCCTCTCATTTGGGACTGGTATAGTGCCCAAGTCCTGGAAGCTTGCCAACGTGCAGCCCGTGCCCAAAAAGGGTAGTCGTGCCGATCCTAACAACTATCGGCCGATTTCGATCACCTCCATACTTTGCAAAATTATGGAGCGTGTATTGAACTCGCGCCTCTTGGCATACCTGGAAGGTAACGATCTCCTCAGTGACCGACAGTACGGGTTTCGCCGCAATCGGTCAACTGGGGACCTACTAGTGTATGCCACTCACTTGTGGGGCGAGGCACTCGAGAGGAATGGGGAAGCAATTGCTGTCTCCCTTGATGTCTCGAAGGCCTTCGACCGGGTATGGCACGCTGGCCTTTTGAGTAAGCTTCCAGCGTACGGCATTTCCCCTAGCCTGACTGGCTGGGTAAAAGACTTCCTGACTGAACGGTCCCTCCGAGTTGTTGTCGACGGTTGCTCATCTGAGCCCATGTCGACTAATGCCGGTGTTCCTCAGGGGTCTGTTCTCTCTGCAACTCTGTTTCTGCTACATATTAACGATCTGCTGATGCCCGGTATCTATGGGTATGCAGATGACAGCACAGTTGTGGAGAGATACCTGCCGGATGCTCGGGCTAGTAGGGAATCAATCCGGTCCGAAAGAGAGGCCATGGTAGAGCGAACGAGTGTTGCACTTCAGGCAGTCTCCGAATGGGGCAATGCCAATCTTGTAGCATTCAATGCCGCCAAAACGCAGGCGTGTCTTTTCACCGCCAAAAGGAGCCCGTTCACCTTGGCTCCTACTTTTCGGAATGTATCCTTGGAGTGTACCGACCGCCTTCAGCTTTTGGGTATTGAGATTTCCTCGAACCTAAACTTTGGGCGGTTCATTGAGTCCAAGGCCAAGGTGGCTGCCAGAAAACTTGGTGTAATCGCAAAGGTCCGGCGGTACTTCACACCAGGGCAGCTTCTAATGTTGTACAAAGCACAGGTCCGTTCGTGTGTGGAGTACTGCAGCCACATTTGGGCTGGTGCTGCTAAGTGTCACCTGGCCACTTTGGATTCAGTGGAGAGGCGCGCGAAGAGGCTGATTGGTGACCCTGATTTAACTCGAGTTGGTCTCCAAAGCCTAGAGCACAGGCGTAGAGTAGCCAGCCTTTCGGTGTTCTATAGGATACATTCTGGGGAGTGTGCGAGGGAATTGCACGATTTAATTCCCCCATCCCCGTTCCACCATCGGACGACCCGTCGTACGGCGAGTTTCCACCCTTATGTTGTTAACACCTCTACGATCCGGACGAAGCGTTTCGCCTCCTCCTTTATACCGCGTACATCGAGGGACTGGAACAATCTGCCGGCGGCGGTGTTTCCGTCGGACTACAATTTGAGTGTCTTCAAGGCTAGAGTGAATAGGCTCTTAATAAACTAGTGCGCTTTACCATCAACGATTGCGTCACTGCTTACCATCAGGCAGGATTGCGGTCAAGCGCTGGTTTATACATTAATAAAAAAAAAAAAAAAAAAAAAATAATAATTGCTAAGTTACTAATGATTATGTTATTTTTGGCCAATTTTTGGCTCAAAAACTGATTTCACAAGTTATCGCCAATCAAGTTGGAAGTTAATGATCAATAAAAACAATAAATGCTTGGATCCAGTACATATATACATTGGATTTTAAAGTTATTTTCAGTTGGAGAGAACAGGAGAAATGAAGCTAAATGTAATAATTTATTTGTTACTGCTTATGGTAAAACTCGACCTGCTTCACGTTGTGTTATAGCTAAACAGGTTAATAAAGTATTAAAGGCTGCTGGGATTTAAGCCCCAGCTGGAAGTTTTAGGCCTGCTGTAGCTTCAAAAAGTTGGTACGAGAATTTTTCAGTTGATGAAATTCTCTCCAGAGGAGAGACTTTAGACTATTTTACTGTAAAAAAGTAAGGAAAGCAGAGGCACAAAACTCTGTTTCGAATTACTTTAACGCAGTGTGATTTAAGTAATTACTTAAAATGTATGATTTGCTTGTGTAGGTCATGCACACCTATTTACGTAATTAAGTGAGCGAGCCGCTTAGTCTCCATAATTTGTTTTCTTATGATTTAATTTGTAACAGATATCTTCTGAAAATAAGACAATTTTATTCTGTAAACCTCTATAACAACATACCTTTATTTACATGTATGCCATACTTTATACAGGGTGGCCAAAGTCATGTATCAAACGAAACAGAGAGATAAAGGAGGTAATTTCTAACAAAAATCTTTCTCCAGCATCGTCAGAACTTTTCGTGCAATGAAGTTATGGCGATGCCATCGCCATAACTTCATTGCACGAAAAGTTCTGAATTATTATGTTTATTTCAATGAACATATCGAGTTATTTTACAATTTAATCAGTAAAACATTTAATTGATTAAAAACAATAAAACAAAACATGTTGTATTATGATTCGATAATGTATCAATACTACAAAAATTGTATTGCAGTTCTTGGTACCAAATTTCATGAGCAACACCTTACTTTGACCTGATGACACGAAGATACGATGCGCCTTCGCCGATATGCAGAGTTCATGAGATGATATTTTAAAAATACATCACGTAGACAGTGTTTTAGGATTACACGCTTCACTTCAATAAAATACAAACGTTTTACCTAAAATAAAACGTAAATTAAATTACTTACCTACCTAAATTTGAAGCCTAATAATACATGAGAGAGGCTATCGTTCTGTCCCTTTTTCGCGTCCGTTCCCTCTCCTAGTCGCGTATTATACCCTTCTCTATCTGTCTTCCCACCACTACTGGCAGTTGCAAACGTCGGTTTGCTTTTGGATTTACCTCATTGATGTTGTTTTAGAACCAGGCAGAATTTAAATTATTAGGCTTCAAATTTAGGTAAGTAATTTAATTTAAGTTTTATTTCAGGTAAAACTTTGTATTAAATAACTTGACCGTAAATTTGAAGCTTAATACATGAGAGACGTGTTTGTTATTGCCTGGTGGTGGAGGGAACGTCAACGTGATTATTTGATTGAAGATTTAGATCACACAACATTGAAAAAGGAAATGCTCTTAAACTTTCGTAATATTTATATTATGCTATTCAGGCGGGTGAAAGCAATTTAGTGTTAATATCAGGTGGTGGTAATATTCAGATAAATTTTAATTTCCGTAAATTTTGGAATGTTACAAAAAATTACTTCTCGCTTTAAGAGCACAGTTTGAAAAAAACATGTATTACGGAAAAAGGACAGTGTATTAAAAATTCTTGCTGATTTAATGTTGTTTCAAATAAGGTACAACACTTCACTCTTCGACCTTTAGTTTTGGTTTTATGGTCGTTTTTTCATATCATGGTGCAAATTTAATAAAATGGTAAATTTAGAAAAAAAAAAGAGATTTTTTCTCATACATACTACGTAATAATTTCAGAAGCCATCATGAAATAAAAAGAACGATTATGCTTTAATCATTTTATTAAAATACAATTTTTTACATTAAAAGTTCAAAGTTCCTACCTCTGACCATAATGCACAATCTGCACCGCCTAGTAAAATTCGCACGAAATCGACGGAATGCACCTCTGTTATTAAGAATTTGTAACTTGGCAAACTCGAGCTTTTGTCGTAGTTCCTGTTCGGTGTTATTCTCCCCTTGACACACTATATCTTTAAATAAAAAAGGCTATTGGATTAAGGTTAGGCGACCGGGGTGGCTATGCAATAGGCCTGCCTCAACCAATCCGTAGTTTAGGAAAGCGCTTGTTCAAATGTCCTCGAACTGCCCGAGTGCAATGAGGCGGGGCGCCGTCTTATTGCAGCCACATTTCTGTCACTCTGTCTTCAGGAATCTCAGTTTAATTAAGTGTTTGGTTCAAATTATTTTGTAAATAATTCAAGTACAGAGCACCATTCAGCCTTGGTGGCATTTCATGTAGCATAAGCTGCTGGTCCATTATTCCAGCCCACATGTTGATACCAAACAGAGGCTGGAATCGATCATTTCTAATGATATGTGGGTTCACTCTGGAGAAATGTAAATTGTGCATATTGAACATTCCCATTCTTTTAAAAATTGACTTATCAGTCCATAACACTTTGTTGAAGAACTGCGGATCCTCTCTATATCTTCTAAGCACCTCTCTGCAAAATCTTACTCTGGGTGCATGGTCAGCTGGCAGTAAAGCTTGCACCCTTTGCACGTGGTAAGCGTGATATTTATTCCTCTTAATAATGAGCTGCTATCGGCTATTTTCACAGAGTTGTGATGAACCTCTTGTTTCCTAGAAAAGATTAATCGTTACCTGAACTAAGATATTTTTTGACAAACAATTAAGTTGTTAGTGTGAAACTGTTCATTTCATAAATCCTAAGTGTTACAAGAACTGATCAGTTCTAGCTTTACAGCGTACAAAAAACTAGCCGTTTATGATAAACTAATAAATTTAAAATAAGGTTAATTTAATGAAACTTGCATCTTGATATGAAAGAAGGACCATAAAATTAAAACTAAAGGTCAAAGAGTAAAGTGTTGTACCTCCTTTGAATCAGCATTAAATCAGCAAGAATTTTTAATACAGGGTCATTTTTCCGTAATACATTTTTTTTTTCAAACTGTGCTCTTAAAGTGAGAAGTATTTTTTATAACACTCCAAAATATAAGGGAAAAAATTAATTGCTCATGAAATTTGGTACCAAGAACTGCAATACAATTTTTGTAGTATTGATACATTATCGAATCATAATACAACATGTTTTGTTTTATTGTTTTTAATTAATGAAGTTATGGCGATGGCATCGCCATAACTTCATTGCACGAAAAGTTCTGAATTATTATGTTTATTTCAATGAACATATCGAGTTATTTTACAATTTAATCAGTAAAACATTTAATTGATTAAAAACAATAAAACAAAACACGTTGTATTATGATTCGATAATGTATCAATACTACAAAAATTGTATTGCAGTTCTTGGTACCAAATTTCATGAGCAATTAATTTTTTTATAACACTCCAAAATATAAGGAAAAAAATTAATTGCTCATGAAATTTGGTACCAAGAACTGCAATACAATTTTTGTAGTATTGATACATTATCGAATCATAATACAACATGTTTTGTTTTATTGTTTTTAATTAATGAAGTTATGGCGATGGCATCGCCATAACTTCATTGCACGAAAAGTTCTGAATTATTATGTTTATTTCAATGAACATATCGAGTTATTTTACAATTTAATCAATGAGCAATTAATTTTTTTCCTTATATTTTGGAGTGTTATAAAAAAATACTTCTCACTTTAAGAGCACAGTTTGAAAAAAAAATGTATTACGGAAAAATGACCCTGTATTAAAAATTCTTGCTGATTTAATGCTGATTCAAAGGAGGTACAACACTTTACTCTTTGACCTTTAGTTTTAATTTTATGGTCCTTCTTTCATATCAACATGCAAGTTTCATTAAATTAACCTTATTTTAAATTTATTAGTTTATCATAAACGGCTAGTTTTTTGTACGCTGTAAAGCTAGAACTGATCAGTTCTTGTAACACTTAGGATTTATGAAATGAACAGTTTCACACTAACAACTTAATTGTTTGTCAAAAAATATCTTAGTTCAGGTAACGATTAATCTTTTCTAGGAAACAAGAGGTTCATCACAACTCTGTGAAAATAGCCGATAGCAGCTCATTATTAAGAGGAATAAATATCACGCTTACCACGTGCAAAGGGTGCAAGCTTTACTGCCAGCTGACCATGCACCCAGAGTAAGATTTTGCAGAGAGGTGCTTAGAAGATATAGAGAGGATCCGCAGTTCTTCAACAAAGTGTTATGGACTGATAAGTCAATTTTTAAAAGAATGGGAATGTTCAATATGCACAATTTACATTTCTCCAGAGTGAACCCACATATCATTAGAAATGATCGATTCCAGCCTCTGTTTGGTATCAACATGTGGGCTGGAATAATGGACCAGCAGCTTATGCTACATGAAATGCCACCAAGGCTGAATGGTGCTCTGTACTTGAATTATTTACAAAATAATTTGAACCAAACACTTAATTAAACTGAGATTCCTGAAGACAGAGTGACAGAAATGTGGCTGCAATAAGACGGCGCCCCGCCTCATTGCACTCGGGCAGTTCGAGGACATTTGAACAAGCGCTTTCCTAAACTACGGATTGGTTGAGGCAGCCCTATTGCATAGCCACCCCGGTCGCCTAACCTTAATCCAATAGACTTTTTTATTTAAAGATATAGTGTTTCAAGGAGAGAATAACACCGAACAGGAACTACGACAAAAGCTCGAGTTTGCCAAGTTACAAATTCTTAATAACAGAGGTGCATTCCGTCGATTTCGTGCGAATTTTACTAGGCGGTGCAGATTGTGCATTATGGTCAGAGGTAGGAACTTTGAACTTTTAATGTAAAAAATTGTATTTTAATAAAATGATTAAAGCATAATCGTTCTTTTTATTTCATGATGGCTTCTGAAATTATTACGTAGTATGTATGAGAAAAAATCTCTTTTTTTTTTCTAAATTTACCATTTTATTAAATTTGCACCATGATATGAAAAAACGACCATAAAACCAAAACTAAAGGTCGAAGAGTGAAGTGTTGTACCTTATTTGAAACAACATTAAATCAGCAAGAATTTTTAATACACTGTCCTTTTTCCGTAATACATGTTTTTTTTCAAACTGTGCTCTTAAAGCGAGAAGTAATTTTTTGTAACATTCCAAAATTTACGGAAATTAAAATTTACCTGAATATTACCACCACCTGATATTAACACTAAATTGCTTTCACCCGCCTGAATAGCATAATATAAATATTACGAAAGTTTAAGAGCATTTCCTTTTTCAATGTTGTGTGATCTAAATCTTCAATCAAATAATCACATTGACGTTCCCTCCACCACCAGGCAATAACAAACACGTCTCTCATGTATTAAGCTTCAAATTTACGGTCAAGTTATTTAATACAAAGTTTTACCTGAAATAAAACTTAAATTAAATTACTTACCTAAATTTGAAGCCTAATAATTTAAATTCTGCCTGGTTCTACAACAACATCAATGAGGTAAATCCAAAAGCAAACCGACGTTTGCAACTGCCAGTAGTGGTGGGAAGACAGATAGAGAAGGGTATAATACGCGACTAGGAGAGGGAACGGACGCGAAAAAGGGACAGAACGATAGCCTCTCTCATGTATTATTAGGCTTCAAATTTAGGTAGGTAAGTAATTTAATTTACGTTTTATTTTAGGTAAAACGTTTGTATTTTATTGAAGTGATGCGTGTAATCCTAAAACACTGTCTACGTGATGTATTTTTAAAATATCATCTCATGAACTCTGCATATCGGCGAAGGCGCATCGTATCTTCGTGTCATCAGGTCAAAGTAAGGTGACTAAAATATTAATAATATTTTCTCGGTATGGGTTATCAGTTCTCTTGGCCTTAGTTTACTGTTGCATCAATATGCAACAGCAAACTAAACTGTCATATACTGTCATATATAAATATATTGTCAGATTTATAGAAACACACGTATCACTGGGATTTTCCATCAGGGAATTTTTTAGTAACAGTCCGGACTTCCGGAGTCCCGAATTTTGTTTGATCAATAGACATGTTGCCTCTTATCAGAATGTATATTATGCCGATAATGTTCTTAGGGTCATAGGCCTGCTTTTACAAGAGGAAAGGAGTGTCACACATCTTCGAATTTCTGGATCTAGGACAAGCCGGTTTCAGTACGATGTTTTCTTTTTAACCAACTTCGAAAAAGGAGGAGGTTCTCAATTCATCGGATTCTTTTTTTTTGTTTGCAGTTTTGAGAGCAGTTGGAATGAAATTATGTACACACAATAATGCGCTTGTATGGGTTCGAATCACGGTCCACTTACTCGTAAAAAGAAGCCACAGTGCCCTACGCGTCTTCACCTCATCCAGCGATATAGAGATGCAAAGATTTTAGCGTCAATAGCGACGATTCTTTGTTAACAAACTAAACTAAATTTAAGTTAAAATGTTAGTTGAGATCTGTCAAATTAGTCCGCGCCTGATATAGGTAAGTCGACATATTTTTGGTCGCCATGTTTTTTTTTTTTTTTTCTTGTTCTGGCACTCCACGTTTTGTGTTAGCCAATGACGAGTAAAAGGTAGGGAAAAGGAATAAAGGTAAAAACGGAACGAAAATTTGGATATTTATCTGGAAGTTATAAGATCAGTATAAGGAAAACATATTTACACCTATTACAAAAGAGGATGAGGATATGAATTGGATGGATATTTACAGTTTTATTTTATTTAACGAGATGAATTTAGCTATACTTTTAAATACATTGATGTCATTAGTGTGAAGTAAGGCAATAATGGAAGTTGGAAAAGGAATATCAAGAGATAAAAGACTATCTATAAAGGAAGTGCGATCATAAAGAGGACAGGAGAGGATGATATGATTTAGATCACCAACATCTGTGCCACACTCACAAACGGAATCGTCAACAATTCTCAGCCTGGCGAGATGGGCTGGGGAACAAACGTGTCCTAATCTCATGCGCGTCAAAGTTGACGTCTCAATCTTACTGAGTTTTGCTCTTAAGAACCATGGCTTTGCAGGTCGCCATGTTTATAATCGCGTCTAAACTGTCTATGGAATATCTTAATTTGACAGGATTAAACTAAAATGTTATCTTCTATCCTTTTCTTAATGAAATAGAAAGAAAAAGATGCACATAGCTTATAATTAGTTTAGTCTGTGAACAAGAGATTCTGCGCTAATATCCCAATATTGTGGGTAAGGTAACGTTAAACCATGCCACTAATTAATGGGCAGTTTAACTAGCATCGGCTTCCACCATCTCTCTTAATTCATCGTTATTCACCTGTGTGGGCGGTCTTCCTCGTGGCTCGTTCTTCAAGTCGAAGATTCCATCAGGAAAGCGTTTAAACCAAAATCGTACGGTGCTTTCATTAGTAGGCCTCTCTCCAAACACAACACTGATATTGCGGGCTGTTTCTGCCGCGTTACTTCCGCGTCGGAACTCGTGTTAAAAAATCAGTGGAATTTCCGTAGTATCCATCATTCTTATCCAAGTTGAATAACAAAAACGATTGAAAGTCGCTATACAAATGTTTCAAATTTTACTTTGGGGCTAGCTCAATCTGTGTGATTTGTCCCTATTTATTATTATTATTTGGTCTCCGGCCGTCCAGGGGGATTGTTCTGTAGGTTGAAATTTCCAGAACGAAAACTTTGGAATCAAAAACGTACTGTGCTTTTTCTAGGCACACACACTGCCATACACATCATTAATTCTTCGAGCCGTTTCTGCAGCACTGGTGCCACGGCGGAACTCATATTCGTAAATAACGCAAAATGTTAAATTTTCCATTTTGTAAACTCAATGACGCAGGAAAAAACCAAAAGAAAAAAAAAAAACAAAAAAAATACGGTTTTCGAGACACAAATTGATGAGTAAATAGCTGTATAAATTTGAATTTGGAATTCTAAACCAAAGAGGAGATATTTGAGATCAAAGTGGCCAGAACGACAAAACTCCAATTTCATATGTAAGGACCTAATATACTATTTTTTTTTTTAAATACGTCAAAATGCAAATGGATTTTTAAAACTCACTATGTATATCATCATCATCATCATCGACCTTTTAATCGTCCCACTGCTGGGCACAGGTCTCCTCTCATACAGAGCAGGATTGAGCGTAATCACCACGCTTGCTTAATGAGGGTTGGCGATTTCAGACTTAAAGTCCAGGTTTCCTCAAGATGTTTTCCTTCACCTTCAGGCATTGGTGTCCAAGATATACTTAGAAAGTACATATTACTTTAGAAAAGTTACAATGGTACTTACCTGACCTGGAATCGAACCCGTGCACTCATACTTGAGAGGCTGGTCTTTTAACCACTAGGCCACCACGACATGTGTATTGTGTATGTATATGTATATAGATATATACAAATAGTAGATATATTCTGAAAGTCATGCATACGTAGGTACCCAAATTGGTACCTATCAATTACGCAATTACCTACCTAGGTATTAAATGAAAAGGTGGGTTAATGAAGGTTGATCTGTTGTCGTACTTTCCCTCGAGCGCTGTCTTGGAAATCTAAACATAACAATTATACGACTGCTGCATTGTTAAACTGGTTGCAAGTAACTGACTGCTGACCATGAGGCGCTGAGTTTGATTTCCAGGGTCACCCAATAACACCGCCCGTGTAATTGGATAATAATTTCTCTGTAGCAGCACACCAGGTTGCCTTTTTTGTTTGGAGGAGGGGGGATCGTCAAAAGGCGTCTATACTTTGGAGAACGACCTGTCTGTGAGAGTCTGGGATTGTTACCTCATAAAACCAACCTCGAATAGCCATCAGTACGTGGAGGGGGTCCTGATACCTACCTACTAATTGTCATAAACTTGACTACTTACTGCTACTACTAGCAGTAAGTAGGTAGCTGTTTTTTCCAAAAGCTAATTTATTTTTCATACAGGATGAAAAGGGAAATCAAGTTCAGAGGATTATTACTGATTGATTGCTTCGATGGACTTTAAAATGGTATATGGAGACGCACCATTGATTTTTCAATAATCAACTTCTGCTGCAAAGTCAAATAACAAGCACGGAACGGCAACATCGCTCCTTACTTCCGAACCCATAATTTGAAATTGTTGAACGCGGGAACTGTTTTTGTTTACTATTAGGCCTAGAGTTTTGAAAATGAAAAAAACTCAGAGTTGTGATGTTTCATTATCTATCTGATTCAAAGAAATGTTAAAAACAGAAAACTTCTTTGTTATACCTATTCTTTCTTTCTTTTTTGGCTTCGCACCGTTTGTGCATTTAGCCAATG
Source organism: Sesamia inferens (assembly GCA_037179545.1). Classification (NCBI taxonomy): domain Eukaryota; kingdom Metazoa; phylum Arthropoda; class Insecta; order Lepidoptera; family Noctuidae; genus Sesamia; species Sesamia inferens. The sequence goes on from CM073923.1 coordinate 23,664,424, forward strand.
TCACGTAATGAATTATTCATGTCGGAAAAGACGGCCACGTGAACCGTCTACGAGGGAGGCTTGAGGCAAAGTCATGATGAGGAAACTAAGCTGAGATATCTTAATGTTCTTGAATTGAATTACTAGTTTATCGGCTTCGCCCAAGTGAACTACGGTTATATCGCGCTTTTTAGATTTCTCTCGGGAATACCAATGTTTTCCGGGATAAAAACTAGTTACGTCAGCTTCTACAGCAGTAAACCTATATACAGTTAATGTAAATGGGTTTTGAAATTATGAAAAATCAAAGACTATGAGAAATGTAGTCGCCATAAATCATCAGTTGTTGGCATTCTCTTGAAAATTATGGTAATGTATACCTACGTAAGGAGGTAATGCAATGTTATTTTTTGTTTATGCGAAACCTGAATATAGTTTGTTTAGAATAAGCAACTGAATCGATTCCAATCAGTTTTACGCCATGTTAGGTATATTTCTTCCCAAATACATTTACAAATTGTTGCAGTGTGGTTACCGAGCGGCAAGCGATTACGATAGATCGTAGTACACAACCAAGTAGAATAACAAGCTTATAACTTTGTGGTTTTTCATTATATGTTTTTGAAATTTTGTACATAGATTATTTACCTTAAATAATAAATAAATATATACGGACAAATCACACAGATTGAGCCAGCCTCAAAGTAAGTTCGAGACTTGTGTTATGGGATACTAACTCAACGATACTATATTTATAATAGATATATATATAGATAAACATCCAAGACCCTTTTTTTTCCGGGGTGGAAATCCTCATTGCTTGCCCGCCGCCCTGGGGTGGGCGACGGGGTAGGTATGTCAGACTTTTACTGACTAAAACCACCCTGGTGTGTCTTCTATCACGAGCGCGCGTGGAGCCGCGGGAGTCTAAATTCTTCCACGGCCCCACACCCTCGTGCTGGCCCGGTCTGTCCGGGCGTCGTCTCCTGCACGGGGTAGTGGGGTGTTAAGCTACCCCGTGCATCGCCTCAAAGGCGCGCGCCGACACTCGCGCGCGCCTCCGCCTCGGGGTCCATCAATAGGGGGGGGGGGACTTCCCTATGTCCCTCGCCCCTGGACAAACATCCAAGACCCAGGCCAATCAGAAAAAGATCGTTTTCCATCATGACCTGGCCGGGGATCGAACCCGGGGCCTCCACGTCGCAGGCAGGCGTGTTGACCGCTGCGCCACGGAGGCCGTCAAAATAAATGTGCGTAGTTGCATTTTTATGGTAGGTATTTATAAATGGCTGTAAAACAGCTGTAAACCTATTTGTTTACAAAGTAGATACAGCTATGTGACCGTGTTATAATTTTCGACATAGTTTTGTTACGAAAACTGTACCTACTAACATATCTTATACATAGCGTGATAAAATGGCATAGATAGCAACACTGATAACCAAGTTATAAAGCATTAATTATAAGTGCTTTATGAATGTTAATCGGGAAACGCTATCTTATAAAGGATAAAGTAAAGAGAAACAACTGTACCATAACTTCAGGGAAAATCAAGGTACAATCGTGCATTAGCAGTTCAGTTGGGTACTCGCGTAACACAATATCAGTAGCGAAGGGTTTCATTTTGATAGTTCAACCACATTCATTGCGTTAATTACGTTGTTGAGCTGACACATACTTGAACATATGGAGCAATGGATTAGCAATATGCTTCGAAATGATTCCAATTGATAGTAATAGTTGATTACGCAATTAGAGTGCAGGACTCTCCCAAGTAGGTAGGTACGCATTGTGTTAGTGTAACCGAGCACCATTCTAAATACCACCACCAGCGGTTATTGTGTAGTATTTTTTATGCAAAAAATTCTAAGCAATTTCTTTACAATTGAAACTTCAGGACCTTTCTTATTACACATGAGCTGAAAAATTATTTCGAGGAAATCTTAGTATCGGAAAAGTAAAATGTGGTCTATATTTTGGTCTAAGTAACTGGCTAGGCTTTTCTTAAAAATCTCTCTAGAATACCTACAATTCAATGGAAAAAGATATGTGGTTAAAATATCTTGAAAACAGGCACGCGCAATACATCTTCAGAGTGTAGTTTCCTTATTTTTGGGATTTTCAATGTTATCTAAAATTGCCAGCACAATATTTTCTCTATGAGGTTTGCCTTGCCATTGGTCAGTTACAAAATAATATTGTCTATTAGGTACCTATCCCTTGATATCAAACTTTACAGTCCCTACTCACGTCTTCCAACGAGTGCAGTAATTAACCATGTATCAACACGACACCCATTGCAGTCAAGCCCACAATTATTATTATCAACTTGGTTACGATTGTCATAAGCGCAAATAGTAATAGCAATTAAGGTCTCATGTCACGGACAAGATTCGAGTTTCTAGGTGTTTGCCCTGGATACATGAGGTTCGTAGGGCGCCACCGTGTTGCTTTGTATCTCTTAAGAAGCACTGACCCTAGAATTTACAAGTTCGAAGTTTGTGTCTACATACATATGAATACACACCTTCTTCATATAGCGGTATGCAAAAACTACAAAACGCTATGGGCTATGATCCTTACATTCTGCTTTTTCTTCATTTACCATTCATTTGGTCTTATACGCATGCCTGTTGCGAGTATTACGCATTTTACCATTCAGAACAACATTACCAATGTCATAAGGTATATTATTAAGGGTGTCACTATCATTTCCTTAAAACCTGCCCCTACATCTTGTTTCGTTAACCGCACTGTTGCCTTATTCTTCAGCCTATCATTCCCATAGTTGATAGGCTGTCAAACCTAACATTTTGTCTTTATTGTGTCTGTCGACGCGAGAAAAATTCATCATATGGTTTGATGTAAATCTAGCTAACAACATTCTAAATTCCAGAAGTTGTAAAAAAGTAAGTACCTTAAATTACTCATTTGATTACACATATTACAATGACTGCGTGAATGATAAACACGGAAACAGTTTCCTGAAAAAAAATATGTTGACTATATTCTGTCGGTTCTGTGGTTCTGCCCTACACACCTGTAATTTGTTGACGTCATATGGTGACATTGTAAAACAACTTGGCTATTCTTACTTTATGTCAGCAGAGATAATGAAAATAATGGGAGCTAAATAATATGAAATTAGATGGTTTAAAGTAATGCAATAATAGCGAGGTGCTGTGGGTAATGAATGGCATCCTCGTGATGTGTCAACCGGCGCGGGATCCGCGCTCAGTGCTCATGTCAGGCAGTCTACAGGCGCTTTTGTTGCTGTTGTTGAGCAAATTGCTACTGACTTCCTACCTATTACAACAAATAAAACATCTCACACGCCGCCAGCGTCTAGTAGACAGATCGATCAGCAGCGCGTCGGTTTCGCTGATGTGCGCTTACGGACATGATCTACATCATTATCTGTTTGATTACTGTAGTATCTTGCTTACTCACCCTAGTTTCTAACAATTATAACTAAATGGGACATGATAGTCTTAAACAATCGGCTTATTTATTAGCATAACCTCCCCCTCTTTCCAGATAATCTTTTCCCGTACCCTGTTCAGGTCGTCTCGCCTATTACGATATCTCTTTTAGGGCCGGCCTCGGCGGCGCAGACAAAACTGTCGGCTGAGATCGGCTGGTAAGTGTTTGTTTTTAAAGTAAGCGATTACGCTTACTTTAAAAACAAACACTTACACGCATTGATAGTGAAGATGAGTGCAAAGACACACATGACCTGAATTTTATATCTAACATCATATATAATTGACCATGTCCTAAATAGGCAATGGAGATTTTTCGTCAAAACGCTATGGCAGGCATTCTTGATAGCATATTGTCTACAGAGATAGAAAGATAAGTGTATTACTTATAATTTTTCGTGGTTCAAGATAAAAATTCCAAGGTGAATAATATAAAAGATACATGAACGTGAACTATTATCAATTTTTAGATATACCTACTTAAAAACTGACGCTTATAAGTGATTAATGTGATAATCACATCACTGATTCATAAAATCAAAATTAGTTGACAAATAATATTAAACTTTCTTTTAAAGTAATTTGGCCTTAGCCTAGTTAAATACTTAAGTTAGAAACAAAATTTTACTGACTCATCGACGCATTATTGGTTCTTAGATACGAGTATTAGGTATAATCTTATTATATACTTTTCTATAGCCCCATATAGGTTTTTCGTAGCAACAAATAGTTTAGCCTGTTTTTCTTTCCTGTGGATGGATATGCCTTGCCTAATGCATGCTAATGCTAATGTAGCATAAGCGTTACCTAAAAGTGACCTAATTTGAGAGTGAACATGCGATGGAGTTCTTCCTCATATTCCTGAGCGTAATATCCACCTACCATATCCTACAAATATTTTCTGCTAGGGTTTAAATTAACGTTAACATACTTCGAACTGGCATATGGCCCCGTAAATGCGTAACTCACTAGCAATTTCATAATGCTAATCCATTGTGTCATATTTTCGAAAAGATGGTCCACTCAATAACACAAATAACGCAGTGAATATTGTTGAACTGTCAAAATAAAAGCCATTGCAACTGATAGTAAGTTACATATGGTCGTACTAGATATTCGCGTATAAGGTCCATTAATATTTTCAAGTAGGTAGTCAACTACCCAAGTAACGGTCAACATAATGACAATGTGTTTTGCGATGTATCTCGCAATATCCAAGGGTCTCTGTCAACTATCTTAATTGTGGAGAGGTCAAATTAATTCCTTTTAATTTGTTGACTCGGATCTCCCAGTCTCTGAACATAAGACGGAAAACTGCAGACCAATGACTCATTTCGATTAACAGAACAGTAATATATTCTAAGAAGCCTAGTAGATAGCTTTCTTATATAACTCAATGACTCGTATGCATACTAGATTCCTTGGTCCGTCTTTAAAGACGGGTGCTGCGAGTGCCCGAATCAGAATAATTCATAAATGTTCAGAAGTTCCAGATGAAACATGGGAAAGACCTACCTTCTTTTCCTGGTTCTGTAAAAACACATTTAACCATTTTTGTTATTACTTATGTGAGCTGCCTGAAACCTATCCTGAATTGCCGAGACTAACTAATCATAAAAAGATCACAATTCACATGTGACATAGGTGATTGTGCTAAGCGTGAGCCGATAGGTTCATTCAACGGGAGCTATTGAGAGACACTCCTGCGCAACGAGCGTGGCGGCCTCAATTGTCTGATTGATCTTTATGATGCGTCCACACTCCACGCCCCTGCGCTGTTCCAGAAAGGATTGATTTAAATGAACAATTGTCAGATTTGCTTCTTAGTCATACCTATTATCATACCATAGACACATCAGGCATAGAAATTGTGTTCAAATCTATACTAATATATAAAGTTGAAGAGTTTGTTTGTTTGAACGCGCTAATCTCAGGAACTAAGGTCCGATTTGAAATTTTTTTTTGCGTTGCATAGCCCATTAATCCAGGAAGGCTTTAGGCTATGTAGCATTACGCTGCGACCAATAGGGGCAGAGCATAACTAACTCCACGCGAACGAAGTCGCTGGCGGCCTCTAGTCTTTAATAAGAATTCATGATGTTAGTGGGCAGAGTATACCTAGTACGGATGACAGCTACCAAAACTGTCAAATATTCCAAATCAACCTTGAGCCTTAGTGCTTTAGAAATAAAGTTGAAAATCTAATAAAGAAATCTGACACATGTAGTAGCTTGGTGTGCTGTCGTCTGTATATTAGTTTTTCTTACTATAGAAAGCATTGGATACTACCAATGTTTACGTTAGTTTATTTAAGGTTCGCCAACAGTTGCAACAGATATTTCACACATTACAAATACATACAAATTATTGACTTAAATCTAACTGCACAACCAATTACAGGCAAACACCGCATGATAAGTGCTCTTTGTAATTTTACTAATGTAGTTGCTTATATTCTAACCAAACTGGATTCTCAACAGAACTATAACACTAATGACGTCTGACAAATGTCGATATTGAGTCAGCGTGGACGTCAACCGCGTTCGTTTAACAGTTTAAACATGCGAGGTACAGGTGAATTAGCACCAGACATTGTATGGCGAAGAGGTGGAGTTAAGGGTGTTATGGGTTTACGAGGTGGTCTACGTGGTAATCTGAAGTTGAACCTATATACCAATTGTGGGCAGTCAATGTTAGTTCATGATGAACCAAAGAAGTAATGGCGTAACACACTATCAAGAGCAGTAACTTTCATTTGACAGTTGATCGACATTCATTGCGTTATTTAGATTATTGAGCAGATATTAGAGCCTTAGGTGCGTATTACAGAACGTCACTCAAAACTCAAGCTATGCTTAAGTCTCGTTTCTAGCCATTTGATTGGTTGAAACTAGTTTTAAGTAATGCTTAAACAGAGATCAATGCTTGCGTTTCCTTCTGGAATACGGACCTTAGATTAGCAAAAGCTATTTTTGAAAATGATACCGATTATGATTCTTTGTGTATGCAATTAGGATAAGCACACGAATCGCAGGTAAATAAACAATACTTTTTATAAGATCTTTTAATGAGACCCTTGTTAAGTGTGAACCCTAAGTTAAGCTTTATAGCGTATACCAGGGTAGGCGAACCAATGGCACGCGTGCCATTGATGGCACGCGACACAATATTTTGGGCACGTCGCAGAATTAGGTATTTTATGACGATCGATGTGTTTTCATCTACCTATGCCTGCGAGTCATTATTTTCAGAGATGAATAACATTAAAAACTCGGTTAGAAACCGTTTGGCAGATGAATCTAGTTCATGCATTTTGCTAAAAGTTTTAAATCTTATAACCCTAACATAAATTATTTGTCATCTAACCTGCAGCAACAGAAGTCACACTAATTTTACTGAAATTTAATTTATGCATGTAATAAAAACATATCAAAATGTACCTCTTTTGCTTACTTTATTTAATAAAGAGTTTTGATAGTATTTATAATTATTATTTTCCAAATAATCAGAAAGTCAAAATTATTTCATGGCACGCGAATGACCCCATTAAACTTTTTTTTAGAAAAAATGGCACGTTGATGGCCTTTCCGTTCGCCTACCCTGGCGTATACTGATACTCAAATTTTAGGTATATACAAGACTAATGTTATCTTTCCTTAACCCGATGTGACCTGGTTAGAAATCATACCATGAGGTATGGTGCTTAGCAGATTGGTTGCTATGTCATCATCATCAACTTTTAAATCGACCCACTGCTGGGCACAGGTCTCCTCTCATACAGAGAAGGATTGAGCGTAATCACCACGTTGCTCAATGCAGGGTGGTGATTTCAGACTGGTTACTATGTATTCTCTCCAAACATTAATCAGGAACGATTTTATGTTGGAAATAAAAAAAAATATCCTATACCTACAGTTTTCAATTTCATTGCCAACCGATGATGACCTCTGTATTATCTTCATAAAAGTTTAACCCAATAAATTAAAATTCACGTTGTCCTCATTGCCATTACAAACATGTTTTCAGGTAATTTAGCTATAAACACTGAGTAACGAATACCATATCTAGTATCGACGTCTTTACGAAATAAATGTTGTGTAGATAAGACCAATGCGTATTTTGTTCAATGACTCAACCGGAACGCAGTTCGTACTCAATCAAATGTATAACAATGGTATTTTGTCAAATTTTCCCAATCTTCAGATTAACAGATGGTTGATGGAAGACTATGAACAGGCTCTCTCCGTGTCTTTTCGTTATCTGGGTATAGACAACCTACTGAACTTTCCCCTGAACAGTTCAGTAGGCTGGTACGTTGAGTCGTGCCTCATACATGCACGTGTACGGTCTAATGAGTTACCTGTTACCTTACATAGGGTCTGTTCTAGGACTGTACGCTTACAGAGAGCAATGACTAGTTCAGGCTAATTTCTACCTAAAAATCTACCTATACATTTTGCCAGTGATAACAGGTACGTACTTGAAGAAATGTTCATGGGCATAGCCAGCTTCTTTGGGGGTCAAATCAGGCCTGGGGGACTACAAGTCAAAGTTTTAGAATGGATAATCTTTGTGCTGCGTGGTTTATTTCAAAGTTAGAGATAAGTCCTCATTTATACTTTGTTTAGTTATTAGGGGAGTTCATACATGTTCTGCGAGATATCCAGAGGGGGGCAGCTGCCTCCCCCAGCCCCCACCTGGGTACGCCCATGGAAATGTTATATGATGATTTGCTTAGATGGTTGGGCAGACAGCATTGCTATATGCCAGCGTTGTCTGTACAACCATCTAAGCAAATCTAGTTCACCTGGGACCCTACTCTGCTATTACAATAGTGTTAGAATGATCTATCAGTGATCTAGTAATGATCGTTTTTGACAAGTTTCATAATCTACTAACAAACTTGCATCATTATAACTTTCCAGTGGTAAAACACTGACACTCCACTCCATATTAATAAATTTTACTGTGTTGAATGCATTGACTTGTATATTAGAAGGTTATATGTTATTTTTTAGAAAATCATTTCTACTAATAGGTTTTATAATAATGGCAATGCGGCAAAGTCATTTTATCACCTTTCCATTACCAGACGACTGACCGATAATTGATCGATCGTTATCAATATAGCGGATTACGAACTATTAGGATAATGACAATGGAATCGTGTTGGAATGACAAAATTATAAGAATATCAGACTAGGGCTCCAATAATGTGATGACGATGCACTTATGGTGCCTCCTGGAATTCCTAAACAGCTAGGCTACAACCCATTTGCCTATATGACTACGACTAAATACCTTCCAAGAATAATTTTCAGCTGTACTACAATAGTCACGTACTATTCATATTTAAAGGTATATAGGTGATGACAGATGACTAATTTTGTCTAAAGAATTTTCTCAGTTAGTTAAGAATTATTGGTGATTCGAGAGGTTTTAAGATTGGTGAGGTGATTGTTTAGATTGGTGATAAGAGGAGAAAGCAATAATTTGATTCTTCTATAGTCACAAATTCGTCAACGGATTACTTGTGATAGCATAATGAGCTATCGAACTAAGCGATTAACTAATTTGTCTTTTTAATCGAATCAATGTCCAGAAAGGCCCAATATCATTCCGATGTTTAATTTTCTGGTAGATGACAGACTGTTCTGAAGTACGTGGCCATCACGTAATATTGCTTAAAGTTAAATATCCTTGTTAATCCAGCAATAAAAGATGCTTTATGAATTTTCCTAATATTGGAAAAATTTCCAAACATTCACATACATGCAAATAGGAGTTACAGAGAGATAAAACTTATGTGATTCGAAAGAATGATGAGGTAAAACTTGTGTTGGTAGAACATACCTGTTCATCTTGTGTTCTTAGGTACGTATTATGACTAAATCCTCAAATTAAATCCTCTTTCTATAAAACACTATGGACGGGTATCACATCACCAGCACTTGTTCACAGCACTAACACTACAGATAGAGTCGAATATCGCGGTGCACAATAACACTAACTCGCTAGGGAGCTGCAATCAGCGACGGAAGACATTCGTTGAATTGATTCAATTAGTTCAGTCGCCTCAGTCAGCCAGATGTCGCCGAGAGCCGAGAGGCGGAGAGGTGCTTCTGTCGCGGTGGATCAACTGATACTGTTGACTCTGTAATCTGTTATCAGAACGTCCTTCTGCGTCTCACACCCTGTATCTAGGTCCACCACTGAGACAATGACGACCCGCCGCTGATCGTTCGGGACCGATAGATACTCGTAGCAACTACAATGCGATACCGCTCATATCTGAATGCTCCGATTGGTTCGTCGATTATGTTTATTCTGTTCCTGTGTTTGTCAAGTAAATGGACGTCTTTGTTTTAATATGATGTACATTAATAAGTGATAAGAAGTCTCGTAATGAATTTACAACGAGCCTCAGAGATAAGAGCCTACATATTGATTATTATTTATATTAATTTAATATTATATAACCGACATAGCCCGAAGAATTGCAACACTAAAGTGGCAGTGGGCTGGACGCATTGCCCGTAGGACCGATGCCCGATGGGGCCGACGGGTTCTCGAGTGGCGACCACGCACCGGAAGACGTAGCGTGGGTAGGCCCCCGACAAGGTAGACCGACGACCTGGTGAAGGTCGCGGGAAACCGCTGGATGCGGGAGGTGCAGGACCGGTCGTCGTGGAAAGCCTTGGGGGAGGCCTATGTCCAGCAGTGGACGTCTTTCGGCTGAAATGATGATGATGATATACATTACTGAATAATTAATTTATTATAATATTAATTAATATATATAATATACTTAATGTAGGTTATATTGTTAACTAAATATTATATTGTTAACTAAAATATTTAATGTAGGTTATATTATATTACTAGCTGACCCGGCGAACTTTGTTCCGCCTTAAAGGCAATAAATATCACATGATCACATTTTTTACTTTTTAAATTAGGAACACTGTAAATTAAAAAAAAAAAGGTATTCCATGATTTTTTTATTTGTCATTTATTTAGTGTAGCACCTTGTGAAAGAAATGAATTTCTACTTGTGCTTCGTAAATTATCTAGCTATTGATCTCTGAGATGTCGTGGTGGCCTAGTGGTTAAAACACCAGCCTCTCTTGTATGATTGCGCGGGTTCGATTCCAGGTCAGGCAAGTATCGATGTAACTTTTCTAAAGTGATATGTACTCTCTAAGTATAATATCTAGAACACCAATGACTGAACGTGAAGGAAAAAATCTTGAGGAAACCTGGACTTTATAAGTCTGAAATCGCCACCCCGCATTGAGCAAGCGTGGTCATAGTCATAGTCATAGTCATTTATTCATTAACAACAATCATTGTATCTGAAATCACATTTAAAAGAACACATAGTAAAAGAGAAAATCAATACGTTAAATTACATTAAAACACGTTAAACATTAAAAAAAAAATGCATATCAAGAAACACAGGAATTCTGTTACAGATCATCAACAGCACAAAGACACTTATTCAACAGGAAACGTTTAAGCCGACCCTTGAATGAATTTGAGTAAATAGCGCTTTTCATGTCTAGAGGCAACTTATTAAACAATATAATCGATTGATATTTAGGACTGTGCTTTACAACATTCAAAGAAGGATGTACCTTGTAATGCATAATGTCTTGTCTACGTGTGCATTCTCTAGTTTGTCGTTCTTCTGCTGTCTCATATTCATGTATGTATTTGGCCATGTTACATAGAAGCACAAATACATAAATGCTTGGCACTGTAAGTATATTTAGTCTTATAAAATGTTCGCGGCAACTCTCTGTTTGCTGGATATGGACTAATGTGCGAATGGCTCGTTTTTGCAACACAAAAGCTCTTTTGATGTTATAGTCATAACTTTTTCCCCAAAACATTATGCTATACCTGATTTTTGATTCTACCAACGCGAAATAGACCATTTTTAATTGCTTAATGTCAATTTCTGTTCTAAGTGCTCTTAAAGCATAACATGCGGAACATACCGATGCATTTATTGCATTTAATTCCGATTTCCAATTTAGCTGTTCGTCTATATGTATACCTAAGAATTTAACTTCCTTGACGAGGACAATTTTATAGTTATTCAGAGCAACCTCTAAGTGGTCCTTATTACGGGCTGTCGTTTTAAATAAAAGTATATTGGTCTTTGCAGTATTGATTAACAATTTGTTCATAGTGAACCATTTGTGAAAAGCATCTAATACTGAATTTACAGTCTCTGTTAATTTATTTATGTCATTTGCTGCCACTATGGCATTTGTGTCATCCGCAAAAATTACTATTTTAATGTCAGGTAAAATTGTATTCATATAATTAATTAAGTCATTAATAAACAATATAAATAAAACAGGTCCTAATATAGATCCTTGGGGTACGCCCGTAGTCATCATTACTGTTGCTGATTTATAGATTTTTTTGTAACCGTTTTGTACTCTGTCAATTTCTACGAACATTTTTCTATTTTTGAGATACGAAGAGAAAAGTTTCAATACCTTTCCTCTTATACCATAATGCGTCAGTTTCTCAAGAAGTAATTCATGGTCAATAGTGTCAAATGCAGAACTTAAGTCAAGAAAGATTCCGGCAACTTTCATTTTATTATTGATCTTTTCTATAACGTCACCAAGTAAGGTATATATGGCATCGGAAGTGCCAACACCTCTTTGATAACCGAACTGTCTTTTGTTTAATATTCTATTTACACGCAGATGTGTTAAAAGTCGATTTTTTATGATTTTTTCAAATATTTTAGACAGGACCGGTAGTAAGGAGATGGGCCTGTAATTTTTAGGATCCAATCTACTGCCTTTTTTATATACAGGTATTACTTTTGCTACTTTAAGCTGGTCCGGGAAGATAGATTCCTCAATACATTTATTATAAAAATCACTTATAGGCCCTGCTAGTATGGATATATGTTCCTTAATAACAGATATAGGAATATCGTCATAGCCACAAGAATACTTGTTCTCCATATTTCTGACCAAGGTTGAGACCTCACTGGGAGTGACTGAACCAATCGTCATTTCATCATTTGGTCTCTTTGTATACTCCTGTATAAATGCTGTAGTCTGGTTTCCGTCATCTGCCCTAGAGATAAATTTATAATTAAATTGCTTAACTAAAATGTGGTGATTACACTCAATCCTTCTCTGCATGAGAGGAGACCTGTCTCCAGCAGTGGGACGATAAAAAGATTGATGATGATGATGATGATCTCTGAGGTTTGTTCGCCGATTTCGCATTGTCAACGGAACAGTTTCACGGACTGCCGCCTCCCTTTGCTGTTGTGAGTGAGAAGCACGAAGTCGAGTCATAGTAAGGCGGCGCTCTGCACGTGCAATTTCTTGCTCTTCTTCAGTGCTTTCATTCAGAATGTTTCGATTTACTCTTGCATTACCGCTTTGTCGAGAAAGATTTGATGGTCTTGGTCACGGCATGATATTTTTATTGATGATTAATGGCACAGCAATACAATATTAGAAATTTTGAAGTTGAAGTTGGCTTTGTGGTTTTTTATTAGAAACTTTAAACCAGCAGAGAGTATTTATATTCTTTGCTTTAAACGATTGCTTCAACCGGTTAGACTTTTTTAAATATGCTCAGCTGTCATTTGCTTTTTGTTATACCATTTTTGGTATATGAATTGCTGACTTCCATTTTGAATGAATTGGACCATGTCTTATGTCACGTCACACGGGAACGACGGGGACGGGTTCTTAACTACCTCCCACCAATATTCAGCTAAATCGGTTCAGCCGTTCTTGAGTTATATATAAATAGTGAATAAGCAACTGAATCGATTCCAATAATTTTTACACCATGTTATATTTTGTCCCAAATACATTTAGAAATTGTTACAGTGTAGTTACCGAGTGCGTCACGCAGCTTACGATACATCATCATAGTACTGTGCGCGCGCAACAGCTGACGCTAGAGATCAATGCACCGCGCTTGCTCGCCCGCGGATCTTTGACCATATTTATGTTGGGACAACGAAGTAGAATACATGTAGCAAGCTTATTATATATAACTTTGTGGTTTTTCATTATATCTTTTTGAAATTTTGTACATAATATTTATTAACTTAGTAATACTGGACACGTGAGGAGACCTGTGCCCAGCAGTGGGACAGTAAAAAGGTTGATGATGATGATGATGATTCATCATTATCACAAATCATCATAATACATGAAAGAAGTTTTATTGTGCATAGTTTGTGAACGTGCAAGGTACCAGGGTAGCACAAAAGTGTAGGAGAAGTCGAAACAATGAAGCTAATTCATTCTCATGGGATCGACGGGAACGGGATAAAAGGTATCCTATGTCCGTTTCCTAGTTTTTAGCTACCCCCTACCAATTTTCAGCCAAATCGATGGAGCCATTCTTGAGTTATAAGTGGAGTAACTAACACGACTTTCTTTTATATATATAGATAGTGAATAAGCAACTGAATCGATTCCAATAATTTTGACACCATGTTATATTTTGTCCCAAATACATTTAGATATTGTTACAGTGTAGTTACCGAGTGCGTCACGCAGCTTACGATACATCATAATAGTATTGTGCGCGCGCAACAGCTGACGCTAGAGGTCAACGCACCGCGCTCGCTCGCGCGCGGATCTTTGACCATATTTATGTTGGGACAACCAATTAGAATACTCGTAGCAAGCTTATTATAACTTTGTGGTTTTTCATTATATCTTTTTGAAATTTTGTACATAATATTATTAACTTAAAAATACTGAACACGTGTTTCCTACTTTGTGGAAGTGCAGGGTACCAGGGTAGCACAAAAGTTTAGGAGAAGTCGAAACAATAAACCTCATTCATTCATCATTATCAAATAATCGTAATACATGAAAGAAGGTTTATTGTGCATATTTTTTGACGTGCAAGGTACCAGGGTAGCATAAAAGTGTAGGAGAAATCGAAACAATAAACCTCATTCATTCATCATTATCAAATAATCATAATACATGAAAGAAGGTTTATTGTACATATTTTTTTGACGTGGAAGGTACCAGGGTAGCATAAAAGTGTGGGAAAAGTCGAAACAAAGAAGCTCATTTATTCCCACAGGAATGACGGGGAGCGGCATAGAAAGTATCCTATGTCCTTCTCCCAGTTCTTAGCTACCTCCTTACCAATTTTTAGCCAAATTGGTATAGCCGTTCTTCAGTTATAAATGATGTAACTAACACGACTTTCTTTTATATATATAGATTATATGTATACTGAATATTTAATTACAGAAACGGAAAGTTAATAGTTTCTGCTTACCCACGGTGTAAAGACACTAACTCTTAAGTGCCTTCAATTGAATAATAGAGCAAGAATTGTCCTGTGGACGTCGAATTGCCGTATTCGCATGTTGTGCAATATACTGTTAATTAGACGACGCGCGATGGATGCATCTTTAAAAGTTTACTCCTGAAATCAAAACAAACTTAACAATAAGTTATTATCCGTTTACTTTGTAACCTGATAAAAACGTCCAGGCAAATGCCAATATGTAAGTACAGTACCTAACTGTTCCTAGCTTTTGTAGAAAGTAAAGGAACAACGACTTTTTAAAAGATTAGTCCTACCTATAATTTATTGTGGAACATAGACATTATTATGCATTAATAAACATAACAATGGTGACAGTTCAAACTATCGTTATCTTCTGTAGATCTTACGAACATCTTACAACTGTTAGGTACAAGCTCACTGTTTGGTTACGCTGTTGTGAGTTTGTTTCCCAGGTCAAAGTGTAAAGTACTGGGTTTGTGAGGAGCTCAAATTCAGCTTTGTACAGATGACAGCACATCAAGATATTTACTACAATTTGTCTTTATTAGATTTTCAACTGGGAATTTTGACTGTTTCGAGTAGCTTGACCTGAGGATGATTGCGTGACTACCAAAGTAGCAACGGCTTTCATTTCGATAATTCATCAATATTCCACGCAATTCCACACAACGTAAATAACCACTTACGTTGTTGAGCAGACACATTTTTCCAAAATATGGAGCGATGGTTTAGCATTTATGTTTAAAATTGAGAGTAATATGTGTCTTTCGCATTTCATCGCTTTCGAATCATCAGGATATATTATTACCTAACTCTAGAAATATCTTCACCTAGAAAAAACTGCACGCGTAACTTTGAAAAATTGAGATGACGAGTCTTGAAAACGACATGCGTGACATCAATTTTGACCTCGTTTTCCATTCCAATGATCCGAATGTTTCATGAAAGTATTTTACGTTAAAAACTCTCGTCAGCAATAAATAACATATCAAGCAAATTAATACCTAGAAAGTACAGTAACATCAAACCATACATAACGCCGGCAGGGTATTGCTAACACATTATTTATTTATTTATTGGGATCTTCAACAAAGGATACACAAATACAATAGAACATTACAGTAAATCAGTAAGGCTCTTTTACGTGTGCGCCTTCAATTATAGAAGACCACAGCTTGCGCATATAACTAGGTCTAAACACGATACAATTAGTGAAAATATATGATGAGTGCAAATCATAAAATTAGAAAGATTTATATTTTATAAATATAAAATAAAATAAAATTTACATAAAATCAACATAATCAAAATTAAACATTCATATTAATACAAATAATATTGTAGGCAGGATAAAAACGATGGAAATAAAATAAAAAAGATTAAAATAAGAATAAAAATCGGGAAAAACATTGAGTTGTGATGTCAAAATTGAACATTAAAATTACAATTGCAATTACAGTTCAACAACATTCATTGCGTTATTTGCGTTATTGAGTAGACACTTTTTAGAACATATGGAGCAATGGATTAAAAATAGGCTTCGAACTGATAGTAAGTAATAGTTTGTTATTCAATTAGGGTGCAATTGTAACAAGATAGGAACACACTTCGTCAGAAACTAAAACCGACACCCGGTAATGAAATACCTACTTTCAGTTACTTTCAAATTCTACAGAAACTTCTGCAATAATCTATTGAAAAAAGTAAAAATAAGATACCATTGAGTACAACTACAGAAAGCGGGAAAGAAAAATAAGCTTATATGGAAATTTATCAAAAGCAACATTTTCAGACAAAAAAAAAACTAGACCCATCAAAAGTAACGAATAGTGTAAACAACTACTTTGTTAACTTTGGCAAAAACTTAGATGAAAAAACTTATTCTAGAAATTCAATTACGCAATGTATGCCAGTGACGTCGTATATCTAACTCTCTGGGCTGTTTTGTATTATTAGAAACAGACGCCCAGGAAGTAGTAGGTATATATTTTAATAAGTGGGCTAAAAGACATTTGTGCTGTTGGGTGGGATAACATCCCTAATATCGTACCACCGCCACTAGCACACATTTTCAACTTATGCCTAAATTAATTAATATTTCCGAATCTGCTTAAAAAGCTGTCGCAAGCCCCGTTTTTTAAAGCCGGGGACAAAAACAGTGTCACTAATTATAGACCCATTGCAGTATTAACAGGGTTATCAAAGATTTTGGAAAAAATCATAAACACTAGATTAATTAATTATCTTGAAAAGAAAAATTTACAACAATTATCAACAATATGGGTGTTTCCTGGGTAAAAAAAAATGATTCTATATAGTCCGTCATTCTGAATATAGAAAAATATTGGATACGTATATTTCGTTTTATCAAATTAATAAAAATTGACAAATATAAAAGGCATCAAAGATCAGGAGTGAGGGCTGGCGACGTCACTCGTTGCTAAAAAAGTGTAGCAAGGAGTGACGTCACATGAGTTTTCAACGCACTGTATCGTCTTCATTTTTTGTTTATATGAAAATAGACAAAATATGTGTCTAGTTTTTTTTGGATTTTCACTGACATTTTTTAGTCAACTACCCTATTGGAGTTTAGGCCTAAAATATCAACAAATCAAGCAGTTCATAAATTCACAAATCTCATTTGTTCTAATCTGGATAACGGCATGTTCACAATTGGGATCTTCCTAGAGCTTGCCAAAGTATTTGACACCATTTCTTGTTCTCCCTATTATTGCACAAACTGGAAAGAAATGGAATAAGAGAAACACAATTAAAATTACTTTCCGACTATCTTAGTGACCGTCACCAGTAGGTATGTGAAAATTGGTCAGCACAAAAGTTCTGACATAAAAAATAGAGGTTTCGGAATCCCTCAAGGTAGTAGTTTGGGCCCTACCCTTTTCTTAAACTATAGGCGAATTAAGCAGCCTGTCACTTTAAAACGGTGCCATTATGTCTTCTGCTGATGACACAGCTCTCCTGTTTTCAAGTAATAATTGAGATTTAATTTAGATGAAACCAATTACATGTTATTTACTATGAGAAATACTAACATATGTACTACTTATGCAACGTTACATTTATGCTCACAATTGTCATATGAGTATGTCCGCTGACACGGCATGTGCTGCCCTACATTGCCAAATACTGACCACATTAAATATCTAGGTTATTGATGACAATCTTAAACTCCGTAAACATGATGACTTATTATGTACTAGAGTACGTAAATTAATATACGTTTTTAAAAATATAAAACATAGCAGACTTTAATTCGGCAGGTGTAGGTATATGGCTTTGTGTCAGTCCATTCTTACCTATTGTATTACATCCTGGGGCATGGGCGTATCCACACTGGGGCAAGCTGGGACACTTGCCCCATCCTGGCTCTGATTTATAAGGTGCCTAAATAAACAAAAAATAATAAAATAAAAACCGAGAGAAGAGGGGTGGGGGGATAGGTTAACTTCTGCCCCATCCTGAGCTCAAGGCTGGCTACGCCGATGTCCTGGGGTGGTGCCTTTAAAACTTTACTTTTGCCCTTGGGCTCGGGCCATTAAAAGTTCGCACATTTTGTCAGGATTGTAATATGTTACTTGTTAGTTACATACTAAATAAAACGAGTAAAAGAAATAAAAACCTCAATTAGCCCGATTTATGCTAGCAAATTTTAGTCAGTTTAAATGTTTTTTATTCGCACAAGCTCTTAGTAGGTTCAAAAAAATGATGAGAGAGACGGATAGTAAATAAGTTTGGTATGAGTGAGCGAGACAAATAATGAGGCCAGTTTAAGCAAAGTCAACAAAAGTATGTAAAATTAATAAAATAATGAAAGAGCCTGTTATAGTTTAGTTTCTAAAGAGAGAGAATTAATAATAGTAAGTAATTAATAGTAGTAGTAATTTGATTAAGAGAGTTTCCTATAGAGGTCCACTGCTCGACAAAGACTTTCCCCAAGGCTTTCCACAATGATCAGTCTTGTGCCCGCATCTGTTAACTTCTCACAGCCTTCACCGGTCATGTCCATGGTCGACTAATAATAATAATAAAGCCCTTTATTCCCAAATATAACATATTTCACTCTTGTTACATTCCTTATAATTATTATAAAATAACATGCAACAAATCAGCACCATACTTAATTATACAAAAGAAAATTGTTTATTACAGCTACTCATTTATGAATACATTTTTTTTTTATTTATTATGTAAAATTGTTATTTATTTACTTATATATTATTTTTTTAATTAACAAATGACAGTTATTTTAAAATAGATAATTTATAGTATTGAGTATAATAATATTATGATGTAACATTTGTAGTGAATCGATTAACAAAATATTAAATTTACATAATTATGTAAGTTTGATAAGTAATAGAATAAAATAAAATTTATAGTTATGTAGTAACAATTGATTCAATAAATTAGTACAGGCGCATTTTTTTTTCAATTAAATTGATATTATAAATACAAAAAATAAAAATATAATCTATTTTTATTTTTGGGATACCCAATTTTGAGTAAGGCCTCCTCCGTGCATTTTTGCACGGAGGGTTTTAGTCTATCGCTCCCACGGGGACCAGCCGTACTGGGAGATCTTCTTAGTATATTTTTTTTTTTATTTCCATATGGGTTTTAAGGATGGAGGGGGCTCGTGAATTTCATGCGTTATTAGTCTAGGTTTTTCCTTTATCAGTTATTTTATCACATTGTTTCAGGTAGCCAGTAATTTGATTATTTCCTTTCAGTTTCTTTTTGTTTTTTTTGCTGTAGGAAGTTTCCGGAGGAGAATCTGAGGGTGCCCTTTTATTGTTCGGCTTCTCATTGCTCCGCTTGATTTTAAGTTCGACTCTAAGGTTCGATTTTAAGGTCGACTAATAGGTAGATTTTAAATAAGAAGATACAGGGCGTGTATTGAAGCTGATGGAATACCTACAATTTAAACATTTATTGTAGGTAACAAAAAATTTTATTTCTCTGACTTTCTGACTTTAATTCCTAAACCTAAACTAAACTACGTCAAGATTTTTCATTATTTTATAAAATTTTATTTGTTTTGTTGATTTTGGTAAAAGTGGTGTCACTATCTGTCTCGGTCACTCATGGCAAACATAATTATCCACTATACTTTCTATCTCTCTCATCATTTTGCCGTAGAATTAAGAACCTACCATAAAATTAAGAACCTACCAAGAGCTTGTGCGAATAATAAACATTTGAAGGGAGTAAAATGGGTTAGCAAAAATCGGGTTACTGGAGGTTTTTATTCTTTTGCTCGCTTTTTTAGTATGAAATTAACAAGTATGGACGACAGCAGGTCAAGCTACCCCAAACTATCAGATATTCCCAATCAACCTTGAGCTGATAAAGTTGATAATCTAATAAGGAAATCTGACAGATTCTAGTAGCTTGATTTGCTATCGTCTGTACATTTTACAATCTAATTAAATGCGCAAACTTTTAATGGCCCTTGCCAAGGCACTTTAGTACATTTTTTTTAAAGGAAGGCCTTTCAATGTCGGCATGTGTTGGTAATTTAAAATTCTTAGTTTAACAATATTAGTCCTAATTCTAGAAAACTTGTGGCAATTGTGTCATTATTTTTGACTGTGGTTCTAAAAGTGTTATTTAGGGTTACGGTTCCAAACTTTAAATGAACAAAAATAATAAAAATTAACCATAATATAGCTTGTATATAAAGTCGTGAAAATTTATTTTTCTGAAACTAACAATTTTAAAAGTAGGGCATCGAATGTCGTCGGCAGTCATCAATTTGTTTTGTGACTTGTTATTTATTGAAATTTGTATTAATTTTCAATTCTATTTAAACAAAACATCGAAGAAATGTGTTAAATATGAGAAAAACAAACCGGAGTGGAGCTCGGGAAATTATTTTTAAAGTTTATCATCAATATTTGTTAATACACTAAGCTGAACAAATTTTATCTTTAAGGATGATATTTATGCTTGAACAGTTGCTAAAACAGGTATGTAATCATGTTACTGTTTGTTTTTATCTACTAGAAGTTTCCAAGGAGACGGTCTAGCTTTATGATTTTAAGACTAAAATAAGGATTGTTTACATTTCGCATTTATAGGTTAGATTGCAAATATGTTGTAGGGTGAGTGGGGGTAAGATGAAAAACGGGGTAAGATAAAAAAACATTAATAACGCCCAATACCGGGGACTTGTTTTAATGCTGGCAATATCATTGTGGACATCATTTTATCTTGCCCCACCCCGCAGCCTGTGTCAGTCGCTGAGTGAAGGTGCTGGTGTATTATTTGACATTTTCCCGAACAGTACATTTCCCGCGAAAAATTGAGTTTTTCGATCTTACCCCGCTCGCTGTATCTCCTTACTCAAGTAAGGAACAAACATGTTGTTTTGATATTCGTAATTAGATTTAAACTGTAATATGCTCTATAATGTGGTGATTACTATATTTCACGTATTTTAAGATTTATGGTGCCTTTCAAACTTTCCCCTGCATAATTTAAAGGGGTAAGATGATAATATAAAACTTTCCATCTTACCCCGTTTACGAAACTCCTACAAAAAGTCAGGGGCCCTCAATCTAAAATACCCGGTAATATCTCTTCCACAATATCGTATTAAAAACTTGTATCAAGAGTCATTCATTAGTGCATAATTCTAGACTTTCTAGTGTTAAACCGTCGGATTAAAAAAGTCAGACGCTCTGTACATAAGTACAATACTTACACGATTAAAATGTACCAATTTCAACTGATTTTTGAGTGGATAATTAAATTCTACGATAAGAGGTCTAGAATTATGTAGATAATTCTAATTACATAATTTGCGATATGTAAATCATCCATGGTAGGGAAATTCAACTTGTATAATAATATAGATAACTTTTTAGTTTTGTTTTAGGATCAAAATGCCTCGTAACTACATAAGGAAATCGTTACGGGCTACTTGTTATATTGCTGAGGACTTAGCGATTGCAATACAGAGAGTAGAGAATTAACTACGCAGCAGCTAAGTTATATAACATACATGTCGTCTTGTAATGTCAATTTGGCAGTGATTATAATAATACTGTTTAATAATGTTTATAAAGGAAAGAGTGCCTAGTTTTGTTTTTTATCTTTTTTGTTAATTATTAGGAGACGCATAAATACGAGTACGTGATTTTTTAAATATTTTAGTTAAGTACTTACTTCTGCTTTGCGGGATTACCAACTGATCTGATAAAGCCAAACTTTATATTTTTGATAAGAGGTTAGTTATTTTTAGTTTTATAAGGAGTACTTATAACGGACTGATTTTATTTAACTGGTATGTTACCTCCTTTGAAATAATATTTTTAATAATATTAAATTGTATTCTGCTGTCGTGTCGTTTATTTACTAAAAATAATTATAATATAGGCTACTTGGTACTAAATTAAAACGTGTGGTTTATTTATAGACCTGACAGTCATCTATGAGCATGATTATTTAATTTATTTAATATTTGTAATATGTTGAGCACCCCTGACTGCCAGCCGTTTCAACGGGGTAAGAACGATATATTTTATTTGAAAAATTTATTTTTCTTGCTTTTAGAATGCGAATTTTTAGTGTAACTCATTTTCAAGTTATTTAGGTTATTGAAGCAGAAGGTTTATTGATCACCACACAAGCATAATGACAATGAATACGATTTTAGTTACTATATCAATCTTACCCCTTCGGCATTTCATCTTTCCCCTACATATTTTTTTTCTTAAGACCAATTTTACTAACGTTTTTTTCATAAAATATTGTTTCAAAAAGATTGCTGTCAACTTTATAGAAACAAGTTGACTGTACTTTTTTACCCAAAACATCATTTGATGCAATTGACTTAAATTCTTTTGTTTTACAACAGTTTAACCATCAACACTGTTTATCTCATCAAAAATGCATTCCATCTTACCCCCACTCACCCTATATGATTTGCAAATGTTGATACTTCAGGTGATTTAATTTACCACTGATTTTAAAAATGTATTATATCATGTTCGTAATTAAAATTAGTGCTATCCAGTTTCTGAAAGATTTTTTTTTTTTTTTTTTTTAATTTCTGGTTAATGTGAGAGTGCCCTATATCAAGATATACAGTGTTCGCGCTAGTTTTATCGATTGGGTCCGATTGTTAGTTAGTCGAGTGATAGATGCTCGATCGGAACGGGCTAGCGCATTTAGTATTGTCTATGGCGACGCGTGGCCGCCATTATGGAAACAACGTCTTGCGACCTCGCCGGGAGAAGGTCCGTTGCTTGAACTTGAAATATAACAACGTTTTTGGAACCGCGCCGGCAGCGGTCGTTGCTTGAAAATAACAACGTGTTTAGACCCCGCCGCGTACGGGGCCGTTGCTTGAACTCTTGACGAATAATCTCTCGCACGCGTGGCGTGTTTCGGACGAGTGAATTTCGGAAATTATATATACCACCGGCGCGTTTTGTATAGTTTGTCGCGATTGTTGCCCGTGTTTTGAAGTGTTTACTTGAACTAGAATACGTATCAGTGCCGTCTGTAAATTGAGTTGAATTTGAATCGGAAACGTGGTTTCATTGGCGATCTTTGTCGGGCGTGTTTGACACTGTTAAATAACTTCCTACGTTGGTGAGCTTTGGTGCCTGTTAAGGGAACTTGGTGTGCAGACTGGTATGGGACAGTCAGCGAATTTGAAGACATCGGACGTCATTGTAAGGTCGGCGCGCGCGTCGACCTCGCCGGACTTCACTTCTCGACGGAGCACACTGAGTCCCAGGTAAGTCCCGTAGATTTACTAGAATGTGATCGGAGATTGATTTTACTTGTGTTGTAAGCCGACCTTGTTTGTTGAATAAGCCGTTAACAAACGCCCTGCTAGATGGGCGCGCTGTACTGGGGCGCGTCTACATCGTTTGGTAGCAGAGAGTGTGGTTTCTAATTACTAATTTGATTAATTAGAGTATCATTCCAGTATTTTGGTAGCCTTCAGAGGCTAATTTGCAAAAATTTGATTTTTTATTTGTTGTTGTCGGTACTCGTAAAATTATATCTCTGACCACCTTTATCATTGTGTGGATCCGACAATTTACAAAGTAAGAAATGTGAAAGCAATTGTAGGTAGATTGTTTTTATTTTTGGTTCATTTCTTTCCGTTCAGAGGAACGGAGTTGGCAAAGGCATGATACGCCATACAGCCAGTTATGTTTACGAGTAATGTTTTGTTATTGTTGACTCGATTATCTTGAGCTACGGATAAATAATTACGAGTTATTTTTATGACTAATGTTTTGTTGTTTTAGTCAACTCGTGTATTGTACGAACCAGATAGTTCGTGTTTGAATGTTTTGATTTAGCTCGTAATTCGTAGTCGTAATTTGTTGATTTAGCTCGTAATTCATAGTCGTAATTTTGTTGATTTATTACATAATTCACAGTAATAATTTTATTCTGTTTGTTTGTTGATTTATTGTGTAATTGGTAGTAATAATTTTGTTTTGCTAATAAGTTTTGATCTGTGTCGCACTTAAGTTAGGCCGTTTGCACACTGATATTTTGTATGTATACTTTGTAATATTTTTTATTTGTACATGTTAGTGTTTTGTTGTAACGGTTGCCCTTAGCTTTGGTCCCCACACGGTCTCGCGGAATTTATCGAGTTATTTACGCTTGTTTTTGTTGCTTTCCGCGCGTTCTTTAATTGAATATAATTTGTTAATTTGAATTAAAGGCTTTTATTTGAAATGGCTCCCAATCCGCTTACTAAGACCAAAGCAGAAGTTCAAGCCGCATTGCGTTGGCTCGCGGGTGCGGCTGCCCTGATTGCTCGGCTGGATCGGGTTCAGGCATTGTTGACCAGTTACGAAGGGTTGCCTGCGCGCATGCAAGGGTTGGAGCGACACGTTGTCGACTTCCATGCGTACGTTTTGGAACACCCTCCAGCGGATGAAGCCGTAGTGGAGACCTTTACAAGGGATGTCGACCAGGCGTACGAACTGGCCAACCAAATTACGGAGTCGGCAGAAGGGCTCCTGGCTGCCCGTAGGGGAGAGCCGACTTTGAGCGGGGAGGTTAAACCGACCCCGCCGGTTTTGTTAGGGAGACTGCCCACATTGGAGATTCCCCACTTTGACGGGGACCTCACGGCTTGGATGGGCTTCATCAACCTGTTCGACAGCTTGGTGGACTCCAGGGAAGATTTGTCCCCCAGCCAGAAACTGGCTTATTTGCGCTCCGCCCTCCGCGGAGAAGCCAGTGCAGTGGTCCAGCACCTGATAGTCAGCGATGCTAACTACCAGGTTGCGCGGCAGTTGTTACTGGACCGCTACCAAAACGTCCGCTTGCTAGCGGACACCCATGTGGCCGCCATTTTGGCCTTACCGAAGGCAACGCGGGTTTCCTTACTAAGGAAGGATTTGGTCAACCCGCTCTTGACCGCTATCCACTCGTTGCGCCGGCTGGATTTGCCGGTCGACCAGTGGTCTTTTCTGCTTCTGCACATCGTCCTAACGAAATTGCCCGCAGACGTAAAGGGGCGATTTGAGCAAAGGTACGGGGGCAATAGCGCCTCGTACCTCCCCCCCTTCTCGGATTTGCTTCGTTTTTTGGAGGACGAGTGCAGAGTTCTGGACCAGCTGACCGACCCCACACCGGGAACGAGCACAGGTCGTCCGGTGGCGGCGAGGGGGCAACCCCGCCGCCAAACAATACTCGGCTGTCCGAAGGGACTCCCCCCCCGCACCAGGTAAACGGTGCCGGTATTGCCGGGGGGACGGACATGACGTGCGTGCTTGCGAGAAGTTCGAGGGCCTCCGGACTGCCGGACGAAGAGCCCTCGCCAA
The DNA here is from genome assembly GCA_037179545.1 of Sesamia inferens. Classification (NCBI taxonomy): domain Eukaryota; kingdom Metazoa; phylum Arthropoda; class Insecta; order Lepidoptera; family Noctuidae; genus Sesamia; species Sesamia inferens. Next base: position 23,690,039 of record CM073923.1, read on the forward strand.
GCAACGCGCCTGGTGTTACCTGTGCCTGGGGGACCACCTCCAGTCAGCGTGCCGCCAGTTTGTCCACATTGCGGCGGGAGACATCACGCTCTCCTGTGTTTGAACCGCAATGGTGGCGGGTCCGAAGGGGGCCCAGATTCCCCGCACACGGGCGGGGGCCCCAAGGGCGGGGGCCCCACGGGCGGGGGCCCCCCCGCAGATTGTAGCGGTGGCCGTCGGGGGCTCGGGGAGGCGGGCGGTACGCTGCTCCCCCCCCCTTGATTGAGTACCCTCGACTGGGGTTATGTTCCACCGTATGCGGCCCACGGTTATTGGCCCACACCCCGGGGTAGTGTTGGAAGGAGTCTCGATGTTGTGGAGTGGGACCCTCTCGCCTACTGTCGGCGATCCCCTCCGATCTTGTCGACTCAGTTCACACGGGGTCCAGGGGGGCAATCACCCCCCCCGGGTTTTCATTGATGCCACTGTCGGGCGCAACCCCCCCACCGGAGTTTGTGCTGTTGCCAACAGCCTCCGTGCGTGTTTGGGGCCCCAAAGGTGATTTTGTCACAGTGCGTGCCCTCTTGGATTCAGGGGCCCAGGGTTGCGTAATTTCTACTTGGCTCGTCTGACAGTTGGACTTAAATATTGTACCGCATAGGGAATCGGTACGGGGCGTTGGAGACCTGCGGATTTTGGATCCGATCGGTCGGGTTTCGTTCTCCTTCTCCCCCCACTCCTCCTCAACGCCGAAAATCGGTACTTCGGCGATTGTTGTTGAAACGGTGGTCGGGCCGCTTCCGCAAGTGCGAGCCCCACACGCCGCCGTTGAATTGTCGGCTGGATTGGCTCTGGCTGACCCTCACTTCCACCGACCTGGCCCGATCCATTTGTTGATCGGTGTGAGTGTGCTAGGTCGTTTGCTGCGTGGGAGCGAGCGAGTTTTGCAGGCAGACGGTTTTGTAGCCATATCCACCTCTTTGTTGTTGGGTCATGTAGTAATGGGATCGTTTAGGGACGTCCCAGAACCCCCTTCGCCAGACAGCGACCCCGCTGTTGGTTCTGCCTTGTCGGACATCCTCCAACGCTTTTGGGAGGTTGATTTGGCGCCACGTGCCTGGCGAATTGAACCCCGCAGACTGCACTTCCCGCGGCTGCGAGGCGCCTGAATTTGTGAATCTCCAGCTGTGGTGGGGTCCACCATGGTTGTTACAGCTGGAGGGTTCTTGGCCCCATACCCCCGCAGTGGTCAGGGCATCTACCCCAGGGGTGCATGTTCACGCCACCGAGACTGTAGCGGCTCCAGATCCGGAGTTTTTGCTTGTGCGCTACAGCTCTTTGGATAAATTGCTCGGCGTCATCGCCTGGATACTGCGTTTCATCCACAACTGTCGTGGCCCTCGTGGCAAATTTGAGTCTCCGGTCCTCTCACCGCAAGAGCGCAATGACGCTCTGTTGTATTGGGTGCGGATTGTTCAATTGCAATTTGCATCGGAGTTGAAAACCCTCCGTCAACGCACATCCAATCTGAAGGGACCCTTAGGGCGCTTGAATCCCTTCTTGGATGATCAGGGTTTGATGCGTGTCGGAGGTCGGCTTAGAAATGCTAAGCTCCCCTATGGGGCTCGTTATCCATTGTTGCTCCCCAAGAACGGCCCCTTGGTGAAGTTGTTGATCGCAGACCGCCATGTGAAAAATGCACATGCCGGACGGCGAGCGATGCAACGCTCTTACTGCGATCCTCCAACGGGAATTTTGGATTTTGTCTGCGCGGAGAGTGATCCGATATGTTATCTTTCGTTGTCTCCCGTGCTACCGCTTGAAGGCGGACATCGTGCAGCCCCAAATGGGGGATTTGCCTGCCGATCGAGTCGCCGAATCGATGCCCTTTGCACTTTCCTTTGGTACGGATTTCGCGGGACCATTTGTAGTAAAAGCTTCGCGTCTCCGTAACGCTAAGACCGAGAAGGCTTACTTGTGCGTTTTTGTGTGTTTAGCTACTAAAGCGGTCCACCTCGAGGTGGTTAGTGCTCTCACAACAGAGGCGTTCGTCGCTGCTCTTGGCAGATTTGTTTCGCGTCGAGGACTGCCGTCCTTAATTCGATCCGACTGTGGGACCAACTTTAAGGGTACCGATTGTTATTTGAAGGAAGTTTGTGAATTTTTAGATAAACATAATGTTGTGATCGGATCCACACTCTCCCGCAGAGGGGTACGATGGCAGTACTCACCGCCGTCCTGCCCCCACTGGGGAGGTATATTTCAAACATTTGTAGAGGCCGCGAAAACTCACCTTCGTCGCGTTATTGGAGATGGTATCCTAACTTTTGAGGAGCTCGCGACCGTATTTTGTAAGGTTGAGGCGGTCCTCAACTCGCGTCCGTTATGCCCTTTGTCATCCGACGCGAATGATTTGGAGGCCCTCACGCCGGGCCATTTCTTGATAGGTAGACCACTTAACGCCCTGCCGGAATATCCTTATTTGGACATTAACTCCGGACGGCTCTCGCGATTTGAATTGCTTCAACAGCTTACGCAGAGTTTTTGGCGCCGTTGGCATCTGGAGTATTTGCACATTTTACAACAGCGCGTTAAGTGGTCAGACAAGACGAACCCACCAAGGGTCGGAGACCTCGTTTTGTTAAAGGACCCAAACCTGCCACCCCTCCGATGGCGTCGTGGACGCATTGTTAAATTGTATCCGGGGTCGGATGGTGTTCCCAGGTTTGCCGAGGTCCTGGTGGGGGACTCTGTCTTGAAGCGCGCGATCGCCACACTCTCTCGCCTGCCCTTAGATTGATAGTCGGACCGTTTGTTACTGTCCGGGGCGGGGGGATGTTCGCGCTAGTTTTATCGATCGGGTCCGATTGTTAGTTAGTCGAGTGATAGATGCCCGATCGGAACGGGCTAGCGCAGTTAGTATTGTCTATGGCGACGCTTGGCCGCCATTATGGAAACAACGTCTTGCGACCTCGCCGAGAGAAGGTCCGTTGCTTGAACTTGAAATATAACAACGTTTTTGGAACCGCGCCGGCAGCGGTCGTTGCTTGAAAATAACAACGTGTTTAGACCCCGCCGCGTACGGGGCCGTTGCTTGAACTCTTGACGAATAATCTCTCGCACGCGTGGCGTGTTTCGGACGAGTGAATTTCGGAAATTATATATACCACCGGCGCGTTTTGTATAGTTTGTCGCGATTGTTGCCCGTGTTTTGAAGTGTTTACTTGAACTAGAATACGTATCAGTGCCGTCTGTAAATTGAGTTGAATTTGAATCGGAAACGTGGTTTCATTGGCGATCTTTGTCGGGCGTGTTTGACACTGTTAAATAACTTCCTACGTTGGTGAGCTTTGGTGCCTGTTAAGGGAACTTGGTGTGCAGACTGGTATGGGACAGTCAGCGAATTTGAAGACATCGGACGTCATTGTAAGGTCGGCGCGCGCGTCGACCTCGCCGGACTTCACTTCTCGACGGAGCACACTGAGTCCCAGGTAAGTCCCGTAGATTTACTAGAATGTGATCGGAGATTGATTTTACTTGTGTTGTAAGCCGACCTTGTTTGTTGAATAAGCCGTGACAAATGCGCGGTAGATGTACGCGCTGTACTGGGGCGCCTACATACAGTATGTTAAGAAAACCCTGTCCGACCCATAAGGATAATAAAGGTTAGGTAAACACATGACCAAATATAATATAAAATTTTACGTAATCATCATAGTACCAATACAAATGAATTTTGAAATAATCTTTTTTTCCCGCGAATTAATTCCAACTTCCCCGAAATTTGGTAATTTTTAAAAAAGTGACAACACCGGTATTATTATGAGCGAATAATAGCGATGCGACCACGTGCCGCGTGCCCTGCCGCCCGCCGCCCGCGGAAGGGTGAACGCACATTTATTAAGTTACCACTTTTTGCAAAATAATATTTATTTTTTTAGGGGGATTTTTTTTAAGTTAGCCTGGTTTTGTATGCATTAGTAGAATCAGTTATCGATACCTAACAACACCTTCACGGGTCGGACAGGGTTTTCTTAACATACTGTATATGAGTTAGTTAACCGCTTAAGTGATAAGCAGGCTGATGACAGCAGTAGCGGAGACGTTGTTAGTGACTAGTGATGCAGCTGACAATGAAAATACTTTTTAACGAAGAATATTTGGAATCAGATGATGAAAGCAATTATTATGTTTTGGAATACTTTTCACTGGTAAAAACACGTTAAATTCTATAATAATAAATATGGTATGATTTTTTTCCATTTAACTCACTTTATTTAAACGCCAGAGACCATAGATTTGTATTTTTATTAAAACCAGTAGTGCCTGTAGTACAAAATAATGTGCTAGTATCAAAATGATTTCAATCAAGTCAACAGGGTTGCTATATGCACGACCGCAGCGACCTCATTTATTTTCAGGACTAGACAGACTAAACCTGGCAACAACAATGACCCAAACTGAGACGGGAGATGGTTTATACTACCCTCTTTGAGATTTTTTTATTGGGTGTAAAACCAAGTCTTCGGTGTAATTTTATTAATGATGAACGTTCACAGTCTGATTTCAGTCTAAATCATCGACATATACTAATGGACATGCCTAAGGGTGCTTACATAACGAAACAGGTTTCCGGGACAGACAAATCTGTGCGGGTCAGTACCGACCGGTGCAGGGTCAACTTGCATAAAGAAACAGGTACAAGTAACCTGTTTCTTTATAAGTGAGCGCATAGGTAAAAAAGAAAATATTATACCTGCACCGGTCGGTACTGACCCTCACAGATTTGTCTGTCCCGGAAACCTGTTTCTTTATGTAAGCACCTTTAGAAGTGAGAATTGTGGCACTCCGAAAGAAAGAGAGAAAACAATGTTTCGTCTATCTTTATCTCTCTCAAAATCATCAATCTTCTATGAGAAAAGAGATAGTGCTACACCGAAAGCGTAGGCCATCTCTCTCACTCTTTTTAAACCAAAAAATTACTGCAGATTATACGCATACGGCATGTCCATTAGTATATGTCTATGGTCTAAATCTCAATGATCATAATCTATCTGTCGAGTTTTAGCAGGAAAGTTAAGCTGAGTTATGTAGTAAAAAGTACATTCAGTAAATAATTTATAAAGAACATTGAGTTATCGCAGCATAGTGGCCTCATCATGACCTTAGCTCAAGACTCCCTTGTAGACGGCTCATAGTAGTTTGGGGAGCCCAAGAGGGGATTTCGGGATTTACTAAAGCGCGGCAGATTAATATACAGTAAGATTATACCTTGTAGCCGGCTATTTACTTTCACCAGATATGAGCCTCATTTATAAGGACGCCCGTCAAGGATAAAGGATCAGATTATAAAAAAAAAATTGTTCATTTGAAATTTTCGGGCGAGTCAGATTAAGGTAGAGTGAGTGAAGACGTGTATATTCCTCTAATCTGACAATTTAAGGGTGACGTAAAGAAAGGGGAGGGCTACAAAGTTGATAAAATAACGTCACCTCGGCATTTTCGAGCGTGGTTTTTTTTTTTATTTTGAAGGTCCTAGATCAAGATTTATGAGAAATATATAATCTGACGATTTCCACAAACCGAAGTAATAAAAAATAATCAATATAGTTTAATTCGTTCAACTACGCGATGCCTGTATTCCCCTCTCCACGTTTCTATTCCTCTCTCACTTTTTCTCTGTCTATTGCTCTCTCATTCCTCTCTCCGCATTTCTATTCCTCTCTCACTTTTTCTCTATCTATTGCTCTCTCATTCCGTCCTTACTCTGGTTTGTTACCATGACAGCTGATCACAGAGTCTCGTTCACATCGACCATATGCTCGATATTGAGATCGAGCCAAAGATAAAATATATATAGAAATAATATAAATAAATAATAAAAATAATATAATATATAGAAAAATCAATATATATATAGTGAATATATATAGTCAAAGATAGAATAGAAAGGTATATATCATATTACTACACTATTAAGCCGTGAAATTCCGAAACTTATCTGTGATTTGTTACTTAATGTTAATAACAAGTCGCGATTGCACTAAAACCGCATCAACTATCACCATCAGTAGTTGATGCGGTTTCGCCTCCCAATATTACTGAAAATATTCAAAGTTTGGTATTGTACCCCATAATGTCGTGTTTTTACATTCGGTGGTGTGGAAGAAATAGCAAGACAGACATCAAAATATAAGATGGAATCTCGTTTTATCTTTGTGTATCAGTAAACTATGATTTAATTCACTTTACATCCATTCATTTATTTTTTAATTGGCAGATTAGGCGCATCCCTCCAGGTAATCGTCAGATTATGAAACAACACGTACAGAACAAGGGAACCATCCCGTACTATTTTAAAAAAGTTACACCGTCTTTAACTATGCGATCCGACAAAAAGTTACCTTTACCGACACAAAAATGTTTTCGTCTCTAATTCGGATTTCAATTTTAGAATATTTCATCAGAATATTGCTGGCGCTATAAACAAATCGGAAGAATTAACTTTTGCAATCCACGAACTATCGCAACAAGGGCTGAAGATAAACGTAGTGTGTCTGACTGAAACTTTTATAAAAAAAAGGTACAGAGATGCTTTTGAAAATTCCTGGGTACCAATTAGTCGCATCATACTCGCGTGACAATAAACGAGGAGGGGTGTGTATACTGCTCCACAATAATATTAAATATAAAAAAATTTGTAATATTAATGACTTGACATGTAATTTTAATTTCGAATGTTGTGGCGTAGAAATAAATAAAATTATTATTATTTGTTTATATAGAACGCCAAATAGTAATCCTCAAATATTTCTCGGAAATTTAGAACGGTTACTAATAAGATTAACGAGAAAGCATAATAAAATTATTTTATGCGGGGATTGGAACTTGGACTTGATAAAGCCAAACAAATACTGTGAAAGTCTGAAGGGCCTTTTGAAAAATTTTAATTTGGTGTTGTATATTAAAACTCCCACAAGACAGATGGCGTGCCTGGATCAGATAGCAAGCAATTTCAAGCAAGCTAAACCAGAGGTGCATCATCTTGCCTTGTCCGATCATGAAACGGGACAGACGCTTTCGATAAGGATTAATAAAAAGTACGGAACATGCTCTTGGTATGAAGAGGTCAGAGATTTTAGTCAGGAAAACATGGATAAGTTCTATAATTGCATATCATCTCTCAGTTTTTCGAATGTATATGAAGAGCATGAGTTTCAGGAAGCTTTTGGGGAGTTTCACGGTGTTATTAAACAATTTTTTGACTTGTGCTTTCCAATATTTTTAAAAAAGAGGTCTTCTTATAAGGAAATCTACAAATGGTTGACAAAAGGCATAAATAAATCGTGCGTAAAAAAAGGATACTTTATCGTAGTCAACAACACAATAAATCTAAGAGACAAAAACTAAACAAAAAATATAAATCATATAGTGACATTCTTAAAAAGTGTATATATAAATCTAAACAGCTGCAAAGTAAGAAGTATATTGTCAATAATAAAAATAAGTGCAAAGCCACTTGGACGGTGGTTAATGAAAATATTAATGATTTAAGCGCTGTAACACAAATTGACGAAATAAACGTAGATAAACGGATAATTAAAGACCCTAAGGAAATAAGTGACATGTTTAATCAATTTTATATACAATCGACCAAAAATTCTAATTTTAAATACAATGTTGACGAGATAAACAAGACGACCGATAGCAATAATGACTAATGACCACACAATATTTCTTAAGCCTACTGATGCTACGGAAGTATTTAGAGTAATACAAAGTCTTAAAAATACAAGTGCAGTAGGAATGGATAACATAACAACAAAAGTTATTAAAATGGGAGCTTCGTGCATTTGTCAACCCCTAAGTTATATAATTAATTTATCTTTTTTGGAAGGTGCATTCCCGGAGATTCTAAAAAAATCAGTGGTAAAGCCACTTTTTAAGAAGGGTAACACATCTGACATGAGGAATTACAGGCCAGTAACTCGGATACCCATTATGTCAAAAATCTTGGAGAAAATCATGTTGAGAAGGCTCCAAGATTTTGCGGTTAGTCATCATTTACTTAAGGATGAACAGTTTGGCTTCAGGACAAACAGTACAACTTCTTTGGCATGTTTTAATTTAATGAGGAATGTCACCCACGCGATAAACGAAGGTTTACCGGTAGCGGCAATCCTCTTAGATATGAGTAAGGCGTTCGATTTTGTAGACCATGAATTGCTTTTATATAAATTACAAAAATACGGAATAAGAGGAAAAGCGAATGACTGGATAAGAAACTATTTAAAAAACCGACAACAATGTGTAGAAATCTCCAGAATCAGTAATGGTAAAAAGTGGCATATAGAAGCGAGTACCAGCAAAATAATTTCGGGGTGCCACAGGGAAGTGTATTGGGGCCTTTTTTATTTCTTCTCTACATCAATGACCTCCCAAATATCACTCGCCACCCAGTGATTTTATTTGCTGATGACACGACTCTTGTCGTGAAGTGTGAGAGAGCCGACACCTACCAGTATGAGATAAATGAAGCCATCAAAAATGTTATAGACTGGTTGAATTCCAACAACCTACATATAAATATGGAGAAAACAAAAATGATCCAATTTCAAACATACAGGAGAAACCCATTAAATTTGAATATTAAATATAATGACACTACTATAGAACAAGTAGCAAGTTCGGGATTTCTGGGCATACAATTGGATCAAAATTGCGACTGGAAAAGCATGTCGTCTATGTTTGTGACAAATTGGACAGATTCATCTATGCACTACGACGGTTAAGAGACACTGTCTCAACTGAAGCGGCTCTATGTGCTTATCACGGATACGTTTCCTCCGTTCTGTCCTATGGTCTCTTGTTGTGGGGTAACTCGATGGATATCAATAAAGTATTTATAGTACAAAAAAGTGTGTGCGTGCTATTTGTAGAGCGGAGTACATGGATAGCTGTAAGCCTCTTTTTAAAAAGTACAATATATTACCTTTAGCATGTATTTATATTAAAGAATTGTGTCTACTAGTACGACAACATCCTAAAAACTTTATTAAGCATAGAGATATAACCAAAAGGAATGTTGCTTCTAGAGACAGACATAGGCTCTGCTTGCCACAATGCAAGCATAATTTGTTTAAAAGAAATTCATATGTCATGGCTATTAAGGTATATAATAAATTACCAAACGCATTTAACGAACTGCCTTTGCTTATATTTAAAAAGAAATTGATACAGTGGCTAAAAGAAAAACAGTTTTACATGGTAAATGAATTTTTGACTTATGTTGAAAGAAAGTAATGTCAATAAATTTCGTTCTTATTATATTTTATTTATTCTAATTTGACATTGACTTAATAGCATTAATTTTGTTTTGACTTTACAATATCTAATAATTATGGACATTTCAATTATTATATACAAGCTGACATTTTATAATTTGTTTTAGTAGCTAATATATTGTGACGAGTTTAACATTTTTTAATTATATAAATTTAAATATTTGCACACCACATCTATTGGTAGAATGTAAATGGGACACTTATTTTTATGAACAGCTTACTATTTTGTAGACCTACATTCTTGCAAATAAAGGATTATTATTATTTTATTATTATTACAGGGCATAAAGATGGACCATATATATTTTAAACTGACGCGTTTGAGTAGTTCAAGATGGCGTTTTTTTTTTACACATTCTAATAATGACCGAGAGTTTGCGTCACATCTAAATCGTCAGATTATTATATAATAGCTTTTATAAGTCCAATTAACATCCCCTTCGAAAATCTACTAATTCGAAGACTACCCCCATCACGGAAACAGTCAGATTAACATACATACATTTTTTAAAAAATACGTTAAACATGGATTCTATCAATATCTGACGCGCTCAAGTATGCAACAGTTTTTTTATATATTTTTTAAAATCCATAGCTGCTTACCCCACCGATAAAAAGGTATGACATTTTTTTTTTCTTATCTTCTAAGCCTTTCACGGCTCACCCAATAAGTCTCTATTACGCTCGAGTAAATCCCGATTTAGCACGGTGGGCCCCATACCATTCGGTATGGGGCCGCCTTTTTCGACATGAATGAAAATTCTTTACGTGACGTTGGCTAAATGCACAAACCATGCGAAGCCAAACAAGAAAGAAATAAATAAATAGTTCATAACAATTCCAACACGTGACATTGGCTAAATGCACAAACCGTACGAAGGCAAGAAATAAAAAATCTATCTGTCAAAAAAGTCGTTTAATTTCCCATAGACATATACTAATGGACATGTCTCTCTTTCGGAGTGCCACAATTCTCATCTCTAAGGCATGTCCCTTAGTATATGTCGATTATTTTAACTAAAGTCGATGTATTAATTAAGAATTGAATTGAATTGAGACTAAGGTCCGTATTACAGGGGGGTGATCGCGCTAAATAAAACAGTCGAAGTTCAACTCTGATTCGTTTCTAATCCAGTTACAGTTATGGTTTAGTTTCGATCACATTTGGTATCGCGCTAAAAGTTTAACTTCGGTTGAAGTTGAACCATTTCCGAACCATAACCAAATATGAACCTTTAGAGACGTACCGAAAAATTTTAGTAACTATCTGTTACCGACACACAATAGATCATCGATTCTAAGATTTTGGCAACATTATCAATTTTTTTTCAGCGCGAAATCTAAACTTTGACAACGAAAGTACTTAACTTTTCTTGAAAACTTAGTGATTACTTGCTCAGTGTTTTCTTGGGTTTTAAATTCTATAAAATATACATCTGTGTCTATATCTGGACTGGAAATATATATTTGTAATACTCAAGTAAGTTTAAATCCTTGTATTTCCTTGCTAAGAAACAGCTAATATTATGTTTTTTCATATACGTACTTAATGGACGACGACATATCAAGCTACCTAAAACTGTCAATATTCCTAATCATCCTTGAGCCTTAATGCTTTAGAGATTAAGTTGAAAATTTAATAAAGAAACCTGACAGATAGTAGTAGCTTGATGTGCTCTTCGTCGTATGTAGGTACCTAAATACTTTAAACATAAATAATTTCCATTTTCTCTCCAGAGGTTCAAAAATGGAAGAGCGACGAAGGTGTACTACCGTGAGACAGTTAGAATTACTAACTGAATTTTTAGAACACCACAAAGATCTTGCTCTTGGACGAGTGAGATCGAAGGAGGCTAGGACAATGGGGTCACGTTTATGGGCAGAGTGTGCCGATATTGTAAACGTTGAGGGCCCTGGTAGAACAGCAAAGGAGTGGTCAAAGGTTTGTTTGAATATCTCTTAATGACACCTAAGTGCCCTTTATTATATATACAAATAGTTTGATATCATATTTGCATTGATAAATATTGTTATAGGTTTGGAATGATTTCAAATGTAAAGTCAGGGCGAAGTTAGTGAAGATTAATGCAAGCCGAAGAACTACAGGTGGTGGACCCAGTACCACAATAACATTGACTGCGTTGGAGGAGAGGGTGGCCAACATTCTAGGTAGGGATGTTGGTCCACTGCCTAATGTTACCCAAGACCATTTTGGTACAAATGATGTAAGAAAAATGAACAAATTTTTTATACCCTTATTTCCTCTCTTGTAATTACTTTGTGTTTGCAGAATAATATTGTAATTGAAGAAATCCAACTAGAGGAAATGCCCGAACAAGAAAGTGCACAATCTCCAATTAGGTTAGTTCCAATGATTTAATATTATTTGGTTGCCTATTTTTACTAATACTATAGATACTTTACCTTTGTCCAACAATGAAGTTGATAAAATACTATAGGTTTTCTTTATTATTATATGCATAATTATGATAATCATTAACCTTTTTTTCTGTTTAAACAGAATTGTAGCTGATGTGTGCTTTCCAATTACAACACCTGTGGCATCTCCTGTACCTTCAGAATCTGGTCATACTCCTACAGTATCTCCAGGTAAGTCTTATCATGAATATAATATAATGCCAACACCTTAGGTAGTCTTATTAATCCTTCATAAATACCACAGCAGACTACTAAAATCAGAGCCTACCTATATCCTTTTTATTCTTATCTATTTTATACTTAGTGTGCAATCAGGATGAAAAGCAGCTTTTTCTTTTTACCTAATTCTATCAAAATCGGTTCTGTGGCTTTGATGTGAAAGCTGGACAGACAGAATCACTATCACATTTATAAAATTAGTAAGAATATAATATTACTATATACAAGTAAACCTTCCTCTTAGTTCACTCTGTCTATTATAATAATGGATGTTAAGATCTAAGCTTAGGGACAGTCAGCAAGAAGCAAGTTTGTTTTATATAGTGATATAAGTTGGATATGCCACTGACAATTGGTACTAAAAGTTTATGTTCATTCATTTTATATCAACAGTATCCAGAGTTACGACCTTTAGGGAGAGACGAAGAGCTGAGCGAGCATTACGTCAGCCCATAGCTCGTGTAAATGCACCTCACAGTAAGCATTCTCATTTCCAGTTCAATTTATTAATTATTTAAAAATTATTTCTATAATTTCTGTACCTTATTTATATTTTTTTTATAGCAGCCAGAACATCATTAGAGGAGTCTAGAAGAATGGTTCTGGAGATAGAAAAACTGAGAGCACAGGCTGGCTTAAATATATCAGAGGCTATCCTTACACTTTCCGATTCCTTCAGGCTTATTGCTCAAAGCATAGACCGTTTCACGGATAAGGTAAAATTTTTATTTTATATTTAACAGCCTTATACAATTTTAATAATATTTCATTATCTATTTGTTTTTGTTTCAGTTTTGTCCACAATAAGCAAGAAGTTGATGTTTAATTTAAATTAATTATTAATATTTTGAGTAAAAATAAAAAATATATTCCATTCATTTTATCTTTAATTTAATGTTGACCTATTTGACCACAAACACTGTATCAGTGCTGCACGTCGAGCTCTGCCTAGCTCCAGATTGGAAATTGCACTAAGCTGGGTTCGATTTGCACTACCACTGGCCCCCTCAGTAAGCAAGCGCTCACGTCTGGCCTCTTCAACACTAAGTGGTGTGTATGGTACATGCTCTTTGTGAGCTATATTATGGAGCACACTACAAGCATTCGCTATCTTAGCTGCTACTATAGGTGAGTAATGCAGCTTTCGATCAACCAGCAAACACCTGCAGAAAAGAATCACTTTAATCAAGAAAATTCTAGAATTTATCTAACATTTACATATATATAGATTTTATTTACCTAAAACGAGCTTTCAAAAGTCCTATGCATCACTCAACTACATTTCTTGCCGTTAAATGTAGTTCCTGATAGTAAGCTTCAGGACTGTTAGGCTCAGGGTTTGAGATGGGTGTCATCATTGTGGGCCTTAAGGCATAACCAGAATCACCTGTAAAAAGATAAATAACTCATCATCAACTTTTTTTTTCATCCCACTGCTGGGCACAGGTCTCCTCTCATACAGAGAAAGATTGAGCATAATCACCACGCTTGCTCAATGCGGGTTGGCGATTTCAGACTTTAAGTCCAGGTTTCCTCAAGATGTTTTCCTTCACCTTCAGTGATTGGTGTCCAAGATATACTTAGAAAGTACATATAACTCTAAAGTTACATTGGTACTTGCCTGACCTGGAATCTAACCCGCACACTCGTACTTGAGAGGCTGGTGTTTTAACCACTAGGCCACCACGACATTAAACATAAATAACTATTTGGCCGCTATTGGTAAAATTAGCTCTCTAGCTAATCGAAAATAATCTCTCTGAGAAACAAAGTGAGGTCATAACAGTTTTTCAAGGTCAGTTAAAATATTTAAATTTTTATATGCATACCTAAAAGATACAAATCTTCTCCATCATGAGTATGCAGTCGCTCTATATAACTCTTGAGGGGATGGTTTGCCCACACAACACTATCATGAGTTGACCCAGGGTAGCTGGCATCCATACACATAATGTTCATTTTTGAATCACATAACTGCAAAGTAATGGTGTGACACTAAATAATTAACATTTAAAAGTGAACCTAAAGTGCAAGCTCAACATATCTTGAATATCATAAACATCTATTTCAAGGCGTGCCTCTCTTCAATAGGTTGTACCTTTAAGATATTACTTACTATTAAAACATTAAGAGAGTGGTAGCCTTTCCTATTAAAAAATCTCTCCTCGTTTTCCACAGGACGTACGATTGCTACCTGTGTCCCATCAATGCAACCAAGCATTCCAGGCATTTTAAATTTTCTGAAACAACTAATAAAAGTAATATTGTAAAAACAGTAAATAAATTTTTAACTGTGTCTTAAAGACATACTATAGAGATAAACTTATAATCAAACTTAGAAAATTTGTATTCTGATAAGAACTTAAACCAATTGTTAAAATAGGATGTGTTATACATATAACACAGAAAACAGGTCAATTAATTTCTTATCTTATGTTATAGACCTTTATGTAATTTCTTATAACATAGAAACTTACTCTCTTTTCAATTGTTCTCGCTCCGTTCTATTGAAGGGAAATGCAATATATTTTTTTTATATTGCTTGTTTGTTTAAAGCATTCGTGACTTGCCGTATTGCTTTAGACACGCTGGCCTGAGAAATGCTATGCTTCCGGCTGTCTCCTACTATCGTTTGGTAGGACCCAGTGGCATAGAATGCTAAGGCTACCAACACCTACAAAAAAGTAAAAAATATCCATTAAAATATATTAGTGTTAGCAGTAAAAAGACTTTCTGAGCGATATTTTGGAAAAAAACAAGAAATGAAAACATTGAAAAGGTTATGTTTGTCACACAATGTAAACAAGTTTTATCTTACCTTAGTTTCTGTAGACAAACTATCAGAACGTAGTACTGGCGGCATAAAAGGAGTTAGTTCCTCAATTAAACTTATTGCAGACTGTTTAGACAACCTATAACGCTTTATAAATTGCCTATCAGTCAGTGAAAACGCTGTTTGCTTACGGTTGCGGAGATTTTCCCTTTTGGTTAGGGTTCTTTCCCTAGAAAGATCATTTTCATGGGATATCTCTAACAAATCAATGTATGAGTGATACATTTCGTCAGATAAAATAATTAAAACTAAATAAATCCACTCGTTTATACAAAAGGTTGACAAATGGCTCAGAAAAAGTTAGCTTTGTTTCAACTTTTTCATTTGACAGCGGTTACGTTCCAATTGCAATCCAGTTATGGTTAAACCATCTGTCAAAAGGTTAGCGCGATACGAAACATACCAAAAGTTATGGTTTGGTTGCAATCCAACTCTGTTTTGGTTGAAATATTTTAGCGCGATTGCCCCCCAGAACGTCACTCAAAACTCAAGCTCAACTTAAGTTTCGTTTAAAGCTATTTGATTGATTGAAACTACTTTTTAGTAATGTTTAAACAGAGATCAATGCTTGAGTTTCCTTCTGGAATACAGACCTTATATACAAGATTTTGAACGTTTTAAATTACGAGAATTGGACTCAGATTCTGAAATCGTAGGTGATAAATCTGTTGTCAAAATATGTGGATGTGAGATTTTTAAATAGCCAGTGAGTCACCAATCACCGGCGATTAAAATCGTTGTGTGTGCCATTTGATCTGACAGCGGTGGGTTGTTAAAAAATCATTGATAAAATGAAACTCGTGATTATATAAAATAACAGAATATGGGTAAAATAAATATGGGGTGGATTATGGTTATATGGGTAATGGGGGATAATAGAATATGGGTTTTATGTTACCTAAGATCTTTAATGAGAATGTAAAGCGTAGACACACTAGACACGTTTTGTGCTGTTTATTTATTTATATATATAAACGGAGAGTAATTGGGCAAGCAATATAATAACTAAAATGAAAAAAATCTTTTCAAAATGGATAAATTGACTAAATAGATGCGTCGCATCTCTAATGCTGTAACTCTATTTTAATTGTTATATTAGTTTGACATTTGACAATGACAGATTTGACGAGACATTTGCGGCTTTTTGGTTGTGTAGCACCTTGGTGTAAACAAATTAATTTATAAATCAGTAAATGTTCTCCTTGCTACATTTTCTGTAATAACAATGAATGCCACAAGTTTATATGTTTCTACTTGTCGACTAATAATCTTGGCTGAAGCGGCAGATAAGTCTTCATGGACAGATTTGTTTCGTTTAGTTCCTTATTTACGGCAATCTTTATCTTGTACAGTGTGTGGTAACTTATTAAAAGAGCCCTATACTCCAACAAGCGCTAGTTGCCAACACCATGTTTGCAAAAAGTGTAAAGGTGGACGAAAAAAACTAAAGCCTTCTTGTAGTTGGTGCAAAGATTATGAAAGTTATGGTGAAAACTTACAACTACGCATACTTCTGCAGTGTTATAAGAAATTGTGCGAGTACTTTATGGGTACAGACGTCTATAAAATATTATTGGACGAAGACGAAATAGCAGCAGGAGTTAATGGAGGCACAGTTGCAAGTTCAGGGTTGATTGACTTGATACAGGAAGGTGCTGGGTTTTCAGACGACTACAAGAGCACAGCAGGTCTCTCTAAGTCGGCGTACAGTATTCTACCGTGCGTGTACACTAACTCAGCAGGCACACAAACCCACACTGCATCAGCATCTAATAACTCAGAAAGCAGATCCTCTAAAGACTCTCCTTCCTCTAGATCTACATCAAATGGATCACCATTATATTCTGTTTTGTATGCTGGTTCTGGAAATAAAATTACTATCAAGAGAAAAAATGTGGATGAAATAGATTCACCCAATAATGACTCAGGATCAAGCCGAGAGAGCAAAGTAAGTCACTTAACTAGGAAAGTGGAATACAATTTAATTTGTTATAATAAATTAAAAATATATGTATATATATATATATATTAATTTTAGTTAAATGTAAATAAAACTGCTTATAGTTTGTTTATTAATAAATCATTATCATTATTATAACTTTCAGTCAAATCAACTAGGATTTAAGAAGCCTTCAAATAGATCTCGTAGTTCTGCTAGCAGTAAAAGAAAAGGTTGTAGATGTGGCAATGCCACCGCAACCCCTGGCAAGTTAACATGCTGTGGGCAGAGATGTCCATGTTATGTGGAAAGCAAACCATGTACTGAATGCAAGTGTAAAGGCTGTAGAAATCCTCACAGACCTGATGGAATGAAGGTAATACACAGTTCAACGATAACTAAAAGAGTAAATATATAAAATAAAAAAATATAGATATCCATAGTATTTGTTAGTGCCTAAAAAGAAAACTTGTCAATATTTAAGTATAGCATAATGAAATGTTGGAATGGAATGTTCCAGGTCCGGCCGCACATACCTCAACTAGACAGCATACAGCTGACCCTCAACACAAATCCAGACACTTCACCATCATGCTCCGGTTCCCTCGACAGCCTTGATACTGACACACTCACTATGGAGGCTATGGAAGAATCTCTCAATTATACTGCCGATTTAAAGTCTTCTAATATTAAAGGTATTAAAAGGAGTATTCAAATAATATTTTTATGTCATAAATTGAATATAAAGAATATTTGTTACAACTTGGTAATTTTTTCAACTTTTCCTGTTTGTATAATCTCCAACTCTGCATTACAATGTATATTTGTGGCTATTACAGTATACACAAGTCAGTTACAAGAAGTATCTCCATCGTTACCAGCCACCATCATGATGGATGAAGAGTTTGCAGGATCGGGGGAGGAGGAAATGAGCTCACCGCACGACTACGCGCTCGCGTCGCCCAATGACATGCATGACATGCAGGATATGCAAGATATGCACGACATGGATGATATGCATGACTTGCAAGAAATGGATGAAATGCACGAGATTCACCACATGCACGATACGGACGAGCACGAGCAGTCGCAGTCGCCCGCTTCGCAGGACGTGAACAGTGACATCGAGGTGGATGTATGACATCAACTATCCCTCACGAGTGACTAGGACCTCTCCTCCGTCTGCATACTGACACTGTTACAGATACGTGTGACGGTCACTCGTCGCGACGGTACTACTAGTCATATGCGTGTCTCACTGGTATTAGCTGTAGGTTTATGTTTTTGTAGGACAGTCTCTGTTGTATGCTACAGTATAATTTATTGATTGGCTGCCTGATTGATAGCTGGAACAATTCACTATCTTATATGGTTGGAATTATTTGTTGGGTCCATCGAATTTAAAGTAATATACATTGTGTGTATAGGTTTAGCAGATACTTATTTGAGTACTTAAATATCCAAAGTATAATGTTTCATGTTGATAGTGAGAAAAGCAATGTTCCATTAACATGAACAGTGTAGTTAATTTTAGTATTACTGTTCTTGGTTAAACTATAATTATCAATGTATGAATGATTGTCTTAAGAATATTTAGTGTGACTAGCTTTTACAATATTAGCTTAATAGTATTTTACTTTTTTAAACTGTATTATATATTTTGCTAGGTTTATATATTAAGAAATATGATCTAATGATATTGAAATGGTCTTAAAATGTAAGGGTGAGTTTAATTAACTGACTGCAAAAGAAAATGTAATGCCTCATTGAAACCTGTTATGTTGTGTTTTATATGCATTATTGACAGTGCTAGTAATAGGTAAATGAAGTATATTCTATATATGGCTAATATTCATTACACATGACATATAGGAAGTAGCTATATACCAAGCTATTACTTCAAATTATAGACTTCCCAAAGATTTCTTTTAAATCTGATTTCTTTAGGAAATATTTTGACTCTTAATGTTGTAAATAATTATTTCTTGGCTTAGAATCATTAACTTGTTATATCTGTTTTACAATTTAATTAATGAATACATTCAATAACTTAAATAATTAATTCCTCCAGTAATGTTGTTTTAAAATCGTTTCAATATAACTAGCAATCAGATATTTTTTATGATTTACATTATGATTTTATTACATAATATACTTCTAATTAAAAGACATAAACGTACTATTAAATTAAGAACAAAATGATTATTCTGAAATATTTTCATTACTTGTCCACATAATAATATTATAAAATGACTACAAAGTAAGCTGTGATACTGTTGTCACCTTCATTTTAAAATGTCACAATTTTTCCGAATAGAAAGTTGATATATTTATGTAATATCAATGCTTAGTATAATAACGGCACTGGAGTACAAACTTTTATAGTTCTTATTATAACATTAATGTCAAATAATCTAAGAAAGCAATTATTATCGTCTCATCAGCAAGCGATGAAATAAAAAGTATTTTTTGTTATATCCATACTTTTATTTCTAACCCAAGACTAATGTAAAATTTCATCATTAACTAAAATAAACATAATTAAAATTATAGTTAGCATACAATAATTTAGATACAATATTTTAATTTACATAGAAAAAAATAGGCTCCCCACGGTGCACAACTGTTACATCAGTGATGGAGTTCCAGACTCTTTCGAATTCCCTTTTGAGGGTGGTGAGCATGTTCTTATCGGAACTGAACAGCGTGGCGTCGTGGTTCAGGTTGGGGTCCGCGGGCGTGTAGTCGAGCGAGCCCAGCACCGCTAGTGCATGACGGGTGCCCTCGTCGATCAACACAAACTCATGCTCCAACCGCACCGGCGGCTTTACCACCTTGACTTCAATTCCATTCTGACCGAGTATCGCCAGATTGTAGTAGTTACTGGTATTGTGTACGACGATTCTGACATTCACTTTGTTCGACTGAGCGATCATCAGACAACCAGCCAGGGTAACGCTGTCGAGGCTCGGCATGCACACGTCCAATGTTACGATCGCACGAACAATAAAGTCATAAATACAAAGTACATTGAACAAACCTACTTGTCTCCCAAACTCCAGGTCGTCTGATCCATAAAATATTATTACATTGGTCTCGTGGTCGCATTGCTTGTTGTTGCTTCGGAAAATACTTGTTTTTAGCATTTTGAAAACGAGTCCACAGATAAGTGATCCTCCAGTAAACAGAGCCGATTTCAAAACTAGTTTATTCATTTTTCTTGGCTTATACACTATGAAGGTCATAAGATCACTATTATAATCTATGAATCTGCTCCTTACATGAAAGAAATAAAAAGTTTCTACAACTAATGTTCAGATTTCACAATGTGGGTACATTGTATGGATAAGATAATTTGGCGTTAGACCTTTTTTCTCCACAAATGAAGGTATTTTACCTAAGACAAATAAAATATTTGACAAAACATCTGAAAGTGCAGGTTTTGAAGTTTCCGTTTTATATTAATATTTTTATTGTTTTCTAAGGGAAGTACTCCGTTAGTGTAGGTTTATCCACTTCGTTTTATAATTTCAATGGTTTGGTTATAATTGCGAGGGTAGGTGATAATGTCTCAGCCACGGGTCCGCAAAATTTTGAATAACGGTGCCGAAATGCCGCGCGCTCGCACCTCCACCACGAAGGCGTCTGGCGACTCCATAGGGTGCCCCATCCGCCCGCACCAGGACATTCCGAGCAAGAGCAAGAATAAGATTCCCAAAAGTGTGCGCTACGAATTGGACAACGCTTTAGTCAGTGTAAGCGCCTGATAATAAACTTATAGTAAAATGTGGTCGTTTCATGAAATTAAACTTATTCATTGTTTAGTAGAAGGTACCTATCAAAAAGTGACCCGTAGGCCGTACTGTCCACATCTGGACATTGTAGTTTTATTTATTTTCTATATTTGTTTTGTGCGCCAGGAGATTTCGTGCACCACGTAGAAGTAGGTACACGTCTCGTAACCCCCTCTGTTCATCACCATCGTTTAGCCAAAAGGTATCCACTGCTATGAATAAGCTTTGTTCAGTGTCCAATCATCACCACAACGCCCAGTGCTCGTATCTAGTGGATTTCTGCGACCTACATCTGCTGAACAGATTCTGATCTTATTAGAACTAATGAATCGAACTCGTGAGAACAGTTTGTACTGAGCTTGGTTATCATTTAGCTATCCTTAAGATATATTATACAGTATGTTAAGAAAACCCTGTCCGATCCATAAGGATAATAAAGGTTAGGTAAACACATGACCAAATATAATATAAAATTTTACGTAATCATCATAGTACCAATACAAATGAATTTTGAAATAATATTTTTTCCCGCGAATTAATTGAAATTTGGAAATTTTAAAAAAAGTGACAACACCGGTATTATTATGAGCGAATAGCGATGCGACCACGTGCCGCGTGCCCTGCCGCCCGCCGCCCGCGGAAGTGTACTTACGCATATTTATTAAGTTACCTCTTTTTGCGAAATAATATTTATTTTTTTAGGGGGATTTTTTTTAAAGTTTAGCCCGGTTTTGTATGCATTAGTAGAATCAGTTATCGATACCTAACAACACCTTCAGGATCGGACAGGGTTTTCTTAACGTACTGTATATCAATAATGCTTACAGTTGTGTGACGTGTGGTTTGAGGAGATCAAGCCCTACCTGGAACGAAATAACATAAAGCTGCATGTCAGCGGGGATCACGAATGTGCGCCCCCCACGACCCCAGCTCCACCTCCCTCGCTTCGCGCGCCCGGATGCTCACACCTCGACCCAGGTGCTGCCTCCGATGTACGAGCCTTATTTCAGCTCCGACATCTCAAATGATGATTACTATTGTTTAGCCTGCATAAGTTCTGCAACTGACAGTAACATACCTACATAAACCTTTGTACATCCAGCAAAAATAATCGTTTGGTTTTCAATATCCTAATTACCTACTACGCGAAATATGTTATTTAAATCGAAACCGAAGCGACATTCAACTAAAGAACAACACTGATTCTCTCTCTCCTCTTCAACTCTTTTATCTTCTATTATAAAATATCATCGTTTTAGTCTACTTTTGTTGCTGACGGTACTTTTACAGTTCAACTGACAGCACATCAAGCTACTAAAATCTAAATAAGGAATACGAGTATATGACAGTTTCGGGTAACTTGACTTCCTGCCGTTCATAAGTATCTAACTTATTTAAAAGTTTATTTTATCGCTTTACCAAATCTGCACCCTAATTACCTAACATACTATTACTATCAATTGGAATCATTTTAAAGCAGATTGCTAATCCATTGCTCCTTGTGTTCGAAAAATGTGTTTACTCAACAACGTAAATAACGCAATGAATGTTGTTGAACTGTCAAAATGAAACCCATTGCTGCTGATGGTGTGTTACGCAATTACCCTGCTGATTTAGGTACAGTGAAAAAGTTCTAAATTATTGTTTTTAAATAATATTCGAATGAATATGTTTTTGATGGCCGTATTATGTGATCATAGCGCCAATTTTCGTAATTTAAAATGTTCAAAATCTAGTCGTTTCATGTCAGCGACAAACAAATGTCAAAATGTAGGGAAGTTAGAAGTATTTTTTGATAGACTGAGATGAGACTGTGAACGTTGTTAAAATTAGTAGAATTACCTCTCTGGTGTGCAGCAACTTCGTCGGGTTGCGAGCTGTGTCGGCTCCTCCTCAACGCCGCCAATAGTATCGAGCGCGCGATGTGCCAAGCTGCGAACGCCCAGCCGTCGCCCCCTGTCGCCGCTGCTGTCAGTGCCGCAGACGCCCCGCGATTGCCCTCAGGTAAAATTTCTATACCTACTTAGTTATTTCTAAACATTGGCACCCTTTTAAAATTCAGGATGCTAAAGAGTGGAACGTAGTTGATAACGAGAGAGCCCGTGATAGTTGCGACGATGAGATTAGTTATATGTGAGTTTGTGTCGTTGATCGCATTGGTTTTATATATCTGTTCTAGACTCTGCCACTAAACTGTGAGGAGAAGAAACAGGAGCGGCGTTGCATCCGTAGAAAACATCGGAGATTCAAACCACAGCCCCAGCCGAACTGGCGAGTGCCGCGCCTGTGCCGGACGTACACCGTGCTGTGCCGGGTCGGATCCGGCACCGGCAGTCCTAAGCCGGTGAGCGCTTCGCACCGGCCGCCGCAGCCCCCACGTGATAACTATGTACGCGAACACTTAAATCCTCTTTTTGATTTTTTTTATTAAAAGTAACTTTTGCATTTATCATATTATTATCTGGTTTAATTTTTAGTATAAAGTAAATTCATAAATTTGCCATTTTGTGGGTAGTTTTTTACGATCTGGCATGATGTATCTACGATCTTCATGTACGATCTAGCGTGACGTACGATCTTCATGTGCGAGAAAACAGCCTGATGCGTCTGCTGGCTGTTTTCTAGATATGAATGACTAAGAGATGTAAAAGACTTCTGGCCGGTTACGGTGGCTGTGACTGTTCGGAGCTGTAGATAATTTTGATAGTGCCAAATTGAAAATATTTTGTTAATTTAATTGCAACAGGGTCACAGGGACGTAAATAGAGGGGAAGGACCAAAGAAATCTTACCGTGGGAAGAACTGTAAAATGGGGCAACCTTTGAAACGGGTTTTGAGTATGCCACGAGTTTAATTTTAAACGTTTGAACACACGAGCGCTGAACTTTTTCTTAAAAAATAAAATTAATTGACTTTGTTTTTAATATTATGAAAACATACCGAATATTTGTTTATGAAATCATTTCTTAACTTTTAGTATCATTTTATCATGCCTCGCCGTGAATCTGTGATGAAGAATAAGGCCACTCAAACGGAGAAGGCCCTATATGTGAGCAGGGGATGTCAGTCTTACAATGCTACGTGCAGCTTGGCCCCCCGCAGTCCCAAACGCAGCCCTAATTCCAACTTTGATCGCATCAGCCCGACTTGCAACGCCGTCTCCGTCAGGTCAGACTTCGCTACCTCCCAAAAGAACCTGCCACCAAGTATCATCTGCCAGCTTAAGCGGCCAGAAGAATCTGTCGCTGAGGTGCCCCCCCTATTACAGGATGTAAGTAGCAACTTCTATTACGAATAGGTTATCAATAAACTAGCGCGCTTTACCATCAGTGATTGCATAACTGCTTACCATCAGGCGGGATTTCGGTCAAGCACTAGTTTATAATCATTAAAAAAAAAAGCTGTTACTGCTGTGCGATTTTGAAACTTAGGTGAAGTGAGCTGTCGTTCCAAGTAATGCTAGGGATTGGCCACTATTGATAGCCCACTTCTCTTAACTTATCACGATGTGATTTTAAAAGAATCGATCGGCAAATTTTAATTTCTAACTCTTACTACAAATTTAAAAAAAGCAAGCTTAATTAGCGTTATTAAAAATTATATTTATGAATTCGGTCTCTTTCACAGGATTTGATAGATATTATAGCAGAAGGCAATGAGAGGAGATTAAAACTGTTGTACAGCAGTTCGGATAAGGACAATCACCCTTCGTTTATGAACTTAGTTCCCAACAGTCATCAAAGGAAGCGGGTTCAGAAGAAGCATCCACCTTGGCGTTAAGACTACTTCATATTTAGTTAGGTAATAACCAAAAGTAGCCAAGCTCGCTGATTGTAGGAATATTATTTTATTTTTAAATGTTCGTAAACCTGTCACTTTCTTAGGTAGGAATGTTTGTTTTTATATATATCTTGTATTACGTGAGTGAAGTAGGAACTGCGTAATATGTATAATAAAAATAAATAATACTCGTATGTTATCTTTTAATCATTTCATTTCAACCCAACTATAATTATGTTACGGCGAAGAAAGTCTTAGTGAAAATTATGATTGGGCTCAATCGGGACTATATTTATACATATAATAGATTTTATTCAAAGGTTTGCATAATTGTTTACTCAGACTTTCTTCACCGTACCTAACTTGTTTTTTATAAATTGTAATCTAGCGCTTGATCGCAATCCCGCCTGATGGTATGCAGTGACGCAATCGTTAATGGTAAAGCACACTATTAAGAGCCTATTCACTCGCCTGTAACTTGCCTTGAACGAACCTTAAGGTGAACGGGCTCCTTTTGGCGGTGAAAAGACTACAAGATTAGCTTTGCCTCATTCGGAGACTGCCAGTAGTTCAACATTCCTACGCTCTATAATAGCCTCTCTTTCGGACCGGATTGAATCCTACTAGCCCGAGCATCCTGCAGATATCTCTCCACAACTGTACTGTCATCTGCATACCCATAGATACCGGGCATCAGCAGATTGTTAATATGCAGCAGGAACAGAGTTACAGAGAGAACAGACCCCCCCATAATTAACAATATTAACTAAACCTCACATCAAACACCCCAATTAATATGTATCTGATATATTTAATGGGATGTCGGATGTGAGGTTTAGTGCGACTCAAATTAGGCCGTTTTTTAAACCCAACTCGTTTAGGAACTTTGTACTTACTGCCTACAGCCTACCTAATTAAATTGTATCATTTAATTGTTGAAACTATAGGTAGATGGTAGATTTTTTCAGGACTTTCAGGATTTATGCAAGTTGAACAGAAATCTGCCATCAGATCTAAGTAATATTTAAAGGAGTTAAATTAAAAATATATGTCTCACACGACACTTTTGAATGGTATGTTTAATTAATATTTAACTTACATTAAATCTTACTTACGACTCTTTACAAAATTACAACAGACGTATCGAAATAAAATAATTTACAAAAACAGTCGTACATATACATCACGCTCAATACAAACTAAATAAATATCTGACACAGTCACCGTGCTTCGATCGCGACCGTGACAGCGCCTGCGCGCCGTCCGACCGGGGCCGAAGCGCGCACGCTCTTTGGATCCGAGTAAAGTTTGTGAACGTCCTCGCGTCACATTCGCACCGGCGCATTTGTTAGTTAGTGTGCTTCACGTAGTCTGTCTCGTAGTAGGCGGCAGCCCCATGGGCACCTTTGCGGTCGAGCGCGCGCACTCGCACAAACAGGAACGCGGCGACCAGGGACGCTACCACCAGCACCAGCAGCAGCATCACCAGACCCGCCACGAACGACGGCACCGACATGCATATTGTCTCCGGATCGCTCGCCGGAGACTGTATGACGACGGTCTCGTTGGCCGCGGCATTGTTTAACGCGAAATTAACGTCTCCAGGCGCTACCACCTGGATCGTTCGACTAGTATTGACGTCAGTCATTTCTTGAGCATCACGCTTGTAAATTCTTTGAGGTGCGGACGTCTCTCGCCGCCGCCTCACTCCAACCAGTCTCTCTGGAAGGTCCTCGACCGAGCGCGGCCTTCCGCCCAGTGTTGCTAGATTGACATGAGCGTCATCTTTCCTCTTAACTGTATTGTAAACTCCGCGACGGCCTGGAGGAGGTGGTGGAGGAAGATTGACTTCGTCTTCATCCCGGACTGGAGCGGGTGATGATGGACTCGGTGCGTTCGGTGTCGATGAGACTTGCGCTTGTGGAGGTGGTACAGCATCATCGCGTTTTTCTGAGAAAGATCCTGTCGCATCCGCAGGATGTCGCGGATCGGGGAACGCAGGAGGCACACCGTAGTCGCCGTGCGGTGCTGGTGGAGGAGGACCATACTCAGCGTGAGGTGAGTTTGGTACACCATATTCTTCAGCACCCAGAGAATTTCCACCTAACAATGGTACTCCGTAATCTGCGCCGCCAAGACCGCCGCACTTCGGTTCTGGACAGTTATATCTGCACACTTGAATTACACACTGGAAGTGTACATTCATTGAATCGGGGAATTTAAATGCTTGGAAATATGCGAAGGACACTACAGACGCTGAAGGACCGAAATTCTTTATTTTTTGGAATTTGCTCATAATCTTAGGTCTCACGACACAGCCGTACTGATCGACGAGCTGGATGGGTGCTCGCTTGCCATCATGTGCTACACAGTTTCGTACTAACATGTCGAATTTGTTCTCGTCGTCTTTGATCGCCAGTACCATTGTCATAGTTTGACCTATTTTCACTATGCCGGACACTTCTGAAGCCCAAGGTCCCTTTCCAACCTGTATTTGCATCCAGCATTGCAGATTGTCTCCGAGAAAGTTAGCCGTGACAGCGTGCAACATATCCACTTGGAATGGTCTAAAGGTGACTGCCTTTTCGTAAAAGTCGTACCACGTGCATCGTAATTTTCTTGCTTGATCCCATACCTCTTGGACATAAGGGTCGTATTGAACAATGATTGTGTTTTCTACATAGGAACCGCTAGGTGTCGGACTTCCATATGTCGCGACATTATGATTAGCAGAACTGCTCATGCCGCAGCTATTGAGGAAGATTTCAAATGTCGCGCTGAGATGACCAGTTCCTGGTTTTAAATGCATACAATTGGGATCGCTGTAGAATCCTTTGGAGAATATCATGCCGTAGAATGGGCGGTCAAATTCTATATTTACTCGCATACGTGTTTTTTCACACTGAACTTGTAAGTGTTTTATTTTAGGGCTATCTGGTGTTGCTAGAGGCCACGGGTCGTCAGTGTGCGAGGGTGGCAGGGGCGGGCCATAGCCGGCGCCAGTTCGATGTTCTAACGGTAATGAGGCCGAATCCACCGGGGGCTCGCATGTTGCTTCCTGGAAATAGAAAGTCATATATTAATTTTTATGTCGATAAGCATGATGCATCTGCTCTATATGTGGGAAATTTATGGACACCAAAAGTTACTGTGAAGCTGAGGCTATTTAACTGGACTCTGGTAGTGGGCATATAACGTAACAGTGTTTGCGACGATACATAATATAATAACAGTCATAGAACATTCCTGAGGCGTCTCACTCTACATACTCCGTGCCATGAGAGCGCGTGCGCTGCGCGCCCTCGTCTCATCTTCCGAGCGGCGCGCGCGCAACGTTCTTTCCGACTTTCTACACTGATGGATCGCTCGCACGAACAATTATAATATTAATTAGTACGATCATATAGCTAAGATGAGTTACACGAATGCTTTCACGATACTTAGTTGGTAGATATATTTTTAATTTTATATTAGGTATAGTTATTATTTGCTCTTTTAAGTAAAAATATGAGGTGCACGCTTTATAAACTTTTATTTAATTACTCGTAAGTATGTATAGTGGTACAAAATATGTTTAGTAGGTATGTGGTTGGTTGGGTTAACAAAAATATTATTAAGTGTCGTTAGCCGCATATGTTCTATGGTTGTTAACTGGATTATGCTGTATTTGGATGTTAGACTAGAAAACTATGGCGTGAGAGCTGATGAGGCAGTTGGTCGGAACAGGGGCTAGTATGTAAGAATAGCACCAAGTGGCAGGTTGTTTGCGGGAGCGCCGCGCGCCCGGTGCGTACTGACGACGCTCGCGTTTTCTAAACCGGTTAGAAATTACCCACTGATCGAGATTGTGAGTTGCGGAAGAAAACATCGGACCTATAAACACGCGCAACTTTGACAACTAGAGCTTTCTTTGATAATTTCCACGTTGGGTGCATTATCTAAATATACTGATGCATTGATGTTAATCGAAGTGGACAGGACGCATACCTACCAAATGCTACCATTATGTAAGTAGAAACTTGGAAAGTAACGGATGTTTTGCTTGCATGCACCAAAAATGTAAATAAATATGAGTTTATGGAAAAATAAGTTTAATTCCTACACAACAAAGTTCAGTTCACGCGACACCTTTAAACATTTTTATAACTTTTTTCAAAGTCCATATCTCTTTGAAATCAACTTAATTACCATTAAAATAAAGTTGGTAGTTGTTTAACTAAGAAATAACGTTAATATGAAATATAAATAAAATTGAATATAGGTATATACTCGGAACTTTTGATAGGTAGCAAATACGGTTGTGCACGTCAGTTCTATTACAAGTTCCATGACTATTATTTGTCTGCTTGTTAGCGTGGGTAAGAGTTCTGAGTTTGTGGACTCAGATAAAGGTGATTACTTGCGCATGCTCGTGCGTCAGCAGAGCGAGAGACGACAGGTGCCTGCGCCGGCGCAGGTGAAAGTATCCGTCGCGAGTACATCCGTTTCCACCCAAAATTAACGAATTCGCTAAGTTCCCCCTAAGTTCTTGTATAATAAATTATTTACGCAACAATGAATTGACGGCAAGTTCGTGTTACAGAAGCTCTACCAACGATATAGCGATATTAAGTTTCAACTAGCAAAATTAATAGCTAGCTAAATTTGGATGGTTTTCTTTTCCTTTACATTGTTTTTATATTCGAAGTGTATGAGCTGTTTGTAATTTCTCTTTCGGAAGGACTGTTTGTTCTTCTAGTTTTATCGGAAAACAAGTCCTCTGAAGTTATATCCGACAACTTGTTGTTGTTAAGAGTTTAAGCTCTAAATAAGTACTAAATTACTTTTCTTATACTCTTATTTGCATATTAAACTGCTGATTATACATGTACGTACAGGTATCACAGGTCTTATAGACCTTATCAAAAGTTGGAAAAAAGCTAATACCTACTAGGTATATTGAATAGACAGTACCTATGAAAATTTGTGAAGTCTATTCCCAACAATTTAATTAGCTATATAAGTTCCAATTTACTATTAGGGCGAAACCTACTAAAGATACAGAATACAGAATGTACCTCATTATAAACTTATTATCATAAATTAAGCAAAGACAAAATTTGAAAACATCGTAATAAAAATGTTGAACTTGATTGGGTCAAATTGCTGTCTTATATAACTTGAATAAGTTAGTAAAGAGTCGTACCTACATACCTTAGTATGTACAAAAATTAATACGAGGCAGATGAAAGTTGTTTAATAAATGAACAAGAATTGAGTAGAACCGGATTTTTGTTTGTGTTTCTGTTTGACTGCGCGAGACCTAATAGGGTTGAGCTTATTTATATTTCTCTGATTATGTATTTGCAGAATAAACTCGGCATCAACGACTAAGATATAATGATAACTAGCTGCGCTCTGGTTTCACCCACATAAGGTTCGAACCCGTGGGAAAGTACGGATAAAACTATTCTATATGTTAATCCTAATTTTAATCTGTGTGCCAAATTTGATCCTCATCCATTCAATAGTTTTTGTGTGAATGAATAACAAGCATACACAGAGACTACAGGTCAAGCTACCCGAAACTGTCAAATATTCCCAATCGACCGTGTGCCTTAATACTTTAGAGATAAAGTTGAAAATCTAATAAAGGAATCTGATAGATTGTAGTAGCTTGATGTGCTGTCGTCTATAACCCATGCATACTTTCACGTTCACCGTTTATAAGGTAGGTATGATGACAGGATTCTTACCTAAAACAATGTCCATCTCAAAAGTATTTAGATGCATGAATTTACTCCGAAAATACAAATTTTACTGAAATAATTGTATCTGACTGTTCAGACATCTTCAGAGACAACAGATATAAGCTCAACCCTAAATCCTTTTTTCATGTATATGTTAGATTAGAAGAAATACTCTGAGCAGACTAATCTGGATCCGGTTTCAACTAGATAACCAGATTACTGTTACGAATGTGTGAAACCTAACCACACATGTAAACAAAATAAATTGAACAAGTTGTCTCCCACAGCTCTCCCTGCACATAGCGATTCTTATTGTTTATAGTACAATTTGTATCGTGCTAGTTCGTGGGAAGTGTGCTCGGTGCGTGCGCTATCAAACGATCGCGACAGACGCGCGACAACTTGATGTCTGATTCGAGGCTTGTCACAATGTGTGTGAAACGACTTTATTTAGATACTAGCGGCCGCCAGCGACTTCGTTCGCGTGGATTTAGTTATGCGCCTGCCTATTAGTCGCAGCGTGATGTCATGGGCTATCCAACGCAAAAAGAATTTTTCAAATCGGACCAGTAGTTCCCGAGATTAGCGCGTTCAAACAAAAAAACAAACTCTTCATCTTTATATATTAGTATAGATTATAACTGTCGCTAGTGCGGATGGTGGAAATGTAATTTCTTTGACGGGTTACAGAAACAACAGAATAAGGAATTGAGGTGTATCCGCGTATGCAATGGACATTAAGTTTGTCTAGTGAGATAACATTTAACAAAATTTTTATTGCTAACGCCAGTTGTGTTAAGCTCAGCTATAATGGGTACTCGCAAAACTTTGTTTATAAAGGTAATTATTTGCTTACAGTTCTTATAACGGAAAATGGACCCAAAATCTGTTTTTCTTTTTCGAGATTTATGTGCTAACTAGACAGATCATCATCAACCTTTTCTTGTCCCACTGCTGGGCACAGGTCTCCTCTTATACAGAGAAGGATAGAGCGTAATCACCACGCTTGCTCAATGCGGGTTGGCGATTTCAGACTTAAAGGTTTCCTCACCTTCTAATCAGTCATTGGTGTCTATGATACAGTTGGAAATTTCATATAACTTGGAATCGAACCCGCACACTCATATTTGAGAGGCTGGTGTTATAACCACTAGGCCACCACGACACTGACCGAGCGATGTCTGCCGTTTATTCGTTTATGTATATTTGGCCAGACAGATAAATAAACGACGACTAATAGACAGACAAACGACTCTAAATCGAACGTATAGTCCTTTGAAAGCTATCAAGTGAATCTAATTTGAATGTTCCTGCCAATCTTTTTGTGACTACCTACAACACCATAAAGCCCTGCCTGCTTTGAAAATTAGTCATCATCATCATCATCGACTTTTTAACCGTCCCACTGCTGGGCACAGGTCTCCTCTCATACAGAGAAGGATTGAGTGTAATCACCACGCTTGCTCAATGCGGGTTGGCGATTTCAGACTTAAAGTCCAGGTTTCCTCAAGATGTTTTCCTTCACCTTCAGTCATTGGTGTCCAAGATATATGTACTTAGAAAGTACATATAACTTTAGAAAAGTTACATTGGCACTTGCCTGACCTGGAATCGAATCCGCGCACTCATACTTGAGAGGCTGGTCTTTTAACCACTAGGCTACCACGACATAATGTACAACGACATATATTAAAAATTATTACTTAATAGTAATGGCCAGGAGTCCCTTGTTCACAAATTAAATTAAATTTAAGTTTAGTGCACCTTTTTCTTTATATTTCATTAAGAAAAGGACAGAAGATGAAATATTTGTTTAGACCTGTCAAATTAGTCCGGTCCTGACGTAAATTGACGTATTTTTGGCCGCCATGTTTATAATCGCGTCCAAACTGCTTATGCAATATCTTAATTTGACAGGATTAAACTAAATATATATACAGAGTAGTGCTAACAATACGACAGTTTAGTCACAGGAAATTATTTTTTATTTTTCACATTTTCTACATGATGTACATGTTGATAAGGAAGCGCTTACAGGTTAATGACCGCTGCATCCTGCGGTACGAAACTTTAATAATAATTTCACGAAAAAAGCAAGTCGATACAGATGTTCTATTCCGTTTGTAATTTTATGCGATTAAATTTGTTTGAAATTTTCATTTTTTATTTATTTTTGATGCTAGGTTTTTTTCTATGGGGTAGGATTACTCCTATGAACCAGCATTGTTCGTGTTTTCATTTATTGTCGTATTGTCAGCACCACTCTGTACATATGTTATAACGCACCTGACTGGTTAATTTTCAATATTGTGATCTGTTTTGTGTCAGTATCAATTGTCCGTATATTACTCTACTATTTTTTGAAGTCGATTAATCGATCGGTATTCTAATAAATTATGACTTTTTATTAAAAGCGGGTAACACCATGGAGCGAATGGTAACACCGACTGGAGTTGCGTTTGACATAGCGATCGACCGTTAGGGCGGGCAGTATTTGCTCAAGCTTCGATCGAGTATGTGTTGGTCATGCCAAATCCAGTGGCTTTTATCTGTTTTAATCTGAGATTAACATTGTAATCCCTTAACATTAAAATGATCTAAGTGTCTGTACAATTAAAATAATAAGAATCGAACATCACACTATAGTTATTGTTCAACGTTTTCTCGAAATACCGCCCACGATGGATGCTCATGCGGATGAGAAGACACCTTAACTTGCCGGAACTTCGGCCCCGCCTTCTTGACGGTTTTTTCCCGTCTTATATATATGTATAAACTATGGGTAATTTTGACCGCGCCAATGCAATCAAGGCTTAGAGATTGCACAGAGACAATCTCACAAAATCTCCGACGTTAAATGGAAAGGTGTGCCTATAGTATACTTGTACATACATATATAGGTACAAGAAGCGGTTAAGGCAGGCGTGTTGTTAACAAGTTATAGCAAATGTCATGTGCTTGAACTTCGTACGCGGAGTAACAAATCATCGTGAACACTTTCCCTTAATCGAGAAAGTATGGATACCAATGAGATAAAGAAAATCAAAGATTGAGTTGTTTGGGCAAACAGGGACTTCTTATATCACGATAAATTTAATTGAAATTACAATATTCCTAATTTTTCGTTATCAAACATCTTTATAACTACTTTCGAAATTAGAATTTTGGGGTTATTGTTATTTTAATTGAATTTCCGGAAACATTTCTCTCTATTGTTTTAGCTTTAAATATTTCCGGTAAAAGCGTTCTTCAACGACAACGGTCTTTGTAGGTGATTACTTTGAAAGATCTTAATTTTGAATAAATGCGTGAGGTAGGTAAACTCAGGAACAGAATGTTCTTATCTATACAATGTTTGACGTTGTGGGGTAAGAAACTGAAATGTGAAAATTAATAGACTGATAATTAATTTCACCGAGTGAAGTCAGGTTTGTAGGTACAAGTGGCAGTAATAAATCGAAGACCTAATTGAAGATTTAATGAACCCCTAATAACTTTACTAAATAAATACTACGTTTAAGGGAAGGGTATGTACAGACGACAGCACACCAAGCTACTACAATCTGTTAGATTTCTTTATTAGATTTCTAACTTTTTCTCTAAAGTATTAAGGCTCAAGATTGCTAGCTTGTAGCTTGACTTGCTGTCGCCCGTACATAACAAAGGCTTCTTTAGATGATATCAAAAATATGGGAAGGTGTTTCAATCCTATCTCTATATTTTCGGAGGTTATCAGTATTTTTAATATATTTGATACCAGCAACCGGACTTTTCAAATTGAAATAAACACATCACTTTATCGTGTTATTAGCAAGTAACGTGGAAAGTTATTGACCCACATAGTGCGGTGACAAGTTTGTTATGAATTCAATGTAAGAAACGTATGGAAAACAACGAAAATGTTAAAGCAATTCTTAGCGTATTTTATTTTGAGTTTAACCTATTTACTGGTGCTGATTCTCATGTTCAAAAACTAAATTAAAGTTAAGTGTATCTTTTTCTTTCTATTCCATTAAGAAAAGGATAGAAGATAACATTCTAGTTTAATCCTGTCAAATTAAGACACTCCATACTCGCGCCTAAACTGTCAGACGCGATTATAAAGATGGCGAACAAAATTCGTCAATACCAGAGGCAGACTAATTGACAGGTCTAAACTAACATTTTATCTTCTGTCCTTTTCTTAATGGAATAGAAAGAAAAAGATATTCTGAACTTAAATTTTATTTAGTTTGTGAACAAGGGGCCATGTGCTCAAGGATATCTAGCAATAGGGTTACTATTACATATTGTATATAGGAATTGAACAAGACAAATAAACTATAATTAAGCTTAAATATCAGCTGTAAGCTTAACCGATCGATTAGAATAGACAACGGAGTCTATAAATCCGGCCGACAATCGAAAGCGATCGTCAGTTTACACATTCTTTACAATTGCTTTCTAACTTGAATTAGCGAGACTTGACAGTGTAAAACGAGTAATAATTTCTACTATCTACATGTAATAGTACCGAACTATTGTAGTCTATTCGGCTTTAAAGTGAATACAACACATAAAACTTCACTTTGCCAGCTCAATTTCAGCAAGCAGTGAGTTAGTTAGGTACTCTAGGCAATTCAACATTTTGAATAGATTTTTTCTATTTAGTACTACCCTAGCTAATGGGTAAACAAATTAACAGGGTCTATGAATATTTATGAGAAAATCTAAAAAATAACAATAATAATACTATAAAAAGATTTTATTTGTATTTTTTTTTTAATAATTATAAACTAGCGCTTGACTGTAATCCCGTCTGATGGTAAGTAGTGATGCAAGCGTTGATGGTAAAGTGCGCTAGTTTATTAAGCCTATTTACTTAAAAAAAACTTAGTGAGTAGGAAGGAAGACGGCAGTTGAGCGAGGTGGTGCAATATTAAACCCAACAACTCAACCAACGATGCTGCGCCAAAGGGAGATTGATGTGGACACCCTCCACGACCAAACTCCCGACACGCCAACATTTGACGCATCGTACCCGGCACACATCGCAACACAACTGCTCAGACCCGTCCTCCGTACGGCTTCACCAGACATCATGTCGGAACACGACGAATCTCTTGGCGGCAAGGCTTTCTCTGGTGGGTGGTAACTTCTGCCGGCAGCCGATGTTATGGCCTACCAACGAGAAACTACTATTTTATTAGCCTTTAATATCCCACTGGTGGGGAAAGGCCTAACTCTCATTGAATATGACTTGCACGAAAAACATTATGTTATAAAAACTTTCAGAGGAATGAGAGAGTTTCATGTTATGGATTATCATTATGGAACCATTACAGGATTAAATGAATTATGTGTTATACCTATGACATACGTGTAAACGTGACAGTAGGCTTTAATTAGCTTTAAAAACCTGCTCGAGAACAAGCTTCCCTATAAAGTATGAGATTAATTAATCATCATGTCGTTTTATTAACTAATCAAATTACGATTATTTGCAATGTAATACTGTTTTAGCGAACTACATAACACTCGATTGTACTGAGATGGTCAGATAACTTCGTCATGACCAAAAACGAAATCACTTGCACGACCGGGTTGCGTCATTTCCTAACAATGATGCGAAATATCAGTGAAAGTGCTAGTAGAAAAAGATGCTTTGACGGTCAACGACTGCTTGATTGTTATAGGCCTTTAGGACTTATTCAATGTTACAAAAGCTTTTATTATTACACAACCCAACTTCTGCATTCAAATAGATAACTAAGTTTTTTAAACTGTATAACTTTTGATTTTCTATCGGTCATTATTATAAGTATAGGTCATGAATAATAAGTATCAATGAAAATCATTGCTAAACACGTTAAACATATTGCAATAGTGACGACTTCTAGCAAGTAACAAGTTTAGAAGTAATTCTTTCTCTTACATGGTTAATATACGTATCAGCATACGCAGTTAGTTTCCAATGGTCCACTGTTTTGTGGATGTGCTAACGGAATCATTAGCCTAGTTGTCGAGAACGCGAGCAGAAAAAGCTGAATAATGTAGGAGCGTTCGACAGAGCACCGCGGCGCGCGTGCCTTCCTCACTTAGATGCTTACTGCTTTAGCCACGCTTCATGTAACATCGCTTATTTACGTTATTTCTTAAAATATGTAGGCAGACAGCGTTACTTTTATGAATCGTTGGACCTACATTCTTGACCCATGACGGCTTTACTTCTCGAGTCTTTCCTACCGGTGCTGTTACCAGATTTATTCTTTACGAAATGATGGCTTAAGTTAACTTACTGTTTTGGCTAACAGAACCAACTTCATCGAGAGTCTTCGATTCATCAGTACAACACTAATATGTTCTTAACATTATTGTAAGGAAAGCATGGCGTTCAGTCACTGACTTGGTTGCTAGACGTGGATTGTTAGCTGCTCTGGTACATCATAGAGATGTTCGAGCCAACGGGACTAGCCAGCGCATGTCAGAATATTGGGATTTGTGCAGTATCGTGTACATGATACTGTTATTTAAATTAGGATTTATGTGTTACTATGTCATAATAAACGTCATCGATTCTATTCTAACTTTAATAAGAATGATTTACTTATCGATAGTTTCCAAACTAAACATAGTATATGTCTTTAATGACTATAGTGTACATTATAAGGTTAAAATTTGTATTGAGAACGCTTAAATTATTTGTTTTATTTATCATTCCAAAACTCAGCTAAGTAAAAGACGCGAATTAGCTGTGGGAAAGCGTGGATTAAGACAATTCTTTAAAACTTTCCTTGAACAAAATTTTGTAGTGCAAATGATTATCCAAAACTAATGTTTCGTCAAAAACCGATTCAGGCAACTTTTTCGCCGGTCCAGTATGTTTTATAAAATTCATTATTGTATTTAAATTGTGTCTGTAAATAATAATATAGAAGTGTCTCAGTTTCTCTTGGTTTCTTTATCACGGTATTTAAGATAGATGACTCACCCGTAGCAATAGCACAGCGGCCAGCAGCAGCAGCCTGGTTCTCTTCATGGTCACAGTACAGTCAGTCAGCGTCCTGCAACCAACGGAACACGTTGAACAACCAAAGGAACACTAGCCGAGGGCGCGGCGAAGGCGCGGACGCGGGCATGGGGCTAGCGAGCAGCCACACCAGCCATGACGACGAGTACAGTGCAACACTGCTCGGTGCACCCACCGGACCCCGTCCCCTTCTCCTTCACACCACCACGCACCCCACCACCGCGCAGTGGGGCTGACCCAGTGACCGAGTGCAGCGCTGTTCGCGCCGGAACTGCACCGGCTGCATCTTTCACTGTGACGCGTGCGCTGCTCCCGCTGCGTCGAGAGGAAACCACGCGCGGCCTTCACCTTATTACGGCACAAGGTCGTTTGAACATAGTGACACTTGGTATTGTTCTGTTTATTGATTTTACGTAAGTAATGCAACAAGATGAAGGTTAACCTAAGATACGACCCAAGAATAAGAAAGGACTTAGCCAGAAAGTGAATTAACTCCTGAGCAATCTTTGTAGATGCGCGTTTCCTCTGAGGTATGCGTAAGCAGCTGCATTGCCGATTGTCTCATGTATGCAGTGGACTCGGTCTGTCCGGCAGCTGCTCGGGCACTGCCAGCGATTTCACCCCAGACACTCGATCGCTCGCCGGTTAGAAAGCACAGAAAGTCTCATCTGTCGATATCAGAATATAGTATGTCTGCATGAGGGCGTTTAATGAGACATTATACGTGAAAACATGTAATTTTATGTAGATATTAATTACGCTGAGAGTAAATGTTCCAAAGCAAAGCTTATATTTGATGGCATTTAGCTTCAGACTTCAATATAATCGCGATCGTTGGACATAAGAATATTATTTGAACATGGCTGTGTAGATAGAGTTATCAATAAGCCTAGCAACTGACTAATGCATGGAGTACTACTACAAACATCTTATAGTCCTGAAAAATGTCGTCGTGTAATAGAAAATCTTAAGTCAGTAATCGCGCTATAAATATCGCAGTATAAAGAAGACGTGAGTGATACACATTAGTTGCGGCTGCGCCCATCTATAACTAGGCTAGTCCCTCGTAAGAAAGCGGGCCCTCGGGCATTTTCTATTTTCTGTAATCTGTGGTTATACTATAATAATAGATGTTATAGCAGGTGGTTTGTTCAATTAAGCACATTCGAGCAAGCCGCCACCTCGCGGACGGGTACGCCAGCAGATTATAGGTACCACACAATCAATTTGATAACAACGCTGCATCATTTTCCTACCGCAACCGCCCGTTCTGCCCTACTGTGGTTGTATTTTTACATTAATTTAAAATAGACTTGATATTAACTACTATACTTGTTAGTTTTAAAGGGAACTTTTGTAAATAATTGAGTTAATTACACATTCCGTGTCAACGCCTACCTAAAGCAACTTACAATCTCACTACAGGCGTGTTTAACTAATTGGGAAACATCTATTAAACGGATAGTAAGTACGAGGAAATCATTAATTATCATCACTGTTAAGTGGGACACATTATATTTCAAGACCAGAGGGCAAGATATTATTTGCACGCATCTCTTTGGGATAACTTAATTACGCTGTCAAAATATTCATCACTCGGCCAGAGGTCTAGAGTGTTATCCAATTTAACACTCATTGATCAACGTCTGGTGGACCGCCCGAGAAAGTAGTTCTAATTTTCTTCTTATTTCTCTAATGGGGCTATCAACATATTTCATTAAGGGCAGTAATTGCTTTGGTAATATTTACCGGATAAACACACAAATTCATGTTTCAAAGTTTTTAATTGTTATCATGTTGAGATAACTAGTGATATAGGAGTATACGATACAGGAGTCATCTCAAGCATGTGGCAATGTTTTAAAAAAAATATGGATAATTATAGTAAAGATGAATCAATCGATTGATGAGAAAATCTCAGTAATCCAGCGTGACTATGAGGCGGTGTGGGCGCAGGGAGCGATGCGCGTCGCGCATTACCTCGACACCTCTCGTGGGACTGACTTTGCTGGCTCGCATATTAAAAATACATAAAAAGTCATGAACAGATTTCACACGAGATGATCAACAAAAAGTATCGTGAGTCGCAACTTTATATGGAACTTTCCTTTTCTGCCTAGTGCTGATCTACAAGTCAATGCATCCAATATTGTG
This sequence comes from Sesamia inferens, assembly GCA_037179545.1. Classification (NCBI taxonomy): domain Eukaryota; kingdom Metazoa; phylum Arthropoda; class Insecta; order Lepidoptera; family Noctuidae; genus Sesamia; species Sesamia inferens. Next base: position 23,729,258 of record CM073923.1, read on the forward strand.
AAGATTTAATGTCTTTGTAGCAATTACTCTTTTTGCTGCGTATGACTAAATAGTTAATAGGTTTGCGTGAAAGATTAATAGGGTAGCTGACTAAAAAAAAACTAATTAGTCCGTCAGTCAGATTTCCAAAACATACTAGACACGTATTTTTTTTTCATATAAACAAAAAACGAAGACGACACAGTGCGTTCAAAACTCGTGTGACGTCACTGCACGCTAAACTTTTTAGCGCGGAATGACGTCACCAGCCACCACTCCTGATCTTTATATTTGTAAATTTTTATTGATTTGATAAAACAAAAAATACGTATCTAGTATTTTTAGAAAAATATTGGATACGTATATTTTACGTATCCAATATTTTTCTATAATCTGAATGACGGACTAAATAGAATCATTTTTGTTTTTACCCAGGAAACATCACTATTGTGATTGTGGGTTAATGTAATCAAATATTTGTCGCGGTGGAAATACGATGGTGACTTAAGAAAGTAATCCTTAAGCATGTACGGGAGAGCCGTGGGGTCTTCGAAAGAGATACCGTGGCCCCTGGCGCACAGGCAAATGAAGAAACACGGGTGGGTTTTAGTCAGCAAAATTCTGACACGCCCTTCTGCTTCGCCTAGAGCGAGAGAGGTCATTTGGTGATTTACCATCCGCAAAAAAGGCATGTACCGAAAAAGAAACGAGATTTAACTGTTTTAATGGCAATTAACAACACTACTGAAATACGTAACTTATGCCAAAAATAATTTTCAGTAAAAGTTGTTGTGTCGGGAGTTTGGTCGTGGAGGGTCTCCAGGTCAATATCCCTCTGGCGCAGCATCATTGATTTTGTTGTTAGGTTTAACATTGCATCACCTCGCTCAACTGACGTCTTCCTTCCTATTCATTTAGTTTTTTTGAGTGAATGGCTCTTAATAAACTAGCGCGCTTTATCACCAATGACTGCATCACTGCTTACCATCAGGCGGGATAATGGTCAAGCACTAGTTTCGTCATCATCATCATTTCAGCGGAAAGATGTCCACTGCTGGACATAGACCTTCCCCAAGGATCTCCATGACGACCGGTCCTGCGCCTCCCGCATCCAGCACTAGTTTATAATTATAATAATAATAACTTGGCAGTAACACAAGCAGTGCAGCAAGCTTGGCAGTGACAGTGTGATACCAATGTAACTTTTCTAAGTTATATGTACTTTCTAAGTATATCTTGGACACCAATGATCGATTATAAGGTGAAGGCAAAAATCTTCAGGAAACTTGGACTGTAAGTTTGAAATCGTCAACCGCATTGAGCAAGTGTGGTGATTACGCTCAATCCTTCTCTGTATGAGAGGAGACCTGTGCCCAGCAGTGGGAAGATAAAAAGGTTGATGATGATGGCAGTATATTTCTTTGATGCTTATAGAGCAAGTTCCGTCTGTATAATATTTCCGGGTATCCAGCGTGCACGTATGACACGTCGTCGGTGAGGTCTTGAAGGTGCGCATGCGCTGCTCGAGAAAGCTGCCAAGTCACGTAAAGCAATTACACGAGAGAAGGGGCGGTACGCTCATCTTGGACTTATCATGCCATCTTTACACCTCATCTTTCTATTGTCTGCACCAGCGTGCAGTGATCGAAATAGATATCAGTAATGGCACAAACGTTATTATAATGATTGCTCCTATTCTTACCAAACTGGAACCCTCAGAATGTCAGATGTTTGTATTTTTTTTTTTAGTTTTTATATCATAAACAACTAGAAAGTGAATAAAAACAGAAATAGATTCAACGTAAATGATACACCGGGAGATGCAATTGTATATATTCAACCGGTCTGTGGGAAAGTGAAAGTGATATTGATAAACTAGCGAACACAGCCAAATATAAAGGTTCCCTTAAAGTTCATTGTTGTCACATGCGTCATTCATGAAAGCAAAAATAATGCATTAATAAAGCATGGATTTTTCTCGTCATCGTCCATGATTTAGAACTACGTCTTGTGACCCACTGCGTTATAATTAATTAAATAGGACACCGAACTCAGAACGTTTCCATAGACTAACAAAAAAAAAAAGTGAGTTTATATAGATATTAACAAAAATAAAATAGGTACTAAATATTGCTTTATAAACAATATTTAGGACCTTCTATTTTCGTTACTACGCCTTCATGAATAGAAAAGAAAATAATTACATTCCTCTACTCGTATCGTCTACAACCGTAAGCTGTAGGGTAATTGCGTGACACACTATTAGTACTAATGGGTTTCATTTTGACAATTCAACAACATTCATTGCGTTATTTACGTTGTTGAGCGGACACACTTTCCGAACATATGGAGCAATGGATTAGCAGTTGGCTTCAGAATGATTCCATTTTTTTTAATAATTATAAACTAGCGCTTGACCGCAATTCCGCCTGATGGTAAGCAGTGATAAGATCCTTGATGGTAAAGCTCGCTAGTTTATTAAGAGTCTATTCACTCAGAAAAACTGAGCGCATAGGAAGGAAGACTGCAGTTGAGCGAGGTGATGCAATGTTAAACCCAACAACACGACCAACGATGCTGCGCCAAAAGGAGATTGATCTGAAGACCCTCCACGACCAAACTCCCAACACAACAACATTAGGCGCATCGTACCTGACACACAACGCAACAGTTGATAGTAATAGAGATGATGTTCTATGATGTGCCGGTTTCCTCAAGATGTCTTTCTTCACAGTTTTGAGAGCAGTGATGAATAATTTACATAAAATAAAGCGCTTTATTAAGTCAGGGAGGTATGTACAGACGACAGCCCATTGAGCTACTACAATCGATTTCCTTGTTAGAGAAGTTAGATAGAAGGTTAATTTGAAATACAGTGAAACCTAGTTAAGTGAGACATCAAGGGACCTGCAATGTCGTTTCACTTATAGAGGTATTCCACCGATAAATCGAAAGAACAAATCCCAGATATAGAGGCTTACCTCGTCCCACTAACAGTGGTAATTCAGTGCCAAAGTGTTGGGACCTCAGCATGAGTTTCAGTTATGGAGGTTTCTCACTTATCTAGGTCCCACTTAACCAAGTTTTACTGTATTTGACAGTTTCGGGAAGCTTGACTTGCTTACATATTGCATACGTATTTACATTTTTAGTGTTTAACTATACTCAGCCAATATGCTATAAGAAATCGATGATGTAAATATGCTATAGGATATCCTGCTTGACCTGCCTCAGTACCTGTTAAGCTTAAGTCTCATATTGTGTTATTGTGTTACTTTCATCGGCACGAGACGAAATATTCATAGTAGGTATAATATAAGAGTTTGCTTGAATTGGGGTGGAACAATTTTTGTCTGAAATATGAAACTCGGTTAACCGACTATAATTTTACTCAAATGACTGTAAATGAGAATGGTTTTTGTTTTTTTCATTATTACCTCCTTTTCAGTTTGAGTATAAGTTGGAAGTTGTATAAAAAATGTATATTACTTTTAATAAAAACAAATTAAAATACCGTCAAAATTACGATAAAAAAACAATTACTTACAAATACCACTTCAATGCTACTCATGTGAACTTCATCAGGCTGCATCCAAATACATAAATACATCTAGGTACCTCATTTGAAATTATATGGCGGGAAAAGGCACACAGCCACGGAGCGTGCACCTCCAATTCCGCAAACAGGTCGGGGTGGTGAAGCCAGCACTGCAGCAGTTGAAACACTAAGCTAATCCCACTGCACCGCCAGCTTATTGTACCCTACTATCCTTGATACAAAGATACTAATAAAAAGAAGAAAGATATTAATAGAAAGAACCGTATAGTTTAAAAAACAAAAAACGAGTGAATTTCTGGATTTTTCACCATGATTTGACATGGCAAGTATTTAGCCTCATGGGAGTTCCAAACGTTTGCATTTGTACAATATTCTATATTCCAAAAGCTGCCAATGCAGTATTCCAAAAATTTTTACACAGAGTATAAATTCAAAATTTTTAAAGAATTTCAGAAGGAGCGAAAACCTTGAACGTCAATCAGGCGAGATGATACTTGATCTGAAATACATTTCTGCAACACCGAGTTAAACATCGCAAAAGGAGGTAAATTAATACATGTGCGGTAGACAATAAATGCGCGGGCGAAAGGGGGCAGGGCACGCGGCACGCGATCGCATCGCTATTCGCTCATAATAATACCGTCAAAAATGGTGTTGTCACTTATTAAAAAAATACCAAATTTTGGGGAAGTGGAATTAATTCGCGGAAAAAAAGATAATTTCAAAAATCTTTAGTATTGTTACTATGATGATTATGTAAAATTTCATATTTTATTTGGTCATGTGTTTACGTAACCTGTATTATCCTTATGGGTCAGACGGGCCGACGGGGTTTTTTTCACTATGATGGGCCATTGTGAATGGAGTCTAAATAATAATGAAAGGTTTGTCATGACGGAGGTACTTCACTTTTAAAATTGACTACACTCAAGTTAGAAGTGCAATTACCATGATAATGCTTGTAAGTCACTTTCGGCTCTGATTAACGACACGACACGTGGGCGCAACTGACGCGACTTTTAATTGGTTGGTAACGAGCTGAAAGTTTTCTAAACTAATGAATGGGAATCGCTTAGAAGATTAACTTTTCTTCTCCATTATTTTATTAGCATACATTGCGCTTAGAAAGCGAGCGTGTATTTTACTGAGATTTGTTAGCTAATGTTAACAGTTAACTACTCGGATTATTATTCAAGACTTAGTAGTAAATTAAACTGTGTATCCGTCATATTCACACAAATAAATTTCTCCAGCAACAATCGTAAAAACGAGAAATAATCTGTCTCTATTGAAGCGTTTCCAAGAAAAGGCATGATTTGCTAAGATGCGCGTGCGCGGCTCCAATGATATGAGACTTGAATTAATCTGTGAACGTAGGTACGTAAAACAAGCTATTGAATTGTTTTAGTAGCTTTCATTTGAAATGAAAAACTTTGCGAGTAATTTTTATTGTTATATTTTACGATGATTGAGATTTTCACTTGCAGGGTCAACGATCAGCTGCTTGGGAACTTTGAGTGAAACTGATCATTGTTCAAAGTTCACATTAGGATCATCTGAACGATTGAACCTTCTATTAACAGTCTATGACATCGTGAATTCGTGACACGTTTTATTACAGAGATAGATCACATCCCTGATAATGCTACCATAGATGGATAGAAGTCAGGTAGCTTACCGTGAGGTTTTTCCTCCATCATCAAATCTAATAGTTATATTTAGTACGAATCACTTAATATCGATTTCCGAAAAAAGAAACACAAAACACAATCTGTAATCGCGAAGCGTGTGTCCGAACAATCTCTTAACGCTAAATTCTTGCCTCAATACCTCAATTGTGTTAAAATTTCTCACTTAAGTTTTCTCACCACGTACTAAAGTATGGTTGTTACACATTGACAACCGCGTCGATAAACCACAAGTATTCGATTTGAAAGTAGCTTTTCTTTCAAATTGCTAATGCCGCATGTTTTGTTGTTGTTTGTTGGTATGTGTTTTTAGAATGTGAAATTAATGTTAATAATTGACAATGGGTTGCTGCTAATTAAAGTAAATGTCACTTTAATTAGCAGCTATTACATGTAATAAATATATTATTATTTATTTGAATTTAAACGCTTAATCATAGAGTCACAATTTTTTCATCATTAATGGATACATGTATGATTAATGTGAAATAAAAAGAGAAGCCTCACAAGTATCGTCTCTCTAAATTATTGATAACGAGCGTAACTGAACACTTGCGTATCAAGCACATATCGTGGTGACGTATTGATTAGGTGATTCGCTAAAGAGCAGCGTGGCCTCAAGGTTACTCCACGCAACACTTTCACCAGCCGCCGCAGTTCATTGCTCTCCGAATTCAGCGTGTCTGTAGTCCCAGGTTCAATCGCTATCAATGGCAAACCGCTCGAACCTTGCACCTTGGAGCTTACCCACCCAAATAACACAAACAAAATTACACTCAAATGCCATGGCAATAGCAGCCACTTCCGAATGGGGCGGAGCGACTTCAAGATGGTATCCGTTGACGTTTACGTTCAATGCCCGTGTCAATGGTACCGAGAAACGTAACGTGGCCCACTTTCTCTTTTAAGCACACGTTGTCTCTTTCTTCATTTCGTATTGTGGGGTCTAGCGAGCGAGATGGTAGTATTTAAGATGTTTCGTTGGGGAAGCTGCATGGGCTCGCTTTCTTCGCCGCACTTGGCATTGGAGGTGTACAAAATCCGGTAACTTTCGTTGGCGGAGAACGACTGTGTGTATTCTGTGGAGTATTAGCGCCGGTCGGCCTGCCGCGCCACGATACAATTAGCCGGTCTTTCATGGTTACGTAACGATTATTTTATCAGTGCGGTAACAGAAAGTATTTGTTGTCCTATGATTGTTTACTATTACTTAGCTATTTAATTGATTGTTGTATTGCATACGTGTTTCTAATTTTGACAAAACATCAGGATTAGGCGTTTTTGTCCAAGCAGATGAATTAGGTACTTAGTATTAATGTTATTCGTTTAATTACTTTACATAATAATAGAATAATAATGAGATAGTAACTTTAGAACTCAAAGAAATATATCTTAGTATTAAAACCGTACGGGCTTTATGATGATCATAACTAACCTTGTATCACTGTTTACCATGGCGGTCGCGGTCAAGCACTAGTTTCTACTATAAAAAAAAAAACTATCCTTTTTCCCCAGCGTAGGGTTAGCCAGATACATATCGCTCACCTAAAAATATATCGGCATGTCTACTTTTTTCATATTTTACAGAAACAAGGAACAAAGGTCTTATAAATATTTGAAATTAATTTACGAGTTAATTTTACCTTCTTTTTTTCTAATTCACGTCTATACTAGTACCCAAAAAAACGGGTTCAGTATCACATTTTTTGCAATTATTACTTGCCAATTTATTACTTGGTGAGCGATATGATGTACAAAGTGCGTACCAGTTGTATCGTAGACCTCGCGTAGCAGACGCCAACACATGGCGTAGCAAACGCGTAGTAGACCCCGCGTGGCAGTGGCGAATGCGCTGCGACACCGGCCGAATCTAGCCCACTGGTTTTAAATACTGGGCTTTTGGCTACATTTTAACGTTGTTAATTTTGTGAATTAAATGTATACGTTTTCGTTTTCTACGTAGTAGTCACATAGACTTGAGGCGGACGCAATGAAAACTGCCATCGTTTATTGCAGTTGTATATTCTCATAATGCGTATGCATCAACACATACAAATTACAAGATGGAGACCAAGACATATCGACTACTTTATTTAATGCTATCTTAAAATGTAACGCTAGTTTAAATACTGATCGTCACGCGTTACAAGCCGAAGCAACATTTTACCTGCTTAAAAAACTTAAATAGTTATGTAAGCCTTAAAATGTTCGTAGTGTCATACAATGTCACCATTATATTCACATTAGGTTACACTCACGTTTGACGAAATTACACGCCAGTCGCGACCTGCATCAGGGTTACACAATCGAAAGTTGATACGAAATGTTAATGTCATTTTGGTAAAAGTTCTTTAAAATTTTGTAACACCATTTTATAAGGTAGACAACATTTAAATTGAAGAAAGGGTTCTAATTTCTAGGTGGTTAAACACTGTTTTATACGACTTCGTTCGCGTGGAGTTAGTTACTTGAACATTTTATTTTAACCCCAAAACACACAGCATACATTTAAAATTCTTGTTATGTGCGCGCCTATTAGTCGCAGCATAATGTTATATAGCTTAGCCTTCCTGGATTAATGGACTATCTCACTATCCAACACAAAAACAATTTTTCAAATCGGTTCAGTAGTTCCTGAGATTAGCGCGTTCAAACAAACAAACAATCTCTTCAGGTTTATATATTAATATTAGTTAGTTTAAGCAATACGTGCAGCTTACATTTTAGTTAATGTTAATTTTACTTTTAAGTGTTTTATAAAGAAATTTTCTTATATTTTTTAATCATCTTCAAAAAGGAGGAGGTTATTCAATTTGACTAAAAAAAAAAACTAATTAGTCCGTCAGTCAGATTTCCAAAAAATACTATTATATTTTTATTCGGATTTTTTGTTTTATCATAACAATAAAAATTGACAAATATAAAAGGCATCAAAGATCAGGAGTGGTGGCTGGTGACGTCACTGGTCGATAAAAAGTGTAGCGTGCAGTGACGTGATACGAGTTTTCAACGCACTGTGTCGTCTTCATTTTTTGTTTATATGAAAAAGAAAAAATACGTGTCTAGTATTTTTTGGAAATCTGACTGACGGACTAATTAGTTTTTTTAGTCAAATACCCTATTCGACCGTATATATGCTTTTTTATGTTTGTTCGCGGATAACTTCTTCTTTTATGAACCGATTTTGATGATTCTGTTTTTGGTGGAAAGAAGATGTCTTCAAGATAGTACCATGATACAAAACAAAAACCAAAGACACTTTGACCATGACATGTATATTCGTTTTTGCCACCGACTTCCGAAACTAGTTATTTTTCACTTGCAGTATTCTCTTTTGGAAGTTTTTTTTAAATGTTCAAGCAACCGGAATAAAAATTTATTCATTAATTAGTTCTTTATGCGGTGTATCTGTTCTAGATATGTCCCTGCGTCGCGTCGGCTCAGACCAGACGTACGACACTGGGCCAAGCTGATAGATACATGACTCGTTTCTAATAGCCTCCCGAAGATCTTAATCGTAAGTTACATGAGTGAAACTGATTCTAATATATACAACGTCGGTTAGTTTAGCCTGAATAGGGAACATGGTAATACAATGTGTATTTGTTAGCACCGAACCTACACTCTAATTACCTAATACGATATTACTATCACTTTGAAGCTTATTGCTATTCCATTGTCGAAAACGTTAATACGCAACGAATATTGTTGAACTGTCAAAATGAAAACCATTGCTACTGATAATCATCATCATCTCAGCGTTAATCCCAGTCGCATTCGTAGCTTTTCAGCTTTGGAGTCTGGGGTCCGCTGTACCAGTCTAACTACTGATTTTGGCTAAACTTCGATATTTTCCGTGAAGCGACTGCCGTCTGCCCTCCATAACCAGAAGGCGATACCGAAGCATTGCAGTTAGACCAATTGTTGGACTTTTGAGGGCTCTAACAGCCCGTAATGACTGCCATTAGATGTTCGTGTGGCAACCTGGACCAACGTGCTTTCCGAGGCACGACCAGACCAGTGCATATATTCATATTCATGCATACAAATATTTGTACTGATATGTGTTACGCATTTACCCTGCTGAATTTTTTCAGTTATTTAATGTGATGTATTTTCATTCAGTTTAATTTTATTTCGAAAATGTGAATAAAAAGTTTTTCAAAATCGAACTCCAAGCATCTAATACAAATAAACTATACATATGTACTATGGAATGGTCAAGGAGTCAGTCAGTTACTTAGAAAGTTGAAGCTAGAAACCGTTTCCAAAATAAGGGCGTTCCTAATATAAAAATATCCAAAGTTATGTTTGTGACTGTACATCATTGGAAATTACGATTAGGTATTAGAATAAACCTAGCATCGTACACTTATAAAGGCAATCAAGTGTCGACGTTATTCTATGCAAAGCCGGTATTTAGCTTCCGTATCTCGAAGAAATTGACCCGGTTTTCTGAGAAGATTGCCTTATTTGCATGAACTTGAAGCAGGTTGTTAAAAAAGTATATAGGCGTCCGCCAGCGGACCACACAATGTAAATGATCCTCGTCTTTAGTTGCCGAGCTATGATTAATGGAGTTTTATGAAAGGCAATTAAAATTAAAGTCTTGTTTATATGTCTATTGTTAGCTGCAAACATTCTTCACTTCCTACGCAGCTTTTCTTTGAAATAAAAGATCGGTGTAAAGTAATTATTGGATTGGAACATTGATTAATCGAGCTATCAAAACAGGAACGCCATTAATATTATACAAACATGTCAAACCGAAGATGTTTTGAAATGGAAAGTAAGTTATCGAAAACAAGTTATATAGATTTACTTACGTACTTCAATGAGGGATTTCCTCCCAATATTTTGGTTTGAGTGAAACCGGAGCTGAAGTGAAATGTGCCTCGGACTTGCTCATAGACTTTTCTCGACAGGTGATACAGACTATCACATAACAGTTGCACATGTGTGCTCAGTGAAATCTTTTATCATTAGAGATTACATTGTCTCTTAGTTAAAACCACGGTTAATACAAATTCGACGTGAAGAAGCATCACTAGGGATGTTTCCTGGGAAAGAAAATGATTCTATATAGTCCGCCATTCAGAAGAAAAATATTGGATACGTATATTTTGTTTTATCAAATCAATAAAAATTAACAAATATAAAAGGCATCAAAGATTAGGAGTGGTGGTTGGTGACGTCACTCGTTGCTAAAAGTGTAGCAAGGAGTGACGTCACACGAGTTTTCAACTCACTATGTCGTCTTAATTTTTTGTTTATATGAAAAAAGAAAAAATACGTGTCTAGTATTTTTTGGAAATCTGACTGATGGACTAATTAGTTTTTTTTAGTCAACTACCCTATTCCTTAATAACTCGCCGTGTAAACTTAAGTAAAGCGAATTAGATGGAAGCTGTCGATGAGATTTCTACAGCACCTGTAGAAATCTTATCATGAAAAGTTAGGTGAACTGAGCTGCACGGTTAGCGCAGTTAATAAGCTATTGAATGCCGCGCTGCGTGTCGGGTTCGATTCCCACACGGAACAAATATTTGTATGACCTACAAGTAGTTGTTCCGGGTCTGGCTGTTTGTGTCGTCATAATCATCATCTCAGCGTTTACCCCAGTCGCATCCGAAACTTTTTCAGCTTGGTCGGAGTCTGGGTCCGCTTTACCAGTAAATGCACCCACGATAAAGGAGAAATTCCTAGTGTGGGCAGCGTTTTTTTTTTAATCATAAAATTAAATGAATGAATATTGTAGTAATCTTCAGAAATATTTGGAATGGCAACTCACTTCACCTAACATGTCAAGATGAGATGGTTACAAATCACACTGCTATACTTCCACTTTGACTCTGTTTGACAGCTCATTCTAAGCTTTCTTCACCTGACTTTTCACGGGAGATTTCAATTGTTTCGTATCCCGCTTCTAGCTCACTTTATAGTTTTCTTTTAAATAATAATAGGTATTAACTAGCTTACCAAGTCCACATTATAGCTCTTTGTTAATTTGTGGAAAATACTGTGGTTATTACTTACATTAATTTTATGTTATATCCCTATGATATTTTATATCCAAATGAAATATCGCCTGTTACGTCTTTAGATCACATAATATTAAGCTACCATGGTCTTCAACGATCAACAAACACTTCTTATGTAAAAAATGGTAATACTTATGTATACCATTTATTCTCAATATACTTAAAACTAAAGTAAATAAACTTTTAAAATTATGTAAATCATCATCATCATTTCAGCGTTAATTCAGTATGCGTCAGTCGCATCCGTAGCTTTTCAGCTTTGGAGTCTGGGGTCCGCTTTACCAGTCTAACTGGTGATTTTGGCTAAACTTCGATATTTTCCGTGAAGCGACTGCCGTCTGACCTCCGCAACCCGAAGGCGATATCTAAGCATTCCAGTTAGATTAATTGTTAGATTTTTGAGGGCTCCAACAACCCGTAACGAGTGCCACTTGATGTTCGTATGGCAACCAGGACCAACGGCTTAACGTGCTTTCCGAGTCACGACCAGACCAGTGCAAATACTCATATTCATGCATACAAATATTTGCACTGTGTGGGGATCGAAATTATATAAATATTAGCCAATAATTAATATCGTTAATGATTTGTATTTCAATGTAGTACGATATATGGTTTTTGTAAACATTAAAATTATTGTTCACAATATTAATATACGAATTTGAATCATTTACGTTCTGCTTTCTTCGTGAGTTTAATGGACTTTCATAATAATTTGTAGATACACTCATCATACCTACTCAGAATGTACTGTTTTTGTAACAGGCACGCATTTAGTTTTATATTCTCAGGGAATTAAAGGGCTCTTTCAGCCTATTTACATTTACAGAAGTGTGTCTGTACCTGCCAGTATATAACTAGTAGTCTACGAACTTTCCTACATTATTGATAAGTGCATGCTGTGATAATCTAATTAATGCTGTACAATGTTAAATGTTAATGCCAATCTAAAACAGATGCGTGTGACCTAGTAAGCGACACAAACCGGTAGTGCTGTATTATCGTTACTAACTCTTTTTATCTATGCTAATATATGCTGCGCGCGTAAACCTATGCCCACTCCGCTGCATTATGGAAATATGTGCAATTATAAACAGGCTTTTTAAATTAGTCTCTTTAGTATACCTGTCAGCCAGGGTTTAGGGATTCTTGAAACTAGAATGGATAAAAAGATTTTAGATTCAGTGATGACATCATTATATTATAATACCCTATTGGCATTGGGTACATTGCAACTTTTATTAAAACTTTTTAAAATGAAGTTCTTATCTGTATCTATCTGTGGCATAAAAGAAACTCATACAGTTGTAATTATAAGAATAATCATAATGAACGCAGCAAACAGAATACAAAGGTTTATCTGTGTGAGTAATCTCCGTAGCCGGAGCCGGAACAAACAGTGGGAAGGAATGATTTATATGGTGCGCCTGCGGTGCGCTGTAAGAGAAAGTCTGAGCACGTTTACAGGCCAAGGACGAGTGCGTCGCTCCCGAACGTTGCGTAACGTCGTGAGATTATTTATTACACGGGCCGGTGCCCGCGCAGCCCCGCGTTTATGACGAAACAATCATGCGCATGACCGGCATGATCATCGAAGGACAATGACTCCAATTTGCTTTTTGACCTATCATCAAAATGCTCAAGGCTACAGCTTTCACCGCCGTGAGAAATTCGATGTTCAAATATGTAGTTGCAGTTTGTCCATGCCTTCTCTAGTCGGTATCTTGCATGACTGTTGAAGTAATTTTAATGATAATAATTAGGGAATATTTTTGATGCGTGAGTTAGTTATTACAATAATTTGATAGGTACTCTGAGAGATGGTTTGTCAAAATGGAGTATGATTTTGTGTAGTACATGTCATCTAAGACTTAACGTTTTTGACAGTTGTCTTAGAATGTACCAACGTATTTACTAAAAGGTTAAGTTTAAAATGCGTAATAAAAATATTATTATATAAACTGTCTTATCTTATTCAATTATCTTATTTATGGTTTGATTATAATACCATACGTGAATCAATCAATGTATTGTGTGTTCTGCAATAACTAGTTTCATCTATCAAAAATCGTTTAAAATCCTATAGTTCCGCATTAATGACTTCTCTGTGAGTTCAAACAAATTATTGTCTCTTCACCATAACATTGATAAATATGAATGTTTTCCAAAACATTTATACTGACAAAATGTCTTTAAAACCTGTTGCTAAGATTCATAATTCCTATTCCCCTTTTGTATGTTTGCCTGCTATCCATAATGCAAGAATAACAATTAAAGAAAAATAAGAAAACAAATTAACTTAAATACAGAACAATTAAATGCCAACATATGTCCTTAATGCACTTTCACTCTCGTTACGCTTGTGCACAAAATGTGCTTACAGAACTTACGTAACGACTCTCGTACTTCGCGCTTGCATAGGTAATTACTTATAGTGAAAGTCGATATATTTCGGTGAGGAATGATCGAGTGAACATAAACTGTAGATCACTTTCTGCTCTTCATAACCATTGCGCAACAGCAGCCGAATTGAAATCATTCAGATTAATGTGTTACATAATTGGTGACACACGCAAAAGTTATTTAAATATTTTCTTTTTTTTTATAGGTCCTTTTCTGTAAGGTTATGTCGGAGAAATTCATAAATATGCAAAGATTAGAAATTGCTGTGAATCTGCATAGGTATTTACAGCGTCAGACTTATTTAAATAAATTATTTAATTATACGTTACAACTGTTATGAAAATTATGTATGCTTACCAAATTATCTTGGTGACATAAATTTGAATGTGACTCAGGTCAGGATAGCCTGAAACAAAAACGTATGTTGTGTTAATACAAAGAAATTACATGTGTTAATCAATAAAGTTAAAATGCTATTTGTATGCTCATCGAGGCGGATTGGATATTAATTGGGTATAATGCTTGCTAACAATAATTGCATAATATGATTGTTAATCGTTACTTGACCATATTGGGTGCTGACACCATTCCTTCAACTTAGCATTGAAAACAATACATTGCCATTGCCAACACGCATCGGGTCAACGTTTTATAAACATAAGATATTGACGCTGGTTCTCTTGTTTATAACCTAAACTAAGTAATTAAAGTTAAGTTCATCTTTTTCTTTTTGTTTCATTAAGAATAAGATAGAAGATAATATTTTAGTTTAATCCTGTCAAATTAAGATATTCCAAAGACATTTTTTTTTTTGTTTTGTTTGTTCCATTTGGAACCGGTTAAGGTCAGAGACCATACTGCCATGTCTTCAGTAATTAATTTTCAACTATCCTATCCTAACTAATCTAACCTAAACCTATCTCCTTTCGTTTCCCACATTAACCGACTCGGAGGAAGATTTGGGACAAAGTCATGATGTGGCCACTATGCTACAATATTTCAATATTCTTTATAAATTATTCACTGAATGTTTAAAAAGACTAAATAATTTAAAAATCCAATGAAAAATGAGCGTGGTACCCATCTTAGCTTTCCCGCCAAAACTCATCTATTCCATAGACATTTTAGACGCGATTATAAACATGGCGATTTTGGTCGTACATCAATTTACATCAGGCGCGAAGTAATTTGACAGGTCTAAACTAATATATTATCTTCTGTCCCAACGAAAAAGATGCACTGTAAGTAGTTAAATTTAGTATAGTTTGTGAACAACGGAATCGGATCCATTGTCTAAGTAGTGTCTTTTGTGTAAACCATTGTTTTTCTATAGGGTGGAAATCTAAATTTCATAGACATGCTAACAAACACATAGGTAGAGAAAAATATCAAAGAAAAGAGATCACAGAAAGACGGAACTTGTTCTATCGCTCACTGAAGTATAAGAAAACTAATGTAGCCCATCTCTTCTGAATTAGTGAAACAGGAGCAATAAATAAACAAAAGACAAAAGCGGCTTTCATTTATTGCTCAAATGAAACAATGCATTATTATAAGGAAGATAAAGTGGCCTATTGTAATAATACCCCATAGCTCTCATTACTCATATTAGTGATGTTATATGATTTCGAAACAAGTTTCTAGACTTGACCAAGCGACGTAACGTTACATTCTAGGCTCAACCATTGTTCTTTTATGATGTCATAACAGACAATAATAATAATTCTATTACCCAAGTATGTTATCTATGTCATGCATTGTATCGCAGTGAAATCGTCCTTGTACAATGTGGTTGCAGACAATAAGTTAATGTAGTTCCTGCCGGGACGTTTACGTAGCTTAGCGCAGCGGGCGCCGGAAATACAGGAAAGTGAAAGCATGTAACGAAGGCACACGGACATTTTGCTGAAAGAGTCGGAGTCACGATAAATATCTTAGCAAAGACAGCAACTGTTCGTTTTTATTGTTATGTTTGTTAGTAATGCTATTTGTACATAGTTTTAACACATTTATACATGGAACTAATTAAATATTAATTAGTAAGATGAAGCATATTTTTATAATACCTTCTACAGTCCTCTAATTGGTGTATTGTGTTCTACCCCCGACCCTTTTGAATCAGTTAAAGATTATTAAAATTATGTTTACAGGTGCATCAATGCCTACTCATTTAAATATCATTTTAAAGATTAAGAGTAACATATACAGCAGCAATTTTACTGACTGCATAATTCATATATTATCGGTCCACACTCATATGTTACAGATATTACAAATAACGTTCGCGACGTTGTTAGACAAGTCGAACTATGTGGAGTGATCGTGGGATGGATGTGGTCTGCAACTACTCGTAAATACAAGATGAAAGTGGTGAAATCTTTAGACGGCCCGCGAGAAATCGCCGCCGTAATAAATAATGCACTAGTTCAATCTCGCAGGCCCTTACACCGAGCGACTGGTTCCAACACACTCGTAATTCGACAAGAAATATTGACAGTACCCGTTTAGGTGCAGCCGAATATAGTTAAGTACCTTTCTATTTAGATGATTGCCGGAAGATTCAAGCTATTAGATTAATATATTCGATAAACCTTACTAACGATGATACGTAAGATTTAGAAAATTAATGATGACTCAATATAAGAGACCAAATTACTGTTGTTGAGGATTTCACTTTTCAATTCAAGAATTTGTACTGTTGATACTTGTTATCAGATAATATTAGATAATGATTTAGGTAAGCAATCTAATGAGACTTGCGTGAACTGTGAGAAAAGACAAGAAACACGAGAGAGAGACACTTCATCTGCGTTTTCTTCTAAGTTCCCTTTCCATATACCAATTCACAAGAGAAACATTTTCACAGCGAACTTAACCGTTCGGAAGACATACATAGGTGTGAAGGTGTGTGTATTTTCAAAAATCTAAAGAAATCAATATCTACAGAAAATATAAAAAACTAGCGGCCGCCAGCGACTTCGTTAGACTTCGTTCGCGTGGAGTTAGTTATGCTCCACCCCTATTGGTCGCAGCGTGATGTTATATACCCTAAAGCCTCCCTGGATTAATGGGCTATCCAAAACAAAAAGAATTTTTCAAATCGGACCAGTAGTTCCTGAGATTAGCGCGTTCAAATGAACAAATAATCAAACTCTTCAGCTTTATATATTAGTGTAGAGTATAGATATATTTATTGTCCAGGTAATACAATTTCACAGTCCACATTCACAGTTTAAGAGTAAGTTAAGGCGACATGAGTGGCTTAAAGTGTTAGTTACAGCTAGGTTACAATATTTACTAGTGAGCCCCAAACTAGACAGTTGTATTTTGTTGTTTGTTCGTCTGTATTTTGGGGCTCAGAGTACAAACTCTAGAGTGGAGACTAGAATAGCGATATCAGATATGATATCTTTGTGAGTATGTGATGAATGTCTGGTGAGGGTGTGTGTGTAAAGGTGTGCGTTTGTTCAATTGGTAGGTACATAGGTCTGTGTAGGTATAAACATGTTTCAGTTTCCATTAAGAGCTGTCATGTTACTTTAAAGCTGATTGTAATCTCTTTATTAATGTCCATTTTAATTACAAATGTGATATGAATTGATGTAGCTGAATGTGACTACTGTCTGACATTAATAGTGTCGCTGTCCACGGTCCTTAACAACCGGATTTATTGGACTGGAAGATGTTAGTGTAGTTCGGAAATGGATTTTATCTCCCTTGTAATAAGAGTGTGTGAGGTTCATTTCTGTCTTGGAGCACCTTTCCGTGGCGCCTGTTATGTTTCCACCACATCCGCTGCGGCGCTGTCTCGCCAACCAAACTCATTTGCCGTGACACAAAATCTCACGTCATAATTGGAGCACAATAATTTGATATACTTTCTCCGATCTAACGTTTAAATAATTCATAAAAATTCAAACATTCTACACGCGTATATTCATGCATGAGCTTAATTAATACTTTCAGTTTCTTCTTGAAAATTAAAATACTTAAAAGAACAAAGCGGAACTAGTTTGGCAGTTTCTATTTAATAAGTAACAGCCTGCAGGTGGAAAGGTAGTGAAAATTGTTATAACATTGTTATATACTTGCCAATTAATAATAAAAAGTTTACTCATCAAAACATTTTCTGACTTCCACTATCTATAAAACGTTACCTTACTGTTTATTTTTAGAGTTACGGGTTTTATAGTCCAATTAATTACTTAAACCTACTAATATGTGAATCGATTTATGACTGAATAATATTTATTTTAAGTGACAGTTTTTATGAGTTTACCAAAATGCTAGTTAATGATAACACCCGTAAATAGTAGTCTGCATTTCAAAGATTTTACTATCCCGAATATAGATAAATGGTGAACACGAAACTGGTTTTCTCACTCGACTGGTAAATAGAGCTGTCACTACAGACGTGAAGGGAAAACTTTCAAGTGTCCCTCCTAATCACTGTTAGAAGTACATAACAAAAGTGAAATCTGTTGAATTTCCTTGCTGCGCCGGCGCAGCGGCCGGCCGCAGATTGGGAGCGCATAGGGGCGCTATCGCCACTCTCGTTGTATCAAACATACGGGCCTGTTTTGTCACTCTGGTTATTACATGCGTACATTACATTGTTAGCCCGCTAATAAGATATGGTGGCGCTTTCTAATGATAAATCGCTGTTATTATGAAATGCTTCCGATAATTAAATAATTAGCTTCGATTCCAAGACAGAAATGTATATTTATGATTATAGCCATGCCTGCAATTTGTTACACATCAAATTACACTTGCGAATTTGAATTGAATAGCTTTTTAAATGCGAATATCTAAGCGTGTATCTATAGTAATGAGCGTTTAATCGACGCCTCGGGGGGACACTCAGATCGATCAAAACAATCAGTGGAAAGCTGTCTTAGCTGACCACTGTACGCATAACCGCATTCCTCGTGAGCCTCATCAGACGACAAAAAGAAAAAAATTACGTCAGCCAGGTTTATCACAGATGTTAGACCGGAGATTAGATATATAATTCTCTTACTTTAATAATGAATTCAGATGATAAAATTAGCCGCTCCAGTTATAACGATGACATTAGTTTTTTTGGTATAACTACATTACAAACTAGTGCTTGACTGCAATCCCGCCTGATGGTAACGGGATGGAATCGTTGATAGTAAAGCGCGCTAGTTTATTAATAGCCTATTCACTCGAGCCTTGAAAACGCTTAAGTTGTAGTCTGACGGAAACACCGCCGCTGGCAAATTGTTCCAGTACTTCGATGTGAGAGGCGGCGAAGCACTTCGTTCGGATCGTGGTGGTGTCAACAACGTAATTTTTGATTATTCATATTAGGCTGAGAATCAGCACTTATTGAACGTTAATATAACATAAGACAGTTCCCCCAAACGCGGGCGTTTGCGGGAGCACTAGGACGTGGCAAAGGGCGGGCCCTTTGCCACTTCCTCGCTGTACATTAGGGTAAATTAGATTAAATTGTTGTAGATATTTATCAAGAGTCTGAAGATAAGGACGAATGCTCATAGGTGAGACATGGCAGGCTTGTGTATCAGGAAAAGTTGTTTTATTCTCCACTTACGAATAGTTTATCAATAAAAAGTAAGTATACCTAATATAATAAAAAGTGTTTTAAAAAAAAGCTTTTTTTTATTTCAGCCGTTTGAATGCCGTTAGGTTTTGTGAAAAAAAACACAGATAGAGCGATCCATTCATCTTAATGGGTGGCTACATCTATAAAACAGAAGTAATGTAGCATTTAAAACTAATCTAGCTCAATTTGTAAAGTTCTGAATAGCTTACACAGTTAGTTTCTCGTCTAAGATATCAATTATTATTTTATAATCCATTTCATATTCCTGATGCTAAACTAGTAACCTAAATACCTATCAAAATCAAAGCAGTACATGTTACTAATAAATAAATGGTTGGCGCGTAAATAGTTTGACCCAGTTAGCGCGAACAAGGTGGTGTTGACTCATTTCCCAGGCAAAAGAAAAGAGCTCTACTTGTATATGTGTCTCATTGGAACAATACCGGAGCAGATCTTGTTCCTACGTAACACGCAAAACTACAAACACAGTGTTTTTATTTGTAACTAGCGGCCGCCAGCGACTTTGTTCGCGTGGTGTGTGTTATGCTCCGCTCCTATTAGTCATAGCGTGATGTTATATAGCCTAAAGCCTTCCTTGATTAATGGGCTATCCAACGCAAATTTTTCAAATCGGACCAGTAGTTCCTGAGATTAGCGCGTTCAAACAAAATCTTCAGCTTTATATATTAGTATAGAGTATAGATGTATTATCTGTTCGAGTAACATCGAAAATTTTTTGGACCATATGACAAGGATTTCTAGTGGGAGTACCATCTTAAAAAAAAAAAATATCTTGATACTAACATCTTCGCCTTGCTTACAGATTTTTTGTCCGAAATACATGTTTTCTTTTTAAACTAATATCAATAATAAAGCCGCAGAGGTTTCTTTTCTGTTTGTATGTTAAATTTTCATGTCAATGAATGGATTTCGATTAGGTAAGGAGATACGCTACTTCTTTCCCGATAGACATTCCAGAGGCGGACGAAGCCGCATGTATGCATACTCGTATATATATTGTTTTGCTTTGCTGGTATTCTGGCGTGGTAGTTGGCATATTTTCAATAATTTCATTGTTGTTATATTTTCTTGTGTTCATCACTATACATAGTATTGTATAAAGTCATGTGTTTTTTAAATGAACAGACAGCTGTGCTGCTGGGGAGTTTCTTCCGCCACTTCTTCTTCCCAGCGAAAGCACTAGGAAGTGTCGATGGGTGGGCGTTTTGGGGGACTGTCTTATGTAATATTGACGTTCAAAAAGTGCTGATTCTCAGCCTAATTTGAATAAATGACTTTTGATTTTGATTTTGTAAAAGCTATTTTTAAAGGAAAGTTAAAACAGAAAAGCCCGTTTTCCTAAGGTTACATAATTGTGATATATAATAGTTTGATGATGATAGTTTCCAGATCCATTCAATAACCAGGTATAAAAAAGAACCAGTTATTATTTAAAAAAGCGCAATGTTTTTATACATTTATTGTTAGCATTTTTATGGCGACTTGCATCAAACGGTGCAGCTCGAAAGCTTTATCGGATTTCAAGAAATACTTTCGAGTTACTGTTACATGTTATATTCATAACTTTCTTATCTCTACAGAAAAAGAAAATCTCCAGAAATCCATAAACACGTCTGAGCTGGATAAAAATCAGGTGAACTTGTGCAATATTTTTCACCGTTCCCAATCCATGCGTAAGTGCAATTACAAGGAGTTTATGGGTGACAGTGGCGATGGAGCAGAACCGGCCTTGAGCTAACTAACCTGTTTTCTTTGCTACTACAGATTTAAGCACACTCTTCTCCGTTGCTCTAGTTATTTGACCTAAAATTGAACGTCTAATTTCCCTTAATCGTAGCAATGACGTGACGTGTCGTTTGATATCTAAGTGAAGAAACACGGGTTATGTTTTAGTCAGTAAAAGTCTGACACACCATTCAGTCATTTGATGATTTCCCATTTAAAACAAAAAAGACGTCTCTATTGAAGTACCTACCTACATATTTCCATCACAAAGCGACAATGACGATTATGACGTGTTCCGAAACATGTTCGCTTCAATCAACTTTCAACAAGAGCGCAACAATAGATATAGAAGGCGGCCAGCATTACGCAGCAGTTATTAATAATAAGTGTACTATTAAAACATTGATCAGGTGTTACTATCGAGACGAGCGTCGAGGAGTGCCCGTTGATGTGACACAGTGACTCGCTTTCGCGGCGCGCACGCTGCCTGTGCCCGCGCCGCCTGCGCCCGCTAAGTTGTATACCGCAGTATCTAAGCTCGCGTAATTACACATATGTCTCATACTTCCTTTACGCATCTCAAAAAAGTAAACTTCATTCAACCAATGTCATCTATGAGACCTTAATTAATTACGTAAATTGTGAGTACGTTTGATAAGCGTGTTGTTTTACAGTACGGCTGATAAAAACGTACTTTTCATTTTTAACTCATCCTTTTTAGATTTTCATTCTTTAGAAAGGCAGAAAAGTTTTATATATACATGTAGTTGTGCTGTACAATATCGTGTACGTGCATACAAAACATTTTTAGCTGTTTCTCTAAAATAAGTTTAGCTTTTATATTTTATGAAAACTCATCAAGGACGTGTATGTTTATTTCTGATTATATACTTGCATTCCGCATCAGCGCATCTTATTTTTAGTCCAACTTTTTCGAGATTTAAGTCGTCTTGACGGAAATTAAAACTGGACATGCTCATTAACGCTTTCACTCTGATGTTTCCGTTACATTCGAACACTATCTGTTAAACGTGGATCCTATACTCTGAAAGTGAAAGTGTCCATTAAATTATTAATTAAAAATAATTAAATGATATATGTATAATATCAAGTCATTTCCCTAAACGAACAGAATTTCTAATGTGAAAATAAAATATCGTGACGAATAAATTATACTCGAAATTACCTAAAACATAAAAGTTATGGCTGTTACGCAACATGACGTGACATTTGTTGCACAAAATGACTATTTTTAACCCACATTCTAGAAAGCTTCATTCGTTAAATATTATTACGTGGACTGCGACAATCTGGGAAACGAATGGATAGTAGAAATGTTGAGGTAGTCGCTCTCATATATCTCATTTGTGTTAGATGATAAAATAAATTATTTCGTAACAAATGAATTCAAAGAAAAGCTTTAAAATTGCTTTAAAAATCGGTTTTAGAATTTTAGTCGGTTTTGTGACAAACAATTTTATTGTGTTAATCATATATAGGTATTATTAAGAGCTGCGGTGGCCACGCGGTATCGGTCGCGATGTACAAGTTCGTAGGTTTGAACCCCAACCGGCAATATACTTTGTCTAATTTTTTTCATCACCACTGCTCTCAAAACTGTGAAGGAAACATCATTAGAAAACTGGCGTCTCCTAGAGGTTAAACTTCAAAGACCTGTGATCTACCAACCCACCCTGGACCAGTTTGGTAGATTTTATATTTTATGAAAACCATTCCTTCACACCTGCCTGCGGTCTGCATCTCAGGAGTGTGAAAAATATAGGACGATTATGTATATATATGTATGTTATATATTAAACAAACTAATTTTAATATCATTTATACTGAAAATATCTA
This sequence comes from Sesamia inferens, assembly GCA_037179545.1. Lineage (NCBI taxonomy): Eukaryota > Metazoa > Arthropoda > Insecta > Lepidoptera > Noctuidae > Sesamia > Sesamia inferens. The sequence continues at coordinate 23,752,124 of CM073923.1, forward strand.
AAGCTGTAAGTAAATATCTAAAGCTCTAAAGATGTGGTCGGGGAGCGTTTAAAAAATCATATAGATTGATCTTTGATATTAAGATGAGGATGTTCCTTCAACTGACTAAGTCTAATAACTTAGTTTTACATTTGCGACATGTAAGTTTCACAACACAGTACTCAACAATCCCTGGAGATGGCAAGGTAACGTGACGCAAACCACTCACTTACAAAATCTAAATGCATTCGAACAATGGAATGGCAAGTCCTACTGTGTGTCGACGAATTTCGCAATGGCATGGCCTGAACAACAATAATAACCGCGAAGACTCGTGTCGCATCCGCTGTTCCAAAGATAAGGGTAATTCGAACCGTGTTTCAGCTTTAATAACCAAGAAGATACGCAGACGTCCATAAACTGAGCTCTAGTAGATTATTTTAACTACTTCAACGTAAAAAAGAAATCTAGAGAATGTAACCATTAACTTGTGTCATATCCGTGTGAGCGTGTCTAATGTAACCGACGTTTATAAAATGTATTCGTTAAGATAACATCTATCTCATATCAACAGGACTCGTTCTTCCAACTTTTTATGATCTAAATGTTAAACTCTTTACACCTAAACGTAGATAATATCGTTAATTTTTTTAATTAGGTGTAAATAGATACAAGCTTAATGAGCTCAAACTATGGATTTTTAATTAAGATTAAATTTTCCGAGAACTTTTTTATTGGATAATGTCTTAGTTTTAAACCAATTAGGATACCATATTTAAAGCGGTTACAGCCCAAATGTAATATTAACTAGGTATGTGGTACGTATCAGCAGAAAACAGATGCACATACATTGCAATTGAAGCTCGATAGAAACCTATAAACATGAAAGTTAACTTAGATGTTAGTATTAACGTGAACGAGGAACCCCCGCGGGTATGAGAAGTATAAAATGCGAGCTGTGTGACGCGTGACCTACTTTCCACTAGCCGGCTTCACCATATGTCGCAGTACTGGATAGCTCTTAGTACTGCCAAAATAAAGAGTAAAATGCCATGTACAATGAAATTACTTTTAAAAAAACGTCAGCTGCGTACAGAAAAATCGTTAAACACAACACATGCAAATTAAGTTTGTTCAAATATTCGCGATATGCGAAGAGATTATTTCAACGAGTGCGAGTGAAAGTAAAAATTATGCAACTTTCTACAACTGAATATTATTGTTCAGAGATAACAAAAAATACGCATTATTTAGCGTATTGTAGGCGCGGGTTACGGCGTAGCAGCAGACGTTACGGCGTAGCAAGCATGTGCGGGTGACAAAAGCCGAGACAAAATAGATGTCGATTTTCAGGTGTATTTGTTTGGAAAATGTGTCGAAATTTTAAACTTAAAACCTCTGTTTGATAACATCAACTTATTGTGAAAAGTATTTTCTTTTTTCATTAATCAAAGATTTGAGATAAGGCTGATGTGATAATATTTATAACTATTTGTAAATTTCACTGCAATTGCAGCTAATAATGCATATGTAGCAAATATGCATGAAATATTCGACTGTTGAACGTAAAATCACTGCTATATATTCAAAGTTTCATCCACCACGTGAAGGTAACATTTAACTTTTCCATTATATCACTTCCACACAATTTTCAAACACATTATAATCCTTCGCTAGAAACCAACCACCACAAAATCCTGTACCTTTTCAGGTGAGCGCAAAATGAGGTTCCAGATCGAAGAAACAGTTTCAGGATAACACAGGCAGCTACCGATCACTGTTCCAGAGTTCACAATCACTGTCACAGTCTGGGGTTAGTTCACTTTCGATTTCGCGGCGCGTGTGCACTGCGCGCGCGCTCGTGCTCTGTCCGTCTGCTCGCACTGGTCGCGGCGGCCGCACTCCAAGCCGTTTTATACGCGTGAAAGTTCCGCGCCTGCGCAGAGCTGACTATCCCGGATCAGACCGATCTGACGTCCATTTAGATTTTGAAATCCTTTGATGACGCCATTGATGTTATTGCGGGTGACGGATGATGACTGTGCCTTCGTTATGAAAGAGTTATATTTTGGTGATGTCCAATTTGGTCCACGAGGACTTTTTTAGTATTTGAAGGACGTTTGTTATCATGATCATCAAATAATAGTCATGGATCGAATATGGCACCATTTTAAACAGGATCTAAATAACATTTGCTTTCCTGTGCAGTATTCCCACACACACGGGTGTTGTAGTCCAGAATGGTGATTTTGGTGTGTCTGACCGTGAAAAAGTAGTGCAAAGAGCTGTAGTTAACGACAGGTCCTTTTAAGCTCACTTCACCTAACTTTTATTGATGGGAATTTTCTCAGAGTCGATCGGCTGATCCGTTGATGTTACTACTCGCTGCATAAATGAGCACATAGTTATGATAGTTGAATTATGTCATAATCCGTAACTCGAAGCAAAAGAAAGAAAATATGTCCTGTAATTACACAGACACTAATACATGTGTGTGTAATTTCAGGACATATTTTTAGTGAGCTGGTTATTCAATCTTCAAATAACTTTATTATAAGAATTACTTCTGAAACTTTTATAGTTATTTCAAACAAACATGATCAGACATCAATTTCATTCCTGGATATTAGTATAGTTACGGCTGGCGATGGAAAACCAAAAAAGAAGATTTTATCAACTTTAATTTAAACGTTTAATTATTGGTTTATCTGTAAAAACTTCTTATTATAACACACATCAATCCCCAAAGTCGTGGTGGCCTAGTGGTTAAAACACCAGCCTCTCAAATATGAGTGTGTGGGTTCGATTCCAGGACAGGCGGAATGTAACTTGTATTTAACCAATGTAACTTTTCTAAAGTTATATGTAATTTCTAAGTATATCTTGGACACCAGTGACTGAAGGTGAAGGAAAACATCTTGAGGATACCTGGACTTTATAAGTCTGAAATCGTCAACCCGCATTGAGCAAGCGTGGTGATTACGCTCAATCCTTCTCTATATGAGAGGAGCCCTGTGCCCAGGAGTGGGACGATAAAAGTTTGATGATGATGATGACAATGAATCCTCACAGGTCAAAATTATTAAATCGTGTGAAAATATTTTTTAAATAACATTACGTTGCTCAGTAAATAAACAGTTGACGAGACATTTGAAGTTTGACACAATTCAATCAATTTGACCACACGATTGGTGCAGTGGTTGAGTGATCGACTATTGCGCTGCGTGTCGCGGGTTCGATTGCCGCACGGAACAAATATTTGTATCGCCTACAGGTAGTTGGTCTAGGTCTAGCTGTTTGTGTATGTGAGATTAAATGTTTGTGAACGCACCCCCAATACAGGAGTAAATTCTAGTGTGAGGCAACGTTTTTATTAAAAACTAAAGACTAGTCCATGTCCAATTGTCCTCTTGAAGAACTAAGTGCGGAAACCAAACCCGTAACATATAAATAAACATATACGGACAAATCACACGGATTGAGCAAGCCCCAAAGTAAGTTCGAGCCTTGTATTATGGGATACTAACTCAACGATACTATATTTATAATAGATACATATATAGATAAACATCCAAGTCCCAGGCCAATCAGGAAAAGATCGTTTTCCATCATGACCTGGCCGGGGATCGAACCCGGGGCCTCCACGTCGCAGGCAGGCGTGTTGACCGCTGCGCCACGGAGTAGAACTTAGTATATGTAGAACTTCCCATTAAATTCCTTCCCATTGACTATCTTGTACAGCCTATCTATACAAATCAGAATAATTTTTCTATCAAGTGAATAATTTTTGTGTCAAGCCAATACAGTACATACAAAGTAATCAAACCTGCTTTCTGCCTTCATTCATACTTTTAGTTTATTTTTAGCAATTTCTGTACGATCTCTAGAAACTTTAAATGTAAGTTATTACAGAAACATCATTTTAATCCGTAACAAAAACTAATATCCGTGAAGTATCAATTTAGAATCGCGCAAAAAGTTAAAATAAAATCGACATCAAAACGCCGTACAAAAGACTTCAACGCAAAACAAATCGAAATTATGTACCATTTTAAGAAATTGAGTTTAAATTTGAAACTGGTGCAATATTACCGAAACATGTTTATTGAAAAAAATAACAAACCATAAATAGCTTTATTTTTGTAATTTTTCGTACAAATTAATATCATGTTAATATAACGAGTTTCATATATGTATGTAGATAGGACGCCATAGTCATTTACAAAATTATTCCGGTGTCTGCTCTGCATATGGAATAAACAGAGCATATTATTTCAATTATCATCATCAACCTTTTTATCGTCCCACTGCTAGGCACAGGTCTCCGGGTTGGCGATTTCAGACTTAAAGTCCAGGTTCTCTCAAAATGTTTCCCTTCACCTTATAATCAGACTTTGAAAAGTTACATTGGTACTTGCCAGGCCTGGAATCGAAGCCGCACACTCATACTTGAGAGGCTGGTGTTTTAACCACCAGGCCACCACGACTTCAACTTCACCAAATCTTCATATTTCAATTATAACGTTTAATTATTTTGTATTAATCACTTTTAAAACTAGTAGATGTAGTCCTTAAAGTGTAAGGGTAGTAAGTAAAGTAAGGGATTTTAAAATTTTATACTCAATATTTTGCAAATAAAAGATCTTTCCAAAAGGATCATCTGTACGCAAAATACGCGCGGTGTCGTGAATTGCGGACACCAGTATATTAGCATCCATTACCTACCTATGCAAATAATCAAAAAAGAGAAGGGAAGCGATAATATCTTAGTTAACTAAAAAAAAATAATTAGTCCGTCAGTCCGATTTCCAAAAAATACTAGACACGTATTTTTTCTTTTTTCACATACACAAAAAATGAAGATGAAGCAGTGCGTTGAAAACTCGTGTGACGTCACTGCCCGCTACACTTTTTAGAGAGCAGTGACGTCACCAGCCACCACTTCTGATCTTTGATGCCTTTTATATGTGTACAAAATAAAATATGCGTATCCAATATTTTTCTATAATCTGAATGACGGACTAATTAGTTTTTTTAGTCAAATACCTTATTCTCTTTTTCATAACCTAAACTAAAAAGTTCACTTCATATTATTCTTCCTTTTTCATTAAGAAAAGAACTCAACATAAATATTAGTTAATACTGTCAAATTAGTCAGCGCCTGACGTAAATTGACATACTTTAAGGCACCAAGATTTTAATCACGCTTAAACTGTCTATGTACGTATACCAGCCACATTTGCGCTAGCGCTGAATAGTGCCACCTGGCTACTTTGGAATCAGTGGAGAGGTGTGCAAAGAGGCTAATTGGCGACCCAGATTTAGCTCAAAACGGTCTCCAAAGCCTGGAGCACAGGCGTAGAGTAGTCAGGGTATCGGTGTTCTATAGAATGTGTTCTGGAGTGTGTGCGAGGGAATTGCATGATTTAATTCCCTCATCTCCTTTTCATCATCGTACGACCCGTCGTACGGCAAGTTACCACCATGTTTATTTGTTGGGATGGGAAATCATCAAATGACTTCTCCCGCTCTGGGCGGAGCGAAAGGGCGTGTCAGACTTTCACTGACTAAAACCCACCCACACGGGTGGATTTTAGTCAGTAAAAGTCTTCACTTGCCTGTGCGACGGCCAGGGCCACGGTTTCTTGTTTATCCTATCGGCACCATTGGCCCCGAATCCTTATTGACTAACTAAATTAAATATAAGTTCAGGGCATCTCTTTCTTTATATTTCATTAAGAAAAGAACATAACAATAGCCAGTATTTTGACTAAGAGCGGTGTTTTACAGTCGAACCTTTAAATGGAACCAAGGGAAAAGAGAGATGAATACGCTTTTCATCTCTCCGTGGTAGGTAGTCTGCGGTGATTGATCATACAATAAATATATACATACATAAAGTATATCATACTTCTACCTCTATAAGTATGATGCCCAGGGTGTAAAATTCAGTCGTCCTCCATAGAAAAGGGAGGATCATCCGACCAGACGGGTGTTATATCTGGCGGGCACTTGCCCAATGGTTGATCTTGAGAAATTGAATGTATGCTAGTCTTGTCTCATTACCCTTCACTGTGGCCAAGATACCTTTAGCCATCTCTGATCAGTCCTGTGAGACTGCTGGACTGGCAGTGAGTTTACCCTTCACCCTTACCTGGAAATCCTACCCACTATCCGTCCGTTACCTTAGGTCTCTTGGAGCAGACATCCCGCACTTATTTATATATTTATTTATTACATACTATATGGTAAGTCAGGCTGTCGGCCTTATAGGACTTAGGGTCGTAGAGACTGTAGGGCTTATAGGTCTTAGTTTAGGTTCTCTCTGCGGCAAGCACCAACCCATGCCAAAAAACAGCGCAACCTACAAAAAAAAAGGGATTTGATTAATATTTTTTTTAAATAATTTAATGACTGTATTTTGCGATTTCGTAAACTGAATACTAAAGAATCTGATTGTCGTTTTAAGAAAGCATTTAGTTTTGGGTATTGACTTATATCCACGTTGTTTCTTATTTTCAGCATACTTTTTATCATCGAAAATCTCGACCATAATGTAGAAGGTTTTAATTTTGCTGACAGTTCGGAGTAATATGCCAACATAACATTTTCTGAAAATCTATTTGCCTTTTTCCAAAGACATTAAAATTATATTTACAATAGACAGGACATCACGAACAAAATTGTAAGCCAATACTTTTGTCGACTTGGTTAAAAGTCGCTCAGTCTAGTGTCCGCGTCAAGACGTAACATGTGTCCACCAAGAATAAACATTTTCTAAGGAAATATGCCCTGTTGCGCTTTGCGTTACTGTACATCTCGTTATGGTAAAATGACTGGACCTAACTACGGAATGTTTTTGTATGAATTATTTATATTTAGTCTGTAATTAAAATTTTAAAAAATTCTTAAATAGTTCTAGAAACTTTTTTATTATTGTAATAAGCGCCCTCTATTGTTGAATAGTTTTACTATTTTCATGTAGAGATGTAGTAATGTTGTTTATCGATTTAGTTATCGATAATACTTATTAAGTTGAAAACATATAGCTATATTTTATTGACATTTAAAATATAGCTAAATAAACTTAAAATATTACTATATTTCAAGTTTATTTATTAGTAACTCTATTTGAACATGATCTTAATATTAATGAACAAAATTGAATAGGTTTTATGTTATTTTAGGTTTTCGAATAAAAATTATGTTGTACGGGAAAAGTGTATACGATTTGTCCAGATAGACCGTAGAGAAGAAAATTGGCTTCCGTCTACTTCGTCGAAATTATGCTCAAAGCATTTTAAAAGTGAAGATATCTACTTTTTAAAGAAAGAAGATTTGTCGATCAAATTAAAAAAAAAAAAGGATCGGTACCTTGTACTAGTAATGAATTAGTAAGTTTTTAATTTCAGAACTTTTCCACTTAGTCGTAAAAATTGGGATAATATTTATGGTTAAGTGGATAAGTACATAAATTAGATAACTTATTTATAATGAAATATATTTATAAAATATGTAGGTACGTACATATTTTACACTGATTTTACACTGATACATTCTTACAATGATTGCAAGCTACTTTGTGATTTTTAAGATTCCGTACCTAAAAGGTAAAACGAACCCTATTCATGGGACTTCACTATTCGTCTGTCCCTCTGTCACCAGGCTGTATCTCATGAACCGTAATAGCTAGACAGTTGAAATTTCTAGAAATTATGTTAGTTTTTCTGTTGCCGCTATGACAAGCGCTAAAAATAAAAAAAATAAAATATTATTTATTTTAAATAAAATATTTTCCCATACAACAAACATGATTTTTTGCTCCATATTAATAACAGAAACAGATAGACGCTTAAAAGGTTCACAGAATATTTGGTTATATATTCAAATTAAAAATAAAATAAATATTGAAGGCTCCCATTTTAAAAGATAATTATGAATGGTACGGAACTAGTTCGCCAGATCTTGCTCCAGCAGACTACCATTTTCGTCGTGATTTGGACAATTAATTCACACATTAGACAGTTCTGCTTTCACACAGTTTGTGCAATCTAGATCCTCAGAATTCTATCGCAAAGGTATAAACGACTTTCCTATTAGAAGGCAGCAATGTATACATAATACTGGTAACTATATTGATTAAATGTGTTAATTAAAAATGAAAAAATAAACAATTATTTAGATTTTCAGTATTAATCGGTAAATTTAAACTTTAACGCCCGTTATATTAAAAGATTTATATAAATAGAAACTTGTAAACATTGAACATATCTATAATTTTTCTGCTACGTAATTTTTTGTTTCAAGCTATCATAATACGAATAAACATCGTCGTAGTAACTTCTTTGAATATTATCGATAATTTTATATCGAAATGATACAAGCCCTACCACAGTTTTTTGCATTGCCATTTAAAAATATTTGCAAACAAACGTGTAGAAAAGAATCATTTTGGTAAAAACGAAATGCAAACAAAAATTTCAAAACAAAATGCGCTTTATGACCTAAAAAGTCTATTATAGTAAAAAATCGCAATAAACTGAGTATTAAAATAATTCGTAAGCATAACACATCTAAAATGCCAATAGACGGTGTCACGGAAAATGCATAGTAGCTAATAAAATTCTAAAACAGTTTTTGATCTCTGTACAAGACAAGTTTCACTTAATTTGTTTACTTTTCCATATTTATTTACCCGATTTGAACTATACTAGGGTATTAAATCGGATCTGGCAACATAGACCACACTGGCCACCTACCGCGCAATAGCTGAATATATTTTATGTAAACTTATTTCAGTTTTACTATTTGATGTCTCCAATGGTCGATCTAATTTTGCTACATTGTACTAGATGGCGGAACTGGGCCATGGGATCACAGTTTTTCTATGCGATTTTGACACATTGCCCACTCTATTTATCTTAAATCTCTTTGCCTTTTTCTCTTCTCTCCACGCAATAAATTCGTTGTATATAGATATGTAGCGACTTTTTGACTTTTCCGGTAAAATGTTCTCCGAAGCATTTTGTGCAATTATACTGAGTTCCGGTGGTGTTAATTCAAATAAAATATCGTCGAAATTACTCATTTTGTGCAACAAACAACTAAACTCGCAAAGAAAATTTTTGAAAAATGGCGCAAACCGTAAAAGAATATAAGCAGAGATTTTTTTTTCTTCACCCATTCGATTAGGCAAAGGGAACTATGCCCATACAGCCATGTCTTCAGTAGAATTTTTTTATTGATATGAAATGAAAATGAAATGAGATGAAATTAAATAAAACTTTTTTTTTTTTTTGACGCTGTGGGAATGCATTTACGCACCATACCCCGAAGGGCGTGTGTGGGACTCGCCCAGCAGAAGCCGGGAATACCCACTAAACCCAACAGCGGCACACCGACATCGCCTTAGTGGCGGGGTCATGGGAAATGGCAGAGCCTTTCAACCAATCCCCCGCCGGCGATTCCCGCCAGAAGGCGGGCCCACAGTGGGCCCTCCATAGGGAGGGGCCCGGCTGGGTACGTCTTCGTGTGCGAGAAGACGCAGCAGCCAAGGGTTTTTTAGCGAGGTGTCCTTCCTCTTAGCCCCACTCGTTTGCCCGGAAGCAAACGGGGCCCCCAGCTCCTCTCAATGAGGAGACCGGGTTGCCCGACGGTGACCCGGAGTTCGGGTCACGTCAGCCACCTGGAGTGGTGGCCGACCCGCGGCCCGTTACCGCCGAAGCGGTCCCCACTTCTGGTTTTGGTCCGCGCCGGTAAACTGGTAACCCCCATATCTGGGGGCCGTTCCCCTATCCGCCACCTGGGGACGCGTCCGATGGCAGGCCAGAAACTGCACACGGAAAATTAAATAAAACCTAACCTAACTCATTGAATTAAATCATTAAATCTGATATTGAAACAAATTAGTAGCTTCTATTTATTTTGCACGGAACAAAAGGGTTTTCGTAAGAACACTTCGATTAATATGGCACTTTTTGACTTGCTAGCTAATATAATGCCGTCAGTAGACAGAAGAAATCCAGTCTGTGCAATTTATACAGACATGACTAAAGCTTTTGACTACGTAGATCATAAGATTTTGTTGTGCAAATTAAATAGTTATGGTATAAGAGGAAACATTTTAGAGTTAATAAAATCTTATCTGAGCAATAGGATACAATATACGGAAATTTCTAAGATATGCCCTAAAACTAAATTAGAAACCTTTTATGTATCGAAACCAAGAAATGTAAAGTATGGCGTCCCACAAGGTAGTGTACTGGGACCTCTACTTTTTTTAATATACATTAACGATCTCCCGAAAGCAACGACTAACAAGACGGTTCTATTTGCAGATGATAGTACAGCAATAATAAAATGTACAAATCCAAGTAACTACAGGAATGACATTAATAGTTGCTTAAGTGACATTATAAATTGGTTAGACAATAATAATTTGGTTATAAACCTAAGCAAAACAAAAGTAATGCATTTTTATCAAAGGCAAGGAAACCCTAACGTTAGAATTTCTTATAAAGGCTCTGATATTGAAGAGGCTAACACTGCTAAGTTCTTAGGTATCACTTTAGATAGCCAACTCACCTGGAAGCCGTATGTTGAAGAACTGTGTAAGAAGCTCAGCAATTCCGCATATGCTCTTTTTCAACTTTCAAAGTCCGTTAACAGTCAGGCACTTTTAACTGCATATCATGCATTAGTTGCTTCTGTTTTGCGTTATGGCATTATTTTCTGGGGACAGTCTACTGATGTGGGACTGGTGTTTAGGTTGCAGAAGCGATGCATCAGGTCAATGTGTGGCCTTAAGACGACAGATAGCTGTGTTCCCCATTTTCAGTCATTAAAAATTTTAACTATGCCTTGTTTGTATATATTGGAAACGGCTCTATTTGTGAAGTGTAACCCACATTTGTTTAAAAAAATATCAGAGGTCAAAAGAAATCCAATACGGACTCAATACCTTAATCAACTATGTCAAGTGAAATGTAAAACCGCACTAATGCGGAAAAGTTTTTTTGGTGTTGCCCCACGCATATATAATAGAGTTCCAGATGGAATAAAAAATTTGACAATAGCGAAATTTAAAAAAGCGCTAAATGACATTTTAATTGTGAAGACATATTATACAATTGACGATTTTCTTGATGATGATTCACTTGTTTAATTGACGTACTGTTTACACTTTTTGACATAGTTATTATGACCCTGTTTTGATTTTTTTAATATATTTCTGTTTGGAATTATTAAAATTCTTACTAATGTGATCATATTTTGACATCTTTTAATACAAATATATATAATATTCCTTGTAATTCCAAAGTTCTTTAGCTTAAATTTTGAATTGTGAACATTTGCATGCCCATGTGTCGGTAAAATATGGAGAACTATTTGTAAAAAAAAACACCTGTGTGCTATACCCATGTTTGCAAAGAAATAAATACTTTACTTTACTTTACTTTACTTCTTTTTAGAATTATTTGCATGAATCATAAAAACTTCTATGATTTTTTTAAAGTAAAAACTTCATGGTTGGTTTTTTTTTATTTTTAATAGACAATATTTTGAGTTGGGAAAGAGAACGCACTAGTTCGGAAAAGGTAAAGAAAAAGCACGAATGTGTAATAGCCCACTTTCCGAACGCTATACGTCCCTGTAATACACCACTTTTTGAGCAACTGTATTAAAAAAACATTTATGTATCAATTAATAAACCTAAGTAAAATCTAATCGTCACCCTAAGTAAAATCTTTATATTTATTTCATATAATGTATATGGTATACATAATAAAGAATATTATATTGTTTTACAATATTTCAGCCAAAAGACGTCCACTGCTGGACATAGACCTCCCCCAAGGATCTCCACGACGACCGGTCCTGCGCCTTCCGCATCCAGCCGTTTCCCGCGACCTTCACTAGGTCGTCGGTCCACCTTGTCCTACCTACCACGGGGGCCTACCCACGCTGCGTCTTCCGGTGCGTGGTCGCCACTCGAGAACCCGTCGGCTCCATCGGGCATCGGTCCTACGGGCAATGTTCACAGCCCACTGCCACTTTAGTGTTGCAATTCTTCGAGCTATGTCAATATCATATACATATTAACATTTTCACTAATTCCTCTGACAGTTAAAAGTGAAATGACATCAAGTTGACGTTTAATTTTGATTAATTTTCTAAATCACATCTGCCATATTTGTTTAGCCTTTTTTAACTATGTAGGGGGTTTTGACGGAAAAGCTAAGATGAGTGTCATGCGCATTTTTTATTGGATTTTTAAAATTATTTTTAGTGTCGTTTACTAAATAAAAACGCATGATTTTTGTAGTAAAAAGTGCATTCAGTAAATAATTCATAAAGAACATTGAAATATCGCAGCATATAATTCATAAAGAACATTGAAATATCGCAGCATAGTGGCCACATCATGACTTTGCCTCCAACCTCCCTCACAGACGGTTCACGCGGCCGTCTTTTTCAACTGACATTGGCGATATCCGCCATTATTGTGAAACAAAATTTTCAAAGAATGTCTATAATTTGTTACACGTGTTATTGGCAAAACTGCGGTATCTATTCCACAGAGGCCATTGATCAAGAGTTGAGGTTGAATCTCACCTTGAAAAAAAAGAAAGAAAGAAAGAACTACATTATGTAGGGGTCAGCGTCCAATATTATCGGAGGCAGTTGGATACCAGTATTTAACACTGAGCGATTGCCGATCTGACCTTCACAATCCAACTGGGTTTAATAACTATTAGGTAATACAATACCCATTGCTAAGACTGGTTGTCTGCTTTTCGGGATTCCGACAACTCATAACGACTGTAAAAGTCTCACAAATGACAGTCAGGGAAAACGACTTACCGTGCTTTCCGAGGTGCGGAGCGGTCTTGGTATGTTAAGACGGTCACCCATCCGCGGACCAACCGCGGCAAACGTAGCTTAACCTGATCGATCGAACCGTCCGCTATTATTTCTAGGCATAAGTCCTTCGTTTTTTATTGGATAGTTAATTCATTAGCTAAATATATAATTTAAATTCAATGAACCTCGCGCAACATACGTGTCCAACGTTATTTTATCTTTATACGAAACCTATAGTTTGTACAGAATAAGCAACTGAATTTTTACAGCATGTTATATTTTTCTTATTACTACATTTAAAAATTGTTGCAGTGTGGTTACCGAGCGCGCCACGTAGCTAAAGGTAACACGCGCCCGCGCATCATCTGACGCCAAAGGTCAATGCACCGCTCGCCTGCCCTAGTGGAGCAATGCTCTGGTTGCTCATAACTTTGTGATTTTTCGTGATATCTTTATGAAATTTTGTACATAGATTATTTATTTAAAAATACTAGACACGTGTTTAGGGTTTCGCATAAACAAAAAATAATGTTGTAGATGCAGATTTATTGGAGAATCAAGATGAAAAGTAACTGCCTGCATTTGTTGATGACAGACAGCTGTGGTGTAGATAAAATAAGCAAACACACGTTTTGTCAATTACTTATTTCTATGACCTATTCCTTATGTGGCTAATTATTTATATAGATATTATTAAAAACACACGAATGCGGGACGGTTTTATTTAGTGAAAATTTGACACACCGTTCCGCTCCGTCTCCGCCGAGCGGGAGAAGGCATTTGATGATTTTCCACCCAAAATAAAATATTGTTATTACGAATGCATTCTTATAAATGCATCCATATACGAAATATTAGGCTCAATTCTTACATTTGCAACAGTGTTTGCAAAGATCTGTAATGGATGTGAATTTATATCTGCGACAAGTAATGGTATGTAAAGAAAGTGGGCGGGGCCAGTAGCGTGTGCGTGGGGCGCGTGTTTTTGTTGTTTGCTATCATTTGAAGATTTATCATAGGAGCTAGGTTAATATAATTATGATCCACTTAGGAACAGGTTGGAGACTGAGAAAGCAACAATATCACTGTTTAGTAAATCTAATGCACCAATTTTTAATTTTGGTTATAAGTCTAGTTTAACATTACAATACTCTATCAAATTATAAATTTTTTTTTTTAGATTTGTCTCAATATATTTTTTAAATAAAATTATGAACATTCAACAGAATAACAACCTATATAAAAATGGCATATATCCTCAAGCAATTTTCTATACATGTCAAACACAGTTCTATTGAGCAAACTTCTCGTATTGTGATTGTTTGTGGAGTTACCATACTTAAAATTGGAATATTTTAAAAAATAATCCTAAGTCATCCACATGCGCAGATGTGGCCCTCATATTAGCCGCATCCACATCCGCGGATGTCTAAATGTAGCATCCACAACAACCTTACTAAGTAAAACCAGGAGAAGCTTGTGTCCTACTTATGTCGTTCCATTGCTATTGAAATAAAAACTCATGTCATTATAATAGGTGTAGGTACAAATAAGTTTCCGCCGTTTAACAAAAGATGTCCTTACTAAGAGAATAAGTTGAAATTGCCAGATATAAAATGTGGTATCGTAAGTTCGGACATATGGTAAAACATACATTTAGAGTATTAGTGACTCTGTATCAGTATTACATATTTCTTTTTGTACAAAAATGTCAAGTTTTGTGCCGAATAAGCGTAATTTGTGGGAAGTTTTGATTTACTTCTTTAATTTGACGAAATCTGCAACTGAATCTCATCGATTGCTTGTGGAAGCTTATGGTGAAACTGCTTTAAGCAAGAGAACTTTTCGTGAGTCGTTTCAAAAGTATAAAAACTATGACGTTGATGTGGAAGACAAAGAAAGTAGTGTAGGACTGAAATCGTACGAAGACACGGAATTGGAAGCATTATTGGAAGAGAAAAAACGCGCCCATTAATACTCCAGGCATGACAAAATTATTTTCCTACATGATAGTGCTTGTCCGCCGGTTCAAAAAACGGCGGAAACATCAATGTAGGGATTTATAATAATATAATTTGTTTTTAAGTCAACTTTATTCCATAGTATTAAAAGAAATTTTTAATAGATTTCTATCCCTATCGATGTTAGGTTTTAGGACGTCGCTGCATATTTAAAGACCGTAAGTAGGATTTACTTACCATACCACAGCATAGTAATAGTAGTAATTGTTTAATCATAAGCCGACCGGCAATAGCTAAGTATTATCGTTTACAAATAATGGGCACCTAGAGTCAACAGTCATAATTTAAGCACGCTCTCTCAAACGCACTGGGTATGCGCCCGCGTCGCGCGCGCCATCACTCAAATATGAAATTTACGGAAAGAGTGAAATCGAATAAATTGCCCATTGTCTTACTATGGTGCACAAATTCGGCGCGTATTACTTTCTGTTTTTATCTCGACATGTGCGCGCCGCAGGTGAATGATCTCAACTAATTGTTAATTTGCGTCCCCGTCATTACCGCTGACTGTGTTATTACACGTATTTGCTATTCCAGTCTTATTACCCGTCTGCGCGATAGTTGTTTCTTTTTTGTTTTGTTCGTTAATTAGAAAGATTTAATAGAGACGTAACCAGCATAACAATGACTGGAAATTCTCTTAGTTCTTGATGGTTAAAGAAAGTTGTGGATTTGAAATGTTAACTCTGCAAAAATGTAGTTGCAGTCTTTTGGGCATAGCTTAGAATCTCCAAGGTCATTAAATATGAAGAACTTAGGTCATCAAAAAAGACATGAATGCAACTGGAAAGTATAATAGAACGTGCTTATTAAAATACATGAGATACGAGTAGGTATTTGTGAGCTAGCCAAGTTTCGCAACATGCTCAATGAGCTCAGCAGTCTGCTTCTGCAGCTGCGGATCTGGTGACGAGCCCGCATATCTTCCGTGTCGTTGTCGTACAAATCCGCTTTGCATAACAATACCGTGTCACAACTTTCTTGTAAACGGAACACGATCTGTATTCGGGTTGTCTTAGTCACTGTTCTATGCCAAGTGTTCCGATTTACATAAGAGGCTTACCTACAAAACATTATGGGTGTAATCACAAATGTGCCAATACCTCCTCGTCTGTATCGGATACATATAAAAGTGAAAGTTTGTTATAATTTTGTAAATATTATCTCAGGTTGTGCAGATATGCAATAAGAAATATTTTAAGTAGGTGCTTATTAAAGGAGTGCTTTCAAAAAAAGATGTCGTAGAATTTGCTTGCATATAAAATAATTTTAATGCTCAGTCATACCAGCTAATGTTCGAATGCGCAAAAAATTTAGAGAGAAATTTATGTAAGATTTTTTCTTATTTCGATAGTAAGCTAAGTTTCTAATTAATACTCGCAGAAACACATAATGTAGCAGAAATATAACGTGAAAAATGGAAGATGAATACCTTTTATAAAGATAAATAACTAGACAGTTATTTGAAATACAAAAACAAGGCCTAATATATACGTAGGTATGTATTTACTACTCACAGTAACTGTATTGGTAGTCTTACAGAGATATAATTACCATTTATTTATTTATTTTTTAAATTATCTATCAAATCATTTACGTACAGTACATATATAAACAGACAAGAGTAAACAGAACAGAAAAATGGTACAGAAGTACCTAGTGCTTATTTCATAAGAAATCTCTTCCAGCATATATCTATATGATAAGTAAAGCTAATGATCAGTCCTGTGAGTCTACTGGATTGGCAGTGAGTTTAGCCCTCACCCTTACCTGGAAATCCTACCCACTATCCGTCTGTTACCTTAGGTATCTTGGTGCAGACATCCCGCACATATATAAATAATAAATATATAAATATTTATTATTTATTACAAACTATATGGTAGGTCAGGGCTGTAGGGCTTATAGGACTTAGGGACTAGGGTCGTAGAGATTGTAGGTCTTAGTTTAGGTTCTGTTAATTAGCCATATAGGCGCTACCTTTATTAAGGGTAGTCGTACAGCTAAATATAAAAGCGAATTTAGTCTCACTTCTTTATTTACACATATACCTACCAAAGAATAAAAACTGTTTCTCAAGATTTCAATTAAAGAATATCTTTCCTAAACCGGTCTTCAGGCGAAAAACGTAATTTGATACAATTATCCCCTTATTATCCCCAGAGGTTCATTCACAAAAGGAAAATAGACAGAAATAGTTTGAATGCCATTTGTATTACCTACATACAAAAACACTATAAATCAAACGTTAATTCTAGACAAATTGTTACTTTGCACCGTAACGTAACATTAGACGCCATTGACCTTTGTTCAAAAAATATGAAGTTGTGTAACTCATGCGTCAAGCGTTCATTAGAATGGGCCATGCGCAGGCGCTGGTTCCGATTGTTCAATGGCCGGCGATGCGGACGCGCATAGAATGGGGCGGGCTCACACCATTTCATAACACAACGCTGCTGTAGGACTTCAACGAAAGTGAGTCTCGCGGATGCTGGAAATTCCGAATTTATTGCAACAATCGCACGAAATAAAAACCGAGTTACACATCACTACTTAACTTTGGCATTATGGCCATTACGTAAGTATTTCGTGAAATGCTGCAAAACCGTTACAACATTGGGTTTTGTTCTTATATTTTTCTAGATGTGAAAGAAAGAAAGAAGGAAGAAAAGGAAAAGTGCTTCTTCTAATCCTGATCGTTTCAGGAGCATTAGCAATCCTATAATTTTCTAAAGTTTCCAATGCTAAGACACTTCCCTGTGAGAGGTAGTAAGCCATATCCACCACGAAGACCCAGGGAGGAGGATGTCAGATTTCTTATTGTTTTTGGCTCTGTGAATAGTAAAGAAAAACATCGCGAGGAAACCGGTATGTCCATCGGTTTTATCACGGTGAAGAAATAATTCACACAAAGTAAAGCCGTCTGGGTTCGAACCAACGATCCACAAGTCGCGGCCGTTAGGTACCACTGCGCCACCATTACTCTAATACATTTCTCGTCGTTACAAGAGAAATTTATTTCTCCTACATTACTTATAGTGGAGCGCCGTAAGATTTATACCTCGGAATCCAGGGCAAGTCAATGAATCTTCATAGAAATTTTTGAAATGTGTTTTTAACAGCATATAGAAAAATGTTAAAAAAATTATTTTGTCGGATCTCAATTTTTTAATTATTAAAATAAATAATTATTAATTTTTCGGAGTTTTCTTTTATTTTCATTAGTTTAAAGTTATATTTGGAAAAGGAGAACTATTACAAACTTGTCCTTGGGCCTCAAGGGACTGCAGGTACAAAGGTGAGGGGTGGGGGAAATTATAGAAGGGACAACAGCAGCTGTTGGGCATTGTTGACGCGGTCCCTAACAAATTAGTACACGTTGCACCTAGCTAGGCTAAATACGTAGCTATTTTTGTGCGTTTTGAGAAAAAATATTTCTGATTTTTGTTTATTTGCAACTTATGTATATTTATTATTGTGCAGTTCATGCGATAATAGTTAATTACTCAACATAATTGTGTTTTACAAACTTTGAAAATAGTGGCATAGATAGTAAGTATTTGTTTTTTATTTATATTACTCACTTATAAAATAAATTTTTAATACTTAATAGTTTATTCTATAATAAATCGATGATGAAAGTTATAATGTTATAGTAAAATTCAATAACATTATTTACTAATCATTATATGAACGTTAGTTATTAATATTACTAATATTTGTTACAGCTTCTTATCAAAATGAGTGAACCATCGAATAGTGATGATAATCAAAGTAATGATTGCCTTATTTGCGACAAAATCGGATCTAGTTCTCAATTAAGCTCCGAACTAGGAGATATTGTAAAGGTAACTAGAGGAATATCAACGCTGAAAGCTGCTTCTGCAGAAAGAGCGGATGGATTGTCTGAGTATTTAAATACTCGCGAATTTGTCTACGTGCATTCAGTATGCAGACAAAAATATATCAATAAAGGATGTATCAGTGCTCATTTAAAAAAAGCAAACGTCACATCAGTATGTTCTCCACCTAAAAAAAAGCTTCGAACGGCTACTTCAATTGACTTTGATTGGAAAAGTAGATGTTTTTTTATGTGGGGAAGAAGCGGATGAAATGAAGGAAAAAAGGAAGTCCAAACTGTCAAGACAACAAATCAGCTATGTAACGACCTCTGATTTCAAAAAAACCATCCTAAATTTGATAAGTGAAGAGAAAAGTGAATATTGTCGCAATATTCATAAAAGAATTGTAGGCGTGTTGGATTTAGTGGCTCAGGGAGCTAAATATCACGCCAATTGTTACGTACATTTGAGAAGTACCATAAAACAGACCCAGAGGGAAAAAAACTTTATACGCTGCTAACAAAAAAATAAAAGATTTAAATATATTAAGATATAACTCTTTTTTGAAAGCAACTGCTAAAAATACCTGCGTTAAACTACCGTCTTTGCCACCTACTGCAGATGCCGCTTTTGGACACTTCAAAAGAGTATATCTGCAAATTCAAACATGGCTTGGAAGAGAAATATCACCAGAAGAATGGGGTTGGAAATATGAATGCGGAATACTGATGCCGCAAACAATGACCCAGCTACCCGCTCCAGAAGCCTTACTGAAAATGATTTTTTGCACATGCAAAACAGGATGCGGAGCATCTTGTGGGTGCAGGAAAAGTGGACTAAATTGCACTGTAGCTTGCTTAGAATGCAATGGTAACAGCTGTACAAATCCTTCACCCACAATCCACATCAATGAGATCGATGACGATGACGACGACAATAATGAACAATAATGTAGAAAGAAATGTATATAGTTGATAATAATTTTATTTTTGTAACTCGTTATTTTTTGATAAATATTAATAAATTGATATTCAAGTTACTATGCCAATATAATTTATTAGGTATAAAATTGAAACCTTTACTGTAAACATTTTTTTTACTCTTGTCCCTCTCATTTTTCAGTAAATTGTTGTTATAAATTGATATAATCGAGATCGGCCATTTTTTTTTTTTTAACTTTTTTATTTGAGCTTTCAACAATGCAGTCGAACAGTTTTTATGAAGATTCATTGACTTGCCCTGGATTCCGAGATTTTACAATTTTTATGCCTTACGGCGCTCCACTATTACATATTATAAACTTAAATTACAAATGTAAAAAAAAACAATTTATTTTCTACAAAGTATTTAATAAAAATGATGCAAGACAAAACGCTTCTTGCTACCTAGCCAAATAAATACCTATGACTGCCTGCTGCAACATGCTTGTTATATTTAATCATTGTGTCTTTAATAATTTACCAATTGTATTGAATTCCATGATATTGCAATTTTGCATACGAAAAGTAATGGCACTTTCGCCCGTCTCTCTGTCTCAGATTGTGTATACTTATGGAGTCACAAATGCTATCTTGTCATTGTGTGCAGATTAGTTGACAAAGCACATTGAAAAATGTATTCTGTCACTAGGGTTGGTCAAAAAACTTTATAGTTATAGTTTTCCGGGTTCTAAATAATAAATTAAAAAGATTAATGAGGTTTTTCGGATTATCAAGAACATTTGTATCGGAGCATCATGCAAATAAATAAAACTGAACTGTCAATTTGTTCTGACTAATGTCTGAAACGGATGGACCAATTTTGATGAAATTTATATGGGTATACATCATTACTTTTTATAATTTGTATCAAAAAATCAGCCCTCAGTATCTCATCATTATCTCGGCGTTAATCCCAGTCGCATCCCAGTCGAAACTACGACATTTTCCGTGAAGCGACTGCCGTCTGACCTCCACAACCCGAAGGCGATATCGAAGCATTGCAGCTAGCAGTATCTCATTTTCTTATAAATACTTATAATATAGTGTCACTATATACCTGCCTGTACTTAATTCAATATGAAATGTGCAGGAAACTGTGATAACGTGATGCTATCTCCAGATCGTGTTGGATCGGCCACACGCTCCGAAGGGATTCTAAACATATACCAAGGCAAACCCTAGACTGGAATTCCCAAGGAAAGCGTAAAGTGGTCGCCCTAGGCAGACGGTCTAGGCGAACGATCATTGCAGAAGCGAAGAACAAAGGGAACCTGGGGCGAAATAAAACTCGAAGCTCAAGACCGAACGGTATGGCAGCGCACTGTGGACGTTCTCTGCCCCATTTAGGTGACACAAGAACTTTAGTCATCAGATAGCAGAAGAACCTACCTAATTACCTATGTACATGTTCCTTTTACTTGCTTGGGTTCTGCTCAAATCCTAAAGCCAACAACCTAAGCAATTTGTTATGGCTACCTATTTTATCTACCTACACATACCAAAGCCTAGGATTTATAGGTGGAGGCGGATCTAATTTCTCGACATCGAAGTACTTTCCCTTCCGATGTTGTAGCTCTTTCTAGGTGAGAAATAACAGTTTTATGACGAGATGAGATAAAATCATCATTATTAAGTCTATCCAGCTCTATATTAATACTAAGATACGCGCCGCGGTTTCACTCACATAAGTTAGGATTCCGTGGAAATATCGGGCTAAAAAGTATCTTGTGTTATTCCTGGTTATACCTTAACTATATGTGTGGCCATCCGTTCAGTAGTTTTAGCGTGTAAATGTAACAAACATTCAACCTTCTATTTATCCAGATAATCTTTCGCGTTTATAATATTAATACCATTGTTTAGAACAAGAGAAAATGCGCTTTCATTTTGTCTAACCCGTATCTTTTCATCTTAATTTAATACCAACTTGCATGAAAGAAAATGGACCAGGGTTTATTTATAATCAAAATTATTTGTTCGAAATTTGTATTTTTTTTTATTATTATTAATTTATAAACCAGCGCTTGACCGCAATCCCGCCTGATGGTAAGCAGTGACGCAATCGTTGATGGTAAAGCGCACTAGTTTATTAAGAGCCCATTCACTCTAGCCTTGAAGGCACTTAAATTGTAGTCCGACGGAAACACCGCCGCTGGCAGATTATTCCAGTCCCTCGATGTACGCGGTATAAAGGAGGAGGCGAAACGCTTCGTCCGGATCGTAGAGGTGTTCTTCTTCCTCTCAGTCCACTACTGGAACATGGCTCCCCCAAGGCTTTCCACGATGACCGGTCTTGTGCTGCCCGCATCCATCGGTTTCACGCGACCTTCACCAAGTCATCGGTCCACCTTGTTGGGTGGCTCCCTACGCTGCGTCTTCTAGTACGTGGCCGCCACTCTAAAACCTTACTGCCCTATTATTCTACGAGAAATATGCCCCGCCCACTGCCACTTAATTTTAGGGAGTCAAAGAGCTATGTCGGTGACTTTCGTTCTTCTGCGGATCTCCTCATTTCTGATTCGATCGCGCAGAGAAACTCCAAGCATAGCTCATTCCATCGCTCTTTGTGTGACATATGAGGGCCATTGGGGAGCGACCACGTTTCACTCCAACCCGCCTGCCAAGCATGGGGATTATGGCAGACCCCCCCCCCCCCCCCCCCAATGTAATAAACACGTACACAGCATCATCTGCCTTTTCCCAACTTTGATGAGGACTTCCAGTCGAACCTGTTTGAGCTGAATATCAGCATTTTACATAGAGCGACTCCTTATCTGACCTCCATAACCCAGTTACTGGGTAATACGACACCCCTTGGCAAGACTGGTGGTCAGACTTTCGGATTTCAAACAACCCGTAACGACTGTCAAAGAACTGCTATTGACAGTCGGGACAAACGGTTAAACGTGCTTTCAGAGGCACGTTAAAATTGGTATTTAAAGACCCATCCACAGACCAACCGCGGCAAGTGTGGCTTAACCTGATCGATCGACCTGTACAGCTGCTATTATTAAGCCAATGGTCTTAAAATCTATAATTCAGTTTCTAATGCATATACATTTGCATATAAAAACATTATAATGTATTTAAAATACTAGAGTATAATGATAGTACCTATCTAATAAATGATGATTTTAGTAAAAATAGACAATTTGGCATTTAACTGTAGAATAAAATCCTTTTTACGGCAGTTATAATTTTAATTTTATAAAAAACAAATTACCTAGTAGGTAACTCGATAGGTACATTTGTTTAGTATTTCGGTAGAGATACCTACATATGACTATTGACTTCTGGACATTTTTTTTCCCTTAAAATTAAAACTTAATATAAATTCCTAAACTAAACATGAATTCCTTAAGTACATTTAAAACGTAGGCTTACAAATTCAAACAGACTTTTAGCAGCATCAAACACTGGCACAGATATTATTTATTATTGTTCAAATGTTCAATGTTATTTTTATTTACATACAAGTATTTTATCAATCAAAAAGAAACTATTTAGTAAACTTGAGATCTGTCATCTCTGGAAGTCGAGAAAAACTATGAAACCAGTTGGCAGCCCTAAGTAATCCTAAGTATTGTCATTGTGAACATCTTCGTAGCAACACGATGGGAACTCTCATGGAGTCGACTTGAGCCGAGTAAGTACACCATTGTGTTATAACTAATATGCCTAATTTATAAGTAGCTAGTGCGAGGGGCTTATTGTTTGAGACACCTGCTATTCTTATTATGGACTTAAGAAAGTTGATACATTAATTTGCTCTGCAAGAAAGCTTGAAAATTCGCGTAGCCAACATGCGTAGATAAATTAGGTATATTTTGTAATAAATAAAATCAGATCTCTTGTGCCACAATGATACGAATACAAGTCGTTAGATATAGCCTCTAGGTTTCCATGTTAAGGCAATTCATCATTAATATTGACAAAATATACAAAATGCGTACATTAAATAACCTACACATTTTGTATATATTGTCAATACCTATAAAACGTACTTATAAAGAACACACACGCTTTATATGTTTCATAGGTCTTATTGGAATATGGCCGTTGTGAAATGAGAAAGTTAGAAATTATTCCTTTAAGAATCCCTCCATAAATTGAGATGTACCAAAATTTGAAAATGCCCATATCAAGATCATATTTATTTTGGCAAGGGCGTTGACTCATTGTTGTTATTATAAACTCAAAATGCGGACACAGTGTTGCACAACATGTCGCGAATGTAGCATAATGGCAGAGGTATAAGGCATCCTGTAGACGTAACCGCATGATTCATGCGGACAGTGAAAGTGGCACATATTTCGTGAGCAGCCCGCCACAGCCCTACTCATGCAGCTTGACGCGTCTGAAGTACGGGAAGTAAGAATTCTAATTATTATTTGTATTAATTTATTCTGAAAGTTTTTCAAGTTTCATATATTATTCCTGCTGAATTAAAGAAAAATCAAGCGTTAATTATGTAAAACTAGACCCTGTTTACGACTTTACAACATAGAGGTCAAAGAGAAGCTAGTAGGAAAGAAGTTTATGGGCATACCTCAATAATTCATAATGATTTAGGCAAATACATAACGGTATATGTAGTATTATGTAGGTAGGTAGTAAATATTTTTGCACTACCTACTGTACAAATATTATTGTGTGAAAGCAGTGAGCACGTAGAACTGAGGTTAGCAGCCACAGACTTAGGTAAATAAAGAAAATATTGATTCAGCGATGTAGGTATAGAGCCGGATAAAACATATTTCGAACTTGTTTTTCTATTGTGGAAATACCTTTGTGGTTACCAGACGCCTTCGCTGGTAATGTAAAAGTTACCAAGTAGGTCACTTAGCACCTTTTTTATTTTGTCTAAAATAACTAGAGCATTCAGAATAATTTCCTGTAGTTTTGTGTGCATTGTAAGGATCAGGATTACGTAAAGGTTACGCAACGTGTTTTTTCTTGGCATACTACTATATAGGAGATAGGTCTGGTGGGATTATATAAGAAGATGGGTCAGTGATTTAAGTGTATTGCATATAATTGCTAACGGCTTTGATATAAACTTGACCAGCTAAACTTTACAATACCTCCTCGATCTGTACGATCGAGGAGGTATTTGAAGTCCTGTCCACTCCACAATTATTCAGTATTTCCGCTAGTAACAATAATGTTTCTAAAAATAACCCGTTATCCAAAATGTGCAATCAATATAATACAATATGCCTGACTTGTTCCTGAACAGTTTTAACGAGTTTAGAAATTGTTTGTATCAATTGTAATTGTTTGTATAGTGTCATTTAGTAACTTCTTAATATTAATCCGTCTCTAACGAAGCATATTATTCATTGAATCTTGTGTTGTATTAACTGTGTTGATGGTCTTAGTTTGTAGTCTGTCACTGTACTTATTAAATAAATACCTATAGCCTCAGTGAAGCTGCAAATTGAAGCAATTAAAAATTGTCTTTTGTGTTTGAAAACCCTGAGATAACAAGAGGCTTGGCGGGGTGCGATGAATGAGCCACACACATTGTCTCGGAGCGCTCGGCATGCCCGCCGCCCGCCTGCGCCTGCGCCGCACACTTTCACTGACTGGAATAGGCTCTGCAGCGATTGTTTATATCTTGTTAATGCGCGTTTTATGTCGCATCTAGATGTATCCGGCTGATGTGACGGCCGTTGACTCCGTTTCTAATTGTGGTTAACTACAAGATTACATATTCTCTTTCCACACACATTCAGCAGGTGAAGTTTAAACTGATATCTCTTTGCAGTCTGCGGTCGGATACTTACAAGTATGGTGGGTATACAAGTATGTAACTCGTCAAGCTTTTTTTCATTGACTGTTGATTTTGTGAATAGTAATTATTTACCTTTTTGAATTCATACCTGATTGTAAAGATATTGATACAGTCAAGTATGAATTTAACTTTTTAAATATGTACATACATAAAAAAATCATTGAAATATTATTGCCTGTTTATCCAATTGACTTCTTATTGATTGGGTATTATGGATATAAGAATAACGCTATTTTTTTAAATTATTATAAACTAGTGCTTGACTGCAATCCCGCCTGATGGTAAGCAGTGATGCAGTCGTTGATGGTAAAGCGCGCTAGTTTATTTAGCCTATTCACTAAAAAAACTTCGTGAATAGGAAGGAAGACGTCAGTTGAGCGAGGTGATGCAATGTTAAACTCAACAACATGACCAACGATGTTGCGCCACAGGGAGATTGATCGGAAGATCCTCCACCATCGAACTCACGACACAACAACATTTGGTGCATCATACCTGGCACACATCGCAACCCAACTGCTCAGACTCGTCCTCCGTACGGCTTCACCAGACTGTCTGGTAGGTGGCAACTTCTGCCAGCAGCCGATGTTATGGCCTACCACCGAGAAAAACTAAAGCTATTAATGATATATTAAGATATTGCATTCCTACTGTAGCAGTAATAACTCATTGTAAGTACTTACCTATGACATCACTCTGTTACTTTCATTACACTGCACGTAAGTATCTAATAAGAAGCATTGTCTCCGTTTTTGTCAGAAAAGCAACTGAATCACTCTCCTACTGTGACCTATTGAATGTAAAACGACACACATTATCATTTAAAATTGTTTAGTGTTAGGTATATGATAATTTATTTTTATATAACGTAGACACACCTACGCCTTTTTTTTATAAATTACTAGCTTTCCGCCCGCGGCTTCGCCCGCGTTAACTTCGGTTATATCGCGCTTTTGTAGATTTCTCTCGGGAGTATCAAATTTTTTCGGGATAAAAGTACCCTATTATTTAATCTGGACTTCTAACTTTACGTCTGCAAAATTTCAAAGCAATCGGTTCAGGAGTTACGGCGTGAAAGTGGTACAAACAAACTCACTTTCCGATGTATAATATTAGTAAGGGTATATTTGGTGTACACATACAAATATTCCAGTAATCTCCCTTGGGAACTTGATGTTTTTTTAGGACCAAAAGTAGCCTATGTTACTCTCCACCTTTTCAACTAACTGTATGCCAACAATCAGGTCGATTGATTGCTTAGCTACGGCGTGAAGGAAGGACAAACAAACAAACAAACACACTTTCACATTTATAATATTAGTATGGATAAACTAGCGCTTGACCGCAATCCCGTCTGATGGTAAGCAGTGATGCGATCGTTGATGGTAAAGCGCGCTAGTTTATTAAGAGCCTATTCACTCTAGCCTTGAAGACACTCAAATTGTAGAGTGACGGAAACACCGTCGCTGGCAAATTGTTCCAGTCCCTCGGTGTACGCGGTATAAAAGAGGAAGCGAAACGCTTCCTCCAGATCGCAGTGGTGTCAACGACGAAAGGGTGGAAACTCGCCGTACGACGGGTCGTCCGATAGTGGAACGGAGATGGGGGAATTAAATCATGCAATTCCCTTGCACACTCACCAGAATGCATCCTATAGAAGACCGAAAGGCTGGCTACTCTACGCCTGTGCTCCAGGCTTTGGAGACCGTTTCGAGTTAAGTCTGCGTCGCCAATCAGTCTCTTCGCACGCCTCTCCACTGAATCCATAGTAGCCAGGTGACATTTCGCAGCACCAGCCCAAATGTGGCTGTAGTACTCCACACACGAGCGGACCTGTGCTTTGTACAACATTTGAAGCTGCCCTGGTGTGATGACGCCAAATTTTCTGGCAGCCACCTTGGCCTTGGACGCAATGAACCGCCCAAAGTTAAGGTTCGAGGAAATCTCAACTCCCAAAAGCAGAAGCGGTCGGTGCACTCCAAGGATACATTCTGAAAAGTAGGACGCCTGTGTTTTGGGGGCATTGAATGCTACAAGATTGGCTTCGCCCCATTCGGAGACTGCCTGTAGTGCAGCACTCTTACGCTCTACCATCGCCTCTCTTTCGGACCGGATTGATTCCTTACTAGCCCGAGCTTCCGACAGGTATCTCTCCACAACTGTGTTGTCATCTGCATACCCATAGATACCGGGCATCAGTAGATCGTTAATATGCAGCAGGAACAGAGTTGCAGAGAGAACAGACCCCTGAGGAACACCGGCATTGGTCGACATGGGCTCCGATGAACATCCGTCGACAACAACTCAGAGGGACCGTTCAATCAGGAAGTCTTTTACCCAGCCATAAGGCCAGCGGAAATGCCGTACGCTGGAAGCTTACTCAAAAGGCCAGCGTGCCATACCCGGTCGAAGGCCTTCGAGACATCAAGGGAAACGGCAATCGCTTCCCCATTTTTCTCGAGGGCCTCGACCCACAAGTGAATGGCATACACTAGTAGGTCCCTAGTTGACCAATTGCATCGAAACCCGTACTATCGGTCACTGAGGATATCGTTAACTTCCAGGTAAGCCAAGAGGCGCGAGTTCAATACACACACATACAATAACCTCCATAATCTTGCAGAGTATGGAGGTTATTGAAATCGGCCGATAGGTGGTAGGATCGGCACGACTACCCTATTTGGGCACGGGCTGTACGTTGGCAAGCTACCAGGACTTGGGCACTGTACCAGTCCTAAATGAGAGGCGATAAAGGCGCGTCAATACAGGAGACAACTCGGGCGCACATGCCTTAAGAACAATCGCTGGTATACCATCTGGACCACTAGCCTTATTCACGTCCAGACGACAAAATACTCTCAGAACCTCCTTGTTTCTTTTTTTTTTAATATATTATAAACTAGCGCTTGACCGCAATCCCGCCTGATGGTAATAACCTCCGGCATTGTAGTTCCGCAATGAGGTAATTTAGGTGGAGTAGCACTGTTAGTATCAAGACGCGAACTATGGGCAAAAAGAGATGCAAAGAGACCTGCTTACTCGCCGTATGAGCCAGTGCTCCATCAGGCCTAAATAACGGAGGTAGTGTGGGCCGACAGAAATTCACCTCAACTGATTTGGCTAGGGACCAGAAAGATCTGCTACCGGATGGGTGCGCAGACAGCTTGTTGCCAATATGAGTAATGCGATCGAAGCAAGCCTTCTTAAGCGCCTTTTTGTAGGACTTGGCAGCACGGTTAAAGGCTCTCTTCTTTGAGCTTAGATCCAGAGCTCTGCGGTCACGAGCGTCAACCCAGGTGAGAAATGCCGTGTGTTTACGCTGTTCAGCTTGAACACAGTCGGCGTTAAACCATGAGCGATCCGAGCCACCGACGGGCACGTCAGTGAAGGGGATAAAATACTTCATAGCTTGACGCATCACACCGGATATAGCGTCTGCACAGCTCGACGGATTGTCAGAAGAG
Source organism: Sesamia inferens (assembly GCA_037179545.1). Lineage (NCBI taxonomy): Eukaryota > Metazoa > Arthropoda > Insecta > Lepidoptera > Noctuidae > Sesamia > Sesamia inferens. The sequence continues at coordinate 23,781,071 of CM073923.1, forward strand.
AAGCAGACCTGCTGCTAAGGATAAGAAACAAAGAAGTGGCGCATCTCATACTTATCTGCTGACTTGTATCGCCACATTCGCCGCTCACCACCCGAGTCACAATCAGGTGGGAAGAAGGACGACACAGACTTCACCAGACAGTGGTCTGAAGTTCCTAACGGTGAGGAAACTGTAACAACACATCTATCCGGATCAGTAGTCAGCAGAAAGTCCAGACAATTGGGGGTATGACCAGCTACATCAGGCACCCTAGTCGCTTGTCCCACCAGCTGGGAAAGGCCCATTGATAGCGCAAAGCTTCGCGCTTCTCTCCCAGTGTAGTCGGTCCTCTGGTATGGGAAAAGTCAGTCTTGGTGGCAGGCATTAAAGTTCCCCAGAGCGACGAACTGTGCGTCAGGGTGCCGACGGAGCGCATTGTCAGCAGCTTCACTGAGGTGGTGAAATAGTCGAGTTATCTCCTGGTCACCGCTGTGCGATCGGTAGATACAGGTGAAAATTTTGTCCACACCAGTGTCAACCAACAGCCATAAGGACGATAAATGAGGGTCTTCTAGGTGACGGAGACGCCGGCAACAGATGTCATTGCTGACATACACACAGACCCCGGCACGCTGCAGGAAATGATGCTCCAAAGAGTATCCCGGGTAGTTGAGGTATGCCGCATCAGACGGACATCTGATCTAGGTCTCCGTCAAGAAAAGCAGGTGGGGCTTTTCAGTCTCAAGGTGGTGATGGACTGCATCGATATTGGAGTGCAGACCTCGAATATTTGAGAGGTGCACTTACTCTGTAGCCCACCTCCCATTACAAAATCTATAACTAGGGGATGATACCCTGATTGATTGGTTTACATTTGATCCCCTTGGAAAGCACAAGACGTTTGTTGGCTTTCATTAGTAGATCTTTGACATTGGTTATTATGTTCTCAGAGTCCGGCTTATAGGTTTCTGTCTACCCAAAAACCCTAAACCAGACTTACCAATAGGTATAGTATTGTCCTAGGCTGTGGAAATCAGATAGGGAATCGCTCCATGGGCGTACCGAGGGGGGCAGGGGATGGGGGGGGGGCAGCTGCGCCCCCTAGAAATCTCGCAGAACATGTATGAACTCCCCTGACTACTAAACAAACTATAAATGAGGAGTTATCTATAACTTTAAAAAAAACCACGCAGTAGACACTAACAAAATGTACTGTGTAATTGCCAAAAAACCGTGTCCGACTATAGTGCACAAAGTTTACTCACTCTAAAAATTTTACTTGCCCCTCAATAGGCCGGACCTACCCACCCCTAGGTCTGACTTACCCAACGCCAGAAGCTGGGTACACCCATGAATCGCTCCATGTAAAATACCGGTATTCAGCATTCTATTAGACTGACTACCGACCAAAAAATAGTTGTGAAAGATAAACAATTAATTTTTTGAATAAACAGGAAATACACAGGTAAACAGTAAGTATAAACATATTTTCCAAAGTATTATGGCACAATTTATTTACTATTTTGAAGAATATATTAGTTTATCCTTGTTTCACGGCTTGGCTGTAACTGTAGGGCCGGATGGGACTGGCGTTGCCTCGACTGTCATAGAAGTTAATGAGTGACTTGACGCTGCCGGGTCCGGGGGTCGTAATGGGGTTCGCTACAGGTGCGGGATTCACTGGAACAGGCTTGATTTGAGTGGGTGAAGCAGGTTGAGCAGGCTTTGACGGTGCCGGTTGAGGTGCCAGTGGCTTAGGAGCAGGAACTGGTGTCAGGGGTTTCGCGGTAACTGCGGGCGCTGGCGCCGGCACCGGCGCCGGTTGCTTCGGCGCAGCCGGTGTGGGCGCGGGCTGTTTAGGTGGCAGTACGGCGGGCTGTGCCCTCATCCCCCCCGTTTCCATGTTGATAAAGTCGATATTGGCATGTTTGTTTATCGGTACGACCTTGCGACCTGAAATTATAAACACAGGTTAAATTTAACACATACATAAACAGCGCCTATTTAGGTGTTGTGTTCCGATATTCTTAAGTAGGTACGAAAATTTTTATTACAACTTTGTATATATCTAGGTAATATATACTAAATAAATTAGAATGCCTCCTGGCAGAGGACATCGGGTTTGATAGGCTTTATAACGGCATTAAAAATTAGTGCTACTTCGAAATAAAAACATAGGTATTGAGATTGCCTCGTTACTCTTAAATAAAAGGAATTATGTACCATAAATGATTTTCATGAAATTCTGTTACCAACCTAATGTTTTATGTTACAGCTACGTGTAATAAAATTTAATGAATATTCTTGTACTTACATTCAACTGAACAAAAGACGAATAACAAAATCAAAGCGGCGGCCTTCATGTTGCTCACAGTTTGACTATGCTCCGGAACTCTTTGTCTCGTACTGTCGACACCACTACTGATACTGATGAACAGCGAGCAAAACTGTGTTCTGATTGGTCGATATCAATATTTGCCAGGGTCGAGTTGTTCAACGTGCAAACGTCCAAATGGACTGGTCGCGACGCTGCGTCAGCGACCTCTGCCTGGCGTGACCTCATCGATAACGTGTTCTCGGTAAAGCCGGAATGTTTACATACACAAATAACGGTTTATTTCAATAGGATAATTTAGGTATATAGAAGCTGCTTCAATAAAACGTTAACACCAGGGTACCTAACACACCCGCTCTTTAACAGCTTACGAGCCTCCAGGAATGACTCTACGCTACCTGCGTATGTGCTTCCGACACACGCAGCAGTCAGGGTCTACTACCAACCTTGCAAAATGTAAGTTAACTGAGGTTACGGCGCGATGGAAGAAAAATTCCACTACAAACTGAAAAAAAACTACAAAAGCCGTCTTCATCACACTAGGATGACTGATATTATCAGACTGGGGTTCTACGCTTCAAATAAACACTGTTTGTTGTGTACGTGAGCTGAGATAAGTACTTAGTTTTACAAAGTATTTTTTAATTATATATTTCACGTAATTGATGACATAAACTCTTATAAACTGTTATGTGTATAAATAAGAAAAACCAGAGAGATTATTCGCAAAATAATGTCACAAGAACAAACATTATTAGTGATTGTTGTTGAACTGCGTGGGCGATAAGAACACAGCAGTCAGAGATGCAAATAAATGAGTCTGGTAGTTATGTTATTGCTAAAATTATCTACTACTCCTTCTATTCTGCAATGAAACACGAACAGTTTTAACTTGGTTCTTATTTAATAATTGTTCCAACTAATCATCAATTGGTCCCTCCCTCGAGATTCGTGTTTCCTTCTCATTGTTTTTAATAGCGATGTCTTTGGTTTATTATATCTGGCTACGCAGGTCCATATAGAAATACATTAACCTACATATTATTATTATAAAACTGTACATACTTCTCTAGTATGTTCTTGTGCTGTTTACGAGACACCACATTCTGCGGCCAGAAGGTCTTCCATGACGACCGGCAGATAACAATAGGGATATTTTCTGGGTAAAAAAAAAATATTCTATTTTATATAATATAATATTTTTCTATAATCTGAATGACGGACGTCATTCAGATTATAGAAAAATATTGGATACATATACTTTGTTTTATCAAATCAATAAAAAATGGCAAATATAAAAGGCATCAAAGATCAGGAGTGGTGGCTGATGACGTCACTGCTCGCTAAAAAGTGTAGCGTGCAGTGACGTCACACAAGTTTTCAACGCATTGTGTCGTCTTCATTTTTGTTTATATGAAAAACGAATAAATACGTGTCTAGTATCTTTTGGAAATCTGAGTGACGGAGTAATTAGTTTTTTTTAGTCAACTACCCTATTGGGTACCATAAACGTCTTGAAGGTGCCGTAGCTTTACGACCCCTTATACAGCTGTGGCTAATAAGAATAGCTGGTCGCTCTGATTGTCTGACTCAAGACAATGTTTGTGTTCTTTCTCCGTAATTAGCTTACTGACACGTTATATGAGTTCATATTCTAATGACTTATTACAAACATTATTTAAATTTCGAAAATTTATCATCATCGTTAATCTCAGTCGCATCCGAAGCTTTTTCATCTTTGGAACCTTTTCTATTTTTTTTTTTGTTGCGAAGGGAAATCATCAAATGGCTTCTCCCGCTCTGGGTGGAGCGGAAGGGCGTATCTGACTTTTACTGACTAAAACCCACCCGTGTCTCTTCACTTGCCTGCGCAACGGCCAGGACCACGGTCTCTTTTTTAACCAACCCGCAACCCTGACCCAGGAGGCATCGGTCTTCGTGGACCCCGTCACGATGTGCTGACATCTCTTTGAGGCGCGCGTGAAACCAAATAGCCGTCGACTTGGGCCTGGTCCTTACCGGGCTGCGAGCTGCCCACTGCTCACCGCCCGCAAGTCCGTGCCTACGGTGGCCGAGAGCTCGATGTTGTTTCCCGACTAGGGCGTCTCCTGCGGCGGCTAATGTCGTGAGGTCCTTGGGATTCCCGCTCCGTCACGCGCTCCGCCTCCTCCTTTGCCAGCATCACTGCTTGGCAGAAGGAGGTAACGGCCTGCCATGCACTCTAGCTCCGGACCATGGCCTGGACCAGGGTCGAATGCGAGAGATCGCCGCCGATCGCCGCTACGAGGAAACGGCGGTGCTCTACCCAAGCCGGGCAGACCTCCACCGTATGCTCAGGGCGACCCACACAATGGTGACACCCTGGCATTTCCTTCCGCCCTATCCGGAACAGGAACCTCCCAAAACAACCGTGTCCGGGGAGGACCTGCATCAGGCGAAGGTGAGGGCGCCGTGGCGTCTCTCTAGCCACTCTTCAAAGAGGGAACTTACCGCCGCTATTGTGGCGTGCCCAAGCTTGAGTCTGCTGGAGTCTGGGGTCCGCTTTACCAGTTAGGCATTCAATTTACGAACCACAATTTTTACTGCTTCTCTACAATAAATATTTTAATGACTTGTTAAGGAACTTTCCTATAACAAATAAATTAAGCATCATCAAACTGATATCCTAACAAAGCATTTCAAACAAATAATATGTAGTATGTAGGTATACGTACACTAATGTACAGTTCTAACAGCACCGTAAAAGTATTCAAACGTGGATCCGACGAGAGCCTATGCATTAAACATCAAGTAAGATACGATTTTCCCGCAGTGCGCGAGCACATCACGCTACTGCTACATTGCGCGCGCGCGCTCGCCCGCGACGATGCGCTTCTGATAATGTCTCTTTTCTGATGACTTTCTTTTATTCGTGGGATATAAATACTACTGTTTGCAATTTTTACATCCCAGTTACACTTCCAAGTCTTTAGGTGATTTCACTCATAATGTACCCCAACTTCAATACACAATGCTCTAAGACTTTGCCTAGATATACAAGGTGTCTCAAAAGAAAGTTCACATTTAAATCTTTTTTTAAAAGAAAAGTCTTAGCTTTATTGAAAAAATGTTTATTTTATATTGAAGTACACTGTTTGGGAATTTATTTTTTAAAAATAACATCGTCCAAATGTAAACCGTTGCGCTCTCGGCATTCATTTAGTCGGGCACTAAAATTGCCTATGACAGCTCGGCAGGTAGTCTCCGTGATGGCTGCCATTTCATGACGGATATTTTCTTTTAATTGTGCCAGGGAAGTCGGTTTATTAGCGTAAACTTTTGATTTGACATAACCCCACAGGAAAAAATCCATAGGCGTTAAATCGGGACTCCGTGGAGGCCAATTTATGTCACCTCGCCTGGAGATTAATTTGTTCGGAAAAATTTCTGTTCGTGTATTACACGCCGCAGATAGATGGAAAGAGATAGGTACCGTGGCCCCTGACGCACAGGCAAGTGAAGGAACTCGGGTGGGTTTTAGTCAGTAAAAAGCAAAAACGGGGCATTCCACCACGCTGTAAATTTAGATACGGACGAAAAGGAAATTAAAAAAGGAGGAGGTTCTCAATTCGTGGGAGTATATTATTTTTTTTCAGTCAGTTTAGTCTGACAAACCCTTCTGTTCTGCCCAGAGCGGAAGAGGTCATTTGATGATATGCAAAAAAGGGGCACCACCACACTGAGGATGTAGGTAAGGACAAAAAGAAAGTTAAAAGCATATTAAAAAGAAAACAGGCTTACTTTGTAAGGCAGAATAAATTTAAAAAAATGTCAGGCTATTTTGTAATCCAATTTTAGTACCTACAGTAAAACTTACGAAATTAGTGTTGGTATTAAAAAAATATAAATATTTAATTAATAACATTTAAACAATAATCAAAATAAACAAAATGAGATTATAAGTAGGTGCTTATTTCCTAACTTGTGTATAAACCCTGTGATCTGTGATGGACGTGTGCCCAGCCAATCCGTAATAACAGCCAAAATGCTGAATTCGTGTTTTTTTTTAATTCGCTTTTCCTATTCTGGCTAGCTGTTATAGTCGTTGAGGAAATGAATGACAAATACATATTATAATTTTAATATGACAATTTCGTGAGCAGAGCCGTAAGCTTAAGTAGAGTTCGGCCAAAAGGAAAATAATGCGCTGAGGTCTGATTTGCAGTTCACTAATGGAGGTGACCGCATATCCTCGTTTAGGCAACGCTCGTAATATGTTATTCAGTGTTGGTCACCTTGATGAGTATGTATTTAAATAAAATCATTCTGTTCTTTCATTATTATGGTAGGCCCATAATGAGGAAAATATTGCTAAGAAATCGAGTTTTCAAATTGTTGGGTTGCAATCAATGCCTACAATATATTTTTCATTCTTGGGCTCATAATCATATTACCTAAGTGCGTTGCACATGAGACAATATCGACTAAAACAGATAAACATGTGTCGGTTATCCACACGTATGAGCAACACGAGTAGCATTTGTTAACGCCACACACACAACACTTCACTTCAGAGTGTCAATTTCGGATAACTGCTGAAGTGAATTCTGTTAATTAAGACAGAATGTAGGTAGTTTGAATCTCATATTACACATCGGGGCGAACAACGTAGTCGTCGCAAAAAACCACCGCGCTTTGAATCTCAACAACACATCGTATCTATAGTAGGTGCATGACATCACCTAAAGGTCGCGCAGTATCGCCTGCTCGCGCGGACTCTGAGACCACTAGTGCGCCGTGATCGCGCTAGATACAACGTATTAAAAACTCTATCCAAAATGAAAATTACACTAGTGTTGTTTGTTTGTGTAGCGGTATGTCGGGCGGACGACATAGCTCAAGCTGCAGGGCAAATCTTCAACAACATTTTGCCTAATTTGATCGGAAATCATGTGACTGGACAGCAAGGAAACACAGCAGCCAACACTCTTAATCAGATAGGAACAGTTGTCAGCGGAGTGGTCGACTATGCTCATAAGAAGAGTTACGAGGACCTGCTGCGCCAGGTCCAAGACTCCACCACTGATGAAGATATCCTGCGAATCAGTGAGGAAATGTTCAACGCGGATATCAACAACGCCTTCGCGTACATACAAGTCAATTTGCAAGGCAAAACCAGCCCTCTATCCAAAGATGACCAGGCACAATCTAGGTATGTTATTTTCTTTTGATCTTAAGTACCTAACTGATCGACAAATACTGTGATACCAACACTTAGTATCTATTATATTATGTGCCTCCACTAAAAAAATTACAATGGTTAGGTGACACTGTTACAGCTTGTATGCAAGAATTTGTGTATGTGTGGTCTGTGTGCATTTTCATCATAAGTCAAAATACTTCAAAACCGTCTTTTTGCAATTCAAATAATTAGGTAGGTGGGACGATGGGTGCTACTCTTGTTCTTTATGTGCCTTTATGTTTTCAAAAACAAAGTCATTTATTCAAATTAGGCTGACAATTAGCACTTTTTCAACGTCAATAACAAAAGACGGTACTCCAAAACGCCCGCCCTTCATCACTTCCAAGTGCTTTCGCTGCAAAAAAAAAAGTGGCTTAACAAATTCTCTAGCAGTACAGCTGCCTGTTCAGTTAGAAAATATTTGTTTGTATACAGACACTACAGGGTATACTTTTATATACGGCGTAATTGTGTGAATAGTTAAGTGATTTTCCACTTAACTATTCACACAATTACGCCTTTATTCTGATTCCATTTCTTTTCTATAAGTAACTATTTGAACGATGTATTTGCTTCCTAATAAATTGATAACATTTTAGCCTCCTGACCGTGCCTGAGAATGTGTGGAATGGTCCAACAATAAGGCCATTTGTTGCCCTATTCGATAATTACCACAAAAACGTGATAAGACCAGAGTTCGTCACGCCCAATGTAAGTACCTACATACTTATATCGTTTCAATTGGGTAATTTCAACTATGTACATAAACATCAGCCACCTGCATCTAACAAGGTAAACTGATGTTAGATGATGTCATGTTGCAGGAGGAAACGGAACAGACCACTTTTATCAACACAATCCTTGCGACCGGTCCAATTAGAAGTCTTATGAACTATTTGGTCAGCAAAGGTAATATAACCTCTTATTTTACTAACATTACATTGCTTGCCTAAAAAACCTATCTTGCTTGAGCAATAAGACATGTCCAGTAAATGCCTAGGTAGGTGTGATAACAGGTTAACAGTTAGGTACCTATTTTTATAATTACTTGTTAGCTGATCATAATACTTAGTACCTATCTATATTCTCATTCCATCGTTTGCTGTCGGTATGCTTAGTTAAAGTATAATGACTGCACAGTTAGCGCAGTGGTTAAGCTATTGACTGCTGACCCGCGACACGCAGCGCGTGTCGCGGGTCCGATTCCCGCACGGAACAAATATTCGTATGACCTACAACGATAATAATAATAATAGTTTATTGATCACTCCAAGCATTTCAAATTTCTTATATTCTATGTACAAAATCATGGCAATGAATACATAACGACGACTATACTAGTGAAAACTGTGTCACAATCGTCAGCGCCTTCACACACACGTCACACTTTTTTTTTTTTTTTTAATGGGACAAAACCCGCCACACTATTCCCAACCACTGCAACTCCTGAGAGCCAGAATCAACAGTGGCGACCGCCAGAAAAACGCCGAGCAATGAAGCTCGACGAGTCCCGGAGAAACGATTCAACTGTCTTGGGTCCCGCAACAAATTAATCAGAAAAGAATAGCGGAGGAGTAAGAAAAAAGATATTTTTTCCACTTCCCTCCATAACAAGCAGGAGACAGAACAGAACTAGGCCAATCGGCACAAAGGGACATTATTGCAACTGGGAGAAGCCCAGATTGCCAAACACCACGGAGTAAAATTTGATTAAGTTAATGGGTCCTAAGTAGGTATTAGCTGTTACAATTGATTCCAATAATAGGTATGGCAAAAGCGCCTGAACGCACGGAAATTGGTTCTAGTTTCTACAAGGTCCGTATAATAAACGACTCCGGATGTAACTTGTACACTATCCAACATAATATTGCGTTCATTCTGCCAAAGAACACACTCCCACAAGATGTGATGTGCGGACTGTTCAAATTCACAGTTCGATGTAGAACACTGACACAAAGGGGAAGGAACAAGTTTAAAAGAATACAGTTTACTTTTAAAGTTGCCATGACCTGTGAGAAATTGGGCAACGCAGTGGTCAACCTCCAGCCATGTCCTAGCCAGCCGATCGCCAACGGATGGAAAGAATAGATGGAGGTGCCGGCCCTTGATGGAATTATCCCACCTACTTTGCCATTCGGATAAGAGGTCCTCCCAGACTTCAGTCTGAGGTTTAAATAATCTAGAGATTTTATTAAAGTCGCGTTGTGTAACAAAATTAGTGTCCATGGCCTCCCCCCTCGCGGAGTAGTACATTGAAGCACGTCGCTGTACCTCAAGGTCGACTGGAAGTACACCTGCCAGTACCGGTAAGGCTTCAGTACTGACCGTTCTATACGCCTTGCATAAAAATATCAATGCCAAAAGTTGGCTTTGAAGCAGTTTACGTCGTGCCGCCCCTATGCTGGCCCTATCGGCCCAAACAGGTGCACCGTAGCACATACATCCTAAGTAGGTAGCTCCATATATAGTTTTTAAAGTTAGGAATGATAGACCCCAAGTTGCTTTGGATATTCTAGTTAGGGCATAAAAGTTCCTTTTAGCTTTTTCACCAACTATTTTTATATGTTCTATAAATGAAAAATTCCTTTCTAAGATCATACCAAGGTAGCATACGGATTGCTGTTTTTTAATGGGAACGTTATTAAATTTAATAGTAGGCAATGATTTAAGATTACCTTTTAGTAGAAGTTGATAGGTTTTATGTGGCGCAAACGTTAGGCGGTTACGATCACCCCACTGAGATATTAAATTTAGGCAAGTATTGGCCAAGTTCTCAAGTCCAGCTCGGGTACTTGACTGAATGAGCAGTAGGCCATCGTCCGCGTAACCAGTAAGTGAACAGCCGCAAGGAAGCGGGATCGCGAGGAAGTCATCAAAACCCAAATTCCATAAATAAGGACCGACAACTGAACCCTGAGGACATCCCATGGTTAGTGTTTTAGTACTAGAAAAATGACCGAGCTTAAGTACCGCGGAACCGTTTATAAAGTAAGAGTAAACGAGATTATATATGTTTTTATAGCAACCGCGGGTTTTTAATTTTAACAACAGCATAGGCCACCAGGCGTTATCAAAAGCCCCAGAAATATCCAGGAAGATCCCAATTACGTACTTGTTTTCGGATTGGTTAACGGTTCTTCTGACAGAAAGCGCCGCGTCGACTGTAGATTTACCTATGGTGAAGCCATACTGATTATTATGGAATTTTGGACCGTTCGGTAGTAAACGTGGAACGATGAGGCGCTCAAGAAGTTTACCCAAAGATGGTAGAAGTGTGATAGGACGATATGACTTCGGATCATCCGGTGGTTTGTCACCACACTTTGGAATTATTCGTATGAAACCGCGTCGCCATTTACGAGGAAAAACGCCTTCAGCAATGCATCGGTTGTATACAGTTAAGATGGCATCACCCGCTGTTTTACACGCTTCTTTAATCATCCTATTAGATATTTTATCTTCACCTGATGATTTGTTGACCGGTAGTTTTCTAACAATATTTATAAATTCGTCATTAGATGGTACGTCTGACATTGGTGATTCAGGTGGCACAGGAGCCCACGCTCTAATCTGTTGGTGGTAGTCGCTATCGTTAGCCGGTGAATCATCAGGGATAAGTGTATTAATTAGCACTTCTGTTGTTTCCTCTATGCCTGTGGTATGCTTATCATTGACTTTAATGTTTTGAACGTATGCAAGGTCGACCGATCTGTTAGCTTTAAATTCGTGATATAAGGGAGACCACGGACCCTCCCTGTCAAGTTTATCAACGATTTTTCGCAACAAGTTACCCTTAGATTTTTCCACCGATGCTTTGTAGCGTGACTTGGCAACTCTAAAAGCATTTAAAGCGAACGTAAGAAGATCTCCAGTAATCTTTCGGCTCTTGAGTTTATTTAACTGTCTACGCGCTCTGCGATATCTTTTACGCTGTTCAACTAAATAATCACTCCACCAGTCACATCTACGAATATTGGTCATAGATCCGCGACCAATGGCAATGTCAGCACAGTAGGTAAAGGTTTCTGACATAATGTCAGCACTTTCTTCGGCTGACAGCCCGTCCCGAGTGAATTCTTTGGCGTGACACGCAAAAAGCGAGCCGAAAAATTCCCAGTTCGCGCCTTTACATCTATATCTGAAATTACCGGGAATATGAGACGGACCCTGAATATAACCAGGAACAAATTCGTACACGATCAGGCGATAATCACTACAAGACGCGTCCGGTAGGACACGCCACCTATCCAAACGTACGTCGGCACTTGAAAGTGTGACATCAATACAAGATTCGCCCATTTGGCTGCAGAAAGTAGGTGGTGCATCAGGGGTATTATGAATCGATAGGTTCATCTCAGCAATGAAATCCTCAACAGCGCAGCGTCGTTCGGTATCGGTGGCCCGAACCTTGCCATACCACAGAGACGATGACGCGTTGACATCCGCGCCAACGATAACTTTGCAGCCCGCGAGTGACCGCAAGACATGACGGAGATTATGTATATGAGGAGTAACAGGATCTGAGTATTGAAAGTAACAGCTTACAACGAATACTTTAAAAGAAGCTGATGATACTTCGGCAACCGCACAGTGTGGCGTCATGAGGTCACGTAAAGACGTTACCGTAAAGTTAGAAGACCGCGCAACATAAATTCCGGCTCGTGCCTTGCAATCCAGTTGCACTACCCTGTGACGTAAACGTGAGTTTTGATATTGTTCCTGAATGAGTACGAGGTCTAAGTTGTAGTCAATAATTAATTTATCTAACTCTGATGTCGCCACCTTATCGTTGTGAAGGTTTAATTGCCCTATGTTTAACCTATCCATCTTAATTAGTAATTAGTATGTAGGATAAGTTGTTCGAGTTTTAATTTATAGGTACCGCACTGGTCCGACCCGCATCTATGATCATAGGGTTTTTTAAATCGTTTACACGCCGCGCAAACCGGGGTAAAATTCGAATCGCCCTTATGCGGGCAAACATTGGTTTCGTGAGCCTCGGAACAGACAGCGCAGGTTGGTGATTTATTAGCGCAATGCTTTTTAACATGACCGAATTGTTGACAATACGCGCAACGAACTACCTCGATATCATCAACAAAACGGCAAGTGGCCCAGTCAATAAATAATTTATCCTTGGTAGTCACAAGATGTTTACGTACCTCAGGTTCAATTTCTATGCCTATCCATTTCCGACCGGTATCGGTAGAACGCCTACGGACTATTTTGGTGGATTTAATGAAATCGTCTTCTTTTATTGGCAACTCATTTTTAATGTTTTGGCGGTAAATAGCTTGCAAAAAATTTTTGTCTTCCATTGAGGCGGGAATGTCCTTAACTAATAGACGGGGGCGGCGACCCTTTGGTTTTTCTAAGCGAAGACCCGCAGACTTTATAGCATCTACCGATTCTAACTTTTTCAATTGGTTTTCATTCGCTACACGTAAAACAACCCCCGATTTGGCGGTTTTTACGTCACACTTAATTATTAGAAGCATAATTGATTGTTTTAAGTAGTTGTTTCGGGTCTGGATGTTTGTGTATGTGAATTACATGTTTGTAAACGCACCCACGATACAGGAGTAATTCCTAGTGTGGGGCAAAGACTTTTCAAACAAAAAATAAAAATGATATGTTTACCACTGTACCTACTCTTTAAACAATAAATATAATCTGTAGTTTCTTAGTAATCAACCCATGCATACTAATAGGTAGTCATACCAGAATACATTTCCTCAGTCTGCAAATTCTTTTCTTTAGTAACAAGCCAGGACATATAAGGTACCTTTGAAGAAACGGCAATGAGTAGAATATTGCAAAGAAAAAGCGTCTTTACCTACACATAATGGATAGGTAGATACTTATTTGTAGGAAGGTATAATATCGTAGTCATAATTCTAATCGTAGTCATAACTCTTTCCGATTAGGCCTGACTCAAATGAACGAGTACAATGAGCAAGTGAACCTGTTGAAAAAGATCTGGTTCACGAAGTACGCGCGCCACTGGACCGGCCTGTGCAAGTGCAGCTGTGCCTTCGAGAACATATTCATGGCTGAACTCAAATCTAACGATGTACTGGGTAAGTACCTATTGGTCACTTGCAAAAATCCTTCGATTGCAGATTTCTTAACTACTTATTAAATGGACGACTTGTTTTCTAAGTATAAACTTTTTATTTTTTCATAATTATAAACTAGCGCTTGACCGCAATCCCGCCTGATGGTAAGCAGTGATGCGATCGTTGATGGTAAAGCGCGCTAGTTTATTAAGAGCCTATTCACTCAAAACTGAGCGAATAGGAAGGAAGACGGTAGTTGAGCGAGGTGATGCACTTTTAAACCCAACAACACGACCAACGATGCTGCGCCAAAGGGAGATTGATCTGAAGACCCTCCACGACCAAACTCTCAAAACAACAACATTAGGCGCATTGTACCCGGCACACATCGCAACACAACTGCTCAGCCCCTTCCTCCGTACGGCTTCACCAGACATCATGCCGGAACACGAGAAATCGCTTGGCGGCAAGGCTTTGTCTGGTGGGTGGTAACTTCTGCCGGCGGCCGATGTTATGGCCTACCACTGCTGCCCCGAATAATATCAGATGTTTCCTTACATATCCATCGGGTGCAACCACGGGTCGTAGCTAGTTCAGAATAATCGGGTATTCTGAACAAGCTACGACCTGTGTTCCCTAAGATTTAGATCCTAGGGAAATATCGGGATAAAAATATCCTATATTTTAATCTTGATGATATCCAAATTTTACGTTTTACGTTTATAATATTAAGTAGAATAAGAAGAAGATAGAAGTCGTGCCTTGGAAAGCACGTTAAGCCGTTGGTCCCGGTTGCCATACGAACATATAATGGCAGTCGTTACGGGTTGTTGGAGGCCAACAATTGATCTACCTGCAATTTAATATCGCCTTCGCTAGTCTAAAACTACTTACGTCAGGCGCTGGCTAATAAAATATTATTTTCTCTTCTGTAGTTGTATTATTAATAACCATATACATAATACCATTTATTTGCATAAAACATGATAAGTATAAAAGGTGTTTATATGAATACAATGGTAGAACATATACGTTTTGCTTTATTTATTTTATGATTAAAGAATAAAAAAAATAAGTTGCACTGGACTTATATTTATTTCAGTTTGGTCTTAGAACAAGGATATCGACACTAATGTTTATTTTAAATGAAAATATTAGGTAGCTCACCGCACAATCTCTCTCCATCTATCCCTGTTGGACGACAGTTACAGGCTGCTTGATTTGGTCGGTCCACCTCATCGGTGACTTTCCACGAGATCTAAGCCTTCAACTTTACCCTGGATGACCAAACGCTCTATGGAGTTATTATTACGCCATTACACGTGACCGAAATACCCCAGTATACGGGACTGTACTAATTCTGAAAGACGTTCTTTGATGCCGAGCTCTTGAAGTATAGAAACGTTCGTTTTAAACTCGGTCCATGATAAATCAACGTCTCGAAATCAGTCAGTGACCACTACTGTTCTGTCAAGAACGAAACGAAGAAGATTAGGTACTTAGGTATAACCCGGTACCCTGTAAAGGCAGATGACGCACGCTTAGGTGGTTTTTTAGCCGGTATGAGCCAGGCACACCCCTCCGCGTCCTCGAGCATAGGATAGTCCATGAGGATTTTTCCATGAGGTTGTTTTGTTGGGGGTTTGGTCGTGGAGGGTCTTCAGATCAATCTCCCTTTGGCGCAGCATCGTTGGTCGTGTTGTTGGGTTTAACATCACCTCGCTCAACTGCCGTCTTCCTTCCTATTCGTTCTGTTTTTCAGAGTGAATAGGCTCTTAATAAACTAGCGCGCTTTACCATCAGGCGGGATTGTGGTCAAGCGCTAGTTTATGTTTACTTATAATTACTAAAAAAAAAAAGGAAATTGTTTCTAAGTCAGTTATTCGAATAATTATGCCTTTTGTTTATTTTATGTGTACCTTTGTTTTAACATATAGGTATGCGATCTTCATTTGTCATCATCACAAATAGTGTTTTCTGTCGCCATCACAAGGATTGTTCAACGCTGTCCTTGTAAGGAGTCCCGTTTATTTAAAATTACATCATCAATTAGCAGTTTACACATGTTCACAGCTCCTAAATATAGTCCTCACGTAACAATGGAATAACAGCAAACAGTTATTTATAGGTAGGTAGATAAATACGACAGGACATTTACTATCGAACAATGAGTATTCTGCCATTATGAAGCATGTTAAAAATTTGGGCAAAGCCGGAGTATCGCAGGTATTTTAGCGACTTTAAGCAGATTATAGGAAGAGTCGAGAGTATATTTGTTTTCAAAAACGGTTATACTGTTATAGATAGTTTTTATAAATATCTTTGGGTTTTTTGCTAAGTTGCGTATCTTACTCCTAAAACATAGACAGGTAGGTACTACCATTCCTAAGCAGTAGATAACATTAACCATGGAATATGGGCCTCTAAACTTACACATAATTGTTTGTATTTCCAGGTCTTCACAGCTGGTTGTTCTTCGCTAAGCGTGAACAAGATCGCAAAGCCAATTACTTGGGCTATATGGATAAACTAGACCTGTCCGGGGTAAGTTAATATATAATAGAAAATTCTGTTACATATTCACGGTTCAATCAAGCGACAGATAACCAGTATAAACGAAACTCGCGTTGTGCGAAAAACCTATACAATGCGAGGTCAACTAAATCTTGGATCCATGTGTAACACGTAAATGTGTTACATTAGTTACGGCTGATTCATACCTACCTGTTTGTAGCAATAAGGTCGTCCCACCGAATACAGAACAGAATTAACTTAGATAGCATCCAGCTCAGTCATTGCAAATGAATCGCTGTGGGTCACCGTGAGGTTAGGCCACTAGAATGATTGTCTTAAGTTGGCATAGCAACAGGAACCATCAAACGTATTAAGTAAATATGTATCAAGTCTTAACCAAAATCCTGCATTGCTCTTCCAGAAAGGCATGATCTTGAAGCAGCACTCCATTCTAAGTGAGACAAAGGATGCTCCCGAGGTGACAATGTTTGTGGGAACATCTCCGGAACTGGAAATGGCGCTATACACCATGTGCTTCATGGCGCGCCCCGACAGGCCCTGTAGGCTTCGCTACAACAACATCAACTTCTCCATACAGACCAAAACGCTGAAGTCTGAGAATGTGCTCCTTATTGACACAGCCTACCCTGTCTATTAACATGCTACATTGAAAACCAATTATAGTTGTTGCTATGCACGAGCGCTTGTCAGTCAGTGTATTTTGAACCTTATGCAGTAAGACTAGCTCGCGATTTGCATAAACGATACCAACATACTCAATCTATTATAAGCAACAATATTTAAAGACAATAACTTTCAATAAGTGTAAACTAAAGCTCTCTTAATAAGGTCCAAGTAAAGATATTTAAGTCAAATACAAGAGTTATGAATTTATAAACTTTAGAACGTGCGAGTTGTTATCATCAATCAGCGGGTCTTGCCCTCCATGATAAGCACTTTATTATTATATGAATTTTCGCAATAACTTTAAAATAAGATAGATAATGACTGTAAAATAATAAACCAATTAAATGTAAACATCTTTTATTGCAACATTTCTCTAAAACACGAAGGACTTTGAGACACAAAATATTAATAACAACAACAGATAGGTAAGATCTATCTAAATAGTCAATTAGTATAATATAATAAACAAAATAGATACAATATAACAGTATAAAAATTGAATTTTGTGATATTTTTATTGTCTAAAATAGCTCAAACAACTACTGTTCGTTATTACCATTAGTAATACTCGACAATGTGTAAGATATGCTAAGATTCAATACAATTACATACATATCAGTGGCGAAGAGTCCATACAAGCCGATTCCCACCGGGTTACCTTTCAAAAATCAGTTCCATATTCATACAAAAGTATTTACATTCTATTTCATTAACAAAGTATTATTAATCAAACGCCTGCGCGATTTACAATAGCAATAGTAATTCTTAGCAATACCCTAAGTATCACATTTCATTTTATAGTCGTAAATTAATCAGCGCTTCAATTTTTCGTACTTTACATTGAAGGCAACTCTCCTCGAGTTGCCTTCAATGTAAAGTACGAAAAACAGATGACTCCTTTTTGTTTCAATAGTTATACTTTTTGTTTCAGTAATATATTTTCTAATGTGAATGTGAAAGTCCTAAGTATAAGTTATCTTTATTTGTATTTCTTTTTCAAATAATTATTTATTGATTTGATTATAGAGTGCAGACTAGTGAGCAATTCACTGTGAATGCTATTAATATACTTAATATAGTAAACGGGCAACAGTGCTATAATTAGTGCTAAACAATGTACATTTATAAAGTGTGGCTAGATCCTAAACTCAGTTTAGAATTTTCGGATTGGTTAAATGATGTCCCAGATAAACCAGGATTAGCATACTGTAAAGTATGTTGTAAATCATTTAAACTAAGTAATATGGATAGACAAGCTCTATTTTCATATGCCAAGGGACCTAAACATATTAAAAATGTTGAGTTAAAAAAGGGGAACCTGACATTTCTTTTTTTTTTTCGCAAAAGATTACCAAATCTGAAACTACAACTTCAACAACAGTCATCAAATAATTTGCTTAATAAAATGAAAAGTAATCCCAATTTTTATAACAACATTTTAGCTCATTTTGTTAAAAAAAACAGACGCATTGCATTAGAATATAAATAACGTTGTGATTGTGTATAATTTGCTTTATTTTTGCTTAATATTTTTGTTGGTTTTGGATCGGTGTTTGTGTGGTTCGGTTTTTAACACTTTATTATTTTTGTAATTTTTTATTTTATTTTTTCTTGACTCTTATTCCCTAACAATAGGTACTTAACTTAGTACTTACTAACAAGCATGCATGTGTGGTATAGAGATGCACGTCGAAAAAGGCTTTTCACAAAGCCGCTTTTATCATACTTGAAAGACACTGTTATCAAATCATCAGTCCTTTTTTGTATGGTGAAGGTGGGGCTTTTCATATTATTCTTATCTGAAGACCTCCTCCAAGATATCCTGCAGTAAGTAAGTGTTTAAGTGTTTATTTTTTGGACCGGCTTCCCTTTGTCAAAATTTCACCCTTCGCCACTGATACATATATGTATTATGACTTTAAAGAATATCTACTAAACAAGCGTTAGGATCAAGGCTGAATGAAGTTTTTAATGTGTAAAAAAGTTATAAAATATGGTTGTAAAAGTAATTTTTAATTAAAGCTACAAACAACGCCGACAAAGAGTAGTTAATAACGTACAAGTATACAACGTAATTTGTTCTTTACGCGAAACCTGAATATAGTATATTCAGAAAAAGCAGCTGAATCGATTCCAATAATTTTTACATCATGATATATTTTTTCCCAAATACATTTAGAAATAGTTGCAGTGTGGTTACCATGCGCACAACACAGTGTTGACGGTAGATCATAGTACTAGTTGGACCGCTGTAGGCGCGGGCGGGGGAGCGGTGCTTTGACCATATTTTTGGTGGGACAACCAGATAAGATAACAAGCTCATAATTTTGTGTTTATACAAGATATCTTTTTGAAATACTGTACATAAGATTCTTTATTAAAAATACTGAAAACGTGTTCCGTGTTTCTCATATACAAAAAAAAACGTTGTATAGCCAGTATATAAAATATAAACATAATCTATGAAGAGGCAAATTTGAAGTTAGCAGAGATTATTTATTACAGTCCGTTAAAATCATACAATTGAATAAATAGCTTTCAAAATGCATAAGATAAGATTCTTGGTAGAGATAATAAAGGTGTAACTTTGACCTCTCGTGATTATAATTGACAAACACTTATTCACGAGAGCTGTATATACCCAATTAGCACATCACTGTTATAGATGTAACTGAACCCGTAATACCTTTTAAAGAATACTAATAGTTAACTTGAGTTTCAATATGGTATGCAATAGTTTTTAGACTTACTCTATGTTTTCCTACTTATATTTAATTCACATTTCATATCATGTATTTACTATGATCCAACAGATTAGATTGACAGTAAAGATAAGACAATTAAAATCAAGAAATAAAAAAAGCTTATTATAAAACGATATTAAATACTTCTGACTAGAATACCGTTGGATGATTTGCAGTATACCCACTTTGTAGATATAATAGTCGTACATTGACCCCTCTATTCATAAACGTTGCTTAAAATTAACTAGTGATTAGTGAGTATTTAACCATACACCTTTGACGTTTGCACGTCACTTAACTTTAATCATTGTTTATGAATAAACCCCTTAAAGACAGCGGTGTTTATTCATAAAAGATGATTAAATTTAAGTGACGTTAAAAAGTCAAAAATGTATGGTTAACCAGTCGTTAATCACTAGGCAACTTTAAGCAACCTTTATAAATAAAAGGGTGTATATTTAAATTAATTTGCTTAAACATTTACAATTTTAATTCTCTAAAAATATAAAGAATCTAAAGAGAATATTTTAAGCGCAATTCTGGTAATTTAAAACGTTCAAAATCTAGTCGCAGTCTCATCTCAATGACAAATAATGGTCAAAAACTTGTCAAAATATTGGGAAATTAGTGGATTTTTTGTCACATTGAGACTGTAAACAAAATCGGAACGTTTTTAGAATAACGTTAACACACCTCACTATTCACGTATCTAATAGCGGTACAGAATTATCTTTAACACTTTAAAGCAAACATAATATGGCAAAAAATTCTACAAAACCGATTTATGATTTAACAAAATTATTCTTAATTCTAAGTAATAACATGAGTAAGATCAATACTTAATTCAAACGAAATACGAGCCATATTCGTGCGGCATGACGCCGCGGCGCGGGTAGAACGTGTGCGTTTGTGAGTAGTTCATCAGGTTCGAGATGTTCGATGTGTAGATGTCGGCGAAGCGGAATAAGCGCCGCGAGAAGTAAGTCGGATTGTGGTATGTACGGAACACGCTACCGAATTGCGGGTTAAACACCGCCTTTATATCATTCCTGCAATTTACATAAGATCCCCTACAATGGAAGCATGAAAACAAAACACATAAGCGTTATTTTACAGCCAATCATTTACGATTACGATAATTTTGATGAATTGCTTATAAAAACAGTAAGCTTAATGCTTGATTATAGCCACTGACATAAATACCAGCAGGGTAATTGCGTAACGCACTATCAGTAGCAAAGGGTTTCATTTTGACAGTTCAACAATATTCACTGCGTAGTTTACGTTGTTGGGCAAACAAATTTTTCCAACTTATGACGCAATGGGCTAGCTTCAAAATGATTCCAATTGATAGTAATAGTGTGTTACGTAGTAGGGATGTATCCAAGGTATGAAAATCAAAAATAAATAGTCCGTTTTAAGGATGATAAAAAAAAATTAAGACCCGTATTTTTTATTTTGTCAAAATTACTAAAAACTACTAAGACATAGCGTATTAAAGTCACGGAGTGGGGGCTGATTACGTCACGCCGTGGTATATTTTGTACCATTGCGTGACGTCATGCGACATTTCAAATCAATGGACATTAAATTATTTTTTAGGATACAACCCAATTAGAGTTCTGGATTATAGCTTTATTTGCCAGCTTAAAAGGTATGTAGGTAACAGAATCATCTACTGCACCTGCCAAAACACAGAAATTTTCCATTTGTTGCCTTCTTACAGCTTAAGGAATAAATACGATTAGGCGCACATTCCACTTAACAGTCATTACTCACCGGATTCACAGAACGTCAAAAATTCGAAAGTTGAGAAATAATTGGTACAAACCTCAAGTAATCCCGTTCTGCCATCCACTCGCTGACGACCTCGAGCGCTTCTGGGTCCTTATAGTCCTGGTGGTCCTCTATGAGCTGTGTTAACATCTGCAGCCAGTTGGCGTTCTCCTTGAACGTTTGCTTGTTCAATGTATTGATTTCGTGCTGGGGACAAAATTTAGTAACTATTTATTGAAGTGAAAACTTCTTCAGCGACTTTAAGCACTTTTGTTGGACGAGGAAAAAAGCTTTGAATTCGCGTAAGCGTGACCGACCTGACACCGTGATCGTTTTTTTGGTTTACTTCTTGTGTATTGTGCTTTTAATGATTTCCGTTTACACTTCTGTTGGTCAGACTGCAACTTTTTTTATTTGAAATAGGTTTTATTTATGAAATCAATCTGGAGCGAGGTCTTTACTCAGCAGTGGGAGGATACACGTTAGCAGAAACTATAAGAAATCTTTGAGTAAGATCTCAAAAACTTCAATTACTTATGCGAAAAGTCTTCTCCGATATATTACTAACTTAGTTCGGCTTATCCTTCAGCTAAAAGCTATAAATGGATGCTGTCTAAACTACAATAATGAAATGACGCTAGTCGATTATAAAATTTTTTTTTAATCGCTGCTCCGCATTAGGAATTTCTCTGGTATCGTGGGTGCGTTTACAAACTATAAAGTCACATACACAAACAGCCAGACCCAGATCAACTAATTGTAGGCCATACAAATATTTGTTCCGTGTGGGAATAGAACCCGCGACACGCAGTGCAGCAGTCGACCGCTCAGCCACTGCGCAATGCCTCTTCGTGGGTCTAGTGGGAATATCGCAACTGTTAAGCGTGGGGTTCTGACTTTAATCCGTTTAATCGGGTAAATTATTAGATTTTGCCATCATTCATCCCTAATTTATTGTGTCCCTATTTTATTTTGTATACATAAATAGTAAATAAATAATTATCTGTTGCAGCCTGGAGTCTGGTTAATTGCTTCATAGGGTCACTTGCCTTTTGTACAGGAATTTATGACATATCTTGTGTAATGTGTGCCAATAAAGAAAAAAATGCAATATTAAGTTTGCCTTAACCAAATACCACAAAAATCTACTAACCGTCAACTCGTTAATGATCGCTCCGGTACGCCAGCCGTGCTCCAGAGTAACGTCAGCGAGATCGCTGTAGGGATGGTCGCCAAAGTAAAGCACCTGGTGGCCAGACCAACCTGTCAGGTCTTGCAGCTGCTTCACTGTTCCCTAAAATGGTAATTTACACATTTATGATGAACACAAACTAAAATTAACTAATTAATGCTCATAGGCCCCAGGAGAGTCACCCAGGCGCGTGCGCTCCTTACAAGCAGAAAAGCTCTGCATACCCTAATAGTCTCCTAAAATTATAATATACTGTAAAATAATTTATATACTACAAAGTTAAAACTAAAAGACTTTGTTAATCAGTTATTGATAACACTGCCATCTATTGGGCCTAGTGCTAACGAGACACATTAGTTGCCTTAGGCGCGACACCCGCGCCTCTTACGGCGTAAGCATAAACAAAATGTGCCTCTTCCGTATCTGTCTGTGTATAAAATTATTTGCTTGTGTGCCTAAACTGTTGTGTACGTGTGCGTGAAATTTCTTTGGGTTTAAAGCCCATGATAAGCACAGCTTCTAATAATGCGACGAATTTAAGAAGTTCAGAAATATAGCATGATTGTTGTTCGTTCAAATACCTTTTTATTTTAGCAGCTTATGTTGTTTCATTATTGGTGTATGGGTTAAATATGTATTGATTGTTTTAAGCGGAATTGAATATTCATTTATTTTAGAGTTTTTGGTTTAACACAAAAGAAAGGTTGTCTTTATAAAAAGTATTATGATAATTATATGTGGTTAGCAGGTTGTGTAGTGTGTACAAATAAATTGTTTTGTTTCTCGTATAGGTATATTATTTTAAAACACGGCTTTGACAGTTCGACGTTATAAAAACTTAAAAGACCTTAAGTTTTTCAACCTACTTGCTTTTGAATTTCAATACTATACTTTATGTTGTAATAATTTTCCTGAAGTTTACAAATTAGCAAAATTTAATAGTTATGATTCCAATGAGTAGTGCATTACGCATATTTATGAAAAGCCAAAGCAGACTCATAGATTTGTCTATCTGTCCATTTTAAAAGAACTTTTAGCGATTTCAAAACGATCTTATATATATATGATTTTTACAGAGTTATTTAAAAATAGATAGGCGCGTTGATTTAATTTATAGATAGTGAAATATTTTTTTTTAGTTTTTTGAGAAATAAATTATTACTTATTTACAGTTGAGTTAGTAATACCATTTCATTGTATTTTGACAGCCTACATGGCGTAGCGGTAGCGAACGCGGCCGCTGCGTAAGGAGGCGCGGGTTCGATCCTCGCGCTGTGTAAGTATTTGTATGCATGAATATGAATATTTGCACTGGTCTGGTCGTATCTCGGAAAGCACGTTAAGCCGTTGGTTTCGGTTGCCATGCGAACATCTAGTGGCAGTCGTTACGGGTTGTTGGAGCCCACAAAAGCCAACAATTGGTCTAACTTCAATGCTTCGATATTGCCTTCGCGTTGTGGAGGTCAGACGGCAGTCGCTTCACGGAAATTGTCGAAATTTCGCCAAAATCAGCAATTAGACTGGAAAAGCGGACCCCAGATTCCAAAGCTTTGGATGCGACTGGTATTAACCCTGAGATGATGATGATTTCATTGTATTCATTTGGGCAAATAAAAAATACCTAATACCCCACGTATATGGGTAATTTTCACGAAATGGCGAAATTCGGCTATCTTAAAATTCCAAAAAATATTTAAATTATTTGATATTTCTTGTATGTGAATTTGATAGTACTAATGTTACTTGAATTTAATTATGTAGTGGTCCCAAACATTATCGCGTTTTATAAAAGTTATGAGGACATTAAAAAAAATCAAAGTGAGGGAATGACAATCAAGGTGAGGGAATGATTATTATTATTACAGACAAGTCAAGAAGCTTTTCAAATAAAATGTTTTTTTTTTAAGTATAATCTTTAATTATTAAATGAAATTTTGTTCTTAAACAATAAGTAAGATCAATGAGTAATTTCAGCGAATCACAAAATTATTGCAGCACTTTGGCATAACTCTAATTTAAACTTATTTTTATTTGTTATAGCACTTAATTTAATAACAAAACCCTTGCTTAAAACTTAAAGATTCTTCTAACAGCATTTTTTATAACAGAAAAACTTCTTATTTTAAACTTTAGTCTCATACATAAAATGAACGTTTAGTATTAACTCAACAAAACAAAAAATAACTTCTAATTTAGTAGGTAACCTACTTTTAAAATTTGTAATCTTAAACGATTCAGTCTTAAAATTACAATTAAATCTTAATCAGATCTTTTAGACTAGTTTAAGTCTTTTATAAAATAACAACCCCTACTGATTAATTTTGGAGGCTCAATCTTCCTCAGAATGTCATGCCAGGCATATAACTGTTCATCTTTGATTTTAGGCCACTTCCAAGATTTAGTTCCTCTTTTCATACACTTTACTAAAGCGCCTTCCTCAGAAACTGATATTATTTCCCCTGGGTAAACATTTTCGTCCCATTTGATAAGTACGTTATCACCAATATTGTAAGTGATATTACTGTGCGTACAAATAACATCATTTGACGAATGTCCATCATCATAAGATTTGTTTCGTGATTTTAATTCAAAGGATGTGGTTGGCTGTGATGGTTTTTTGATGCAACGTTTTGAAGATTTGTAATATCCCATGTGAAAATGTTTACACTTTTCTGCGCATTCACAACATGAAAGACTTCTAAATTCCAAGACATCATTACTGAAGACAAATTGACGAATTTTTTGGGTTCCACGAAATGCAGCAATGATTGTTGACTGTTTGACTAAGTCTTCTATTTTCGCGATATTAGCAGTGGTAACTTCGAATAGTTTTATTGAAGAACATCTTGCCAACAAAATTTCTTTGAGAGATTTCAAATTTACGATGTCCTTGCCTTCAGCCACTGCCTTCTCAGCTGTTCTTTTTAATGTGCCACCTACGCCATCAGGGGCACCTTTGCCATGGCCAGGTTCTGAATAATTCCACGCAAAAAATGTCGCATCCGGAAACAAATCATTTATATGATGATATACTAGATGAAACATGAACTTGTTCTTGTATTGGTTGACAGGACTATCACTTAGTATGTGTATTCTGTGAATGTTTGGATTGTGATTTTTAAGCCACTCAAAACTGGTAATAAGTGTGCCCATACTGCCGTTGCATCGTGTCTATTATTCTCAGAAAGAGAACAAAACGTGTAGGGTTTTACAGTGCCATTTTCACGTAAATATAATACTCCTGTATGTAGTGTAACTTGTTGTCTTGCACCTCCGAAATGTACTGCCTGAATCTCTTCGTTGTATTTGCAACAACAATTTTCACTGAAATCTATGTAAATAAGGACTTCATTGTCAGTTAAAGTCTTTTTAAGTTCTGGTATGGTCTGATACTGGTGTGTTGTTGTAGCAACGTGTTTAAATAATGAAGGCAAAGTTTTTTCTAATTGAAGTACCAATGTTCTCAGTGAAAGCTTGATCTCTTTTAAAATAGGTTTTCTACAAATCTTCATCTTTCCATTTTTTTCGAAGGATGTAGTTTCATAGATCCACTGTTTGGCTGTGGAAGATTATACTCTAGCATTTTGTTTGCACAACCTTCACATTCTCGTAACAGACATTTAGTTGAATAGACATTGCATGTTCTCATGGTCAAGAAATTAGTAAGATTACAGCAAGGCAATACTCTATTTTCATGTAACTTCATAATCATTCGTTGAACATTTGCGTGGATTACACATTTGCATGTGTTACGGTCTTTTATGTTTGCCCAAGTCACCCAAAAAGGCCGAAACCTGCAGAAAGTTGTCAAGCTTATTTTATACTCAACTGCAGTCAGGAATTTACTGTGCAAATTTTTCAGGGTATCGCAAAGTAAACGTTTTTGTTTCACCTGTCCCATTGACCTTATAAAATCTTTCTTTCCTGGGCACATTCGGAAATTTTCGTCCTTTTCCAAAAAATCTTGAACATCCTTTTTGACCTTTATCAATTTATCACTGACTTTTCTAGAAATCCTCTTTTTATAATCCTGTTTGAAAAACTGTTTTGATAAGCTGAGTAGTTTATGCTTCTTCAAAAGATCTGGTTTTACTATTTCATAGTACTTTTTCTTTTCACTATGTTTCTTTAAATTACTGTACCCATCTTTTAGCTGTTTAGTAATAACTTCTGATAGAAGAAGCTTCTTCTTAACAATTTCAGGAACGCGGACGTTCTTCATGAGAGCGGATACTTTAGCTTCTGGTGAAGTCTGATTATTTTTGTTCTGTCTTTGACATCTCTTACGGAATCTCTCTTTTCTTCTTATTTCTTGTTTCAATTTTTCCTGTAATCTGGATATTTTTGCATAAAGTATTCCTCTACGTCTTCTGAGTTGCTGCCTTCTCCGATTAACTGCCAAATTTCTTAATTGATCATTATTTTGCATAGGTTCTGGGCTAGGAGGCGGTGTCTCATCTAACAGTCTTGCTAAATTCTTTCGCACTTTCATCGTTTTGTTTCTATATGTTTGACTATTTTTCTTCCAGTTTTTCCTTTTTTGTCTTCTTTCTCGGGAACTCATTGCGGATATAGGTTTAACTTGACCTTTTTCTTTTTTTTTAAGGTATTTAATTCTTTCTTTTTGGCGAAGTACTTCAAGTGTTACAGGATCAGCTTTCATTTTTTCCCTGCGTTTTCGGTCATATTCTTGCTTTTTCAATTTAGCTTCTTCTTTGCTTATCTTCTTTTTTCTTGAAATTTTTTAGCCTACAACAATATTGCAGCAATAAATTCAAGCGTTAATTAAAAAATAACAGTAAAAAGAGCCAGTTAGCCCACCCAAAAATCATTCCCTCATATATCATCATTCCCTCACCATAAACTTTAATGAGGGAATGATGGTGAGGGAATGACGAAATAAAGAATAAACGTAAAAGACTCGTGACATAACCTTATTTTGGAAATGATTTTTCTGCTTAAGAAAATAACTCCCAAAAGCCATCTTATCTGTGCAACTTATAATCACTTAAAGTGCTTACCTTTTGGTTTTTTAGAATGTGATGAAATGACGGTCAAAAATTTAATTTAGCTATACAATTAATAAAATCTTTTTGCAGCGCACATCCGAACACAATTACAAAAAATTCGCCATTTTGATAAATTGACATTAGTGCCAACTTTCAAAAACTAATGGTAGCGTTCGTATTTTATTTGAAATGCGTTCATAATTCAACTGCCAGTAATAGTGTGAGGGAATGATTTATTTATGTGAGACATTAATAAATATTTAATTATTTTATTCGTTTTTTGCTGTATAACGCTTATTTCGGTTTTTCCAATAAATATATAATATGTTTATACAATACAGCCTACTTGAATATGATTCGAATGATTTTTGTGCTTTTTTGGTAAATAAAAGTAAATAAAATTGGTACTTGGGACATAGTGAGGGAATGATATTAGGAACATTTTGGTTATGCATTTTTATTTATTTATTTATACAGCTCGAAAATCTCATGTGAAAGTGTTAGGTATAGTTATGAGGATTGTATAGAAATATTAGTAACATCCATTTCTTTCTTAGATTTTTACATAAACTCCAAGGACAAGAATTTCGGATTTTCGTGAGAATTACCCATATCATTTATTTGACTTGTTCTTATCATCAATCACATACTTAGATGTTCATTGTAGCCACGCACAAACATCAATGTTGACATGCGAAAAAGTACGCGACTATGTTAAATTGAAACTACGTCTAAGTTACGTTTTTTAAGTTTTACCATATATAAGCACAGAGATTTGGATAGTAGGTATATTTATGCATACCCCCAATAAAATCTTTGTGCACGCCCCTGGAGTCACCCCACAGTTACCTAAGCGTCTCATTAGTCAAGGCTATATTATGTAGATTAGTATTAATAAGGCTAAAGAAATGTGTCTGTTTGAACAGTTTGATTTAAAAAATCGTGTTTGAAAAAAAAATCTTTTCTATTTGAACGTTTTTGAATTCTTGAGGCAGGTTTTTAATAGTACATTATAATATAAGTGAGGTAACTTGAAAATTAAAGCCGAAGCGATATTGCTACAAGAAATTATCAAATCGCACGAACATATTCGTCACCCACCCCGCTGTCAACTGTCGTATCTCACAAACTGACGTATCTACAAAATTTCAAAAAGATATCATGAAAAACCACAAAATTACGAGCTTGCTATCCTACTTGGTTGTCCCAACAAAAATATGTTCAACGCTCCGCTCGGGCGGGCGAGCGGTGCGTTAACCTCTGGCGTCAGCTATTGCGCACGTGCAAATACTATGATCTACCGTAAATTTCGTATAAAAAAACCTGAATATAGTAGTTCAGAATTAGCAACTGAATCGATTCAAATCATTTTTACACAATGTTATATTTTTTCCCATATATATTTAGAAATTGTAGTGTGATTACCGAGCGCACAACACAATTTACAGCAGATCAGTGGTACTAGGCGCATGCGCATAACGACACAGGGCACCCACATGCACCGCTGCGGACGCGGGCTGGCGAACAAGCTCATAAATGATCTATCATGATATCTCTTTGAAATTTTGTACATACCTAGATTCTTTACTTAAAAATACTGGACACGTGTTCCGGGTTTCGCATAAACAAAAACATAATGTTGTATATATATATTTTTTTCATTTTGTTTTAACATAGTTAAAAGTTAAATGCTGCTTACCTCATAATAAATAATGCCTTTTTCTAATGAGGACACTTTTTCCCATATATGCGTGTTGGCGTTTTTGTCGAAGACTCGAATGGGCCTCGAAACCTCAGTGAAGAATTTGGGCTTATTCGCATTCACTATCACGACGTCGAAGAAATCCCGCCAGTCATGGCCCACTAGCATTTCCATCCCTGCATTCCTGAAAAACCATAGACAGAAACATCAGCAAACACTTTTGATTGGTGTCTGTGAAAATAAAACCTCTCAGTGGGTTAACAAGACTTTGTAGAGGTTATAGTTTTGAAATGAAAACTTGTTTAAAATCATTCGACTTTCAAATCGATAAGTAATAAAAAGAACCATAAAACGAAAAAGTAGTAAGTAAAAGGACGAATTAAAGTGTGAGAAAATGAGATAGGAAGCATTATAATACAGTTTTTTTTTTTATAAAATTATAAACTAGCGCTTGACCGCAATCCCGTTTGATGGTAAGCAGTGACGCAGTCGTTGATGGTAAAGCGCACTAGTATGTTAAGAGCCTATTCACTCTAGCCTTGAAGACACTTAAATGTAGTCCGACGGAAACACCGCCGCTGGCAAACTGTTCCAGTCCCTTGATGTACGCGGTATAAAGGAGGAGGCGAAACGCTTCGTCCGGATCGTAATGGTGTTAACAACGTAAGGGTGGAAACTCGTCGTACGACGGGTCGTCCGATGGTGGAACGGAGATGGGGGAATTAAATCATGCAATTCCTTCGCACACTCCCCAAAATGCATCCTATAGAAGACCGTAAGGCTGGCTACTCTTCGCCTGTGCTCTAGGCTTTGGAGACCGTCTCGAGTTAAGTCAGGGTCACCAATCAGCCTCTTCGCCCGCCTCTCCACCGAATCCAAAGTGGCCAGGTGACACTTAGCAGCACAAGCCCAAATGTGGCTGCAGTACTCCACACACGAACGGACCTGTGCTTTGTACAGCATTAGAAGCTGCCCTGGTGTGAAGTACCGCCGGACCTTTGCGATAACGCCAAATTTCTTGGCAGCACACTCCCTAATTGTTTTTTTTTAGATTCATACTTTTGTTACCTCGTATCGTATCGAAAATGTAAACTCTGTGTACGAATAAGTCTATGTATACAGTATGTTAAGAAAACCCTGTCCGACCCATAAGGATAATAAAGGTTAGGTAAACACATGACCAAATATAATATAAAATTTTACGTAATCATCATAGTACCAATACAAATGAATTTTGAAATAATCATTTTTTCCCGCGAATTAATTCCAACTTCCCCGAAATTTGGTAATTTTTAAAAAAGTGACAACACCGGTATTATTATGAGCGAATAGCGATGCGACCACGTGCCGCGTGCCCTGCCGCCCGTCGCCCACGGAAGGGTGCTTAACGCATATTTATTAAGTTACCTCTTTTTGCGAAATAATATTTATTTTTTTAGGGTTTTTTTTTTAAGTTTAGCCCGGTTTTGTATGCATTAGTAGAATCATTTATCGATACCTAACAACATGTTCACGGGTCGGACAGGGTTTTCTTAACATACTGTATACGAATAAAGTGTAAAATAATTATCTAACTTTATATGACTTTTTTTTTTTTATTAAAATATAAACCAGCGCTTGACCGCAATCCCGCCTGATGGTACGCAGTGACGCAATGATGGTAAAGCGCACTAGTTTATTAATTGTTTTTTTTTTTTTTTTTTTTTTTTTTTTTTTTTTTTTTTTCTGGGATGGGAAATCATCAAATGACTTCTCCCGATCTGGGCGGAGCGGAAGGGTGTGTCAGACTTTTACTGACTAAAACCCACCCGTGTTTCTTCACTTGCCTGTGCGACGGCCAGGGCCGCGGTTTCTTGTTAAACCAACCCTCAGCCCTGACCCAGGAGGCATCGGTCTTCGTGGACCCCGTCACGATGTGCTGACATCTCTTTGAGGCGCGCGTGAAACACGACGCGCCGTCGACTCGGGCCTGGTCCTTACCGGGCGGCGAGTTGCCCACCGCTCACCGCCCGCAGGCCCGCGCCTACGGTGGCTGGGAGTTAGGTGTCGTCTCCCGACCAGAGCGTCTACTGCGGCGGCTAGTGGCGTGAGGGCGCTGGGATTCCCGTTGCCTCACGCGCTCCGCCTCCTCCTTTGCCAGCATCACTGCTTCGCAGAAGGAGGTGACGGCCTGCCATGCACTCTCGCTCCGGACCATGGCCTGGACCAGGGTCGGACGCGAGAGATCGCCGCCGATCGCCGCTACAAGGACACGGCGGTGCTCTACCCAAGCCGGACAGACCTCCACCGTATGCTCCACCGTGTCCTCAGGGCGATCCACACAATGGTGACACCCTGGCGTTTCCTCCCGCCTAATAAGGAACAGGAACCTCCCAAAACAACCGTGTCCGGTAAGGACCTTCGTCAGGCGGAAGGTGAGGGCGCCGTGGCGCCTCTCTAGCCACTCCTCAAAGAGGGGACCCACCGCCGCTATTGTGGCGTGCCCAGCACTGGGTTGCGACAATCGCACTCTCCATGTCGCCATGAGATCCCGCCGGAGCTGTGTCCGCCGTACCGCGATTTCTCGCGGCAGCGGAGTTATGCCCCGGCGTTTTGCCTCCTCTCGCCACTCCCACATGTGGGCGAGGGCTTTGGCCTCCAGATCCCATGGCGGCAATCCGGCAAGGAGGCTCGCCACCTCAGCGGAGAAAGTGCGGTATCCCCGGATCAGCCGAACGGCCATGACCCTCTGGGACGCGGTCAGGCATCGGGCTGGTCGCTTCCTTAGCGACCGCGCCCACACCGGTGCCCCGTAAAGGGCCATGGACCGCACGGCCCCCGCGTAGAGCCTCCGGCAGGAGGCGTTTGGTCCCCCTAGATTGGGGAGGAGCCGCCTCAGGGCAGCCCCGGCCCGTTCCAGTGTGGGTGCCAAACGTCGGAAGTGCTCCTCGAAGTTCCACCAGCTGTCGAGGACGAGTCCCAGGTACTTCATCGTCGACCCGACGCCGATGTGAACCCCTCCTACTGTTATGTGGGAATCCGACGGTGGCGCATTCCGACGACCATGAAAGCACATGGCCTCGG
This sequence comes from Sesamia inferens, assembly GCA_037179545.1. NCBI lineage: Eukaryota > Metazoa > Arthropoda > Insecta > Lepidoptera > Noctuidae > Sesamia > Sesamia inferens. The sequence continues at coordinate 23,813,352 of CM073923.1, forward strand.
ACTTCTGCAGGGCCACCTCGAGTCCCAATTGCCGGATCCTGTTGACGATTGTCGCAACCCCGAGGGTCGCTGCGTCAGCCGCCGCCTGGTGTGACCTCCCTTGTGCCAGAACCAGCGTGTCGTCAGCGTAACAAACTACGCTGACGCCGATAGGGAGGTCAGCGCGCAGCACCCAGTCGTACCCGATGTTCCACAGATGCGGTCCCAAGACCGATCCCTGTGGAACACCGCACGACATCTCTCGTCGGTTCCATACTCCTTGGTGACCGGGGTGTTCACTCTAGCCTTGAAGACACTCAAATTGTAGTCCGACGGAAACACCGCCGCCGGCAGATTGTTCCAGTCCCTCGATGTACGCGGTATAAAGGAGGAGGCGAAACGCTTCGTCCGGATCGTAGAGGTGTTAACAACATAAGGGTGGAAACTCACCGTACGACCGACCGACCGACGTAACCTACAATTTATTATTCTCTTCCCTCAATTTTACATTCTTCTCATTGGCCCCGATTCTCTTGTTCACAAACTAAACTAATTTTAAGTAAAGCGCATCTTTTTCTTTCTATTTCATTAAGAAAAGGATAGAAGATAACATTTTAGTTTAATCCTGTCAAATAAAGATATTCCGTAGACAGTTCAGACGCGATTACAAACATGGCGAGCAAAAACATATTAATTTACGTCCAGAGCGGACTAATTTGACAGGTCTAAAGTAACATATTGGCGCCATTTCTGTTGTCCACAAACTAAACTAATTTTAAGTTAAATGCATCTTTTTCTTTCCATTTCTATAAGAAAAGGACAGAAGATAAAATGTCAGTTTAGACCTATCAAATGAGTGTGCTCCTGACGTAAACTGGCGTATTTTTAGTCGCCATGTTTATAATCGCGTCTTAACTGTCTATGGAGTAAGTATCTTAATTTGACAGGATAAAATTAAAATGTTCTCTTTTATCCTTTTCTTAACGAAATGGAAAGAAAAAGATGCACATAACTTAAAAAATTTGTTTAGTTTGTGAACAACAGAATCGGCGCCATTATGTTCTGTCCTTTGCTTAATGATTTTTTTTTTTTTACTATTAATTATAAACTAGCGCTTGACGGCAATCCCGCCTGGTGGTAAGCAGTGATGCGATCGTTGTTGGTAAAGCGCGCTAGTTTATTAAGAGCCTATTCACTCTAGCCAAAGGGAGCTTGATCTGAAGACCCTCCACGACCAAACTCCCAACACAACAACATTAGGCGCATCGTACCCGGCACACATCGAAACACAACTGCTCAGACCCGTCCTCCGTACGGCTTCACCAGACATCATACCGGAACACGACAAATCGCTTGGCGGCAAGGCTTTGTCTGGTGGGTGGTAACTTCTGCCGGCGGCCGATGTTATGGCCTACCACCGAGAAAATATTATAAATAAAATAATGCACTGGATTTAAATTTAGTATAGTTTGTGATTTGGGGACATGGGAGTGGGGGACATTATCTTAAAACCAAAACTTTTTAAGGTTTCACTTCTGTCACGTGTGAAGTACAAATTATTTTTCATATTGAAGCCAATTTCAATCGAGCAAACGATCTCATGCTCAGCAATAGAACTAACTGTATTTATTATTCATCATTATCATCCTTTTTATCGTCCCACTGCTGGGCACAGGTCTCCTCTCATACAGAGAAGGATTGAGCGTAATCACCACACTTGCTCAGTGCGGGTTGGCGATTTCAGACCCAAAGTCCAGGTTTCCTCAAGATGTTTTCCTTCACCTTCAGTCATTGGTGTCCAAGATATACTTAGAAAGTACATATAACTTTAGAAAAGTTACATTGGTACTTGCCTGACCTGGAATCGAACCCGCGTATCATACTTGAGAGGCTAGTGTTTTAACAACTGGGCCACCGCAACATTTATTTATTATTATTTCTGATTTTATCTGATGTTCTAAGCTCCATATTACAGAAGCTCACTCAAAACTCAAGCTTTACTTAAATCTCGTTTGAAGCAATTTAATTGGTTGAAACTAGTTTTAAGTAATGCTTGAGTCTTGAGTAAGGTTCTGTAATACGGTCCTAAGTGTTCTAGCTGCGTGCAACATATGTCGAGTGTTTGTAAAATGCCAACGTCCAGTAAACGTGTTTATCTACTCTCATATCAAAAAATTAAAAATATAAAACTAAAAAGGAGTTTATATTGACGTACTTTACCCATAGTATATCGAAAGGAAATTAAAAAATTAAATTATAACATTATTTCTCTAACAAAATAACGTTATAATAATTTTTTTTTTCATTACCGTACAGATTACAAACCACAGATAGCACTATTTCATTTTTTTATCTGTGGCTGCGCGCGCTTTGGCGCGTGCGCTTTGATGCAGGGTGCAGAATTTTGGCGCCAAATACGTTTCTTTGCATTGCGAGTCGTTGTTGTGTTTCGCTGGACACATGATTATTATTGTTTCTTAAAATGTATGAGATTAGATAAAGTAGTGTATGAAACTGTACATAATTAGGTATTACACACTCGTGTGATACTATTAAAAAACTCGCTTCGCTAGTTTTTTAAACTCGCACTCGTGCATAATATCCCTCATTATGTAACAGTTTCATAAACTACTATTATCTTATTTGTCTACAAACACTGTTGACATACCTCACGTGCTTATTAATAGAACAATCTGTGTTCTACGTTGATACAATGTAGTTTGCTGAATGGCATTATACATTAAAGTGTCACTTCGTGTTTGTACAAACGACATCACAACAAGCTACAATCTTGCAGATTTCTTTATTCGATTTTCGACTGAATCTTTAAAGCATTAAGACTCAAGATTGATTGGGATTATTTGACAGTTTCGGGTAGCTTGACCTGTTGTCTTCCGTACAGTATTTATGCAATGGGCATCCATTGCAACGATTTTCATGCGGTTTGTCTTTAAGAGAATTTACTCAATTTTATTTATGATACAATAATATTAAGCAAAAAGAAATATTGACGCTTTGTAAAGTTGTAAAAATCGTGCTCTGAATAGAATAGAATGTTTTTATATATATTTTTATGTTTCAAAATAAAATGTTGCCCCACACTAGTAATTTCTCCTGTATAGTGGGTGTGTTTACAAACATACAAATTCACATACACAAACATTCAGACCCGGAATAACTACTTGTACGCATCGCGGCAGTCAATGGTCAAAAAAAGTCAATATGGTTAGTACAGTGGTCAAACACCACTGTACTAACCATATTGACGAATAGAATAGAATGCTCTTACACCATACAAATTGAAGCAATGATTGGTAGCTAGACAATAATCGTACATAATATGTAGCATGATTTCAACTTACACAAAATGATAGGGACTATTAGTGACAAGGAACAGCTTCTTTTCATTGTCCTGCAGCATTTGGAAATACCTCCTTAAGTCTGAATTAGGTCTGATATACTCGTCCACATTTTGAGCAACAATCTTGTGCATGATGGGATGGCAGCTTTGTACAGAGTTCTAGAACATTACACAAAGATCAAAAACCTTGCAAGTATTTTTAAGAGTGGAAAAAATTATGATTTCAATTATTCTATTAGCTTGATTACCTTGACATCTAAGAATAATATTTCTGGATGATAGTCAATATGATTTTTAATAAAGTATTCAGCTACATTACATAGTAAACCCATTTCAGGAACTGAAAATAGATCAGCTAAATGTACCATCTTTGCTCTGTTCGGCTGAAAAAAAAAAAAAGCATGTAGATTATGTATATTGTATAGCACAACAAATCAGTCTATAATATTCCCAATGCTGAGGCACTGGCCACTTCTTAGTGAGTGGGAGTGGGATGTAATCCATTACACAGTCTCAGTATGAGTTGGTAGATTACATATGTCTGTGCCTAATATTTATTTCTGAGATATGTCGATTTCTTCAAGGTGTATTTTACCAATTTGAGAGTAGTAATGATTCGATTATTTACACATACTAAAGCGCCTATCTAGGTTCGAACCTACGACCTGCAACTCATAAATCGTAGCCGTTACAACTGGGGCATCACTAGACCACTGCAGTACATAATTACCTATACATTCTAATTAATATTGCTAATCTTGACTCACATTTGTAATGGAATAAGAAATAACAACAAATTAACATTCTAACCCGAAATAATTGTTTAATTTGTAACTTGGCAGTCATTCTTAAACATGCCATTGCGATTTCGGACAATAATAGCTGACTTTCAAATGAAAGCAACAAACAATAGTACATAATTATGTACTATTGTTCCCCTTCTTTGTTCCTTTCATTTTAACATAATAATGGCAAATCATACACAAATACATGTAATGTCTTACGGTTTCGGCTCGGTTCCTTTCCTATCCGGCCAAGTGCGAGGCTTTGTTCACGTTATTCGAGCCTGCTTTTTAGCTATTAGATGGGCGCCCTACTTTAACATAAGGTAAAATGCGCTTTTCAGTTGAATATTATGCAAACGGATACTAAATCAAGAAATCGTCTCTGCAACCTTCCAGTGTATTTAAAAGATAACATATAAACTCACATACACAAACATCTAGATGGAAATAAGTAAGTACTTGTAGGTCCTATAAATATTTGTTCGAAAGTTCAAAGCTACCCAAAAAAAAAAGTAGTTTGCGTGATTTTATATTAGCACTTTGTCGACGTCGTAAATACAGATATCACATGCCTACCTTCCAAAAAATCTGAATATCAATATATTATACCATAATCAGCGTATAATCCTCTCACTTCTGGAATACGGGCTTCCTCTCGGTCAGCAATTTTTGGTACCACATGAGCATTAGAATAAAATTTACGACTGACAGATATTTTAATGGGCTGGTGCTGCTAAGTGTCACCTGGTCACTTTGGATTCGGTGGAGTGGCATGCGAAGAGGCTGATTGGCGCACGCACGCAAGCACTATCTCTAATAAATATTAGTACCGGGCGACCGAGGAAGGTAGGCTGAGGGCGAACGACGGATATGACGAAACTGTGAGTTTCGAAATTTGAACTATGGAATCCATTAAAAGAAACATTTTGCTGATAAATGGAATACCAAAATTTTTACAAGCTTTTATTAGCTTGCAATGCAATTTATTGCCAAACTGAACATATAAATAGTTTCGTAAGCTAATTTTACCTTTGATGGCTATTTCCAGATGAAATAGTCTACTATTCAAAGCTATAGTGTATTTATTTGCTTCATTGTTGGTTAAGATAAGATCTTACCCAGAACTGTATATAAATTTGTAGGAATCAGCCAGATTGAGTCATTTGAGCCAGACAGATATATGTTTGGTAGTAGGTGCATATATGTATATTAATGTGTTGTCACAAATAGTCCTTGTGTCAACATTGCAAAGGGGAGCACAAATGAATGATTGCTTACAAGTGCCAGTGATTACTGTTGGCTATCTAGTTACTACTCTGATATCATAGACAAAGTGATTTTCAACCTTAGCACAAAGGAAACACTGATCTAAAATACAAAACATGTGGTTTTCACATGTTTGTTGTAGTTATGTGCAGTATGATGTTTATAGCTAATTAATGAAACATGTCTAGTGCAGCCTCAGTTCTTAGATTTTTTTAAAGCTATTATAGTTTAAACAATGTTGTTTATTTACACTTACAATACTCTGTCACAATCCTTACATACTCCTGTTGCTTCATTAACATCTGGTGATAGTCACATACAGCTTGTGAATACCATGCAACTGTTTTTTTTTTTTTTGTTGGAATTACCTCTGTACTCTCATCTTGGGACTGCCTCTGTGGCGTAGCGGTAGCGAACGCGGCCGTTGCGCAAGGAGGCGCGGGTTCGATCCCCGCACAGTGCAAATATTTTTATGCATGAATATGAATATTTGCACTGGTCTGGTCGTGCCTCGGAAAGCACGTTAAGCCGTTAGTCCAGGTTGCCATACAAACATCTAGTGGCAGTCGTTATGGGTTGTTGGAGCCCTCGAAAGTCTAACAATTGGTCTAACTGCAATGCTTAGATATCGCCTTCGTGTTGTGGAGGCCAAACGGCAGTCGCTTCACGGAAAATATCGAAGTTTAGCCAAAATCAGCAGTTAGATTGGTAAAGCGGACCCCAGACTCCAAAGCTGAAAGCTACAGATGCAACTGGGCTGAGATGATGAAGATGATGACTCTAATCTTGGGAGTAGCAGAGAAGTAGTTGACTCTTACCTACTAAAACCACCAGTGTTTTACCTCTACCTATGGCCATGGGTGCAGGATTTGCATAAGCATTCACCACTCGTTTGACCTTTTCTTTTTATTACCATATTTATGTTATATTTAGAAAACAAATAAACTAATTATACTTACTTTGTGAGCCCTGGTATCACCCTCAACGTAAGCTATGGGTATAATTCTATTTTTGTATATTTTGAGCACTTCATCAGCCGGCACCTGGGTAAGACCTCGGTACACGGCTCCAAATTGTATTTGTAAGAATGAGTCCAATTTCAACAGGAGGCCTTTCTCTATGTCGTAATGCAGACCTCTGACAGCAAAGTTCGGTTTATATTCTAACTCTAGAATTTCTGGAGGATACTGGAACAAAATATAAACAATTTTATTGTTATTGTATTATTATAGGATACTGGAACAAAATATAACATTTTTTAATATTTTTGTGTATCAAAAAACTTCTTGAACAAATGGTCAGGTCAATCCAGGACACAATGAATATTAATTGGTTATTATTATTTGGTGGAAGGTGGAAGCAAACAAAAACTTGTTTGCTTGATCCACTTATCCTAACTTTAGACTTACCAAATTCAACTTTCTAATCATATTGGTTATTGCATAATTATCTATAATATAAATTTATTTAAATAATCCACATCCAAACCTTATATTTTTCCAAAAGTATTTCTCTGCCAAGATTGTACAGCAAATGTTCCAAACTAGGTTTGTAATGTGCCAGTGTGTAATCATAATCAAATCCATATACTTTTACTTCGGAAAGGTCCAGCTCATTGCAAGCAAATACACCCCGTGGATTCACATCTTGTGGTAATTTTTTTGCTACAAAAAATAAGGAATGTTTAAAGCACCATGCGCCTACATTGATATGGAACCAAATAGAAAATAAATGCTTGGATACACTTACATTTAAATTTTAGCTTTGTACGACAATAGGCCTCTCTTAATAATTCGCGGGTAGAAAAACTTCTGCGTATTAAAGCTTCTGGACGTTTATTTGGTAGCGGTGATACACTGTATTTCAATCTTTTTATACCGTTTATTGTTAAATTACTACGTAAACTCATTAGAGATGACATTTTTATTAAACACAGGTCAAAATGTATGACTTAAAACTGTGCCCAATACACGTATATTTAGTATTTTACGCATTAAAATAACAAAAATAGATTAAGTGACTGTCAGCTTTTATATTAAAACCGTTGCATAATTATTAATCGAATAAACATCACATATTATATTACTCTTACTCTACCCGTCTATCTTTCGTACTTGAACTCAATGACAGCGACAGCATTGACATTTGACACCATGCTGACTTTTTTTTTTTTTGGTTCATTTCTTTCCGTTCAGAGGAACGGAAAAGGCAAAGGCATAGTACACCATACAGCCTAGTCTTAAGTATTTTTTTCTTCAGTAAGTTTATATCCTAACTTATCCTAATTTATCCTAAACTTATCCTAACTTAACTTAGTCTAAACTAACTCCTTTCGATTCCCGCGTGTAGCTGATTAGGAGGGATTTAGCGTAAAAACATGATGTGGCCACTATGTTACACTATTTCACTGTTCTTTATGAATTATTCACTCAATGCACTTTTTACTACATAAATCACGCGTTTTTATTTAGTAAACGACACTATAAATAATTTTAAAGTTCAATGAAAAATGAACGTGGCACTCATCTTCGTTTTCCCGCCAAAACTCCCCCCATGCTGACGTTCGACTGTTAGACATTTTTTATAATTTAAGTTTCTGACTCGGTTACTAGACCTTTAAGTCAAGTCATTATTTAGAGTGTTTTTTTTTTTTTTTTGATATGGCATCTCGTAGACCTTGAGAGGTCGTGACAACTTAACCGGACTATCCTGTGGCCGCCTTAAGTGAATTTAAAGCCTCCAGCCAGGGCTACTAAAAGCTAAGCGACTACACGCTAAGGGCACCCCCTGTGGGGTACGAGCCTCGGCTTAGGGTGTCGCTGGAGAGAACAGCAAGGGACGGCTGGATCGAGTTATTTTATTTTTATTTCGGTTTGATGACCACGGCGTTTCCTAGTACTAGCTCTGAGAAGAAACGGCCGAAATAAACTCAGAGGTCATAGTCGGGAGTTTATATTTACTGGCTCAGCTGCGGCGCGGGCTGGCCTTCATCAGACAAGGGACGGGGAGGGCGATTACTACGTTGAACGCGTCGCGATGGACCTCGGCGGCGAGGTCGGTAGGTCGGTTTTTTTGTATTTTGTGCTAGTGGCCCTATTGGCCTCTTGGAGGAGGGTTATGGGGTCATCAGTGTCTGTGAGAGCGTGCCTAGGTCGGCGAAGCTTACTTGTTTTGGAGGGGGTGTACTTTGCTGCCGCGACAACCAGAGGGTTGTGATGTTTAGCGGCTGTGTCAAAGAAACGCTTGGAATGGCGTTTCATGTACTGCTGGATAGTGGGGATTTTGAGATCTAGATGGAGGATCTCATTTCGGACGAACCAAGGGGCGTTTGTTGCTCTACGAAGAAAGCGGTTTTGGAGTGTCTGCATCCTATGGATATGACTGGGCTCGGTGTGTGCGAAGACTACACAGGCTTATGTCATGATGGGGCGTATGCAGGCTGTGTACAGGCGCATTTTGCACCTGAGGGACAGCTTGCTGCGTGGGTTGAGGAGAGAGTGGAGTTGATAGATTGCGTAGGTGGTGCGCGTGCGTACCGTTCTTATGTGCTCTCCGAAGGTGAGGTGTTCGTCTAGGATGACTCCTAGGTATTTGGCTCGCTTTTCCCAAGGGATCGGCTTGCCAGACATGGTGATTGGTCGGGGGAGGGTGGGTTTGCTGCGCGGTTTGGAGTGGAGGACCGCTTGGCTTTTATCGGGATTAACTTCTATTCTCCATTTTTTAAACCAGTCAGCAAGTGCGTTGACAGCGGTTTGGAGATTTAGTTTAATTTGATGGGGGCTGGTTCCTGAACAGTAAATGGCTGTGTCGTCTGCGAAGAGAGCGAGGTGGGTCTTTTTACTTTTGGGGATGTCGCTGGTGAACAGCGTGAAGATCAAAGGGGCCAGTACGGAGCCCTGGGAGACTCCAGCCCGGATGAGGTGGGGGGGGGGGGGGGGAGATAGCTCCTTCGGTTTTGTAGCGGAAAGTGCGGTTTGACAGAAAGTCTCGCAGGATGAGCACGAGACGGTCAGGCACGCCGAGTTGGTACAGCTTGTATATTAAGCCGTTGTGCCAGACTTTGTCAAAGGCTTTCGCTATGTCGAAGTAAATAACACCTGTCAGCCTACCACGTAGGAATCCTGCGTGGATGTGCTCGGTGATACGGAGGATTTGTTAGACACTGGAGTGTCGAGAACGGAACCCGAATTGTTCGTCGGGAATGAGACCCTTGTTCTCGGCAAAGGCTCTGAGCCGCTTGTAAATAAGCCTTTCATAGACTTTACCGAGAACTTTTAGCAAGCTGATAGGACGGTAGCTCGAAGGCTCTGATTTTGGCTTGCCGGGCTTAGGAATGCCTATTACGGTCGCTTCCTTCCACGTTTGTGGGAAGATATTATTGCCCATGGCTCCATTAAAGATGGTGGCCAGTAGGATAATCAGGTGGGCAGGGAGGAGTCGGATCACTTTGTTGGTGATGCCGTCAGAACCGGGAGCTTTTTTAGGTTTGAGACCTCTGATAATGTCCTGCACTTCGTCTGGAGTGACGGGAGGCAGAGGATCTTCAGGGTCTTCGACGGGTGGGAGTATTTAGAGTGCACTATTATTTACAATAGGACACTTCACAAACTATAGAGGTTCACTTCGCTTAAAACTTCATAACACATCGAATCATAGACATATACACATGAGGACATGCCGTACGCGTATAAGTCGCAGTTATTTCTTGGTTTGAAAAGAGTGAGAAAGATGGCCTACACTTTCGGTCTAGCACTATCTCTTTTCTCATAGATGATTGATCGTTTCCTCTCATTCTATCGAAACGCCACAATTTTCATCTCCAATGTAAGGCGAGTCCATTACTATATGTCAATGCATCGCACAAGAAACTTATACCTAAACTGGAATGTGCACTATCGATCAAAACGCGGTCCGAGGGAGATAGCTTCAAAGTAGCCCTCTGTCCTTGTATTATAGGAGCATTATAAGGAATGTACGTACATTTTTTTTAAATTATATTACCTGAGTTTTTTTATGAATATTTAGGTATGAATGCGAACTTTTTAATTTTATTATTCTAAGAATGGATAAATAAATTGATGATGTACAGACGACAGCAGGTCAAGCTACCCAAAACTGCTATATTCCTAATCAATCTTAGAAATAAAGTTGAAAATCTAATAAAGAAATCTGACAAATTGTAGTAGCTTGATGTGCTGTCGTCTGTATCTTTAAATAAATAAAATATCTACAAGAAAGCAGAATGTAATGTAATTGTAAATACCTAATAAAAGACACTTACTTATTATGTATGTACGGACGACAGCAGGTCAAGCTACCCCAAACTGTCAGTTATTCCCAATCAACCTTGAACCTTAATGCTTTATAGATAAAGATGAAAATCTAATATGGAAGTCTGACAGATTGTAGTAGCTTGATGTGCTGTCGTCTGTACACAATGTCTAAGTGCACATTTATTAAGTTATTCCAAAATTTATGGTCACACTACATACAAACAAAATAACTTGTATATGATTACCGAAAAACACTTCAAGAATGATATTCCGCATCTAGGGTATGACTTACTATTGCAGCCATTAATGGAACACTTTTTCACCATCTTTTTCTAATAGAAATTGCTGGTTTCTAATAAAATTATGAAAAATAAATACTGGTATCACTTAAAAAAGGAAAGAGGGCTACTGGAGCGCTTTCTCCCTCGGACCTGTTCTCTTGTTCTCTTCAAATAAGGTTTTATTTCCGATCGACCTTATTGCTCTTGCGACAGAGTCTTCTTTTAAATAAGAGACTTATGCAAGTTCACATTCCAGTTTAGATATATATAACTAGCTATCCCCTCGCAGTTTCGCCCGCGTGGAATTCGGTTGTCTCGCGCTTTTTAGATTCTTCATTTTCGGGGATTAATTATCGTATCATTAAGCTTCTAAGTTTCCATGTGCATATTCGTTTGCAATATATTATATTGTTTTAAACGACACACAGCGCCATCTATCACCGAACTGGTATGAACCTAACAATATTTTTGTTTTCCCTCGGGGATATAAATTTTTTCCGGTATAAAAAGTAACCTATTATTTAATCCGGACTTCTAAATTTACGTCTGCAAAATTTCAAAGCAATCGGTTCAGTGGTTACGGCGTGAAAGCAGAACAAACAAACAAACTCACTTTCCGATTTATAATATTAAGGTGCGTATTATAGAACGTCACTCAAAACACAAGCTTTATTTAAATCTCGTTTGAAGCCTTTTGATTGGTTGAAACTAGTTTTAAGTACCTAAAGCTTAAACAGAGATCAATGCTTGAGTTTCCTTCTGGAATACGGACCTAGGTAAGGATTTCCTTGACATCGAATGAATGTTTGACAGACGGACATTTAGTATTGCTAGTTTATACATACCGATAAAATTGTAACCAAGATTGATCGCCAGTCTTGACTTTTTTGAAAAAATAGGTAAGTATGTATGAACTAGGTCCACATATTATTTAAACTTACCGTTCTTGCGGTCAAAACATTTATTTTATTTTAATATAAGTTGATACCAACTATACTCCGTTGGAGTTAACTTTAGACAAAATTTTAATAAATATCAAACTGAAAACAGGAAATAACAAATAACATTTGGATAGGTACAGAAAATCGGCAAAAAAAAATAAGAAAAAAACGAGTGTGCTTATGACCACACGACTGAAGTGAAACTTCTTTCGCTCCATCTGTATGTATATATATATATATATATATATATGTGTGTACAATATATACATGTATACACATATACATATATTAATTTTCTATAAATATTTAAACTTATTTCATGGTTTCAATGGTAAATTAATATTTTTGCATAGATCTTCTATTTTTATTGAAAAAAAAAAAAAACTCGTTGTAGACGTTGTAGTACCAGGCTCGCGCCACGGGCGCCTCTGTGCTTATATCCCCCACTTAACTTCCGTTCGCCTTGCCCGATCACTTTTCGTAACGCTTTCGCCAGCTTACTCCCCAAGTCAAGCGCGCGTCAAGAAGTTTCACTTCAAAAAGAACATTCACAAGTATCGACTAGTGAATTACAATCATAGACAGCTACGTATTTTGGCACAAGCCATTATAACCCACCAAAAATAAAAAAAAAATACTCTACTGCCACAACGTTATTACCTTATTAGGAAACATTTCAGATTTGGTAGACATAAAATAAAATGTAGAACATTCTAGATACTGACCACGAGTGATTTTTTAGGTATTTAATTGACACTAGTAGCTTACATAAAAAAACTGAATAATTCATTTAATTCGCCTCATAAATTCAGGAGATAAACATATACATAGTTCAAATAAGTAGATTTAATTATAGCAGCTGGTACATAAATAAGTTGATTATAATAAATTCAGCATCAATCTTAACTATAAAAAAGCGCAATATAAATATATTGTACTTTTACTATAAAGCGTGCAAAGACAACCTTTTTAGGGTTCCGTACCTAAAAGGTAAAACGGAACCCTATTCATGAGACTTCGCTGTCCGTCCGTCTGTCACCAGCCTGTATCTCATGAACCGTAATAGCTAGACGCTTGAAATTTTCAGAGATAAAAAATAAAAAAATATATAATATTTAAGGGGGCTCCTATAGAACAAACGTGATTTTTTTGCCGTTTTCTGCTCCATATTAATAACGGAAATAGATAGACGCTTGAAATGTTCACACAATATTTGGTTATACATTAAAATTAAAAATAAATAATTAAAATAAAATAAATATTGAAGGGATTATTGTGTATGTGAGTTTAAATGTTTGTAAACGCACCCACGATACAGGAATTCCACTAGGAATTACTCCTGTATCGTTTTATCGTATTCGGGGCATTACCTATTTATTTTTTAATTAATATTAACAACGGAAATGATTTTGTTTTCTCCGTTTTTAAAGATAACACAATTCCGACTCACACTTTACCGGTTTTTAGGGTACCGTAGCCAAATGGCAAAAAACGAACACCCTTATAGATTCGTCATGTCTGTCTGTCCGTCTGTCCATCCGTATGTCACGGCCATTTTTTTCCGAAACTATAAGAGCTATACTGTTGTAACTTGCTAGGTACTTTGTAGATAGATTTTGATGCAAAAATAAAAAAATAATAATAAATATTGGGGGCTCCCCATACTTAGAACTGAAACTCAAATATTTTTTTTTATCAAACACATACGTGTGGGGTATCTATGGATAAATCTTCAAAAGTGATATTGAGGTATCTAAAATATTTTTCTTCTAAACCGAATAGTTTGCATGACAGACGCTTCCAAAGTGGAAAAAAGTTGGTCCCCCCCTCTAACTTCTAAAATAAGAAAATGAAAAATCTTAAAAAAAAGCATATGATGTACATAACTATAAAAACTACCAACGAAAATTGTTTTGAACGAGATGTAGTACGTAGTTTTTTTTTAATACTTCGTAAATCGTAAACCGCTTATTACTGCGTAATCTTTCATACAAATAACTTGAATTCTTTAATTAATTTCTTAAATCAATGGTACGGAAACCTTTGTGTGTGAGTCCGACACGCACTTGGCCGGTTTTTTAACTTCTGTCTAATGCTACCGCAAATGCGAGTATAAATGTTAATCCTTTCACTCCTGCGTATTCTCGTCAGCGGTGTGATCCAAACCGTATTTAATGTTATTTTTATCACCTTTATTTTAAAATAAATCATAATTAGGACAAGTGTTAAAAATCAATTAAAAGCATATCGTAACAAAATATTTATTTCTTTTTAGTACCTACTATTTATTCATAACGAGTATTTTAGCGTTTGTGGCGTTATTATAAGATTTTTTTTGCTTATCCTCTTGTCCCTCACTCTGAACCAATACCACCTCCTAATTCCTGGTACCTACTTAGCTGCCTATGTAACAGCATATTTGGTAACGGTGATGACAGGAGGGTCTGTTAGTTGGTAACTTTTCTGTTTTAACGATTGAATTAAATTAAATGAATAAAATTGAATTAAATAAAAAAAGGCACTTAAGTATGTCATTATTTGAAAGTGCTTACAGCAGTTATCTACTGTGGTTGACCAATCCGTTCAAAATAGCAAATATAAGTAAATAAATATCCGCCAAATAACAGCGCAATGAGGAACTTATGTACTAGGATGATGGTTTCAAAAAACATGGGCATAGACTACACGTAACTGCTGCAGTGTTTTTTTTTTTAATTAATTGTAGGCATGTTGCTAGGTATGTTCTTTGTAAGGTGGAGGTAAATATTCTGTTAATTTATTTCAAGAGTCGTAAAACCGTTAAACGTGGCTGATAAGTAAGTATCGGTATCGCATGTAAGTATGTAACTGTTATTAGTCGAATAATAACTAAATTTGTGGAAAGGCGCTTCCAATATAATTTTTACTGCGGTAACGGTAGTTGTATGCTGTAATGCTGACATCCTTGTTAGCCAGCTTAAGTTTACAGTCATTGTCCACACGAGTAACAAAGCAGAGAGTGTAAAGCGACATTTCCAGCTCCGGGGAGGTTCCGATAAAGATGGTGTTAACGGGTTTATCAACACCTTGTTGATTGAAGTGAAACTTCAAGACGGCCCCTTTCTGAAAAATAATAAAAATGTCATAACATAAAGGTGTGTGGAAAGGATGTGTAAACTTGTATCATTATCATAATATCAAAAAATAATAGATTATGTGCCCAGTACGAACAGCAGGTCAAGTTACCCGAAACTGCCAAAGATTCCTAATCAACCTGGAGCCTTAATGATTTAGAGACAAAGTTAAAAATCTAATGAAGAAATTTGACAGATTGTAGTTGCTTGATGTGCTGTCGTCTGTACAATGCGGCTAACGTTCTTGACAATGACACCTGTCGTTTCATGCAAAGGATGAAAGGAATACGTCATATGTATGCGAATTTGATCTTTATTAACAACAATTTATATTGTGACATAGCTACCTACGTCGCATTGACGAAGTGTCAAGAAAGCAAGCTTTCGACAGCCAGTATTTTAACCTCAACCTCAACGCTTGGTCAATGGCCTCTGTGAAATAGATACCACAAATTTGCCAATAACACGTGTAACAAATTAGAGAAATTGAACACAGACATTGACAGTTGAAAAAGACGGCCGCGTGAACCGTCTATGAGGGAGATTTGATTCAAAGTCATGATGTGGCCATTGTGCTGCGCTATTTCAATGTTCTTAATGAATTATTTGACACTATAAATAATTTTAAAAGTTCAATGAAAAATGCGAGTGACATTCATCTTTAGCTTTCCCGTCAAAACTCCCATTTCCACCCAGTATATAACCTGCCGTTTAAAAACTCACGACAGTGTCAGTGTTAGTGTCAGTCCACTAGAATCCTAAGTTTGCTCCTGCTAACATGAGTCGGGTGTCCAACGGATAAGTATCCTACTTATCCGTTCTGCGATTCTAATAAATATAATAAAATAATTTTACTCACGTCGCCTAATTCCGCGTATTTCAAGTATCCCAGATAATTAATTCTATTTGCCGTTTCTTCTCTTAAGAAATAAATCCAGTTATGCAAACCTATAAATATTAAATATTTTATGTACATTTTTCTGTTAAGATTACAATCAGAAAATAAAATAATAATAACATGCATACCCGAAACTCCTCCATTCTTAAGTTCTGAGACAAAAATATGTTCAAAACCAGAACTGCTTATCTTGCCTTTACCTCTTGAATATAAACCGAACCATATTTGTTTCAGAAAGTCTCTTTGTTGTTTTGGGTCTGGAGTCACGTAGCCTGTAACGGGAATGAAGCAATTTCTCAGCTTCTAGTCACCGATGCACAACCGAAACTTTGTAGTTAATTTCTAAAGTTAGTGTTACCTACAGTTACCTATCCCTGAACACGAATCAGCCATCGGGCAGCACCGACGGGGATCTACTGCTGGGGATAATTTTCTTGAGATAACTATACTTACTTAAGTATTTTAAATTTCATTGAACGCCCTTTTCGGATGAATACGACAAATGTTTTCGTGCCCGTGTCGCCTTAATCGTATTTATACAACTGAGAACCTATGTTATTTTTTTTTTGTTCTGTTTTAGCTGGGCACTGTGCGGACTGGGGCACGGCCATGGAGCAACACGACATTTCGGTCTATAGGTTAAAGTTGTTTCTATCTGAATTCACAGACATTTTGAACATACTACAGAAAACAAGAAGCACGCTATGCTATGCAAAAAATTAAACATTGTTAACACTTTTTAAAAAAGGTAATAAAATAGTACCTTTATTCTTCAGAAACGTCATTAAGTGCCTCATAACAGTGGTTGACATTACGGCATCCATGAAAGCATTCTCTTCGTTTCTCTCCTGAAAAAATATACTTATTTAAATTCTTGTAGTAGGACTTACTTCGACGTTGTAAAAATTATATATTTAAGGTATAAATACTACACCTAAACATATCAAAATTATTTATTTATTATTATATTTATTTATTTCAATAAATTCAAATTATGTCAATCTTTTAAATAGGCTGGCCTTGGTACCAACTTAGAGAGCGAGAGATCGACTTGTTACCATGTATTTAGTATGATTCTGGAAAATCCTGCGTTGGAATAGTATTTCCTACCAAAATGCGCATAATTTAAGCGATAAGATTTAAGGAACAGCATTTTTTCTCTAGACACTGGTGAAAAATTCTAACTCCTACTGCTTTGGAATCTCAGAATAAATCTTGTACTGAATCCATCGTAATAGGTTTGTGCCTCGATGTCTCTTCCATCTTATAAATGCAGATAAATAAGTTAAATAAATATTGTTAAAGCGGCAAATAGTTCTGTAATTATGAATCACATGTTGACTCTTTTGGAGAAAATAGTTGCTGAGTCGGTAGGTGCACCTACTTTCATTTATGACTTCATCTCTCTAATCTAAGATTTTCAAATAGTTTGTTATTCAAGAACTTGCAAAAATCACAATTGCGTAGCTTTATCTCGGACATGAGTTCAATAGTTCAACCATCGGTCCGCGATATTATTTTATTATTGTATTTATTTTTTAAGGTCCCTTGAGCATTGCAAAGGCCCGGAATTGGGAGGCCCGTAAATCAACTTAAATGTAACAAGATGTTTGTTTTTCGTACCTATGCAGTTCTTCAAATAAAATATTATAAAAAGAGAAATTACCTGCGGCGTCACATGTTCATTAACCAATGTGTCTCGTTCATAATTATCCAATAATGGAACGAATTTCTGAATAGTCGGAATATTCCATACTTCAGGATTTACAGTGATCAATCTACGACAACATTTAAACAAACGATGGATAAGACTAACAAAAGATAACATTTTAAACAAATTTCTTAATTTACTCATTAAGTCATCAATTCATAGCCCTATATGAATGTTATAAACCACTGGGTAGGTACACAATCACATGCAGTTGCAACTCTTCAGAGCACTACTTACGGTTGAGGTGCCATATCCACTGTTGATTGTGAAGTAGTCTTTGCTTGATAGTTGATAGTTATGTGTCTAGCGGCATTATTAGTGTCCTTTCTTAATAACTCTTCGCTAAGTGTTTCTAGTTCAGCATCGGTAACGCTGTTCGGGTTTGTAGATCCAGGATTGTTATTTACTATGGAGCTTGGTAGCACTGGTGGAGTCCCAGGCCGAGACATCGGTGTACTAGGAAGTCGCGTTGTGGGCTTAGGCGTCGGAAATGTAGAATGGGTACTAGGTTTGTTCCCCGCGACAGCAGAGTTGAAGCTCATTGGTTTAGTTGGCGCCGGTGTCGACGGTAAGGTTACCGTCGAACTTGGCCCATTTTTGTTGTTGTTACCTTGTAAAATTGAACTGTAACTGAATGTTCCTTGACTCGGGCTCTTGCTATCATAAAACTTTACAAGATCTTTGACTTTGCCTCCAGTTGCGGCAGGCTGATTGTTTTGTTGAATGGGTTTAACTGTTGGATATTGAGGCGCAACATAGTCACGTTTACCGTTAGATGATTGGGGAGGGCGTTGCGTCACAGGGTTGACCGCAGTGGTATGCGATGGAGATGGTGGACCAAGTGATGGAAACATAGAAGCATAACTAGGTCTGCCACCATTTTGATTATTTGTCATTTGCGTTTGACTATTTCCTCCAGTCGGTTGATTATTTTGCTGTCCGGGCTTAAGATTTGGTAACTGAGGCGCTACATAGTCCCTTTTCCCGTTAGACGATTGGGAAGTGCGTTGCGTGGCAGGGTTGACCATAGTGGTATGCGTCGGAGATGGTGGACCAAGTGATGGAAACTGAGAAGCATAGCTAGGTCTGCCTCCATTTTGATTATTTGTCATTTGGGTTTGTTGTTGCATTTGAGATGTAGATGGGGGGCCAAGTGCTGGAAATTGGGCAGCATAATTAAAATTGCCTCCATTTTGGTTACCATATGTTTGCAATTGACTGCCGGTTGATTGACTCACTCCATTATCTCTTTTATTTCCACCAGTTGGAACGCCCCCTTCGTGTAATAAGAAGTCTGTATTCGTATTAGCCCATTGGCGCTTATTAAATTCTAAGCCTGAAAAAAAAATTGATTAAAAGTTAGTAGAAAAAAAAAATGGGTAGATATTTAGATCAGACATTGCGACATTTCAAAAATTAGCCTTTTATTATAAATTCAACGTGCCTTTTTTGTGGATGGGTAATCATCAAATAACCTGTCCCGCTCTGGGCGGAGCGGAAAGGCGTGTCAGACTTTTATGATGCCGTGGCTACATTAGCGGGCTACGGCGAATATTCGGGCTATGGCGATGACGTATGTGGCCGGGTACATCGTTGTAACGTAACGTATTCGTGCGTAGACGATGCAGCATCGGAGCACTGTCGGTAAAGTAGCGCGTTTCAAAGGACTTGTTGCGACAATATTCGCTGAAGTGGCCACACCTACATCACTTCATGACTTTAGTGTCGTCCAGACTTTGAAGAGGGATTGACGTTCTTTTTGCGAAATTTTTTCGTTGTTTTTGTTTTGTACACATGTAATAAATAATAATTTACTGACGTATAATGCAAACTCACTACTTCCTCCATTGTCTCGGCCGCACAGCTAAACAACGAATATTCGCCGTAGGCCGTTTTCTGATCTTCGCCCGCCAATGTAGACAAGAACATCGTGTATGTCCGACAACGGATATTTTGCGCACCAACGCGAATCGCGATACAAATCTTACTGACTAAAATCGACGACGAATCGACCTGCTTTAATTTTCTATTATTTTGTAAACACTCGGTATGTCACCAGATTAGTCACGATACTGTCATTGATAACCCTGGTGTAGGTTTATAATAAAATTATGATACAGAATTGGAATTCCGTTACAATTGAACACTAATAATATAGGTTCAAATCTCTTATTATTTAGGAAATGGTCATAAGAATATTAGACTATTTATTAGTTTGAATTTCGCGGGATATTTGCATGGGAAAAACATACAGACAAATACTTAAGTATTAGTCATACTTGGTTATATATTTTCAAGGAAACCATGTTTTAGGCACTAATTTACATTAGTAAGAATACCTACACACATAAATCTCTATACTTAATGATATGCATTGTAAAAGCAGTTGTCCCTATTCCGCATATAGGTATTTTATGAATCAGTTATAGTTATGCCTAGGTATGGTTCTCTTCTACCTACATATTATTGTTTTCATTAGAATATTATTAAATACAATCTAAAAATGTGCTGAGTTATCTTACCAGAAGTATTTTGCAGAACGAATAAAATTCCATACAAAACTGCTACACAGTAATTCATATTTTATTAAATACCTATTTTAATCACAATAGCACTACATCCGTGTTGTACACGTATGTTATGTTCACGTTTGTGTATACAGACAGAACCGTCTGCCTTGACCGCGCTACCAAGATTACCAATTTAGCTCAACTATTAAACTGTAGAAACAAATCGAGTGACGTCTTGACGTGTCTGTGAGCGACCACAAGTTTCTACAGTGAGTGCTTCGCTAATATCGACCTTACACAAGGAGGTTTACATTTTATTTTTTCATGGGTTTCTTTGAGCCTTACAAAACAATAACAGCTGATGTCATTGACTCTCTGGTCTGAGATGCATTAAAGTTAAAATAAGTTACATTTTATTATCCGTTAATAGTCTCCTCCACATAACTTTTTTTTTCTGTGCTCGACAGGATCCATGATATTTCTTTTAGCAAATATTTAAGTACCACATATGATCACATTGTGGAATAAAATAAAGACTGAAGTATCTTGAGAAAGTTCTTTTATATTTTGCTGCCTGTAAGTTTGAGAAGGTACGGTCAACAGCAGGTCAAGCTACCCGAAACTGTCAAATATTCCCAATCAACCTTGAGCTTTAATAGGTACTTTAGATCAAGTTGAGAATGTAATTCAGAAATCTGACAGATTGTAGTAGCTTTATCTGCTGTCGTCTGTACATATGTAAGTACCGAAGATGCACCTTTTTGTTATGTATGGAATTGGAGTAAATCATATCTCCCGAGCGGCGTAGGTACGGTGTAAGGAGGTTGCTGGACAAGGAGATCTACATAAATTGCACATACAATCTATCAAGAACAAATACCTCTTTATTGAAATATTGGTACTCCATATCAAGTGTAATATATATATATTAAATTATATAGGTAGGTTTCAGACAGTTAATAATCATTTTCATCTGTACATCAGTACAGAAGTAAGCTATTATGTATGTACGGACGACAGCAATTCGCAATCAACCTTGAGCCGTAAAACTTTATTGATAAAATTGAAAATTTTATCAATAAAGCTTTCAAAACGCTCCAATACAAAATCTGACAGATTGTAGTATCTTGATGTGCTGTCGTCTGTACCTAGAGCAAAGTTTGTATATTAATATTTATTCAATGTGTGTCATCTTGAACTAGGTGTGTATGTATGTACGGACAGCAGATCAAGCTACCCGAAACTGTCAATTAATCCCAAACAACCTCGAGCCTTAATGCATTATAGATAATGTTGAAAATCTAATAAAGAAATCTGACAGATTTTACTAGCTTGATGTGCTGTCGTCTGTAAATATTTTTCTGTTATTATTTAAATTATTTTTTTTCCTGTTTCCCTATATTCTGTGTAAAATAATCATCACTACGCTAACTGTCACTGTCAATTCTTATGGAACGTGTAAAAAAGACGTGTTTAATCGTCTTTATACCTATTTTTAGATAAACTGTAGGTACAGACCTACTGACGACAGCCGAACCTGCCCGAAACTGTTAAATACCTATTCCGAATTAATCTTGAGCCTTAATGCTTTAGAGATAAAACCGAAAATCTTATAACGAAATCTCACAGTTTGTAGTAGCTTGATGTGCTGTCGTCTGTACAGACGACAGCAGGCCAAGCTACCCGAAACTGTCAAATATTGCCAATCAACCTTGAGCCTTAACAATTAAGTAATAAAGCTGAAAATTTCATACAGAAATCTGACACACTGTAATAGCTTGATGTGCTGTCGTCTGTACATATCTACGTAAAAGACATTTACGAAAGTTTACGCTAAGTTTTGTTCATGTATGTTATTAATTTAACCCTAACTCTTTCTAATTTTTGTTAGTATAGACATAAAACTGACAGGCATGCGGCAAGTTTAAATGCATTCATAGACTAATGTTTTTCTTTTCTTTCTTTTATGGCTTCGCACGGTTTGTGCATTTAGCCAATGTCATGTAATGAATTGTTCATGTCGAAAAAGACGGTCGCGTGACCCGTCTTACAATGGAGGTTTGAGACAAAATCATGATGTGGCCACTATGGTGCGATATTTCACTGTCCTTGATGAATTATTTACTGAATGCACTTTTTACTACATAAATCACGCACTTTTATTTAGTAAACAACACTATAAATAATTTTAAAAATCCAATGAAAAATGAGCGTGACACTCAGCTTGACTTTCCCGCCAAAACCTCGACTAATGTTTTTATATGGGTTAATTCAAATCGCAGACAGAGAGTATAATTATTTAATATGTTTTGGTTATAACCTTGCAGATGGGCTTTATAATTAGAGCAGTATCACTGATCTATTCAGGTAGTCTGATTCTATGGCATTAGTAGTTACTTGTTTGATTTTGGACTTTAGATATATACTTATTCTATGTATACCTACTACCTACCTGCCTAAATCTTAGGCCCGTATCCGTATTCCAGAAGCTCACCCAAAAGTCAAAACTCAAGCATTACTTTTAAACTCGTTTCAAGCCATTTGATTGGTTGAAACTAGTTTTAAGTAATGTTTAAACAGAGATCAATGCTTGACTTTCCTTCTGGAATACGGATTTTATATTGCGAATCAATGATTGGATTGGATATGTGTTGCTATTTAATTACACGGTTGATCAATTAAATTAGGTGCAGCACTACTAACGTTCGTTGGCAATTAAACATTCATTCTCGACATTCATTCAATTACCGTCAAATTTGAAAGGTGTAAATTGTGTGTTTCTGTCTCTGAATCATGTTCTAATTTTTTTTTTTTATTTATTTTGACTGTAAAGTGTTTTGGAATTAAATTTTTAGCAAGATGAAAAGTGAACTAAATCCTTTTGAAAATTTTATTCACTTTAGTTTATGGACATTAGCTTGTTTCTATTCTATTCACAAACTAGTTGATGCTCAGACAGGTATTTAAGTTTGATAAAAAACCGCATTTATTTCTTCGTTTATGAATAAAAAAACAATGTACTTACTGAGAAAACTTGGTTTACGTGATTTACTATGATTCACATTTTTTTTTATTTTAATAAAATGTCATTTTGAATGTTCTCTACTGTTTTAGAAGTAATAGAAAATATCCATGAACTTCAGTACGAAATAAAGGACTTAAATCCGGGTTGGCGATCTATATCAAGGCTAAAAGATGAGTCTGATGTTGAATGGAGTACATGGAAGTATCATATACAGACCTCATGGTTTTATATGTTTTTTCAATTTTGTGTATCAGAACTCATACGAAGAACAAATACCTCTTTATTGAAATATTGGTACTCCATATCAAGTGTAATATATATACTAATGTATATGGGATTCAGACAGTTAATAATCATTTTTTCCCAGCCTGTAATATTTGCAGTAATTGTGTTAACTGGTGGTAAAAAGATAAGCATATGGTTGACAAGTATTTTCCTGTTGGCTGGGTACAATACTCTAAAATATAAATATTTCTTTTGGCGATTCTTGGATACTGATAATTTAGAAGATGAAGAAGTTTTTGTTATGCTATATGCAATAGCATGGGTTGAATTAAGATGTATTAGTTTTTGTCTAGATTATGTAGACAAAAAAGATAAACAATTGCAGGCTGGGGATAAAGAAAAATTAGCTCAAACATCAGTATTTGAAGAACTGGTCAATATGTTCAGTTATGTTTTGTACCTGCCATTATTATTTCTGGGACCAGTTATACTTTATGAAGAATTTGAAAATAGTTTCCAAAAGACAAATGGAAACTTGTTTATGAGGCTAAAAAGTTTTTTTTTGGATACAATGCGGTTTCTAATTTATACCATGTTATTGGAACTTGCATTCCACTATGTATATTTTTTTGCAATGCAAAGTCATATGGAGGTATGAATTTCTTTTTTGTTACTTTGTGTTTTATTAAAAAATTATGTTAAAACTTAATGTGACTTAATTTCAGGCTATTAATAAGTTGCCATCGCTAGCACTCTGTGGAGGAGGACTATGGATGGGCTTGGAGTTCCACATGAAATATGTAATATTTTATGGAACTACAGCAGCATACTCAAGACTAGACAATATTGATCCCCCACCTACACCAAGGTGCATTCTTAGAATTCATGTTTACTCTCAAATGTGGAGATATTTTGATGTGGGCCTATACCGTTTTTTGTTAAAGTGAGTTAACTTTTAAACATGTACATATAAATCTTATTTCTCATTTTAAATATATTTATTGCTGCTTGCTGGAAAATAATATTGTTTTAAACCTTGATTCCAGGTACATTTACAAACCAGTTTTCTACACATTGTCACAGAATATAACAATACCCAAAATTACTTACAAGTTGCTTTCATCCCTTATTACCTTTATGTTTATATTTATGTGGCATGGAACTACATGGAATATATTTGTATGGTCAGTTTTAAACTATGCAGGTATTGTAATTGAGTATATTGGTAAAGCTGTTGCACAAAGTGAGAAATACAAATTGTTTAAAGCTAAAATACTAAAAACAAATGCAATGGAAGTGCGGTTTACTGCATTTTTATGTACACCATTATTGTGTTTGTCAGCGATTTCAAACTTTTATTTATTTGCTGGTACTGATATTGGTAATCTGTATTTTGGACTACTTAAATGGCCATCACTGTATAATTTTGTGCTGGTGTACATGTCTTTGTATTGTTGTTGTCATGTTGCTATTGCTTTACACGATGTTCCATCAAGAACAGATGTGAAAAAGAATGAAATTAAGACTGTGTTGTAATATTATATCCTATTCTATTCATTTGAATATTGACTGAAACCAGTATTATAAATAAGTTAGGTCAATGATTTAAAATCATTGAAAAAAAAAATGTTTGTTTTTAACAATACAGATGTTTTCTGAGTAAAAAAAATTTATTGTATTTAGTCCGTCATTCAGATTATAGAAAAATATTGGATACATGTATTTTGTTTTATCTTATTCAGTCTATGGATGTCCACTGCTGGACAAAGGCCTCCCCCAAGGCTTTCCACGCTGACCGGTCTTGTGCTGCCCGCATCCATCGGCTTCCCGCGACCTTCACCAGGTCATCGGTCCACCTTGTTGGGGGCCTCCCTACGCTGCGTCTTCCAGTACGTGGCTGCCACTCCAGAACCTTACTGCCCCATCGGCCATCGGTTCTACGAGCAATGTGCCCTGCCCACTGCCACTTACGTTTAGCGACTTGCAGAGCTATGTCGGTGACTTTGGTTCTTCTGCGGATCTCCTCATTTCTGATTCGATCACGCAGAGAAACTCCGAGCATAGCTCTTTCCATTGCCCTTTGTTTGACTCTGAGCCTTCGTATAAGGCCCATTGTGAGCGACCACGTTTCAGTTCCGTACGTCATCACTGGCAACACACACTGGTCAAAGACTTTAAGTCTTGAGGCACTGTGGTATCTTGGATGACTCGTCGTCCAAGATTGTTTTATCAAATCAATAAAAATTGACAAATATAAAAGGCATCAAAGATCAGGAGAAGTGGCTGGTGACGTCACTCCTCGCTAAAAAGTGTAGCGTGCACGTCAGACGAGTTTTCAACGCACTGTGTCGTCTTCATTTTTTGTTTATATGAAAAAAGAAAAAATACGTGTCTAGTATTTTTTGGAAATCTGACGGACTAATTAGTTTTTTTTAGTCAACTACCCTATTCAAGTACAAAGTCTTGTCTCTCTGTCTGTTGTATGATGTCTGTACTGAGTTGATTCTTTTTGTTCCATTTGCTCTCAGACTTTCGGGGGCCATTTTAATAATAAGGCAAGTTACGGTAGTTTTTTTTAGCTGAAAATCAACTAACTGTGTCATATTTGGCGGCAGTTTTGATATAAAATAAAATAGAAAATCATAAATGATTGTTTATTTATTTAAATTGCTATCAACTGATATGTGTTTGATCCTTTTAGTAATAAGTATGAATGAGTGTGCATTGCTTCAATCAAATCATTGGGATCACCAGCCACACCAGCAGCTTTATGTATTTGTATCATCTCTTTCCTTGTAAATACATCTTTCCCTAATTGATGTGAGCGTCTTGTTAATGCATCCAAGAATTTCTTCAACTGAAAAAGATAATATTTTAATTCTTTTAATGTTTTTATATGTGTGTTTTGACAGGCTTTACCTATGTTGTTTCGAACTTGTCATTAAATAGGGTAGCACTCTCTTAAAATATTACCTTATTTCTCGAACTAACACCTGACCCATTTATAGACCTTGACATTTGTATATTTCCAAATTCATCGCTGAATGTGTCTATGAGACTATGTTTTAATAAACTTATCACGTCGTTTGCGTCTTGGACAGTAGCCTCTTCTCTTAATTCGACACGAGCTCTAGCCTATAAAATTAAAAAACAAGTTAGTAAGAGCACAAAATTAATCTTTACAACTCTCACCATTATTGTTGTTGTATAAAACCTTTTTAAAAAAGTGATTTCACCTGTGCCAGTCTTATGCAAGCTTCGAGTTGCCGAGTCGTTATCGGAGTCCCATCTTGTGAACCTCCCTGATGGTTGTGTCTCAGCTCTAGATAAAAGTTTTGTAAAGCATTGGCTGCTTCCTTGCTTAGTTTTGGGTGAACATATCTTCTAGCATAAGCAATATATTTTCTTAAGAGCACTAAAGGTAAGTGATCGATGATCTCACCAGGTTTTAGACGTAATCTTTGGCTGGAAGAGGTATATAAAGGACAAGATTAGATGACTTATTTATAAAGACGATTGGTTAAGTGACGTTAAAAGCCAAAAATGTATGGTTAACCGCCGTTAATCACTACTATCACTACTTTAACAGCGTTTACTAATATAGGGGTCCATTCGCATTTTAAACGAAGTTTATAAATATTGGGATAGTTACATTCAGCAACTACGGGTGTCCCGTAGTACCTCCTTTTTTACGGATGGGAAATCATGAAATTACCTCTGCCTCTTTGAGCGGAGCGGAAGGGTGTGTCAGACTTTTACTGATTAGAAACCCACGCGTGTTCCTTCACTTGCCTGTGTGCTAGGGCCACGGTGTCTCCTTCGAACAATCCGCAGCTCTGGCCCCTGCCAGAGCTGCGGATTGTTCCCCTGCCCGTAGGTAGTACCTACCCCCGAAGCTAAATTGCGTATATAGCTCCAATCAGCGACTTTGATTAATAATGAATGTTTTAATGCTCAAGAAATTGATTTTGAAACGTAATTAAAAATCGTTTCAAAAGCAGCTCAATACCCTGATAAGTAGGTAATTAAAAATTCTATTAGAAATTACCTAAGTGAAATTTCGTTTGCACATTGGCTTGTATTTATACTATCGTTAAGGTTACTGGTTTTGGTTGAATGTTTTCCTCTCTGACCGGTATGCAGAGCTAGCACGTGCTCTGATAACATCGCGTCCATTTTCTGAAACGATAATTAATTTGGTACATATTTATAACATAAATAATTTAATCAGTCTATAATGTTCCCACTCCTGGGACACAGGCCTATTCTCAGTCTCTCACTGAGTGGGCCGTAATCTACCACGCGCAGCCAGTGCGGGTGTCACATGTCTTTCTCTCGAAGTTTTGCTCCTAGGACATTTTCCTCACGATTTTTTCCGTCACTGGTTAGAGAGCAAAGGTGATGAAAATAATTTACACAAAGTAAGGCGCCTGATGTGGTTCGAAGCTATGACCGATAAGTTGTACCTAAGTCACGCCCGATACCACTAGACAACCGCTGCTCTCACCTGTTTATAAATACGTATTTAACTTTACAATGTTGTTTTTTTATATTGTTGCCCCAGTAGGAATTACTCCTGTATCATAAGCACATTTACAATTAACAACCAGACCAGGGAAAACTACTTATAGGTGATACAAATATTTGATCCATCCGGGAATCGAACCCGCGACACAGGGCAGCAGTCGATCGCTCAGCCACTGAACTAACCATGTCGTTATTAATTATGTAGCTATTAAGTGTTAGAGGATTGATTGGCTCAGGGCATTGCATAACAAACGGGGAATTGTGGCAGTTTATTGAAAGTTTTTTTTAATCTAAGACGACCACGACATAATATTATCTTATATGTAATTAGATAGAAAAAATTAAAAAGTACCTCGTCTGGTTGGTCCAAAAGAATAAAAACTAAATCAAATCTCGAGAGCAGCGCCGAATTCAGTTTTAGGTTTTCAGCGACAGTTTTAGACCTAAAAAGTAAAAATTACTTTGGTGGTATTACGTAAAAAAAAAAATGGTTTATTTTGCACTGTAGCCAAGTGTGAAAGTATTCAAAGTTTATTTTAATTAGATTTAGATTGCTGAGTGGCTGCAGGGGTCGTTGAAATGTATGGATAATAGGGTATTTGACTAAAAAAAACTAATTAGTCCGTCAGTCAGATTTCCAAAAAATACTAGACACGTATTTTTTCTTTTTTCATATAAACAAAAAATGAAGACGACAAAGTGCGTTGAAAACTCGTGTGACGTCACTAGACGTTACACTTTTTAGCGACCAGTGACGTCACCAGCCACCACTCCTGATCTTTGATGCCTTTTATATTTGAATTTTTTTTTTGTTTTGATAAAACAAAAAACACGTGTCTAGTATTTTTTTGGAAATCTTACTGACGGACTAATTAGTTTTTTTTAGTCAAATACTCTATTGGTTGGTAAGTAGCCTCAATGTTGGAAATTATAAATAGAGGTTCTAAACAAAAAGTCAAAAATTCTGGAGAGTTATTTTAACATCCTACTGTTTCAGTGGGTAAAAAAAAAACATTGACCCTGAAAAGTCCGGACAAGTGAAAAGGCCGACCGGACGACAATGAAGGCTATGGCGTCGTCCTAATTGGCAAAATCACACGAGCGCGATTGCACGACCGTCACGAAAATGAGTTCAAATATACAGATTTCATCAATTTGAACCTCGCAACTAATCGTGCGAGCACATGAAATGCTTAATAACGATCGTACGCACGATTAGTTGCGAGGTTCAAATTGATGAAATTTGTATGTTTGAAATCTCGTGACGATCATGCGATCTTTGCCAATTAGGATGACGCCTATGTCGTTGGTGATGTTCAGTCGGAAGGTAACCGTATGTGGGACCTGTTGTAGCTGCCGGCGGCGGGGTTGGCGGCGGCCAGCACGGTGGCGCGCGCCGCCAGGCTGCACACCACGCCGCCCTTGGCCACGCTCACGCGCCGCTGCTCCATGGCCTCCAGCAGGCTGCTGTGGTGAGCCGTCATCTGCAAACGTTGTGCAATCATCGCCGATACTCGTTTGATATACACTTATCATCATCTCAACGTTAATCCCAGTTGCATCCGAAGCTTTTTCAGCTTTGGAGTCTGGGGTCTCCCGTTTTTCCTGCTGATTTTGGCTAAACTTCGATATTTTCCGGGAAGCAACTGCCATCTGACCTCCAAAACCCGAAGGCGATATCGAAGCATTGCTATTAGACCAATTGTTGGACTTTTGAGGGCTCCAACAACCCGTATCGTCTGCCATTAGATGTTCGTATGGCAACTGCAGCTGCTGTACAAGCACATCATTAATAAAATAATAATTTTAAAAAAGTCGTCAAGGGGTCAAAATCATTTAACTATTAAAATCGACACATTCGAAAAAATGTTAAAAATATCTGATTTTAAAAGTTAAAGAGATTGGCGGGCACGTTTTACTCATGTCTAGTTTCTTCATGCAGAATTGCAGAGGTAAGAAACCAGTTAAAGATTTTTTTTTATATATTACTAGCTGACCCGGCGAACTTTGTTCCGCCTTAAAGGCAATAAATATCACATGATCACATTTTTTACTTTTTCAATTAGGAACATTGTAAATAAAAAAAATAATATTATTATTTCTAATTGAAATCAGTTCCTAATTGAAAAAGTAAAAAATCCATGATTTTTTTTATTTGTCATTTATTTATTGTAGCACCTTGTGAAAGAAATTATGAATTTCTACCTGTGCTTCGTAAATTATCTAGCTGTTGATCTCTGAGATGTCGTGGTGGCCTAGTGGTTAAAACACCAGCCTCTCTTGTATGAGTGCGCGGGTTCGATTCCAGGTCAGGCAAGTATCGATGTAAATTTTCTAAAGTGATATGTACTCTTTAGGTATATCTAGGACACCAATGACTGAAGGTGAAGGAAAACATCTTGAGGAAACCTGGACTTTATAAGTCTGAAATCGGCACCCCGCATTGAGCAAGCGTGGTGATTACGCTCAATCCTTTTCTGCATGAGAGGAGACCTGTGCCCAGCAGTGAGACGATAAAAAGATTGATGATGATGATGATGACCTCTGAGGTTTGTTCGCCGATTTCGCATTGTCAACGGAGCAGTTTCACGGACTGCCGCCTCCCTTTGCTCTTGTGAGTGAGAAGAACGAAGTAGGGTCATACTAAGGCGGCGCTCTTCACGTGCAATTTCTTGCTCTTCTTCAGTGCTTTCATTCATAATGTTTCGATTTACTCTTGCACTATGGCATTGTTGAGAAATATTTGATGGTCTTGGTCGCGGCATGGTATTTTTATTGATGATAAATGGGTGTGCGTTCGCGCAGCGGAATGTTGTTGAATTTAAAGATTTTAGATATGCAGATATTTAGTGTATGACGTCGTATAATTGTGTATGGTAAAAAAAAAATTGTGCACGCAGCCATTGTGGAGAAATTCACAAAATACTGATTCCGCTGGGCGAACGTTGTCCTGGCGGAACTTTTTTTTAATCCTTTGACTTTAGAAAAAAGAGATGTGTCCAAAAATTAGTGTGTATTTGTGTGTAATTGTGTATGTATGAATAAAATTTGTGCATGCATAAACTTCGGAGATATTCAAGTTTCCGCTGCGCGAACGTTTGGCCATTAGCTAGTTTTCATATAAAGCGCTTACATAGAGAGCTGTAGATTTTTACATACTTTGTTTTGAATTTGTGTATATTTGTTTAAAAAACAGATTTAGAAAAAAACGTAAGGCTTAAAAGATAAAAATATAAACGTAAAATACGCTTATTTGGTCTTAGTTCTTAAAGTATGCACTTTGGGGTCTAGATTTTCACGTTTATACAAACCTTGTAAGTGTCTGCAATATATTGCCAAGTATCAATGATGTTCCTTTAGTAATTAAAGAGTTATAGGACAATTTACCATGACATAATCACTGTTTACAAAGCAGTCAAATATCACGACATTCTAAAGGAATTGTATGGTAAAATGTATGCCAATAATTAGTGTATTCATTCAACTATTCACATGCAAAATTTCATGTCATTAAATTCAGTAATTAAAGAAATACAATTATAAAACTGACGAAGCATCGAAAACCTACATAACCCGACCAAGTTCGGATAGCTATAAAAAAGCGGCCGTGCAATATATTTAGGTAACATCCCAAAATTTACAGTATAATACCGGTATTGAATTGGTATAGGTGATAACACAATTGTTTCGATATAATATAAAGGTCATTTATTTTTGTACACCTATTTTTTTAAATGTATTTGACTATGACAAAGTAGGTACTATTTACGTAGTTATTTTATTTAAGTATGCGCTTGAGACTTGAGATATAATGTAGATATATTAATCAGGTTCAAATACAACAGCAAATTAATACGCGCGGGCCGCGGCTAATGAAAACATATTGCCCTCTCTTTTCTTCAAGGATGGAAGTACTGTTTCAAGCGGGAAGCCGCCTAACGCTCGTTGCGCGCAGCGCGTTGTCTATTGTTTCACACTAGAATATTTTTGATCAATTCATAACTACAATAGTAAGGTCCATTACAGAACGTCACTCAAAACTCCAGCTTTACTTAAGTCTCGTTTGAAGCCTTTTGATAGGTTAAAACTAGTTTTAAGTAATGCTCAAGTATTACTTAAAACTAGTAAATAAAGCTT
Organism: Sesamia inferens; assembly: GCA_037179545.1. NCBI lineage: Eukaryota > Metazoa > Arthropoda > Insecta > Lepidoptera > Noctuidae > Sesamia > Sesamia inferens. Next base: position 23,845,384 of record CM073923.1, read on the forward strand.
GAGTTTTGAGTAACGTTCTGTAATACGGACCTTATACTATTTAACCAAAAGACTAGCCTTAAGCGTACCGCTTCAATCAAAATAATTCTGCATATTTTGGTGGGGTGCGGGGGAACACGCTCACTTAAATAAGTCACAACCAGTACAACAGTATAGACCATCAATTAAAAAATCGATTGAAGAAGTAGTTTTTTTTAAGTTATTAGATTGTTTGATCCACTAAATTTGCAAAGGGGAACGCTCGTCTAGTGCATTGGTTAAGAAGTGTTATAAGCTACAATATGATAAATATTTACCTAAACAGTAGTACTTACTTGTGATAATTATTTAATATCCCTGGGGGGTCTATAGTAAGAATCCTGATGCGTGAAATCTTCAATAGAAATTAGCTGTATCAATTTTATTTGCCTAAATTAATATATCTAGATTATATCTCAAGTCTCAAGCGTATACATAAATAAAATAACTACGTAAATAGTACCTACTTGGTCATAGTCAAATGCATTTTAAAAAATAGGTGTACAAAAATAAATGACCTTTATATTATATCGAAACAATTGTGTTATCACCTATACCAATTCATACCGGTATTATACTGTAAATTTTGGGATGTTACCTAAATATATTGCACGGCCGCTTTTTTATAGCTATCCGAACTTGGTCGGGTTATGTAGGTTTTCGATGCTTCGTCAGTTTTATAATTGTATTTCTTTAATTACTGAATTTAATGACATGAAATTTTGCATGTGAATAGTTGAATGAATACACTAATTATTGGCATACATTTTACCATACAATTCCTTTAGAATGTCGTGATATTTGACTGCTTTGTAAACAGTGATTATGTCATGGTAAATTGTCCTATAACTCTTTAATTACTAAAGGAACATCATTGATACTTGGCAATATATTGCAGACACTTACAAGGTTTGTATAAACGTGAAAATCTAGACCCCAAAGTGCATACTTTAAGAACTAAGACCAAATAAGCGTATTTTACGTTTATATTTTTATCTTTTAAGCCTTACGTTTTTTTCTAAATCTGTTTTTTAAACAAATATACACAAATTCAAAACAAAGTATGTAAAAATCTACAGCTCTCTATGTAAGCGCTTTATATGAAAACTAGCTAATGGCCAAACGTTCGCGCAGCGGAAACTTGAATATCTCCGAAGTTTATGCATGCACAAATTTTATTCATACATACACAATTACACACAAATACACACTAATTTTTGGACACATCTCTTTTTTCTAAAGTCAAAGGATTAAAAAAAGTTCCGCCAGGACAACGTTCGCCCAGCGGAATCAGTATTTTGTGAATTTCTCCACAATGGCTGCGTGCACAAATTTTTTTTTACCATACACAATTATACGACGTCATACACTAAATATCTGCATATCTAAAATCTTTAAATTCAACAACATTCCGCTGCGCGAACGCACACGATAAATGGCACAGCAATACAATATTAGAAATTTTGAAGTTGAAGTTGGCTTTGTGGTTTTTTATTAGAAACTTTAAACCAGCAGAGAGTATTTATATTCTTTGCTTTAAACAATTGCTTCAACCGGTTAGACTTTTTTTTTAAATATGCTCAGCTGTCATTTGCTTTTCGTTATGCCATTTTTGGTATATGAATCGCTGACTTACATTTTGAATGAGTTGGTTTGTTATTCCATGTCAGTTGCGTTTTGTTATACCTCGTCTTATGTCACGTCACATGGGAACGACGGGAACGGGTTCTTAGCTACCTCCCACCAATATTCAACCAAATCGGTTCAGCCGTTCTTGAGTTTATATATAAATAGTGAATACTGAATCGATTCCAATAATTTTGACACCATGTTATATTTTGTCCCAAATACATTTAGAAATTGTTACAGTGTAGTTACCGAGTGCGTCACACAGCTTACGATACATCATAGTATTGCGCGCGCGCAACAGCTGACGCTAGAGGTCAACGCACCGCGCTCGCTCGCCCGCGGATCTTTGACCATATTTATGTTGGGACAACCAAGTAGAATAAATAGCAAGCTTATAACTTTGTGGTTTTTCATTATATCTTTTTGAAATTTTTTACTTAAAAACCTCATTCATTCATCATTATCAAATCATCATAATACATGAAAGAAGGTTTATTGTGCATAGTTTGTTGACGTGCAAGGTACCAGGGTAGCACAAAAGTGTAGGAGAAATCGAAACAATAAAAAAGCTCATTCATCATTGTCAAATCATCATAATACATGAAAGAGGTTTTATTGTGCATAGTTTGTGGACGTGCAAGGTACCAGGGTAGCACAAAAGTGTAGGAGAAGTCGAAACTAAGAAGCTCATTTATTTCCAATGGAACGACGGGGAGTGACATATCCTATGTCCTTCTCCCGGCTCTAAACTACCTCCCTGACAATTTTCAGCTAAATCGGTTCAGCCGTTCTTGAGTTATAAGTGGAGTAACTAACACGACTTTCTTTTATATATATAGATAGTGAATAAGCAACTGAATCGATTCCAATAATTTTGACACCATGTTATATTTTGTCCCAAATACATTTAAAAATTGTTACAGTGTAGTTACCGAGTGCGTCACGCAGCTTACGATACATCTTAGTGTTGCGCGCGCGCAACAGCTGACGCTAGAGGTTAACGCACCGTGCTCGCTCGCCCGCGGATCTTTAACCATATTTATGTTGGGACAACCAAGTAGAACAGCAAGCTTATATATAACTTTGTGGTTTTTCATTATATCTTTTTGAAATTTTTTACTTAAAAATACTGGACACGTGTTTCCTACTTTGTGGAGGTGCAAGGTACCAGGGTAGCACAAAAGTGTAGGAGAAGTCGAAACAATAAACCTCATTCATTCATCATTATCAAATCATCATAATGCATGAAAGAAGGTTTATTGTGCATAGTTTGTTGACGTGCAAGGTACCAGGGTAGCACAAAAGTGTAGGAGAAATCGAAACAATAAAAAAGCTCATTCATTAATATCAAATCATCATAATACATGAAAGAGGTTTTATTGTGCATAGTTTGTGGACGAGCAAGGTACCAGGGTAGCAAAAAAGTGTACGAGAATTCGAAACAATGAAGCTCATTCATCATTAAATCAATGGAAGAAATTTTGTTTTGCCTAATTTGTGGAGGTGCAAGGTACCAGGGTCGCACAAAAGTGTAGAAACTCGAAACAATTGTGAAAGAAATGATGTTGAATATAAACAACAATATTTTTGTTGTAAATAGATAATACATGGAAGAACTTTTATTTTGCCTACTTTGTGGAGGTGCAAGGTACCAGGGTAACACAAAAGTGTAGGAGAAGTTGAAACATTAAAGTCATTCATCATTACTAAAATCATATTATATGGATGAATTTTATTTTGCCTACTTTGAGGAGGTGCAAGGTATCATCAGGTTAGCACAAAAGCGTAGGAGAATTCGAAACAATGAAGCTCATTCATCATTAAATCAATAGAAGAAGTTTTGTTTTGCCTGCTTTGTGGAGGTGCAATGTACCAGGGTAGCATAAAAGTGTGGGAGAAGTCGAAACAAAGAAGCTCATTTATTCCCACAGGAACCACGGGGAGCGGCATAGAAAGTATCCTATGTCCTTCTCCCAGTTCTTAGCTACCTCCTTACCAATTTTCAGCCAAATTGGTTCAGCCGTTCTTGAGTTATAAATGATGTAACTAACACGACTTTCTTTTATATATATAGATAAACTAGCGCTTGACCGCAATCCCGCCTGATGGTAAGCAGTGACGCAGTCGTTGATGGTAAAGCGCATTAGTTTATTAAGAGCCTATTCACTCTAGCCTTGAAGACACTCAAATTGTAGTCCGACGGAAACACCGCCGCTTAGCAGCACCAGCACAAATGTGGCTGCAGTACTCCACACACGAACGGACCTGTGCTTTGTACAACATTAGAAGCTGCCCTGGTGTGAAGTACCTTTGCGATAACGCCAAGTTTCCTGGCAGCCATCTTGGCTTTGGACTCAATGAACCACCCAAAGTTTAGGTTCGAGGAAATCTCAACTCCCAAAACCTGAAGGCGGTCGGTACACTCCAAGGATACATTTCGAAAAGTAGGAGCCAAGGTGAACGGGGTTCCTTTTGGCGGTGAAAAGACACGCCTGTGTTTTGGCGACATTGGATGCTACAAGATTGGCATTGCCCCATTCGGAGACTGCCTGTAGTGCAACATTCGTTCGCTCTACCATGTATCCGGCAGGTATCTCTCCACAACTGTGCTGTCATCTGCATACCCATAGATACACTGGGCATCAGCAGATCGTTAATATGCAGCAGGAATAGAGTTGCAGAGAGAACAGACCCCTGAGGAACACCGGCATTAGTCGGACGGACCGTTCAGTCAGGAAGTCTTTTACCCAACCAATCAGGCCAGGGGAAATGCCGTACGCTTACTCAAAAGGCCAGCGTGCCATACCCGGTCGAAGGCCTTCGAGACATCAAGGGAGACGGCAATCGCTTCCCCATTTCTCTCGAGGGCCTCGCCCCACAAGTGAGTGGCATACACTAGTAGGTCCCCAGTTGATCGATTGCAGCGAAACCCGTACTGTTGACCACTGAGAAGATCGTTACCTTCTAGGTATGCCAAGGCGCGAGTTCAACACGCCCTCCATAATTATGCAAAGTATGGAGGTGATCGAAATCGGCCGATAGTTGGTAGGATCGGCACGACTACCCTTTTTGGGCACGGGCTGCACGTTGGCAAGCTACCAGGACTTGGGCACTATAGCAGTCCTAAATGAGAAGCGATACAAGCACGTCAATACAGGAGACAACTCGGGCGTACATGTTTTATGAACAATCGCTAGTATACCATCTGGATCTAGTGATCCAGATGGTATACTAATTAAATTGCACCGTGTAAGTCAGCCTTAAGGCTAGTGCCTTAAGGCTGACTTACACGGTGCAATTTAATTGCCAATGGCATACAATAAAACTGACGTAACAAATGACTTGCATCGTCTAAATTGTGTTTAGACAATGCAACTTTTAGTTTTGCTTCAACTTAATTGAAGCCATAAGCAATTAAATTGCATCGTCTAAATCAGCCTTTATTCACGTCCAGACCATACAGTACTCTCAGAACCTCCTTGTTCCTAATGCCAACCTCAGGCATTGAAGTTCCGCAATGAGGTAAATTAGGTGGAGTAGCACTGCCAGTATCAAGACGCGAATTATGGGCAAAGAGAGGCCTAACCAGCGGAGGCAGTGTGGGCCGACAGAAGTTCGCCTCGACCGATTTGGCAAGGGACCAAAAAGATCTGCTACCGGATGGCTGCGCACATAACATGTTGCCAATAAGGGTAATGGGGTCGAAGCGAGCCTAAGATAAGCGAAATATTTATTTCCATATAAAAATTATACCTTCAATACCATCCATGTGAACTGTACATGTGTACCCACACATGTACAGTTCACATGGACGAATGACATTACTTGTAAGTACGTAAAATAATATTGACACACATACTCAAATTGCATTTACAAAAATGACGTAAAAGGGTGACATACACTTTTGTTGCTAACTGTACAATACCGTCAGATAAACTTACGACCTATACGCGAGCGAAGCGGTGACCAAAAAGTGTTAGTGTTCTAGTGTTGCAAAAAAATTACCTTGTCAAGTTCATCTATACAACACACTCCTTTGTCGGCTAAGACTAACGCGCCTGCCTCAAGGGAGAAGTCTCCTCCTGCTTCTCGCCCTAACGCTACTGTGAGACCACCCGCAGATGCAGAAGCGCCGCAAACGTAGACACCTGATTTTAGATAAAAATGAATAAGGCTTGTTATACAATGGTTCGACTGTGCCGAATCTTGCCGACCCAAACAAGTCTTCAAGCTACCCTTTCCTCAACAAATAACTTTTTTTAGTGTTAAGTAACACAAAGAATAGAATAGAATAGAATAGAATAGAATACTCTTTATTATGTACACCATATAGATTACAGAACATAAATAAAAATATTTTACAAAGGGTGACACAATTTAATGGGAAGTCAAATTATTCTCACTTAGATTATTAAACAATGGATTCTGACATTGTATTCTGACTATCTACAGGTTTTAGGATTATTTTTGGAAAACTTTTACCTCTTGGAGCAGCATGAGCAGCAGCTTGCAATAACTGTGATTTTCCGAGCCCGGGGTCGCCCACAATCAACACGTGAGGGTTAGACCTGGTTCCATTGTCAATTTCAGTACCACCTATAAGGCCAAGTATGAGCCCTGCTTTGACTGCTTCATGGCCAAATATTGTAGGACAAAGGGAGTGGACAAGTAATCTGAATACATCTTCTGAAGCGTGTATTTCCTGAAAGAGAGATATTGGACTTTCATAGACTCCAGCACTTTACAGAACATCACGCGCTTTACATTGTGTAAATTATTTCATCACCGCTGCTCTCAAAACGGTGAAGGAAAACATCGTGAGGAAACCGACATATCCTAGAATTAGAATCAAACTTGGAAGAGATGTGACATTGTCACGTTGCAAAATGTGACAGCGGGCGACATCTCTCGTATCTGGATGAAACGACATTAGAGTTGAGCCAACGAGCCAAGAGATGGCGTCTCGCTATAATCGGGTCAATAATTAGGTAATCATTTATTTAAATTCCGTTACTCAATTATTGACCGGATTATCGCGAGACGCCATTTCTTGGCTCGTGTTGGCAGCCCACTCCCTCTCATTGAGAGGAGGCCTATGCCCCAGGAGTACTAACACAAAAACATTAACATTATAGGGTGATTATGTAAGTATAGCCATAGAAAAGCTTATTTACGTTTGTAAACGTACACACATACATGCCTCTAACATGGGAAGAATGTGTTCCTGACTGCCCCGCCAGCTGAAACTGCAGTTTATGACTGTCTTGACTACTGAAAATATGTGTAGTTTCTGACAGGCATTACATTTTTTTTTCTTTTGCCTCGTTTACGATCGTACATCTGGTCAAACACGCAAGTCGGTTGCGAGAACTTCGCAAGCGATAAAATCGTAGCGATAGTCTCGCCATGCCATTCAATTCATTAGAAACTTTATTAATTGATCTCCATGCGATAAACCGATGACATAGCACAAAGACGTACGCTGTCTTTTTGTAAGTGACATTGAACCTTAGGGTGGCAATGCAATTACGAGGCCAACTATTCATACAAAAAATGGCTTACTTCGTATTCTTATTACCTGGATGGCATAATAGTCTTTCAAAGTAAAAGATAATGTTGGATTGCTCAGATTTCTATGACTGTGTATTGACACAGCTTCAATATAAAGTTGTAAAAGTCTTGCTGCGCGTTTTCCGTCTTCGCCGCCTTTGCTTTCACCGCGTACCTAAAAGAAAATAATAAAAAAACCGTACTACTAAGTAACTAGTAATACTAATAGAATCATTTAAAATGGAATGAGTAGGTAAAGCTCAGAATGATAATTCTGTTAAATATTTTTTTAATAATCATAAACTAGTGCTTAACCGCAATCCCGCTTGATGGTAAGCAGTGATGCAATCGTTGATGGTAAAGCGCGCTAGTTTATTAAGAGCCTATTTATTCACAAAAAAAAACTGAGTGAATACGAAGGAAGACGGCAGTTGAGCGAGGTGATGCAATGTTTTAACATTCGATGCTGCGACAGAGGGAGATTGATCTGGAGACTCCGCGACCAAACTCCCGACACAACAACATTTGACGCATCTTACCCGGCACACATCGCAACACAACTGCTCAGACCCGTCCTCCGTACGGCTTCACCACCCAACTAACATTTAGGAAGTCGAGTAGACGTTTTGTTGGCGACTTAATGTTATATAATATAATCGTATAAACGTTATAAGGACGTTTACTCGACCGCATTAGGGCCCATTTTATTCAACTTAAGTCGCTAAGAGTGTCGTGTAATGTCATATATGGTCCTGTAAAGTCGCATAGTAGTTATATTTACGTCGGCGATTTGACTACATGTCATGTAAGAACAACTGTCGCGACGTGTATTCGACTTCGTGTGGAGTAATGGCTCACAATATGACTTTTATCCAATGTAAAGTTGTGTTATTGTCATTTAAAGGTGTGCTTATTTGAACAAATTCTATAACATATCACGTTAATATAATATGGCAGTGTTTTTGACAGCAGAGTTAATATTGTATATTTTCTTTGTTATTTGAGATGATAAAACTATTTCATCAGTTGTTAACCATTGCGCAATCAAGTTTACTGATTAATATGAGGTAAGTTTCTAACAATTTTTTTACGCGCTTTTGAAATATTAATGTTTTCACATATTTCTATTAATTTATTATTAATGTGACTGCGTTATATGACAACTACATAACTTCCCGACGTATAACTGCGTGTTCATTCAGTCGAGTACGCCATGACAGTTGATTTAGGGATCAATAATAACATAATAAACGCCTAACCAACTTTGTTCAATTAGGATGTATTTGTACTAAGTTAGCTAGGCATTTATATTTTATGAACCGATTTGCGTGACATACCTATATCTTAGAATACTTTTGTTTTAGGTAAACCCCACAAGGATGTTGAAAAGTTTTTACCAAAGGAAGCAAAAGTGTTGCACGAAAATAATCAGCAGCCAGTTGAAGAGCAATGCAATGTCCAGAATGTAGAGCTAGAAAATACACCATAATTTTATATGTTCTATTGTAAGATTATTAGCTTCATAAGATGTTTCAATGTGGCAAAATAAATGAAGGTTTGATTTTGTCTAATATTTCATATTTGACATGTATGGTTCAAAAAGCCATTTAAGTTTTTCCAAAAACTAGCAATATTTGAAATCTTTGCTTTTATTTCTAATTAATAAGTCTCGTCAAACTTGAATGGGAATATAAAAAAATTTCTTGGGAATAATAAAAAAAAATACTTCAATAATTTTTACTGCCTTTTTTATTACCTATTTCTTAAATGTATGAATAACACACTAACCAACTGACACTTTATATCAGTACCTAAACTAATATAGGTATGACTTCAGTTTGCGAAATTTCCTTCTCATATATTTGGATATGGAGATTTACAAAACATCTTTCCTTAAGTTTCAAATCATTTAATTGCTTTAATACAATTTGGGGAATATTAAAATCAATAGCCCCCACTTTTTATAATGGTCTCTGAAGTCGTCATTGTGGGTGTCTTTATTAACGTTAACTTCATTTTTGGACTATGAGTAACTATTTTCAAATTTGGAAAGTGAACAAGAGTCCTGAACTTCGGCAAATGAACTGCAAGATGTACCTACTCGTAGAATTTGGTTAAATTTACATTTAAATGTGATACGGAACCCTTCTCATTTTCTTCACTATCAGTTTGAGTTCTATTACTTTGTATTAAAGGACGTGCTCGAAGCGAATGATACTTGTTTTTAATTCCCCACTTCTTTTAATACTTTTCCATTTTTATCAATCCATTTGTTATAGCAAACAGTAAATACCTAAATATAATTTCTAAATGATGGAAGTTGTATATAAGGTGATTATAAACCTCTATTATGAGTAATAATTAAATAGCGGTCGTATTAGCATGTTTGTAATACTTTAGGTTGCATACAGGTCGCTCTCGTAATACTTATTCGACTTAAGTATATATAATGGTTACAAACACTACGTCTAAACAATTATTATCCGTATAGCAGTTGTTTAACCTTTTGAACGCCCATCTATATAATACGCGATGTGTCCTCCAGCGCCACGCTACAAATGTATAACGTATCTATAGTAAAACGTAGGGATGGGATTAATGTCCTATCGACAAATAATATTATACATTTAAATTAATGTTTATTCACCAATTTACGAAGCTAAATAAAAACTGTAACCGTATTTTCATATTTTATTTTATTTCATAAAAAAATCAACATGAAAACTTGGATATATTTCCCATAATAAAGAAAAGAATTATAAATTTATTAGACGTGTGTTCTAGAAGGCACATCCCTATTTGTCTCCAAATATAATCCTTTTACTTCATATCAAGTAGTTGGCGCTCGAGGCACGTCAAAATCCTTACTGATATAAGGATGTCTATATTTCTATGGTATTTATTTTTATTTTCACTGTGGTCGAGTTACGCGTGCATAGACTCATAATTTGTTTCATTTAGTTACAACAAATACAATTAATAGAAGCTAAATACGTGGTTTTCTGCATTTTTTAGAGTTCTGTAGCCAAATGGCAAAAAACGGAACCCTTATAGATTCGTCATGTCTGTCTGTCCGTCTGTCCGTCCGTATGTCTCAGCCATTTTTTCCGAAACTATAAGAGGTATAACTGTTGAAACTTGGTAGGTAGATGTATTCTGTGAACCGTATTAAGGTATTGATGCAAAAATAGAAATATAATAATAAATATTGGGGGCTCCCCATACTCTCAAAACTCAAAATAACGAAAATTGTTTTAAACGAGATCTAGTAAGTAGTTTTTTTTAATACTTCGAAAATCGCTTATTACCGCGTAATCTTTCATACAAATAACTTTAATCCTTTAATTTCATAAATCAATGGTACCTACGTAACCCTTTGTACGTGAGTCCGACACGCACTTGGCAGATTTCTTTTTATTAAAATTACTGTTTTACACAGATGTTACAGACATATTTTTAATGTTGTCGCAAAATACTCGCAATTATTTTTCTGGTTTGTACAAACTAATAGAAAATGGAAGAAAATTCCTGAAACGAAAGTTGACGACTTAACGGAATGTCAAGACGACGAACTATATAAAAATTCTGATTCAGACTTGAACAAATCGCAATAATTCGTCATATTCACCGTCACATTTTTTTTGTAAAAACACGTGCGTCAACTTAAGATGTAAACATTGCACTACACTAAAATGCACAAAGTCACTATGACCTTGAAACCTGTCCGCTTATGACGTCACAGAGTTACTTCTATACACGTCGGTGGCGTATGGGGGGTGACAAATAACTAACTTTGTAGGGATGGGTTTTTCAAACGGTGTTTCACTATCGACAATGATTAGAAAACCTATTTATTCTTGATTAAGGTGAATAAAACCTAGTTTATAGTTTACAATATTTATAAAATATTATTTATTCACGTCATTTTCTTGCAACAATAGTATTTATGATCATTTCGACGAGATGAAATATAGCGAGGTCTTCATCGTGTCCCATCACTGGCTTACTTGATATCAAGTAATTGGCGCTGGGGGCATTAAAATATTTTCTGGCGTTTTTGTTTCTATTGAAAATAAAACAAATAAGAACTTATTATGTGTGAAAAAGTTAAAAATATGGTTGATAACGGGGCAATTTTCCTTAAAAACAAAATAAAAGGTCTTGTAAAAGTCGTAAATTTATTTTATACTGTGATTACTTCTAATCAAGTAGTGGCGCTGAGGGCACGAAAATCTCGAACTTGTATAGAAGTGATTGGCGTTCAAAAGGTTAAAAGGTAATTATATGACAAAATTGACAGTATTACGTCGTTTATATGATGAAAACGTTTACACGACGAAAGGTTGTATAAGTTAGTTTTATAGAAGTCGTCGTAGACACTACTATATGACGGTTGTATAAAAAGGTCGCAATAACGTCTATACGACTTTATTATACAACGAAAAGCGTATATGACTATCGGACACATAATGCACCAGTACACGACTAAGAGTTAACAAAAATACTGTAAAACAACTTTAATACGACTCAAGGTCATATAAATGTTTGATTATATGACAAAAATGTTAGTTGGGCAGACATCATGCAAGATAGTTAAATATTTTCTTCCTTGACAGTCGTTACGGGTCGTCAGAAGCCCGAAAGTCTGTCAAACAGTTACCAAGGGGTGTCGTATTACCCAATAATTAAGTTGTAGAGGTCAGACAGGCAGTCGTTCCATGGAAAAATACAGCATCGTTGTTGGGTTTAAAGAAAGAAAGAATGAAAAAAAAAACGTTTATCTGCGGTAAGTACCTAAACGTGACGCAAAAAATTACAAAAACACAAAAAATAAGAAATAGTTGAGTTAACATGCGTCACGTCTGTCGCTCAGCATTATGCTCCGAAACTGTGCAAAACAGAGCCCAGCGCTGGTTTTCAGTGACAGCCGGCGCCGACGTAAAGACGTCTCCCGGTGCAGCAAGCAAATTAATACAGGTGACGCCGAAACGGAAGTGCAATAAAAATAAAAATGTAATAATAATAAAAACAACAAAAAAGTAAATCTAAATGGTGAGGGAACATTTTGAACAAATGCAAAAATAATATAAAAACAAAACAGGATATATAAAAACTACGAGAATATCATCCTCAAAAATGACCACATTAACATTGCATCACCTCGCTCAACTGCAGTCTACCTTCCTATTCATTAAGTTCGTTTGAGTGAATAGGCGCTTTACCATCAACGATTGCATCACTGCTTACTATCAGGCGGGATTGCGATCAAGCACTAGTTTATCATTATGTATATATATAAAAAAAAAAAATCAACTGTATCCGGTTCGACGTTCGACTGTACGACCCGAACATACACAGTTGGAAAAAGATGACGAGATGTTGGAAAGAGCAGATGATGATGGGTTAAACATATCTTTATTCCACAAGCCTACCTACCCCAGATTTATAACTTAAAGTATAGAATGTATAATGCAATACCTGTACAATTCCGGTGACAGAAAGCACGTCTCCAGGACAAGCAGTACCAACTAGATCGCCTTGTAGTTCTATCTCTACACTTCTTGGTATAGTTCCAGATAGGCTCTAGGAAATTATAAAATAAGGCTCTAGGAAATTATAAAATAATTAAGTAATTAGATGGTAGATTATTATTCATACACAGATTCATAAATTTAGTGGCGGGCAGAAGCTATAGAACTTCACCTAGTAATTATTCTGACACAATCCTTATAATTCATCATCATCATGTTAGCCGAAAGAAGTCCACTGCTGGACATAGGCCTCCGCCAAGGATCTTCGCGACGACCGATCCTGCGCCTCCCGCATCCAGTAGTTTCTCGCGACCATCACTAGATCGTCGGTACACCTTGTCGGGGGTCTTGTCTCCTTATAATTACGAGAAACGATATTACATAAAATACCGTTTTTTTGTTTGTCACATACTGTTCCGCTTTTTACACTGAAAGTGAAGTTACAGTGGCCTTGCCATCTATGTTCAAGGATTGGTGGCTGATGGAGTGGACACCAAGTATCAGCAAGCATAGGTTGGGTCATCCACTCAACCCTCAGCTGGACGTCCTTAAGAAGGTGACTAGACTGGATGCGTAAGCCGGAGGACAGAGTGTCGTGGCACAGCCTGGGAGAAGCTTATGTCCAGCAGTGGACAGTAATAGGCTGAGTTGATTGATTGATTGATATTGTGCCACTACTGGGTAAAGACCGCCCCTAGTTGTTTTATTCAGTAAATACCCTTAAACTTGATCAAACATTAATATTCAATAGGTACTCACTTGTGACTGAATTTCTTGTATTTTAGCAACTTGCCAGTCTGTTGTGTTTGTGAATGGTGAGGACTGCAAAGGTTCAAACTTAGACCCGCCATGACAACTTTGACACGATGTAGGTGCTAGAAGCATTTAACATATTATTCAATATTAATTGGATATTGAAATAATCATCTTCCGTAAGCAATAGCTGGTCGCGAATAGGATCCATGGGTCAACAATCAAGTCTCTTCAGAAAATGAAAATTGTGCTTGACCACGATTGCTCATGGTAATCTGCTTTGCCTATTCCCAACCATGTTGGGGTCAGCTTCCAATCTAACTGAATGTAGCTGAATAGAATACTAGTATTTTACATGGAACGACCACCTATCTGACCCCCAAAATAGTGCTTGACCACGATTGCTCCTGATGGTAATCTGCTTTGTCTATTCCCAACCATGTTGGGGTCAGCTTCCAGTCTAACTGAATGTAGCTGAATAGAATACTAGTATTTTACATGGAGCGACCACCTATCTGACCTCCAAAATCCAATCTGGGAATACGATTACCCTTGCTAACACTGGTTGTCAGATTTTCGGGCTTCTGACTAGGTACTCAGAATGACTGTCAAAGCTCAACAAATGGGGGATGGGGAATGGGGAAGGGACCACTGCTTAACGTACTTTCCAAGGCACGGAGGCTAAGTGTGCAAAGATGGTGACCCATTTATACATCAACCACGGCAAACGTAGCTTAACTTGATCAATCAACCTATGCGGCTATATTATAGGTATTTAGCCACGGGGATTTATGTATTTTACAATACGACAATAAATTAAACATCGTGTACCTCTACACATTCTCAGTCTACCCATAAAAAAATATATAAATATGTCCATTAGTCACAGGATATTATTTTTCATTTTTCACATTTTCTACGTGACATACGTGTTGTTAAGGAAGCGCTTACGCTGCGGTACCAAACTTTAATAATAATGGCGCGAAAAAAGCACAGGTCGATGCAGGATCGCGCTGTCGCCGCTCGGAGGTCAGTGACCCAATATTTTTAAAGGATGTTCTTTGCAATTTTATGCGATTTAGTTTGATTTTTTTTTATTATTTATTATTCCTATGAACCAGCATTTTTCGTGTTTTAATTTATTGTCGTATTGTCAGCATCATTCTGTATTGTATTTACATAACATACATAATCAGACTGTGATATTCCCACTGTTGGGACACAGGCCTCCTCTCTGTGAGGCGGAGTGGGCCATAATCTACCATGATGGCTTAGTGCGGCTTGGTAGATGTCACATGTCTTCGAAGTTTTGCCTCTAGGACATGCTGGTTTACTTCACCGTTTTGAGAGCAGCGTTGATGAAACAAAGTAGAACGCCTGATAGGGTACGAACCTACGACCACCGCTGCAATATAATATTTAGTAGTAATATTTTTAATAATACCTAATATTTATTTGTCACTTCACAAGATTTTTTTTTTTAAACATTGCTCCAATCTAGGAATTCCTCCTGTATCGTATATTTGCTACGTGCGGTAATAAAACCTGTGACACGTAGCGCAGCAGACAATAGCTTAACCACCGCGCTAACCGTGCAGATTTACATTGTTATAACCAAAATTCGGAGGAAAATTTTTACATATAAGGCTTAGCATTAATTAACAATATATGGGTATGACTCCAAAAGAAGCATGCAATCAGAGCTTGTTAAAACATAATAAAATGGAATTGTTAGAGGTTCTCTAAATTTCTATTACATTTTTCATATTCTTTAATTATGTTTTACATAATTATCCAACCAAGCTAATATAAGTTTCATTTCTCCTATATTGAAAATTAAAGGAAATTTACTTTTCTGTAAAAGCTGCACATACCTGTAAATACACCCTGGGGTTGCACAACAGCTTGAAGATTGTGGCAGCTAGAACATTCAAATGCCATAGATGTACATATGAGCCCCACGCTTCCTACTCTTATAACAGTGCCCTTTATTGTCACCAGTTTACCTGTCGTGAATATAATAAGTACTCTAAAACATGGTGAATATTCACATACTTACTTCAATTAATTGCTCTAAAATATTTATATTGCAATATTATGTAGGGTGGCAGCAACATGAATATGCAACCATGGATTCAGCATATGCTTCTGTATTATAGCTACAAATTAAACAAATATAATATCAACTTTATTTTAATGGTAATTAATATGATTTCAGTGACTAGCATGATTGAAAAAAATATAAAAAAGGGTTTAAGTTGTAGCTTAAACATACATAGTTTAATTTTATTGTGTAGGGTTAGAGTTATTCAATCAGGAACCTCATATTTGTTAATATGAATGAATAATGAAGATTGGGTATTGCATTTTTCTATAAAATGTATAATTTTTTATACAATATGTAAAGAAAAGCTTGTCCGATCCATGAAGGTATTGTTAGGTATTGATAACTGATGCTACAAAAGCCGGGTTAAACTTAAAAAAAAGCTCCTAAAAAAGAAATTCGCAAGAGGAGGTAAATTACCTGCATGTGCGGCAGGCAATACATGAGCGGGTGAAAGGGGGGCACGCGGTCGCATCGCTATTCGCTCATAATAATACCGTCAAAAATGGTGTAGTCAGTTGTTAAAAAATTATCAACTTCTGGGGAAGTTGAAATTAATTTGCGGAAATAAAAGATTATTTCAATGTTCATTAATATTGTTACTATGTTGATTATGTATGTAAAATTTCATATTTAATTTGGTCATGTGTTTACCTAACCCTTATTATCCTTATGTGTCGGACGGGGTTTTTTTACATATTGTATAATATATGACTGATGAAAAATTCATGGTTATATTATGTAAAAAGGTAAGGATATGATACAGTTCAACAAAAGATACATATTATAGGTATAGATTGATCATATTAAAATAACTTTTTATACTCACCAAAGTAGTTAACTTTTAAATTAGCCAATGGAACCACTGGCTGATGGTTTAGTATTCTTACTTTTATCTTTGATTCAAACTTCAGAACCTGTAATTAAACATATTTGTGTACTTACTGTTGCCTGGGTATTGTATTAAAAGTTCAAGAACAGTATGCCTAAAGTTTATTTACATTTTGTAGGGTCACCAAAGAAAATACAGGTCTCCCAAAGTGATAATGCGCATAGAAATCTTCGTCACTGTTCGGCAATGGTCTTATTCCCCGAGCATTCGGAAGAAGATATGTATATAGAGTGGTTAACGCTCGGGGAATACAACCGTTGCCGAACAGTGACGAAGATTTCTATGCGCATTATCACTTTGGGAGATCTGTACATAGGTTGTCGGATATAGTTGAAGTTTAATTGTTTTTGAATAAAATTATATTAGCCCAGATGTTACTGCACAATATTTCCTCGGAAAGCCAGGCTTTGGTGACCTTTTATAAGTCACATCATAATATAAGGGTCCTATTATATATATTTTTTTTAAAGTAGACATATATAGGAATTCTTTCTGAGCAATATCTTTTCGAAATAGTAGGAAACAAACAGTTTATTCATGACAAAAATAAAATTGGAAAACATCCATCAGTTTCTTACTGAACTTCAATTATATCCAATGACCCAGCAGGCTAATTGCATAACACACTGTCAGTAGCAGTGGTCTTCATCTTGACAGTTTAACAATATTCATTGTGTTATGTCCGCTGTTGAGCGAGCAATGGATTAATTAGCAATATGCTTCCAAATGATTCCAACTGATAGTAATAGTATGTTATGCAATTAGGGTGCTGTTACTTATCTCTTGTACTTCATAATTCATATAGTATACATCAGTAATGTGACAGAAGCATAAATAAAATACACCTAAAGTTACCTCATGCAAACTATACTCCATTAGCCTTAAAGTTTTATCTGGATATTCAAACAATTCTGTACTAAAACTAGACCAGCTATTGATAAACTCAGTATCATTTAGTAAATTGGTTACATCCAAAGGCACACTGCGTGTTTGATCAATTTTTTCCAAATCAAACAAGTTTCTGTTTTTTTCTATAAACTTCTTGAAACATTTAATATGACTTGATAACTCTGAGTCCTCTCGTTGTTCTGAAATGGAATACTTTACATTGTAGTACATAGTTGTACAATGTAGGTACCCATCACACGCTTCGTGATAGAATTCACGAAGTGTGTGATTGATTAAAAATACTTTTTACCTTCAATAGGAAAGTATAGCTTCCAAATGTTTTTGTTATCATTAATGGGCATTACAGTGGGTAGCTGGTTAGCTGGTGCTCTTGAAGATCCTGCTGTACTCGACACTCGGTGAGTACTCGTTGAATTATTTAAACTTTGATTGTCTGAACTATTATTCTGATTGTTTCGAGCACGATTCCAGTTGTTACGATAACGACCTCTCCAGTTACGACGCATTATGTGTTATTTTATAAGTTTAAATATTTTTTATCAACTTCAAAATAATTCACGATTCCCGCGATGGTAAATAAATAAGAGTCAAGAGTGTCAATGTCAAACTCAAACCAAACTGTCAAAGTCAAAGTCAACATCAAACCAAACCATCGACATCTACATGGACATACCTTAGAGATGAGAATTGTGGCACTCCGAAAGAAAGAGAGCAAACGAAGTTTCGTCTATTACAAAGACATTGTAAAGATAGACGAAACTTCGTTTCCTCTCTTTCTTTCTTCGTTCTCTCTCAAAATCATCAATTATCTATGAGGAAAGAGATAGTGCTAGACCGAAAGCATAGGCCATCTCTCTCTCACTCTTTTCAATCCAAAAAAAATACTGCAGATTATACGCGTACGGCATGTCCATTAATATAATGCATGCTAAAATGTCTATGATGGTTGTTTGACGGGGAAAGCCAAAATGAGTGCCACGCTCATTTTTCATTGGACTTTTAAATTATTTATAGTGTCGTTTACTAAATAAAAACGCGTGATTTATGTAGTAAAAAGTGCATTCAGTGAATAATTCATAAAGAACAGTGAAATATTGTAGCATAGTGGTCACATCATGTCTTTACCCCAAACCCCTTCTGGTCGGCCTCACGTGGGAAACGAAAGGAGATAGGCTAAGTTAAGTTAAGCTAGGATAAGGTAGGATAAATTAGGATAAGTTAGGATATAAACTGAAGTAAAAAAGTTACTTAAGACTAGGCTGTATGGCGTACTATGCCTTTGCCTTTTCCGTTCCTTTGAACGTAAAGAAGTAAACCAAAAAAAAAAAAGTCTATGATGGGGGGTTTTTGGCGGGAAAACGAAGATGAGTGCCACGTTCATTTTTCATAGAACTTTTAAATTATTTATAGTGTCGTTTACTAAATAAAAACGCGTGATTTATGTAGTAAAAAGTGCATTTAGTGAATAATTCATAAAGAACAGTGAAATAGTGTAACATAGTAGCCACATCATGTTTTTACGCTAAATCCCTCCTAATCGGCTACACGCGTGAATCGATAGGAGTTAGTTTAGATTAAGTTAAGTTAGGATAAGTTTAGGATAAATTAGTATAAGATAGGATATAAAGTTACTGAGAAAAAAAATACTTAAGACTAGGCTGTATGGCGTACTATGCCTTTGCCTTTTCCGTTCCTCTGAACGGAAAGAAATGAACAAAAAAAATGTCTATGATGTCAAGTGAATCAATGACATTTCTGAGTTGCTAGTTGTCGTGATCGATTGTGTGATTAATTATATTTTTTATTTTTCGTAAATTTTTCTAACAGTAACATTTTCGTGTGAGCAGCAGGTACTTAAGTACAAAGTCACAACGACCAAGCCACGTCTATTTGAGGGAGAAGCAATCTTCTTGCCCTCACGCTCCTGGTTGCCTCAGGGGACACACTGGATGTCGCGAGACAACAATGAACTGCCGGCAATTCTAGGAGCAGGCTTGCGGATAGCAAGCAACGAGTAGGTCGCTGCCGAATAACGACCAGGCCCAGGTCGACGGCATGTTGTGTTCCATGCACATCTCAGAGATGTCAGCAAGTCGTGACAGGGTCCATTAGGACCGATACCTAGGCTTGGGCCAGGGTTGTGGGTAGTTCGCAAGAGATGGTTATAGTCAGGAAATTTTGACACATCTTTCAGCTCCACCCAGAACGGGAGACGTAATTTGATGATTTCCAACCCAAAAAAAGTTACGTCCATATTTATGACGCTACATGTTAGTGTTTTGGTTGGTGGAGGTTTGATAAGCGTGCCGCGGCAGAATCTGGACTACCACGGTCCAGCGCGCACGTGAGAGGAGGCACCGGGGTGGTATTTAGTCAATAAGAGTCTGACAGCCTCCGTCGCCCGCCTCAGGGCGGCGGACATCCATGAGCATTTTCCACCATGGAAACAAAAAAAAATAAAAATTTGGTAAGCGTGTAGATCTAGCATTATATCATCACACATTTTCCTCACTGCATCAAGAATATCATCCTTTCAAATCATAAAGCCATTGATGACTGGAAAAGGCGGGACATTAAATTATTATGGATAATTTGGCTGACGGCAGATAATAATTCGTAATTTTCACTACTCTAGACGGTTATTCTTTTATTTATAAAGTATCACAGTTGGTGAAAGGTATATACTTAATTACTAAATATGTACACAATATTGTGAAACTTTGTTCAGAATTTGAATTTTATTTTCCGACCACACCTACTTATTTTGTGAAAGCGCTCTTAATGGTCGGAACTAAAATGTATAAAAACAGTAATGTGCGTATCGGATTTCCGCACAAAGGATTCGGAAAGGCGTTTATAACTCCTGAACTGGGAGTTTTGGCGAGAAAGTGAAGCGTGAAAGTGCATTCAGTAAATCTATACTAATATATAAAGCTGAAGAGTTTGTTTGTTTGAACGCGCTAATTTCAGGAACTACTGGTCCGATTTGTGAAATACTTTTTGCGTTGGATAGCCCATTAATCCAAGAAGGCTTTAGTCTATATGGCATCACGACCAATAGGGGCCGAGCATAACTAAACCATGCAAACGAAATCGCGGGCGGCCGCTAGTAAATAGTTCATAAAGAACAGTGAAATATCGCAGCATAGTAGCCACATCATAACTTTGCCTATAACCTCCGTCGTAACATGAATAATTCATTACTTGACATTGGCTAAATGCACAAACCGTGCGAAACCAAAAAAGAAAGAAAGAAGAACCTTTGAAGATTTTTTTTTTACTTGAAATTGGCAAAGTCAAACTAAGTAAGTAGTCATAGTGTTTTGGCGGGCAAAGTCAAGCTGAGTGTCACGCTCATTTTTCATCGGACTTTTAAAATTATTTATAGTGTTGTTTACTAAATAAAAGTGCGTGATTTTTATGTAGTAAAAAGTGGATTCAGCAAATAATTCATAAAGAACAGTGAAATATCGCAGCATAGTGGCCACATCATGACTTTATCTGAAACCTCCATCGAAAGACGTTACGTATTACGTGACATTCGCTAAATGCACAAACCGTGCGAAGCCATAAAAGAAATAAAGAAAAAAAAAAGTAGTCATAAATAGTGCCACACCAAACTCCGGAACTAAAAAAGTCATCTGAGTCGTTTCAGTTCCTTTCAAAGTTCATCAAATGGACACTGTATGATCTCGGGAATATCCTATTGTAACAAAATAATGCACAATTGACTCTCAAATTGATTCTAGAGCTAAATCCAAAAATCCCGATAGCAACATTTCAATGTTTTTAAAGAATTATCTAATCAGACCCTACACTAGAGTATACGTGAGAAAAGAAAATATTACCACTTTACGGAAAGGGTACAAAAATGTAACTTTATTTTGGCACTTTGTCAACGTGCACATACCTACCTATTCGTGCAAAGTATCAAGCATTGTTCTAGCACGAACCATTGGGAAGGTAAACCGATGACGGACGGATGGGCATGATGAAACTGACGTGAATTACGTAATCCTAAAAAAATAACAATACGGTAGATTTACCTAACTACCAACTATGCGTTCCAACTAAAATAACTTCACTTAAACATTTTTTAAACTTCGAACAACAAATCATTATGGTTTATCCAAAACAATTGCATGTGGTGTATAGCTTCTAATTGTGTAAAATCTCGAATTTCTACGTATTTATAATTTCGAATTAAAATCATTTTATTGCATTATAAACAAATTAATGTCCGATAAAAATGATGAAGAATTGCGAAAGGCAATTGCCTCGCAGATCGCAATAGAAGCCGTTATAGATCCAGTTCAAAGATCCAGGGAAATGCATGAGGCTGCTGCAAGAGAATCAAGACAGCAGTCCGTTCAAACGAGCATATTGGACAATGAAGAACTCCTTGAGGTTGACAGATCAGCTTTGGAAGCTGTTTTGGATGTCAGTTCTCGTTTGATAGGAATTCAAAGGAGAAGCCGAGCCTCTATGAGCACTTTGGCGCAAGCTCATGAATCTTACAAAGACAAGCAGGTAAAGAAGCGGAATTATTAGATTTGTATTGTTTTATTACGTAATAGTTTAAAGAGACGAGCTGAGATGATGATGATGAGTTTGAGACGAAAACGTAAAATGGATCGTATTTGTTCATAGGCTAAAGCCAAGGAAGCTCGTGGGGTTCGAGTTGTCGGTGTTAGGCAACACCATCTCTTTTTACTTGAGAATGCAGCCACTATATTGAATAAAACGCTTGAATATGTATTGGTGAGCGAACCCAGTTACTATGAATATCTAATCAACTCATTATATTATAATGTACATCATTATATAATAATGTACGTACATTATAATTATTATAATGTACATCATTATATAATGTATTTAAATAACTATTAGAAATTGTGACTGATGAAATTGAAGTAGAATTATTTTATTTATTAATTGAATTAAATTCTTGAGATGATGAACTAGAATTAAAATAATATATATGTATTGTAAATATTTGTTTTTTATTGTAAACTAGCGACCGCCAGCGACTTCGTTCGCGTGGTTTAGTTATGCTCCGTTCCTATTAGTCTCGGCGTGATGTTATATAGCCTAAAGCCTTCCTGGATTAATGGTCTATCCAACGCGAAAAGACTTTTTCAAATCGGACCGGTAGTTCCTGAGATTAGCGCGTTTAAACAAACAAACTCTTCAGCTTTATATATTAGTATAAGATATTTTAATTTTGCATCCCTTGTAATTGGCGAAATATGGCTGCTTCTGTATTTTCTGTACCCGAAACTATTAAATATTCCTAATCATTCTTGAGACATATTGCTTCAGTGATAAAGGTAGAAATCCAATAACGAAAGACAAATTGTAGTAGCTTAATGCGCTGTCGTCTGTACCACCGTGACTTTTACCCTTATTTGCAAAACGAAATATCTTATCTTTACTCAATAATGGTGATGTTTATTGAAATATTGTTGCAGGAAGGAGTTTACGACGCAGATATCCATATTGGACTGTTAAATAGCGCAGTTGCTGAGGGTGGAACTCATAGTATTGCATTGTGTGATGGAATGTTTCCTCATGTCGATATGGGTATGCGTCTATATTTTCTTGAGTTTTTTTTTAAATTGAAATACACAGTTTGTTTAAACAAAAAGTTTCATAAGTGACGACTGGTCGCTAGTTACCTTACAATAAATCTAGGCTCACTAGGCATCACCATCGCATCGTTTATTAGTTACTAGTTTTCCTCCCGCGTGGAATTTGGTTATATCGCGCTTTTTAGATTTCCCTCGGGATTATCAATTTTTCCAGGATAGAAAGTACCCTATTATTTAATATGGGCTTCTAACTTTATGTCTGCAAAATTTCAAACAGTCGGTTTAGTAGTTACGGCGTGAAAGCGGAACAAGCAAAGAAACGAACTCGCTTTCCGATTTATAATATCAGTAAGGATAAGGATTAAGATTATTCTAGCATAAGTTTAAGGTATACGCTATTTTTTTATAAATTTAATTAAAACTGGCTGTGCTACTTATACATACAGTACCTACTTGCAGTCGACCAAACATCAAGCTACTAAAATATGTCGTTTTCCTTTACTACAAATGAACTCATGTAAACTTTGTTTCTATTAATTTTCCCTATTATCACCGTTTTCATATTTCTTTCTATAGATTCGGGCCGGTTTGTTCCTAATCAGAAAGGTAGAATGGAAAGGACTTATTTATCTGATTTGGCAACGATTGGCACTGAGGGCAAGTGCGTTGTCATGTACAGATTGAAAAGTGTGGCTATAGACATAAGGAACGTGGCTGATGTAAGTAAAGTACTAGAACCAATACTACTCCATTTAGACAAATCTTTTATGGTCCGTTCGAACGATTTTGACTTCTAATGCCTTGGTGATATGATACACTGCAGCTGCAGTAAATAGTTGGTATTGTAATAAACTTTATAACGTCATCTTCAAACCAAGGGAATAAATGTCTAAATTGGTCGAACCGACTGTAAAAAGATGTGTTCTTCATATGCAACGTTATTTTTTCTTTATACGAAACCTGAATATAGTTTGTTCCGAATCGATTCCAATTATTTTTACAAATACATTTAGAAATTCTTGCAGTGTGGTTACCGAACACAATACAGCTCGCGGTAGATCATAGTACTAGGGCCAAAGTGTGACAGGGCTCCCCGTGTCGCCACGCTGCAGGCACGGGCGGACGAACGATGCGTTGACCATATTTTTGTTGGGACAACCAGATAAGATAAAAGCTCATAACTTTGTGATTGTTCATGATATCTATTTGGAATTTTGTTCAGACATTTGTTTCGGGTTTCGCACATACAAAAAATAACATTCTAGAATGGAGTGTAACTACTAAAGTAAATACGAAATGCAAAGAAAAATTAATTTCCATTTTAGAAATACTATTATGTACATTTTGATATTAATCAAGAGACTGAAAATATTGTGTCAGCTATTTACAAAACCATGCATTGTGTATACGTGCCAGCTCTTCGGGTTTGCAGAGGATGGGGATATATTAACCCCCCTAATCCCAAAAGCAATGAGATCATCAACTCTTATATTTCAAAAATAATGCTGTTTGTTGATTACCTTGGAAGTAAGTAACTTTTATACGTAATCAGTTAAGATTCTTTTGTATCCCTAAAAGAAGCCATAACTATAACCAAGCCAAAAATGTAACCAAATATCAGTATCAAACATTTTTATAACTTTTCAATAGTGTCACTTAAACATCGATAAGATAAAGTTGGTATTTATTTAACTAAAGTAAAATTCATTTGAACCAATAAGTTCAATCGATTTTAGATGGCTTGATTGTAGTATATAGATATGGTTTCTGAAATTACCTAATCAGTTTTTGTATCAAGTTCTTCAGGACGGTGGTTGGGAATAAACTGATTAACTGACCGTGTAGATAAATCAGTCATAATAGATCGGGTTTAGCAACGCATGCACGCCAATTCCTGCCGCACGGTTTTTTACACTAACTACTTTTGCCAGTAGTTTTAAATGCGTCGTAAAAAATCGTATGTCAAGGACACTAGAATTTTTCGTAGAATACGATTCCATGGTACTTACACGGTAAGCGCACCGTGTCATCAAAAAATTAGCGTAGTATTTCATACGACACTGGCGAAGGTGACGCAGATGTGGTGGCGATGGCCTAAACACCATCATCATCGTCTGCACAGCATTTTCCCAACTATGTTGTGGTTTCCAGTCTAACCGGATTCAGCCGGTACTACCAGTATGTTCAAAAGTCTTCGACCAGTGTGTGTTGCCAGTGATGACTTATGGAACTGAGACGTGGTCGCTAACAATGGACCTTATAAGATGGCTCAAGGTCACTCAAAGGGCAATGGAGAGGGTTATGCTTGGGGTTTCATTGACCGATCGAATCAGGAATGAGGAGATCTGCAGAAGAACGAGAGTATCCGACATGGCCCGAAGAATTGCAACATTAAAGTGGCAGTGGGCTGGACACATTGCCCGTAGGACGATGCCTGATGAGGCCGACGGGTTTTCGAGTGGTGAATACGCTTCGGAAGGCGGAAGACGCGGCATGGATAGGCCCCCGACAAGGTGGACCAACGACCTGGTGAAGGTCGCGGGAAGCCGCTGGATACGGGAGGCGCGCGCGGGGTTCGTCGTGGAGAACCTTGAGGGAGGCCTATGTACAGCAGTGGACGTCTTTCGGTTGAGATGATGATGATGATGACATGCATATCTGATAACAATCTCCAATCCTCCACAATTCAGTTACTAGGCAATACGATACCCCTTGATAAGACTAGTTGCCATACTTTCGAGCTTCTGACTCCTCGTGTTACACATTTGACGTGAATACGTCTTTAAAATTTCTTCCATAGGGAGGCAATCCAAAAAACCGAATGATAAGGAAATCGGGGAATACAGTTTGGTGTTGGAGCTTTACAACTACATATTATTGCTATCCAAAATTCAATTACACTACTAGATAGTTCAAGAATCAAAGAATAGGGTAAAAAAATTGATTCTATTTAGTCCGTCATTCAGTTTATAGAAAATATCGAATACGTATATTTTGTTTTATCAAATCAATAAAAATTGACAAATATAAAAGGCATTAAAGATCAGGACTGGTGGCTGGTGACGTCACTGCTCGCTAAAAAGTGTAGCGTGCGGTGACGTCATACGAGTTTTCAACGCACTGTGTCGTCTTCATTTTTTGTTTATAAGAAAAAAGAAAAAATACGTGTCTAGTATTTTTTGGAAATCTGACTGACGGACTAATTAGTTTTTTTAGTCAAATTTATTGCCTTTTGAGATTTCTATTTATTTATTTACTTTTGATTCAGAGATTCTTTTTGTACTAATTTCGTGTTGTCGGCGGATAAACCGTAGTTTTCACGGAGAGAAAAACGTGCCGTGGTTAAAAATATTACATGGCCTGGTTTTTTTATTGACATCTTAATACTTCTATTTAGAAACCAAAACTGATTTGGATTGCTGCACAAGATTTAAAATCAACATGTCGCTGTATGAGGATGAGTTGTCTGATCAAGAGAAAATGAAAGTAGCTATTACCAAGACTCATGTTCTCGAGGAAATATGTTCTTTTGTGAAGCAATGGATGCGACAGATAACAATGGTAATTGTATTGTTATATCTATGTTTTATTTATTTAGTTTGTGTAAGCGCTTTCATCCGTGAAGCCTATGGTGGTCTTGTGCAAATACTTAAGGATTATGAGTTTAACTGTTATTATTGCCCTTATCGTATACAACCCCAACAGTCTGTATAGCTATTTCTCATTTAAAACTCCATTATGGAACTATTTCTCTAAACTCCCATATATAAAGTGTCTCAATTAATAGAGCGTAGAACACACAATCGTAATAAGTATTAGGCTACGGCGTAGGTCCTCGCGTAGCGGACCGGTTACGACACCATTGGCCGACTACGCCGAGCGTTTTGTGTAAACTACGCGAGACGTTTTTATGATACACTTTTACATTGAAAATTTAAAACATTTGTTCTATTTCATAAACTATCCTCTTTTTTTATTTTATATTGGCAGACCAATGTTAACGTTTATTAACTATCTATTACGTTGAACTGAAAGATATTTAC
Source organism: Sesamia inferens (assembly GCA_037179545.1). Lineage (NCBI taxonomy): Eukaryota > Metazoa > Arthropoda > Insecta > Lepidoptera > Noctuidae > Sesamia > Sesamia inferens. Next base: position 23,872,407 of record CM073923.1, read on the forward strand.
ATAAGAACTATCCGCTGTAGGGATGGCATATAGACCTTACTAGCAGATGATGTTTGTAGGAGTCATTTGGGTGTTACTGAATATCTCTTTCAAATTAATTAGCCTAAACACCATTTAAGATATCTAGGATTTAGTGAGAGAAAGAGAAGGCCTTTTCTGGAGAATATATTATATATAGAATACTCTTTATTTGACATTTGTGTATAAATAGGTAATATTTATTATTTACAAATTTGTATATAGGTATTAGTGCAGAGTCAGCAACTGCGTCGTGAACCCTCTAACATTGGACCACTAGCTGAGCTGGATCACTGGCGCCGTCAGCTCACTACCTTCACGTCGATAATTGAGCATCTTAAGAGTGGACCTACCATGATGTACATACATACACTGATAGCTGCGAAATCTAGGCTTCTAAAGGTAAGGCTATATACATTTTTTTTATTTTATTTAGGTGCATATGGAACTTTATGTGAGAACTTGTTTGAAAAAGAAGTTTGCATTATTGGACTGGATAAATAAGTATTACTGGACGACTTCTTGCAGTGTTTCGGTACCTAGCTTTACGAATGACTGTTAAAAAAGAAAACATTCTTCTGTATGACAGTAAGGCGTGACCTGTGCTTGAGCGACACAAGCAGGAGCTGCGTGTCACGGAGATGAATGTGCTGCGGTGGATGTGTGAAGTTACGCGGAAAGACCGCATCAGGAAGTCCCGCATCCGTGGCAGTTTCCATATCCGTGACATAGCAGACAAACTACAAGAGAGTCGCCTGCGCTGGTACGGTCACGTCTTACGTAAACCGGCATGTTACGTGGGTAACAATTGTCTTGCCATGGCGCCTCCACCGGGCCGGAATAATCGAGGCAGATCAAAGAACTGCTAGCTTGACGTTGTAAGAGATGACATGCGTGCCAACAATCTCACACCACGGGATGCCAGAGATCGTGCGAAATGGAGGCGTATTAGTAGGAAAGCGAACCCCGGGCTCCAACGCGAAGGGGGCGGATGCGACTGGGATTATACGTCGAGATGATGACGATGGTTAAAAAAGAAAACATTAATACTAAGGTTGTTTGTTATGAAGTTTCACTAAACTATACACTGTGACTACGGTATCTTTAAAAACAACTTAGAAGTTATTTTCAGAAATGGAAACAATTAGATAATAACGTGACGGATTATTACAACGAAGCTCTTGACAACGTGAGGTACTTGTACGCTTTGGAGAAATATTGTGAGCCGCTGTACAGGTATTATTTAATAAAACATATAATTCATTACTTTATTTTTAATGAAATAGTCGTGGTGGCCTAGTGGTTATAACGACAGCCTCTCAAGTATGAGTGTGCAGGTTCGATTCCAGGTCAGGCACGTACCAGAGTATTTTTCTAAGTTATATGTACTTTCTAAGTATATTTTGGACACCAATGACTGATTACAAGGTGAAGAAAAACATCTTGAGGAAACTTGGACTTTAGGTCTGAAATCGCCAACCCGCATTGAGCAAGCGTGGTGATTATGCTCAATCCTTCTCTGTATGAGAGGAGACCAGTGCCCAGGAGTGGGACGATAAGAAAGGTTAATGATGATGATGTCTTGGTTTTTGTTCACCAATTTGAGTTTAGAATATTTTTTATAAACCTTCCATGGTGAAATCGAAAATGATAGAGTTCACTAAGAGTGATATTGCAGGCCATTGAGCATCAATATTACGGTGGGACTCGCCCCTCTTACGTACAGACGACAGCACATCAACCTATTACAATCTGTCAACTTTCTTTATTAGATTTTCAACTTTATCGCTAAAGTATTGAGGCTCAAGATTGATTGGGAATATATGGAAGTTACGGGTAGATTCTGCTGTCGTCCGTACATAGGTGGATAAGAGTCCAAACCCACTTTAATTAATTTAGTACTAACATTAGGTTAAGCTTTATCTTTACTAACATAATATGGATATTTATATATTTTATCCGAAATAACATTTTTGAATATTTGACCTCGATATAAATTTTATTAATATTTGGTCTATGTCTACAGATGCGATCCTTACACAATGCAACATTACATTCCGGGTTTATTGTATAGTATTCGTATGATATTTGCGACGTCACGATACTATAATAATACAAAACAAATATCTACGCTACTGGTCAAAGTAACCAATCAGATTCTTAATATGTGTCTGGATTTCCTGACCAATAATGGCAAAAAGACTATATGGAACCAAGATAAGCTGAAGTTTATTTATAAAGCTAAAGTAAGTGTTTAATTTACGCTTTGAGAAGAGTTCCATACCTCACAGGGGGTGCCATAATCGTGTAGTAGCTATTAAAAAAAAAACGAGATAAAGCTATCGTATAGCATTTTTTTATCAACTTAAGCAATTGTAATTATTTATTTATTTTATTTGTGTAGTATTTTTTTTGATATTAATTTGAGTTATTTTTTTTTTGTAATTTATTTATTTTTTAACAGTAACGTCTTCAGAAGAGTGCTAAAAATGGTGGCGATTTAGTGACTAAACTATATTCAATTTTTTATGTTCGAATTTGATAAAGGGATGCCTTTAAAAAACTGACAACAAAAAAAATCATTCCCAAATCAACCTTTACAGGTAGCTGCTATTAAATAAGTTTAAATAATTTAATCTTTATGTTGCAGATCTGTATAAGTCTGTATAAATTTTATCGTGAATATTATTCTGAGACTCAGGAAGAAATGGCAGAGGCAGCTACTGAAAGGCCTTTTGATTGTTCTGAAATGTATATATTTGGCAAGTTTGAAACCTTTCGTAAACGGCTAATAAAGGTTAACAATATAATATTTTATCAAACTCAAAGCAATTCAAACCAATAATTAAACTAATTATAGGATTTTTTTTTTAAATTGTTAAATATTATATAATAGTTTGTCAGTTAGTTCGAAAGTTGAAGATAGTTCGTTCGTTAGCAACTCAATTCAAAACGTAGATATTTATGGAGAAGAGCGGTCAAGAAACTCCAAGGACAATTGTTATTTCGTTGGTTGTGGGTATCTACAGCTTTATTGCATTTAGGGACGTTGTACACCCCAAAGAACATCACGAGCCATGCCAAGCCAATGAGGCAAATCATGGAGCATAAGTCCTCGAGTACTCTAAGAATTTAATATTTTCTAGCAAAGTTGCGGAATTTTCAGCCGTACGAAGTGGAATACATTATAATCAGCCTATAATATTCCCACTATTGGGACACGGGGCCCTCTCCGTGAGAGGGAGTCGGCTTCAATGTACCACGTAGGCCCAGTGCGGTTTGGTTAAGTATAATAAATAAGTTGACTGCATGGTTATCGCAGTGGTTAAGCAATTGATTGCTGCGCTGCGTGTCCCGGGTTCGATTCCCGCATGGAACAAATACACACATCAAAAGTGTCTAGGGATCAAGCATTTTTATGCGGATTTCTTGAGATTGAGATGTGGCTTTGTAATAAATTTATGATTTTATAAATTTATATGGATCCTTTTTGGTGCATTTCATAATTTGAATCAGGAACTGTGAATCAAATTCGAGTAATAGATGAAAATCAGCTGTCAATATTTTCCCTATAAAAACATACAACGCATTGAAGACATTATTAGTGCTACTGTTTCCCTACTACTGATTAAAACCAACGTTATTATGGAGTGGCGACGTCATTTAAGCAGGGAAGAAATGCTCAGAGCCGTGGGAATGATAGAAGCTGGTTCCCGGCAACGTACTGTGGCTTTAGCTCTGAATACAAGTCAGAGTGTTATCAGTCGACTTTGGACACGTTACCGAAGCACTGGTACCGTGGCTGAGCGCCATGGAGGACGATATCGCTGCACCACACGGAGACAAGACCGATACATTCAAATCTTAACTCGAAGAGCTCCAACAATAACCGCCATGATGTTAGCCGTGAGGCTTCATCACTCTTCAGGGAACTTAATTAGCGACCAAACAGTCAGAAACCGCTTGCATGAAGTGAACCTTCATTCCCGAAGACCGCTACGGGTACCACCTATAGCAATGCACAATCGTAGGATTCGATATCAATGGGCTCTTGAACACAGAAATTGGGCAGAAGAACAATGGCGTTTCGTGTGCTTTTCTGATGAGTCTCGTTTTGGTATGAGACCGGATACAAGACGTATACGACACTGGAGAACCCCTGGACGCCAACAGCGATTAAAATTCTGCCAGGAAGTCCATCCTTATAGTGGTGGAACCATCATGATATGGGCGGGTATTTGGATCGGCGGAAGAACTGAGTTGATTTGGATCAGAGGCAACCTCAACGCTCAAATTTATGCTGAGACGATTGTATCAGACGTCATCGTTCCTCTACAAGTGCAAATCGGTCCCTTATTTCAGTTAATGCATGATAATGCACGACCGCACACCGCAAGAGTTGTAAGACAGACTCTCGCCGCAGCTAACATCAATGTCCTGCCCTGGCCTGCTCAGTCGCCAGACTTGAACCCAATTGAGCATGCATGGGATATGCTACAGAGAAGAGCTCTGCCGAATATGGAGGGTATCCAGTCGCAAGAAGACCTTTTTTTGTTGTTGCAACGAACATGGGCGGCCATTCCACAGCGTGATTTGGATGAACTCATTTTGAGTATGCCAAACCGATGTTCTTGTGTTGTTAGTGTTCGCGGTAGAAACACGGATTATTAATTGTTTAAGTTACCCAATAAAATTTTAGAGAAAACTGTTATTTCAGTCTTTTTTTCGAACTTTTATGTTAGTGGTTCAAATGTCAAATATCCCTTTATTAGGAAAATGGCAAATTTCTTTATTAATGCAAAGGTGACTTGGTTTATCGTTACTGTGACAAACGAAAACACTTTATTTGATGAATCCTTAAAGAAAATTTTAATTAATATCAATCAGGAGAAAAGTTATTGCAAAAATATATGTTGTTCCCTAGACACTTTTGATGTGTGTATTTGTAGGACCTACAAGTAATTGTTCCGGGTCTGGATGTTTGTGTATGTGAGTTTAGATATATGTTTATAAACGCACCCACGATACAGGAGAAATTCCTAGTGTGGGGCAACGTTAAGGTATGAGTGCTGAATGTTGTAAAACAATAACATAGTTATTCTTTTTCATTTTATAGATCATTGATCTTTTTCAAACATACATCACCTATTATGTTCTGAATAAAACGACCTTGGATGGCATCGAAGAATATGCTTCCAACTTTAATAAGTTGTTTAAAACTATATCCTCGAAGACGTACGATGCGTTGGATCACAGGTCTTGTTACGATACTCATGTTATATTTTAACGGTACTATGCTGTATTTTATGTTTTTGAATAACAAATTATTTGTTGCAGAACAGGCGGCGTGATTTCGATAAAGATTATAAGATATATAAAGACGCGGTAGCAAACCAGGAGCTGTTGCTAGAAAACTTCTTGATTAGTGTAATCATTTATGATAAAAACTTCATTATTTTTAGCATGAGCAATTATTAACTATAATTTAGGTACGACGACAGCAGGTGAACCTACACGAAACTTTCAAATATACCCAAACAACTTTGAGCCTTAATGATTTAAAGATAAAGTTGAAAATATGATAGAGAAATCTGAGAGATTGTAGTAGATTGATGTGCTGATGTCTGTACCTTTCAAAATAAGTATCACCTCTGTAGGTACCCTTTTTCTGTTCTGTATTTTCTTGCCTGTTTATATTTTGTATGTACATACATAAATGGTAATAATATGATTTATCATTTCTAATGAAAATGAAAATTAATTGTAGTAGTAGATGGACTTATTATTAATTTTAAAAAGTTTCTAAATAGACAGTAGTGAGATTGATTTTAAGTTATTTTGGTTGGCACTTGGCAGGGACCTCGACGTAGCTGTCCATGAATTCGGTACACGATTCTGAACCCCAGAGCGGTTATGAATCATGTACTGAATGCAAATAGCAAGTTTTCATCTGTTATTAAAAAATGTAAATGTGTGTTTGTAAATGGTAGTCAAGTGAACTGTAATATGAGTCTAAAAAGGTAATGTTGGAGATAATTTTGGACCTTTTGACAATAATTATGTGTGCGTGTCCACGACCGAATTGTGAAGTGGACTCCGGAGCAGGTCGCTATCAACCTGCTGCCCTCTGCGCGTCAGATGTAGACTGCCTTAGACTATTCACGTCTTGGTAGTCGTGAACAAGTTTTGTACATTTTGTATATATTATAAGTATATATTATTGTAATAGTATGTATATAGCTTAGTTAAGTATTTGTTTATATAGTGTTTTGAGTTTTTTCTTTTCCTTTTCATTGTTTCTGTAACTAAATCATCTAATCTCTGTCAATCCTGCCATCTAATCTCTTCACCACCCATGGTTGACTGGTAAAGAATGCCTAAGGCATTAAGTCCGCCTCTGTACATTTTCTTTGTGAGAAAGTATAAATAAATAAAAGCAACTGTAGTACAAAGTCTACGGTAGGTGGTATAGAATCATGTGCTATATTAAGGGTTACAGTTTGCACGTCGATGTTCATGCCACCCTGTATCTGCTGCTATTATGTATTAAAGTATGTAATAAAAACTCTAAGTAATTGATTTACAGAATCTCCAAAAGTGCCCGACCACAGAAATAGCACTAAACTTACTGAAGAGATTTGAGAAACTGGGGTTAGACTGTCTCTATATAGAAGATCGTTATTATGATTTAATTCCTCTATACACATTTGAGATAGAATCAATACGAGACAGGTAATGTAAAAAAAACGCAGTTGTTAAAATTGTATATCCGTTACCTTGAACCCCATCGTCAACCTGCTGTTAGAAAGAGGTAGTTGAATGAGTATTTAATTTTTTTTTTAAATAACTCAATGTTTATACAACATGTAATGTAATTAACGCATACCCTCAAACACCCTAATTAGAATATCTATACTAATCTATACTTACTAATATATAAAGCTGAAGAGTTTGTTTGTTTATTTGAACGCGCTAATCTCAGGAACTGCTGGTCCGATTTGAAAAATTCTTTTTGCGTTGGATAGCCGATTTGATGATCCGATTAGCGCGTTCAAACAAACTCTTCAGCTTTATATATTAGTATAGATATGCATAATTATTTATTAAATGAGTTATACCGATTCATGGAGAACGAAGACCTTAATGTTCTTGGAATAAGGTTTTTTTTTTAATTGAATGATTAAAGTATGAATACATGTAAAACTGCGGTTTTAAAAGTCTGTACAAACAACAGGGCTAATATAACAATTATTTCCGTAGGTTTTAATTATTTTAGGGATAAAAAATTACCTATATTAAAAATGATATCAACCGAATCAATAAACGATTCTGAACAAACTATTTTCATGAAGTTCGTTAGTTAATTCACATGTTGTATATCTTTTTTTCATATTTAGATATAATGAAGAAAGGGATCAGCCAGAATTAGCAAGAAATATGCCGCCCATGGCAGGACGACTTATCTGGATTAGGTTTTATCATAGGAATATTAAAGGACCCATGGAGATATTCAAGCAACATCATGAAGTCATAACGCACATGGTATTGTAGTCACTCCGAGAGTATCTTATGAACATGAATTTCGAGAACTCATTGCCGATTTCTTTCATCACAGTATTCGTAATAGGGAACATTTTCGACTCTGATTGTCACAAGGTCATAGCACACTTAACCGACTCTGCTCCAACACTGCTCCCACCAAACACTGCGCCCTAAACTAAGAGGACTGCTCGCAGTCCACGCGGTGACAGCTGGCAGGCACCTAGCAGTCCACGCAGAGACTGCTAGCAGATGCCCAGCTGTCCACCCGTCGAGCGCTCTAGCCTTTCGCGATTAGCTCCGTTCGCGATCTGTTTCTATTGAAGCAACTCGTCTTTTTAACAATGTCCTGATTTATAAGTAAGGCAAGTCAAATTTTGAGAGTGAGTAGTCTGTGCGCTATAGAGTCGCACGCGGTTTTTTGGTAATTATATCGTAAATTTTGTCAGTGTCTACTGCGTGGTTTATTTAAAAGTTAAATAAAGTCCTCGTTTATAATTTGTTTAGTAATTAAGGGAGTTCAGACATGTTCTGCGAGATTTCCATACGCCCATGGCTATGACCCTTACTCCTAGCACCCTAAAAACATAACACACTATTATTCACCATCTGAATCATTTTGAAGGTAATAATCCATTGCTTTATCATTTTTGTTCTCCTATCCTTAATTATTAGGACTCAGTGCAACATATCTTTTTTCTTTTAGACCTCATCTTACTTCTCTATTAGACGTCATCTCAGTAGTCCCCCGCTTCTTTTTCTTAGTTAGCCGCTATTATAGCCGCCACTGGCCGGTGAGCATATCGGCCAAAACATTTTTGGTTTTGGCTAGATTAGCCATAAATATTGTGGTATTTATATTTCTTCGTTATATGTATAGATTGCAAAATAGGCGCACGGTATATTGAAATTGAAATTCGGAGAGAAACCACGAGCAAGCCCAGACAAATAATGAAGAGGTTGGACTTACAGGGGGCTTCCGGCGATGTACTCCTGGTGTGCTGGAGTTGATGGAGGCCTCCACCAGATGTTCACTTAGCGCTATAGCCGATACGCTTACCGGCCGGTGGCGGCTGGATTTTGGTTACTTGATGTTGTTCAAACCGTGCTACCTACGGAGATAGAGAAAAAGTATATCAACGAGTGAATGGAATACTTTATGAGTTTTGTTCGTTCTCCATTCCTTAATGCTGATTGGATGCTGCCAGGCAATGAGGTTGAACGGAAAAAAATGCAGGAATATTTGAATATGCTTGCTTGGTCTTCTCTTCCATAAATCGGTCTGCTCATCTATGTAGCTATATAACGCAATGACTGTAGTTGCACTGTAAAATTGAAAGGTATTATTACTATTGATAATGTCTTACCCCACTTTTTTATATAAATGTTTTACAGAATATGCAGAGATGTATAAAGTTGCACAACGTCATGAATATAGTGTTCACAGAATATGAATTGATCTATCATCATGCTTGGAGCGAGAATGTGGGACAGGTAAAATTCATTTTCATGTAGGTAAACAAAACAAACGACGATACATAGTGTTAAGAGTTTTTTCTTTATAATTTTTTCATCTAAAGCACCTGCCATCTAATCTCTTCACCACCTATGGTTGACTGGAAGAAAATACATAAAGCATTAAGTCCGCCTGTATACAATTCATGTGCGAAAGAATAAATAAATAAAAGTAATAGGTATAGAAATTCACTATATATAAGCATCGTGTCCACAAACAACTAACCTATCTATCATAAACCAATGCGCGGTGATCATGAAACCGGACCACCGTAAAACCGGACCAAAAATATTATGTATGAACTGAACTTACGTTCAGATTTCTATCAGTATGTAATAATGCCAGTTATGAGATTCAAGAATGTTATTAATAAATATAGGTAAGTACATTTTTATCCTTTTAACATGCAATCTGCTACATCATAAAAGGATAAAAATATATCTACTATTGAAATGAAAACATCTTTGGTGATGTTGTATTCTGTTGCGTTTATGAGCTGAGTTTTGATTACACCTAATAATATAATTCAAGTTAACAACCAAGTGCAAATTTGTGTTTACTGCAAGTTGCGAGGGTGCTACGTTACGTCTTGGAATTTGCTTTATTACATAGTTTACCTGCGTTCATGAAAACTTTAAACTATTTTACAGTATAACACAGAGACTATTATTATTAAGAGATATGCATGGAAATATTTCATGAAAGAAACAAAAGTTGGATCTGTTTCGTGAGATAAATTCAGAAAAACGAAAAAAGCATCTTTGCAGCTCTGTGGCAGTTTCGTAGCACCTTTCTGTTACATTACTCTTATATAAGATTTTCATACTACTATTATAAGATTAGTTGTCGTGTAATCTATTAACTAGACACACATATAATATTGTTTTGTAACATTTTACAGACAACTGCGTTAGTTGGATGAATTTGCTTATTTTTTTTTTTGTTATGAGCCTGTTATTCAAATATGTAGGCGGATTTGTTGTTTGTAAAAAATCTTTTTTTTCTTATTTATTAATATGTTATATACATATTTGATGCTTGGTAGATTTTTTCTTGTTTTACCTCACAATATGGCGTCAAACGTCCGCCCTTTTGTTTTTTTTTATGTCACCTATCTAATAACACAGAATACATGCAAGGTAATTAAGAATAGTACATACATACATACAAGATACGCGCTAAAAACACAACTCTTCCTGACAGTCGGGTAAAAGTACATTTTAACAAACTAAACAGTATAGTTCAGTTAAGTTTCAATTTTACCTCATCCTAGGACACGGAACCACCAAACAACGTGGATACATAGTTCCAGATCCGTGTCACATCCCACAGGATTGTATATCTTGAACTATCTTTCAAATAGACACACAATCTTCAATATTCAATGTGTCTGTAGGTACATCAATCCCCGTACTGATCAACTAATGTTTCAATTACAGGTGCGATTGGGCTTAATTGCTCCACTTTTGATGCGCCATCCCAAGACTAATATGTATATCATTAACTTCAGCATGTATATCCCGGAGTGCATAAGAGAGGTTGAATACATGTGGCAGTTGGGTCTTCGTAAGTTGTAGTCCTTTTGCACCCACACTCAATACATCTACTGAATTAACTACTTGTTTAGGCAAAAATTGATATCACCAAATCTTATAATATACTAGCTGACCCGGCGAACTTTGTTCCGCCTTAAAGGCAATATCACATGTTCTTATTTTTTACTTTTTAAATTAGGATAGTTATTTTATCACAAAAGTATAGGAGAAGTCGAAACAATGAAGCTCATCATCAAGATCTACATCAACCTTTTTTATCGCCCCCCTGCTGGGCATAGCTCACCTCTCATAAGGAGAAGGATTGAGCGTAATCACCACGCTTGCTCAAGCGGGTTGGCGATTTCAAACTTGAAATCCAGGTTTCCTTAAGATGTTTTCCTTTACCTTGTAATCATCGGCTTTGAACATTTAATCATTAAATCACAATAATACATAGAAGAAATTTAATTTTCTCTACTTTGTGGTGGTGCAAGGTAATAGGATAGCACAAAAATGTAGGAGAAGCAGAAACAATGAAGCTCATTCATCATTAAACCATAATAATTACATGGAAGAACTTTTATTGTGCCTAGTTTGTAGAGGTGCAAGGTACCAGGGTAGCACAAAACTATAGGAGAAGTCGAAACAACATTTCCGAGATCACATGCTTTTTCAAGCAATCAGCGCCATCTGCCTGGCTGATTTGTGGATACAAAAAACTAAACCATCACCACTAAACCATCCAGGGCGCCACTCAAATGCATACAGAAAAAATCATTTAAATCGGTCAAGCCGTTTAGGGGGAGTTTAATGACATACACACGTACAGCAGAATTATATATATAAAGATAATCCACTAAGTACTTTTAGTGTAGTAAGTAGGTACTTAGTGGAATATCTTGGTTGCTTATTTATTAATTTGATGCTTGGTTATTAATTTGAGTTGTGAAGAAGGTGGTGGGTATTGTTAGGTTAGAGGTTGCACCATTGCAAATATGTGCTAAAAATAACTTTGCGGATAAATTATTATTTCTTTTCACAGGTGTACCAGACAGCGCCCAAATTGTAGCATTTTGTAAAGATAAAATACTAGGAAATTTTGAAAAAATTACTTACTTGGTTCAGAGAAATAATCAAATAAGAAGGTAATTAAATTGTAGATATAATTTACTAAATGTTATAAATATCATGACAGGCAAGATCTACATTTAAAGAATTAACAATCCTAAAGATGTTTTGTTAGGTTAACTTTTGACGTTTCCGGTAAATAGTTGATACCAGGAATTTTCGGTCTCAAAAGCTAAAATATTGTGTTTACAGGTCTCCCAAAGTGATAATGCGCATAGAAATCTTCGTCACTGTTCGGCAACGGTCGTATTCCCCGAGCGTTCGGAAGAAGATATGTAGGTATATAGAGTGGTTAAGTGCAGGGAATACGACCGTTGCCGAACAATGACGAAGATTTCTATGCGCATTATCACTTTGGGAGACCTGTAACTATTTTTATAACATATGTTTTAATTCTCCATTAATATAGAAGCATGCCAAAGCTGTACTTACCACTACTTCGTGCACAAATAATAAAATTGGAGAAAGCATTTCAGCCTGGTTTGTCAACAATAACATGGACTTCTCTAGAAATACCCTCTTATTGCGAAAGTATAGAAAAAGTGCTCTACGAAGTGGATTTGTTTGTTAAGGAGGTATTGGTCGACTTAGCATAAAGACAATTTGACTACAATCGAAAGAGCTTTATAAAGGTAGCTTTGCAATTGTAGGTGGTTGACCTAAAAGAAGCTCGCATTGATGCAATATTGCAATCTATAACTGAAACAACGCTTGTTTATTTACCTGAAGAGGCAGTCGATTCCGGAACCCTTTATGAGAAAAATCTCCTAAGGCGCGATGAAATCGGTAAGTGAAAGCAGTACCTACCTAATGAGTAAGTTATCATTCCTGTGAACATTTTTACGCTGCCTGTAGGTAACTTATTTAAATATATATAAACGAATTTTATATGTTTAAATTAAAATGTAAGAAATGTAAAAAAATTAGTAGCCATATCGGGGACAGGGTCTAAACTACCGCTGGTTAGGGCTCAAGAGAGAGGATCCTCCTAACAATGCGGTTGTGTCCAGAAGTATGGCTATCTGAATTGACTATCGGTACGTTGACTCCACATATCACATGTCGACAACCTCACGAGCCACGTCAAGATAGGTATTTGATTAGTAAACTTTTTACCTGTTATCGCTGATACATTTTATAGAATTTCTTTTTTTCGTGTCCTCAGCATCAGATATTCAGTTGAAATCATGGAATGCTGAAATAGCAGTTGTGGAACTCATACATAAGTTCCTGGATAGTGTACCTTGTAAACAGATACAAGATCTAAAAGACAATTGGTAAATATCTCATTATTTTTAGCACACCGGATTATCTACTGTTGCGTGAATATAAATAACAAATGCATGTAAAGTTCAGGATTTCTGCCGATTTTTATTAAAAATATTGTCTTTTTAAAGGTTGGATATAGAGAAAGTCTTAAAGCAAGTTACTTTTGCCACGAGAGTATTTCACGACGATGCAGGTTAACTCATTATTATTCTTATGACTTTATCAGTTCCGTCATTAATTTCCTGTGTTACATGAACGGTTTCGTGTGAACGTCATTATAAAAATACATAAGTATACACTATATACTAGGTATAGGTTCAAGATGGATGGGCTTCTTTCTTGGCCAAATATGTATCACCATTGCCATAGTAGCATTATGGTAAACTTTTATAGACTTTTGGGTACTGTTCTTATTGACAACGATGCGTACGAAATTTTTTATGCTCTTTGTTTCTCATATATAGGGTTATTTTTCATGACTAGCTAAATTTAAGGGTATGGCACCGACCATTATACAGTACAATTTTTCCCATGGGACCTGGGCGTCTTCTGCGGCGGCTAGTGGTGTGAGGGCGCCTGGATTCCCGTTGCCTCACGCGCTCCGCCTCCTCCTTTGCCAACATCACTGCTTCGCAAAAGGAGGTGACAGCCTGCCATGCACTCTCGCTCCGGACCATGGCCTGGCCCAGGGGCAGACGCGAAAGATCGCCGCCGATCGCCACCATAAGGACACGGCGGTGCTCTAACCAAGCCGGGCAGACCTCCACCGTATGCTCCACCGTGTCCTCAGGGCGATCCACAAAATGGTGACACCCTGGCGTTTCCTCCCGCCCAATATGGAACAGGAACCTCCCGAAACAACCGTGTCCGGTGAGGACCTGCGTCAGGCGGAAGGTGAGGGCGCCGTTGCGCCTCTCTAGCCACTCCTCAAAGAGGGGACTTAACGCCGCTATTGTGGCGTGCCCAACTCTAAGCTAACCTTAAACAACTTTTCACGGTGATATTTTTAAGGAATCAATCGACAGTATGGTAATCTCGGAAAGTTTATCAACTGTCCCATAGAAAACTTCAATACCTACTCGACCTAAACATATGAGATTACGCATGAATAACGTCAGAGTAAACATTTAGTAAAACTGTAATCTAATTAGTATTATTTTACAGCATTCATGGAGATAGAAAACACTGATAGATACGACGTGATACCTACTATCAACGATTGTAATGAACTGTTCGCATACTTTGCTACTAAGTGTCTGGAAGCTCTAATCAAATGTACCAGACAAAGTCTTGATAGTCTTCGACGACGGGCTTCTGTTTCTAGGTAACTATATATTTTTTTTAGTACTTATAAACTACCACTTGACTGTAATTGACTGTAATCTGTAAGCAGTGATGCAATCGTTGATGGTTAAGCGAGCTAGTTTATTAAACCCATTCACTTAAAAAACTTAGTGAATAGGAAGGAAGACGGCAGTTGAGCGAGGTGGTGCAATGTTAAACCCAACAACACGACCAACGATGCTGCGCCAGAGGGAGATTGATGTGGAGACCCTCCACCACCAAACTCCCGACACAACACCACTTGACGCTTCGTACCACAACTGCTCGCCACGGCTTCACCAGACATCATGCCGGAACACGACGAATCGCTTGGCGGCAAGACTTTGTCTGGTGGGTGGTAACTTCTGCCGGCAGCCGATGTGGCCTACCACCGAAAAAAATTAAATGTTTTCTACAACTGGAGTGACAAATCTGGACATAAACGAGTATCTAAGCTTTGTTGAAATCCACTTTCAGTTTTCTAACAATGACAACGGATCCAGAGGAACAAAATAAACTTAGACCTCTTATGTTGACCAATATGTACCTACAATTACCAAGAATATTAATAAAACCTGCTTTGGAACAGATACAAACTTCATTCTCTCAGGTAATAAAATGAAATATTAAAATACATAATATATTGTATCTGTCCAACAATACATGTTTCTAAGAAGTTGTATGCTTACTGTGCATTTAAAAAAAAAAACCTTATTTTTGTTTCTCAGGTAGTATTAAACTGTATCATGGATATTCACCGTAGTGTATTCATGTGGGGACAACAAGAACAAATAAAGAAGGAGGAATTAACTGGAACGTTACTGCTAACAGCTAAACGTAACGGCAGTGGTATGTAATCATTTGTTAGGTAAATAACAAAAAAACCGGCCAAGTGCAAGTCGGACTCGCGCATGAAGGGTTCCGCACCTACCATTATTTTTAAAAACGGCAAAAAAAAAATATTTTATTTTAATTTAATTGTTTATTTTTAATTTTAATATACCTACTGGGAACATTTCAAGCTTCTATTTCCGTTATTAATATGGAGCAAAAAACGGCAAAAAATCACGTTTGTTGTATGTGAGTCCCCCTTAAATATATATTATTTTAATTTTAGTATTTGTTATTATAGCGGCAACAAAAATACATAATCTGTGAAAATTGCAACTGTCTAGCTTTTACGGTTCATGTAATATAGCCTGGTAACGACGGACGGACAGACGGACAGCGAAAGTCTCATGAATAGGGTTCTATTTTACCTTTTATGTACGGAACCCTAACAAGGTTTTCTCCACAAAGGAAATTTAAAATTCATGATATTTTGCAGGATCGCGGTCTGGTTCTAATGTGTGTGGAATTAGGAACTACTTCCGAATGGTTTCAGAGCATAAAGATATCGTCAGATCAGTGATGGCGTTGCAAGGAATGATGTACATGTACAAACCCGACATAGAAAAACTTTTAAACGTATGTATGACCTCAAGAAGAACAGTTGAAAAATATTTTTATCCTAAAATGTTCATAAGTTACTTCTCGGCTAACGATCTATTCGTGGCCGAATCACGGTGTGTATACGATAGGCTAACAAGCAATCGACAGTACAGGTCTCCCAAAGTGATAATACGCATAAAAATCTTCTGGTTAAGTGCATAAAAAGTAGTTAAGTGCACCACTCTATATACATATCTTCTTCCGAACGCTCGGGGAATACGACCGTTGCCGAACAGTGACGAAGATTTCTATGCGCATTATCACTTTGGGAGACCTGTAATGTAATTTTAGTTTTTTAATTGTTAGTTTAATTAATTGTTAGTCGTGGTGGCCTAGTGGTTAAAACACCAGCCTCTCAAGTATGAGTGTGCGGGTTCGACTCCAGATCAGGCAAGTACCAATGTGACTTTCTAAGTTATATGTACTTTCTTAGTATATCTTGGACACCAATGACTGACTAAAAGGTGAAGGAAAACATCTTGAGGAAACCTGGACTTTAAGTTTGGGATCGTCAACCGGCATTGAGCAAGCGAGCGTGGTGATTACGTTCAGTCCTCTATATGAGAGGAGACATGTGCCCAGCAGTGGAACGAAAAGATTGATGATGATGATGAATTGTTTGTTTTAGGGCTATGGAAAATTTGCTTATTTATGGACCGAGAATCGAGTGCAACAAATACAAGAATTTGTTGATACAAATCCTCTTAATGTCATAATAAAGGACATGTTCAATAAATATGACAAACAGACTGCGGAAATATCTAATTTGCCTGAACGACACATTATTGGTTCAATTCAAATAAATATGGGTACCTACCTATCTATTCTTATAAATATCTCCAGGGCAATTGCGTAACACACTATCAGCTACTGATTTTGACACTGAACTGTTGATGAACTGTTAAAATGTTTCATTTTAACAGTTCATCAACATTCATTGCGTTATTTACGTTATTGATCAGACACATTTTTCGAATACATGGAGCAATGGATTAGCAACATGCTTCAAAAAGATTAAAACTGAGAGTAGTAGTGTGTTATATAGAATGTTACTTAATGCTTTTAAACCTAGTTAACTTTGTTAATGGATTTTGTATAAACAGAATCCTACCTGTACATTTACTGTATAAGATGTATTCTGGACAGTGTGCGAGGGAATTGCATGATTTAATTCATCATCTCCGTTCCATCATCGGACGACCCGTTATACGGCGAATACCCACTCTTATGTTGTTGACAACACTACGATCCGGACGAAGGGTTTCGCCTCGCCTTTTACACCGCGTACATCAACGGACTAGAGCATTTTGCCAGCGGCGGTGTAGCAGGCATTACACATGTTCTCTCAACCGCTACACAAAGGTCGACTATAAATCACACCAGATCACAGTGTAGTAGGCGCTACACAAAGGTCGACTGTAAATCACACCAGAAACGCGGAAGGTAGCAGGCATTACACATGTTCTCTCAACCGCTACACAAAGGTCGACTATAAATCACACCAGATCACAATGTAGTAGGCGCTACACAAAGGTCGACTGTAAATCACACCAGAAACGCGGAAGTCATGGCGCGCGTCCCTGTGACCCTGACTCCCGCAGCGAGGGTTCCCATAAATCTCACCCCGGAGGACATCTGCAGGACCAACGGCCAATGTCCGTGGGAACCATAGCGAGTCGTCTAGCACGTGACTGAACTGGCGCGCTTTCTGCATTAACCAATCATACGCCGCGGCCTGCCCCGATCAACGAATCAGCATCAAGAACACACGCAATACCGCGTGGACTTCCGCAGGACAGCAAGCTGATTTGCTATTGGTTACCCCACTATTATTTAGAGATAGTTAGTATTTAAGTGAGTGCATAGCTTGTAAGACACATCATTATACATCATTATTATATTCTATTCCATTCTATTACATTACAGGCCATTCCTGTTCGCACTCTTGTATCACGTCATTATTGTACACGTCAAATACATTGTACCCTTTTAAATTCGTGCAATACACAAAGTTCGATTTATCTGAGTTTTAATTACGCGACACAACCTACGCGCTACAGTGGTGACCTAAGCGACGTGAATCAAGACAGACGTGACAATACTCGTGATTAGCACATTCTAGTGGCTTCCCACAAGCGGGTCTCACCACTAGGATTTCAAGAGGCTATATTCACGGTATTGCTGCGTGATACACCAGAAGAGTAATCAGGATGGCGACCAGCAACGCAACACAGGTAGGAGGGCAAGTCGACACGCTCACACTACAAGCACGGCTGTCTGACTTTTGGCCGGCGTATCCCAGACTATGGTTTACACACTTCGAAGCGGTAATGGCGCCACAGAGGCAAGGTGATGACGCGCGCTATCAAGCAGCTATCGCCCGACTAGGCCTGGATGCACTTCAGCAAGTAAGTGATATTATAACCAACCCGCCCATTGAAAACAAGTACGAAGCCCTGAAGTCCCGACTCATCAGCGTCTACGAGGAATCCGAGAGCCGGAAGCTGCAGAAGCTGATGGATGAGATGGAACTCGGAGATCAAAAACCCTCACAGCTGTTGCGAAAAATGCGGGAACTAGCCGGACAGAAAATACCAGACTGTACACTGCGCATCATGTGGACCCGGCTACTTCCACCCTCAGTACGCGTCGTCCTCACCGTGAGCAACACAGTGGACTTAGAAAAGATATCGCAAGTAGCAGACAGTGTAATGGACAGTATCGCGCAACCTAACCAGGTCGCGCAGATTTCACGCACGAGCGATGTGGCTGCCCTACACGACACAAATAAGGCAGTTATCTCTGGAGCTGGCAGAACTCAGGAACAGGCAGGAATCCAGACCACGATCACACAGACCACTCGACAGACGGCGTTCAAGATCGCGTTCAACAAGCAACGATAATAGCAACCGCAAGTACGGCACCGAGGCGCGTAAGTGTACACGTCCGTGCAATTTCAACAACAACAGTGCCCAGTCGGAAAACTAACGCCTGCGTCGGTTGAGGCGGCAACTGACGCGAACAACACTTCTCACCGCCTATTCATAACTGATTGGAATTCGCGTCTGTCATTTCTAATTGATACGGGCGCAAACGTCTCCGTGATACCGAGGACAAAAGGCGGGAAAGCAAAACAAACCGATTTCTGTTTGTACGCGGCAAACAATACGATCATTCCAACGTACGGAGAGAAAACCCTACAACTGGATCTCAACCTACGACGGCCGTACACCTGGAAATTCATCGTCGCTGCAGTCAGCAAACCCATCATCGGTGCAGACTTCCTGAAACGTCATCAACTTCTTGTCGACATAGCCGGCCGACGTCTCGTCGACAAAGTTACCAACATGACCGTCAGAGCATCAGTCATTCGTTCCGCCGAACCTACAGTTCGAAGTATCGACATGGAACAGCCGTATCACCAGCTCCTTAGTAAGTTTCCCGATATCCTGCGACCATCAAGCATGAAGGATACTCCCAAACACAGGGTAGAACACCACATCGAAACTACTGGCCCACCAGTGTTCAACAAGTGCAGACCTCTTCCTCCACA
This sequence comes from Sesamia inferens, assembly GCA_037179545.1. Lineage (NCBI taxonomy): Eukaryota > Metazoa > Arthropoda > Insecta > Lepidoptera > Noctuidae > Sesamia > Sesamia inferens. Next base: position 23,891,779 of record CM073923.1, read on the forward strand.
TCACTACCTGCCCGTGAAGAAAGAATTCGAGCTCATGATGCAGCAAGGAATTTGCCGACCAAGCAAAAGCCCTTGGTCCAGTCCGCTACATGTCGTTCTAAGAAAAACGGCGACTTACGCATCTGTGGTGACTACAGAAGACTCAATGACGTCACCAAACCCGATCGCTATCCAGTCCCACGCCTCAAGGACTTTACCTACCTGCTTCACGGCAAGAAAATCTTCAGCACTCTCGATTTAAACCGAGCCTATTCTCAATTACCGATCTTCGAACCCGATATCGAGAAGACAGCGATCACTACACCATTCGGTTTATTCGAATTTCCACGAATGTGCCCAGGTCTCAAGAATGCCGGACAGACATTCCAACGATTCATAAACAAAGTACTCAACGGAATAGATTATGCGTTCCCATTCATCGACGATGTTATCGTTGCATCTGAAAATGAAGCAAGCCACATCGGAGATCTGCAGGAAGTTTTACGCCGATTAGACACGTATGGTGTCACTATAAACCCATCTAAGTGTGTCTTCGGCAGCGAAACCGTCAAGTTCCTAGGTTACGAAGTATCAAGCAAGGGAATCAAACCACTTCAAGACAAAGTGGCAGCAATCACAGAGTACCCCAAACCCGAAACCATTCAAGACTTACGAAGATTTATGGGCATGATAAATTTTTACCGAGACAGTGTCCCAAATGCGGCAAGCATTCAGGCACTTCTGAATGCGTTCCTTCATAACTCAAAAAAACGAGACAAAACGGAAGTAAAGTGGGACAATCAATCGACAAAAGCTTTTGAGTTGTGCAAACAGAGCATAATAAACGCTGCTTTATTCTCTTACCCATCCAGTTCGCCAGAGGACCAAATCGCTATTTTTTCGGACGCCTCAGCTACCTGCGCCGGGGCATCTCTGCAACAAAGAACAATGGGTGCCACTCGGATTTTTTTCCAAAAATTTTTCGGAAAGACAAAAGAAGTATTCGACTTTCGACCGGGAGCTCTCATCAATACATATGGCAGTAAAACACTTCCGAAAGATGTTTGAAGGCAAAGAACTCGTGATTTACACTGACCATAAACCGCTGACCTACGCAATTTGCAAGCCTCCTTCCGATAACGACACACCACGGCGAATTCGGCAGCTACTGTTCATCAGCGAGTTCACTACTGACATTCGACACGTGAGCGGAGCTCAAAACGTTGTAGCAGATGCATTATCACGCGTCGAAACCATCGACGTGCCATCACCCATCAACTACGACGAGTTATCTCAAGCTCAAGAAAACGACAGTTGTATCCCGACATTGTCTCAACAGACCAACATACAACTCAAGAAAATCATCTTACCTGGTGCCAACAAGCAAATATTCTGCGAAACGTCAACGTCACATGTCCGTCCATATTTAACAGCTGATTTTCGTCGCATAGCTTTCAACGCCGTGCACAGCCCAAACCACCCAGGAGTACGATCCACACGGAAGCTGATGCAAGAGCGATTCTTTTGGCCGTCAATGAATACCGACATCGGCCAGTGGACTAAGACATGCAATTCGTGTCAGCTCTCCAAAGTACAGCGACACAATCATAGTGACATCGCAACATTCCCACCGAGCGAACGATTTCAACATATTCACGTTGATATCGTTGGACCGCTACCGACGTCAGCATGTGGACACAAATACTTGCTCACGATGATCGACCGGTGCACACGATGGCCCGAAGCTGTACCACTTCAAGAGACAACCGCTGAAAACGTCGCAAGAAAACTTTACGAAGTGTGGATATCTCGTTTCGGTTGTCCAATAAGAATCACTACTGATCAAGGACGACAGTTTGAAAGTCGACTATTCCGAGACCTCGCTCAATTACTCGGTGTAGAAAAATCCCGTACTACTGCATACCACCCGCAGAGTAACGGAATCGTCGAACGCTGGCACAGGACATTAAAAGCCGCACTCATGGCTAGGCTAGAAAACAGCAACAAATGGATCGACGAATTGCCTGCTGTTCTAATGGGTCTCAGAGCCGCTATCCGCTCCGACTCTAACACAAGCGCAGCGCAACTCACCTACGGTCAAGCAATACGCCTGCCAGGCGATTTCATATCACCAACATCTGCTACACCGAAAATGGACCACGACTACGTCAATCACCTGCAAGAAGTTATCACGAAGTTCACACCTACATACAAATCGCATGCAAATAAGCGATGTATGTTCGTGCACAAATAAACATGTAGCCACGTGTTTGTACGCGATGACACCGTCCGCAAACCTCTGCAGCATCCATACCAAGGTCCATACAAGATCATCGAACGTAAAGAAAAGTACTTTACAATCCAATTACCAGGACGAATTAGCAATATATCGATTGATCGCCTCAAGCCTGCGTATACAATCAACACAGAAGATGATTCCAGGCATACGAACAGCGAGACCAATCAAGCACCTGCAGCTACCACAGATGAGCAACCCAGCCTACATCCAGACCCGCATACGAGGGAACAACGTACCAGATCAGGCAGGATCGTCAAGACGCCTGCACGCTACGTACGCTTCGCTAAAAAGGGGGAGTAGTGTAGCAGGCATTACACATGTTCTCTCAACCGCTACACAAAGGTCGACTATAAATCACACCAGATCACAGTGTAGTAGGCGCTACACAAAGGTCGACTGTAAATCACACCAGAAACGCGGAAGTCATGGCGCGCATCCCTGCGACCCTGACTCCCGCAGCGAGTGTTCCCATAAATCTCACCCCGGAGGACATCTGCAGGACCAACGGCCAATGTCCGTGGGAACCATAGCGAGTCGTCTAGCACGTGACTGAACTGGCGCGCTTTCTGCATTAACCAATCATACGCCGCGGCCTGCCTCGATCAACGAATCAGCATCTAGAACACACGCAATACCGCGTGGACTTCCGCAGGACAGCAAGCTGATTTGCTATTGGTTACCCCACTATTATTTAGAGATAGTTAGTATTTAAGTGAGTGCATAGCTTGTAAGATACATCATTATACATCATTATTATATTCTATTCCATTCTATTACATTACAGGCAATTCCTGTTCGCACTCTTGTATCACGTCATTACCCAACTAACATTTAGGAAGTTGAGTAGACGTTTTGTTGGCGACTTAATGTTATATAATATAGTCGTATAAACGTTATAAGGACGTTTACTCGACCGCATTAGGGCCCATTTTATTCAACTTAAGTCGCTAAGAGTGTCGTGTAATAGTCATATATGGTCCTGTAAAGTCGCATAGTAGTCATATATACGTCGGCGATTTGACTACATGTCGTGTAAGAACAACTGTCGCGACGTGTATTCGACTTCGTGTCGAGTAATGGTTCACAATATGACTTTTATCCAATATAAAGTTGTGTTATTGTCATTTAAAGGTGTGCTTATTTGAACAAATTCTATAACATATCACGTTAATATAATATGGCAGTGTTTTTGACAGCAGAGTTAATATTGTATATTTTCTTTGTTATTTGAGATGATAAAACTATTTCATCAGTTGTCAAACATTGCGCAATCAAGTTTACTGATTAATATGAGGTAAGTTTCTAACAATTTTTTTACGCGCTTTTGAAATATTAATGTTTTCACATATTTCTATTAATTTATTATTAATGTGACTGCGTTATATGACAACTACATAACTTCCCGACGTATAACTGCGTGTTCATTCATTCGAGTACGCCATGACAGTCGATTTAGGGATCAATAATAACATAATAAACGCCTAACTAACTTTGTTCAATTAGGATGTATTTGTACTAAGTTAGCTAGGCATTTATATTTTAAGAACCGATTTGCGTGACATACCTATATCTTAGAATACTTTTGTTTTAGGTTAACCCCACAAGGATGTTGAAAAGTTTTTACCAAAGGAAGCAAAAGTGTTGCACGAAAATAATCAGCAGCCAGTTGAAAAGCAATGCAATGTCCAGAATGTAGAGCTAGAAAATACACCATACTTTTATATGTTCTATTGTAAGATTATTAGCTTCATAAGATGTTTCAATGTGGCAAAATAAATGAAGGTTTGATTTTGTATAATATTTCATATTTGACATCTATGGTTCAAAAGCCATTTAAGTTTTTCCAAAAACTAGCAATATTTGAAATCTTTGCTTTTATTTCTAATTAATAAGTCTCGTCAAACTTGAAATGTTAATTACTTTCTTGGGAATAATAAAAAAAAATACTTCAATAATTTTTACTGCCTTTTTTATTACCTGTTTCTTAAATGTATGAATAACACACTAACCAACTGACACTTTATATCAGTACCTAAACTAATATAGGTATGACTTCAGTTTGCGAAATTTCATATATTTGGATATGAAGATTTACAAAACATCTTTCCTTAAGTTTCAAATCATTTAATTGCTTTAATACAATTTGGGGAATATTAAAATCAATAGCCCCCACTTTTTTTAATGGTCTCTGAAGTCGTCATTGTGGGTGTCTTTATTGACGTTAACTTCATTTTTGGACTATGAATAACTATTTTCAAATTTGGAAAGTGAACAAGAGTCCTGAACTTCGGCAAATGAACTGCAAGATGTACCTACTCGTAGAATTTTGGTTAAATTTACATTTAAATGTGATACGGAACCCTTCACATTTTCTTTACTATCAGTTTGAGTTCTATTACTTTGTATTAAAGGACGTGCTCGAAGCGAATGATACTTGTTTTTAATTCCCCACTTCTTTTAATACTTTTCCACTTTTATCAATCCATTTGTTGTAGCAAACAGTAAATAGAGGAGAAGGTCGTAATATGGCCCCCCATTTAGTTTTTCAAAAATAATAAAAAAAATTGACGATATTTTTAGAGTCAGTTCATATCAAAAGATATCTTACTTAATTGGGTAATAGGAATTATGTTTTAAATAAAAACAAAGGTAACAGTTTTCACACATTTTAATATTTTTGAAATTATTCTAAAAGTAAACAAAAAGGAAACGTGTGGTAAATATGGCCCCTTGGGGGCCATATTAAATATATGAAAATTAGCGACAGAAGTCGCAGACATAATAATCGCCTTCTGCTCCAGCACAATCATTATGTGCCCACATATCACAGCTTTGACACTTTATCCATATTTCCCCTCTAGTGTCATTAGAAAATTGAGCATTACAAAAAATACACTCTGTGTCGCTAGTGTTGGGATATTGAGGTAAAGGAACATCGTCTCCAGAGGAAGAATCATTGCCATCAAATTGTTGGTCATCATCATCTTCACTGTCTGTGAACTCATTTCTTTGAGTGCCACGTTGTGTTGCAGTTCGACCACTGCCGCGTCCTCTGGCGCGTCCTCTGCCATGTCCGCGACCACGCCCTCGACCACCCCTTAAACCACGTCTTCGTTTTACGTCCTCAGATCTTTGTATTTGATCCTCAAGTTGTCTTTTATAAGGCGACGACGTGATGCCTGACGCAGTTCCAGCCTTCCTTCCTCGATTAGATGTCATTTTTTTAGTAGAAGGAGCAGGAAGTATGTCCGCTGGCAAGATAGCTCTAGATCTAATTGATGACGGCCCCGGCTGAGAGTCTGACGGATTTGGCTGACTTGACGGTGCCGGTGTTTCATGTGCTAAAGTACTCGCAATGACTGACAATGAATCAACTAACGGAGACACCGACACTTGTTCCAATGGTGGCAGTGGATGATTGGCAGATGGTGATAGATTCGGCTGACTTGGCGTCACATGTGCTGCCTTTGTCTGAATACTTCGATCGTCTGATGCTCGATCAATTGTTGCAGAGACTGGCGCTTGATTTATAATTGTTCGCAGTGATTGAGTGACGGGTGCTGATAGATTAGGCTGACTTGGCGACACAGGTGCTTCGTGTGCCACAATACCCGCAGAGGCTGACGTTGGATCAACCAAAGGAGATACTGACACTTGTCCCAATGGTGGCAGTGAAAGATTCGCCTGACTTGTGTGTGCTTCATTTGACAAAATACTGGGAGAACCTGGCGAATCATTAACTGTTGGAGATACTGGCGCTTGATCCATTGGTGTCAGTGGATTATTGGTAGATGGTGACCGACATGACAGCTCTTCAGCCAGAAAATCTGCATCGCTAAACACATGTCGATTAAACGGAAAGATTCCTGTGATTCTGAATCCGTTGACTGCCAATTCTCCAGTTGTGCATTTCAAATAAGCCTTCCCCAACAGCTCTGCGATGTCATATGGCTTGAGAATTCTGTTTGAATGTAGCATGAACTGCCGATTCTCGTTACTGTAATGGGTTTTTAGTGCACCCATGAATGTCCGGTCCAGTGGCTGCAGTTTGTGGGTTGTGTGAGGAGGCAGGCATATGATCGTTACGTGTCTTTCACGAGCAAGCGTTAAGATTTCAATATTACGAGTGTGAGTGTAATGGCCATCAAGGACGAGAAGAACTGGAGACTGTTCTGTTGGATTTGTCTTTTCCAAGAAGTGCTTAAACCATTCTGTAAACAGATGTGCTTGTATCCAACCAGACGGGTGGACTTTTCCTATCGCACCAGGAGGAGCTCCTTTCATCAACTGATCAGAATAATTTTTTCTTGGAAATATGAGCATGGGCGGTATGTAGGATCCTCCAGCACTCATGCAACAAACCAATGTCACTAATGATCCTCGCTCTGCTGCTGTCAAGACCCCGATTTGCCGCTTACCCTTTTTACCAATCACAGCAGGTATTTTCGACTGCACTATGGTGAGCCCCGTTTCATCCACATTAAAAATTCGATCTGCAGGGTAATGTTTTTTTGAGTATTCAGCTTCCAGTATGTCGAAAAATTCATTAACGGCCGCGCGATTAAAGCCTTGCACTCGGGCATATGAAGTGCCCGTTGGTTTTCTGATAGACAATTCATTTTTATGTCTGTTTAAAAAGTGATCTAACCATGCTCGACCAGCTACTTCTTTTTTGAATGGGTTTGGAATTTCATTCCTCGTCGCTAATTGGTAAGCCATCCGTCTAACATCCATAAGTGTTAAGCCGTAATATTTGCTTTCCATGAACAACAAATATTCCACAAGTTCTTTTTCTATTTCAGGTGGTAGAACACACTTTCTGCCTAATGATCCGTGCACTACTGAATCTAAAGACTCCCCTGTACATTTTGCCAGTCTTCTTAACGTCGTTCTAGGAACAGAAAACATCTTGACAGCCTTCTTGTAGCCCATAGCCTTAGTTTGCACTGCTTGAACAGCCAGTTTCATTTTTTCGGGATCCCATTGTTGTCTCTTTCTTTTTGGCTTCGGAGAAATATTAATTCGCAGCATCTGAAACCAACAAAATACGTTTATATATGCACATTGTGATATTTTTTATTAAAATGTCACCATTCATACATTTAATATGGCCCCGGGGGCCATAGTACCAGCAATATTAGGGGGCCATATTAAAAGCAAGCGCTTATTATAAACAATGAACGACAATCTCAAAAACAATACAAATATTTAGATTTTACCTTCGAAATATTAAAGATGGGTTACTATCCTCTCTCCTCAATGCAAACAGAGCACACAAAACACGGTTTTAGCTAACGTTTATTAGATTTATTGCAGGAGAAAATTCTTTTGAAACAACGTGTGACAAACACCTTTAACAAATGTCAAACTACGAGCACAGCAGCGCTCTCGGTTGGCTTGAAATTTTCGGTAGCATGTATTCGTCTTCATAAATGTAGTAATTCATAGATGGCGCTTCCCGATGTTGAGATACGATGGGGGGCCATATAACCAACGGGGGCCATATTACGACCTTCTCCTCTACCTAAATATAATTTCAAAATGATGGAAGTTGTATATAAGGTGATTATAAACCTCTATTATGAGTAATAATTAAATAGCGGTCGTATTAGCATGTTTGTAATACTTTAGGTTGTATAAAGGTTGCTCTCGTAATACTTATTCGACTTATAGGTATATAATGGTTACAAATACTACGTCTAAACAATTATTATCCGTATAGCAGTTGTATAAAAGGTAATTATATGACAAAATTTACAGTATTACGTCGTTTATACGATGATAACGTTTACACGACGAAAAGTTGTATAAGTTAGTTTTATAGAAGTCGTTGTAGACACTACTATATGACGGTTGTATAAAAAGGTCGCAATAACGTCTATACGACATTATTATACAACCAAAAGCGTATATGACTATCGGACACATAATGCACCAGTACACGACTAAGAGTTAACAAAAATACTGTAATACAACTTTAATAAGACTCAAGGTCATATAAATGTTTGATTATATGACAAAAATGTTAGTTGGGTATTGTACACGTCAAATACATTGTACCCTTTTACATTCGTGCAATACACAAAGTTCGATTTATCTGAGTTTTAATTACGCGACACGACCTACGCGCTACAGCGGTATGTCTTCAAGGAGTATAGGCTCATAATAAACTAGCTCACTTTCCCATCAACGATTGCATCACTGCTTACCATCCGGCGGGATTGTGGCCAAACACTAGTGATTAATAATAATTAAAAAATCTGTACCCAAAAAAAGTAACGGAGGTAACAAAAGGTCCCCGAAGAGATAAAGTATCTCGTTTTTATGAGGTGGTAGCACTTACATTTCTGCCATTTTTCAGACCGTATTAAATTGGCATTGCATTTGGAATCTATTGAGTGGAAAAGAACCTTGGGTAAACTATTATGTCATGCGTATAAAGAGCGAGTGATCAAGTTGATGCTATTTATTCATGAGCGTATGAAAACTATGAACAAGAAAATTAAGGATTTGGACGACGTTAGAGTAGCCATGATGTGCCTCAAGCTTATTAGAGAAGAATTTATTGGGTTAATTTTTTTTAATAATTATCTATTTAAGTGTCCGTCCGCGTGTTTTTTTTTTGTTTCCCTGTCCCTGCCCCGTCGCGCCACATCACTTTCCTACGCGGTCACTTCACATAGCCTTTCTCAAGATCTACAGTGAGATTCTGTAACAATCTCACCGTTTAAACTTTGGTGAAATGAGCGTGAAGTGAGCTCTCATTACAACTTATGGTAGGGATTGACGAAAAAAATCTCACCGTGGACCGTTACTTTTTACGGTGAGATTTTTACAGAATTGATCTGTCTAGAAGTTAATCGTGAAGAAACCGGCATGTCCTAGAGCCAAAAACTTCGAAGACATGTGACACCAACTTGCACTAGGCCAGCGTGGTAGATTACGGCCCACTCCCTCTCACAGAGAGGAGGCCTGTGTCAACAACAGTGGGAACAATATAAGGCTGATTATGTATGTATGTATGATCTGTCCAGCATCAAATAATCTAGCTGGGCTGACAAATGTAAAAATAGTTATTGGGATCGAATCACGAGTTTTAGAGATTACCGCGTTCAACTAAATAAATTATTAAGCCTTATTATTAATATATAGATAGTTAGATTCCTAAATAAAAAAATGTGTGCGTGTACTAGTGTACACACGTAAGAAGTGAAACTTCTTAGAAAAAGATGGCGCGTAACGCGCGTGGCGCGTAAAATAACATTAATAAAGATTAAAACTTAGCGTCCCCAATAGGGGGACGGTCTCCGATTCCGAAGAGCCCAAACTCGGCTAGTCTAGGACCTCCGCATCCCGAGATAGGCTGCGGGGGTGAGGTGGCCTGAGGAGCAAGGGGGGGGGGTAAGGGAGTGTAGAGGAGAGGGGTGGGGAGGCTAGGTTGGGTCTAGGGGGAGGTGGGAGGGGTAGGCGAGGGGGGGGGTTGTCTAAGTGTTGGGAGGATCCTGTCCACCTGGGGTCACAACATGAGGGGAGAGTGGGAGGGGACAGGACACTGGAATCTCGGAATGTATGTGCTATATGGGTATTGGGGGTCAGGTACTATGGGGTTAAAATGGGGGTGTAAGGGTCCTATCTGAATATAGGTTCCGGCTGGGAGGAGGGTTAGTAAGGGGGGGGGGGGGGGGGATTTTGTCAGAATTTTGAAATTCCCAGCCGTTTCCGAGATATCCGGGATTTTAGGTAGGGATATGGGGAAGGACTTCGAGGTGGGTAAATATAGTAAAAAAATTAATAAAAAGATGGCGCGTAACGGAAAAATGTGACAGTAAATTTTTTTCCAACGCCGATAAAGAAGTTTGACTTCAATAATAATAAATAGTTGGTATGTTGTTGGTTATTCTATCACTAAAATTTTTAGTAGGTTAGCTGATTATACAAACTTCTTGAAGTATAATGATTTCATAAACGGCTAGTGAAGAGACTTCAGTATCTTGGACCATTTATTATTATTTTTTAACTCTTTACAAAATGGAACTAAATATCAAAGAGAACACTATCTCGGCAAAAATAATGTGATGTCCCTCAAACTGTACCTTTGTATGTCTGACGAGCATACCCAGGATGCACAAATATAGTCTTCCACTGAGGTGGCTTAGTTAATTGACAGTCTCCTATAAATATTTTAGAATGGATATGGAGATAGACATGATTGAAGAAGGTTATGCTACATTTAAACAATTCAACATCGATATACCTAAAGAAGACGCTGACATGGTGTACAGTTTACGACATTCCTTCCAGAATTTGTTGTTAACTGTGAGTACCTGACCAGTATAACTATTATTATTTACAATGAAGTTTATATGTTTTCCGTACGACCTTTACCTGTTCATTGGAAAGAAGACTTCAAACATAGTATACTTTGGCAATAATTTCTTCTCCGTTGCTCAAATCAAGTTGCAACTAGAACAAAGGTTTCTTCACGTTTTATCAAAAATCGTCCCAATTATTTTATACTATAAGTAAAGACATCAATAATGAACAAGGAAACTGTTACGTTTTGGTTAATGACTAGTGTAAACTAAAATATTGCTGATACATCCATTAATGTGGGAATTGTATCTTTGTGTTGGATTGTTGTTTTACGTAATAACCCTATGTTGCTCTATGATACAACGCTATAATGCCTTGATGTCAGGAGCTTACTCTCATTGCCTTGTAATTTTATATTGCAGTCACAACAAGTACAGCAAAAGATAGTAGACATGCAAGGTCCACTCCAGACAGAGTTGACTGAAGGAGTTGCGACGTTCCTCGAAGATGTGCTCAAGTTCGATGCAGACTATGAGACATCTGGACCAATGACTCCCGGCCTGTCAGCTCGAGATGCTAGCGATAGGTATTAAGGCATCAAATAAATAACAATATTCACTGACGGGCTCATAAACTGCATCAAAGTTCAGGATTACTTTGAAATGATTTTTGAAGTGAAACTTCTTTAGGCACGCTTGACTTGGGGAGTAAACTCGCGAAAGCGTTACGAAAAATATTACAAAAATGATCGGGCAAGGCGAACGGAAAGCAAAGTATAGTCCTATTTCGTCTGTAATACAACGAAGCAGTTGGCACATGTAAATATTGCATGACATGCCGTGTATAAAGTTGTGGGTTCGCATCTCGCCGAAGATAATGTATATTTTTTGGATCTTTTTAAGATTTGTTAACAATTGAGTCGAGTATGAAGTTGTGAGTTCGCATCTCGCCGTAGGCAATATATATTTTTTGGATCTTTTTAAGATTTGTTAACAATTGATTACCTAAGAGCACAAATAATTTATAAATTTCGTTCTGTTCTGGCTTTTATATTGTTTTATATATTTTTGCTGAACATTTCTGATATAATTGAAAGTATAGAAGAAGATATCGTCACAATACGATAATTGGACACAAAGTACAAATTGCTTTCGAGCCTCATAAGCTCAATTATTAAGCTAAGTACCTTGATTGATTAAGAACTATGAATTTCTTCGAGAACATGACGCTGCGAACACCCCCCGACTCCCCTCATTGATTACCTCACCCCCCCGAGGATTATCTCGGGAACCAGAGGTCGTGGACTACCCGAGTTTGGGATCCCCTGAATCAGGAGGAGGAGCCCGACCTTTTGGCCCCGAGGGAATCCACTCCACCCTCTCCCCTTACCCCCTCTCCCCCTCCCCCTACCCCCCGCAACCCCACGAAATCTAACCCCCCCAACACCCCCCCCCCCGCTTTAGTTACCTCACCCCCCCGTGGATTATCTCGGGAACCAGAGGTCGTGGACTACCCGAGTTTGGGGTCCCCTGAATCAGGAGGAGGAGCCCGACCTTTTGGCCCTGAGGGAATCCACTGCCCGCTCTCCCCCTCCCCCCTCCCTCCCCCGCAACCCCACAAACCCTATCCCCCCCCGACCCCCTTTAGTTACCTCACCCCCCCGTGGATTATCTCGGGAACCAGAGGTCGTGGACTACCCGAGTTTGGGGTCCCCTGATTCAGGAGGTAGAGCCCGACCTTTTGGCCCCGAGGGAATCCACTTTTCTTTTTTTTTTAAATTGGAGGTCTATGCAAAAATATTAATTTATAAATGAAAGCATGAAATAAATTTAAATATTTATAGAAAATTAATATATGTAAATGTGTATACATGTATATATTGTACACCAGTGGCGAAGGGTGAAATTTTGACAAAGGGAAGCCGGTCCAAAAAAATAAACACTTAAACACTTACCTACTGCAGGATATCTTCTGAAATGTGATACTTAGGGTATTGCTAAGAATTACTATTTGATTAATAATACTTTGTTAATGAAATAGAATGTAAATACTTTTGTATGAATATGGAACTGATTTTTGAAAGGTAACCCGGTGGGAATCGGCTTGTATGGACTCTTCGCCACTGTTGTACACACATATATATATATATACAGGGTGTCCCAAAAACGACACGTCACAGTGACACTGGGGTTAGGCCAGCACAAGAGGCATCGAATAAGCCTAACATGACCTCAGTAAAAGTTGCTCGGTTTTCAAGATATTTCCAATTTAAACTTTTTCTAAATTTTCAAGTTTCTTAACATGTTCAGTGCTAGCATTATGTTAGATAGCCCTCAGGTTTCCATTTTTCTTTTGCACTCTTGTTGCGAATAGTTGCTTAAGATGATAGAAGTGTTATTTCGTTGACAACTTATGTAAAATGTGGAAAAATACTGGATTGAACTTGAAAAAATTGAACAACGAAAAATTACTTTCAACTTTGATCACTTGCCGTGAAAAAAAAATTCAAAGAAACTAAATGAGCAAATAACGTTAAAAACTTGCATGTCTTATGCTTATTCCAAAATGGTATAACACATGTGTCTTATTTTAATATTATACGATTTTTTAATGCTTCACTAATACTAGGAACCCCGGAAGCTACCGCTAGCAGGTAAAAAAATAATGTCACGCGCAACGATAAGGCATTGTTATTGTTATCTATTAGCTTTTTTGTTTGTCAAATGCATGAGAATGAAAGATAAGGATAGTTTATTACCCTTTTGTCGGCTAGATATTGTAAGCAAATAGCTTTGTTTTTGACGTACGTGTCGTTATCATCTTTTCAAAGAAATGGAGAAGAAAGAGGGTAGTTTTAATTCTTATGGCCCTGCACTGCAAATCAAGTTGTTACGACAGTTCGTTACCTTGCGTTTCGTACGACAACCGTGTTAATCTCTGCGTTCCTTGTTTCCGTGTATTCCTTAATTTAAATCGACTTGGCTTTTCTCTGGACTCTGATTTCTGTTTTGAACGACAACTCGGCGCTCTGTTGGACACTGATATTGCTTTACGGAACTGTCTTATTAACGATGGCAAATCGTGGTACCCAATACACTCACCGTGACTACTCGGACATGCACTTGATTTACGGCGAAACCAGGCAGGTTTCCAATCGAGGCAATGTTTCGTACAACGCAAGATTGGCTGCAAGATTATACTCCGAAAGATATCCAAACCGTAATCCGACGACTTACGAAGTGATCTTAAGAGTTGTGAACGCTTATCGTGATGGCAGATTACCTGGAGTGAGTCACTCAGAAGGAAGACCTCGGACTGTTGACGACAACGTGGTGTTAGAGCAAGTACGAGAGGAGCCAGGAACTTCAGTGCGAATTATTGAACGCCGCACTGGTGTTCCCAAATCTTCGGCACATCGAATTTTAAAACGCCACAAATACCATCCCTACCATATACAACGCGTCCAAACACTGATTCCGGCGGACTACGCTGCGCGTGTCCAGTTTTGCCGGACAATGATTCAGAAATGGAGAGAAAATCCAAATTTCTTCAATGAAGTGTTATGGAGCGACGAATCAGCCTGCAAAAGGGATGGGTATATCAATTTGCACAACATCCATAGCTGGCAATTAGACAACCCACATGAAAAAAGAGAAGACCGATCACAGTACCAATTTAAAATTAATCTGTGGACGGGAATTTTCAACGGTCAAATATTGGGACCGGTCGAGTTGCCGCCTGTTCTGAATGGACAAAATTATTTAGAACATTTGCGAAACAACCTTCCTGTATTATTGGAAGATACTCCGTTGGCGCTGAGACGAAGGATGTGGTTCCAACAAGATGGCTGCCCAGCACACTATGCCTTACCAGTACGTCAGTACCTAAGCAACGCATTCCCCGAAAGATGGATTGGGCGACAGGGGCCAATTTCATGGCCACCGCGTTCCCCGGATCTAAATCCCTTAGATTTCTTTTATTGGGGTTGTCTAAAAGACAAAGTTTATGCGAAACCAATAAGATCCGAAGAAGAGTTACGGCGACGTGTATTCGATGCAGCTCGCACCATATCAGAAATCAGCTTAAGAACATTGAGCCGTAATTTTATTAGGCGATGTCACTTATGTATTAGAGTTCAAGGGAGACAGTTCGAGCATTTACTGTAAACTTATTAAACCAATAAGATACATGTGTTATACCATTTTGGAATTGGCATAACACATGCAAGTTTTTAAAGTTATTTGCTCATTTAGTTTCTTTGAAATTTCTTTCACGGCAAGTGATCAAAGTTGAAAGTTATTTTTCGTTGTTCAATTTTTTTCAAGTTCAATCCAGTATTTTTCCACATTTTACATAAGTTGTCAACGAAATAACACTTCTATCATCTTAAGCAACTATTCGCAACAAGAGTGTAAAAGAAAAATGGAAACCTGAGGGCTATCTAACATAATGCTAGCACTGAACATGTTAAGAAACTTGAAAATTTAGAAAAAGTTTAAATTGGAAATATCTTGAAAACCGAGCAACTTATACTGAGGTCATGTTAGGCTTGTTCGATGCCTCTTGTGCTGGCCTAACTCCAGTGTCACTGTGACGTGTCGTTTTTGGGACACCCTGTATATATATATATATATATATATATACATACAGATGGTGCGAAAGAAGTTTCACTTTTTTTTTAATAAGTATGCAAACTTTTTAGATTAAATTATATAAATATGGAGAGACTGGCTCTTAATCTTAAAAAAGCAAACGTTTAAAATAGAACTGCAGCTAAACAAATGAATATTGCCGGGAATAGAAAATTTCCTCGTAGTATCAGAAAAAGTAAAGTTTTAAATTGATTCGCATTGATTTTTTATTCTTTTGTCAATTGAATTATTGTTACCAGCAGAACTGTTGGGTTAGTTTTTTAAGTCATCGGGAGTTTTTGAACCATAATAAATGGATACTTTATCTGAACAAGCGCCTCAAATTGTAGCACTGGTGCGGGAGGGCTTGGATCAACGAACGATTGGTAGAACCAGTCTACGGTTTCTAGAATATACAGAAGGTTGGTGGAGACAGGTTCTTACAGAAGGAGACGTGGTACAGGCAGGGCTCGAGCAACCACCGGTCGTGATGACCGATTTTTTGTTACAACTTCCCTTCGAAATCGTTTCCTCACTTCAGTTAACATCAAAACCGAGCTTAATGAAGTGCGTGGAAAAATGTGAGCGCAAGAACAATAAGAAGTAGGTTAAATGAAGCGTATACCACCACTCGCTTAAGATTTGCGCGTGATAACCTAAATTGGACAGAAAAGCAATGGGCCTCCATATTGTTCAAGGACGAGTGTAGGATATGTTTATATGGTACAGATGGTCGCAGAAGAGTCTATCGTCGACGTGGGGAGCGATATGCGCAATGTTGCACTGAGGAGCGTGTTCCTTTTGGAGGCGGTTCGTGTATGGTCTGGGCTGGCATATCGATGAACGGACGAACAGAACTTGGTTCATAGACATGGTGCGTCAAAACAGTAATAGAGGGGGTTTGACTGCACATCGCTACATAACGGAGATCTTAGAAGATCACGGGATCACATGGAATTCATGAGCGAAAATTTTACTTTAATGCAGGATAATGCCCGGCCGCATGCTGCTGCACAACTTCGACAGTATTGCGAAGAGGTTGGGATACGTAAAATGAATTGGCCAGTACGCAGCCCGTATCTTAATCCCATTGAGCATATTTGGGACAATTTGAAAAGAGCTGTACATGCGAAAAATTATGTGCCCACGACAGTGGCAGTACTAAAAACAGCACTTTCAGAAGAATGGGACAATATTCCGCAAATTTTTTTATTAACGTTAATAAAATCTATGCAGAACTGATTACATAAGGGCACGTGGAGGTAATACACCTTATTAAAACATAAATAAACCTTTCCATAAAGTTTGTGTTTATTGTTAAAACCAATTTTTTTATTAAACCAATTTTCCTTAAATTTCTGTTTTTTCTTCAAAAGGTCCTTTCCAGTACACAAACTTAAAGTTCACGAACCAATCTAGAGGTTGCAATTTAAATCTGTATAGAAAGTTTGCATACTTGGTTAAAATATTTATTTCAAAGTCGTCTATTACTTTGATGCAATTTATGAGTCCGTCAGTGTGTATTGACTTGAGACCAAACCATTTATTGTAATGCTACAGTCTACATCTACAAATAATATTAACACGTCCAGTGCAGCAGCACGCAACGTATGAAGCGGTCTATTACGCTATGTCCAAACATCCGACGCATCACGGATGCACGAGTTTTTCAATTTCGGGCATCTGCGTATGTTTCATATTTTTGGCGTGGCAATGAACGTGTTAAACAATGTCACTTTTAGTATCGGTTTGCCTAATTGCGTTGTTTTTCTGAACTCCGCAGCAGATTTTGATGCTGTTTGAATCATCATTTAGAAACTTATTTCTGACGTTTGAAGTTTAAAACAATTTTTTATTTAGATATAGGTAGCATATAAAGAATAATGCATGTATTATAAATTATTATAGAAAACAGTCACGATTAGCATAAAATTCGTTACAGAGTTATTATGTTCCAATCAAGATTTGATGACTTGTGGAGGCGATTTGAAATGTATTCCAGCGGTGAAAGGCTATTTGGTATGGAAGTCCAGGATTATCCGATATTGCACCAAAGGAAAAAGGAATTTAACTTGTTAAATAAACTGTAAGCGCATATTAACGCAGATATTTCTTTATAACTATAGGAACTGAGAAGTGTCTTAAATTAATACAGTTTTGTATCTTCTGATATTACATTTTCACGTCACTTATGACAAAATAGATAGAAGTAGAATATTTTTTTAAATTTATTTATTAACCGTTAATGTCCCACTGCTGGACAAAGACTTCCCTACTCTCTTCTAGTCTCTCTCTCTTTGTCCAAACATGTCAAGGACAAATCTTTATGAAAGGAACCTAGCTCCGTAGGTTAATAAATATGAAATAAACGCAACTAATTATAAAAGTTTTAACATTCAGGTATAGTTTATACTTAGCCGTCATAAACTCCATCGATGGCTATTTTGAGACGCCGTGGGTGGATATTGATATTGAAAAAATCGTTGCACAGTTGGCGGAATTTGATGTAAGGTAAGAACATTATTGAACAGAAACAATTCAAATATCTTCTCTTCATCCACAGTCAGGCTTTATCCACTGCTAGGCACTGCTAGACTTCTTTGTTTGTGTCCACCTCCACGTTCCAGACAACAGACAGTCCTACATCCAACAGACAGTCGTCATCGCGCCTTGCAAAATCCTTAGGACCCTATTCGATTTCTCTGAGATCATCATTTTTCTGATGATCTCCAGAAGATAGTTCAAAATCTCTTTTTTTAAGATAGGAACTAAAAAAATATTAATGCGGAGATGTACTATCACCAACAGAATTCCAGTTTCACCTTAAAGACTACTGTCGCCTGCGCTAAACGGGCCACGCACACTAACGCATTATTTTTTTTATAGCAGTTTTCGTCTTTCTTTAAAGTAATGCAAAATTTCGTTACTTCAATTGAAGTTAAGTTAGCCGCCGCACTTAACAATGGTGCTATCAAAAGCGTGCGATTGTGGGTACGATCCTTAAGAATGGCAAAACTTTTAGTTATTCCACATAATTTAAAATTTTGATAATTGATTTATATTTTAAAGTAAAAATGTTTGCAAATAATATTTAAACGAATAGGAAAAATTATTGAATATTTATACCAAAAAAGGTTTTTATTATATGTTTTAGTCTACTACAACAATAAAGTTATATAATATTAGATGTAGATATACTATATAAATGAAACAAACGTTGATATGGCAGCATTGTAATATTTTATATAAAAGTAATCCCTGACAAACTTATGATATTGTTATGGTAAAAAATATAAAAGACATTTTTGGTTTTTAGATATGAAAATGATAATAATTATTCATTTTGTTAAAAAAAAAAGGAGTGAAACTTAACCTGACCATTATTACAATAAATAAATAAATAAATACGGACAAATCACACAGATTGAGCTAGCCCAAAGTAAGTTCGAGACTTGTGTTATGGGATACTCTGATATGGGATATGGATCGAACCCGGCCCCTCCACGTCGCAGGCAGGCGTGTTGACCGCTGCGCCATACACCACACATAGAACACAAAACAGTACTTTTTACATTTACTATTTTTTTTCGTGTATAGCATGTTACTAGTGCTGCCATCTTGTAGTGACTCTTTTCGGAGTTTGATGACATGAGATTATAATATTCAAGCACTTTCTTAGTTCAATAGTTAACGAACTGATTTCTTTTCGAATCACACAAAACAACACGCATTGGCTTCTGAAAGCCAACACGCATTGGTCTGAACCAATGCGTGTTATTTTTGAACCACAAATGCAACTTCCATTCTTCGCACGATTTAAAGGTTTATTCAATGGTAAATGTTGTCGTTTCGTTCCATTACTCTCGACACTTGAAACTAGCTTCGTCCTCCAACCTCTTGACCAATAACAATTTTATTACACACTTGCAAGAAGCGATTGGTTTGCACCTTACCCAAATAATAATAAAAACAACTTACACAAAAGTCACAATATTTGCCTTTGCTTCGATACTAATATTAGCCTGCATATTGATTAAAAAACTAAAACTAATAACGCAAACTCGTAACTATATGTTCACCAACCAACAGCTAAGTAATATTATTTGAGTTATTGCAGCTAATAGGTAGTGGAATATTTTATGTGAACACTTTGTTTCAAATCTACCCTCATCTTTTTATAATGACTCTAATATAGAAAAAATCTTAAAAGAAAGTATCATCGTCAAGTTGCGGATCGGTATTTTTACATATTTTTGTTGTCAGCATTCATAACTCACCAAAACACATTTAAAAAAAAAAAATGTTATTTGTTAGATTTAAACTCAAACCACCTCAAACGCTAATCACGGCGTTATTCGCTTGACCATCGAAACACTTGCTGTGAACGTTGAAATTAGTAGTACCTAACAATCATAAGCGGGCAGTAAGTTGTCAAAGTGTATGAGTGTGTATCAAACTTTATTATAAAAGAAGATCGTAACTACAACTAGTATTGCTTTGCCACAGTTTTGTGAAATTGTAACTCGACTTTTGGTCTTGATAGTAGATTATGGTATCCTACAAAATCAACTCCGGACCTTTTATATCGCGTTAGTCAATAACAAGTAGTTAAATTTTAGATGTCGAAGGCTACCGAAAGCTATGAAAGATTGGCCGGCGTTCCTCGTATTGAAGAGTAAGATTGATGATTTCAACCAAACTTGTCCATTACTGGAATTGATGGCTGATAAATCTATGAAGGAGAGACATTGGAAGAGACTGGAAACACTGCTGGGTATGATACAAAACTATAACCCTAACTGAACTCCGATAGTTTTGTTTTAGTAGGTACCTATGTGTATGTGTTATATTGCTATTTTCTATTATACAGAATGTGTATTGGATGTGGAATCTGAATCATTCACATTGGCAAATGTCATGGAGGCACCGCTGTTAAAATACAAGGAAGATGTTGAAGTTAGTAAATATTAGTCTACTTTAAAAACGATAATTTTATAAGAAAATAAGTAATATATATTTTATTAATATAATACAACAAACTTATATATACAATAAAAAAACAAAAATATTCTTTTCTTTTTTTATAAAGTTCATGTTATTTATGATTTTTACTATACAATGTTTCTACATGGTTGCTTATTTTTGAAGCTTTTTTCTTCAATATGAGTCATCACGTAGACATAATCCCCCTTATTCATAAAAGCTGCTTAAAGTTAACTAGTGATTAGCGATTCTTTAAACATACATTTTTGACCTTTTAACTTTATTTAACTTTAATCATCGCTTATGGATAAGCCCCTTAAACACTATGGTGTTTATTCATAAAGGATGATTTAAGTGACGTTAAAAGGTCAAAAATGTATGGTGAAAGAATCGCTAATCACTAGTTAACTTTAAGCAGTGTTTATGAATAAGGCGGTATACCTCTAATCCATCACAAATCCTTCAACCGTTGTTATTCTGATCGATTGAACTCTTTAAGATTTATATACCTACATTTTTATACAAAGCGCTATAGTACTATGTAATTTACGAATGTATTTGCAAATAAACGGTTTGTTTTAATTATACGTTTCTCAGGACATTTGTATTAGTGCGGTCAAAGAGAAGGATATTGAAGCTAAATTGAAACAAGTGAATGCAGACTGGGCTGTTGTGGATTTGACTTTTGCTAATTTCAAGAACAGAGGTGAACTCTTGATCAAACCACAGGATACGCTTGATATCATCACTTTGCTAGAAGACTCATTAATGGTTCTCTATTCTTTAGCTTCAAACAGGTATAAGATTAAACACTGCGTGATCTAACTTTCAATCAAGGGTCTATTTTTAAATTTTGTTTAATTGAATTTATATGTAAATATAGATATAATCCGCCATTTAAGAAAAACATATTGTTGTGGATTAACAAACTGGTGAGCACTAGTGAGATATTAGAAAAATGGCTTCAAGTGCAGAACCTTTGGATGTATTTAGAAGCAGTGTTTGTTGGTGGTGACATTGCCAAACAACTTCCGGCGGAAGCAAAGCGATTCTCGGTTAGTAATCACTTAATAAAACTGTATCTACGGAAGCGGGGTGACGGCGATGCTCTGTACGGCAACGCTCCGTTATGAGAGCGGTAGGTAACGCCTCCACAACACGCAACGCATCTACGACGACCATTTGAAATTAAGCAGTTATGGATAAAAAGATAGTGCCTTTATAAATGTTAGGTATTTTGAAATTCGTATCAACGATGTTAGCTTATTTTAGATTTATTTTCAATGTCTTATTCACTATACTCCGTGCAGGATGTTTATCATGCACTAGTCGGTAATTTTCACACGAAGTGTGTTGAAAGATTGTTAAAAGTAGTGTGTTTTTTACAGTGTATCGACAAAACCTATGTAAAAATAATGTACAGAGCGCGCGATATTGTGAACTGTGTTGAGACATGCACTTCCGATGACACGCTAAAGCAGCTCCTGCCTCATTTATTCGAGCAGCTGGAGGCATGCCAAAAATCGCTCACTGGTTACTTGGAGACCAAGCGACTTATTTTCCCCAGGTTCTTCTTCGTATCGGATCCAGTCTTACTCGAGATCCTCGGACAGGCTTCAAACCCTCATTCAATACAGGTTGGAATTTATTCTTTAATGAGCTGTGTTAAACTTAGTTTGATAATTGTTACTTTTATTAAGAATTCTGACCATTTCATTGCATACACGCTATTTAGAGTTGTTGCACAGAAGCGCCGTAGCCTCTGTTTCAATGATGTTTAGACGGTAAGTTCCGATAGGATCATTAGCAAAAGTATATTATTTTGTTAGCGGCGTAGCACAGCTCTCGGCCGCCCGGGGCGAAAGAAAATTTTCCGCACTTTAATATAATGTATGTATTTCATACATTACTTACACCAATTTCAGAGAACTTTTCCGAAATATTTCAACTTATATTTTAAACGGTTTTCTTTAAGTTTCACATACATATATTCACGCGAAATTTGCCGCTGCCTAAAAAGTGCCGCTCAGAGCGGGCTCACTACCCTACGTCACTGGTTTTGTTGCTAATTTAAAAAGAATACTATATACCTTAGTCAAAAATTAATTGTTGTGCTCTAGCCGCATCTGCCAAGTATTTTCGACGCGGTGAACACAGTGGACTTTGATGACAAGGGGAGAATAATAAATATTAATTCTGATAACGGAGAGACTATTCCTCTTGAGAGACCTGTACCATGTTTGGGAGGTGTTGAGGTAAAGTTTTACGTCCAAGAGATATTAGTAGGCTCCGTTAGTCATTCGATATTTTCGTCTGTAACATATGTACATGTTAACAGACGAGAAAAGCATTGAGTAAGACCTTTTTGAAACGCCAGAATATAATTACATAGTTAATATACAACATTATTTTTTTTGTTTATACGAAACCCGAAACACGTGTCCAGTATTTTTAAGTAAAGAATCATGTACAAAATTTCAAAAATAATGTATAATGAAAAACAACAAAGTTATGAGATTGTTATCCTACTTGGCTATCCCAACAAAAATATGGTCCACGCTCCGCTCCGGCGGGTGAGCGGTGCATCGTCAGCTGTTGCGCGGGCGATGATCGACCTAAGCTGCGTACTGCGCTAGGTTACCATATTGCAACAGTTTTTAAATGTATTTGGGAAAAAATATAACATGGTGTAAAAATTATTGGAATCGGTTCAGTTACTTATTCTGAACAAACTATATTCAGGTTTCGCATAAACAAAAAGTAACGTTGTATAGTTTTTAATTGTATAACTTAGGCTATTTGACAGATTTATAATTTTATCTTGAATTACTTGGTTGCGGTTAAGAAGTTCACCAAACGTTTTTTTTTTTAAATTTTAAATACGTATTTCGTAAGAAGCATGCAAATAAAAATTCAAATAAGCCGCCGAAACGCTTTATTCAGCAATATGGCGTCGCGCTTTGTAAGTGACGTCACAAACTTATAACGATTTCCGCAGTGATGTTCAAGTTTATCTGTTATTTGTCAGTCAGAAAACAAAAAATACCACAAATCGCTCCAAATATCGTTAAAAATCTTCTAAAAACGCTAAAACACCTGAGAACACACAGAACGACAACAAGTGTTTATGAGCGTATGACGTCATCGTGACATTAGCCAATCCGGATCGTTTCACAATATTTGGCGCGAGAAACAACATGCCAAAAATATTTTTGTGTTTTTGGATATACTCGTATTAATTGTTATTATTTTCATTAAAACTCATGTAAATGACATAAATAACCCTCATTTTATGCATTTATAGCAAATAATCACAAAAATATTCATACTGTCAAATAGCCTATTATATGCTGATGAAAATCTTATCTATTATGTCTAGCGTGTTCTAAAGCATCTTTATTTGATCATGAGTAATTCAATATGCTTATTATATTGTTTCTATTACAGATTTGGTTAAATACTCTTCTGGATACAATGAAAGAGACAATAAAAAATGTTATCGCTAACATTGCGCAGACAATGACAGGAGATCCAGAATTCGAGTTTTTAGTTGGATTTTGGAACTTTCCTGGTCAGGTATTAATCATTACTTACAATGTATCAATGTCTAAATGTGTGTGGCTGTCAGGGTATGTGTGGGTGTGTGTGAGTCTTATAATACATTATTTTAATCTCGTTGACTCTTAAGCTGCGTTCAAGAGAATGCCCGAACAGCTTGTGTGCTCAAATGGTATACACCCTAACGGCATTGACAACTGGTCTAAGTCGTATCGTTCTATATCGTTGTGTATCTTTTTAAGGCTGCTTTGCTTGGTATGCAAATTCTTTGGACTAGCGATGCCGAGTACGCTTTAAAAAAATCAAGGGTGGATCGTTTCATTATGAGGGGCACCAACCAGAAATTCCTAGATCTACTGAATGGCCTTATTGATCAGACAGTAAAAGAGCTATCTTCTATGGACAGAACACAAGTGGAGACTATGATAACCATACATGTACACCAGAGGCAAGTTTACTCCATATTCATTTTCACCACTGAAAGCATTGGTGCATCGGTTGGCAAGGCTAAACACGTTGACTGGCAGAACACAATTACTCAAAGATACTTAAAAATCTATTGTTGGCGGTCACCGGTCACCGCGGTGGCAGCGTCGGACACAATTAAGTTATGATACGAGTTTTGAATGAGAGGAGACCTGTACCCAGCAGTGGGACGATGAAATAAAAGGTTGATGATGATGATGACGACGAGTTTTGATAATATTCTTCAAATCAAACCAAACAATTGTTTTGTTTAGTATTACTTTGGTAAAGTTATTGATAATTTATGAAATAAATACACTGACGGGCTCATAAATTGCATCAAAGTAATAGACGATTTTGAAATAAATATTTTAACAAAGTATGCAAACTTTCTATACAGATTTATATTGCAACCTCTAGCTTTGTTCGTGAACTTTAAAACAGCGTAGGTTCATATCCTTAAGTTTAACTTTGTGTACTGGAAAGGACTTTAAGACTTTTTTGAAGAAAAAACAGAAATTTAAGGAAAATTGGTTTAATAAAAGAATTGGTTTTAACAATAGACACAAACTTTATACAAGGGTTTGTTACGATGTGTACGATACGGAGGCCCATTGCTCTTCTGACCAATTTAGGAGATCACGCGCAAATCTTAAGCGAGCTTGTCTGTGATCTACAGACAACTTTGGACCATTTGCTGGTCTAAAAGGGGTGATCTACGCTTCCTTTAACCTTCTTCTTATTGTTCTTGCGCTCACATTTACTCCACGCACTTCATTAAGCTCTGTTTTGATGTTAACTGACGTGAGGAAACGATTTCGCAGGGAAGTTGTAACAATAAGTCGGTCATCACGACGGGTGGTTGCTTGAGTCCTGCCTGTACCAAGTCTCCTTCTGTAAGAACCTGTCTCCACAAACATTCTGTATATTCTAGAAACCATAGACTGGTTTAAATTTAAACTTCTACCAATCATTCATTGATCTAAACGCACCAGTGCTACAATTTGAGGCGCTTGTTCGGACGAAGTATCCATATTATGGTTGAAAAACTCCCGATGAGTTAAAAAAAAAACTAATCCAAAAGTTCTGCTAGTAACAATAATTCAATTGACAAAAGAATAAAATAGCAATGTGAATCAATTTAAAACCTTACTTTAAATAACACGCAAATCTGATACTACGAGTAAATGTTCTTTTCCCGGCAATATTCTTTGGTTTTACTGCTGTTCTATTTTTAAATATTGCTTTTTTTAAGATTAGGAGCCAGTCTTTCCTTATAAAATTTAATATTAAAAGTTTGCATACTTATTTAAAAAAAATAATTTCAAAGCAATCCTGAACTTTGATGCAGTTTATGAGTTCGTCAGTGTATCTCGAAACTTAAAATTTTATGCAGAGATATATTTGATGACTTGGTGAGAATGAGAATAAAATCACCTGTCGATTTTGAATGGCAAAAGCAAGCCCGGTTTTATTATTGTGAAGATACCGACGACTGCACTGTATCTATAACCGACGTGAATTTCTTATATCAAGTAAGTCATTTCGTTGTGATATTATGTAAGAAAAATTTAAAAACTATATAATTGGTACGGGTATAATTGGTTTTAATTGTTTTCTTTTCTTTATTTGGCCGTTTATGTTCCATTGCAAGGCAAAGGCTTCTGTACTTTCTTCCTATTTCTCTTTGCCTAAAGCTGCCAAAGACCAATTAATAAAGGAGCCTATTTCATTACTTTAACTTAGTTGGTTCCGATTAAATTATGTAGGCAAACATTTTACATGACGCACATATTTTGAACAGAATGAATACCTGGGGATTACTGAACGGTTGGTAATCACGCCTCTGACGGATCGCTGCTACATCACGCTCTCACAGGCTATTGGCATGAACATGGGCGGTGCGCCCGCTGGCCCCGCCGGAACCGGCAAGACCGAGACCACTAAAGACATGGGCCGCTCCCTCGGCAAGCTCGTCATCGTGTTTAACTGTTCCGACCAGATGGATTTCAGAGGTACAGTTCCTCTTTGCGCTTTTTTGTAAGTCACCAACATCATTATCTCCCATAATCCCAGTCGCGTCCAAAGCCTCCTCAGCGTTGGAGTCTGGGCTCCGCTTTACCAGTCTAATTACTGATTTGGGCTAAACTTCGACATTTTCCGTGAAATACTTTTTTGTAAGTAATCCGTATTATACTGTTTTGCGTGCTTTAATTAATGGGTTGTTGGTCAGGCTTGGGTCGCATCTACAAGGGTTTGGCTCAGTCAGGCACGTGGGGCTGTTTCGATGAGTTCAATCGCATCGAGTTGCCTGTGCTGTCAGTGGCCGCGCAGCAGATCTACATCTGCCTCACCGCTAGGAGGGAGAAGAAAGAATCATTCATTTTCAGGTACAAGTGGGTTTACATCAATGGTTTGACTTTATGGAGAAAAAATCCATAAAAATCAATAACGCTGTCTATCTTGCTTTGGTAGTGACGGTGATACTGTAAGTTTGAATCCGGAGTTCGCCTTCATCATCACCATGAACCCTGGATACGCGGGACGTCAAGAGCTGCCTGAAAATCTGAAGATTCAATTCCGCTCTGTCGCGATGATGGTCCCGGACAAACAGATTATTATTCGTGTCAAGTTGGCCAGCTGTGGCTTTAAAGATAACATTGTGTTAGGTATGCACTGGTATTTATAGTGAAATTTCCAGTTTCACCATCACAAGTCTCCGTAAGCTTTATGAAGCGTTATCAGCGCATCTTTTTACCTATGAATTACAATTGCACCCAGCCCTTCTCAATAAGACTAACAAGAAGAGTTTCCTTCTTTACAAAATGCAATAGGTACGTCAAAGTTGTAAAGAAGGAAAGTAAAGTGAAAATAAGTTTATTTAACTCAGATTAAGATCAGATATATGTTCAACTGTTCATTAATATTACAGCTCGCAAGTTCTTTACATTGTACAAACTGTGCGAGGAGCAGCTGTCGAAACAGGTGCACTATGACTTCGGATTGCGAAACATTTTGTCCGTATTGCGAACTATGGGCGCGCAGAAACGGGCGAATCCGGAGAGTACTGAGGAGAACATTATGATGAGAGTACTGAAGTGAGTGATTATTATAACAATCTACAGATAACTGTCTAACCAAATAAATAACTAACCTACGCCCTACATGTTCCACAAATGACACCAAGTCGTCGTCGTATCGTTTCTTATGCTTGTTCAAGTTATTTGCCGGCCACTGCATGACATAAATAAATGGATCTTGGTATTCTGCTATATTCTATTATATTACAGAGAAATGAACGTATCCAAATTAATAGATGAAGACGAGCCTTTATTTATATCGTTGATTGAAGATTTGTTTCCTGGAATAAAACTAACGCAGACAGTACAAAAGTAAGGAGATTTTTGGGGAAAATAATAATTAGCTATGGAATTTAATTCTTGCATTTCATAATTCATATAAATAAATCTCGAAATAATGAATTTTGAAATATAACCGAATATCGAATATCACGTTTTTTCAGGCTTATGCAAAATGCTATAACTATAGTGACGGAACGCACTGGCCTTGTCAACCATCCGGATTGGAACTTGAAGATCATACAGTTGTATGAGACATCGTTGGTGAGGCACGGCTTGATGACAATGGGCCCAACTGGCTCTGGCAAGACTACCTGTATACACACGCTCATGGCGGCGCTCACTGAACTCGGGAAACCGCACAGGGAAGCGAGAATGAATCCTAAGGTATCACGCTAAACAATCATACACCAATGTAAATTTCAGCTATAAAATAACCACTAACTAGGTACTCATTTAGACATTTGAGCGATTATTTGCAATGGTATCGATTGATAAGAAAAAGGAGTGAAACGTTTCTGAATCTGAATTAACTGTTATATATTTTAGGCAATCACTGCTCCACAAATGTTTGGGCGTTTAGACGTAGCAACAAATGACTGGACTGATGGTATATTCTCTACTTTATGGCGAAGAGCTTTGAAGGTTAAGAAATCTGATACAATTTGGATCGTCCTAGGTGAATATGGAACTTAAGAGAATTCGTTTTGAAACCTTTATAAGCGATATGCATGAAATACCTGCAAAGCATTTGGTTTTGCCAGATGGTCCGGTCGACGCGGTCTGGATAGAGAATTTAAATTCAGTGCTAGATGACAATAAGACGCTGACGCTGGCCAACGGAGATCGTATCTCGATGGCACAGAACAGCAAGCTGGTGTTTGAGCCGGACAATGTGGATAACGCCTCGCCGGCCACCGTCAGTCGGATGGGCATGGTGTTTCTGTCTTCATCCGTTCTCAAATGGCAAACTATACTTGAGGTTTATATTTCGTGTATAAATATTTCATGTAATTAGCTAAATATTTCCTTTTACCGATTTCCCCTTATGTTATAAATACAACCGATAAGTTCTTGATCTTTTTATATTAAACTTTTCAATATTAAATAGCGCTGGTTGAAGAAGCTTGAACCAAAAATAAGTGATGTTCTGCGTAAAGCTTTCAAAAAAATTTACGATGAAGTACATTATTATGTACAAACAAAATTAACGACTAAAATGAAGCTTCTTGAAGCTATCTATATCAGGTATGTTATATTATGTAACATTTGATAATTAATGTGCAATCGTGGTTACGACGTATAACTAAATCTTTTTTTTAGACAATGTATAGACGTACTTACTGGATTAATGCAGATTGACATACCTGGCGGAAGTGAGTACTTATTTGTTTACATTATCCCCTTTATCCATAAACGTTGCTTAAAGTTAACTACACTTAATTATAATCATCGTTTATAAATAAACACCATAGTGTTTAAGGGGTTTATTCATAAACGTATTCAAGTCGTGGTGACCTATTGGTTAAAACATCAGCCTCTCAAGTATGAGTGTGCGGGTTCGATTCCAGGTCAGGCAAGTAGGTACCAATGTAACTTTCCTAAAGTTATATGTACTTTCTAAGTATATCTTGGACACCAATGACTGAAGGTGAAGGAAAACAACTTGCGGAAACCTGGACTTATATAAATCTGAAATTACCAACCCGCATTGAGCAAGCGTGGTGATTACGCTTAATCCTCTCCCTGTATTAGAGGAGACCTGTGCCCAGCTGCGGGACGATAAAAGGTTGATGATAATGATGACGATGATTCATAAACGATGATTAAAGTTAAGTGCCATATAGAAAATTTGGAGCTTCCGAATCTGTATTGCAGGAGCTCACACAGACCGTCATCTAGAGCGGCTGTTCATCTTTGCGATAATGTGGTCACTGGGTGCTGCACTAGAGCTAGACATGCGCACTCGAATGGCAGAATTCATGATCAAGCTGCCCGTGAAAATGGATTGGCCTGGTGTCAAGTCCAAAGAGTGGATCATGCCTTTCGAGTACATGGTCAATGCTAGTGGCGGTTGGGAGCATTGGTTAGTGATAGTAATAAAACTTCTTATATGTATAAGTCACCAATCTTGAGGTCCTTGCCATCGCACAGCCAAAATGCTGGGTATGGAAGGGTGAAATTTTGCACAATAGTTCATTTAAAGGTTACATGTAAGCTAAGAAAGTGCTCAAGCTCAAAAATTGCAGCTAAAGGAGGTAAATTTTACGATTTTTGAATATTTATTCCCTGAAAATGTAAGGTTTAAAGTTCTGTACGAAAATAGCAATTTTTGCTGATTGGATATCCCATCAGGCTTTCTGCTTGTAACAGATTAAAACTAAAATGTACAAAAGTAGATACGAAGGTAGGTATGTATAAAATTTACCATTAAAACCACTTGCACATATTTATTTTTAATTGTACTTTTGCCAGGTCCGAGAGCGTAGAGCCTTACATTTACCCGTCTGAAAGTATACCAGAGTACTCTTCAATCCTAGTGCCGAACATTGATAACGTGTGCATTACCTTTTTGATTGAAACCATCGCTAAACAGAACAAAGCCGTGCTTCTGATCGGCGAGCAAGGCACGGCCAAGACAGTCATGTTAAAAAGTTATATGTCAAATTATGATAACGAGGTGAAATTATTTAAAGTGATAAACTTCTCGTCCGCTACTACGCCGAATATGTTCCAGGTAAGTCCGCAATCAGTATGTAATGTTAAGACCGATGGTACATAGGCCTTCTCTTTTCGTGAGTCGAAAGTCGAAAGATTTCTCACTGTTAGATGTTACATATCTTGGAATTGTAACATGATGTACAAACTGCGCCGATTAAAATAAGAGCACAAGTTTACAACGTATAATTTTTTTATCGCAGAGAATTATAGAATCATACGTGGAAAAGCGAGTCGGTATGACGTATGGGCCTCCAGGAGGCCGAGCTATGACAGTGTTCGTAGACGACATAAATATGCCAGTGGTGAACGAGTGGGGGGACCAGGTAAGCAATTATCGTTAAATATGTACTATGCTGTATTGTCAGTAAAGGCAAGACAAACTGACACACTACTCTATAAGTATATTTCCGATGGCCACAATAGGTACCTACCACATTCATTCATTTAGGTAGGCGTGATCGATTTAGATAGCTCCATAATTTGACGTAGATATTTTTTTTATTGACGTAGATTATTTAGCCTACTAGGGATAGCTAGTCGCTTACTACATATCTATTAGCTGACACAGCAAACGTTTTTACGCCATACTAGCTGCGCCACGCGGTTTCACCCGCATAAGATTTAATCCCGTGGGAATGTCAAAACTATACTACATGTTAATCTTGGATATAAAGTTAAAGTCCAAATCCAAGGTCCAAGTCCAAGGTCTAAGTCCAAGGTCCAAGGTCCTAGTCCAAGGTCCAAGTCCAAGGTCTAAGTCCAAGGTCCAAGGTCCAAGTCCAAGATCCAAGTCCAAGGTCCAAGGTCCAAGTCCGAGGTCCAAGTCCAAGGTCCACCACCCCGGTGTCTCTTCTAACACGAGCGCGCGTGGGGCCGCGGGAGTCTAAATTCTTCCACGGCCCCGCACCCTCGTGCTGCCCCGGTCTGTCCGTTACTCGCCTCCTGCACGGGGTAGTGGGGTGTTAAACTACCCCGTGCATCGCCTCCAAGGCGCGCGAGTGTCAGCGCGCGCCTCCGCCTCGGGGTTCATCAAAGTCCAAGTATGGACTTGGAGTTTGACTTGGACCAACACAATTAGTTTGATATTATTCGTTCAATAGTTTATACTAACATTGTGACACGAGAATTCTATGTACGGACGACAGCAGATCAAGCTACCCCAAACTGTCAGATATTCCCAATCAACCTTGAGCCTTAAGACTTTAGAGATAAAGTTGAAAATCTAATGAGGAAATCTGGCAGATTATAGTAGCTTGATGTGCAGCCGTCTATACCAGATATAATGTTTAATATAAGAAGGTCTACATATTTATACCAACTACCTAATTGTATCTGTGGTAAGCTTAAAAACTTTTTGATTTTAGGTAACAAACGAAATAGTGCGACAAATGATGGAATGTGGAGGTTTCTACTCTTTAGATAAGCCGGGGGAATTCACTGTTATTGCCGATATCCAGATGTTTGGTGCTATGATCCATCCCGGTTAGTACAAAAGATTTTTTTCTTTTTTTAATAATTATAAACTAGTACTTGACCGCAATCCCGCCTGATGATAAGCAGTGATCCTGCGGGCGGTCAGCAGTGGGCAACTCGCCGCCCGGTAAGGACCAGGCCCGAGTCGACGGCGCGTCGTGTTTCACGCGCGCCTTACAGAGATGTCAGCACATCGTGACGGGGACCACGATGACCGATGCCTCCTGGGTCAGGGTTGCGGGTAGGTTAAACAAGAAACCGTGGCCCTGGCCGTCGCACAGGCAAGTGAAGAAACACGGGTGGGTTTTAGTCAGTAAAAGTCTGACACACCCTTCCGCTCCGCCCAGAGCGGGAGAAGTCATTTCATGATTTCCCATCCCAACAAAAAAAAAAAAAAATTATAAGCAGTGATGCTATCGTTGTTGGTAAAGCGCGCTAGTTTATTAAGCCTATTCACATAACAATCTTAGTGAATAGGAGGTAAGACGGCAGTTGAACGAGGTGATGCATTATTAAACCCAATAACACGATCGTCGATGCTGCGCCTGTGGGAGTTTAATCTGGAGACCCTCCACGACCAAACTCCCGACACAACAATATTAGGCACATCGGACCGTGCATCGCAACACAAATGCTGAGACCCGTCCTCCGTACGGCATCATCAGACATCATGCCGGAACACGACGAGTTTCCTATTTCTCAAACTGACTGTTATATAACTGTTCCTGCAGGTGGTGGCCGAAACGATATACCTCCACGTTTGAAGCGACAGTTTAACATTTTTAATTGTACGCTACCAAGTAACATTTCCATGGACAAAATTTTCGGTATAACCTTTGATATAAACATAGTTAAACAAAACCTATTCTTATTTTTCGTTTTTGATGAAATATTTGTAGTGTAATGTATTTAGTAGTTGCTCTTTCCGCCAACATGCTTACATTATATACAGTAAGTAAGGTGCAGTAGGTAAGGTGATGGGATTGTCTAATGTCTAATTTTGGAAATGATTTCAGAGACCATTAGCGCTGGATACTTCTGTAAATCCCGTTTTAACAAATTAATTGTAGATTTTATGCCAAAACTTGTCCGTGTTACTCGGGTTATTTGGCAGCAAACAAAAGTATGTTTAATTTATTATTATCTTCATATATTTGGTATACAACGTTATTATTTGTATATGCGAAACCTGAAACACGTGTCCAGTATATTTATGTGAAAAATTAACATACATTTCAAGAAACTATCCTTACAAAAATATGGTCATCGCGCCGCTCACCCGCTCTCGCCTGCAGCGGCGTAGCATCGTGGAGCTCGGTTATACAGCGCTCTTAAGATTTCCCTCGGGAATATAAAATTTTTCCGGGATAAAAATTATCCTATTATTTAATCCGGACTTCTAACTTTACGTCTGCAATTTCAAAGCAACCGGTTCAGTAGTTACGGCGTGAAAGCGGAACAAACAAACAAACTCACTTTCCCATTTATAATATTAATAAGAATAATTTCTGTTTGCATTGATATA
Source organism: Sesamia inferens (assembly GCA_037179545.1). Lineage (NCBI taxonomy): Eukaryota > Metazoa > Arthropoda > Insecta > Lepidoptera > Noctuidae > Sesamia > Sesamia inferens. The sequence goes on from CM073923.1 coordinate 23,925,085, forward strand.
TATTGTTTTACTAGTAATAACATTTTCCATCACACTTACAGGCTATATACTGCTGCAAAAGTCAAGTGTAGGTAGACATTATTATATGTATACTTTATTCGTAAATGCAGTCGTAAGTGATAAAATAAAACGTAGTATAATTTGTGTGTTTTAACATGTTAATTTTCCTTAGAATGTATTGTACCCCTATACAATCAGGAGGGAACCCCGTCCCGCTGTGCGCACACGCTTAGGATCATTATGGTCTGTCATAAACTGTGTTGTGTGCTCGGTAACCATACTGCAATATTTTTCAAATATATGTGGGAAAAAATATTAAGTGCTGTAAAAATGTTTGGAATCGATTCAGTTGCTTATTCTGAACAAACTATATTCAGGTTTCTTATAAAGAAAAAATAACGTTGTAACTATATGATCTTGTCTTTATGAATTGGTTTTTCATGACGTAATAATAGGGATGTTTCATGGGTAAAAAAAATGTTTCTATTTAGTCCGTCATTTTATATAAAAATATTGGATACGTATATTTTGTTTTATCAAATCAATAAAAATTGACAAATATAAAAGGCATCAAAGATGGTGGCTGGTGACGTCACTGCTCGCTAAAAAGTGTAGCGTGCAGTGTCGTCACACGAGTTTTCAACGCACTGCGTCGTCTTCATTTTATATGAAAAAAGAAAAAATATGTGTCTAGTATTTTTTGGAAATCTGACTGATGGACTAATTAGTTTTTTTAAGTCAACTACCCTATTATACATTTTGCAGGTGAAAATGTTACCAACACCAGCAAAGTTTCATTATGTTTTTAATCTAAGGGATCTGTCTCGTATTTGGGAAGGCATTCTGTTTATCAAGAAAGAAGAGCTTCAAAGCATTAATATGGCTTTAAAATTATGGTTCCACGAATGTTTGCGTGTTATTTCTGACAGGTAGGACTTCACTTATATATTTATTTGATCTGCAACAGAAGCTATATAAATACAAGCAACTACACGTAGAACAGGAACAAATACATGCGTGCGCTTCCTATTATAGATTAGAATAAATCATCTACTTATTATCTAGGTACACTACGTTTGGCAAGGTAAATTTGAAAAGGTAAAAAGGTACATTAACATATATAATTAAAAAAATAACAAGTACAATACAAAAAAAGTGAATTACATAACAAATTAATTACAATAATGGGTGCAAATTAATAATAGGAAATAAAGAATAACCATAAAAGAATACTAAATTATTAAATATTATAGTAATGCTACAACAGTAATACACAGGTATATGTATGTGCGAGGTATGTTTTTGAATTGACGGCGTGTAAAGTGAAATTGCTACTTACTTGCTCAGGTTTACCACCTTCAGTGATAAAGAATGGTTTGTGGCGAATTTTTGGAAAACTGCTGCTAAAGAACTGCCAGACGTAGTAAGCGAGTTTCCTGAGAAAGAAACATTCTTTGTTAACTTTCTGCGTGAGCCGATTGAACCCACCGGCGAGGAAAACGAAGATATCAGTCTTGAAGCCCCTAAAATATACGAGGAATTACCTTCGTAAGTAGTTACAGTTTTGTTCATTAGGAGAGCAGGGATAGGACAGTGACAACGGGCTTGACTTATACGAGTTGTAGAGAGTGGGATCGAATCCAAGCAGGCGTTTAGTTTGTGCTATTTATTTCATCACACTGCTATAAAAATGGTGGAAAAAATATTGTGAGGAAACGAAACGCGCTAGAACTATAAACGTCGAAGACATATATGAAATCTACTTACCCGCACCCGCAACCCGCTGGATTCGCATGGAGGATGTCGGTAAATTCCCTCTTACAGAGGGGGCCTGTTTTCCAGTAGTGGGGACGTTTTACTCAGAAAGTGCTAATAAGTTATACAAGTACGCAAAATAAGCGCATTTTCACACCTATACCTACATTACTTTCTATAATATTTAACCATAACTAAAATGAAAAGCTATACTTCAGAAATGTCGCCTTTTCAGTTGGGACTTCGTACTTACGAAATTGGCAGGATTTCAAGTACTCTTCAATGAACAGATAAGAGGAGCTCATTTAGACCTAGTATTCTTCCACGATGCGATGGTACATCTATTCATCATATCCCGAATCATTAACACACCACGGTAATAGAATTTTTGAAACTAAATAATGGTCACATTTTTGGCATTGTCTATTGAAATAACAGTCGAAACTTTTGAATTGTTTTAATTTCTTAGTGGCAATGCAATGCTTGTCGGCGTCGGCGGATCTGGAAAGCAAAGCTTAACGAAACTTGCGTCGTTTATAGCCAACTTTTCATACTATCAAATAACTTTATCCAAGTAAGTGAAGTCATTCTTATATATAAAATTCAGTCCTCACCGACTCGATTCGTAAATGCGCAGCCTAAACCGCTGATCCTGGTGATATAAAATTTGAAGGATATGTTCCTCATGAAGACTAGGTGTAATAACAGAAATTATGATTATTGCCTTTGTTAGTTATTATAAACTAGTTTTTTTTATTTATGTGGAATTTATTATAATTTTTTAACCGACTTCAAAAAATGGAGGTTATCAATTCGACCCGTATGTACGTTCAAATTTCAAGTGTATGTACCTATGTTTTTATGTTTGTGCGCACATATTTCCGGAACTATAAGTTCGATTTAAGTAATTCTTTTTTTGTTGTACGATGTATTGTTCAACTTAGGGAATACTATAAGTTTCACCAAAATCGGTTCAGTAGTTTTTGAGATAGAGATTTTTTTCGTATTGATGAGAACTTATTCTAACATGGGTTATGGCTGCCACTATTGTTATGAGGTGAAAAAAAGTAATTTTCGAATTTCGACTAAGACTCTGAAAAGCATGAAATATTTTTTTTTACAAAAAAAATTGAAACCAGCTTCAAGAAAACACTTAAAAGGAAAAAATAATTTTACTTTTGTTATGGCTCTAGAAGTCGGTGGCGAGCTAAACAACAGAAACCTCGACCGACTTATTTAAATTTTTTTTCCAATTTTTTTTTTTTTTACTTATGTTTAGTAGTCATTAGATGGATGGAATGGGCTTAATGAGATGATGAATATTCCACTGTGTATATAAATATTGGTGTGAGGGTGTGGGGAATAAATATATACGGACAAATCACACAGATTGAGCTAGCCCCAAAGTAAGTTCGAGACTTGTGTTATGGGATATTAACTCAACGATACTATATTTATAATAGATACATATATAGATAAACATCCAAGACCCAGGCCAATCAGGAAAAGATCGTTTTCCATCATGACCTGGCCGGGGATCGAACCCGGGGCCTCCACGTCGCAGTCAGGCGTGTTGACCGCTGCGCCACGGAGACTGACATACAATACCTTGGTTTACACTCGATTTCAGATCGTACAACGTTAACAACTTTATGGACGATTTAAAAGTGCTGTACCGCGTAGCCGGCCTGCAGGGACGTGGCATCTCTTTCATATTTACTGACAATGACATTAAAGATGAGCAGTTCTTGGAGTTCCTCAACAATATAATGAGTTCTGGAGAAATCGCCAATTTATTTCCTAAGGATGAAATGGGTGAGTTTAAAGAAACATCGATGTAACATAATATTTTGTAATTATAATGACTATATTTTGGCCGAAATGTAAAATGGGCTGCTTGAATAAAAATTGCATGTCCCTACATAATATTGCAACTATCAACAAAGCTGGGACTTTCACGATGTCGTGTTAAGAACAGGAATCTATACTAATATATAAAGCTGAAGAGTTGGTTTGTTTGTTTGAACGCGCTAATCTCAGGAACTATTAGTCCGATTTAAAAAAAATCTTTTTGCGTTGGATAGCCCATTAATTCAAGAAGGCTTTAGGTTATATAACATCACGCTGCGATCAATAAGAGCGAAGCATATAAAAAAAACATATCGAAACCTACGCGGGTGTAGCCGCGCGGCGCAGCTAGTAGGTAATAAAGAGTTGAAGTGCTTTCTTTAGTCATCTATTAACTTGTATAATAATACTAGATGACATTCTGAACGAGTTGACACCGATAATGAAGCAGAACGCACCAAGAAGGATACCAGTTGCAGATGTGTTGTATGAATACTTCATCACACGTTCCAGAGCTAACTTACACGTAGTTTTATGTTTTTCCCCGGTAAGAATTACGGCATTTATTTGTGTTACACTTACTTTTGATTAAAACTTAGCTAAGCAACAGAGATAGAAAATTTGTACCGAAAATTACTACTTCCGATAAAAAACAAGAAAAAAATAAAAGCTTTTTCCAGCCCTGCTTTATGTATGAGGTTTACGCTATTTCGTTGCTGAATTTTCTTCCAGGTGGGTGAGAAGTTCAGAAGTCGAGCTCTGAAGTTTCCCGGCCTTATATCTGGTTCTACAATGGACTGGTTCCAGAAGTGGCCTAAGGAAGCACTAATAGAAGTATCGCATCACTTTTTGTGGGAGTTTGAGGTTTTTAACATTCTGTTATATTTTTTTAAGAACAACCGTAAGTAACTAGAAATTGGATTTGCTGCACAGAATATTTTACTTTTTTGGTAATTTGGAATTGTGTAGCTCTCAGTAGATGGCAAGATCAAGGGCCTGCAAATCTCCTTAAAACTAATCTCAATGTTTGCCTACGAGGCACTGGACCTACAAATGTGTCCATCTCTTTCACTGTACGCAGTTTACAATGTTTATAATGTAGGAAAATAAAACCACGTAAATTATATAATATTGAAAAACAAAAACAACAAACAAAAACTTATCTAGAAAGATATCTTCTTGCCTTTACCAATAAAGTGATACAAGTAAATACAGACCTACCAACTTATCTGTGAACTGAGTGGTAGCGACACCGTCGCTTTAGTGTTGCAAATTAATGAAAAATTACCCATGACTGGGTATGTCAGATAAGAAACTAGGTAAACATATAAACATAATTTTATTATTTTAAACAGTCCCTAACATTAATACTAAATAGTCTTCAAATATAAGTACTACATAGTCTCCTAAAATAAGAAAATTAATGCAGGTAGATACATACATCAGCGATTTCTCTGGCATTAAATTGATATAATGTAGGTAACCCACTTACAAACTAACCCCTTTATTCATAAACGTTGCTTAAAGTTAACTAGTGATAAAAATATGTGGTAATTTACAAAAAGAGAGTAGACAACACTAACCTGTAACTGCCACAATCGAATGACATTTCAACATGGCGGCCGTAGTTCCAATTTTCTCCATTTCACAGATAAGTTGGTGGGTCTTTACTTGCGCTGACAAAGAGGTACGGATGACAGCAGGGCAACCTACCCGAAATTGTCAAATATTCCCAATCAGCTTGAGCCTTAATGCTTTAGAGATAAAATTGAAAATTTAATAAAGAAATCGTACAGATTCTAGTAACTTGATGAGCTGTCGTCTGTACAAATTAAAATGTATGATAACATCAATTTACAGGTTGTATGCTCTAAGGAGACAAAACAAAATTTGATTGAAATGATGGGAATTGTGCAAGATAACGTAGCAAATACTTGCGTCACTTATTATGAGCGATTCAGAAGACAAACACATGTCACTCCCAAGTCATATTTATCTTTTTTGGGTGGCTATAAAGCTTTATACAAAGGAAAACACTTGTACATTGCAGATATGGCGAAAAGGTTATTTTATTTTTGGTCTTTAAAATCATCGCTCATCTATCTTTGTTTATAATTATTATTGTTATTTTGGTAAAAAAACATTTTACTGATCAGATTTTAGTTGTAAACTAACGAATCAAAACGGCCCATCATTACCACAGTAACACTAATATGTATTATTTATGACATTATTATTGATTTAGAATGACAACCGGTCTTGGAAAATTAGTCGAGGCTGCTGAAAGTGTGGATACACTTAAAAATGAATTGAAAGTAAAAGAACTAGAAATACAGGAAGCCACAGCTAAAGCAGAAGAGGTTTGAATAGTGTTTACACTTTTGAAAGAGTAGTAGTCACCGTAGCTGGATAGACAGATTTATTTATTTATATAGTTAATTAAAACGGTACAATGGCAATTACATTAATTAACATGGAGACAAAAATATATCTTAGAAACTATATACTACATACATAGAACACGACTCCCTCAAATAATTTGTTCTATAGAACATAAGGCATACATGCATAATCTTATTCCATTCTTCCTCAACCACGTCAACGCAACATTGCTGTGAACAATGCTGAATGTGACACATACAATTTAATATTTTCGGGTGAAGCATATGTAATAAGATAGAATAGGCTTTATTAAATACTAGCTTTCCGCCCGCGCCTTCGCCCGCATGGTATTTGGATATATCGCGCTTTTTAGATTTCCCTCGGAAGATCAAATTTTTCCCGGAATAAAAAGTGCCCTTATTTAATCCTGACTTCTATCTTTACGTCTGGATAATTTCAAAGCATTCGATTCAGTAGTTACAGCGTGAAAGCAGAACAACATAACAAACAAATTCATTTTCCGATTTATAATATTAGTAAGGATAAATATGCTTCACCATAAATTGTTAAATTGTATGTGTAATTGTACTGCACAGTCTTATCGCTAATATCGATCGATGTAGCAATATGTTAGTCTATCAGCAAGTGATTCTTGTGACGGTGAATATATCGCAGGTATTGGCGGCTGTAGCAGATTCGCAGGCAGCAGCCGAAGTTGTTAAATCAGAAGTATTAGAGGTGAAGGAACGCGCCGTGAAGCTCGTAAACGTGATCGCTGCCGAGACAGCTGTGGCGGAGGAGAAGCTTGCTGACGCCAAACCCGCACTTGACGCCGCCGAAACCGCATTGTTGGTGCGTCCGAATTTCTAGTTTTTAGAAGGACTCTGTTGTTAACAGCACTTTCATTTTTTAAGTTAACGCTCTGTTGCAGACCATCAACGCTGCCGATATTGCCACCGTTCGGAAGTTAGGCAAGCCACCTCATCTCATTACGCTCATTATGGATGCTGTCATTATTCTCTTTAGGAAACATCTTGACCCCATTAAACCTGACGCTGAGAAACAATTCTTGACTGCTTCATGGTCAGAATCTTTAAAGGTAAATGATTTTCTTTAAAATTTTCGTTTGTACGTTCGTTTGTACAAAAAACATTTTTCAAGTTAATCGTATTTTTGTATAAGACTGGTCCGTTTTGGTCAAAGACCCAAACGGACCCAATAACTATTTTATGAAATCCATAAATTAAAAGTGCAATTTCCTTTAGAACAATAATCAGACAAATACGAAAACAGATGTACGTAAAAAGATGTACCTACCTGATCCTGTAAAATGCTAAATCTTACAGAATGACGGCCTTGACCATTTTTTTACCTTGTTAACTCATTTTTGAAAATAAAAAAGTATTAAAATTTTTTAGCTCTTACTCGATCCTATCTCACAGTAAAATTTGTTTGGCACAGGTGATGGCAGACGTAAGGTTTCTAAATAATTTGAAGAACTATCCTAAAGATGATATTAATGCTGAAATGGTTGATTTGTTACAACCTTATTTTAATTATAGGTAAGTTAAGATTAGAAAAGGTGAGGGGTAATTAATTCTATTAACTATGAGTGTGTAAATGTGAGGCGACTAAGGTAACTTTTACCAGGGAAGTGGGCAGCAGCGCTTCTCTTGTGGAATATGAAAATACTGTGATCCCCATCCCGCCCGCTAAGCGAAGGGATTATGGCAAACCGTGAATGAAAGCTTCGGGGGAGGCCTTTGTCCATCAGTGGACTTCAATAGGCTGAATAAGAAGATAATGTGGTTTATTGTATCCTAGTATTAATTATGTTAAAATGTAATTTGAATACTGAAAATACGTTAAAGCATTCGTACGAAAACCATTCATAGATCTATAAGAGTCCAAAAATATTACAACTAGTTTTGCCAAGGGGTGTTATCTAGTAACTTGGTTGTGAATGTCAGATAGGCAGTCGCTCTAAATAAAATATTGGTATTTAGCTGAATCCAGTTATACTGGAAGCTGATCCCAACATAGATGGGAAAAAGATATACTAGAATATTCTATATATAAGCCAACAAGAGGTAACATATTATAATTATTAATGTACCCGACTCTATAATTATTACTCAAAATAATTATAGGGGGCAACGGAAGTTGAGAATAACCCATAGTTCAGCTTGTCTCCTTGGAAGAAATCTATGTTTTATTCAGTTTGCTTTATTTTACCATAATATAACAGTCTACATACGTTCGATGCGACAAAACTAGCTGGATGTGGGTATATTTATCACAACACACATTTCTACGGGTTCTTATAATATTCTAGCCTGTACACGTTCGAAGCCGCGAAAGTAGCTTGCGGTAACGTAGCTGGACTAATATCATGGACGATCGCCATGGCGCAGTTCTATGCGGTGAACAAGGACGTGCTGCCGCTAAAGGCGAACTTGGCGGTGATGCAGGGCAAATACCAGGCGGCCAAAAGGGAGCTAGAGGCTGCTGAGGCAGAGCTCGAAGCTAAGGAGGTACGCACTAGCTCTGAACAAGGCAGTCATGACACCCGGATATTGATAGTAATAAGTGTGGTTACGCCGGTAGCGCGAGTTGGCGCACGTGCAGCAGCAGTTCGACGAGGCGATGACGTTGAAGCAGGCAGTGCTTGACGACGCGGCCAAATGCCAACAGAAGATGGACGCCGCCACCGCACTTATCAACGGGCTGAGCGGAGAGCGCGTGCGCTGGACGGAGCAATCTACGCTCTTCAAGTCTGAGATTGAACGTCTTGTCGGCGACATCTTGCTGCTTACCGGGTACTTACATCATAAAGATACGCTGACTTGTCTTGCGCTTGATCATTGTATGTTATCTGAATACTCAAACGAGATGTTTACAACAAAACATGCTGTTTCAGGTTTTTGTCTTATTCTGGACCTTTTAATCAAGAATTTAGAGTTTTGTTGATAGAAAACTGGCTTGGTGAACTGTTGCGTAGAAAAATTCCGGTGTCCATGAGTTTACATATCATAAATGAGCTTACGGATACCGCAACAGTAAGTATTCATTTATTTATTCCTGTTAAATACGTCTGCAATACAGCTTTTTTTTTAAGAAGAGTATCAGATATAAAGAAAGGCACTAAACAACGCTATTACCTACCAGTCGGTAAGGGATTTTTACATGAAAAGGTAGTAATCAAGTGCCATAGCCTTCTAACAGTTCTTCCCTCCTCTTTCCTGTCTATACCTTCAGACTTTTAATATCAAGACGCATGATCCAGATTCTGATCATGACTATTTATGTATTATAATATTTTGTCAGATTGGCGAATGGAATTTATGCGGGTTACCAACAGACGAATTGTCCATACAAAATGGTATTATTGTCACCAAAGCCTCTCGCTTCCCGTTGCTCATCGACCCACAGACACAGGGTAAGATTTGGATCAAGAACATGGAAAAGTTTAACAACTTAATTGTCACGACCCTAAATCACAAATATTTCAGGTAACCTAGCTACATAATGTCTATTACTTTCAGTGTGTTATTTTGACTCCTGACTTAGTTTTGGTTTCATTATAGAAATCACATAGAAGACTGCGTGTCCTTGGGTATGCCTATGTTAATTGAAGACGTTGCTGAAGAGTTAGATCCAGTTCTTGACAACATCCTTGAGAGAAATTATATTAAATTTGGGTCTACTTATAAAGTATGTGCTTGAGTGAATACTGGTATTTTTGCAACAATACAAACATTAGCAAATGTTAAGTTTTCTCATGTAAGTACTCTATTGTAGGTAAAACTGGGGGATAAAGAAATAGACGTGATGGAAGGGCACAAGATATATATAACAACGAAACTCCCAAATCCGGCTTATACACCAGAGGTGTCGGCTCGAACTTCTATCATAGATTTTACTGTAACAATGCAAGGTAAAAACATTTTTATTTTATTTAATAATATTAATAACTATGGAACATCCCCCATCGCAATTTCAATTATGTAACTGAGATGTTGAAGTCTGAGGAGCTTATTTTCATACAAAAACTGTTTATCTTTTAGGCCTAGAAGACCAACTACTAGGGCGCGTGATTCTAACTGAGAAGGCGGAAATGGAAGCGGAACGAACCCAACTAATCATGGACGTAACTGCCAATCGCCGTAAGATGCAGGAGTTGGAGGCTAATTTGCTGCACAAGTTGACTACTATACAGGGCTCGCTTGTCGAAGATGTGTCGCTTATTCAAGTGCTTAACGTCACTAAAGCGACGGCGACCGAGGTAACTGAGTAAGCCACTGAATAATTGTATCGTATAAACATGCTCGTAGTTATTACCATGTACTTGTGCCAGGTAAAAGAGAAATTAGATGTAGCCAAGGAGACAGAGATGAAGATAAACCTCGCTCGTGAGGAGTACCGGCCGGTGGCGACCCGCGGATCAGTGCTGTACTTCCTTGTGTGCAACATGTCGCTCGTGTGCAACATGTACCAGACGTCGCTGGCGCAGTTCCTTGAGCGCTTTGATATCTCTATGGAGCGCTCACTTCAGAGCCCTATTACGCTAAGAAGAATCGGTTTCATTATTGATTACTTGGTACGTCTATTTTACTAATACAATTTTAGTTTAATCGATGTCGAGTTCACAGTTCGTTTGTTCACTTTACTCTATTTATTACAGTTCAAGATATCGCCTAAAGCCTTTTCTAAAAAATAAAACATCGAAAATTTCTTTAATACATTTTTCGTTAATAGAAAAATTTTCATATTTAATTGAAATATTGTACATCTATTTAATTATGTTTATTTTCATACAGACTTTTGACGTGTTCAAGTACATAAGCCGCGGTTTCTACGAAAAGCACAAATATTTATTCACGGTGCTGCTAACTTTAAAAATAGACTTGCAGAGAGAGTACATTACATTTGAAGAGTTCCAGACATTTATTAAAGGTGCTTAAGTGAAGTTCTAATGTTGTAATGTAATGTTGTGTCATTTCCACTCTGCAAAAACCATGTGATTTTACAATATAATGTCCAAACAGCTATCAACAGCAGATTTACAGATAAGTAATAAGCTCCTTAGAGTTTTAGTATAGACAATCATTGTCATTTTGCTAACTCTGTTTCTCTCTATCTGAAGGTGGCGCAGCATTGGATCTTAATGCCTGTCCCCCTAAACCCTTCAAGTGGATAACAGAAATGTCGTGGCTGAACTTAGTCCAACTGTCTAGGTTGCGTCAGTTCACTAACATATTGAACCAAATTTGCAGTAATGAGAAGGGGTGGAAGTCTTGGTAAGTTTCTTTTCGCCTGCACGACTCCTAAATATACTTGTAAGTTTAATCGGTTTTCTGATTGAAAGGTTTGACAAAGCAGCACCTGAAGAAGAGGCGTTACCTGACGGCTATCACACTCTAGACGTGTTCAGGAAGCTGCTGGTGGTGCGCGCGTGGTGTCCCGACAGGACTCTGGCGCAGAGCTTGTGAGTGGCGCGAGATACTACTGTCTGTGACGTCACTACAGTTACAATACAATCACTGACACTGTACGTTATGTTGTAGGAAGTACGTTGTGCAATCTATGGGCGCTCGATATTCTGAAGCCGTCATAGTAAATTACGAGGTAACAATGTGGCCATAATGTATATAAATAACAACGAGGAATATCTTGATGTGAACTTTTTATATATTCCAGCAAATGGTATTAGAGTCCCGACCATTGGTTCCACTGATTGGATTTTTGGCAATGGGCTCTGATCCGACGCCGTCTATCGAGACAACAGCCAAGCGAATGGAGATTATGTGCCAGTCAATATCTATGGGCCAAGGTCAGGAGGTACATGCAAGGAAACTCATAGAACGTGGTCTAAAAGAGGTGAAAAGTGGTCTTAGTTTTTCTTGTCTAACATTTAAGTAGTTTATTCGGTCTAAATCTTAATACCATGTCCCACCTCCAGTTCTTATTGGATGCTCTGCACTCGAAGTTGTTGAGAAGTATATATGTATATACCTGCCATACCTGGGAGAAATAGTCCAACTAGGTAGATCTAATTTTCTAGAAAGAGATGTTTCGTCAAATCCAGCTCGGCTGCAGGGTAGCGATCATTAAGTGGCAGTGGGCCGGACACATTGCTCGTAGAACCGATGGCCGATGGCCACGATGACCACGTACCGGAAGACGCAACGTAGGAGGCCTCCGACTAGGTGGACCGATAACCTGGTGAAAACCAAGAAAAAAAAAAACCGCTAGATTCTTAATACATGATGTAAAAATAACTGCTGGTGTACAGGGTCTGTGGGTGCTGCTGCAAAACTGTCATTTAGGATTGGCATATATGGTGGAGGTGATGGATCAGTTCGGAGAACTAGAGAAGAATCCAGAGCAGATTCACGACTCATTTAGGTAACACTAAATGCTTGCGTCAGACTCTACATATTCTATAAATTATATGAAATTAACAGCTTTGTTTGTAATATTTTAGGCTTTGGATCACCACAGAAGTTCATAAGTTTCCAATTACACTTCTTCAAATGTCTATAAAATATACTTGCGAACCGCCTTCCGGTAAGTTTGTCATAAACCTGCATATCTTATGCAGTATTCTGTTAATATAAGTTTTACAAACTTTAGTTATAAAGTTTACGAATATGGAAAAAAATATATTTAAATATTCTAGGTATCAAAGCTGGTCTCATGAGAACCTACGACTCGATGAGTCAGGACTTCCTTGATTACAGCGACAGTCCCTTTTATCTGCCGTTGATTTACACGATCTCGTTCCTGCACACCGTAGTACAAGAGAGACGGAAATTTGGTCCCCTCGGTTGGAACATTCCTTATGAATTTAATTCTGCTGACTGGTTGTCGTCGTGTATGTTTGTGCAGAAACATTTAGACTCGTTAGAGCATGGACAATCAATAAGCTGGAACACCATGCGGTAAGGTTCTGATAGTTACTAAAGTAGTAAGTGCTAAAGGGAAACTAAAATACCTATACAGTTCATTCACTCACCGTGCATCTCGTCGTAAAAACTTAGATAACGAGAGCATAGAGTGAGCTCCGCTGATTTCACCTAACTTTTCAGGGTGATTTTTTATGACTCATCTTTAAGCATTTTCAACCTGAAATAAATAAGGGGAGCCTGATTTAACTTGATGTTGTAGTTACATGGTGTCAGCGGTACAGTACGGAGGGCGAGTGACTGACGACTTTGACACGCGGCTGCTAAATACTTTCTGCAGAGTTTGGTTGTCAGACCAACTGTTTCATGAAGACTTTCAGTTCTACAAGGGATATGGTATTCTATCGTTCAAGAATATACCGGAGTATCTCGAAGCAATAGAGACGATGAAAACTGTTGACCCGCCTCAAGCTTATGGGTTGCACACCAATGCTGATATCACGTTAGTAACTGTTATTTATTTTGATGTTGTATATACATAGATATTATTAAAAAAAATTACATTTGATAAATTATATAATTAACTATCAGTTACCAGCGTAACACTACTCAAGAACTTTTGGATACGATGTTGTCAATTCAGCCGAAGGAGTCAAGTGGAGGGTGTGGGGAAACACGTGAGGCGTCTGTCTACAGACAGACCAAAGAAATGCTGGAAAAAATGCCATCTAACTTTGATTCTCATGAAGTGCTGGCTAGGTAAGTGCCTATTTATTGGTAAACCATAAACCAAGTTATTAAAGCTAAGTGGGTAAAAATCAATACCTGTTTACCTTAAATACTTTCTATGTATTATGCAGATGAAACAGAATCGAACTAAGCAAAGCAAAGTTTGTCTTGAACAACACGACAAACTTTGCTTTGTACATAAATTGTGTTGACTTGTACCTGCTCAAAGTGCTCGACTTTATTAACCGACTTCAAAAAGGAGGAGGTTGCTCAATTCGACCGTATACCTATGCTTTTTTTTACTTGTACTTTTTTACAAAACTAAAGTACCTATATTTTGTTTCTAGATTGAGATTATATGGTATACTTAATTCAATGGTCATTTTCTTGAGACAAGAAATCGACAGAATGCAAAATGTAATTGAACTAGTCAGAACTACATTAAAAGACTTATTGCTTGCTATAGACGGGACTATTATAATGAATGAGGTAACATATCATTTATTTTATTTTATAAATTATGTTAAATAGTTCTAAAAATACACAGATTTTTAGCAGTAGGTTAAATAGTTCTAAAAATACACAGATTTTTAGTAACCTAATAATTAAAAAAAGAAAAATTGCCCACTTATTTGGGAAGTAGTTTCTTAGAGAAACGCGCATGCAGAAATGTCTATTTATTGTTATAGGCACTCCGAGATTCATTAGATAATATATACGACGCGAAAGTGCCAAATATCTGGTTAAGGAGTTCCTGGTCGTCTTCCACTTTGGGCTTCTGGTTCACTGAATTTTTAGAGAGGACAATTCAGTTCACGACGTGGTGCTTTCAGGGCAGACCGAACTCTTTCTGGATGACCGGATTTTTCAACCCTCAAGGTAATAAAAAGAAACGGTGGTAGGCCATAACATCGGCCGTCGGCAGAAGTTACCACCCACCAGACAAAGCCTTGCCGCCAAGCGATTTGTCGGCATGATGTCTGGTGAAGCCGTACGGAGGACGGGTCTGAGCAGTTGTGTTGCGATGTGTGCCGGGTGCGATGCGCCTAATGTTGTTGAGTTGGGGGTTTGGTCGTGGAGGGTTTTCAGATCAATCTCCCTTTGGCGCAGCATCGTTGGTCGTGTTGTTGGCTTTAACATTGCATCACCTCGCTCAACTGCCGTCTTCCTTCCTATTCGCTCAGTTTTTCAGAGTGAATAGGCTCTTAATAAACTAGTGCGCTTTACCATCAACGATCGCATCACTGCTTACCATCAGGCGGGATTGCGGTCAAGCGCTAGTTTATAATCATCAAAAAAAAAAAAAAAACAAAACGACTACAACAAACTAGTGTTGAGGGATATCCCGGTTGGAGTGAAGTTTCTTGTGCTTTTACATACTTTTTTTACGTAAAAAATGTGTCGCGCAAACACACTGATCTAGGCCAAAAACACTTTTCTCCAACTAATTCTCATTTATCGAGTACCTATGCAGAGTATAATATGCGTTGAAGAATTTCGTTACAATATACATATCATAACATATATGTACTATGCATTACTTTGACCAACCTTGCAAACATGGACGCAACAGGCCCATATGAAAGAAGGAGTATGCATAAAAGTTGTGATATAAGAATCATACGACTTCAAACTGCACCTGGAATAGGCTATTTGACAGTATGATTTATTATATTAATAAGCATATTGAATTACTCATGATCAATTAAAGATGCTTTAGAACACGCTAGACATAATAGGTAAGATTTTCATCAGCATATAATAGGCTATTTGACAGTATGAATATTTTTGTGATTATTTGCTTTAAATGCATAAAATGAGGATTCTTTCTGTCATTTACATGAGTTTTAATAAAAATAATAACAATTCATCCAAAAACTCAAAAATATATTTGAATTTTTGTATCTCTCGCCACATATTATGAAACGATCCGGATTGGCTACCGTCACGATGACGTCATACGCGCATCAGCACTTGTTGTTGTTCTATGTGTTCTCAGGTATTTTATCGATGCATTTGTACAACCCGGTACAGCACACCACTTGTAAACCATTTTATTAGATAAATAACAACAAATAACAGATAAATACAAACACCACTGCGGAACCGAAAATCGTTTATATGCTTGTGACGTCACTTACAAGACGCGACGCCATATTGCTGAATAAAGCGTTTCGGTGGCTTATTTGAATTTTTATTTGCATGTTTTTTACGAAATACGTATTTAAAATTAAAAAAAACTTTCGGTGAACTTCTTAACCTCAATCAAGTAATTCAAGATAGAAATTATAAATCTGTCAAATAGCCTATTATTAAGCTAGTTAGGGTTGCCGTAGAAAAATTAAAACTTGTTTATAAAATGTTAACAGCTTGTTTATATAAGATTTGTTGTTAAAGGGTTCTTGACAGCTATGCGTCAGGAAGTGACTCGTGCGCACAAAGGCTGGGCTCTTGACATGGTTGCATTACATAACGACGTTACTAAATTTACTTACGAGGAAATTAAGGCTCCGCCGCCGGTAAGATGCTATTTTAATTAGATATTAAAGCCATTTCGCACACTTGCATTCGGCAAACTGGTATGCCTTAGAACATAAAAATAGACATGTGACTTATACCAACTCTATCTACAGCATGCATGGTAAATTACAGCCAACTCTCCGAGGGGAAGCTTGTGTAATAGTAGTGGGAAAATTAAAGACCGATTATAATTATTAATGTTTTATTACGATATTAAAATGGTGCTATCCGACTCACATCCTAATTGCGTAACACACTATTACTATCAGTTGGAATCATTCTGAAGCTTAATGCTATTCCATTGCTCCCTGTGTTCGAAAATGTGTCTGCTCAACAACGTAAATAACGCAATGGATGTGACTGAACTGTCAAAATGTAACCCATTACTATTGATAATGTGTTACGCAATTACCCTGTTGTAAAGCTGCATCTCTATATATAACCCAATGAAATTATATCTAAATTGGAATGTGAACTTGCATAAGTCTCTTATTTAAAAGAAGACTCTATCGCAAGAGCAATAAGGTCGATCGGAAATAAACCTTTGTTTGAAGAGAACACGGTCCGAGGGAGAAAGCGTCCCAGTAGCCCTCTGTCTCTTTCTAAGTGTCACCCGTATTTATTTTTTGTAATTTTGTTTAAAACTAACAATTTCAATTAGAAAAAAGATGGTGAAAAAGGGTGCCTTTAATGACTGCAATAGTGAGTCATACTCTGGATGCGGAATATCATTCTTTAAGTAAGTTTTTTGCGGTAATCATATACAAGACGACTGCCGAGAAGACTCTGGCGATGGTTGTCACGCGGAAGCTTAAGTATGACACTCCGGTCGTGCAGATGGGTGGCGTCGACATCTCGATGGTGACCGAGCTCAAGATCCTCGTTGTCATCGTCGACAGTAAGTTGACCTTCAACAAGCGTATTTCATATGCTTGTTGCAAGGCAACTAACCTGTATAGGAAACTGTCGGCGATGGCTCGGGTGGATTGGGGCTTGTGTCCGGAGATCATCAGGACGATATACACCGCAGTCGTCAAACCGACGATCCTGTACGGCGCGAGCTCCTGGGCGAAAGCCGCCGAGATCTCTGTGCAAAGAACCTTTGCTACCGTCCAAAGGGGCTTTGCACAGAAGATCGCCAAGTCGCATCGTACGGTGTCGCTCAATGCAGCACTCACGCTGTCGGGTCTCCTCCCGCTCGATCTTCGAGTGTTGGAGGTCGCCCGGCTGTTTGAGTGCAAACGGGGACGCCCGATTGAAGAGCTGGAATCCCGCGAACTGGAGGAGCGTAGGGCCTTCACGGAGGCCCCTCACCCCGCCAGTGAGCCAGATGTTGAATATCAGTGTCTGGAGAAAATGCTCCCCGAAACTGTGGCTCAGCTACAGCTCCCCGCTCATCTGATTTACACAGACGGTAGTAAATCCGATGCGATGATAATATTCATACTGGCGGGATGGGTCCGAGATTCGGACCAAGCGAATGAGGTTGGAGCCGATGTGTACCGTCTTTCAGGCGGAGCTGCTCGCGATAGCCAGGGCTACGGACCTGGTTGTCCTGAGAGGCTTCGACTGCGCGGCGGTGCTCAGCGACTCTCGATCCTCGCTCGACTTCATCCGAAACCCGGAAACGCACCATCCCCTTGCTACCCATATTCGTAAGAATATCAGGGAGCAAGAGGGGAGTGGTAAAATCCTCCGGTTCTTTTGGGTGAAAGCTCATGTCGGGATCCCCGGCAATGAGCGCGCCGACGAACTGGCTAGGCAGGCGGCGGCCCAGTCCAGGGTCGCCCCAGCGTATGACAGGTGTCCAGTCTCAAGTAGTCAAGAGACGTTTGAGAGAGGGCACAGTAGCTACCTGGAACGGGAGGTACACCGGCGGGGCAACGGCTGGGGTCACGCGGATGTTCTTCCCCGATGTGGTGCGCGCCCGCAAGGTCCTGAAGTGCCTCGACAGGAGGTCTATCTGGGCGCAAATCTTGACTGGTCACGGCGGCTTCGCCGCGTACCTGCATAAGTTTAAATTGAAGAGCAGTCCAGCCTGTGTGTGTGACACACAGGCCACGGAGACAGTGCAACATTTGCTGTTGGAATGCCCGAGGCACAGCCGCGACAGGTACGACCTGGAAATAAGTACTGGTAGAACATTGACCGAAAGAACAATAGCCGACCTTATGGCGGATAAGCACTCCAGGCCGTACCTGGAGCGGTTTTGCCTCAAGGTTGCAAAAGTGGCCATTGAAAGGTATCGGACAAGGGCAGCACAGCCGAGCGCTGTGCCGTCGGCAAGATCCAGAAATGTTAATGTATAGGAATAAGATGTTGTAATAGTAATAAGATAAGTATAAGAATGTATATATAAAAAAAAAATATAGATAGTCAAAAAGAAAGATGACAATAAAAAAGAAAAAGAAAAGACACAATGGGGAAAAAAGTAACCTACGACAGCCAACCCGCAAAAGAAAATGCGGTAAAAAAGTAAGTTGGAATTAAAACAAAAACAGATAGACAAGGATTCTTGCCATGCAAGAAGGACAGAGACGGCTTAAAAAAAAATCATATACAAGTTGTTTTGTTTGTATTAATATTAATTATTCCAAAATTTATGGTCATCCTATATGGATGACCATAAATTTTGGAATAATTAATAAATGTGCACTTAGTCACTGTCTGCATAATAAGTAAGTGACTTTTATTAAGTATTTATGTACAATAACATTAAATTCTGCTTTCTTGCAGATATTTTATTTATCTAAACGTACAGTTTCGGGTAGATTGACCTGCTGTCATCCGTACATCATCAATCTATTCATCTATTTTTAAAATTCAATAATAAAGTTAAAAAGTTCGCATAGATACCCAAATATTCATTGAAACTCAGGTAATATAAGCGAAAAAAAATAATTTACATACATTCCTTATAAATTTCATTATAATAGTCACCCTACATAACAAGGACACAGGGCTACTTTGAAGCTATCTCCCTCGGACCGCGTTTTGATCGATAGTGCACATTCCAGTTTCGATGTAAGTTCCTTGCTCTAACCATAATATAGCCATACTTTTTCTTTTGATGAGAATTGTCAAATGATCTCTTTTTTTCTGGACGGAGCGGAAGGGCTTGTCAGACTTTTACCGGCTAAACCCACCTGTATTCTCTTACTTGCCTGTGCCAGGGTCAAGAAATCTCTTTGAAACAACCCGCAGCCCTTTCAGGAATAAAGCCATACTAGCTTGCTACTTGTCAGTTTTAACAAGCCATTTTATTTGATGGCTATTAAACTATAAATTTATAACATGCTACATGCTGTGGGAACCTATAATTAAATCTGCATTCAACATAGGAGTTTATGTCACTGTAATATATAAATGTATCTAGTGTAAGATTTGTTGGTTGTCCTAAATAAATAAATAAAATAACAATATAGTTGACTAGCGGCCGCCAGCGACTTTCCCCCTTATTCATAAAAACTGCTTCAAGTTAACGAGTGATTAGCGATTCTTTAACCATACATTTTGACCTTTTAACGTCACTAACGTCGTCAACAATAAACACCACAGTTTTAAGGGGTTTATTCATAATCGATTTTTAAAGTTAAGTGACCTGCAAGCGTCTAAAATGTATGTTTAAAAAATCGCTAATCACTAGTTAACTTCAAACAGCGTTTATGAATAAGGGGGTTTGTTCGCGTGGAGTTAGTTATGCTCCGCTCCTATTGGTCGCAGCGTGATGTTATATAAATTGATGTTATATAATGCCTAAAGCCTTCCTGGATTAATGGGCTATCCAATGCAAAAATATTTTTTTAAATCGGACCGTTATTTCCTGAGATTAGCGCGTTCAAACAAACAAACTCTTCAGCTTTATATATTAGTATAGATTAATTGCTATTACAGGAAGGTGTGTTCATCCACGGCCTGTTTCTGGACGGTGCTGGTTGGGACCGGCGCAATCTACGCCTTTGTGAATCTACCATCAAAGTGGTGTACACTGTGTTGCCGGTGATACACGTTTACGCCATAAACTCCACCGCACCCAAGGACCCCAAACTATACCTGGTACTCAACTGCAGATGCATAAGCATTTAGAGTATGCACCAGTATATTAGGCCCTACTTAATAATTCTCATTTTACAGTGTCCAGTATACAAGAAGCCGGTGCGTACAGGTTTGACGTTCATCACTCCGTTCTGGCTGCCGACTATAAAGAACACTGACCATTGGATTCTAAGAGGAGTCGCTATTTTATGCGATGTTAAGTGAATTGTGACGAAATAACCGAATGTCATGAAGACATTCACGCTTATTTTAATTACAACACGTTTGAAAGTTATTTCTGTATTGTTTGTAATCTAAGTGTCCTCAGCCCGTGCTCATTTCAATTTGCGAAAAATCTACCACCAGCTAAAATTTTATTACAGCAGCACGTTTCAAAATCAAAATTGTTTAAGTATTTCAAATTAACCATCCGTTGGTGCTTTTGAATAGTCAATGTCGGCATGTCGGTCAGTCCAAGAAAAGTGAAGCTAAATTGCACGTTCCAAAGCGTAGATCTCTATGGAGAAGAACGTGCAAGAAACTCCATGGACACTCTTTTAAAATCATAGTATGGGTTACATTTTTTCGTTACATATTTCTGTTGCTTCTATCATGTGAGCACAATGTATAAATATAAAAATTAATTAAAAGATAGAAAATGAATTAAGCCCAATGGGATCTGGAGGCCAAAGCCCTCACCCACACGTGGCAGTGGCGGGAGGAGGCAAAACGCCGGGACATAACTCCGCTGCCGCGGGAAATCGTGGTACGACGGACAGAGCTCCGGTGGGATCTCATGGCGACATGAAGAGTGCGATTGTCGCAACCCAGTGCTCGGCACGCCACAATAGCGGCGGTAAATCATTGAGGAGTGGCCAGAGAGGCGCCACGGCGCCCTCACCTTCCGCCTGACGCAGGTCCTCACCGGACACGGTTGTTTCGGGAGGTTCCTGTTCCGTATTAGGCGGGAGGAAACGTCAGGGTGTCACCATTGTGTGAATCGCCCTGAGGACACGGTGGAGCATATGGTGGAGGTCTGCCCGGCTTGGGTACAGCACCGCCGTGTCCTCGTAGCGGCGATCGACGGTGATCTCTCACGTCCGACCCTGACCTCTTTCTGCGAAGCAGTGATGCTGACAAAGGAGGAGGCGGAGCGCGTGAGACAACGGGAATCCCAGCGCCCTCATGCCACTAGCCGCCGCAGGAGACGCCCTGGTCGGGAGACGACACGTAACTCCCAGCCACCGTAGGCGGGGGCCTGCGGGCGGTGAGCAATGGGCAGCTCGCCGCCCGGTAAGGACCAGGCCAGAGTAGACGGCGCGTCGTGTTGCACGCGCGCCTCAAAGAGCGAGTCGCGTCGCGCACGTCGTGACGGGGTCCATGAAGACCGATGCCTCCTGGGTCAGGGTTGCGGGTTGGTTAAACAAGAAACCGTGGCCCTAGCCGTCGCACAGGCAAGTGAAGAAACACGGGTGGGTTTTAGTCAGTAAAAGTCTGACACGCCCTTCCGCTCCTCCCAGAGCGGGAGAAGTCATTTGATGATTTCCCATCCCAACAAAAACAAAAAAAACCCACTGGCAGCTAAGAGATGACCAGTCTCCACTGACGGCCCCCGTTCACGAGCATGACACGCGCATCAGCCCCACCTAGCTCAACCATTTTGAAGGGAGCCAAATGACCTAACAACACGCGCCACCATCAGCAAGACATTTGAGTGAGCATGACAAACTCTCAACTGCCATGCTCGTAATGTCAAACAAGTTATATATAAAAAAAAACAAACCATAGTTCATGGTGCCTCACATTCACAAACATGAAAAGTGCTTTTACATTATAGAATACTATATTACTTGCAAAATCATGGTAGCAAAATCTTATGCACAATTGAAATAAACAAATAAAAATAAAAAAAGGAATATTTGGAAAACAACAAAAAGGGGGAATGGTATCTTTTCCAAACCTACAAAATTGTCTGTGGGTGTGGAGCAGGACTGGCATTTAGCCAAGCATTTTTATCAAGGATATAATCTTCCAGTTTATAATATTATGCTTGTTTACACACCGTGCGTTTAATGCATGTTTTAAATTTAGACTCATTGAGTTGTTGAATCGCTAGCGGTACTTTATTATAAAATTTTACACAGTACCCCATAAAAGAACTATTTACTTTTGCCAGTTTGCTGGAGTAACGCTCTGGAGAGTAGCGTTTTTATTCCTGGAATATCTATACTAATATATAAAGCTGGAGAGTTTTTTGTTTGTTTAATTGAACGCGCTAATCTCAGGAACTACTGGTCCGATTTGAAAAATTATTTTTGCGTTGGATAGCCCATTAGGCAAATCAGGCAGCAAATCTGGTACCTTGACCTATAAACAGCTGCCTGAAATCTCTCTATGGGTCTCCTTTAGGGCGGGTTGCAAAGTTCAAGTATTTGGGTCACTGGGTCACTGACGACTTAAAAGATAATGTGGATAGGGATAGGGAGCGCAGGTCGCTGTCTGACCGTTGCAATATGCTGGCCCGCAGGTTTGTGCGCTGTTCTAAGTCTGTTAAGATAACGCTTTTACATAGGTGGATAGGAGTCCAGACCCACTTTAGTTAATTTATTACTAACATTGTGCTAAGCTTTACTTGTACTAACACTATATGGATAATTATGTTTCTTAATCCGAAATAAAATTTTTGAATTTTGAATTTGCATTAGTCCAGGAAGGCTTTAGGCTATAACATCACGCTGCGACCAATAGGAGCGGAGCATAACTAACTCCACGCGCACGAAGTCACAGGCGGCTGCTAGTTTTTTATATTACCAAAGACATCGCAAGCCTCTGGGCGGAGCGGATAGGCATGTCAGTCTTTTACTTATTAACTAAACCCACCCATGTTCCTTTATTTGCTTGTACCTGGAGACAGAGTATCCGTTTCTAATAGGCCGCGGCCTGGCAGGCAACGGTCTTAGTTGTCGCCATCATAATGTGCTGGCATGTCTTTGAGGCGTGCGTGGAACATAACGCGCCGTTGACTAGTCCTTACTGGACGGTGAGCTAGCCATTTTCCGCCGCCTGCAAGCCCGCGCCTACGGTGATGAGTGCCGGGAGACAGGTCTAGTTTAATTGGTCGAGCGGACATCTAGATACCAGTACCTTAATTACGTAACACACTATTACTATCAATTGGAATCATTTATATACATATTTCTAATCCATTGCTCTATATGTTAGAAAAGTAAGTCTGCTCAACAAGGTAGTGAATGCTGTTAAACTGTCAAATTGAAACCCATTGCTATTGACATTATGTTACGCAATTACACTACCAGTTTTTTTTACGGATCACAGCGAAGCAACGGTTTTATCGCCAGTCCAACGTAAGTTTGGCGCCTAGGTCTTTTTAGGATAAACCGAATTTCAGAGTTGAAAATTTTAATGAAAGTACATAATATCGAAAAAAGAAATAATAGTTGCCCTAGTTTTCGTTTTACTTTTATATAAGGTAATATATTTAGGTTCAGGTATACTTAAAAATGAAATGGTTAAATTACAGGAGATGCTACACAAATGTTCATCACTACATAATAGGGGTTTATCAACAACATAGATCGTGAAATGAAATCTTAAATCTATGATCATAATACATACAATATAAATCAACAATATATTATTCAAGTGCCAATTCGTTGTAGCATACCGTAATGCATGGATACCGTTTCACAAGGATATTTCAAAATGTGGTCAAAATGGGAACTAACGTGGCGATCTTTTTATATCAACAACAACTCACTGTCAACATCAATCAAGCGCCAAAGCGACTTTTTATGTCTTTAGACACAATCTGCCTGAGAGTAATCAATCTTGGATCACTATATAGGTAAGACTGAAGAGGTGCTCACGAACATCTTCAGACAGAATTCAAAATCCGGTTGGAGAACATGAACGACTTCGTGTCCAATTGTCATTGGCGATATCCGTCATTATTGTGAATTAAAATTTTCAAAGAATTTCTATAATTTTTTACACGTGTTATTGGCAAAATTGTGGCGTTTCTTCCACAGGGGCCATTGATCAAGAGAAGAAGAAGAAAACAAGAAAATTTAAAAAAACATTTTTACGCAAGTTACGTGAAGCGAGCGTTAAGGCCTACGCAGGCAGGGACGGCATGGCAAGGGATTTTGCCGTGAGTCAGCACAGATTGGCTGCTTAGATACCGCCGTATTCCAGCACTTTGCTATGGCACGCACCCCGCAGTATATCTCTATGAGCGCTGGAGTCCATGACATGCTGTTGCCTACCGCAGTATGCCACGGCATCCCGCCACGGGAGCCTGTGGCGCGTCTTTTAATGCCGTGCGATAAAGTCCCTTTCAATGCCACGGCATCATTTTAAAGCATAGCAATTTATGTTGTATTTCTGTATCAGTACGGTGGAGAATGGTACGGAATGTCCATTAGTAAAAATTAAAATCCCTTGCCATGCCGTCCCGGTCTGCGTAGGCTCTTAGTTTACTATCACATGTAGAAGTCCCCGACACACTGTCAAAATCAAATACTCGTAACAATAAGGTTGCTGTTGAGTTACAGAGATCAGGGGCCCTATATACCATAGTTGTGTTAAAACCATCATTATAAAAAAGGGGGAGCACTATTCATCCGGACAAATACTTATAATTTCGTTAGTATTACTTAAACTATGTACAAACATAAACAAATTAGGTACAATTATATCTCAGATTCATACGGCTGCATTTCAGATCAGAAGTTGGCCGTTATGTGTGGATATGATGCAAGGTTACCAAAACCTGTTATTTTTTTTTGTGTTCCTATTATGCGTCATGTTTGTAGCAAAAAATATATTTTCTTTCTTACTTTTATAGGTTGCGTCTACGTAAGTACTCTCCGTTATTTTAGACAAGAACACCCGCAGATAACATGCCTGATTAATACCCCCAGCAGCAGGGGGCCCACTTGATAGATGTCGAAAGTACCTTCTTTGAAATCTTATACCAATTATTATGATTTTATCGAGTGTTAAACATACCAAAAAATAAAATTTATCTAAAATCATAAAATTAGCAACTAATATCGAGACCTAAGGCCTTATTAACAATGCTATAAATAGGATATGCACTACGTCAGGATTTTATCGACTTGGCAGGAAATAATCATTCTAAAATGTTTTTCAAATTTTGAATTATAAGTGACAGTTTTGTTTCATGCCCGTTTATAATATACATTGAGTATAAACGAGTTGGATTGTGTGAAAAGTTTATCTAGAAATAGAATTTAATATTATTTCATACTAGAATAAACAAGTAGACTTTGTACGGCGAGAGAGGTATTTATATTAATAACTCAATGGACGAGCCTGAAGGTGGTGACGCACCAGCGCCAGCTGGAGCAGGCGCAGCAACGCATTTTGAGCCTGGAGACGTCCAACCACCCGCAGAACCAGCAGAACATTTAGAACAAGCTGAGGAGCCGTCTTCTCATCAAGCCTTAAAAACGATTTCATCCATACGGAGAATGTCATTAAGTGATGGGGAACCTTTTGAGATCGAAAAAGCAGCTCTGGAAGCTATACTTGACGTCAGTTCTCGGTTAACGGACATTCAAATGAGAAGTAGAATGTCTTTGAGCGCTTTGACACAAGGACATGAGACTTATAAAGACAAGCAAGTAAATAAACGGAATAATTAAATTACTTTGTTTTATTTGTAAACTATTAAAAGGTGTGGATAAAACTGTTTTGTTTGTAGGCCAGAGCTAAAGAAAGTCGTAATAACCGTGTGGGTGGTCTCAAGCAACAACATCGATACTTACTAGAAAATTGTGCTACAATTATGAATAAACCAATTGATTACGTATTGGTAAGTATATACGTAATAAGTAATTGAAGCATATCCACACTAAATGTACCTAATTGATATAATATCTTCATTGATTCAGCCACTGTTGTGTTACGGGTAAGACTATTCTTGATCAGTACAACAGTAGAGAAACCGCCTATCGTACTGTGTAAAATTTATCACTACTCTTCTCAAAACGGTGAAGGACAAACATCGTGGGAAACCGACATGTTCTAGAGATAAAAACTTGTAAGGCAAAGATATGTGACATCACCAAACTGATCAGAGCCCGTGTGATAGATTACAGCCCACTCATCAACGAGAGGAGGCCTGTGTCTCAGCAGTGGGAACATTATAAGCTGCTTGTGTATAATTCGAGGTACACGTGGCGCCATTTATTTAATAGGGTATTTGACTAAAAAATACTAATTACAGTTCATTCGCGTTAAGAAAATAGTGACTCATCAGTGCAACTGCAGGGTAAGGGTGTATTCATAATGGAGAAAAAAATTATCATTTTTTTTCAAAACATTAAATAAGTTTAATATAAAAATAATAAAGTATCAATGATTTTACACATGTTAAAATATTCCTATTAAGGTAATTTTTAATGTCACCTTAAACGCTAAATTAGTAGGGTATCACATATTTGGATTAATGGTAATAAAATAAGTACTAAAATAAAAAATATATAAAATTGTCTTAAAACTAAGTACTTAAATCGCTAATGAGTATCGCTAGATTCTCCCGTTACATTTATTACGAATGAATTTTGTTCTGCATGTTCCATGACGTCATCCAAACCCCACATGGTATTTTCTTCGCATATCACGTGGTCGCAGCATTTCTTCCACCGATTGGCGGCTACTAACGCGATTGCGTCATAAAATAATTTTTTTTACGTCACTCATTTTGAATGTAGTATTATTCGCAGCAATATAATTTTTTATTTGCCCGCATTTACATTACCCGCTGGTTTATGTGGTGAACTTGTATGCGTGCTAGTTGCACAGAAAACTCTGATTGTGAGATGCAGGATTCGCGTTACGTCAGTATGACGCGTTGTTCGCATGTTGCGTTGTAGGCACCGCTACAACGGCGTTTTGTGTTAGGGCATAAATTTATAGGTACTAAAAAATGGCTTTTTGAGAAAATGACATTATGCCCTGAGACGATAAAATAGTATCTATATCAAAACTGTGCCATTTGAAATACTTATTTGAGAAAAACGCTTCGGGGCTTGCGAACCGTTTGATGCCAAAAATATCGTTTAAATTAGAATGTCTGTTAGTTGGGTATATTTTCTGGATTGATGATAAAACGAATGTTGAGATTGGATGAATTTTGGACTCACCCACGGTAAAAGCTATTAGGTGATAAAAATAAATACAGGAGCTGCCACTAAAGGTGATTTATCCAAAGAAGAACTTTGTCCAAAATATAAAAGAAATTCGCGGATTAAAGATTATCTTCACATTGTGGTTTTTAATTGGCTAATTAAACTTATTTGATTGAAATTGATGCTAATGAAATGATCGGTAAATGCT
Organism: Sesamia inferens; assembly: GCA_037179545.1. NCBI lineage: Eukaryota > Metazoa > Arthropoda > Insecta > Lepidoptera > Noctuidae > Sesamia > Sesamia inferens. The sequence continues at coordinate 23,952,648 of CM073923.1, forward strand.
AGTTCTGTCTTAACAAAAACTATGCACTCACAGGTAGCTTGCTTAGCGCCTAGAGGGCTAGAGCCTGTTATAGTTCTTGCAATTCACGAACGCGCGTGGCTCTTAGTTGTGTTAAAGTCGTATCTGTATACGTGTAAATGTGTGCGTGAGCGTAGACGCGCTACGGTTAGCATACAAATAATCAATGTTAAAATTATTTTTTCTTTGAAACCAACAATGATAATAAAACAAATATATTAATAGTAAGTTTTATTGAAATTTATTATTATTCATCGTCAGAAGTGTCACTATCTTCAAACTCTTCAGTGTCGCTATCAGTTGATTCTACATTAATCGTTAACTCGAAGTCCAAATCGAAATATTTTCTATATTCTTCTTCAAGTTTTTCGACATGCTTGCAAGTTTTACGCCAGGTATCATTGTCGATATCGTTCATACACTCATTTATTAAATTTTGTAAAACAGTCATATTTCGCCTGATATTTTTAGTTGCAATTTTATTTTTTAAAATTTCCCAGATATTTTCGATACAGTTCAACTCAGGGTGATAGGGCGGCAAACGTAATATTTCAAAATTCTTGCTTTTAACTATTTCGTCGATTTTGAATGTTATGAAACGATGTTTATTATTTTTTTATTAAATCATAGAGTTCGATTTTTAAGCTATTGCATAGCTTCTATCGCGGGCCTTGAGCGCGGGGACCGAATCCAGAAATTCCGTAACGAAAAAACCTCACGCTCCCCACTCCGACGGGCACGGAGGTGTGGCTTGAAGGCCGTACATCGTCTAACGTCGTTTCAGTTCGGCAGTCTTCGGCACGGTATGTTTGTGTGCGTGCGACTACATCTTTTGAAAACAATTTATAGATTTTCAAAAAGAGCATGCATATTGCAGAACGCGAACTCAGTTCTACACACTTGCCGTGGTACTGATAGTCGCGATGTGCCAAACTTGCGATTAATTTTCTGTCTGAAATAGGTCTTCTATAGAAATATGTCATAGACGTCATCGACGTTGTCATGGCTACCTTAAAAACTTTTCATATAATTAATTATTAAGTACTTTTATTCAAATTAATTTAGTAGTGTTTTTATAAAATAGCTTATTTTTTAACGGAAAAGCTAAGATGAATGTCACGCTAATTTTTCATTGGACTTTTAAATTATTTATAGTGTTGTTTACTAAATAAAAGCGTGTGATTTTATAGAGTAAAAAGTGCTCACGCGGCCGTTTTTTCAACTGTGATTGGCGATATCCGCCATTATTGTGAAATAATTTTTTAAAGAATTTCTATAATTTGTTACACGTGTTATTGGCAAAATTGTGGTATCTATCCACAGGGACCAGATCAAGAGTTGAAGTTGAAGTTTTTATTAAATAAAATATTACAGAAAGATGTCGGTGAACAATGTTAATACGAGTACATTTAAGTGTACGAGTTGTAATATTGTTATCTCCGAAACGAAACAACGAAAGTTTAATAAAAATATGCTCGTCGGCTTTTTCTGAGGAAGACATTGATGAGGCAAAAAGTTATTGTTTGTTTCTACGAAGACAAGACAAAAACATGTATCGAGGCGTAAGAACAAAAAGCAGAAAGACCTAAAATATACGATTACGGTGTTTAAAATCACGGATCCCGAACAATCCCAGTTTTTGTGGCATATGACCTTCACAAATTGCCACCAGTTTGCTTTGACTACGTAGAACGTACGTAAAGAAGTTGATGAAGGATTTATTAATTCTACGGTCAGATGTTAACGCAATCAGAAGTGATTATGTTACTAAAGATCAGCTCGAAAATATTAAATTGATAACAAATAATTCGACACCGACGTCGTTCATCATCAACAACCTTTTTATCGTCCCACTGCTGGGCACAGATCTTCTCTCATACAGAGAAGGATTGAGCGTAATCACCACGCTTGCTCAATGCGGGTTGGCGATTTCAGACTTATAAAGCCCAATAAAATAAATAAATAATTATAATTGCATAAATTGATACAAAATGCTATGCAATAGCTTTACCGCGGCAGTCCCCGAGTGCCACACGTCTTTTTTTTTAATCGTTCGTCACATAAAATTCCGTTATCAGTTAGCCATTTTATCATATCGCTCTTCCTTGAACTGGACGTAGGAATTTTACTGCTGCGGGCGTTATAATAGGACGCGTTATCCATCACAATAACTGGCCTTTCTGGCAAATTTGGCATAAGCTTCTCTTCTAGCCACTTCTTATAATTTTCAAAGCTCATATTTTAGTGATAATCTCCAGTTGTGGAGGATGCTTTATATACCAATGAGGCATTTGGAATGAATCCATCTTTAGTACCTGCGTGCACTATAATAAACCGGCTCCCAGTACCTAATTTCTTCATAAATGGAGTATCTTTATCCTTTATGCCCCATGTATTTTGTCGAACGTGTGACGTTAAAACATATGTTTCGTCAGTATAAACAATAGGACGCCCTTCTGCATGGCACTGAGAAATCTTTTTCAAATATTTTAAACGCCATAGTTGTAAATCATGCCTTTCTTGTAATACTCGTCGGTTACTGCTAATCTTTCGCCATTTATAACCAATTTTTATGAGCAATGAACGTAAAGTGCTTAGACACCCGTCAAAGTCTATCTTTTCTCTGAGAACTGACCGAATTTTGTTTAAAGTTGGAATTTCCTTGTGTTCGATGTGATAATTTTGAATTGCACTTCGAATCAAATTAGTGTCGAAATTATCAAAATCAAATTTGCTACTTCTTTTACGACGTTTTTTCATTGGTGATAGAAACTTGGCAGATGTAGAGGGCATCTCTTTTTCTTCTTTAAAATAGAAGTTACAGTACGTTCACTGACCCCTGTTGCTTGGGCGGTTCGTTTTCTTACGTTAGCCAAAGGACTCAAATCACAATTATCATTATTATTCGCCTTCATGAAATTATATTCTTCTTGAAGAAAATGAAAAACTCGGGCGATAATTACACGACCCTACAAATAATAAAGATAATACAATGTTCATGATCGTTGATCCATACAAAAAGTTTAATATTAAATTAACGCTATAAATGCATATTTAAATAACTCGCCTCACTACGAATAATTTTTCGCTTTTTATTGGTATTTGACATGCTGACGGTACTTCGTGGCGGATAGCGACGTGAAAACAATAAGCACAAGTGACCTGAGCGGGCGACCCAGGGGGGAGACAGTTCCCTTGAACGAACGTGTAGCAAAGAAAGTTGCGCCATCTAGAGTTCTTGACCTAAAACCATATCATAGATGTCTCTGTAAACAATTTGAAAAATAAATATTTTGAATTTTTATGAAAAAATACGATACATTTTTAATAATTAGAAGGAGCTCATTTAAATTACCAATTTCAAGTAAATTTCCTTTTTAAAAATCCTTGTTCTGGCAACCTTATCAGATCATTTTGTTAATTGGTAATAGGAACCTAACATGGCTCACAAGTAGGGTTACCAACTATTTTCACAAAAAAACGTATAAAGTGGTTTGGATAGGAAAAAAATAAAGTATTAGGTAGAAAAAAGTGTTTTTTAAATTTTATGTTTTTATTACATTAAAAACGTATTTTTGTGTGCTTTTAGCACATGCCAACAATTTTTTGTCATCTTTAAAGGTTACAAAGCTTGCTTGACAATTAACATTTAAAGGAGAACGGCCACGACCCATACAAAAAAAAAAAACTCAAGCCTGACGCATTTTTTTTTTTTTTAATTAAAATTGGTATAGTTGTTCTGAGTTATGATCGTTGCTGAATTCAGTGGCTAACATGTTTTTTGGCCATTAAAAGTTATTAATTAGCATAGGCGCTCAAGGAAAACAATGTATTACTTATTTATAAATTGTCATTATTTCATATGATAATATACAAAAGGACTCTAGAAAGTTAACAATGCTTGTAATACTACTTATATATAAACATATTAAAAATAACAAAAGTATTGTAGTATCGTATTTAATAGAACATTATTTACAAAGGTTTTACAATGGTAATACAAGATACATAAGATAATTAGAATATTATATTACACAACAACTCTCGCTTACATCGTCAAGCGTCACCCACTATCTTGCTAGCTCACTCACATCCACGTATCTAATCACTTACTTAGTTTATTGTTATGACCAGACTTACCTAATACAATAATCATAATAAATAATGTGAATTATGTATTGATAAGTTTACTAAAAAAAAATTGTTTGCCTCAAGCGCCAGCTAAGCAACTACTATAGGCAAATAAAATATTTTAGCCACTGAATTTAGCTACGATCACTAAATCAGACGCTAATCAGAAGCTTTGTTTACTAAATCAGATCTAAAATCTGAAATATTAAACTTTTGTGCCGAACCTGGGTTTTTTTTTGGCCATTCTCCTTTAAATAAATAACCAACTCGTTTTGGATTAAATTTATTGATACTCTATTTCTCTCTTCTCGCCACTTTAGATTTATTAAAAAAAACTCTTTCAGTGAAAGCTAAAATCGCAGGAACGGAGAGTAGGTAAGAAATATTTTGTTCATTCCAAATTATTTCCATTATCCGTTTTAAACATTTCGTTCAGCAATTACAAATCGTTAAGTACCCATAATGAGTATTTTGTTTTACGCATCACAGTAAAGGTTAAAAATAAAATATTTTTACATACTTTATTTATAAAAAAGTAGAATTACCAAAAATAAAGTAGAATGCATGGTTAATTGGTTGGCAACCTTATTCACAAGATGGCCACCAGGCCACTTTGTCATTTTAATCGCCTTAGCGTAAAAAAGATTGATTCTACAAGACCCGATGCCCATTAACAAGTTATTTTGTTTAATTTTCGTATGGTAATGTTTTGCAAATGTTTGTCAAAGCATAACAACAAGAAAATTAAACATAATAACTTGTTATTGGGAATGGAACTATGCTTATGAATACTTATATAGCTAAGTATACGTATGTATAGCATACCTATAACTCGGTGAAGAACTCTAGATGGCGCTTCAAAATTGCTTGCATAAAAACGTCTCGAGAGGGCTCTCTTTTTCCCTAGTATTATTATACTCTTTGGGGCGACCGCTCGCTACTGAACGCTCCGTCAGGCACACACACTAACGCATTGTGCATGTACACAACATACCACAAGCAAGAGTCACGCGCGCTCGTAAATTGCAAGAACTATAATAACCTATATTGCGAGCAGCGAAATTTTATCAACCGACTACACTGCGTGCTTGGCTCCTACCATAGTTTTTTTTTACGTAATACATGTATCGAAGGATGTTAATTTCACTTGCTCTAGGTGCTAAGCAAGTCGTCTGTGCGTACGTAGCCTAACTGCTGAGTGTCTGCTATCTTGATTTACCATCAGTCTCTACTAATACTCTCAAGGTTCCAATTGATTCCAAATGGACATAGATATAAGGTTAGTCGATAGGTTCTGTAAAAATCTCACCATGTAAAATTGAGTGAAATAAGCTGTATCCCTTATCATTAGCTACAGTACCAGCTCACTCCACGCTCTCTTCACCTAAGTTTTTACGTTGAGATGCTTACAAAATCCCAATGCAGTTTGAGACTCAGTTCGGTTGACAAAGCCGACACCGAATTCGTGTACCCGGCAATCAGCCGCACTAGCTGCTGCACTTACTCAAACACAGGCTTACAAAAACAGGCTTAGTGTCCGGAACTTATTACTCTTCTAGTATCTACACATAAACTCGATTATTAAAGAAAATTGACATTCATTTTTTCAATTAATTGATTCAGTTGGTGTTAAATTCAAATAATTATCACTTGCCATTATTATGTGTATAAATAATTACCACCTGTATGAAATTGTGGTAGTAAAACTGGTTATTAATATTTCAAACTCCAGGTACTTAATTTCATCTCAGAAACTAGCTGCCCCTCGCGGCTTCATCCGCGTAGGTTTCGATATGTTTTTTTTTATGCTCCGCTCCTATTGGTCACAGCGTGATGTTATATAGCCTTAAAGCTTCCTGGTTTAATGATCTATCCAACGCAAAGAATTTTTGAAATCTGACCAGTAGTTTCTGAGATAAGCGCGTTCAAACAAACAAATAAACAAACAAACTCTTCAGCTTTATATATTAGTATAGATAAATGAATTTTTGAAAGTTTTTCGATTTTAAAACACCGACAACAATTTTATTTCACGAATAAAAATTATCTGTCGTTTGAATAATCTTCCTTAAATGTACATCTATATGTAAATTTACAGGATGGTGTCTATGACGCAGATGTTCATATAGATCTATTAGATAGTGTCGTCGCTGAAGGAGGCAGAAGTTGTGTTATCTTATGCGATGCTTTGCTTCCACCTGTAAAAATGGGTAAAGTTTGTTGCTTTTTTTTTCAACCTTTTTGTTTCACCTTGTGTAACTTTGCCTTTCACGTAACACTCTTCAAACCAATGTAGAGGCACGTGTACGTGTGTCAACTTTGGACAATGTAGGATACAGATGAACTACTTATTAGGTAGTAAACATTACCGGTTTCCATTCGTATCAACCTATTTCACCAAGATTAAGCTTCTAAGACACCAAAACTCGTCCTGACCGCTTGTAGCACGTACAGGACACTAAAATGTATTCGTGAACAACATTTAATCCCTCTGTACGGCAAGGTTTCCTTACGCCATAGTATAAACCGTGCCGTAGAAAAAATCTGTCAAATCAAATCAAATCAAATCAAAGCATTTATTTCAAATAAACCAGTAACAGGCACTTTTGAATTGTCAGAAGTTCGGTCAGTCAGTAAGGTGAAGCTAGTCGCCCATTCCAAAAAGTAGGTACCTATGGAGAAGAACGGGCAAGAAACTCCATGGACACTCTTTTAAAATATCAAGCTATTGATACAAATATTTGATTACATCATTCATTTTGAAATCAATCGTGTGAGAACGATGCAGAAACATATTGTACGCTGAGAGCGTCCATTATGGAAAAAAAAAACAACAATTTAGAAATTAAAATACGCCGTAGCAGCTAAGAGATGACCAGTCCCCTCTGACGGCGTCCGTTCACGAACATGACGTATGGATCAGCATCATTCAGCTCAACCATATTGAAGGGAACCTAATGACCCAACACACACGCCACCACCAGCGAGACATTTGAGTGAGCATGACATACTCTCAACAGCCATAGCACTATCAAGTCAATAAACGACTAACCCAACAAATAGATGCTTTACAGCAAATAGATCGTGCTTACACGTGTTCCATGCAATTATACAATACTAAGAAATTGAATCTACACAATGCAAAGACAGTTTTGTCCAAGGTTCAGCAGCTCCAACGGTGTTCCCGAATGCTAAGTTTAGCTCCTGTGCAGCTGCACCAGTGCCGAATACCCCTGTCAGCGATGCAATTCCGTAACGTACAATATGCCTGGCTACATAGTGTGTACTGGCTTTGAGTTAAGAAAAAACAAACAATTGCAAATTTAAACTACGAGAGGAAAAATCAAAGAACAATCAGTGTAAGCATAGAAATCGGACGCAGCTCAAGCCCAAGCCTTTTTGTCGTCAATATAATCTTTAACACTATAAAATGCTTTCTGACACAACTTACGTTTAATGAAGCATTTGAATTTATTCAGGCTCAGATCTTGAACCACCTCTGGAAGTCTATTGTAAAAATGTATACATTGGCATCTAAAAGAGCCACCTATTTTCTTGAGCCTTGTTGTAGGTACAATAAATTTGTGCTTGTTTCTAGTATTTATATTATGGATATCACTGTATTTTTTATACAATTTTATATTTTTATGAGCATACAAAAGATTTTCATAAATATATTGAGACGGCACGGTCAGTACATTAATTTCTTTAAATTTTTCTCTGAGAGAGTGTCTTGGACTTAATTTATAAATTGCACGAACAGCTCGTTTCTGCAAAACAAATATTGTCTGAATATCAGTGGCATTTCCCCACAACAGAATGCCGTACGACATTACGCTATGGAAATAGCCAAAGTACACTAAACGGGCCGTCTCAACATCAGTCAAATTACGAATTGTTCTAACTGCGTATGCAGCAGAACTTAGTTTTTTTGTCAATTTTTCTATATGGGGACCCCATTGAAGCTTAGCATCCAGAGTTATACCCAAGAACACTGTGCTGTCTTCAGATTCCAATTCTTCGCCCCTTATCAACACTTTAGTTTTCACCTGCCTAACGTGAGGTAGAGTAAACTTAATGCATTTGGTTTTTTTCTCGTTTAAAAGTAAGTTATTAACATTAAACCAGTGGACTACTTTGGAGATCGCGCTATTTACATCATCAGTGACCTGCTGCTGACGTTTAAGTTTAAATAAAAGTGAAGTGTCATCTGCAAACAACACTATATCGTGTCAATAAACTTTAGAGTGATCCATACAAGGGAAAAGCAATATGCATACATAACAATAAACGAATGACTTTCTTAATCTCCTACATATTCCAGAATCCGGTCGGTTTGTCCCCAGTTTGAGGGGGAAAATGGAGAGGACTTATATATCTGATGGGGAAACTATTGGTACTGAGGGCAACTGTATTGCCATGTACAGACTGAAGACCAAAGCTATTGACTCTAGGAATATTGCCGATGTAATTATGTTTGAAGTTTATTTTTTGTACCTAGATACTTATTTCAATCTCTTTACAATACTTCTATGGTCAAGATTTTGCCAAAATATAAACCTTTAAACATGTGAACAAGTTTAGAGATTCTCTGGGTTAATAAACTAGAATGTATGCAAAAAAAGAAATTTTATTTAATTTAAGAGCTTAGTGTTTGTTGCATTTAGGATGAATCACGTTTACTTTACCAGAATATCCTTTATAAACTAATTGATCACTTTTGGTGTACGTAATTTTAATGATTTTTACTTAACATTTTCAGGACTTTTACTTTGTTGTGTTTGATGTAAACCAGGAAACTGATAATGTTGTATCAGGTATATGCAAAACCATGCAACGTGTATATCTTCCGGCTCTTATGAATTGTGGCGCTTGGGGAGAAATTAATCCCCCCAACCCTAAGAGTGATGATATAATTAAGACATATATTTCGAAGATGAAACTGTTTGTTGATTATCTTGCAAGTTAGTGCCATGTTTTATTTAATACACCATCTATGACGACAAGTCATCAACCGACAACCGGCAAGAAGAGATTGGACCCGCCCGTCCCGACACCCGCGCCTTCTACGCTCTCGACGCCTCTGCACTCTAATTTGTAACACACTATTTATTGCTATCAATTTGAATAATTTTGCAGTTAAACTAATGCTACTTGTTTTAATAATTAATCAGCTGAACCTTTGAATTGTAACCCATTGCTGCTGATAGTATAGTAGCAATGGTCAATTAGTATTAGGTCCTTACATATGAAATTGGCGTTTTGTCGTACTGGCCACTTTGATCTCAAATAATATCTCCTGTTTGGTTTAGAATTCCAAATTCAAATTTATACAGCTTATCAATTTGTGTCTCGAAAACCGATTTTTTTCTTTTGGGTTTTTCTCTGCGTCATTGAGTTTACATAATGGAAAATTTATAATTTCGCGTTATTCACGAATATGAGTTCTGCCGTGGCACCAGTGCTGCAGAAACGGCTCGAAGAATCAATGATGTGTACGGCAGTGGTGTCGCAAGAGAAAGCACAGTGCGTTTTTGGTTCCAACGTTTTCGTTCTGGAAATTTCTACTTACAGAACAATCCCCGTGGACGTCCGGAGACCACAGTCGACAATGAAGAATTGGGAGGCTATGGTGGAAGCGGATCCATCGCAAACTACGTCCGAGTTAGCTGCAGGCTGTGGTGTTAGTGATAAAACTGTTTTAATCCACTTGAAACAGACAAGCTTGAAAGGTGGGTACCTCATGAATTGAGTGAAGCAATTTGACAAACGCGCGTCGACTGCTGCGTTACATTACTGCATCTGCACAATAATGAAGGGATTTTAAATCGAATCATTACCTGTGATGAAAAGTAGATACTCTATAACAATAGAAAGCGCACATCGCAATGGCTGAACCCCGGCGAACCATCCAAATTCTGCCCCAAGAGAAAATAGACTAGAAAAAAGTTATTGGTCAGCGTTTGGTGGACTAGTGCCGGAGTGGTGTACTACAGCTTCCTTAAATCTGGCCAGACGATTATTGCACTCTACTTTGAGTAGCTGCATATAATGATGGATAAACTAGCCGATAAACAATCGAGACTGGTCAATCGCACAAGGCCACTGCTGCTTCAGGACAACGCAAGACCACACACTGCACAACAGACTGCTGCTAAATTAGAGGAGCTTCAATTGGAATGTTTAAGACATCCACCGTACTCTCAGGACCTTGCTCCAACAGACTACCATTCTTTTTATAAATTTGGATAACTTCTTGCAGGGGAAAAATATCAACTCCGATGAGGCAGTCCAAACCGCCTTCAAAGATTTTATTGATTCCCGTCCTAATGTTTCTTTTTTAGAAAAGGTATAAACGAACTACATGTGAGATGGCAGAAGTGCATAGATAGCAATGGATCATACTTTGATTAAATAAATATATTATATTAAAAAATAAACTGCTTTCATTCCCCTCATACAAAACGCCAATTTCATATGTAAGGACCTAATATATAGCTTTAGTAGGTTACGCAATTACCCTGCAGTGTTACGTGTTTACGTCATCCGAGCAGTCTCAAACTACCTCTTATTGGATGCACGAACGACAGTGAGTCAAGCTACTCTAAACTGTCAAATATTCCCTAATCAATTTTCACGATAATCATCATCATCAACCATTTTTTTTATCGTCCCACTGCTGGGCACAGGTCTCCTCTCATACAGAGAAGGTTTGAGCGTAATCATCACGCTTGCTCAATGCGGGTTGGCGATTTGAGACTTACAGTCCAGGTTTCCTTAAAAATGTTTTTTCTTCACCTTCAGTCATTGGTGTCATATTTGAGAGGCTGATGTGGACCTTTACGAAATATGACAGATTGTGGTAGCTTGACGGGCTGCCGTCTGTACTATACATATACAATAAAAGTACATGCTGGCTTCACATAATGTATAGGGTGCCCAGTCAAACCACTTCGATCACAACTTGTTAAAGCCTGGATTACTTCAACCGAAAACTAATATACTTAGTAGTATGCCAAGTATCAAGTGCTCATGAAACTTACTCATGTACCAAAATATTATCTCGAAAAGTACTGTTATTTGCATTGTTCTGCAAAGCTGGGTGATTTTACTTAAAGGATTTTCGCCTATTTCGATAATATATAATCTATGGTACATTTATGAATGATATTTAATTTTGACTTTTTTTAGAAACAAAAATAGATTTGGACTGCTGTACCAGATTTAAAATCGATATATTTCTGTACGAGGATGAGTTATCTGACGAAGAAAAAATGAAGCAGGCCATAACTAAAACTCATGTGTTGGAAGAAATATGTTCCTATGTTAAACAATGGATCCGGCAGATAACTATGGTAATAAAATTGGAAGAAAAGACGAACTCTTCAGATATCACAATTTACGCAATAGTGATTTCATTAATATTAACACTTGTGGGTTTATTCCTGTACAGGTTTTAGTACAGAGTCAGCAGCTGCGTCGTGAACCGTCTAACATTGGACCACTAGCTGAGTTGGATCACTGGCGCCGTCAGCTCACTACCTTCACGTCGATAATAGAACATCTGAAGAGTGAACCTACTGTGATGTACATACATACGTTAATTCGTGCGAAATCGAAACTTTTAAAGGTAAAATCAACGAATTATTTTACTTTAATTTTTTGTGTGGTTTGAAGATGGTTAAGGTTGATAAGTTTTTGCAATAAATTCGTAAAAAAATACCGATTGTTTCAAAAGGTTGATTAGCGTAACATAGGTACATCAAATGTGTAATCAAAATTTGGTCCATTTCACGGTTTTAATTTACAACAATGTATAATAATTTCAGAAATGGCGACAACTGGATAATATGGTTACTGATTATTACAATGAAGCTTTTGATAATGTTAAATATTTATATGCTTTAGAGAAATATTGCGAACCATTGTACAGGTAAATATACAATGATATTTAAAATAGGATTTATTAAATATGAAAATAATATATCTAGTTACGCTCAATCCGTCTCTTTATGAGAAGGAGACCTGTGCCCAGCAGTGGGACGATAAAAAGGTTTATAATGATGATGATTATATCTAGTCATAAGCCATAGTAAACTATTGCTCATGTAGACAGGCGGCACGTTGGCTACGCGTCGGAGGCTGCCATCGACGCGTCTACGGCTGCCGCCAACGAGTGTCGTAGACCGTAGCTGCTCGTGTATTTGACCACTTAAAATCAATTCCCACGTACCACAACAACACCATAGCGACAACCACACCACAACGACGCCACGTGGTCGGGCATATATTTTGTATTGGAAATAATAATAATAATAATAATAATAATTACTTTATTGACCAAGAACATACATAGATAAAGTTTGCAGGTATATGCCTTAAAAAAAGAATTCTATGTAACAAAACAATAAATCCTGCCTCCTAAACTAGGGAATACCTGTGTCTTAGGAGACAGTAATTCGAACTGATCGAGTTGAACTGTACACACATGTTGAGCCCTTGGTTTCGTCCTATCTTCACAAATATATATATTATATAGAGAAATAAAAATATAAATTAAAGTAATTTAAGTTACTGTATGTTTAATTACAAAAATAGGTGTAAACATTCAATTCCAGATTATTTGAGTATGGAGTAGAGAGACTATGTGTGTTCGTAAGTGTAATGTGAGTTTATTGGATAGATCGTGTATGTGTTGTGTGTTATGAGTTGATTGTTTATATGTACAGTTTGAGTTCCAAATTGAATAATGTTATGTAATTGTTAAGCGATGTATGTCAAGAGGGATTCAGTGTTATTGTAATCCTGCTGAAAGAGCCAGTCCTTAATTTTAGATTTCAAATCAAATTTATTTAGGTTTATTATATTTAGATTTTTATGTACAATGTTGTATACGTGAAAACTTAACACGTAGTATTGATGTTTTGCAAAAGAGGTTTTGTGTTTTACACTTGGGGCAACATATGTACGCTTTGAAGAGTGAAGTGAGATGAATATTACAATTTACACGTACCACATTTTGCAGTTGTTATCGACCACCTGTGTAATACTACCACATCACAACCATATCGCGATGGCAAAGCCACCACCGGCGGCGGCACCGCGGCCACATCGCCAGGACATGCGTGCGCCTATAGTCGTATTTTTATTTAGAAGAACTCAACTGACGTTTACTGAGTTGTCAGTTTTTGATGGAATAAAAATAGTGTTGTGAAACAGTGTTGTGGTAGTTGCGACACTATTCACACCTAAGCACAGCTTGACCACATTTTGTCGCTGCGACGTGGTGTGGTTGTGGTACGTCTGTATTGACCCTTACTACTTACAAATATTGTCCACGCGGATGTGGTAACCGCTGCAGTGGGACACGTCACCGGCGAATGTCAACAGCTGCCTCTGCGTATGCCGTTCGTGTATAGGATGACTTAATTATACATAGACGTTTATACGACTTTGTTCTGTATGGTAATATAAATAGTATAATTAGAAGCTGACAGCATTTCACATTTTCATTGCTTACGGTTCATTCGTATCTACGATGTACTTTATCGGTATGAACAGGGTCTGACCGTCTGAGTTTGCAGTGTGATCCGAAATATATGTATATAATACTGTATCGTACAACTGTCACCGTGCGTAAATTGAACCACAATTATTGACCACAGGTGTGATCCTGCCACAACTCAACAGTACATTCCGAGCTTATTGTACACCATTCGTATGATATTTGCAACATCGAGATATTATAATACGACTAAACAAATATCTACCTTGCTGGTTAAGACTACCAATCAAATTCTTAATATGTGCATGGATTTCCTGACCAAAAATGGCAAGAAGACCATTTGGAACCAAGATAAGCTTAGGTTTATACATAAAGCCAAAGTAAGAGTTTATTTTATATTGTCGTTACACTACAGAAATGTGAAATTTTATAATTATTATGTATACCTAATATGTAGTTTTTATGTGCTTTTTCGGTTCGAAAGAGAGCTAGACATAATAAGTGTTTAGCAGATTAACACTCAACATAAGTTGCACGGTTAAGACTGCATGGTTAGCGCACTGGTCAAGCTATTGACTGCCGGGCTGCGTGTCGCGGGTTCGATTTCCGCACGGAAAAACTATTTGTATGACCTACAAGTAGTTGTTCGACATTACGGCGGTATTTCTATTATAATTGTGTATATAACAACAATTTACGTTATCATATTAAAAAATTAGCACTACTCTTATCGACAGAGGCCTACTCTCTTGGAGCTAGACACTGCTATAATCAACAGCGCAGTCTCAGTGCCAGTTGCTAGATGTCGCTTCACTTCTTCGATTTTTTGATTCTCGGACATGCCGGCTTCGCCACTATATTTATACAACTCGTCGACGTCGACGTTGGGGCCATTGACACTGGACAATCGCTATTAATTTGTTAGGACACTGCACATAGCATTTTGAATGATTGTTCGATTACTATATATTATGTACTACATGATAATCAAACAATTGAACGTATCGTTTTTATTTTATAGCTATGCTTAAGTTTATATAACTTTTATCGTGAGTGCTATGACGAGACTCAAAGAGAAATGATGGAAGCGGCAGATGAGAGGCCTTTTGATTGTTCTGAAATGTATATATTTGGGAAATTCGAAACTTTTCGAAGAAGAATCATTAAAGTATGTATCCAATTTGTTTGAAAAACTTGAATAAAAACAGACTGACTGACCAACTTAAACAGAAAGGTCTGATTCCATAACTACTAATACTATTTATCTAGATACTGCTTTGCGAGACTAAGGATGAAATTCACCATTTAAACTGGATGCGATGCTACTGGAGAATGTTACAACATAGATCTGGCTTAGCGCTGCGCTAATCCAGATATATGCTGTAATATTCTCATCGTGAAAATTTGGTAAACAAAACTGTCAATTTACCTGTTTTTACCCATTGCTACTATAAACAGCTAACTTTATGCTCACCTTATTTACACGGTGAGATATTTACAAAACACAGCAGCAGCTAAACAGGTAGGTAACCTCTAAGTTAACCTCTAAGCTGTTACTGCACGGTTAGCGCAGTGGTCAAGCGGACGCTGCGTGTCGCGGGTTTGATTCCCGCACGTAACAAATATTAGACGCACCTACGATACAGGAGAAATTCCTAGCGTGGGGCGATGTTGTTTTTGAAGTTAATTATTGTCTGTGGTTGAGGCATGCAATAAGTACGCAATAACAAATTTATTTTTTTGGCTTACACAGATTATGGACTTATTCCAAACATATATCACCTATTATGTATTAAACAAAACTACTTTAGAAGGAATTGAAGAATACGCTGCAACTTTTAATAAACTATTCAAGACAATTTCAACAAAAACCTATGACGCTTTAGATCACAGGTAAGCCATGTAATATGCATATATTAGCGCTGTTTCTGTTATGTACCAACTTAGTTAACCGTAACATTGATCTTGGTACATTTTCAACTGTACAACAAAGACTTCTCATCATACCTGTAGAACAATCGAAGATGAGAAGCTAAAAAAGGGGTAAGTAGGTAGGTACCAACGTCCTGTGAATAGGTAGGCCATAAAGAATGAATAGACAAAAACAAAACTTAAAAAAAAATACCGTCAAAGCTCCTGAAATAATTAAAACCTCCTTTTATGCTTCGATAATAAAGCAATATATTCAATTACTTTTTTTGGGATAACTCGTTATTCGTATCTATTCAAAATGTAGCAAGAGAATGAGCAATGTGAAAACTTTATGATGTCTAAACAACCGAGTATAACGTGACCCTGGCTGTTTATTTTCTGACTGAGGGCTAAGCATGTGGCTATATACCAGCCTTCTATATTTCTAATTAGATTTTTTGAAACAGGCATCCAGATTTTGATAAAGACTACAAAATTTACAAAGACGCTGTTGCTAATCAAGAGTTGTTACTTGAAAACTTTATGATCAATGTAAGTATTATTTGGATTGGTATAATAGTACCTATATATATATTTTGTGTAAGTATTGTTGTAAAAATCATTATTTTTTGTTTATGCAAAACCCGAAACACGTGTCCAGTATTTTTAAGTAAAGAATCTATATATAAAAAAAAATCAAAAATATATCATGAAAAACCACAAAGTTAAGAGCTTATTATCCTACTTGGTTGTGCCAACAAAAATATGTAGATCACACTCTGTTCAGGCGGGCGAGCCGGGTGCATTGACGCAGCGCGCTCAGTAACCACACAACACAAAACAAACAACAACTTCAAAATGTATTTGTGTGTGTGTAAAAATGATTGGAATCGATTCAGTTGGTTATTCTGAACAAACTATATTCAGGTTTTGCATAAACAAAAAATAACTTTGTAGGTATACACATTCATATTTCTGGGCATAAAAGTAGTCAGTACTCATTAGGTATTAGTTTGTTTACTAGTATAAGACTTGTACTTCGTTTTTAGAGCGTCAATAAATGCCCGACGACGGAGATAGCATTGCATCTTTTAGCTCGTTTTGAGAAACTGAAGTTGGAATGCTTGTATCTCGAGGATCAGTACTATGATCTAATCAGTACTTACACAAGTGAAATAGAATCACTACGGGACAGGTAATATTATATTTATATCCATTTAACTTCTACATTGCGTTTGTGGGTGAATAAATGAGAAATTAATTTGAATACTAAGCGGCAGTGTTCTCAAGCGAGAGATTATAGGAGATATTATCGTTGTTCCATGTACGTACGTACTTTCTTAGAAGGTGTCCGCCGCGACCGTGTACCACATACAATAGTCCACTGGAAATGCGGAAACCAAACGCGTAACATTGAACGTATCTCAACAGGCCGATATCATTTCGGGGAAAATTGGAATACAGGACGATAATATCGCCCCAATTCTTTCGTTTATGGAAATTATTTCCATAAACGAAAGTCCCTAACTCCTTCCTAATTAAATCTTTCTCTCACTTATGTATGTTTTCCCCACATTTACATTCATGGTGAAGGATAATGACTCAATTATTTGAATTTAGTGCCCATGCGGCGGCACCGACTAATGGCGGTTACCTCTTAACGTCGGCGCGCGTCGTTCCGTGTGCACTAATGATTAGTTATCTGCGCTGCACGTAAAATCAGCACCAGTTGCGATTTGTAACACATTTTTGTTTTGTTACACGTGCGTCGGGGGTGGTGAATCAACCTTACATACTCGTAGTTATTTAAAGTTTTTTATTTTATTTTGTAAGGTACAATGAACAAAAAGAGACTCCGGATTTACCGAAAAACATGCCACCAGTCGCCGGTCGAATTATGTGGATTAGATTTTACGATAAGAATTTAAATATTCCTATGGATATATTCAAACAGCACCATGAAGTTATTACGCATATGGTATATACCTGCCTAAGTAATGAGCTACCGAGAATAAGAAGCTACTATTAACATTACGGAGTGACATCGACGTGCAAATATAACCATAAATTTAGTCATGATTCTAAGTAATAGAAAAGTACAAAAGTCAAAACAGGAACAGATTTTTTTTTAATTAACTTACACAGTACACATCTACTACGTATTGAGTTCATGGTTTTAGTTTAAGCGTCTATGTCCTTGCTACTTTTTATCCCTGTAGGCACAGTTTTTGTCTTATTTTAGAAGATAAACAGTACTACTTAGGTACTAATTTCCCTTGAATATATGAATCTTCTTGTCTTCAGAATAGAGTAATATTTATTTTTGCACAAAACTTATTACTTAAACATGATTTTCAATATCGTTAAGCTAATTACCACCTTTTTCATTCATCACAATTATCTGGTTTTTAGAACCTACACCCTAATTGGGTAACACACTTATACCACTAATATAAAAAAAAAAAAAAAAAAAAAAAAAATTATCTGTGAAAATGAAAGCTTTTGCTAGTGTTATGTCGGTGTGTTGCGCAATCACCCCTACCCCTATATTTAGTAATGTCTGTAAATGTTATACACCGTATTTTTCCATTATAGAACACGCAAAGATGTATAAAGTTATATAATGTCTTGACAATTGTGTTTACGGAATTCGAATTGATTTATCATTACGCTTGGGCTGAAAATGTGGGCCAGGTAAATAATTTACTTTACGAATTTATTTATTTTAATTACTTATGAGTGAGTCAAAAAGAGTTTCACAATACTGATTACTGTTATTGGCAGGCTATAATGAAACGCTAAGTGACATTCCGGCACATTCAATGATGGCGTTTCAATTAACGGAATTGTTCCTGTGTTAAATTGTGAGACTGTCTTTGACTAAGTTTGCGTTCTTGTATGAAAGTTTGTATCTGGGGGATTATCTTCGGAATTATTGATCAGATTCTGAAAATTCTTTCAGTAATGGGAAACTAAAGTATAATATTACCGAGTATCATTTTATATCAAAACAAGTAATTACACACGGAGGAAGTCGCGGACTTTAGTAACATTTATTAAACACTTTTTTTTTAAATTGTCGCCGCCGGCAGAACTGTTTTTTTAATTGTCGCCGCCGGCAGAACTGTTTTTTTAATTGTCGCCGCCGGCAGAACTTTTTTTTTAATTGTCGCCACCGGCAGGACTGTTTTTTTAATTGTCGTCGCCGGCAGGACTTTTTTTTAATTGTCGCCGCCGGCAGGACTTTTTGTGGTTCAATAATCAAAACGCAATCACATCTATATTAAATTTATTCTCACTCCCCTTTCCTTATATTTGAAGTTTGCTAGGCAAAACACATAGATGCAATTTCTAATGTTTTGTATAAACATCGCATAAAAATAAGCGACGGTCTAACTCATCTTAGATATACGGTCCCAGAAACGTACAAATCTGTTTGAAATATTGATTTTCATCTTTGGTACTGTACGGTAAATTTTTTTACTATCAATTTGATAGTAAATACTTACTAATAGACATGTTTTCCTAGGTACGACTAGGTCTTATTGCTCCTCTATTGATTCGTCATCCAACAACGAATATGTACATCGTAAACTTCAGTATTTACATCCCAGAGTGCATCAGAGAGATTGAGTACATGTGGCAGTTGGGATTACGTAAGAACAATTAATTATCTGATTATCATAAATATCATAAAATAAAACATGTTTTAAAGAGATCCTATTAATTTTATAAATGTAGAAAGACCGCATATCAAAATTGAATTTGGGTAGTTGTCAAGCAAACGACCAAAAATGATATATTATCAAGTCATTTTATAATATATACATGTATAATAAATAATTCTACCTAAGTGTACTAGATCATGAGATGTGGTATGCTTTTTATAGGTACTATTTACTAATTTGCCCTTTTCTAACGATCACGCGAGCCAAGTCAGAGACAATAGCTAAATAATTTCATGTAGTAACAAATGCCAGGCAGCTTTAGATATATTGTTTTTAAATTTAATCTTGGAAAATTCAGATGTGCCAGACGGAGCTCAAATCGTAGCATTTTGCAAGAATAAAATCCTTGGAAACTATGAAAGAATCAAATATTTGGTTGACAGAAACAATCAGATTCGGAAGTAAGTTACCAGAAATAATTCATTGTTGTTAAAAAGGTATGACAGCAAATATTTTATAGGATTACAACGCTATAGGTACTTCACCTAGTATCTTGGTGTATTCTGGTTACGCGGCCAGAGCGATTCTTGATATAATAAAATGGTTAAGTGTGCATCATACACGAGCGACAGGCGTCGCCCACAGAGGCAACTGCGAGCGTCCCCGCATGTCGGCGGCAACCAAAAACGTAGACTTTTGTTTCTGTCGTAGACGCATGTCGCTCGTGTTTATGCTGCACACCAAAATAAGTATGTAGTGTAGGGAAATAAATAAGAAAAGTTGGGTTATAATAAATTAATTTGATGTTTTCAGGAGCATGCCAAAACTATACCTACCACTGCTACGCGCACAAATAATCAAATTGGAGAATGCTTTTAAGCCCGGTTTTTCCACTATAACTTGGACTTCTCTAGAAATTCCCTCGTATTGTGAACATATTGAGAAAGTTCTGGCTGAAGTTGACTTGTTCGTTAAGGAGGTACGGGTTATCAATCAGTTTGCTACTTTTGGTCCATTCAAAACTGTGACGATCGCGGCTATAGACGTACGAACTTAGTACGCGGTTTTTAAGATCGTGAACTTACTTGGCTCGACGTCAGTGACACACGTGAAGCTTGCTCATACTATATCGCGATGTCATCGAGAGAAGAAGCTTGGTCTTATTTGGTAATTATATCATACTTACTGCATTTTAAAAACTAATAAAAAAATACGAAATCGACAAGTGTGGGTAAAGCAACTGAATTAGGAAAAGAGAGCGTTTATCGCATGTGAATGTGTGGTTATAGAAGCTAAAAAACAGACTTTCGATCTGTTACGTATGTTTAAAAATGGAAGTTTATGACTTTATAATTTAGAGCAGACGATATGGATTTAACATAATTTTAGACATCCCGCTGAACATTTTTATTAAAGGTAGTGGACATGAAAGAAGCGCGCATTGATGCGATATTGAGATCAATCACTACAACGTTGCTCGTTTACTTGCCTAAAGAAGCAGTAGACCCGCAAGTTTTCTACGAGGAGAATCTTGTAAGGCGTGATGAAATAGGTAAGTATTTATAGTATCTTGAAAATAATATTAATAATATAATTATGTGAATGAATTCTAGGTATTTCCATATACATTAATATGAATAAATAGGTAAAGAATACGATGAATCAATCAAAAATCAATATTTCCAACTATTCATTTAAATTTTTGATTAACAGCTGCGGAAATTCAACAAAAATCTTGGAATGCGGAAATTGCTGTAATGGAACTTATAAACAAATTCTTAGACAGCGTGCCTTCAAAACAAATTCGAGATTTAAAAAATAATTGGTGAGAGCGATGTTTTTGTTTAATAGGGTAATTGACAAAAAAAAAGACGATACAGTGCGTTGAAAACTCGTGTGACGTCACTCACACTAACCAAATTTTTCGAATTAGTTAAATAAACTAAAAAAAAAATATCGTATATAAAATATATACGGTACCTAATTTTGTTTTTTTTTTTGTTATAGTAGTAAATGAGAGCCAAGAGTCAGATCAATACTTTCTTCTATATTTCGTTAGTGTCAGCTATGGATATGATTTCCATACTAAGATGCCCAATGACCTTTTGCGTAGGCACTTACTAAATAGTTGCGTTCTTTTCTAATACTTTGATGATATTATATTGTTGTAAGGTTGGACATAGAAAAAGCTTTAAAACAAGTGACTTCAGCCACAAGAGTGATTACTGAAGACGCAGGTAAAAATTATTACTATCATAGTTTTCTAAGTCTATCAATCAAAGAGATGGACACTTCAACACAACTTGACTACATTGCAAAATAATTTATTCAAGCACTTAGTTAGGAGTAAAATATTTCTCTCCTCTCATTCTTATTATTTCTGTTCCTCTTTACCAAAGTACCTCCCTTGATATCATCTTTACCTTCTTTCGTAGAATGCTAGAGAATGACCTAGGCTTTGAGTCCATCTTTGTACCTCTTAATTTAAAAAAAATATATATAAAATCATTTATTACAAGCAAAAAGTCCCGAAGTAAGGTTAGCTTGTCTTTGTTTGAAAGTTTAAGTTTAAAGAAATTAACTTAATTGAAAGGTTCATCATACATGTACAAGAAGGAACCATAATGGCATTAAAAATCAATATGCAAATTTGTTATAATGGATTTAATTATTTATAAATTAGATTGATGACTTAAAGTTGTGTGTTTTAGTATTTTTGGAGATTCAGAACCCGGACCGTTACGAAGTTGTGCCCACTATCAACGAGTGTAATGAACTGTTTGCATATTTTGCTACAAAGTGTGTGGAAGCACTAATTAAATGTACTCGATTTAGTCTGGATATGCTAAGACGGCGGGCTTCTGTATCAAGGTAACCAAGAGTTCTATTATGTTTCATTTTACACAATTACTTCGTCTTTTCAAGTCACATTAGATGGTAGAAAGCTCACCAATGTTGACGAGGGATCCATACATTTCGGACAGTTGCGCCCTAGTTGTCTCCTTTATTGACACGCTAGTATCGCCTCTCAATTAAGATTAGTATTGTGCTCAAGTCCCGAAAGATTGGAAACATACAGCCCACCCTCAAAAAAGGTAGTATGATCGTAGTAGGGTAGGGTACCGATCCTAATAACTATCGGCCGATTCCGCTAACCTATATACTGTGCAAGATTATGGAGCGCCTTTGAACTCGCGCCTCTTGGCAAACCTGGAAGGTGACGATCTTCTCAGTGACCGACAGTACGGGTATCGTCACAATCGGTCAACTACCTAATAGTGTATGCCACTCACTTGTGGGGCAAGACCCTCGAGAAAAATAGGGAAACGATTGCCGTCTCCCTAGATGACTCGAATGCTTTCGACTGGTCTTTCGGTCTGTCCTTTTGAGTAAACTTCCAGCTTACGGCACCTGGCCTGATTGGCTGTCGGTAAAAGACTTTCTAACTGAACAATCCCTCCGAATTGTTATCGACAGATGCTCATCGGAGCCTATGTCGACTAATTGTGTTCAGGGGTCTGTTTTCTCTGCAATGTTGACAGCACAGTTGTGGAGATATACCTTTTTTTTGTTATCGGGGAAAATCTTCTAAGGGCACCCGACCTCTGGTGACTGAGGTCGGGGAGTGTGAGAATTTTACCTCGCTAAAACCACCTCGGTGATCCACATAAGGGGTGACCATCCGCACATAAGGGGTGGTCCCGGTTCCTCTTAAAAGATCAATTCTTGAACCACCCCTGCGCAACTCTTGTAAAGGCACAGCCCTGGGGAGGTAAAGGGGCCTCCCCTAGGCCTCGCTGTGTACGGCAGCACGTGACCACTGTGCGACCGTCTTCCCTGGGGTCACTTGATGGGTGCACAGAGTAACCACTCTATGCTCCCGTAACCCCAAAGGTTCACTTACCTTTTGTGGGTTAGTTGGTTATGGCTTATTGAGCGCCAAGGCGGTGGCCTCCCCGACACCTCCTTCTCCAAGCAGGGTCAACCCGAGAGTTATTGCAAAGGTTCGTGTGGAGTACTGCAGCCACATTTGGGTTGGTGCTCCAAAATACCACCTGGCAAATTTGGATTCGGTGGAGGCTTACGAAGAGGCTAATTGGCGACCCAGATTTGGTTCAAAACAGTCTCCAAAGGCCAGCCTGTCGGTGTTCTATAGAATGCATTTTGAAGAGTGTGCGCGGGAATTGTATGTGGGAATTGGATTTAAAAAGAATAATTACCTACGCAAATGTGTTTGGTTTGATTGGCGGTTATATATTTTTATAATCGGACTGGTCGAACCAAACACAATTACTGGCGGATATTGTTGTTTACATAGATATTTGGCAACGAAAACCTGCACTCACTTAGTTAACTTCATCGAGATATGTCAATTATATATAAGTATTCTAGCTGATTTTGCTAATCAGCTAGAACATACATATGTGTATATAACATGTGTGTGGAAAGAGACACAAGTTCAGTTAGCGCTACAAGAATTCTCGAGTCATTCAAATATCAACCTAATTTACACCCAGCATAAAGTTGGCATCTTTTTGAATATTATCAATGTGTGTGGTTGGATTTGAATATAGCATATACATAAATACATTTTATTTTTCTGCTTCAGTTTTCTAACAATGACCACTGACCCAGAAGAGCAAAAAAAACTGAGTCCACTAATGCTGACTAATATGTACTTAATAATCCCAAAAATATCAATAAAACCTACTCTGGAAGAGATACAGAGTGCGTTCTCTCAGGTAATCAGTTTTTTTTTTTCATATTTTTTCACCATGGTTAAAAAAATATGCAAAAAGAAAACATATTTTATTAATGATTTTTTTTTCTGTCCTAAATCGATCGATCCTAGGTGGTATTAAATTGTATAATGGACATCCATCGCTATGTGTACATGTGGGGACAACAGGAACAAATAAAAGAAATACAATTGTCTGGAGCGTCGCAATTATTGTACGCAGTACGCAGCACAAATACAACCGGTATGATGCTATAGTTTATTTCCCGAATATAAGTAAAATAAATAAGTATTACAGAGGTAGTTACCGAAGTAAGTAAGTAACAGGGTGAAAGTAGGGGGTTGAAGTAAGTCAAAGAAATAAGATTAGGTACTGGCGACTTTTTTCAAACAGTCGCCATAAAAAGTTGTACTAATGGTTCTAACAAACCTATACTCTTCTCGTTCTTGTATTGCTCTTCTCTTATTGTATCCGGATCTTCAAAAACTTAACATCTGTATTTTGTACCTACCTTCTGTGCAAACAAAGAACTATTTTATTCTATTCTACACCATTCATGGTGCAGCTTAATGGTGCAAACGGTACAACTGAAAATTGATAGGATGTTGATTGTTTTAGTACGGACAGCATGGATTTAGATTCACCGTATGAAATTAAATAGTTGTTCATTCACCGTATGTGAAATATTGTTAGGTTCGAGATCGGGGGCAAACATTGGTGGCATAAGGTGCTACTTCCGAATGGTATCAGAGCATAAAGATATCGTCCGATCAGTGATGGCGTTGCAAGGCATGATGTACATGTACAAACCAGATATAGAAAAACTTTTAGCGGTACGAATTTTTTTTTAGTATCAGCAACAACACTCAGTTACAATACGTAGAAGTATTATACAGTATGTTAAGAAAACCCTGTCCGACCCATAAGGATAATAAAGGTTAGGTAAACACATGACCAAATATAATATAAAATTTTACGTAATCATCATAGTACAAATACAAATGAATTTTGAAATAATCTTTTTTTCCCGCGAATTAATTCCAACTTCCCCGAAATTTGGTGATTTTTAAAAAAGTGACAACACCGGTATTATTATGAGCGAATAGCGATGCGACCACATGCCGCGTACCCTGCCGCCCGCCGCCCGCGGAAGGGTGCTCCACGCACATTTATTATGTTACCTCTTTTTGCTAAATAATATTTATTTTTTTAGGGGGATTTTTTTTAAGTTTAGCCCGGTTTTGTATGCATTAGTAGACTAAGTTATCGATACCTAACAACACCTTCACGGGTCGGACAGGGTTTTCTTAACATACTGTATACTTTAATCTCTTTAGAACATAGTTCGATGTGTTCCACAGTGTTCATGTTATGCAAGCCTTACTAAAATCACACCTATGTAGTAACACCTTGTACAACATTGGCGTGGTGCAATTACCTATATAATTACGCGTCTAAATTAGAAAGTTTCTCAACACTAAATAATAATATATTCGAATTATCTATTTTATCAAAAACAACACGTATATATACATACGAGTACATTCCAGTAGTTAGATTGAGTAGTTTTGCTGTCGTAAGTATTTTTTGCACTATTTCGACGATGTTATTATATTATCGTATTAATTTTTTATAGAGTTACGGAAGATTTTCACATTTATGGTCAGAAGACAGAGTGCAGCAAGTTCAAGATTTTGTCGATTCTAATCCGATGAATGTTTTAGTGAAGGATATGCTTCTCAAATACGAAGGGCAAACCGAAGAAGTGCTGGCTCTACCCGATCGCCATATTATCGGTTCCGTACAAATCAACATGGGTACTATTTCAATGATTATCTAACAATTAAATACTAACGACGGTATACTGTCTTCTCTTATCTTTACCTACTTATTCATTACTAGCGGCCGCCCGCGACTGCGTTCGCATTTAGTTAGTTATTATGCTCCGTTGCTATTGGTCGCATCATCTGTTCCAGCAGCTTTCTTTGATTCCAAATGGCGAATTTTTATGTAAAATCCGGACTTCATAAAAAATAATATTTCCAATTCAATCATTCATGTTACAGATCACATTAAATTAGCTTTACATTTGGAATCGGTCGAATGGAAGAGAACTTTAGGCAAACTGCTGTGTCTCGCTTATAAAGACCGTGTGATGAAATTGATGCAATTCATTAACGACAGAATGAAAACTTTGGGCAAAAGGATTAAAGACCTAGACGACGTTAGAGTTGCTATGTTATGTCTCGAGCTTATTCGAGATGAATTCATCGGGTGAGGACATTTTTTTTATATACAAGGAAAAGTTGAAATGATCCACGGGCGGCAAAACTTAAAAAAAAAAACGAAGTTTAAAGGTATGTAGTACGAGTTGTTGGTTAGGGGTTCGAACCCAAACAGACGCATTACCTTATGGTATTATTTTAACACCACTGCTGTCAAACTGTTGAAAGGAAACATCATGGTGAAACCGATGTGTCTTAGAACTAAAAATTCGGAAACATTTGACATCTAACACTTGGGATGGCTCAGTCCCTCTCATACAGAGGAGGCTTCAAATCAAATCAAAGCATTTATTTCAAATAAACCAGTTACAGGCACTTTTGAATTGTCAGAAGGTCGGTCAGTCAGTAAGGTGAAGCTCGTCGCCCATTCCAAAGGGTAGGTACCTACTCTTTGGAATGGGCGACGAGCTTGGAGAAGAACGGGCAAGAAACTCCATGGACACTTTTTTAAATTATCACGCTATTGATACAAATATTTGATTACATCATTCATTTTGAAATGTGCCCCAGCATTGGGAACTTTATAACCAGTATATGCTACACTATACCCAGCCCCTTTAGTCAGGGTCTGCTTCAAGTGTCTATCCTAAAGACATACAATAATAATACAAAAAACCGGCCAAGTGCGTGTCGAACTCACGCACAAAGAGTTCCGTACCATTGATTTATGAAATTTAAGGATTTAAGTTATTTGTATGAAAGATTACGCGGTAATAAGCGGTATACGATTTACGAAGTATTAAAAAAAAACTACTTACTAGATCTCGTTCAAAACAATTTTAGTTGGTAGTTTTTTATAGTAATGTACATCACATGTTTTTTTAGATTTTTCATTTTCTTATTTTAGAAGTTAGAGTTTATTCCACTTTGGAAGCGTCTGTCTCGCAAACTGTTCGGTTTAGAAAAAAAATATTTTAGAAACCTTAATATCATTTTTGAAGACCTATCCTTTAGATACCCCACACGTATGTGTTTGATGAAAAAAAAAAATGAGTTTCAGTTCTAAGTATGGGGAGCCCCCAATATTTATTATTATTATTTTGTTTTTGCATCAAAATCTTAATGCGTTCATAGAATACATCTACCTACCAAGTTTCAACAGTATAGCTCTTATAGTTTCGGAAAAAAATGGCTGCGACATACGCACGGACAGATGGACAGACAGACATGACCAATCTATAAGGGTTCCGTTTTTTGCCATTTGGCTTTGGAACCCTAAAAAAGAAAGATTTTCTTCATATTCCCTTCTTTTTTTCATTTTCTGATCACTTTTAGACTTTAAAAAAAATATTTTTTTATTTTTCTCATAATTTAATAATTATCTTAGAATGGATATGGAACTTGATCTAATAGAAGAAAGCTACGCAACGTTTCACCAATATAATATCGATGTCCCTAAAGAGGATGCTGATATGGTGTACGGATTACGTTACGCTTTCCAAAATATGCTACTGACGGTATGTATTTTACAAAACCTTAGTTTGTGTGTAAGTGTATAAAACAAAAACTGTATTCTTTTAAACTTGTTCCTTCGCCTTTGTGTCAGTGTTCTATATTGAACTGTGAATTTGAACAGTCCGCACATCACATCTTGTGGAAGTGTGTTCTTTGGCAGAATGAACGCAATATTATGTTGGATAGTGTACAAGTTACATCCGGAGTCGTTTATTATACGGACCTTGTAGAAACTAGAACCAATTTCAGTGCGTTCAGGCGCTTTTGCCATACTTATTATTGGAATCAATTGTAACAGCTAATACCTACTTAGGACCCATTAACTTAATCAAATTTTATTCCGTGGTGTTTGGCAATCTGGGCTTCTCCCAGTTGCAATAATGTCCCTTTGTGCCGATTGGGCTAGTTCTGTTCTGTCTCCTGCTTGTTATGGAGGGAAGTGGAAAAAATATCTTTTTTCTTACTCCTCCGCTATTCTCTTCTGATTAATTTCGTTGCGGGACCCAAGACAGTTGAATCGTTTCTCCGGGACTCGTCGAGCTTCATTGCTCGGCGTTTTTCTGGCGGTCTCCACTGTTGATTCTGGCTTTCAGGAGTTGCAGTGGGTGGGAAAAGTGTGGCGGGTTTTGTCCCACAAAAAAAAAAGAAAAGTGTATAAAAATGGGCTGTAGAACTCTATACATCACTCGACGCTACAGTGGTTAAAACCATTTTGTGTCCGTCTCGGAGCCAAATATCTTTGTTGCGGGTTATTCGTTAGCAAATTTCAACGTACAACTAATTTTTATTTTAGGTCATTTCTACTGAATAAATTCGCACCTAAAGTAGTGTAATGCGTTGCAGATTAATAGGGATGTTCCCTGGGTTAAAAGAAATTGATTCTTTTTAGTCCCGTCATTCAGTTTATAGAAAAATATTGGATACGTATATTTTGTTTTATCAAATCAATAAAAATTGACTAATATAAAAGGTATCAAAGATCAGGAGTGGTGGCTGGTGACGTCACTGCGCGCTAAAAAGTGTAGCGTGCAGTCGCACGAGTTTTCAACGCACTGTGTCGTCTTAATTTTTTGTTTATATGAAAAAAGAAAAATACGTGTCTAGTATTTTTTGGAAATCTGACTGACTGACTAATTAGTTTTTTTTAGTCAAACACCCTATTATTGAACTTTTTGTTCCTAATCTTTTTCAGTCTCAACAAGTACAGCAAAAAATAGTTGACATGCAAGGTCCGCTGCAATCGGAGTTAACTGAAGGTGTTGCCACATTCTTAGAAGATGTCCTCAGGTTTGACGCTGACTTCGACTCTTTTGGTCCCATGACTCCCGGTCTAACGGCTCGAGAAGCTAGTGACAGGTGAATTCAATCATTTAAAGTGATTCAAAGACAGTAAAAGGATACATTTAAAAAGTAATTTATGTGAACTAGGCTGAATCTTCTGTTTTTGACAGTAACTTACATAAGTCTCCCTGGGAAGAAGTGGTGCAACAAACTCCCTAGACGCACAGCAACCACAGAGAATTTGTATTAATTAAAGTATATCAACGAAGTTATATAGTTACTAATCGATAACATTAACACAATTATAGGGTAATAATGTTTCAATCACGATTTGATGAGCTGTGGAGAAGATTTGAAATGTATTCCAGCGGTGAAAAGCTATTTGGTATGGAAGTAAAAGACTATCCGATTTTGCACCAGAAAAAGAAAGAGTTCAACTTATTGAGTAAATTGTAAGTGCTATGACTGTTTGCGTAGCCTTAATATTAATGAGCCTTAGTTTATTTGACTCGCTGCATTTTTTTGCAACTGCATTTTTTGGCTTGCCATTAGATTTTTGTTTTGTTTTTATATAGGTACCATCGTTGCTATACAAGGTAAATATGTATTTACTTCGTACATACATATTTACCTTGTATAGCAATGGTACGAGGGGGCACAGTGCAACAGTGTAGCTAGCAAAAATGTTGTTTAAGTAACTAATCCATAAAACGTCAATTTCAATATAAATTTTAATTTTGGTCTATATGGTTATAACTTGCGAAAAAGGCTTGGGTACAGAATGCAGCACCACCGTCCTTCTTGCATAATTATGCGCGTGCAGAAAGAGCTAGATTTTTCATCGAATACCTATTTTTTATTTTTAATTGCATGGCGTTTTATTGTCATCATGTCCGCAAAATAATGCCTCATTAAAATTAACTGAAGTCATTCATGTTTTATCCATAACAGGTACAGTTTGTACTTGGCTGTAATGAATTCTATCGACGGTTATTACGAAACCCCTTGGGTTGATATACAAATTGAGCAAATAGTCGCACAGTTGGCAGAGTTTGATCTCAGGTAAGCGGAAATTGTCCGACTAAGTGACAAGGTATGGAGTTATTTTTATAAATCTAAATTTCCAATTGTAAAAATTATGCTCTATTATTTATCTTGAAATGAGAAAAAAAGAAAATACTTAGATGGCGGAATCACAAGTAAAAGTCTGACACGCCCTTCCGCTTAGCCCGGAGCGGCAGGTATCATTTGATGATTTTCCATTCAAAAAAGGAGACGATCTAGAAGGACGCACCTATCTTCACGTTATTGGTGATGCTCTTCGGAAAGGTCAGGTGCGTTGTACTCGCAACCTGTGTGCATGTATGACAGATGTAGTAACGTAAACGACGTAAAACCAATAAGTGAGGATTTTCCCTTCAGCTTCATCCTTCATCTTGGCAGGCGGAGTTCTATAGTTACTGCCTATCTTCACGAGAAGAAGGCTTGAGTCTATGTATGTATTATTTTAAGTATTTTTTTCTCATAACTTTATTGTTTTATTAAGATGTCGAAAATTACCACGTGGAATGAAAGACTGGCCAGCTTACATTGAATTGAAGAATAAAATCGATGACTTCAATCAAACTTGTCCTTTATTGGAACTGATGGCTGACAAAGCCATGAAGGAAAGACATTGGAAGAGATTGGAGAATCTGATGAGTTAATACAATTATTGAACGAGTTTTGTTATATTGTCTAACGTTAAATATGTATTTACATATTGGTGTCTATTCCAGATTGTGTACTGGATGTGGAATCTGAAGCCTTTTTGTTAGCAAATATAATGGAAGCGCCATTGTTGAAAAACAAGGAGGATGTTGAAGTTTGTGGCTTTTTTTCTTTTTGCTTTTTTCAGTCTCAGTTATTAGAGATAGGTGTGACCTATTTTGTGTTTATATGTTACAAGTGGATTACAGTTTATCAACCGTTATCGATTCAGTATGGTGCATGTCAGCTGCATTAATTAAAACTGTGCAATACCAATTACATTAATCACCAAAGACAATTATTACTTACATACATTCTCTCATAAAACTACCAGAAGTCAGTAGGACATTTAGTAACTTTAGATTACGACATACTGGGGATTTGTCTCTGTTTGATATGCACAATTTCTAGATGCCAATTGCGCAAACAGGTTGTGCCGAAGTAGAAAGAGCAAAAGAGTTCTGACAAATTATGTTAATAGATTACCATTATTCGAGACTAGGATAAGCCACGCTACGGACTAGCCGACGTCGTCTAACCGCTAATCTAGTAACACTCTTATTTTTAGGATATTTGTATTAGCGCGGTCAAAGAGAAGGATATCGAAGCTAAATTAAAGCAAATTGCCGCAGACTGGGCTGTTATCGACCTACAGTTTTGTAATTTCAAGAATAGAGGCGAACTTTTGATTAAGCCACAGGATACGATGGACACCATAACTTTGCTAGAGGACTCTTTAATGATTCTTAACTCTTTGGCTTCTAACAGGTAGAGACTTAGATGCGTATGCACATAGCAAGTAAGGGTGTTTTGTAAAATAATAAGTTGTTGTTACCTACTTATAATACGGGTTGGAAGTCCATGTCGTTTATTTAGGCTCTTGCAGACAGGCGCTGTTTCTGAAAGCCTTAATGAAGAAGGGCCAAGTTACCACACGGCTACTTGAAATGGCCAATTCGATTAGATCGGGGCATTAAGAGAATATCCGAATTTTCCACGATGAAAAGAATTCCTTCAAAATTTTCTAAAGTTTTTAACGTTTTTAGATATAACACGCCATTCAAGAAAGATATAGTTTTGTGGATAAACAAACTCGTGAATACCACAGAGATCTTAGAGAAGTGGCTTCTAGTTCAGAATTTATGGATGTATCTGGAGGCTGTGTTTGTTGGTGGTGACATCGCCAAACAACTGCCGGCGGAGGCAAAGCGATTTGCGGTATGATATTCATACGAACTACAAAATTACGGTTTTCGTTACAAATAAAATAAAACTAAATAATAATGTTTGCAGGGTATCGACAAAACTTATGTAAAAATAATGTACAGAGCGCGCGATATCGTGAACTGTGTTGAGACATGCACTTCCGATGACACGCTGAAGCAGCTCCTGCCTCATTTATTTGAACAGCTAGAGGCATGCCAGAAGTCGCTCACCGGTTACTTGGAGACCAAGAGACTTATCTTCCCCAGGTTCTTCTTCGTCTCGGACCCAGTATTACTGGAGATCCTCGGACAGGCTTCGGATCCACATTCAATACAGGTTCAGACACATTTTTTCTATCTACTTATGCTTTATTTAAGTACCTATTTCTTTCTGTACTTTAAAGTTACCTCATTATGATATTTATTAATTCAATATATATGTACTGTGGCTTCCAAAGGCTAGTTGACATTTATACTTTTGAGTTACCACACAAACTAGCGATGTAAGTAATTCAAACAACTGCATAGCTATTTGTTTATTTTTAATGATAAAGGTAGTTGAATAAACTTTTTTTTATAATTATAAACTTTATAAACTAGTGCTTGACCGCAATCCCGCCTGATGGTAGGTAAGCAGTGATGCGATCGTTGATGGTAAAGCGCGCTAGTTTATTAAGATCCTATTCACTCATATTGAGCGAATAGGAAGGAAGACGGTAGTTGAGCGAGGCGATGCAATGTTAAACCCAACAACACGACCAACGACGCTGCGCCAAAGGGAGATTGATCTGAAGACCCTCCACGACCAAACTCCCAACACAACAACATTTGGCGCATCGTACCCGGCACACATCGCAACATAAGTGCTCAGACCCGTCCTCCGTACGGCTTCACCAGACATCATGCCGGAACGCGACAAATCGCTTGGCGGCAAGACTTTATCTGGTGGGTGGTAACTTCTGCCGGCGGCCGGTGTTATGGCCTACCACCGAGGCTGGTAAAACAACTGGCCTTTACACTTATAAATATGTGATAGTTGGTTCTATAATTATTTTCTTGATATGTATTTCAGATATGTTTTTTTTTGTAATTCTTATTCAATTAGACTAGTGCGCTTTGCCATCAACGATTTTATCGCTGCTTACCATCAGGCGAGATCGTGGTAAAGTACACAAGTAATCCATTTTTTTGTATTTTTTTTAAATTTTCTCATAATGCGGCGTTACATGTAAGGTTTAAAAGGTCAATGAACTTTAGGAAGCCAATGTATAGTATAATGGATAACATTTTTTACCGTCTTGATAAACATAATTGGAGAACGAAGTAGAAGCTTGAGACATAGATTATATTGTTATAGCTTATATTTTTTTAAGAAAATACTTGTGGTATTCAGAATATCACAACCATTCGATGCGCTTCCGTGTCGAATGAAACATATGCAAATCCGAAACCCAAAATCTTTGAAAGCTTAACCGGTCAAGGATCAGGATGACACCTATATAGGCAAGGCATTATGCAACTTCGCCCTCTATTAATACTGCTAACAAAATTTTAGTAGTCTAATATTCTGTGTTAAACAGTTTCAATCTATTGCGCTATAGACAATCTAATGAAATAAATGTTTTCGAACGAAAAATATTGAATTGGTATTGACAGCACCGGAAGATCAAAAAAAAAATCAAAAGTCAGATAGAAAATATGTAAGCGACCACTATTGAAATAAGTACCTAGTCAAGTCGGGTAAAATTTTCAACTGAGAAGCCTGTCAAATG
The DNA here is from genome assembly GCA_037179545.1 of Sesamia inferens. Lineage (NCBI taxonomy): Eukaryota > Metazoa > Arthropoda > Insecta > Lepidoptera > Noctuidae > Sesamia > Sesamia inferens. The sequence goes on from CM073923.1 coordinate 23,986,367, forward strand.
ATTTAATGGAATATTTGCACGCAGTTTCTGATAGTGGAACTAATGGAACGACTGTGAAAACTAACAAGTTCTGACAGTTTTTGTTCAATAACTGCGCTACCGCCCGCCGTCGCACCGTCACCAACCCATGTGTCATTGTAGGAATATAGATTTTCTTCTATTTGGCCTGTGAATAATGCGAGAGCGTTTTCAGGGGCACTTGCCGAGTATCTTCGACGCCATTTATACTGTCGATTTCGACGAAAAGGAAAGAATTGTTAAAATGAACTCTAGTAATGGAGAGTGTATACCCCTCGAAGTTCCAGTAATGTGCGTGGGAGGCGTTGAGGTGATTATATTTATGATGACGTTTACACACCTGCCTTTATATAAAACACACAAAACCTATAATGTAAAATATAGGCACATAAAAATTATCATCATCAACCCCCCATCGCCCCACTGCCGGGCACATGTCTCCTGTCATACAGAGAAGGATTGTGCGTAATCACGACTTTACAAAAAATTATTTCTATTAATAACAAAAACATAGTAATGATGAATACACACGAAATTATTCGTTACATTGTCATTGTCTCGATGTTAAAGATGCTTTAGTACTTTTTTGTATCACTAATTGATTATGAAAAATAAATAATTTAATGAGACACACTATTTATTAATGGTTTTTTATGATTTAGGTTTAGGTGTATTGAAAAATATCTAATTTAATCGCTTTTCATGGTAAAATTGAACTTCATAATTACTCCACATGAAACTATTTTGTTGACTCAAACACAACGTTGAGAGTAATATAACAACTTAATGGCCATCATAGATAAAAAGTTGTAATTATTTTACAGATCTGGTTGAATACTCTCCTTGATGCAATGAAAACTACCGTTAGAAATATCATAGCAAACATTGCGCAAACAATGATAGGGGACCCAGAATTTGAGTTTTTGGTTGGATTTTGGAATTTTCCTGGTCAGGTAAACAGACGTACTAAGAGAATGAAGTCTATGTTGTAACTGCATACCATAAGCAATTATTTTAACCATATTCAAGGATCGATATTGAGCAGGCCGTTGAGTTCAAGAAAATTGAGTTGAACTCGCATGTCAAGTGTCAGGACAGGTCCATTTAAATCAGTACTGTTTAAGCTTAAAACGGAATAGTTCACACACGATCTAGCAATTGAACTGCTTAAATTTGAACTCTCGCCCCCATATACCACCTAAATGGTTATTGAATTATGCACCTAACCATTATAGAAATGCAGTTCTTTATATAAAAATGACAGCAGTACTTCGGTAGTATATTGGCACTTTTGTATTAAAAACTTAACTGAACTGACTTAACCTGAAAGTTCGTTAAGTCTGGAACTAGATTTTGCTTTGTAATGAGAGGGTTGGAGTTTTAGTGATCTCAGTGGTAGTTGCAGCAGGGCACATTGCTCGTAGAACCGATGGCCGATGGGGCAGTAAGGTTCTGGAGTGGCGGCCACGTACTGGAAGACGCAGCGTAGGGAGCCCCCAACAAGGTGGACCGATGACTTGGTGAAGGTCGCGAGAAGCCGATGGATGCTGGCAGCACAAGACCGGTCAGCGTGGAAAGCCTTGGGGGAGGCCTTTGTCCAGCAGTGGACATCCATAGGCTGAATAAGAGAAGAAGAGCAGTGGTAGTTGGATAAGAAAAAGTGACAACTTGCTTGAGAATATAGCGAGAAATTTGCGCGATCCTGATTAAAGCCCCTAGTAGTACTATATATTATAAGTATTACTTTTTAATCCTTGAATTACAAGAAACGTATTACACAACTATTCTACAGTACTATTATAAGCCCTAATCAAAATAGATATCATTTATAATTGTATCACCGAACATCGCTACCGCTTCAATAAACCATAGACAAGGGCCATATCGGCCATGTTTGGCGTATTGAGAAACGCCAAACCTCAAGAATATTAACAACATACACTTCCTCATATATCATCCATGTTTTGTATAGGCTGGTTTATTGGGAATGCAAATTTTATGGACAAGCGATGCTGAGTATGCTCTAAAGAAGGCGAGAGTGGATAAGTACATTATGAGAATCACAAATCAGAAAAACCTTGATTTATTGAACGGTCTTATTGATCAGACAGTCAGGGATCTGGTGCCTCTCGACAGAACGCAAATCGAGACGATGATCACCATCCACGTGCATCAAAGGTTAGTCATCTATTCAAAATGTCAATAAAAATTAATTGCCGTGTATTCTTTTTTGAAATTTGGAAAAAGAAAGTGTTGTTTGGTGCTGCATCGGAGAAGAATTTTATGATGAAGCACGATTCCAGAAGGCATGAAACTTTTTATATGTTTTGATTTACATATTATTATTACTTTAAAACATCAGCAAACAGAAAATTTTTTAGTGTTTTATCTACCTTTAGTACTTTAGTATCTTGTCCGCTTGGCTTAAATGACCAATTTGCCAGGTAGGTATGCGTCCATTAAAACTTCAGGCTAATATTACTCTATCACATATTCTGTTACTCAGAAAATAAGTAAGGTCTGGGAATTCTGGGATCATAGACAATAAAACATCTAAGACGGAAGAGACGTAATCTATGATACAAAACATATAAAGAAAAACGTCACTTTATGTTCTTTTTCTAAACAAAGATATACCAGCAGGATAATCGCGTAACACATTATCAGTAGCCTTGGGTTTCATTTTGACAATTCAACGACATTCATTGCGTTATTTACGTTGTTGAGCGGACATATTTTCGAACATGGAGAGCAATGGAATAGCAATAGGCTTCAAAATGATTCCAACTAATAGTAATGGTGTGTTACGCAATTAGGGTGCAGTTTTGAATATTGTGTTAACGAAGCAAATCTTAAAATACCCTTACAAATAAAACGAGATTTTTTCATTGTTTTTAGGGATATTTTTGATGATCTCGTGAGGATGAGAATTAAGTCGCTTGGGGACTTTGAATGGCAAAAGCAAGCCCGCTTCTATTATTACGAGGATACTGATGACTGTGTAGTGTCCATAACGGATGTCGACTTTGTATATCAGGTGAATAACAAGCTTTTTATTCATGAAGGAACCAGCTGCGCCCAACGGTTTCACCTACATTTTTCTCAAACCCGTGAAAATATCAGTATAAAAAGTATCCTGCTTATAAAGTACCTATGTACCAAATTTCATCTAAAATCTTTCTACGAAAATGCAAGGATGTAGTTTAACGAAATAACAAAATTGTGTACAGAATGAATATTTGGGTATAACGGAACGACTTGTGATCACGCCGCTGACGGATCGTTGCTACATCACGCTGTCACAGGCCATCGGAATGAGCATGGGCGGCGCGCCCGCCGGACCCGCAGGAACCGGAAAGACTGAAACCACCAAAGACATGGGCCGCACCCTCGGCAAGCTCGTCATCGTATTCAACTGTTCCGACCAGATGGATTTCAGAGGTACAGTTGCTCTTTGGGGTTTTTTGTAAGTAATCCGTATCCAAAACCGTCCGTTTTTTTGCAAATGAGTGTATGATTTTTATTTTCATTCATCTTTAAAAAGACCCAATACAAAAAAACTTTTTTTACAAAAATAACTAATTTCGGAAGTCGGTGTCTTTGGTTTTTGTAAATTAGTTTTTGACGCCGACTTCCGAAATTAGTTGTTTTTCACTTTGTAGTATTTTTTGGAAGTCGGTTGTTTTTTTTTTTGTAAAAAAGTTTTTATTTTACACTTTTTAGTTGTGAAAAATACTGTTAAAAACTTACAAACGCACTGGTTGCCCCCTAAGATTTTTGAAAGTTCCCCTTGATTTCTCTGGTCTTCCACCATCAAACCCTGATCTCCTTATCATGGGACCACCTTGGGAATGTCTTCTTTCCAACAGAAAAAGAATTATCAAAATCGGTTCATAAACGACGAAGTTATCCGCGAACAAACATAAAAAAGCATATATAAGATTTTAATCGTTTGTACTCGTTACTCGTCGGTTTTAAAAATGTCGTGGTATTTAAAAAAGTATGTTTTAAATTCAAATTTTCATTTGATGCTCATTTTTATACAGAAAACCCCTTGTTTTTCTACATTTTTGGCGCGAAGTTCCAGAAATTAACATCGACTTTCAAAACTTTTATTCAATTTTTATCGATTAATTTCATATCCTTGACTGTCAAAGCTTTATTTATTGCCGTTTGGCTGTATCAAAAATGGTAGATAAAGTGGTAAAAGTTACCAAGATTATCGCGCTGCTTGAAGAAGGTTGCAGCCAATGCTTCGTGGCTAGGAGGCTAAATGTTAGTTGGTCGACGGTCCAGAGGACCTGGCCGCGATATCAGGAGACTGGTTCCGTCGAGAGAAGGCCTGGTTCTGGAAGAAAACCTTCTACCCAACCACGGGATGATTGTTTTCTTGTGAGTCGCGCATTGAGAAATCGCAAATCTTCGTATGTGGATCTTGAAAACAACCTCCAAGTAGTAATAAATGTGCATATTAGTCTATGGGTGGTCAGCAGTATTGGGTAGTCCGCGGCCCCAAATTACTCCGTGAGTATCGAGTTCACAGGCTTAGATTCGCTAGAAATTATGAATCATAGACTCAAGAAAATTGGAATAGGGTTTCGTTCTCGGATGAAGCCAGGATATCTCTGTTCGGTGAAGATCGACGTCGGCGAGTGCTAAGAAGACAAGGAGAACGCTTTGCAGAGGCATGTTTCGAAGAAATCACAACTTGTGGTCCCCATCAGGTGCTCTGTTGTTTTGGCAGGAATAAATGCAATAGATCGTACAGAGTTAGTCTTCATTGAAAACGGCTCACTGACTGGGCATCGATACATAATGGAAGTTCTAATTCCTCATGCACAAACCGCATTGGCCGCTCTAGGTGAAGACTCGATTTTTATGGACGACAATGCTCGCGCCCACCGATCTCGCGATGTTGAAGCGAATGTGCAAGATGTCGGAATTCGTCGTTTGGATTGGCCAGCTCGAAGTCCCACCCATTCCATTGAGCATGTATGGACGCAGACCATCAGAGATCTGAAGATTGTGATTACTGCTGGAAACATATTCTGCAAGCAAGCATCCGGGATATACACGCTAGCATGCCCAGACGAATTCAAGCTGTGATTTTAGCTAGAGGGGTCACACTCGCTACCAAAAATTCATCTGCTTTTACTTTATTAAAGAAAAACAAACAAAAAAACCTTTTTTTAATTTTAACTTCATGAACATATGCACTACTAGCGAACATACATTACTAGCGAGGTTTAGCATTATTTCCCATAAATCGTATCAAAATTTCATGAAATACTCACGAAAACGATTATTTTTTATTAATTTACCAAATTGTGAGGATAAAACTACCTATAATTGGGTTTTATCCTAAAAAACAATTTAATGTCCATCAGATAGATTTATAAAAATATTGAACATGTATTTTTTATAAATCTGCTATGTCGCATGACGTCACGCCGTGGTACAAAATACACCCCGTAACGTAATTAGCCCCCACTCCGTAACTTTAATACGCTATATCTCAGTAGTCTTTGGTAATTTCGACAACATAAAAAATACGGGTCTTATTTTATTTATTATCTATAAGACGGACTAATTATATTTTTCATTTTCACACCTTGGATACATCCCTATTATCAAACAAAGCAATATTAACATTTTAAATGGTTCATTGCTTAGGTGCCCGTTTTTTTTTTTTTTGCAAATGTGTAAGTTTATTTTGCGTGCTTAATTTTTGTGTTCTTGGTCAGGCTTGGGTCGCATCTACAAGGGCTTGGCTCAGTCAGGCACGTGGGGCTGTTTCGATGAGTTCAATCGCATCGAGTTGCCTGTGCTGTCAGTGGCCGCACAGCAGATTTACATCTGTCTCACTGCTAGGAGGGAGAAGAAAGAATCATTCATATTCAGGTATAGAAGCTTAGCTATATCAATAAGCAACCCTAATTAACGAAGACGGTGATAGGCCATAACATCGGCTGCCGGCAGAAGTTAACCACCCACCAGACAAAGTCTTGCCGCCAAGCGATTCGTCGTGTTCCGGCATGATGTTTGGTGAAGCCGTACGGGGGACGGGTCTGTGTGCCGGTTACGATGCGCCAAATGTTGTTGTCTCGGGAGTTTGGTTGTGGAGGCTGCCCAGATCAATCTCTCTCTGGCGCAGCATCGTTGGTCGTGTTGTTGGGTTTAACATTGCATCACCTTGCTGAACTGCCGTCTTCCTTCCTATCCAGTCAGTTTTTTTTGAGTGGATAGGCTCTTAATAAACTAGTACGCTCTGCTTACCATCGGGCGGGATTGCGGTCAAGCACTGGTTTATAAATATTAAAAAAGAAACATCGGGAAACTTGTGAACATGGATTTTTTATGACGTAGGCACATATATTACCATAAAAAAGCGAAATGTACTCAAATAACCGTTATTACAATAGACAATCATTAACACTGTCTATGTTGCTTTGGTAGCGACGGTGATAATGTAAGTTTGAATCCGGAGTTTGCCTTCATCATCACCATGAACCCTGGCTACGCGGGACGTCAAGAGCTGCCAGAAAATTTGAAGATTCAATTCCGCTCAGTCGCGATGATGGTTCCGGATAGACAGATTATTATCCGCGTCAAATTGGCCAGCTGTGGCTTTAAGGACAACATCGTTTTAGGTATGTGTTTTAGTAGTTTTGTGTCTTTTCCAGTTTCGCCATCACGGCCTTCGATAAGCTTTGTCTTCAGTCCATCTAATCCTAATTCTAATCCTAACTAATATTATAAATGCGAAAGTAACTCTGTCTGTCTGTCTGCTACTCTTTCACGCCAAAACTACTGAACGTATTTGAATGAAATTTGGTATACAGATATTCTAGACCCAGAGATAAAACATAGGCTACTTTTTATCGCGAAAAAGGGGTTGTAAGGGGTTAAAGGGGGGGGGGGGGAGTTGTATGGGATTTCATAATTTTTATAGATAAAACCATGAAACTTTATATTTAAGCACTTGATAAAAAATAATAAAACATTTGTTCTAGCGTTTATGAAATTTCCTCGATACCCATGATCCCTACAGATTTACCTTTTCAGTTCAAAAGAATCCAGTTTCCCCTCAAACCAGCCTTCGCAATTACCATTAACAAAGCGCAAGGCCAAACACTGAAAGTGGCGGGTGTAAATTTAGAAAAGAACTGTTTTTCGCATGGGCAACTCTACGTGGCCTGCTCACGTGTATCAAATCCCAAAAATCTCCACATTTTATCTAACAACAATAAAACAGCAAACATTGTGTATAAAAATGTTTTAAATTAGGTTTTTTAAAAATATTTTTGTACACAACGTGACGCTGGCCCCAGTAAGTGTCTCTTGGACATTTATAAGAGAACAATAAATTTTTATTTTTTAAATATACCTACTAATGATTCAAAAATACACCTAAAGATACTATTCCACGCGGACGAAGTCGCGGGTAACAGCTAGTTACCTATATATTGTCATTCCAACCTGCCCTTTACAATCGCTAACCGCAGCAATGTGTTCAATCGATCCATAATATTGCAGCTCGCAAGTTCTTTACGTTGTACAAACTATGTGAAGAACAGTTGTCGAAGCAGGTACATTATGACTTCGGCTTGCGGAATATTTTATCCGTGTTACGAACTATGGGCGCTCAGAAACGTGCAAACCCTGATAATACTGAGGAGAACATCATGATGAGAGTACTGAAGTGAGTGATTACTGCAATAGGTTACTGAATGTATCTTTAGATATTGGCGCCGACTCTCTTGTTAACACACTAAACTAATTTTATGTTAAGTGCCTCTTTTTCTTTCCATTTCATTAATAAAAGGATAGAAGATAAAATTTTAGTTTAATCCTGTCAAATTAATATATGTATTCCATAGACAGTTTAGACGCGATTATAAACATGGCGACTAAAAATACGCCAGTTTACGTCAGGAGTGCACTAATTTGACAGGTCTAAACTGACATTTTATCTTCTGTCCTTTTCTTACAGAAATAGATAAATTTAATTTAATTTGTGAACTAGAGAATCAGGCCATAGAGTTATCTCGGTATTCTGCAATGATGTAATTAATTTGCAGGGAAATGAACGTGTCTAAATTGGTAGATGAAGACGAGCCTTTGTTTATTTCATTGATTGAAGATTTGTTCCCTGGTATGAAACTAACTCAAACCGTTCAAAGGTCGGTACTAAAATTTTCATTTCAATTCATTTATTTATTTACAAACAATTTACATTGCGTTTAACCTTACAATTTTATGTGCCTAATAAGTTAAATAAAAATATCATATTCGGAACCAATACATGTAATATTAATAATAAAGGCTGTCTCAGTAAGAGAGCACATTTTAATTTAAAAACAAAAATAAGTATTTTTTGACCGACTCTGAAGACAGGCCATCACTGTTTTCATGAAAATTTACATGACTTTTGCACATGTGGCTGTATCTCACCGATGACGCGTTGGACTTCCGAATTGAGCTCAGGAATTTTTTCGGCTTTATTCGCATAAACCCGAGATTTCACAAACTTCGAAGAAAAACGCGTACGGTGTTAAATCGCACGATCTTGGTGGCTAGTTGACATCAGGATTTCGTGAGATAATGTATTCTGGAAATCGTTGCTGTAATAAGTTAATTGTTTCATGCGCGGTGTGGAAGGTTGCGCCATCCTGCTAAAACCACTTGCTGTCGTGCCGTCCAGTTGAGGGCTCAGTGTAGTCTGGATATAAGCGGTTTAAGCGTTACTTCCCCATTTTTGTAACGAGTTTTCACAATTATAACGTGTAGTGTCAAATTTCAGAGTTGCCGCGGGTATGAAAAAATAAATAATTTTAAAAAGTGCACTCTTTTTGAGACACCCCTTACATGCCTAATTGTTGGGTTTAACATTGCGTCGCCTCGCTCAACTACTGTCTTCCTTCCTATTCATTCAGTTTTTATGAATGAATGGGCTTTTTAAAATAGCGCGCTTTACCATCAAACGTTGCATCACTGCTTGCCATCAGGCGGGATTGCGGTCAAGTACTCACACAAAAAAGATGTTGTGAAATGTCTAGTTCAAGATGTCAAAATGCTGTTAATTAGGGTATAATGTCAAAATGCTGTCAAAATTGTTAGGAATACAAACTTCATCAAACTCCCAAGTGAATTTAAAGAGATAAACAACAACTGCAGTTTATAAAAAAATTGAATCAATTTTGACGTGACAACGTCTTAAATTAGGTTGCGGCTGGGAGTCACTTATGAAAAAGTGTAACGCTCGGTAACGTTACGATGAGTCACCGATGTTTTAGTAAACAAAATATATTTCTATAGTTAAAATTTGTGCAATTCTTATTTTCATTCAATTCCTTGTTCCTATTGTGCAATTTAATTATATTCATATCAATAAATATTCTACCGAGAAAAAGACGTTGTCACGTAAAATCTTCGCCCGTAAAACCGACTTTACAGGCAACCATTTTTTTTTAATTTAAGAATATGTACCTACAATTTAAATTAAAGCTAGTTCAGTGTTAATAATATAATACGTGACGAGAGATTATTCGAGTTGTACCGATATTTATTGGTGTAGCTTTCGGGTAGGTATTTTAACTCTGTTATCATTGATACTTATCAATGATAACAGAGTTAAAATACTCGGATCAATCGGATTACTTAATCCGATTTGTTATTTGATTTTAGGGATATGCAACGCGCTATTGTAACAGTGACAGAACGCATGTCGCTTGTCAACCATCCGGATTGGAACTTGAAGATCATACAGTTGTATGAGACATCGTTGGTGAGGCACGGCTTGATGACAATGGGCCCGACTGGCTCTGGCAAAACCACCTGTATACACTCACTCATGGCAGCCCTCACTGAACTCGGTAAACCGCATAGAGAAGCGAGAATGAATCCTAAGGTATCATGCTAAATAAATTATTTTATTAATTAGTAAATGCGTCCTTATAGTGCAGTGCAAACAGGATCTGTATTGAACGTAAAACTGACAAAGTATGTGCATAAAACTAACTATTATTAATATATTTTAGGCTATCACAGCGCCCCAAATGTTTGGGCGTTTAGACGTAGCAACAAATGACTGGACTGATGGTATATTCTCTACATTGTGGCGAAGAGCTTTGAAGGTTAAAAAAACTGATACAACTTGGATCGTTCTAGGTAAATATGAAACCTAAGAGAACTCATTTTAAAGCTTATACACAAAGTAAAGAAAACCCTGTTCGATCCGTGAAGGTATTGTTAGGTATCGATAACAGATTCTACTAATGCCTACAAAACCGGGCTAAAGTTAAAAAATAAATATTATTTCGCAAATGGAGGTAAATTAATACATGTGCGGTAGACAATACATGTGCGGGCGAAGGGGGGCAGGGCACGCGGTACGCGGTCGCATCGCTGTTCGCCCATAATAATACCCTCAAAATGATGTTGTCACTTTTAAAAATTACCAAATTTTGGGGAAGTTGGAATTAATCATCATAGAAACAATACTAATGAGTTTTGAAATAATCTTTTTTTTCCGCGAATTAATTCCAACTTCCCCAAAATTTGGTAATTTTTAAAACTGACAACATCATTTTGAGGGTATTATTATGAACGAACAGCGATGCGACCGCGTACCGCGTGCCCTGCCGGGGGCAGGGCACGCGATGATTATGTATAATTTCTTATCTTATTTGGTCATGTGTTATTCTAGACCTTTAAACTTTATTACCCTTATGGGTCGGACGGGGTTTTCTTTACATATTGTATAAGCGATCATATGTATGAGAAATACCTGCAAAGCATTTTGTATTGCCAGATGGTCCGGTCGACGCGGTCTGGATAGAGAATTTAAATTCAGTGTTAGATGACAATAAGACGCTGACGCTGGCCAACGGAGATCGTATCTCGATGGCACAGAACAGCAAGCTGGTGTTTGAGCCGGACAATGTGGATAACGCCTCGCCTGCCACCGTCAGTCGGATGGGCATGGTGTTTCTGTCATCATCTGTACTCAAATGGCAACCTATATTGGAGGTAAAGTCTTGTCATGGTTATCTTGTTGCTAAGTTCACGTAAGTGTACATACTTTCATGAGCACAAATATACTACTACAGTTCGCTAATAATATCCGATTTCATGAATCATTCGAAAAATTACTATGTTCAAGAAGAAAGGAATTACGTGGCAGTCGGGTCTCCTGCGACAATGTTTTAGATTACTAAAATATTTTGTGTAGATGTCCTAATGCGATCTGGCGAGAAATACATTCTATTGGTTTTAGTGATTATAAATTCAATACCGAGGAAAACACACAACGATTTTTGACTTTTCGAAATTTTGACATTTGCCAAAAGAGACCATTGACCATTGTTTAGATCAGGCGATTTCTTACGTGTGTTTGGAAATCTATATTTGCAGAATTTGTTTTTCTTCTATAGTCCGTTGATGTTTAATTAAGAGAACAAATTAGGGTTTATTTTCAATCGACAGATATTTTTGTTCGTAGAATAAAATTAAGCTACTCAACTAACTAATATAAATTAATAATTAACTAGAATAGAATCTACTGTTAGAAAATCGCCCCTTAGTTGAAAATAAAGAACCTCATTTCTCATACAATTGATTATTGATTCAATAATATGAGGAAGCCATGTGTAGTCGTGGTGGCCTAGTTATTACACCAGTCTCTCAAGTATGAGGGTACGGGTTCGGTTCCAGGTCAGGCAAGTACCAATTTAACTTTTCTTGTACTTTTTTAGTATATCTTGGACACCAATGACTGATTACAAGGTGAAGGAAAACATCTTGAGGAAACCTGAACTTTAAGTCTGAAATCGCCAACCCGCATTGAACAAGCGTGGTGATTACGCTCAATTCCTCTCTGTGTGAGAGGAGGCCCGTGCCTAGCAGTGGGACGATAAAAAGGTTGATGATGATGGGGCCCTGATTATGAAAGGTGTTTACATACGGACAAATCATTCAGATTGAGCTAGCCCCAAACAAAGTTCGAGACTTGTGTTATGGGATACTAACTCAACGATACTATATTTATAATAGATACATATATAGATAAACATCCAAGACCCAGGCCAATAATAATAATAATAAATTCGTTTATTTTCTCTCACAATGGTTTTGTAGTATTTAACAGTTTTGTACAATCATAAATTCACATTGTGAGAGCTGGTGCCTGAAGTAGGTTTTACGAAAAACCTGTAGTACAGGTCATTCCATCATGACCTGGCCGGGGATCCAACCCGGGGCCTCCATATCGCAGGCAGGCGTATTGACTGCTGCGCCACGGATTATAACTCTGTCTGTCTGTCTTTCTTTCTATTACGCTTTCCCGCTTAAACCTCTCAACCGAGTTTGATGAAATTTGGCACAGACAATCTTTAGACCCCGAGAAAGGACATAGGCTACCTTTTATTGAAAAAAAAAAAATTATATTCCGGAGGGAAATCTAAAAAGCGCGATATAACCGAATTCCACGCGGGCGAAGCCGCAGGCGGAAAGCTAGTCACTTATAAATATTATGATTACTTATACAACGTTATTTTGCTTTGTACGAAACCTGAATATAATTTGTTCAGGATAAGCAACGGGAATCGATTTCAGTCATTTGTACATCATGTTATATTTTTTCCCAAATATATTTTATACATTGTTGCAGTGTGGTTACCTAGCGCACAACACAGTTCACGTCAGATCATAGTGGCCCCAATCGGGTGCGCATAGTGGGACGGGCCCCCCGTCTCGTTGTGCAGAGGTACAATACGTTCTAAGTAAAATTAAGAGTCGTGGTGGCCTAGTGGTTAAAAGACCAGCCTCTCAAGTAAGAGTGCGCGGGATCGATGCCAGGTCAGGCAAGTACCAATGTAACTTTTCTGAAGTTATATGTACTTTCTGAGTATATCTTGGACACCAATGACTGAAGGTGAAGGAAAAAACATCTTGAGGAAACCTGGACTTTAAGTCTGAAATCGCCAACCCGCATTGAGCAGGCGTGGTGATTACGCTCAATCCTTCTCTGTATAAGAGGAGACCTGTGCCCAGCAGTGGGACGATTAAAAGGTCGATGATGATGAAAATTAAGAAGTTTTAAGTAAATTATACTTCATTTTATTTTATCACTTATGACTGCATTTACGAGTAAAGTACATATTAATATCTATCATACACATACATATTATTGTATGGACAACCAGGTAACATAACAAGCTCTTTGTGATTTTCCATGATAGCTTTTGAAATTTTGTACATAAATTCTTAAAAATACTGGGCACGTGTTTCAGGTTTCGCATATACAATATGTAAAGAAAACCCTGTCCGATCCGTGAAGGCATTGTTAGGTATCGATAACTAATTCTACTAATGGATATAAAGCCGGACTAAACTTTAAAAAAAATCCCCCTAAAAAAATAAATTGTTTTTCGAAAAAGAGGTAACTTAATACATGTGCGGTAGGCAGCCCTTCCGCGGGCGACGGGGGCAGGGCAGTGCGGCACGTGATCACATCGCTTATAATAAAATAGTCCAAATGGTGTTGTCACTTATTAATTTTTGAAGTTGGAGTTAATTCGCGGAAAAAAAAGATTATTTTAAAATTCATTAGTATTGTTACTATGATGATTACGTAAAATTTTATATTATATTTGGTCATGTGTTTACCCTAACCTTTATTATCCTTATGAGTCGGACAGGGTTTTTTTTACATATTGTATAGAAAATAATGTTGTGTATAGTTTTGAACTCAAGTTTTTTTTATATATTTTGTTTCATATATTATTAAACGTATTTTTACTTACTACACCGGCTGTTATCAATAACGAATGTCACTGAAAACCAGTGCTGGGGCTCTGTCTCTTCTAGGTTCATAACATTATGTTCAGCGACAATCATTTTACGCAGATGTGATGCATATTTTCCTCAGCTTATTCTTGTGTTGTTATTCTGCATCATAGTTACCGCAAATATACTTATTTTTGTTCTTATTTTTATGATTTCATGTGCACAGGGCTGGCTGCGGCGCCGCCCTCAAAAAGAGGCAGATACCTTACGTAACATCTTCAATAAAGTATATGATGACGTGCATTCATTTTTACAAATCAGGCTGGTTGCCAAGATGAAAATACTGGAAGCTATCTACATCAGGTTTTTATTTAGTCTAGTTTAAAACTCGGTAAAAAAATAAAATAAGTTTATTTCATATCAATTTGGCTTACATTGCATGTCAATGAGTCTCCATTTGGGCATAAAAATGCCTGTAGTTGAAGGCACCGCTCTTCCCGTACATTTTAAATACGTAAGCAACAAAAATAGAAATGAGAAAAAGACATACATAACAAATTGCGATTGATTGTATCTGTGCGTGTGTGCGTGAGATGTACGTGCTACTGTGTGCTTGCACGCGTGTGTGTATGTGTGTCTGTATTTATTAAAAATAATTTACGGGGTCTGGTGGCTAAAAAATAACAGACGCATAGATTGATCAATCAAGTTAACCTACACTTACTGTGATTGGCCCTTAGTTGGGTGACTATTTTTACATAACCCCGTGCGTCGTAAAGTATGTTAAGCCGGTGGTCTCAGCTGTAATACGTGGATTCTTTGACAGTCATTATGTCTATTCAGAAGCCCGAAACTCTAAAAAGTAATGTTACCAAGGGATGTTGTAAACCTAATGATTGAGTTGTGGAGGTCAGACAGGCAGTTGACCTATGTAAAATACTGGTATTCAGTTGCATATAGTTAGATTGGAAGCCGAATCTAGCTTACTTGGGTTATCCCAACTAGGCGATAAAAATCTTTTAAAAACCTATCTTTATTTAGTATGTTGAAGATTGTATACTTGCTTTTCAGACAATGTATTGACGTGCTCACTGGATTATTAGAAATTGAAGTTCCCGGTGGCAGTAAGCAAATAATTAATACCTACTTAAATAATTTAGACATTGTAGATAACGGGTTACTTGTTTTGCACAGTATTTTTAGGTCTCAAAATAGTTTCTTTTTTTATACAAGGCATACGGACAGTTGACGTCAAGCCCCGGCGTAATTCAGCCGAAGGCATTTAGAAATCCGTCGAGAATACCTTTACCCTATGACTGTTTTACTCCTGTGGCTTAATTCTAATTCTATAAAAATCTTACTTATTATTTTTTTATCATATGAAAATATTTACAGAGACTCACACGGACCGTCATCTAGAGAGGCTGTTCATCTTTGCGATGATGTGGTCGTTGGGCGCGGCACTAGAGTTAGATATGCGCACTCGCATGTCTGAATTCATGACCAAATTACCGGTGAAAATGGACTGGCCCGGTATCAAATCCAAGGAATGGGTCATGCCCTTTGAGTACAACGTCACCCCTGGCGGCCTATGGGAGCACTGGTAAGTGGTAGTAGTTTTCACAATCTTAATTGTCATAAAGGGTGTCTCTGACATCGACGCACAAACGAGTACCATGGATCCAGTACATGATTCTGAACTCCCCACAGGTGGAATTTTTCATCGGATTTTTTCTGATTAAAAAAAATTAAATGCAGTTTTTTTCCGTTCATAATTGCTATACTTTTATAACCCAATAAGATTTTAAAGTAAAAAATAATTAATTCGCTAATTACACCAAAAAAAGCGCAATGGGAACAAAACTCGAAAAACTATCCTATCAGCTGATTTAATAGAGTTCACATCAGAGGTCAACGTCATACCCACAAACACGCGCGGCGGCATGCTTGCAACGTTCAAGCCGAGCCGACACATTTTTTTAAACGCTGTAATTTCTGTAACCGCTCATTAACGGTATAAATGACTATCATAATTTTATTAGTGGCATGCGGTATAGGCTTCTCGCGAAGTTTGCGTTACGATGTCAGATACAGCCTGTATATGATCACAAATAGGTATAATAATGATTCTGTAATACGTGATTAAAGCGATAATGCTTGCCGAGGCTGATCTGAGGATAGTAGTACAAAAGGTAAATAAATATGGCCATATTTATTTACCCTTTACACTACGTTAAAAAGTTATTCGCGGCTGTCAATTGTGAATTTTTCGTTACGGGTTTCACATTTCCGACAGTCTGACAATAAGGGGTATTTATCCTCTGAACCAATAGTTTCCTGTTATTTAATTATTTTAATTGGTAGTTTCATTTTACTAGGTCCGAGAGTGTTGAGAAGTACATTTACCCGTCAGACACTATACCGGAGTACTCTTCAATCCTTGTACCGAATATCGATAACGTGTGCATTACCTTTTTGATCGAAACCATCGCTAAACAGAACAAAGCGGTGCTTCTAATCGGAGAGCAAGGCACCGCCAAGACAGTCATGTTAAAAAGTTACATGATGAAATACGACAATGAAGTAAGGCTGTTTAAAGTCATAAACTTCTCATCCGCTACGACGCCTAATTTATTCCAGGTGCGTAGAATGCATACTGATACATCGTAGGATACGTTCCAATTTAATGTAATGTAATGGAATAATGTGATTTCTTTTTTTTTTTAGAGAATAATTGAATCATATGTGGAAAAACGTGTCGGTATGACGTATGGGCCTCCAGGAGGCCGGTCGATGACAGTATTTGTAGACGACATAAACATGCCGGTGGTGAATGAGTGGGGCGATCAGGTAATCATGAAATGATAAAGATAGCTAGGCAGACGCAAGTTCGTTGGTGCAGTATCACACCAGCACCGGGGCTTTTTTGTCTTGCCAGAGATTATCAGATGCCACGCGCATCTACTGTCAACGAACGAAATATCCAGAATAAATCTGACAAACAAAATACAAAATAGCACCCAGACTAGTTTTTTGAGTAAAGTACCACAAATAGTTTGGTAGGATAGTATAAGTCACATAACAAATGTTAAAGTTTTATCATACATTATGTATGAATATATCTTTTTTTTTATGTTTTAGGTGACAAATGAAATAGTACGACAAATGATGGAAGGGGGAGGGTTCTACTCTCTAGATAAGCCCGGCGATTTTACTACTATAGCCGACATTCAGATGTTTGGTGCTATGATACATCCAGGTATGTATGTTCAGATCTACTGTTAGGTAACAACAATATTCTGTACAGTACTGTGTAATTCAAACTTTATGACAATTCGGAACCTGAGGCAAGTCGCTGCGCAGTGGCCTGGAGGTCACCTTCAACTAGTTGGTGGCCACGGTGGGACTCCCTCCCCCACTTCAAGCGGCTCGTGCCCAAGTTGTTGGCCACGGTTGGGATGCTTTCAACGCTGCTATCCATCCTGGGGGTCCGAGCGCCGTCTTCAGGTAGCTCTACATGGGGCTTTACATGGAGATCGTGCGATCGATGGCCCTGTATGGGGCTCCGGTATGGGCCTCTGACCTGACGGCCGGTAGCATTACCGTACTTCGGAAACCACAGAGAGCGATGGCTGTCAGAGTCACTAGAGGGCAGCGCACGATCTACGAAGCGACCTGCCTACTAATTGGATCTCCGCCCTGGGACAATGATCATTACGTTTACATTATACGAACAGAACAATAAGTACTTAACAGATTTCAATAAAACCATTCTTAAAATAATTACAGGTGGTGGTCGTAATGATGTTCCTCCGCGTTTGAAGAGACAGTTTAATATATTTAACTGTACATTACCGAACGTTATTTCAATGGACAAAATATTTGGTAAAGTGATAATCTATTTTTTGTTACGACAATTTCAAGTTTTAGTTAGGTACATAGTTTACTTATTTTATTTACCTTGATATGGTACGGTATGGTATACGTCTCATATGGTAGTAAAAAGAACTCCAGCTTTATACATAGGTATGTACGTACATTTTATTTAGTGACATTGAAACGCAGTCTGCTGTTTCCATTAATTCAGTACACGATTCTGAAAGAAAACTGGAGTTTGTCAGGTTACGTTTTTATGGTAATTGATGGAAACGCTCAACGCTATAATCATATGAGTTCATTGTTAGTGGTAGTTTCGCACTACGTCCGATTCGAATCCGAATTCTAGATCCGAATTAAGTACGGTTTAGAATGTTCTAAATTCGGATGGACTGAGTTCGGATGTGTTGCGTAGTCCCTCATACAAATACATAGTACTATGTTTACCTAGAACCGTCATATTCAGATGAATCATACATAGACCCGCTCTTACAGCGCGTCGTCAAGAAAAATAAATATTATATAAATGCGTCAGTACTCATACTATGTGACCACACGTAGCGAATACTTTTGAACATTACTCTTGCATTTCAGAAACTATAAGTGTTGGACATTTCTGTAAACAACGCTACGACAAGAAGATAGTGGAGTTTATGCCAAAACTCGTACCGGTCACTCGTATCATGTGGCAGCAAACCAAAGTTTGTTAATTATTTTCTAAACCAACCGACTTCCAAAACAAAGTCCGAAAGAAGGAGAAAAATACGAATTTAAAGTTCTTTGATTTTATATTTTAATTCTTGCCAACGCCTTTGTACTATAGTTTTTGAAAGTCTGTTACCTACTTATTTCCCCCGCTGAGCAAAGCTCTCTCCTTTGTTTTAAATGTAGCCTGCACCAATTTGCATACCAGTACTAAACAATAGGAAACGAAAGGATGTGTTAATAACACTAGCTTTTATCTGCGGAATCGCCTGCGTAGAGGTAGGTAAACATCCCACAGGAACATATCGAGATAAAACTCCCCCTTATATTAATCCAAATTATCAACTACACACATCAAAAGTGTCTAGGGATCAACATATATTTTTGCAATAACTTTTCTCCTGATTGATATTAATTAAAATTTTCTTTAAGGATTCATCAAATAAAGTGTTTTCGTTTGTCACAGTAACGATAAACCAAGTCACCTTTGCATTAATAAAGAAATTTGCCATTTTCCTAATAAAGGGATATTTGACATTTGAACCACTAACACAAAAGTTCGAAAAAAAGACTGAAATAACAGTTTTCTCTAAAATTTTATTGGGTAACTTAAACAATTAATAATCCGTGTTTCTACCGCGAACACTAACAACACAAGAACATCGGTTTGGCATACTCAAAATGAGTTCATCCAAATCACGCTGTGGAATGGCCGCCCATGTTCGTTGCAACAACAAAAAAAGGTCTTCTTGCGACTGGATACCCTCCATATTCGGCAGAGCTCTTCTCTGTAGCATATCCCATGCATGCTCAATCTGGTTCAAGTCTGGCGACTGAGCAGGCCAGGGCAGGACATTGATGTTAGCTGCGGCGAGAGTCTGTCTTACAACTCTTGCGGTGTGCGGTCGTGCATTATCATGCATTAACTGAAATAAGGGACCGATTTGCACTTGTAGAGGAACGATGACGTCTGATACAATCGTCTCAGCATAAATTTGAGCGTTGAGGTTGCCTCTGATCTAAATCAACTCAGTTCTTCCGCCGATCCAAATACCCGCCCAAACCATGATGGTTCCACCACTATAAGGATGGACTTCCTGGCAGGATTTTAATCGCTGTTGGCGTCCAGGGGTTCTCCAGTGTCGTATACGTCTTGTATCCGGTCTCATACCAAAACGAGACTCATCAGAAAAGCACACGAAACGCCATTGTTCTTCTGCCCAATTTCTGTGTTCAAGAGCCCATTGATATCGAATCCTACGATTGTGCATTGCTATAGGTGGTACCCGTAGCGGTCTTCGGGAATGAAGGTTCACTTCATGCAAGGGGTTTCTGACTGTTTGGTCGTTAATTAAGTTCCCTGAAGAGTGATGAAGCCTCACGGCTAACATCATGGCGGTTATTGTTGGAGCTCTTCGAGTTAAGATTTTAATGTATCGGTCTTGTCTCCGTGTGGTGCAGCGATACCGTCCTCCATGGCGCTCAGCCACGGTACCAGTGCTTCGGTAACGTGTCCAAAGTCGACTGATAACACTCTGACTTGTATTCAGAGCTAAAGCCACAGTACGTTGCCGGGAACCAGCTTCTATCATTCCCACGGCTCTGAGCATTTCTTCCCTGCTTAAATGACGTCGCCGCTCCATAATAACGTTGGTTTTAATCAGTAGTAGGGAAACAGTAGCACTAATAATGTCTTCAATGCGTTGTATGTTTTTATAGGGAAAATATTGACAGCTGATTTTCATCTTTTACTCGAATTTGATTCACATTTCCTGATTCAAATTATGAAATGCACCAAAAAGGATCCATATAAATTTATAAAATCATAAATTTATTACAAAGCCACATCTCAATCTCAAGAAATCCGCATAAAAATGCTTGATCCCTAGACACTTTTGATGTGTGTAATTGTGTACTAGATAGCCTTTTGTAACTAGAACATAGACAAATGGACAATAAATCCTTGTTACTATTTGATTATATGTATGTCTAATACCTATACAAATTGGATTAAATACGTGTTATTGCAGCTGACTTATAAAATACTCATTAGATCTCATAATCATCCCTTCAATCAAAAAAAAAATCTCTACAGTAATTGATGGAAATCTCTTTCTGTTTTTTGTATGGTAGAACACTTTTTCTTGAGAAAGGCTTGAGGCTATTTCTCATATAGTCTTTATACTACAACGAAACAAAAAATGCTAAGCATAAACAAAGTAACAAGTAAGGGCTTGTTGATCTTGGGCCAAAATTTCGCGGCGACGAATTTACGAGCAAAAGCAAGTATTGCTTAATTTTATTTTATTTTTTATTTCTTATGGAAACTAAACTAACTTAAATACATGCAGATAACGGTTAGAGAAAGAAAGCCAATTAAAAGTTTCCAAAGACAATATTAGGGTAGCACAAGAAACAGTAACAGGTGTAGAATAGAACAGGTAAGCACTCGGGAGAGAATTCAGTAAAGACTTAACAGGTTTTAGTGATTTCCAAAGAAGTTATTAGTGTTTTTTTTTTTTTTTAGAATAGGACATATTTATAGATGAATCTTTTCCTGTATATTTCGAATAGGTATGCTCATAGGGTGTATATAAAATAATAATGATCTTTTTATGGCTTTATTATACAGATTAAAATGTTGCCAACACCAGCCAAGTTCCATTACGTGTTCAACTTAAGGGATCTGTCTCGTATATGGGAAGGGATTCTGTTTATAAAGAGAGAGGAGATTCAAACAATTAACACTGCTATCAAACTCTGGTTTCATGAATGTTTAAGAGTAATATCAGACAGGTAATAATAATTCCTACCTTACCTTCCTATTATGTTTATATTATGAGAACTGCAAATATTCCCATGTTATTTTGGCTTTACTTAGGTTCACCACATTTGAAGATAAGGATTGGTTCGTGGATAATTTCTGGAAAACCGCTAGGCAGGAGTTACCCGATTATGTAAGTGAGTTCCCAGAAGAAGAAACATTCTTTGTTAATTTCCTTCGGGAGCCGATCGAACCAACCGGCGATGAAGATGAAGATTTCAGTACTGACGCCCCGAAAGTATACGAGGAATTGCCTTCGTTAGTATCTAAACCGTAATTTCTGGCTCCTTATTGCCATCGTAAAGTCGCGTTTTCACTAGGCAACAATTGGCGCGCAATATGTTACACAACAAGCAGCCCAACATGTTGAAAGTTGGCGCGGACCTTCTGTTGAACAACCTTGTCAACGTCGACATCTTGTTGCCAGAGGAACTTGTGGTGATTTTAGCGGCAGTGGTCATAATTATAACGAAAAATGCATCAAAAAGGAAAACATGTTGCGCGTTTACCTCTCCACTCGACAACAATAATATGCATAACTAAAAATGCTCTTTAAACGAACAACAAGCGGCGCAGCAGCGTTAGCTGGCAATGTCGCGCGCTGTGTGCAGAGTTGCCAGCTGGCAGTGGAAACGCGGCTTTAGTATTTAACTGCAAATAAACATTATGTATACCTACTTTCTCATGAAAATGTTATTGCTACTATTGTTACAGTTGGGAATTTGTACTCATGAAACTCCAAGGGTTCCAGGACTTGTTTAATGAACAGATAAGAGGAGCTCATTTAGACCTGGTATTCTTTCACGATGCGATGGTGCATCTGTTCATCATATCTCGAATCATTAACACTCCACGGTAAGGTGTTAATCCTTGAGTACCTACAATACTTATTTCACTAATTGAATAAATACTTGTTACAACTTAAAATGTTTACATTCACAGTGGCAATGCTCTGCTCGTGGGTGTCGGCGGATCCGGGAAACAAAGCTTAACGAAATTAGCATCATTTATAGCCAACTTTTCTTTCTATCAAATAACTTTGACCAGGTATAGAGACAAAATACTTTTCTTTTTAAATATAATCTGCAGATGGAGTTAATAAACAAGGAGTTTCTAAATGTTCTCAGGTCGTATAACGTCAACAACTTTATGGACGACATAAAAGTGTTGTACCGCGTAGCCGGCCTGCAGGGTCAAGGCATCTCCTTCATATTTACTGACAATGACATCAAAGATGAACAGTTCTTAGAGTTCCTCAATAATATCCTCAGTTCGGGAGAAATCGCCAATTTGTTCCCTAAGGAAGAAATGGGTTAGAACCACTGGCTAATACTCGACTTCTGAATTGAGAATTTGCCATATTATGGGATTATTTAAGTTGATTCCTTAAATGTTGCCCGTGATATATAAAATCTCTCTTGTTACAAAATATATAACAGTACAAGTCTCTTGTTTGAATATTTTTTATTTCGCTACTAATCTAAAGTAGTCTTTAATGGCTAAGTATTTTAAGAACGTTTGCATTATATTAAGACCAAAATAATTAGATACCTCAGTACCTCTAATTTACCTAAATTTTTACACTGATTGGCACATAAATGAAGAATTTGCGATGAAATTTTAGTCGTTTTTAATTACAGAAATCGGCAAAAAGTTTTCAAATTCTCAATTCGGCAACCCTGTCTTATTTACCTTTCTTTTCAAGAATATTATATTTGAAGTATTGAATGAAAGTCATACATTTCATAAATAATACATAAAGATCTTTTGCATAGTCACTGTCACAGCATCTTTTTGAGTGCTACGTAGGAAGTTCATTGTTAACGTTGTGACGTGACTACAGTGGGGGGTTGCATGACTGATAGTTGTGAGATAAATAATTGTGAAGATTGCATAAATTGTAACGGAGGGATTTTAGGAGTTAGCTACGCAAATACACGCCTTGTTTGCGTAGCGAACTCCTAAAAATCCCGAAATTAGAGTTGTACCTAAATTGTACAACGACGTAAGAACCCTGTGTTTAAAGACAAGGCAAAATTACAATAATCGTTTCGCTTGATTGCTATAATTGCCTATGTCAACAGAGGCCGACTTCAATTATTAAATGGCAAAACTGTATTCGGCTACTGTATGCCATTTTATGGAAACCGCAAGCGTGTGATTTTTGCATGTAATTTTTGTATGACAATAATTGATGCGATTGTTGTTCGTGTAAATAGGGCTTTAAAATCTCACATCCACGTCTGTCTGCCTGGAATAGTCTGGGGATATGGACAATGATGTAAGACGGGAGTCTCAGGGTGCGAAACGCAAACGTTTAAAGACAAGTGCTAGGTTTTTTGATTCCGTACTATGAACAAAACTGTAACAGAAATGATTGTATTTTCTGTTTGTTACTACAGACGAGATTTTGAATATGTTAACGCCGATTATGAAGAAAAATGCACCTAAAAGAATTCCAGTTCCTGATGTGTTGTATGAATATTTCATCATACGATCCAGAGCGAACTTGCACGTTGTTTTATGCTTTTCACCTGTAAGTCATACACATATACTTAAATCACAAAAAAAAATTGCCTCTAAATTATTTAAAAATGCGTATTCATTGGTAAAAAGAAATTTAAAGGCATTACTCCGACTATGCCCACGTTACATCTGTTAATACCTGAATTTACCCGAGATTAGATAACAGAGCTGTTTTTGTTTACATACATACGATGGACACGCGTCATCAGCAGAGGCAATGGCTTCGCGACTCCTGGCAGAACGGTGCTCAAATACACGAGTGGCCCGATGTTGTCGATTAAATTATAGCTGTAAACGTGTTGATGACAAGACGCTGAAACCGCTCGTGTGCAGCCGTTGTAAAGCTAAAATATGGAAATCACTGACTAGAATGAATATAAAGCTAGTGTGACCTTTTAACTAACTTGATACGACACTTCCCTTTGGGGACAGATAACATACAAAGACGACCATTCTCAATTGAACAATCAAAAAATCCTGTCTTTTTCGAAGTTTTAATCGTTCTTTAATAAGTAGGTATTTTTCTAGAGCCCCTACTGTTTGTTTTAAGATTGGTTTATTTAGGTGGGTGAAAAGTTCAGAAGCCGAGCTCTGAAGTTTCCCGGCCTCATATCGGGATCTACAATGGACTGGTTCCAGAAATGGCCCAAAGAAGCACTCATTGAAGTGGCACATCACTTTTTATGGGAATTTAAGGTTTGTAACATGTCAAGTGGTTGGTACTTCAAATATACCCGGAATCGGTTCCGGCCGAGCCGACACTAAGCAGACTGAAACTGACAGTAAGCAGACTAACCAAGAGGCCTCAAAATTCCCGGGTGGGATCCCTTGGTAAGACGACTAAAGGATGCTTAAAGGACTCTGATAAGATTGGTCCCACAGCTCTGTGCAGACGGAGACAGAAAGAAAGTAAGTACGGAGGCATTTGCCTTTGAAAAGATAAGGCCTGTAGCCGAGTGGATACAATATCGGGTGATTTTAGTCTCTAATACTGAACAACCCATTGGCATTTTACTGTGTGACAATCCCACATTAGAATTTCTCACGAAAATGCCTCTGTGGTAACTGCTAGTAATACTTGTCAGCATTGTCAACACATCAGTCAGTGGGCGTCACCATTTACCTACTCTTACTACGACACGAATGACTTATAAAAACTGCCAGTCTTGTTTGGTTAGTCGGAAATAATGCGCTCAGCGTACCTACTTTCGTTGCCAGAATTTAATTTGTACTATCTTCTGCGGCGGTCCACCAGCGAGTGGTAAAGCAATTTTATTGAAACCATACAACATCATATGCTTTATTATTTTTCTTTTTTTACGTAGACTTAATCGCGCTTCTAGGTGGTGTGTTCCGATGATACCAAGCAGCAGTTGATTGAGATAATGGGCATAGTGCAGGATAACGTAGCAGATACCTGCGTAGATTACTACGAGCGATTTAGAAGACAGACGCACGTCACTCCTAAATCTTATTTATCTTTCCTTGAGGGCTATAAAGTTTTATATAACGAAAAACACGTAAATATAGCAGAAATGGCGAGAAGGTACTTATTTCAACAACTAAAAAGACTAAGATAATCTATGACAGAAACGTATTGAGTAGGTATAGATAATATTAAACTAACTAGATAACCTATAGACTCTACATTACAGACCTGCCCCCTAATCGGCGAAAACATTTTTGTCAAATGATTGCGACTAGTTGGGATCGTTTGGACTGAACGGACCAATGGGCGATCTGAACGAACCCAAATGATGCCAACTAGTCGCAATCATTTGACAAAAATGTGTTCGCCGATTAGGGGGCTGATTCCCTTGTTCACAAACTAAACTAAATTTAGCATTGCATCTTTTTCTTTATATTTCAATAAGAAAAGGACAAGATAATATGTTAGTTTAGACCTGTCAAATGAACCCGCGCCTTATGTACATTGATGTGTTTTCGTCGGTCGCCATGTTTATAATCGCGTCTATGGAATATCTTCATTTGACAGGATTAAATTAAAATATTATCTTCCATCTTTTTGGTCATAAAACAGACAGACAGTATTGACTGCTGCGCTACGTGTCGCGGGTTCGATTCCCGCACGGAACAAATATTTGTATGACCTACAAGTAGTTGTTCCGGGTCTGGCTGTTTGTGTATGTGAATTTATATGTTTGTAAACGCACCCACGATACAGGGAAAAATTCCTAGTGTGGAGCAAATATTTAAATAAAAAAAAAACAAAATAGTTTATGAATAAGAGAATCAGCGCCAATAAATGACTACACATACACACACATTTAATTAGTTTACCCTTTGAACAGTGAGAGGAAGATAGAAGAAGAGGAAGTGATAGTAGGATCCATTCCCCTGTGATGCTGGAAGATTTGCAACAATAAGCACCTTCATAATGCCTAGGAAAAAATTCAAGGGATTCAAAAAAATATTTTCTATATTTTTTTTTTTAAATGTCCCTGAATTTGTGATTATACATATATCACTTCTCTCTTCCGAAAGTCTTTAATTTAATGACTTTTATTAGGTACTATTCCGTTACGTACTTTATACGTTAACACATCTTTTGTTTTAACTTGTACGTTAACCTTATATGTTAACACACCTTTTGATGTTTCTTAAACATCAAACAGTTTAGAGGAAAAAGTTTAATAACAATTTTCACTAACTTTGACAACATTAGGTACCTCAAAATTTTCCTATGACATTAAGCATATAAATTACGGAGAAGACATCTTTATTTAATTAGCTATCCAATGGGGTACAACAATAAGAATAATAATTAAAGGTGCCATTGAAACAATAATTGTGTTAATTTAACGCAACCTAGTCGAGACGTCTTGATTATCCGTTTCGACAATGTGGCAAGTTAACACCATTTTTTAAATTAGATACTCGTAGTTGATGAGCTAATCACTGATAATAGAGGTATGCATTGGATAGGCAATTAACAGAATAGCATTAAAAGCCCCAGTCAATTAGAAAATTTAGAAAAAGATTATATTTAGTGAGAAGTATTCAATAAAAAAAATTGCTATTTTTTTTTCGAATCCCATGATTTTTTACGAAGACATTATGAAGTGCTTAATAAATATTGCAAATAAATCAAAAGAAATACGAAAGTTATCGGCCACCCTGTATACCCTTTATTTAATCGATCAAGGGCGAATTTAATTTTTGGTTACCCTTTGTTTTTATTTAAGTTTTTGCCACCAGATCTGTTTAAAGTAAATTTTAGTTAGATTGGTCAAAACAGCCCATAGGTAAGCAATCAAGAAAACTCTAAAACAATAAAGCATTTTATTTGTTTTAAATAATTTTTAGAATGACTACTGGTCTGAGCAAATTGGTGGAAGCTGCAGCTAGTGTTGATGTATTAAAGAAAGAGTTGGAAATAAAAGATATGGAAATTAAGGAAGCCACAGCTAAAGCGGAGGAGGTTTGCGTCGTATCCTTGAATTAATAATAGCGGGCAGGTATATCAACTAGCAAGTAGTCTAACGACGTGTGTTTCTCTAGGTATTGGCAGCCGTGGCAGACTCGCAGGCAGCAGCCGAAGTTGTCAAAGCGGAAGTGCTAGAGGTTAAGGACCGCGCCGTGAAGCTCGTGAGCGTGATCGCCGCCGAGACAGCCGTGGCGGAAGAGAAACTAGCCGACGCTAAGCCCGCGCTAGATGCTGCCGAAGCCGCGCTACAGGTGCATCCAGCGCTCTATTTTTTTTACTTTGCTAATGCAACTTGGGTGATAACGGCACCGCTATCTTGCAGACTATTAATGCTGCTGACATCGCCACCGTCAGGAAACTGGGCAAGCCACCTCATCTCATCACGCTTATCATGGATGCTGTCATTATTCTCTTTAGGAAGCGTATAGACCCGATTAAACCTGATCCAGAAAAACAATGTTTAACTGCTTCTTGGGCTGAATCTTTAAAGGTAACAGTATATGTATTATCTATTGGAGCACAGAAATTAAACTTTTGTAGGGTAATTATAATTAGCCTGTTTTCTGAAAACAGACACAGATCTCCTATTCTTCTTTTCGCATTCGATTATGCTAGAAGCTCATACTTTTTCTGGCAAATCTGACATATGAATGTTTCTAAATACGCAAGTTAAACAGACTGATAAAATTACGTTAGGGAAAATGAAAATTTGTCAAAAATCATCGCGTGTGTTCGAAAATACAAACATGCGATATGATGACGACCAGAGATATGTAGGTATAGGTAGAGCTGTTTAATGTATTTCCCATAGGTTAGAATAACATGGATATTCCCCCAGTAGTAGTAAAATCATAACTATTTTCGCCTTCGGAACTAATGAAAGATTACCTAATCTTCCTTTCTGACGGAAATATAAGAAGGACGGGATTATTTAATCAAATCATATATATTTCTGCGTAACAATTTCTTATTCAAGAAACATTTTTAAAACATTTTTATCCTGAAGTTATACAAAAACATATTACCTATCATGCAAATTGTTCCTCAGAAAATCAAACATCAAATGAATGAAAAAGAATGAAATTCAATAAAATTCCGTAGGATCAAAGAGAATCTTGTGGAATATCCATATTCACATCAATGTTTGCGGTAAATGAACCTAAATAGCTCTACCTATTTCGAACACTGGTGACTACAACACGTCCTATTCTGAAACGATCGTTGTTATCTTACAAAGACTCGTTCTTAGTGGTATATATTATGTATATCACGATATATTTTTTTAACCTCTGAAAGCCATACACGAGCGTTTGAAAAAAAATAGAATGGTATCCCTTTACGGTCGTAGATGTCTGCTAGATTTGTTTCGTTCGTCTTTTGTAAAGTGTTTCTCAATCAGTTCAACGATTTAAATTGGCTGTCTGTAGAACTCCGTCTACTGCCGATATTTGAACGTGATAACGTCTATTACATGGTAATTTTTTCTGGGTGCAATGAAATTATTTAAAATAAAGTAATGTATAACATTTATATTTTTATTTAATAGTTTGTTTAAATTTTCTAAAAAATAAAAAAAAAAGCAAAAAGAAACAGAAAAAAGAAGAAGAAAAATTAAAAAGGAAAAATTTAAAAATTAAAAAGGATAAAAAACGTCCGGTGCCGTCAGGAATCGATCCGGGGCACCTCTTGAGTGAGTCGATATTAATCCGAGCGTTTCACCACTCTGCTATCAATGCTTTAATCATGTATGCGAAAAACTGCTACTAATTGTTTACAGCCGTGCTTTTAGGTAAATAATATTGCACTCTAAAGCTACAAGGCTAAGGTTAGTTTTAGTAGGCGTGGACTCCGTGTAGCGTCAGATTCGGCCGTTACGCAGTTTTCGCGAATGACTCCCAGCATACCGATTTAATAGACGTTATCACGTCAAAATTAAAAGGTATTTTATACACCTTTTGTAAAAACTAATCTCGGTTTACAACCCCAAGTTATACGAATGCTGTATACGCCGTAACTGTAATGAAAATTAGTCATTTAGTTGTTGATTTATTTTCGTATACGGACGACAGCATGTCAAGCTACCCGAAACTGTCAAATATTTTCAATCAACCTTGACAATCTAATAAAGAAATCTGACAAATTATAGTAGCTTGATGTGCTGTCATCATTAGTCTTTTAGTTTTGATTTTAGTTATTTTAGCATAAGTTAATGTATGTGATATTTTACTTTAATAAATAAATAAATGAACCTGAACGCGTAAACGCGCCAACACAAGGCGCGAGCAAAACGTGATATATATTATTATATATACCTAATAAATACAATGATCGCGTATTTCTGCGATGTTCGCTTTTCAATAGGACAGGGGACACAAAGAACCGTTAGAATCTCGCTGCGCTGGAGAGCTCTAGAATCCTTCGCTGCGTTCAGGATTCAAAATGACGCCCGTGACATAAGACACTGCTCTATTCCCCATTGTTTGTCTATAGGTTATGGCGGATGCTCGATTCTTGAATAACTTAAAGAACTATCCAAAGGATGAAATAAATGCTGAAATGGTTGATTTGCTGCAACCTTATTTCGCATACCCGTATGTTTTTATTTTTGTTTTATGTTTGAATAATTATCATTTAGTTACTGTTTAGTATAAGTAGTCTTCCAAATAATTACAGGCCAAAGTCGTCAGCGTTTATTATGCAATGTGAATGAGATAGTTTCTTTGAATATAAAAATTCACTAAGGGCTGATTTTTCAATAGTCAGATAACTTACATCTGAAGAATAAATAAGGCAGTTTGACATATTTTTAAAAATATATGCCAATAGGGTATTTGACTAAAAAAAACTAATTAGTCCGTCAGTCAGATTTCCAAAAAATACTAGACACGTGTGTTTCCTTTTTTATATAAACAAAAAATGAAGATGACACAGTGCGTTGAAAACTCGTGTGACGTCACTGCACGCTACACTTTTTAGCGACCAGTAACGTCACCAGCCACCTCTCCTGATCTTTGATGCCTTTTATCTTTGTCAATTTTTATTGTTTTGATAAAACAAAAAATACGTGTCTAGTATTTTTTTGGAAATCTGACTGACGGACTAATTAGTTTTTTTAGTCAGATACCCTATTACAGGTGAATGCTCCCGATGCTCTAACATTTGGAAATACAGAAAAATAAGGCTTTTTAACATATAAAAAGATGTAAAAAAATAAATATCCTTTTCATCAGTAGTAACCAGTATCTGTACGTTGAATATATACTTAGTGACACCCATAAATTCGATGTAGGTATGTTGATTAAAACAAAGATTTCTAAGAATTCTTATAACATTCTAGTATGTACACGTTCGAAGCCGCAAAAGTAGCTTGCGGTAATGTAGCTGGACTGATATCGTGGACTATTGCCATGGCTCAGTTCTATGCGGTGAACAAGGATGTACTGCCGCTAAAGGCGAACTTGGCGGTGATGCAAGGCAAATACCAGGCGGCCAAAAGGGAGCTAGAGGCTGCTGAGGCACAGCTCGAAGCCAAGGAGGTACGCACTAGCTCTGAATACGGCAGTCATGTTGCCAGGATAGTGCTAGTAATAGGTGTGTATACTTCCTTAGCGCGAGTTGGCACACGTGCAGCAGCAGTTCGACGAGGCGATGACGCTGAAGCAGGCAGTACTTGACGACGCGGCCAAATGCCAACAGAAGATGGACGCCGCCACCGCGCTTATCAACGGGCTGAGCGGAGAGCGCGTGCGCTGGACGGAGCAATCTACGCTCTTCAAGTCTGAAATAGAGCGCCTGGTCGGTGATATCCTACTACTCTGTGGGTACGTACACCATATACAGACCTGCTACTTGAAACACGCCCGTTTCAAATGGAGAACAAATTATGCAATTTAGCCCAGCGAACTTTTAGAACTGCGTCCTTGTTCTAGTGGTCGTAAGTAATACTGCTGAGCATGAGGTCCTGGGTTCAAATCTTAGGTAGGGCAAAGTGGGCTTTTCCATCAGGATTTTCTCAATAGAAGTCCGTATTTGTTGCCAGGGTGATAGCAACAGGCCCGCTGTCTATTACCTACATAGGATTTAAAGAAAACTGGCGAAATGTGAGTAGGTACTTACACTATCTAATGCTTAAAGAATTAAAAGTCGTCATGTTATTCTTTTAGATTTTTATCATATTCTGGACCTTTTAATCAAGAGTTTCGAGGATTGCTGATCAACAACTGGCTTACTGAATTGTTGCGAAGAAAAATTCCCGTGTCTATGAATTTAAATATAACAGAACAACTGACTGACACTGCCACGGTATGTAGATTTTAAAATAAAACACTAATTCCATGATTAAAATACCAGATTCAACGAGTTTGTTATTTTACTTCTTTCATCAAATTCCAAACAATCCATTCAATCATACTTAAGGCCTCGTTGCCTGGTGGCCTAAGGGCTGGTAAGGCTCTGGATAGGCCACATCCAAAAGTCATACGTTGGATCGTCTAATCACATTCGAGGATGGAGATATATCCTCATTTGTATAAAGAACGGTATCTCAATCGAGCGCGCATTTAGTAAAGACAATGTTTTCATTTATTGTACCTGAAAATGAAAAGTACTGCCAAATGGCGGGTTGCTCGAAATAGATACCGTGGCCTGGCCACAGTGAAGAAACACAGATGGCTTTTAGTCAGTAAAAGTCCGACACGCCCATCCGCTCCGACCAGAAGGAGAGGATGATGTTTTCACATCCGCAAAAAAAGGGTAAAAAAAAGAAAACTATTTAATATATACTTTTTGTACTCTTTTTAACGTATACTTTTTGTTATGAAGCCTACAGATTTATGGCCAATATAAAAGTTTTCTTAATACTCCTGCCTCACAGTTACGGGATTAATACACATTCTTTGAATCATCCTTACTAATATTAAAAATGGGAAAGTGAGTTTGTTCTTTTTTATAAATTATAAACTAGCGCTTGACCGCAATCCCGCCTGATAGTAAGCAGTGACGTAATCGTTGATGGTAAAGCGCACTAGTTTATTAAGAGCCTATTCACTCCAGCCTTGAAGACACTCAAATTGTAGTCCAACGGAAACACCGCCGCTGGCAAATTGTTCCAGTCCCTCGATGTACGTGGTATAAAGGAGGAGGCGAAACGCTTCGTCCGGATCGTAGTAGTGTTAACGTTTGTTTGTTCCGCTTTCACGCCGTAACTACTGAACCGATTGCTTTGAAATTATGCAGACGTAAAGTTAGGTGTCCGTATTAAATAATAGGGTACTTTTTATCCCGGAATAATTTGATATTCCCGAGGAAAATCTAAAAAGCGCGATGAAACCGAACGCCACGCGGGTCAATCTGCAAATTTATTTTCATTTCAGAATATGTTGCTAAATTACAAAAATACGTAAAAGGGGCTTCTATTGTAGCACCGTACCACCTTCCGTTAAATCTGTTATTTTCTGTAAGTGGGAACTAGCCGAAAAAACTTCAGAGGTCATAAAGTACTGTGGTACTATGACCATTTGACATGTGTTGTATTTATCATTACCGAAATAAAAAAAAACACCTGAATCACATAGACCAGGGCCTGTAGCCAATGTAACATCGCGTCATAACGAAACGAAATCGAATACCAAACTAATAATGAAAACGTTTTCGTTAATCGTTATGTTACTTTGGTTAGGGCCCCAGATTCCTTTTCCGTTATGTAGTTTAGGAGCTAACGCTTAATAATTGCTCGCAATACAGTAATCATTATGGCAGACTGACGGTTTTTTTATAGACTATCTACTAATTGTTTTTTGCTTTGGAAACCCAATTTGACAGGATCTAGGCCGTTTTTTTTAATACATATTTCATTTTACTATTTTACTATGTGCAGTATATATGGCATAGACTAGAGGTTGTAAAGTTGTAACATATTTGAATAATTTTATTTTCTCTTTTGTAGATTGGTGAATGGAATTTATGTGGACTACCAACAGATGACTTGTCCATACAAAACGGTATCATTGTCACTAAAGCTGCCCGATTCCCATTGCTCATCGACCCACAGACACAGGGAAAGATCTGGATTAGAAACATGGAGAAATTTAACGATTTGATTGTTACCACCCTGAACCACAAATATTTCAGGTGAGCCATGAATGCCACAGTTTGGCAAATATGTACGCATAACTAAATCCGCATGAGTCAGACAGCGCTGGAGAGTTTCTTGTAGGAGGTCAGCCCAGATGATATTTCAGTTGACATTACACAATTAAACAATATTTTAATTCGACGGAAATGGCATAGATGACTAATTGTCCCACCGCGCCCGTTTTTAACGTAAAGCCAGTAGAGTGTGACTTAGCTCGTCAAAAACAATTTAGCGAGCAACTAACAGCTGAGCAAGTCGCAGAGAATGTTCAGCTTGCCAAGTTAGCATGGTTCAGCGAGTATTGTCTGCATAGATCACTTAATAAGTGATCGATCACCTGTCTTTGACAGTTCTTGTCACCTGTGCATGATCGCCGAGCGGCGGTGGTCTGAAGTTGTGTGAACTATTTATATTCGTATGTGAAGAAGTGTGAACTATTTATATTCGTATGTCTTTTACTTTCTGGACGTACAACCGTTTCTATGTTTCTTGTATGAGAAAATAGCTTCTTCGATGATCGTAGAAGATAAAATGTTATTAGACCTGTCAAATTAGTCCGAGCCTGTCGTAAATTGACATATTTTTGGTCGCTATGTTTATAATCCCGTCTAAACTATCTATGGAATATCTTAATTTGATAGGATTACACTAAAATGTTATCTTCTATCCTTTTCTTAATGAAATAGAAAGAAAAAGATACACTTAACTAAAATTAGTTTAGTTTGTGAACAAGAGTATCAGCGCCACTATCTATCAAATTAAAAATTAAGTAAGTACTTACGCATGTTGACTATCTTTTGTCATCTACGACGTACATAATGTATTACCGTTCTGGTAATTGTAATTTTCTTGTCTTTTTTCTGTTTTAGGAATCATATAGAAGACTGCGTGTCTTTAGGTAGACCTATGTTGATAGAAGACGTTGCGGAAGAGTTAGATCCCGTCCTCGATAATATACTTGAGAAAAATTACATTAAAATTGGTTCTACATTCAAGGTAAACTCCATTTGTAATATTCAGATGTTTTTTTTTTTTTTAATAATTATAAACTAGTTCTTGACCGGAATCGCAATGCAATCGTTGATTGTAAAGCGCGCTAGTTTATTAAAAACCTATTTGCTCAAAAAAAAAACTGAGTGAATAGGAAGGAAGATGGCTGTTGAGCGAGGTGATGTAATGTTAAACTTAGAGGGAGATTGATCTGGAGACCATCCGCGACCAAACTCCCGACTCAACAACATTTGGCGCATCATACCCGGCACACATTGCAATACAACTGCACAGACCCGTCCCCCGTACGGCTTCACCAGACATCACGCCGGAACACGAGGAATCGCTTGGCGGCAATACTTTGTCTGGTGGGTGGTAACTTCTGCCGTCAGCCGATGTTATGGCCTACCACCGAGAAATTGTATAAGATTATTTAAACTAAACTTTTAAATATTATCTTGTATTATACAAGCTCACAGAAAACTTAAAATGTTTAAATTAATTTCAGGTAAAATTAGGAGATAAAGAAATAGACGTGACAGTCGGTCACAGAATATACATAACTACAAAACTACCTAACCCTGCTTACACGCCTGAGATTTCGGCTAGGACTTCCATTATAGACTTCACTGTGACAATGCAAGGTACAATAAATTGCTTATTACTACCGAAATTATTCATTTGTTGTATGAGAGCTACGCTATGTAGTTGGCGTGTAAAGCCAATTTAAGGTTTTATTTTGAACTAAATACCTATAACATTTTCATCTTATAAAATTCTATTATTTTGTATCAATTATTTCTATAGGTTTGGAAGATCAGCTACTAGGGCGTGTGATTCTGACAGAGAAGGCGGAAATGGAAGCGGAACGAACCCAACTAATCATGGACGTGACTGCCAATCGCCGTAAGATGCAGGAGTTGGAGGCTAACTTGCTGCACAAGTTGACTACTATACAGGGCTCGCTTGTCGAAGATGTGTCGCTTATTCAAGTGCTTAACGTCACTAAAGCGACGGCGACAGATGTAATTACCTATTTACATATTAGTCCCGCTTCAAATATTCTACTTAGAAAAGACCGGAATATTTAGGTCATAAATATAATCGCACTGCACCGAATGTGTCGTATATGTAAATGTTTGGGCCCATTGAATTGTTCTCTGACTAATTGTAATGCTGGCTGCACTCGCTTGCGTTTCTGTTTTGTCGGTGTATCCGAACGCACCCGAAACGCGAGCACTGTCATTCTTGACAGCTTTGTGTGAGCACACAAAGCTGTCAAGAATGACAGTTGACAACTACCATCGCGCCGAACCCGATCGGTCAAGCTCCCGCACTCGCGAGCTCCCGCTTCAAGAAGTTCAGGGGATTCTCCAGAACCCGATTGTTGGTGCACCTTAAGACTGCCGAGACGACGGAACCCAGGTGAGTTGCACTGGCTTCTTTTGGTGGAAAATAATTTTGTGGGTATCCGCTGTCAGCTTTAATACCTAATAATAATAGCTTTAAAAACCTAAAATGACAGTCCATTGTATATTTAAGGAATAATTTGATCCTTCTGGCGTCTTCAATAACTTTTCCAAAACTTGTGCCAGGTGAAAGAAAAACTAGATGTAGCCAAGGAGACAGAGATGAAGATAAACCTCGCTCGTGAGGAGTACCGGCCGGTGGCGACCCGCGGATCAGTGCTGTACTTCCTTGTGTGCAACATGTCGCTCGTGTGCAACATGTACCAGACGTCGCTGGCGCAATTCCTTGAGCGCTTTGATATCTCACTGGAGCGATCGCCCGCAAGCCCTATGACATTCAGGAGAATCAACTTCATTATAGATTATTTGGTAACCGCTTCTTTTACAATACACTGTACGCGATGCAGCCTATTAGGTAGGATGGGTGCAATTTATAGACTAACAATGCTTTTTATAGACTAACATAAATCCTTTTTGGATATAAGAGATATCGCTGTCTCGATCGAAGCGTAACAGAATTTGTTCGAAATACTTTCCCGTACTAGGGCGGGAATATAAAATAAATAGCAAGCGCACTGTATAGTGAATTTTGTACAAAATAGTATATTTCATTACAAGTGCGGAAAGCCTGTCATTACAACGAGTTCCGACAAATGTCGACCCGAGCCGAGGCGCAGCCGAAGGTGAGGGTTGACAATCGGAACAAGTTGCAATGACGGTTCCGCACGTGTACTGAACAACTATTTTTAATACAGTTGCGAAAAAATTAAGCAATTTATTAAAATAATAAAAACACAATAAACTCAACTAACTAAT
The DNA here is from genome assembly GCA_037179545.1 of Sesamia inferens. Lineage (NCBI taxonomy): Eukaryota > Metazoa > Arthropoda > Insecta > Lepidoptera > Noctuidae > Sesamia > Sesamia inferens. Next base: position 24,022,960 of record CM073923.1, read on the forward strand.
AATTTATTTCTTAGAAAAGTTATAATTCACATATACATTGAAATTGGTACAGTTTTTTATACTAACTGGGGAAGTTTTAGGTTGCATATTTACTGTTTGAGACAAACTATTATTAATTTCGTATGATTGTTCATGTATATTTGCCAAAGGAGTTATACAATGGCGTTTGCTAGTTGATGGAATTGGATCTAATGACTTATCATTATCAACGAAGTTAAATGGACGAACTTTCTCTTCACTATTGTCATGTGAAGGTGACGGACTGGACTTTAAATTAATGGATTGTGTGATTTTTTCCCCAGTTTCTAGTTTGTTGTGTAATGAATCAGCAATATAGCCTTCTGCAACTTTGTCTGACTTCCAACCTCCTAGTCGCTTTAAGGACGTCAAATTGACTCCTGAATCTGCCAATAATGTAGCAGAGGTCCTCCTGAAGCTGTACCCAGTATAATACTCTGCATCCGACAAACCAAGAAACGTAGCTATTTCTTTTGGCATATTACCAAATTTGTTTATCCCGATTGCTTGAGATGTACACTTTCCTTTTTGATAATTTTGGAAAAAACGGTCGGATTTTCCTTTTTGGGACCGCTGATTCATATATTTTTGCACTATTCGAAGAAAATCTCCTTCAACAACAAAGCTTATCGGTATCTTATTTTTTGTATTCGGAATCTTGATTAGTAGCATTTTTTCATGGGCTTCAATATCTTTTAAAGTAATATTGGATAACTCCTCTCTGCGGCAAGCACCAACAATGCCAAAAATCAGCGCAACCTACAAAAAAAGGGATTTGATTAATATTTTTTTAAATAATTTAATGACTGTATTTTGCGATTTCGTAAACTGAATACTAAAGAAAAATATAAGTACTTATTAATTAATTACCTTTGGGGTTAAATAACGATCATCGGGAGCTTCGTTTAAAAACCTTTCCACTTCATTCGATGTTAATATTTTCGACTTTTTAGTTGTAAAACCGTCTGATTGTCGTTTTAAGAAAGCATTTAGTTTTGGATATTGACTTATATCCACGTTGTTTCTTATTTTCAGCATACTTTTTATCATCGAAAACCTCGACCATAATGTAGAAGGTTTTAATTTTGCTGACAGTTCGGAGAAATATGCCAACATAACATATTCTGAAAAACTATTTGCCTTTTTCTCTCTTCTCTCCACGCAATAAATTCGTTGTATATAGATATGTAGCGACTTTTTGACTTTTCCGGTAAAATGTTTTCCGAAGCATTTTGTGCAATTATACCGAGTTCCGGTGGTGTTAATTCAAATAAAATATCGTCGAAATTACTCATTTTGTGCAACAAACAACTAAAGTCGCAAAGAAAATTTTTGAAAAATGGCGCAAACCGTAAAAGAATATAAGCAGAGATTTTTTTTTTTCTTCACCCATTCGATTAGGCAATGGGAACTATGCCCATACAGCCAAGTCTTCAGTAGAATTTTTTTATTGATATGAAATGAGATGAAATTAAATAAAACCTAACCTACCTCATTGAATTAAATCATTAAATCTGATATTGAAACAAATTAGTAGCTTCTTTTTAGAATTATTTGCCTGAATCATAAAAACTTCTATGATTTTTTAAAAGTAAAAACTTCATGGTTGGTTTTTTTTTTATTTTTAATAGACAATATTTTGACAGTTGGGAAAGAGAACGCACTAGTTCGGAAAAGGTAAAGAAAAAGCACGAATGTGTAATAGCCCACTTTCCGAACGCTATACGTCCCTGTAATACACCACTTTTTGAGCAACTGTATTAAAAAGATACTTTTTGCAAATAAAAAGTTTTTTTTTTTTTTTTTTCAAAATCGAGGTCATTGTATCTGAGACCACTTTAACGTACTAAATTTTCGCTCGCAATTCGCTCTGAAGTCCCATCCGAAAAAAACACTGTATAAATTATAACTTTCATTAAAGGCTGCCGAAACGAAAAAAATATAGAAATTTTGGTTATTGGCTTGTTCGAGATGGCTCGCTTGGTACAACTCACGCGAGTTAACTGTGCACCTCGCTCTGTGACGTCATTCGGACGGTACCGTTTGTAAAAAATGAGAATTATGTTAAAAAAATATAAATTACAATTATTTTTTTATTTTGATAAAAGGTCGTTTTGATGATAAAGCGTCATAATACTAGATCATTTGACTCATGACGTTTGGCAATTAAATTAATACATATAGACTGAAATATCATGTTGGTGCAACCAAAGGGCTAATGCGTCGAAATGTAAAAACAAAAACAAAATAAAAAAAAATCTTAACAAAGCAAAAACTTCACAGAAGCTGTAATAACAACAGGGGATTTAAGCTGTATTTAGACAATTGTAACAAAGATGCTAACGCTACTCATTGCTTACGAATGCGGGGCGCCGCGCGGGAAAGCGTGAGAAGGGTCGCATTCCAGCCAGGTGCACAGTTACCTCGCGCGAGTTATAGCTACAAGCATTGACCATGATCGAAATATCTGATATTTATAATTCTTTGTATCTGATATTTATAAGCAAACTGTGTATAAAATACTTAGAAGCTTACCATTTTCCATTCATATTTCGCTCACTTACGATTTATATTGAGTCTGAACATATAAGTTATGATTGCTCAACGGCAATATCTTTTTCTGTTGAAGATAACTTACTTCACCGAGGCAGACGAGATAATGAACAATTTCATACGCTTTCTCTCGATGACCGTACAACCAGTATTACAAATATTTGAAATGACGGTTTTATGTTTCTTTTTCAGACTTTCGACGTGTTCAAGTTCATCAGTCGTGGTTTCTATGAGAAACACAAATACTTATTTACGGTGCTGCTTACCTTAAAAATAGATTTGCAAAAAGAATACCTTACATTTGAAGAATTCCAAACGTTTATCAAAGGTTTGAAGTTTCATGTCATTACTTTGGTAACATTCTAGTATATTAGGTATGTCTACTGAAAAATTTTCTCGCAAGCACGTTTTAATATAGCTATTTCGCAACAGAATCGCTACCTAATACACAAAACCAATACATAAAACCATAAACAAGTAATAGTTTTAAGATGTAAATCTTAAAACTATTACTTGTTTTCAAACATACCTAATTAATGTAAAGGTTAAACTTCGCTTTTATTATACATATCTATACCTACACAATGTCAGCCCACTTCATTGTATACAATTACTACGAATTATTCGTTAAAAAAGCAGTATGAGACATATTCACTCAGCTCTAATCTAGCGAATTTATTTTTCATACTAACTTTTTAAAAATTTTATCTTAATTAATTGTAAAGATATAAAATCGTGCGTAAAGGTATATTTTAATTCACTGCATTTAATTAATTTAATTCACTCAATTTACTCGATATAAAATACTCTAATGATATATTAATCGATTAATAATTAATAAAAAAAATTCCTTTGTAATTTTATTTACAAAACGACTTTCGAAGTCTTGCCTGACTAACTGATGCTTGATGTATTGCACAGCCAAAGCTGCTGATCATAGAGTCATAAAATTTGGCGGGTGTGTTTTTCGTAATGAGTAGTGTAGGGGAACAGGGAGTAAAGTTCACTCATCCTCTATAGAAAAGGAAGGATCCTCCGACCAGATAGGGGCGAGTGTTATGTCTGGCAGGCACTTGCCCAACGGTTGATGTTTTGACGACGATTTTGTTTATTTGAAAAATCTTATTCGTGAAGTTAGTAAACTTGGTTGACTTTGGTTTTACAAAGGATCGTTCAACTACAGATGCGGGCGTGGCGTTGCTAAAGAACATATTTGGGGCCTGCGGGGAATCGCAAGATGGTCTTGGTATTTTTTGTGACTTGTCCAAGGCCTTTGATTGCGTACATCATGATACTCTTATTAGGAAATTGTACCATTATGGTTTAAGGGACAGATCTCTCGACCTTCTGACTTCTTATCTGAATAATCGAATTCAGAGGGTTGATGTTAATGGCAGGAGATCTGCAGGATCTGTGGTCACCATGGGCGTTCCGCAGGGCTCAATTCTAGGTCCTTTCTTGTTTTTAATTTATATTAATGACTTACCTCATCACATGAGGGATAATCACAACATAGTATTGTTCGCGGATGACACTTCTCTTATTTTTAAAGTCAAGCGTCATTTAGCAAATTTTGACGAAGTTAACAATGCACTTTCTAAAGTTGTCCATTGGTTTAATGTAAACAACCTTGTTTTAAATAAAAAAAAAAACTAATAAAAAAAGTCATTAAATTTTCTACGCCAAATGTCAGGCAGCTAAGTACCAATGTTCAACTGAATGGAGTAGAGTTCATCCCTGTCGAGTCGATAGTTTTTCATGGATTAACTATTGACGCCAAGTTACAATGGGGTCCTCACATTGAGAAGCTGTCGGGTAGACTCAGTTCTGCCGCCTTTGCTGTTAAGAAAATTAGACAGATAACTGATTTGGATACAGCCAGAATTGTTTATTTTAGTTATTTTCATAGTCTTATGACTTATGGGATTCTTCTGTGGGGAACTTGTGCGGACATCAACACCATCTTTGTTTTACAGAACAGGGCTGTTCAAGCCATTTACAACCTTGGTCCTAGAGATTCTCTTAGAGAGAAATTCAAAGAGGTGAACATTCTGACTGTAGCTTCACAATATATATTTAAAAATCGCATCGACGGTCGGGTGGGCAACAGATTTGCTCGAGTGCCAAGTTTTTGCAGGCTACCGTCTCAACGTGTGTCCCAGTTAGGGGCGCAGCGGCGGCCGCCATGACGGCAGGAGATTCCAATATGTTGCAGCTGCTACAAAAGTATACTTAGAGAATAATACACCCACTAATATTACTTTCTATCTCAAGGTGGCGCGGCGTTGGATCTTAATGCCTGTCCCCCTAAGCCCTACAAGTGGATAACAGACATGTCGTGGCTAAACTTAGTCCAACTATCTAGTCTGCGTCAATTCACTAATATATTGACCCAAGTTTGTAATAATGAGAAGGGATGGAAGACTTGGTGAGTTTCATTTTGAAGTACACTAGCTGTCTCATAGACATCTATTGCAGTGCCACTGCAATAGCAAATCTAAATCATTCCGTGACCCACACAAATACCAAAAAATTTTATCAAAATCGTTCTAGCCTAGCCTAGTTATTAATAACTTCTGTAACATATATACTAACAATAATTATATCCACTGTGTACCTAAATTATTGCTCACGATCGGCCTGCGACCACTCCCAGAGCGGGCGATTTATAAATTACCTAACTCTTTGGAGAAAATAATGATGTTCATAATGTAAACTACGCGAGACAGAATCTTCAATAAATTCTGTGCATTTTTATAACTGACTAGCAAACCCGGCGAACTCCGTTTCGCCACCAGATGGCTTCGTTTTATGTAACATTTCGTTTGGTGATTAAAAGATGAAGAAAATTTTTTTTTTTTGTTTTATATTTAAAAAGGAAAAATTTTATTTCATTTCACAACAGTAATGAATTCATTTCGATTACAAAAATAAAGTGTTATTTAGTTGAACTTCTCTAAGTAAATAAAAGTGAATCCAAAGTAAATACTGAATCGAAGCGTTATACGTGTCCGCAAATTATCCGTTTCATTGAAGTGCTCTTTGGTAAACCACATTTTTTGTTTTTTGGTCTGACGTTAACACAAACAAAGCGGATGGTTTCCCAACTCGTGAACACGCAACGTATAACTGCCCATCTGAAAAACAATGATTTTCTAAATTTATCCCGCAAACACTAAGCGATTGGCCTTGCGACATGTTAATTGTCATTGCGAACGCAAGGCGAACTGGAAATTGCAATCGTTTGAAGTCAAACGGAAGATCAGTCGGAATCATTGGTATTCGAGGAATACATACATTTTCACCTGCGTACTTTCCGTTACAATAAAATTCGGCATAAGTCTTTTTACCGAAAGTCGAGTACCGTTGCAAAGTCGCGGTGGATTCAAATTACGCAATATCATAATAACTGTACCAACTTTGAATGTGGTGGAAATCCTGGTAACTCCAGAGAGTTCAAAAACTCCGTTGGATAATTTACTACATCATCGGGATTTGTTATGGAATCAACTGATTTGTATATCATCAAATCGCCAGCAATTTTTGATTGAATGGTGAAATTCAGTGCGTGTACATCATTATTCTTTGCGGCAAGAATTGCTCGTTGACATAACCAAGCATAATTCTGATAATTCTCACTAATGTAAGGGAAAACATTTTCAATAAGAGCTAATTGAGAGTCTACAAATAGGCAAAAGTCGTTGGTAAGAGTAATTAATCCAGATGTCGCATCAACTGGGACTTTTCCATTTCCAACAGCTAACAGCAGCTTTCGAACGAATTCCTGCATTGTATCAACATTGTATTGCAGCTCTCGATTTAATTCTTGGTTGAATGCATCATGCATCGATCGATTTGGCGCAATCATTCCTACTTCAATCAGTAGCTTGTTTGCAATAGTTAAGCATTGATCCTCAATCAGAATCAATCCTTCATTGTAGATTTCATTGGTTATTTGGATGTCAGGATTATTCGTTTGAATGCGCAAGCGATGCAAGATATCTTCACATATGTCGTCTTTGTATTTGTTCCATAACTGAATTGGTTGTGAAGGAAAACATGTGGTGATGATAATTGCAAACAGCGTTCGTATTTGGTACGCATTTGATGAAACAACTGAATCCGCAAGTGTTAAATCCCAATGAGAATCGTTCTCCAGCAAACCCAATAGTTGACATGCTTCTCGATATGTTTGGCATTGGTGGCCATTCACAGTTTTCAAATGCGCAAATGATTTTGGTCCACGTACATTTACCAAGAGCAGTCGCAAATAAAAAAAAACATCATTTCTAGGATGAACAGTATATATGCGACCTAGTGCATCAGTGGAAAACACCTGTGGCCAATCTGGAACTGGGGTTCCTTGTTTGCGACGTTGGAATTTCTTTGTTGATTGATTCCAAGTGTAATACTTGGGCATTTCAACGTACATCAGCGTCGCTGCGAATGGATCTGCTTCACACATTGCAAAGAAGCTAGTCAATGTTGTCGATGGTGGTCTCTCAGCTCGTTGTGCCGCATTAGCTTCAGTGAAGTAAACTCTTTGGCCATTTTCCAAATGCACTGCTAAATGTACAACTGTGGAACATCTTTCATGAATTTGTAATGACAACAATCGCCACAGTGCTTCATTAGTACTGACGTATCTGCCCATTTGGAAGTTGCTGATTTCGTCATTCGCATTAACCGACGCAATACCAAACACAGCCATGTGTTTGCCTTTGTGTGCCTTTTGTGACGTACTTGCACAAATATTTGATTGATTTGGATTTGGCCGAATGACAACTCTCAACGTTTGTATGTGCTTCGAAAATTCGTGATAGCAGCGGGCAATATGGTACAATGAATTCATATCCGATCTCAGTCTCTTGATTTTGAACTTTAACTTTGATAGTTCGACCATTATCTTCTTTTGAACGCCGAATGAAATTAATTGAGCAGAGAACAATGAGCAGCTGTCAAACAATGCATCACGCACCGGCGCCATATACTTAAAATATTGGTTTGTAGTACATGCTATGTATTAGAGATGGCGCTGTATGTGAAAAAAGATTTTCCTGCTTTTCTGTTGAAATTTTTTCCTGAATTTTCTATAAACCTTGCTATAAACCTCACGGAGCCCGAGACCTTTCCAACGACTGTAAAACCGTGGAAATCGGTTCGTGCGTTCTAGAGTTATAGCATCAGGAAGGAAAACCCGACTTATTTTTATATAGTAGATTTGTAGGGATAAGGCATAAAATAAATCTAAAGGTTGTCTGTAAAGGATCGCTCTTAGCGATAAGACCGCCCATTGTGTCACCCTTTGTGAAATCTTTATATTTATGTTCTGTAATTTATATGCTGTATATAATAAAGAATATTCCATTCTATACGGAAGTAAAGAACAAACTACTTTCATAATCATCGTAATATATTATGATGATTATTATAAATTTGCGATTGATTTGGGTCTGGGACAATTTTCCTTCGGCGGTGTTTCCGTCACACTACAATTTGAGTGTCTTCAAGGCTAAAGTGATTAGGCTCTTAATAAACTAGCGCGCTTTACCATCAACGATCGCTTCACTGCTTACCATCAGGTGGGCCTGCGGTCAAGCGCTAGTTTATAATTAATAAAAAAAAAATTGATTGATTGATGTTCAGAATTGCTTAATAAATCTATTTCTATAATTATTAATACTTTTTTTTTTTTATACAAGATTACCTATCTTTTATCTTGCATGCGACTGTGAGTGCGTATGCGTAGACTTCTAATGTGACCACAATTTTTGCCAAGAATATTTTCTAATCCAACTTAACAGTTGCAGTCTACATCTCTTGTTCTTGTTCTTTGTTGCTATCTATCTTTACTAGCGCCATCTATGTCATCCAAGACATATTACTAAGGCGATTAAACCCTGTACAAACGATTTTGGTTTGGAATTCTCCAATTATGCACTTTTGACTTCGGTGTACATATTAATTTTTCCCATAAGATAGAGCGCAAAAAATACATGTGACTGCATTTTCAACTTAATTTAGTACAAAAATGCATTTATCATGTTTACCAATAGGCAGACGATATATCTACACTACTCGTAATAAATATACCTATCCATTTAATTTATCTGCTTGATAGGTTTGACAAAGAAGCGCCTGAAGAAGAGGCGTTACCTGACGGCTATCACACTCTAGACGTGTTCAGGAAGCTGCTGGTGGTGCGCGCGTGGTGTCCCGACAGGACTCTGGCGCAGAGCTTGTGAGTGGCGCGTGATACCACTGTCTGTTTGGTTACTACAGTAAACAGTTATAATACAATCACTGACACTGTACGTTATGTTGTAGGAAGTACGTTGTGCAATCTATGGGCGCTCGATATTCTGAAGCCGTCATAGTAAATTACGAGGTAACAATGTAGCCATAGTGTATATAAATAACAACGAGGAATAACTTGATGTGAACTTTTTATATATTCCAGCAAATGGTATTAGAGTCTCGACCATTAGTTCCACTGATTGGATTTTTGGCAATGGGCTCTGATCCGACGCCGTCTATCGAGACAACAGCCAAGCGAATGGAGATTATGTGCCAGTCAGTATCTATGGGTCAGGGTCAGGAGATCCCTGCGAGGAAAATCATAGATCGTGCTCTAAAAGAGGTGAAACATTATCTAAAGCTTAGAACCGTTAGTTCTTCGTAGTATGAATACAAAATGTAAAAATGCTCTGTTGGTGTACAGGGTTTTTGGGTGCTGCTACAAAACTGTCATTTAGGATTGGAATACATGGTGGAGGTAATGGAACAGTTCGGAGAGCTAGAGAAGTTTCCAGAGCGGATTCACGATTTATTTAGGTAATATTCAAATTTGTAAAGATAAAATACTACAACATTACAGATTTAACCTCCGAAATTAATATCATTTATACATTAAGCAAGCCAACCCGCATTGAGCAAGCGTGGTGATTATGCTCAATCCTTCTCTGTATGAGAGGAGACCTGTGCCCAGCAGTGGAATAATAAAAAGGTTGATGACGATACATTAAGAACGGCCAATTAAGTTAATAGGACAGGTTTTCCGACTTACGAGCTACTGAAAACTCGTAACGACTGACAAAGATTCACGATTGACGTCCGGGACCAACGGTTTGATGTGCTTTCCGAAGCACGGTAGGGTGTAAGTATTTAAAGACGATCGGCCATCCACGGGGCAGCGTAACTTAACATCGGTCGACCTATGCGGCTGTTAATACTTAGCCATAAGTTCTCCACCAGTATGTTCTCACATAAAATTCACGATTTTTAACTTGTACGTAACATTTTAGGCTCTGGATTACCACAGAAGTTCATAAAAAGTTTCCAATTACACTTCTCCAAATGTCTATAAAATATACTTGCGAACCGCCTTCCGGTAAGTTTGTCATAAACCTGCATATCGCATGGAGTATACTGTTACTTATGTTTTATTTTACTGACATAGCAAGACATTCATCATTCTCTTGCTCTCATCCGAATTTATTTGGGGTCGGCGCAATATGTCTTTTTCTTCCCATCTTGCCGTCAGGTAGCGCCAAATGATCTTCGTGATCCCGCATGATGTCTGGTGAAGCCGTACGGAGGACGGGTCTGAGAAGTTGTGTTACGATGTGTGCCGGGTGCGATGCGCCAAATGTTGTTGTATCGGGAGATTGGTCGTGGAGGGTCTCCAGATCAATCTCCCTCTGGCGCAGCATTGTTGATCGTGTTTTTGGGTTTAACATTGCATCCCCTTGCTCAACTGCCGTCTTCCTTGCTATCCACTCATTCATTTTTTTTTGAGTGAATAGGCTCTTAATTAACTAGCACGCTTTACCATCAACAATTGTATCACTGCTTACCATCAGGCGGGATTGCGGTCAAGCTAAAGCCCGGTGTTTTAGTTTATAATTATAAAAACAATAACAAATAAATCTCTATTAGACGTCATCATTGACACAGCAAACACTTATATAATATTTTAACTTTTTATAGGTATCAAAGCTGGTCTCATGAGAACCTACGACTCGATGAGTCAGGACTTCCTTGATTACAGCGACAGTCCCTTTTATCTGCCGTTGATTTACACGATCTCGTTCCTGCACACCGTAGTACAAGAGAGACGGAAATTTGGTCCCCTCGGTTGGAACATTCCTTATGAATTTAATTCTGCTGACTGGTTGTCGTCGTGTATGTATGTACAGAACCATTTGGACATGTTGGAGCCAGGACAATCAGTAAGCTGGAATACCGTGCGGTAAGTTTTCCTAGTAGGTTGACCACTAATGGTTAACCATACCTCATGTCATTGAAAATTCGTAGCTACGTGCAAGTAGAAATTGATTTAACACAATGTGTTGTAGTTACATGGTGTCAGCGGTGCAATATGGCGGAAGAGTGACGGACGACTTCGACAATCGGCTGTTAACCACTTTCACCAAGGTGTGGTTTACAGACCAACTGTTTACTGAAGATTTTCAGTTCTACAAGGGATATGGCATTCTGACGTTCAAGAACATACCAGAGTACCTTGAAGCAATAGAGACGATGAAAACTGTTGACCCGCCTCAAGCTTATGGGTTGCATACCAATGCTGATATAACGTTAGTACCTAAACCTGTTCACTTAATTTTTATATTCCATATACATAGGTATTATTCAATTATTCTACTTTTGACAAATAATTAACTTTCAGTTACCAGCGCAATACCACTCAAGAACTTTTGGATACGATACTGTCAATTCAGCCGAAGGAGTCAAGTGCAGGGGGTGGGGAAACACGTGAGGCGTCGGTCTACAGACAGACACAGGAAATGTTAGAAAAAGTGCCGGCTAATTTCGATCCTCACGAAGTGCTGGCTAGGTAAATGTTGTAGGCCATGCGTGAAAACGATTAGTTTTGGAAAAATGTATTTGTTTGAAATAGTGACTAATATTATAAACATTTAATTTAATTTTTTGTGATTTGAAAAGTCGATTTGTTACGCACTTGCGCCACAAATTACTGTATGCACCTAACGTTTCTACATATTCCGGCCCACTGTTTGAAAATGACAACGACAGACTAATCTATACTTTGATATATACTACAGTAGCTATAATGTGATAAAATGTGTTTGTTTATATGTAAGTACGCCATACATACATACAGTATGTTACAAAAACCCTGTCCGACCCGTGAAGGTGTTGTTAGGTATCGTTAGCTGATTCTACTAATGCGTACATAACCTGGCTAAACTAAAAAAAAAATACCCCCTTAAAAATAAATAACTTAAATAAAATAAATAGGTAATTTCATGGCAACACAGGCACAGGTCATGACCTCAGTTGACCTCATGCATGTAGGTATTGGTAGTCTAACCACGTTTATCAACTCTAGAAAGAAACAATGATACCTACTTAGGCAGCTCGTGAAAAGAACTTTTTTTTAAGTAGAAAGGTCGTCTGACCCTCCGAATGTATCTTCGAATTTCATTCGATGAGCACAATGGCTGTGGCGGAGATGTTGTTCCATATTTCGTTCACTAAGAACGATACCGGCCTGGCACCGTCCCACGAGATTAGCACGGTGTTTCACAACGTTAGTCCACTCCTACCAATCCACTGCTCGCCGAACTGATAGTGGAGGTACTCACGTACAGGTCGGCAAAAATATGGTGGGGCACCGTCATGCTGGAACCACATTGACCAAGAAGTAGTCACATCCGAATCGTTCAAAACCTGATCACAACACAACACAATTGCAGTTTCACTAGGTACCTTCCATCAGCAGGTTACATTACGTTAGAAAACTATGTGATCACACAATAAACGATACGTCTACACGGACGCCATGTCTACGCGAAACTAATAAATTTAACATAAAAATGATTTTTATTTCATAAAAATAGGTACTCTAACTGCACGGCGGTGCCCTTTGACTAGAGGTGTGAAAGTATTCAAAATATTTCTCGTATCGATTTTTGGTATCAATTTTGTATTTCAGAATTTCACGCATCGATTCAACATCGCATGGCATTCTTTAGATTTTAGAACTTTCACATAACTTAAATCAGGTGAACTTAAATGCTTTACATTGTTTATAATATTCTCCTAAAATCGTATTTCATAAGACATTTCTAGTTCCTATTTACTAATAATAGGTACTTGTGTTACAATATTGTTATGAATAATTAATCGATAATCAAAAAAAGTACTTTTACCATTAGGTAATCTGTGTTTTTACAACAAATCATTCGGCCAGGTACAGTTTCGAATAATAGCGACAAAAACAAAACGTTATTACGCAAAAATTAGTACAGCTCTAATTATTCCTTTGCCGCCGTCGGCGGCTAGACACACTGACGCCGCTAAAGAACCTAAAAAAATAATCAAAAGAAAGCCGACAATTATAAGATCTAAAATGGTGTTTACACTTTTTTAAATTTCCCGAATTTTGGGGAAGTTACAGGGTAAAAAAGATTATTTCAAAATTCATTAGTATTGTTACTATGATGATTATGCAAAATTTTATATTTTATTTGGTCATTTGTTTACCTAACCCTTATTATCCTTGTGGGTCGGACAGGGTTTTCGTAACATACTGTATAAATAAACAAATACTCCGGAGTAAAAAATTTAAAAAAAATGGCCACCGGTAGCATGCAAGCACTTTCGCTGAGCTATCGCAACTTTTGTCTGACAAATCGGAAAAGAAGATGTTTGCATTTGCTGCCTGTTGCAGTTGTATATATGTAGTTATAAACAATGTAAGGTCATCTGGCCCGCCATAATTATTTCTACAAAAAAGTCTGCGACACCATATTTCTATCTTTTTAATAGTTCTTCAAGTTTAGTAAATTATTTTTTCGGTATACATTTTGATAAAAATATTAATTCTTATGAAATTAACTTTTTTTTTAATATAGATATATAATCACATCATGGAGATACAGAATTTGGTGATAGGTATATGTAATTTCGGTCATATTGTACACGGTCAATCGAATAACATGACAGAGATCGCTCAAACCAAGCCTGTTTAATGCCCGCCATCCATTGAAAACTCATAATGAGTAAAACAAACTTTATTGGAAAGGATTAAAAATAATCTACGGAAAATGGTTTATACCTTCTATTGCCGCCGAGTTTCGAAGAGTGAGCCAGATAGGAAATGATGATAGTCAGAATGCAATGTTGAAATAAATTCTAGCATCAACTAAGTAATAGCATTTTATTTTTAGGTTGAAAATATATGGGATACTGAATTCAATGGTCATCTTCTTAAGACAGGAAATCGATCGAATGCAGAAAGTTATTACACTTGTTAGAACTACGTTGAAAGACTTACTGCTTGCTATTGACGGAACTATTATAATGAATGAGGTGAGGAAACATATCTTCTGTAGTTGCATAATCTTAACTAATATTAGATTTAAATGCGAAAGAAAGTTTATTACGCTTTCACACTAAATTAGTTAACCGGCTTTGTATGAAATTTGGCATATGGGTAGACTAAGCCCTGGCCACCTATTCATGAAATCATTGACAATCTTTGTCCGTCTGCTGGATACAGGCCTTCATCTTGGAACGCAGACGAAGTCACGCAACAGCTAGTTTAATACTATCTAGAGCCACATATATACTTCCAAAACAAATAACCCTGAGCATATTTGATTTAGTGATTATATTCTGTCCACTATTCCTTAGGGTGCTGGAGCATGAACCCTCACACAACAGGCTGTACTGACTTAAAATTGCACTACATTACTCTCGAAGTTGCCTCGACGAAGTATTGGCAAAATGTACCGAAGTCCGAAATGCGGGAATAGTCCCACACTTACCTACTCATACTAAGAGCTACCGAACGCATAGAGCCCTTTATTCTGGCGCAAAAGCCGATCGGCAGTCGCCCGAGACGAGCCGAGGTTTCAAAAAGCGAACTGAAGTGCCCTTCTATACTCTCGTATTCGCTTGATTTCCATCAACTTCACGAGTAGTGTAATGCAGGCCTTTGAGTTGCACAGAGAAACTTTTAGCGTTCCAAAGGCATTCCTTCAGCTGAAAAAATAAGTTTTAGACGTTGTTATCTGCCGGCGTTGGCAAACAAGTAATTGAATTCAATTGAGTTGACAAAGACACCAGGCAAGGTGTCGTGGAGACAGGTGGAGCAATTCTCTGTTTGAGAGGCATTCAAGGGCGAATTCTGATAATATTGTTGCCACTGTGGGTCGCATTTAATGAGATTAATACATTAGCGAGTTTTCTTAGATGTGTCTTGGAATGTACCAAACATTCAAAGACACATCTATGTCTAGCAAAGGGTGAAGTCGGGCTGTGAGTTATGATGACTGTAGAACCTTTTGTAATGGATTGCTTATTTCAAAAGATATTGAATTAATTGTTTTGTCCGTTTCTATTTATAGTTTATTGTTGTAGGCACTTCGGGACTCGTTGGATAATATATATGACGCAAAAGTGCCAAAGGTCTGGTTCAGGAGCTCCTGGTCATCGTCAACGTTAGGCTTCTGGTTCACTGAATTTTTGGAGAGAACCATTCAGTTCTCGACGTGGTGCTTCCAGGGCAGACCGAACTCTTTCTGGATAACCGGATTTTTTAATCCTCAAGGTACGTATTAGCGGAAAAACATTAAACTAAATCATAAGGCAGCTAATTTTATTATTACACACTATGATCCGCTGTGAACTATATTGTTGCGGACGGTAACCACATTGCAACATGTTTTACATATATTTGGGAAAAAATATAACATGGTTTAAAAATAATAACAATGTTTTCCTAGACCTCGCAAAAGCCTTTGACACGGTCTCAACTCCCACAATGCTAAACAAACTCAAAATTTTTTTTGGTGCCAGAGGCTTGTCCTTAGATTGGTTCAGAAGTTACTTGTCTGGTCGACATCAGCATGTTAAAATTGGGCATTTCATTAGCGAGTCTTCCGGTTAACTTTGGGATGCCACAGGGAAGCATTCTGGGGCCCACCTTCTTCGTCATGTACATCGACGACATCCTGAGGCTAAACATCAAACACTTGGAAGTAATCTGCCACGCTGTTGACAAAACTATGTTGACTAAACAGCCGAAAGGGGGATGAGGATCATAACGACATGGCTGGAACATAACCTTCTAACAGTAAATCTCAAAAAAAGAAAACTAATTTCTTGGCTTTGCATGTCACTCGATCTACCAGAGCAGCCTTTGATTCCTTAAAAAATACACAACAATGAATGCAGTGTCTTAACAGTGACACCCCGGTCTTCCGTCTGCATCTGTAACGCCAATGACAGGGTAGAAAAGACAAAATATCTGGGCCTCATGATTGATCAGAACCTCTCTTTCAAGCCACAAATTCAATCACTCGCGAAGAGGACTCGAATCATTTATGTGGCTGTTAACGTTTATTAAGACATTGTATGTAATGTACGCGCGGAGGGCGCGGACGGCACGAGTGGCGTGGCGTTATATAATGTACACGCGGAGGGCGCGTACGGCACGAGTGGCGTGGCGTTATGTAATGCACGCGCGGAGGGCGCGTACGGCACGAGTGGCGTGGCATTATGTAATGTACGCGCGGAGGGCGCGGACGGCACGAGTGGCGTGGCGTTATGTAATGTACGCGCGGAGGGTGCGTACGGCACGACTGGCGTGGCGTTATGTAATGTACGCGCGGACGGCATGAGCGGCGTGGCGTTAGGTAATGTACGCGCGGACGGCATGAGTGGCGTGGCGTTATGTAATGTACACGCGGAGGGCGCGGCTGTGGTTTTTCTCCATAGGCGAACTGTATAAAGAATCGGTGGTCTTGCGCGTACAACAACTGTTCATCCTTCGGTCACTACTAAACATATTAAAACTCTACAGAAATCGTTCTAGCTGTAGTAAAAAAGGGCAGGAAAGTTCCCGATAAAATACCACTTCCAAAAAGAAAAACCCTATCCGCTACCCGATTCTCGTCGTCTGTACCCATATGAGTGATATTAAAAAGTAGACCTCTAATGCCGCTAACCAATGATGTTAATGATTATACATGCATCACTCCAGGCCACTTTTGATTGGTTCTGCTTTAAATACATACCCTGATGCAAATTTTACTATGATAACTAGATTTGAATTTTGAAAAACATGTAATAATATGTAATTTTCCTTCTGGAAAAGCTGGAGTAAGCATTATTTGAATTTATTACAAGGTCGACCTAAGTGATTAACTTCCGAACCAAATGTAAAAGTAGGATCACTTGTAATACCTAGAGACGAAAACTTGTCGCCAATGTACCTACTGGCCTTTAGCTAGAGTTATAAATACCTTTCCAGGCGATGATGGAAAGGTTCGTGTAGTTGAAGTTATGACTTCAAATGGCCACGCTTATAGAAAGGTTGTAATGAAAATATGTGTCTTACCGTTAGATTGTGCAGAAGATAAATAGCTGTGTCCTAGTAGTTTTTATACTGATCCCAAGATATCTATTGTCGTAGGGC